>CM062198.1:25500000-26845000 GCA_031216445.1 Lateolabrax maculatus
CGCATGACTGAATACTTTCTGATGCTGCGGGAGAGCCAGAAAACGGCGACCACCGGCTGCGCATGCTGTGCGCACCGTGCACAAACCCCCGCTCTTGCGCGACGAGTGTAAATCGATGTGGCATCTCCCGGGACCCGGACGGGACCGACAGGACACATCCAAAACTGTCTAGGTTGTCGTATGTTCAAGTCGAAACGCTCAGGTCTTGTACGGCGACTCTGGAGAAGCCGTCTGGTCACCGAGAGCGACGGGCGGGATGGAGGCAGACGAGGTGAGGGAGGACGGCACGGTCCGTGCGGCAGACACCCGGGAAAGCTCCACAGCCGTGAGCAGCGGTCGGTGACACACACGGACCCGGCTCCAGGACTCGCGGGGGAGGCTGGAGACCCGACGGAGAGCGCGGAGAGGGAGGAAGAGGAGCAGCCGGACGATGACCGGGGTGCCATGTGCGTCACGGAGCACAGAGGCTCTCGGCGGGGCCAGGAGGGCGACGGCAGGACGGTGACGTGTTGTTTGTTTGGGGATTGGGATCTCAGACCCCGGAGCCCTTACTGGGCCCCGAGAAAAGACGGAGGGGGCCCCTGTCAGTGCGCGCCGCGGCACGCGGGGCCGGAGGAGGAACTGGCGAGCGCCGCTCACGCTTTCTTGAAAAGACTCAAGGAGAGATCTCTGGACGCCCTGGCGAAGGCGGTGGAGACCAAAGGAGGGATAACCAGCGAGTGCGTCATGGTGCCGGGCACGGAGCTGCGGCTCGGGGCGCATCACGTCTCTCAGCAGTACCTCCTGTGTAAGATGTACCGCTGGAGCGACCTGCCGCTGTCGGCCCGGCTCAAAGCGCTGTGCCACTGCCAGAGCTTCGGCGCGGCGGACAGCGCCAAGGTGTGCTGCAACCCCTATCACTACAGCCGCGTATGTGGGCCAGGTAAGGACATCAACAATGCCGGGGTGTGGGTGGGTGTGTGTGTGTGGGGGGGCTACATCCGGAAAATACCTTAATTAACTTGCGAATGATCAGATGCATGAGTAGCAACTGGAGAAAAGCAGTAAATATGCCCGTTCTGTCATTCTGCCCATGACATGAAGCATCACTGAAATGAAACAGTCACACATCTTCACTGGGGGCCCCTGTGGCTCCCTCAGGAACCCCTGGAGGTCAGATGGAGGGCCTTGCAGAGACTAAACTTACTACAAGTGAAGTGATTCATGGATTTAGATAGACTTTATAAAGCATAAAGTTAATTGCCCATGGGCTATACATCATAAACTATAGCATGAAATTAATGTGACTTTCCAATAGGCTAAATCAGAGTCGTTTGCCGGAGGACTGCAGCAAAAGAAAAAGGTTGTCATTGTGCCACATAACGCCACAAACATTAAGTTATTTATTTTTCTTTATTTATTACCGATGAAGTCATCTTACATCTACAGGCGTGTTAACTGATTACAATTAGTCTATATTAAAGCTCAAAAATGCAAAACCGAAACCCCCTGAGAGAATAAATGTCACTGACACTCTTCTCATGTTTTATTGCCTACCCTACAGTTTTATAATATTTTCATAACTCAGCTTTAACTTTGGTCAACCATTACTTTGATTTCCTCTCCACATTCCAAACACATTACACACTTATTTAAATTTGCGCAAAACTTTGCTGCTTCCCACATCATGCAATTGAAGGTCGCTCTCAAGTTGCACTTAGGCTCTTTTTTCTCTGACAAGGAGGTCCTCCTCTTGTTATTTAGGTGAAGGAGTGCCGATAATATACAGTTTGCATAGTGCTGGCGCCAGACTGACTCGCTGGGTATCTGACTGACTGAGGACTCCGGCAATTACTGGCTCTGCTCTTAAAGGGGCCGCAGCCACAAACCCATGTCCACTTTGGACTGAAGGGACTATCCAGGCAGAGGCAACAGCAGCATTGCTTAGTTTCAAATCCTGTTTTCACACAGCAGTCTGTATGTGAGAGTGTGAATGAAAATTACCATTCATGAAGATGTGAGACAAGAGGACACAACTGAACAGTCAAATGCAGATCTCTTAAGAAAGAAAGATACTGTGTCCGGGATGAAATACTTGCAGGTTCAGATTGCATCTGGGTTATGATGCTGAATTATACATATTACAAGTTCAAATGACTACAGAGACGTTTGCAGTCATGCAATCAAATGCTCAGCGCATTTTGTTCCTAACATATAAGGAAAGATGGTCCGATGATGTTAAGTACAAACCTGAATTATGAACATAATACCTCATGAAAAGCAACTGCAGTGTTTAAAGCCTTATGTGAAGCAGAATTTAGTCAAGAGTCAAAGATCTCTGTGTGCACAGTTATATTCAGGTAACAGTCTCTATATTACTATTATTTATACAAACATGAGAATTCATTGGGTTTCCTGAAGAGGAAATACTGAAGATGAAGTCCGTTTAACATTTTCTGCTCATGATATGATGATTTAATGGCTACAGCTTTTACTAAAATGTCCTTGAGTTGTTCTTGATGGATGATTATAGGACGCTTGAGCAGTGTTTTAGGAAGGAAACCATTTTTGTGGTGGATTTTATTTGCTGAACTTGGAACCGAAGACAAAGTTATTTGTTTGCAAAGTGATGCTATATGTATTGTCTGACAAATGTTTCACCCCTGCTTATAAATCCATTTGGGCAGGGAATTTGTATGTTCATGACACAAGGATAAACAAACTAACTATGCAAATTATATTTCACACTGTAAAATCAGCTGGTAGCACTATTGTATAAGACTTTAAGTAGCAACCAATACTACGTGAGGCATGATTAGTTCAGTGTTTTCTTTTGAACATACAGCCTTTAACTTAATCTTTGTTGTATTTCCAGAATCACCTCCTCCCCCGTACTCTCTGTCCCGTTCAGATGAACACAAGCCACTGGGTGAGTTTGGAAAAATGCCCACCGCATTACGAACCAATAAATGACACAGAGGGTGTAGTCACCATCATATTTTTAGACTGAAAAGTCTAAATTATCTTTGAAAAGTAGCTTGTGTTGTAAGTGACACCGAGGTACTCTGGCTTTACCTGTGCTCATCTTCCCTTTTGATGAGCATGACTTACAGAGTTTATAATAGGGAAAACAGGCAGACTGCGGTATAGTTTGAGTGACTGTATTAGGGCTGAGAAAGTATTTTCTTACCAACAGTCCAAGACCCCAAAATATTTCTAATTATGTAAAATCATCACATTTAAGAAGCTGTAACTAGAGAATGTTTGGCATTTTTGCTTGATAAATGACTTAAATGATTAATTGATTGCCAAAATTATTGTGCTTTTTCTCCATTTACCAGACTCAACTCTGTCTTACACTGAAACTGTGCCTGCCCTCGTCTCCAGTCCGCCTCACATTACGCCAAGAGACTACACAGGTGAGCAACTTGCATCACTACTGCAGAAGTACACGAACATTGTGACCAGGGAGACGTTTGTTTCAGCGGCTTATGATGTTGAAAGTGGATCTGTATTCCTGAAGAAGGAACTTTATCTATAAATGAGTTTGGACGCACAAATGGAAAAAGTTTGCATGAGTGTGCGTGCAGTTACAGACGTTCACACTCATGCATGCAAACACACAGCATGCATCCTCTCTGACTGTTTACATAAGAGGGTAAATTACATTTTCTGGTATTATTATGTTGTGCTTTCCTTCCTATTTCAAAAGGCTCTTAAGACAACCAAAACTCCACTGCATAAAGCTTCTATTGTCAGAGAGGCATGGAGGCTCGGTGGGGGTCTGGGGTCTCTCACTATCTAGATGCCACAGCAGTGTAGCCTTTCTGTCTCTCTTTCCCTGTCTCTCTCTCCCTACACTTTCTCCACTGCAAAATATTTCACTGGGATGAAGCTGCAATAAGATCCCCGTGCATACTCCCAATCCCCTTTGCCTCTCGAACCACCCATCCCCCTCTTTCCCTCTTTCTTCCCTCAAATCCCTCCATTCCTCTCGGCAATTGAGCAGTGGAAAGAGGCTGGCATTTTGGGGGCGGGGGAGCCGAGCGGCTCTGATGAGGCGGAGGTGTAGAGTTTTGTGTGCGTGTGTGTATATGTGGAAGGGGTTGGGGCTGAGGGCTGCATTTGGACAGGAAACAGCCCCCTCTAGATGATGAAACTGGAGCTTTATTTGTTTACGTGCTGGGGTCGGGTGGAGAGGTCCTTGTAGCGTTAGAAGAAACCCACAAACCCACTCGATCAAGCCTCTCCGGGCTCACTTGTGGACGGTGTTGAAAGGTGAATGGGCACCTATGAAGTCTGTGTAGTGTAGTCGCGGCATCACAGACCTGTCTGAAGATTCAGCAGTACCCCAGGGAGACTTTCTTGGGTTTGTTTGTCTGTTGCATCCAGAAATGAACTTGTTGTCAAAGGTTTTTGTTAAAGTTGATATTTAAAGTTGAAGTAATGTATTCAGTCGTTATGTGTGTTTTCCATGTTTAGTAGCAGGGCCGTAGCCAGCAAGAGATACTGAGGTCATGAGTCCTCTCAGTGCACACCTCACCACTCTCAGAAGATTTTGACCAGAATTCAAAAAAGAAGACTTGGATTATACGTTCTGGGCGTTTTATTTCCCAACATGAAAGTCTAAATGCTTTTTCAGAACTTTTTCCACATTGTCAAGAATACAATTCTGGGGGATAAAAGCTGAAAACTATATTTATCTTTAATTGTTAGCCTAAAAATAGTCAAATTGAATACACTGAGTCTCAAAAGAGTCCACAATGGTAGCTTTACTGCCCTGTTTAGAGGGTTTTTGTGTCAACCAAAGGCTTAAAATAAATAATCAACATGTATTTTTAATACAAATAATCACACTATCTGTGAGCGTGTGTGTGTGTGTGTGGTCTCTGATCCCCTGCCCCCCTCACCAGAACGCTGGAGCCGAGAACTGGAGCTCAAGCCAAGAGCATGAGTAGGAAAGAGACTTGGCGGAACAGTGGTAGCCAAGAAATCTGCATGCAGCTTTTGTCGTTAACTTTTACAGGTTATAAGACTCTTCCTTTGAGCTACAGCTGGTATAATAACAGGAAATAAGCTGAACATGAAACTTGTATCAAAGAATTGTGTGCAGCTTTAAAGAAAAACCTTGATGTGGGTTAGATCTTTCAATAGTGAAAATGAGTCTGTTTTTGTGCAGGTGATCCTCTGGTATATCATCCAAAGCCTGTGATGTTTTCTTTAGAACAAATACAAGCATTGAACATGTGCTCCAGCATTTCAGCATCTTTTTTTATTCCTTTTAAACCACCTATGTACCCTAGCTTTAAGGGAAAAAAAGGCTGCAGCAGGGTGTGGTCTATACATACCTTTGCCCTGGCCTCTTTTATCATTCAATCAGTTAACGTTCCCTTTAAACCGCAGCAAACAGCCCTGCTTTGAAAAGGAAAATGTCTACTGGAAGTTTAGTAGGCTTATATCTACTTGGACCATCCCTCTGTGACTCCAACAAAACGTGTCACTCAGCTGCTTATTGTCAGCGTGTGTGTGTGTGTGTTTGTGTGTGTGTGTGTGTGTGTGTGTGTGTGTGTGTGTGTGTGTGTGTGTGTGTGTGACGGAGAGAAAAAGGGAGGAATTTCTGTCTGACTCTGTGATAAGATCGTCTCAGAGTACTCACATAGGGGTTCTATCAGGACAAAACACACATACACACGTATAAACACACATTCACCAATCACGCGATTTGTTGGAAGGGAGGCAAAGTTCTGCTTTTTCTCCCTTCATACTTGATGTCTGATGTATATTGTGTTTAGCAAAATTTGTATTGCCTTTTCTGTATTTGCGATATTTTTATACTTTCTGTGTAATATTCTCTCCTGTGATGATACACAAATGACTAAAACTTGGTATTAAATTTGCCAATATCACATAAACCTATAATCATGACCACTGTTTGCCAGAACGCACACGGCGTGGCTGTATTTGCATTGTTGGTTATTTGGTCATGAAATCTGAATGAATTTGATGAGGTCAATATATATATATATATATATATATATATATATATATAAAAGAAAACTTCAAGTTCATGACAGGATACGTTTACCCAGACCAGACTGACAAAGTACAGCTTAGCCTGATGAAGTATGATATGTAGATCTGAGCCTGTCTTGCTGAGTCTGACGTTGCATTCAAGTCATGTCAGCAGAATGTGAAGAAACATAAAATGATGTTGTTATGACTCCGGAGGGTTCAAACATTGTTCAAAAGTGGTTTCCTGTATTTTAGAGACCATAAAAATGTGAAAAAGAAGCATAAATCAGCAACACTTGCGTAACATATTAATAGCTCTTCATTAGCAGGTTAAATTACATATAAACAAACGGGGTAGGATATAGCTGAAATTAGCTGAATCGATAATGGATTTTATTGACATTGACCTTGTTGTTGACGCTTCCTTAGTTCTAAGATATTTTACATGTCAGACATTCCCCATCTCCCTCTTGTAATTAAAAGTAGGGGGCTGACATTAATGATGGTTCCCGTGCAACTGCTCATATTTTTTTATGTATATGCAATAACGAAGTTAAATGAAGTAAGAATTTGACATGTAATGTCTTAAAATGGCCACTGTACATAGAATAAACACTTTTGTATTTACGCAACACCGTGGATTCCTCTGACACCCGCAGGCCAAATTTTACGTTTATGGTATGGATGCTCAGAATTACAAAGTTGTCCATTTTTGTTTTCTAGTGTGTAATAAGCATTTCAGTAGTAGTCTTGTTTTTTTACCAGCATTTCACTGTGCGGTTGCTTTTCAAAGCATTGGCGAGTATACATTATTTATTTTCAAGCGATTGAGAGACTAGAAGGATGATGCCAAAGAGTCAGTGATGTCCTCGTCAGCTTTTACCACATGACATCATTGTTCTTGTCAAACAGTTGTCCACCTTGTTGTCATTAGTCTCTGGCTTTTGAACATGTGGAAGCAAGTAAAGCAATGGTACTTAGTGGACATTAGTATGGCCTGGATGCACTGAAGTGAGACAAGAAGACTACTCCCTCTCTACGCTCAGTAATCATATTTTGGTGGCTTGTTTGCTTAAGCAGAGCAAGGTATCAGCCAAACATCCTGTCTCAAAGCCCTGTCTGCACTCGCTGCAGCATTAACCCCATGAATTGGCCCTTTGACTGATGGGGCACGGCCCAGGAATGTTGGGAAATTGGGAAGGTGAGGGGGAGTAGGGTCTCGGAGTGGAAGAGGTGGGAGGGGGATAAGGGGGTCTGACTCTGGAGAGTGACATCTGATACATGTTTGAACATATCGCCGTTAATACTTAAGAAACACGGAGCTGAGCAGACATTCTTGGAAGTTTGGGAGACAGTTTAAAGAGTTTGACTGCACCGTGCTGTTTTAGTGAGTTTAGTTCAGAAAGTGTGACGCTTCCCCGGTCAGTCCAGGTTGACACGATTGGACATGGTTTTGTAAATCATCTACAAAGGATCCACCCGTCTCAAGGAAAGATTTGACTCTCAGAAACATGAATATTAAATGAAACACCTTTGCAGAATCCAAGTGGAATTCATTTCAATGTTGTGCCAAAGTCTTGAGACTTAAAAATAGTGCAAAGACAACAAAAGGTAAACACCCACATTATAATACGTTCCGTGAGAATCTATCTGTCTAAGTCTGGACGGGTCCTCTCAGTGACCTGAACCTCCAGCCTGTTTGCTGGCACGCGTACAACACTTGCTCTTATGCCTGACTGAGACACATTAGACTATGGAATTCAACATCAAGTGCTGGCCCGTTAACCATTTGCCATTTCCTCAAATATTTTCCATCACGGCTCTTTTTCACTACAAACAGGGTACACAGCTGAGGACGCGGCACACAACTCACTCAGAGCTCTTTAATGTCAGTTTGGTCAAGTCCCTTTGTTGGTTTTTGAATCTTTTCACATTTTAGGCTGAATGCCAGAATGTTAATACTGTTTTAAAAAATCTGTCTGCTAGAAATTACGTTTATATACAACTAATTTGCAACAGCAAATATGTTTTGAAGGACATGTAATGCCAACCAGATTGCTTTATTTTAATCAAAACAATGAGGAAATGTTGTCAATTAACGTATGTGGCAAGTCACAAAAATGTTGCTACTGAATGTATCCGTGAAATGTTCTCTCACAACGTATTTACTTTGTTTTCCCCCCAGAATATCCGATCTTGCGACACAATATCTGCTCATATTGACTGCAGCATTATTAAACTTTGTATGGTTACATTTAGGCAATACATACGCTTGGTTAAGGTTTAAGGAAAGGTTGTGGTCAACCTTTTCCTAACCTTAACCAGTGCTTTTGTTGCCTAATTCTAACTACAGACGGGCCTCAGGATGCAATCCCAGGTTTCTGGTGTCAAAGTCTTTGTACGGTCATCACCCACCCTGAACTCCGGTGTGGTACATTAATGTAGTGCTTCATTCACTCACTGCTTGTGAACATGGCAGGCAGAGATTGCATTTGTTACCACAATGTAATTGGGAAAACAATCTAGTTCTATATAAACGTAATTTCTAGCAGACAGGGTTTGTTATTTTCTGAAAAACCACAACAACAGAGCTTGAAGATGGCGCCAAACAGTCAACATGCATACTTCCAAAATACTTGTGCTCCAAGTATTCTGGATACTTGGGTCTCTCAGATGCCCATGCACCAAAGCATGAATATATCTGTTTCGTTTCCTATTTTTTTTGTCTTATTTGACTGATTTCCATGTTCCATGATCTTGGTTCTTCGTACGTTCTATCTTGGTAGATGCAACACTGCTTTATGTATCTGTGTTAACGCTGTGTTCGGTCTGCAGCCTGATAGAAACGTGTTCACAGACTTGCAGATGCAGAAGCATGTTTCAGACATCCACATTTTCATTTCATTAAGAGTGACGCTGAATCGACAGCCCTTGACCTCTCCAAGTTCATGGATTTTGGAAGTGTTACACGTCAAAATCATGGTTACCACGTAGAGATGGTCTTACATTGTGCCAAAAAAACAATAATGTTATTACCAGCTTAGCTCCCTTCTTTTGCTCTCCCCTCGTCTTTTCCTTCTCATGTTTCAACCCACGTTTACTGTTCTCTGTCTTAGTGTTAATTTTACCTCCTTTTGTTGTACACACATTTTTTTTGCTCTCTTTCTGTCTCTTATCCTCTTTCTCTCTGTTTTTGTAACTCTTGTTCTCGCCCCCCTCTCTTTCAGTCCATGTTGTCAGGCCATCACAATTTAAAATAAGGTTTAAATTACAGGACTGGCTGTGGCTTTCCGTTGTTCCCTCAGAGTTTTTGCCAACCCGCAATTTGGCTTTTAATGGAATCCTGCCATGCTGCTGAACCTAAAGATTCTTTGCAGATGTCGACAGACTCTGACTCTATGAAATGCAGGAAACTGTCGCCTGTGCTGTGAGCTCTGAATGCAATGCTGAGTTAGGACTGAAGTATATTTAAAGGAAGTGACATTTTCAGGGGTTTCAGGCGATGTAGCTTTCTGTTGTTAATGAGAACAATTGTGTGTGTGTTTGTGCTAAGCATTCACCCATGATATTGGAAACCACGCTGACAGGCAGACACATACAGTATTCAGGCTTTACTATCAGACTTTGATGAGGAATGTAAGGCCATATATATGTAGATATAGGGGGATATATTCAGTTCAGCCAACTCAGCTACATCGTGTATTACAGTCATTTTTGATACTTTTCAATAAAGTAATTTAACCTTTTAATTTAACCATTTAAAGAGTTGTTAAATGTGTAGTTAAAGTGTAGAATGTACAGGAACTCTCTGTTAATTACCATATAAGCATTACTAAATGCTCAGGCTGAACACTAGATGACTAGAAGATAGGTGCAAGAGTGATTCACATTTTGGGCAAAAATGAACTTGGTTCATACTGAAATGATGTTCTAAGTTTTCTCCCCTCAGCTCTACAGCATCTTTCAGCTCATTGTTTAGGCGTTACCGCCCACAATTTTACTTTGTTGATTCACTCTCACCACTCTCACGGCGTCATTTCCAACAGATAGATGTTATCTGCAAAATAGCTCTGCTACCTGCACGCTACCTGCACTAAATGACAGACGGACAATGTTAGCGAGTACCTAGTAAACACAGTGGAGTGTGAAGCAGCTTAAGAGCCAGTTATTTCCCTGAGGAGTTGCTGGAGACTAAAACAGAGGTAAAAGGAGAGTAAATATTGGACTTAAATTCATCCTGTTTGCCATATCAACTCAACAATGTGACAGTATGTTAGGATGTGTTGATTCACTCCCAAATGAAAGCAGATTTAACATATGGAAAATGTAGGAAATGGTAAATGTGTTTAGACAAAATGTGTTTCCCCTTGTTGTTATATACATTTTCTAAGGTAGATCTACTGAATGATTGCAGGCTCACAGTCCTTTTGTCACCCCATGAGTGTGTGAGTTATGTATAGTGATTGTGCATTGTATTGTCAGCCCACAGTCTTGTATTTCTACATCAGTGCGTCTACACTGGAGTTTCACATCCAGATAATTCTCCCAAATTAAGTTTTAGAAGGAATTTCATAACTCCATCTTCATGGTTGAACAAATGGATCTATTCCACCAATAAATGTGTGTAATTATGTTGTGAGGAGTGAAGGCCATATAGTCTGACCACGTGAGACTCAATGAGAGACTTGTCAACTTGACCCCTGTGACTGGCCGAGCGGGGGGAGGAAGTGTCGAGGAAGAGGGCCTGTCCAGGAATGTGTTGGGAGGGGAGGCTTGTCAACTACACAGCTCTGCCCCTCTGTGTCTGCTTTTGTCTTTCTATTCAGATTTAAATCATCTTTCTTTAAGACATTCGGGCAAAACTAAAGGCCAGTTATTCCTAAAGTTACAACGTACCATCTTTTTCTTCATGAAGCCGTTAAGTGTCTTAGTCAGGCCTGATTTATGTTGCAGTGTCATGATACCTGTACGTTACATGTGTGTCTGGTGCCTGACAGGGCTTTGTCATTTCTACACCTCTTGAAAAATGTAACCACATGTATAGGTGCTACAAGTGAGGCGTTCAGCTGCTGTGTTTGCTGATAGTGAAGACAAAAGAAAGGACTAATGTTTTCCTTATCAAAAATGGTCAACAGGTTAACTCATCCTCATCTAGCAAACTTTGACTTTGATGTGATTATTGTCACCACTCTCAGTCACAGATGAACATGATTACATCAGGAATAACGCTGGTGCTACAGCAGTGAAGAGATATAGCCTATGCAGAACAATAAATCACTTCATGTTGTAGCTGATGTGACACCTTAACAAATACTGTAGATGTGTAATTTAAGCTTCAGTCCCACCCTCCCCCTGCTTAGTTGGTTATGTTGCAAATTACACTAAACTTGCTGCAAGGAAGAGCAAATCAGATCAGTTCAGGACCCCCCACAATGACAAACAATCAGCCAGTCAGTTGTGTTTACTCAGATTAATTCAGTTTCAGATCATTCATTTTGTCCACTTTTTAGAAATCACAGAAGTAGGCCCACCAACTGAAAACATACCGCAAGTTTTAGCTGCTCATTAAGCAAACAAAGCCCTCTGGTGAGCTAGCTGTCAAATGGGAATAATGACGTGGGTAATCCTTGCAGTGCGTTGTCATTGTTCATCGTTCTTCTCTTACTGTTTATTTATTGTGGATCTTCAATTTTAAGGGAAATGTTGAACTTGCTGCATCAGAGAGAGCTGTTATCATGTGCTGATGAAGAGGAGGTTGAGTGATTAGATGTGAAAGCTCTACCAATTTCAAATATACATGTTCACTAAACAACAATGGTAGATAATCAATTCTTCATACAATCTATCTGTCATATCAACCACCTTTTATTTCCAAAGTTATCATCATTAAAGGTTTCCCAATATACTATAAAAGTTAGGAGAACTTCTTTAACTGTAATCATGAAACTGAAGTGAAAACATCAAAATCACCAAAATTTGGATTTCCAGTGTTTTTATGTCCACGATGACAATATGAACTTGGTGTCTTGGTGGATTATATATGACATGACAGCCGAGTTTGTCCAGGATGCAATGATGTATGCAAAAACCTGAGACATTCCTTGGCTTAAGTTGTCTGGCACTTTGAAGTAGCAGCAGAAATGCAGGAAACTGGTTACTTTCTCTCTTCCTCTTGGAGGAGCTTTTTAAACTGCCTCCAAACACGTCTTCCTAGGAATTTTACCGGGACACACAGTAACTTTCCTGTGGCTCAGTTATCCTGCACGTTCGAGGAATGTGGTCTTCTGTTTGTATGAAATAATGGATTGGTGTTAGAGAATCGTATTTAGTGTTATTATACAAGAAGCAGAGAAAGATGTCTAGTTGCACACTGCAGCAGTCTACATCACAAGATCCACTTTACAATGGAAAAAGAGGGAGAAGGAAGGAGTGTGTGTGTGCGTGCATGTGTGTGTGTGCAAGAATGTGTGTGTATTTGTATGTGTTTGTGAGCGAGGGCCCCGTTGTGTTCGACTGTAAAGCCCATGTCTGGCGATAACGCAGCCCTCTGATGGCAGAGATAGTCGAGACGCCAGCTTAAATGTGGCTTGCTGTATTGAAGTTGCCCTGTAATGATAGTTGTCTCAAACAACACAGGACCTACCACTTGTATCCAGGGAGGGGTGTCTCCCAACTCCCCCCCCCCCCCCCCCCCCCCCCCCCCCCATTTTATTTTATTTCTGCTTTTTCGGAACTTAGGGAGGAAATTTGAGGAAGTTGAATCACAACAAAGCATCTTAGAGGCGGCCGACAATGGTCAGCGGCTGAATTCTATCCTCCCCTCTTGTCCCTCTGTCCCCCCTACACCCCCGCCCCCCTCTCCCCAACCCACCCACTTCTTTCAGCGCAGTGGAAGAGTCTAATAACTGGAGGGGAATCTAATCCTTGGCACTGGATGAAAGACGAGGGTCTCCCTCCCTCCCTCTCTTTCTCACAGTCTCTTTCTCTCCCTTCATTTTTTCCGTGGATGCTGGTTATGCTTGGCAGGTTTTCTCCCACTCATTTTCCCGCTCCCTCTCTCACCCACTCTCTCTCTCTCTCTCTCTCTTTTTTTTTTTTTACTCTTCACTTCCCCTTTTTTTCCCCCAACTTTCCTCCTCTCTGTGCAGGTTAAGGTTAGCAGGAGGAAGCCTCCACAGCTAAGACTGGAGGGAGAGAGAAAAAGCAGGGAGTTTAAAGGAATAGTTAGATATTTTGCGAAGTACACTTGTTTGTTTTATGGCCGAGAATCAAATGAGAAGATTGATCCCACTTTCATGTTTGTCCGTTACACATGAAGCTATAGCCAGCAGCCAGGTAGCTTAGCGTAGTAATAATACTGGAAACAGGGGGACACATCTGGCCTGGCTCTGTCCAAACACCTAAGTGTAAAAATGGAAGTCACAGCTCCTGGTCAATAAATAATCGTACAGACATGAGAGTTGTATCAATCTTTTCATCTAACTCCCCGCAGGAAGGCGAATAAGGATATTTCCCAAAACTATTCCTGTAATATCTGTTCAGTTGTGATGGATGGAGTAAAAAAGAAAGAGAAAGAGGGCTGTCATTGTTTTTGACCTCTGAACTTTGATTTCTTTTTATCAGTCCAAAAACGAAACTAGTCCATACATTTAAGTTGCGGATTGTTGTGATTTAATTATCACAAGTCACTTGTTTTACATTCCACCTATCTTCCGTTCAGGTTCAGGTCTTGGATTAAAAACAAATGTGAAGTGTACCGGGCGTTTCGCTGAGATTGGCACTAAGAGACAGTGATTTTGAAATGAAATAACAAAGGCTACTTATCTAATTGGTAAACAGAGCTGTTAAATGGCGGTTGACTTAAATGCTTGCAGGATGCTGTAATTGCTGCCAGCCCTCGCATACAGATGCAGGCATGCACATTTACACAGTCACACAGTCACACACAATTTTTTCGACTTCCTCCGCTGGAACATAAACATACTGATAACCTCCAGTTTGAACCCGCCTTTAAAAATTCCATTGAAGAGGTTAGTCGCCCGCCCGCTACTTCCTCCTTCTCCCTCCATCGCTGCTCTCCCTCGTCATTCTCACCCAAGCTCATTATACCTTTAGTTGGATGATAGCCAGACTGAGCGTGATGACACTAAGGACTGTGCCAGAAACATTAAACATGACACGCTGTACCACTCGCGCTGTCAAACACTGGTGGAAATCGTGAATGAGTGTTTTTTCGTCACAGCACATCGGTCAATCTTCAGAGGACTGTGGTGCTAATGCTCAATGTTAAAGAATGCTCTCATTCATGCTGCCTGTTTTTGAGACTTTCGATTACATTTTAAGACTTTCTGGACTTTTCTTTATCCCTCAATGACCACCAGTGAGTTATATGAACGGTTAAACATGGCATAAAACAAAGAAATATAAGTGGACAGTGATACTTTAAACCCAGTAATTGAAATCAAACTGCTCTGATTGGTAAAAAACCCCCCACAAATTTACAAATGAGCAAACAAGCACTCTGGTAAATACTGAATATTAACTTAAAAGTATGATATGAAGTATTGAAGAATTTTATTTGTGTAGTGCGTTTGAAAGTGATTTACATGAGACATAAAGGACATTAAGACAAGCTATAAAAAACCCACAAGACTATAGAAAAATACATAAATAGGATGTAAAAATTGTCAAATAAATTAAGATGATAAAAACAAAGCTAAAATAGAATAAGACAGATTAAAAAGGAGTTCTGGGAGTTTCTTACAGATGTGTGGTCCATAAAAACTGAATTACATCATATTCTTGAGTTTTCTATAGATGCTCTCTCCTCTCTGCCTGTGTTTGCAATATTCTATCTGTGCTATGAAAACTTGATCTATTAGAAACTTAAAAGCCAGGATTTATGCAGCGTCATTCATTATATGACAGAAATTAAAGTATACTATGTCTAAAAAAACCCTAAAAAGTCCCCGTTTGTTTTATGTCTTGGGAATTAATGTGATCGTGAGCTCATAAAGCCTCCCTGTGTTTCCCCAGACATGTTTGTGTTGCCTTATTACAGGGAAGAGCATGGCTTGTAAAAGTGTGTGTGTGTGTGTGTGTGTGTGTGTGTGTGTGAGAGAGAGAGAGAGAGAGAGAGAGAGAGAGAGAGAGAGAGAGAGAGTCAGAAAGAGATAGAGTGAGAAAGAGAGAGATCCTGCTAGCTGAGCCTCAGCTTGCTCTCTTATTGGAGAGCTGTAAAAACTCCAGACCGCAGGAGTTGCCAGCCTGGAATTCACTAATGACACACGTGGGCCTCAGATGAGAAGTGCAATTTTGTGTGTGTTAGTGTGTGTGTGTGTGTGTGTGTGTGTGTGTTATAGTCATACTGTTTGGATCAGAGGGCCCAATTTGTGTGTGTACATGTGCTTGTGTGAGGCCCTATCTCATCATCTAGTGTGTGTGTGTGCTTGTATCTGCGATCAAACCGTGCACACATCTCCTCCTCCTCCTCCTCCTCCTCCTCTTCCTCCTCCTCCTCCCAGCTCCCCGTACTACCACCACCTCCTCTACCCCATCCCCCTTGAAATGAAAATGGCCGCTGTGCAAACATAACACACCTAGCCTAATCTCGGCCCTGGTTTCACCCAAAAGCTGCTTGTTAATGGGAGAAGGGCCGCAGCCATCCTGGCCCCTGGTGGATGAAGAGGGGGTGCTTGCTGGAATATGAAAGGAATGGGGCCACAGACGCACGGGTCTTTAAATCCTCTGTGTCAATAGAGTCTCTGGAGCAAAATAATGGCATCACTCTGTGTGGGAGTTAATGTGAGCTGATAGCATGAGGGCTGGGGGGTCAAGGGTTCACGGGCTTGCGCTAGGTTGACAGAGAGCTGAATGCTTTCCACCCCCCCAACCACCCGCGACTCCCCCTCTCTGCTGCTCTCTACCTCCTCTTTAACTCCGGACCTGAAGGAGTGTTATGGAGGGACATGATGAGGGATGTCAGTGGAGGAAGCGGGCTGTTCGGTGTTGGCAGTTTTAGCCACCTTTTCAAAACATTCGGATGAGTGACGAATTAAAGGAAAAACATGAATAAATGAGGGAAGAAACAAAGTGAATGCAGATGCTTCCATACATTCCTCAGGGGAGGAGGACGGTTAGTGAACAACACATAGTCATGCCCATGTATTTATTTACAGTATCTTATTAATTTGTTTATTTAACTACTCTACAGAAGGTACTTTAAGTACTCTACAGAAAAAACATTGTCATATGAGGATCATCCATGCAACAGATGTAATGTACAGTATATCCTGCAGCCTCCGTCTGAATATAAACAAGAACTGGGAGCGAAATAACAGTGTGCATGTATTTTATCATGAATCATATACTAAAGCCTTTGCAGCCAACAGTTCTCAACCCAATTGGGAACGCAGTGCTGAAGCTGTACTGGTGACCCAAAATCTTAAATTAGACAATTTATGTAGGTCTTTCCTTTATTTTCCTCATCTGTTAGGTCTACAGGTTAAAGGTTGGACTGGACTTTGCACATCAAGCAGTGGGCAAAATTATTTTGCTTTGTCATGTAAAATGAAAATGTGTTGCTGTTGTGAGCTTAAACATTTTATTGTTCTGAGGAATGCATGTGTTCTGTCACAGTGTGAAAACTTGGGGCGGTCTTTGAGTGTGTATTGAGTGTCAACCAGCATCAATAGGATCCAAACCAAGAACACTAGATCACATTGTGGGCGCCTGAACACTCATCTCAGTGCATGCACTCTTTGTTTCTCTGCTGCTATTGTGTACACATGTGCAGCAATCAACTTGCACAGTAAATATTTTCTTATTTACCTTATAAATGGTCTTAATGCCCCTAATTAAGTAATTGCCATATAGTATAAAGATGGTAAAGAAAATGAATAAAGTTAGTCTGGCATCCCATTGTCAAGCTCGCAGATTCATCTGGTTCCCAGGCTAGAATAAAGTAGCCTATTAATGATGATGATCACCTCATTAATCAAGACACATGTCTTTCCACTACATGATATTACTGGGTATTAGCGGCTTTTAATATAAAAAAGTGTTGGTAATGACACTGATGATTCTGGCCCTGGTATTGGTATTTTTGTGAAATTTTCCACCCCCAGTGAAAACAGAGCAAAAAATGAGCATCCAAATGTTCAGCTCATGATAAAGAATTAGCACACTTACCAATGCAAACATTAATTCTTCCCCCTCTTTTCTCCCCCTCAGACACTGGTACCTCCCTCGGCTCCTCGACCTCTGGTGGACATCGCTCTCACTGGTGCAGTGTTGCCTACTGGGAGCAGCGCACACGTGTGGGTCGCCTCTATCCAGCCCACGACCCCTCGCTCAACATCTTCTATGACCTACCTCAGGGCACGGGCCTCTGCCTCGGCCAGCTCCACGCCAACGCCTACCACAGCCGCCGCGACGACCCGGGCAGCCACGGCACATCTCTTCACGGACATCACAGCCATGGAAGCGGAGGGACTAGCAGCAGCAGCAGCAGCAGTGTACAACAGATCCGCAGTAAAATCGGCTACGGCATCGTGCTGAGCCGGGAGCCGGACGGAGTGTGGGTGTACAATCGCAGCCAGCACCCAGTGTTTGTCCACTCACCCACTCTGGACCCGCCCAGTGCTCGAGGGCTGAGTGTGAAGAGGGTGATGCCGGGCTTCTCCCTCAAGGTGTTTGACTATGAGCGCTCCAGCTGGATGGTGGAGCACGGCGTGAAGCCTGAGAGCCAGGAGGGGCCCTGGGACCCCCACAGTGTTCGCATCAGTTTTGCTAAAGGATGGGGCCCCTGCTACTCCAGACAGTTCATCACCTCCTGTCCGTGTTGGCTGGAGGTGCTACTCAACGACCACAGATAGTACATACACACAAAAACTCACACACACACACAGACAGACTCACATGAGGTTTCCTGACCCAGTATCCTTATTGTAATCTACCTAGATTTAATATAAAATTTATATATTATATAAAATATATTATACATGTAAATACTTGAGTCATTTTTACAATGCAATTATTTATGTATAGTGTAACATGTATATGAACAAAATAAAAAGGAACAAGAATATGCACTTTGGATTCTATATATGCATTACAGTTTCTCAGTGTCATTTTGCAAATATAAACTGTAAAACTAAGACAAACCTGGTTTATGTTCTCATGATTTAGCATTTCCATCAAAAAGTATGCCATACACACATTGTCAATAAAGTATTTGTATTAAATGAAGGTTTCTGTGGTGGTCTCAAGTGCTTTTACCTGAGCTATGGATCAGTCAGGCTTCTTAGTGACATGCAGGGCTATGACTTATCACCTAGTTCCTAGTTGCATCAATTAATTACATTTTCATCAACAATATTGCAAGACAAACCCTTTGCCACCTTTTCTACCATTGGACAGTTTTCTGGCTGTAACATCATATTAAATGGACAGATATGAGAACGGTATTGATTTTAGAAAATAAGCATATGTTACAAAATGTTTAGCCATTTATTTTAAAAGATGTGTACTTTACTGCACATGCCATGAGCTGCTCTGTAGTTCAGGTCTCAAAGCATGTTGGAAAATAAAGCTGGTAGGTGAAGTGGAGAGGGCTAATATCCATTTTTTAACTCTAATGATGTTTTTCTGGGTGACAAATATCTAATATTAAATTAACACAAACTAAAAAAATTGACATTGACATTTGGTAAACTATATTTTCACTCCACTGCTTGTTAAATGACACCATTCAAACATCCTTTATACACCTGGAGGTTGAATGTACATTTTAATTGGCAAAATAATCTAAGGTCAAAGGCTCAGGTATCTTCTCCTTTTCGGTATCACACCTCCAACAAAGCCAGCTCCACTGCAACACCACAATCACCGCTTTCTATCATAGTGAATGAGAGACATAAACATGACATTAGTCTTCTTCTCAGTAATGAGACAAGACAAAATGGGTCTAGTGTTGAGTGGTGCAATCAAATGGCAAAATCTGACACCCAAGTAAAACACGTGATAACACCTGAGCCAGCTGAGGAAGACTGTGAGATGCAATCAAAAGCTCTGAAAAGCTAGTAAGTAAACCTTTGAGCTTGTTCCCAGATGTTAGTGCTTTGCTGTCTGTGTCTGTATGTATGCAAAAACCTTCATTACGCATAAACTGCATACTTTTTTGAGAAATGTGTTCAAACTGTATAAATCATAATCAAGTTTAACTATCTTCTTGGCATTGAAAGGGACAAGTGGCAACGAAAAACAGCGAAAGGCGTCACAGTGCCAGTGGTAAGAAAATAAAGTGCATAACTGAGAGATTACACAACAAACCACAGCAGGGCTCTCAGGCCTAAACCGACGCTGGTAGGAGAAAGTTCTGTGTTTATGGCGTAATGGCATCCTGTTTGAGTCTTTCGACAACACAATTATTTATGGAAACTCATTTTTGGGCAAGAGGGTGAAGCGCAAGAACAGTGAGATGAAAAAGAAATGTCAGCAGTAAAAAAGCCATAACCTTTCTAGAGACGTGTGTTTAAGGCGCAGCAGCAGCAGCACCTCGCTCTGCTCAGGCAGACAGGCATTTTTGTTTTGACCCTGAACCTCTGCAGGCTGCTTACTGAAACCTGTAATTAACTTTAGCTGTAAAAGTAAAGAGGGGTTGATTACAAAGTCGTTGTTCTTGGCTTGCAGTCTGAGTACACAAAAAAGACATTTGTGTATTGGAAATACAGTATCTTAGTTTTAAACTCTTATTTGTGTATAACAACATTCAAAACTGAATAAAACCTTTTATAAAAGCTCTGGGCATTCCCATACACCCCCCAAAAATTCCAATGTATATTTCAGTCAAGTCTCCTCTCTGCTTTTCCAGGCAAAGTGTGGGATTTGTGGTTAGGATACAATGGAAGGATTCAGAGGAGGGATTGGGGTGGGAGAGTTGCTGCTGGCAGAACTAGTCCAAAAACTAACCATGTTTCTCTTCCATCTCTTTTTTGGTTTTCTCATCTGAAAACACCCCCAGTCCCCTGCCTTAATTGTTTTCCTTTGTCAGGGTTCAGAGTCATGGAGACGATGAAATGGATCCCAGGCAGCGAGCAGTGGAGGAGGGACTCTGGCCTTCGTCTTCAGGGCTGCGGTGTGTGCTGACCTCACTGTGAACTGAAGGAAAATGGGCTAAATCTTGCCACTGGCTCTCGAGCTCCACCCCTTCACCGTGTAATTATCCCTGTCCAGATTATGATGTTATAATTACGTTAATGAATACATCAGGAATGGGTAATTAATGGAAGACATTTTCTGTTTTCGCTACAAACAAGATGAGTGATCGCTTCAAGGACCTTACCAGGGTTTAGCTCCTTAACTGCAAATCACGTATTCCTTACATTTTTATTGATCATTTTCAAATGCATGGTCTGGAGCAGTGGTTCCAAACCTGTGGGATGGGACCCCTATAAGGGGATCAATTTAAATCTGAGTGGTTGCAAGAAAACCCTGGACAGGTCACTAGTCAATCACAGGGTTGACACATAGAGACAGACAATCATTCACACCTACGGGCAAATTAGAGTCACCAATTAGCCTAACCTGCATGTCTTCTGTGGGAGGAAGCCGGAGTACCAACGTGATCGGAGGAGGACATGCAAACTCCACACAGAAACGCCAGCGGGTTTGAACCCAGAACCTTCTTGCTGTGAGGCAACAGTACTAAACACTGCACCACGCATGGTATTATTTGAATAATTTCAAGTCCAATAAAATGTGATTTATTGCAGTCAACTCTGTAAAATCTGACAAGCTGGTTTTACTTTGAAGACTTTGAGAATTTACTATGACAGGCTGAAAGGAAGCGTTTCTGCCGTCTCTCGAAAGGTTCAAGCCTGTTTCACATCTGGGCGTGGTCAGAAATGTGTTTTGTTGCACCTGTAACCACACCCAACGACGATGTAATGGCGTCCTGGAGTCCACCTGTGCATCACTGCAGCGCCTTGAGGTCAGCAAAGGGGATGTTAAGTTGTTTCTAAAACAAGTCAGGAAACTGATAAAAGGTAAGCAGATTTTAGTTTCAAGGTATGTTTGCTTTATATTTGAATCCTTGTTAAGTTTATTTAAAATGTGATTGTATTTACTCCATAATGTTTAGTTCTTATAACACAATAATGGTAAGTAAGCACAACAAATAATAATTGGTCAACATGATTCTTTTTTATTCAAATATAATAATTGACTTTATGTAAGCCAAGACAATTGTATAATAAAGTTATACCAAAAAAAAGAAGCCTATTTTGACAGTCAATGGAGAAATCCAAGTCTTGTCACCAGTTATTCAGATGATTATCTGGCTCCCATGAGTGCAGAAATCTGAAGCATAACAAGTGATCACCAGAAAAAAAACCAGCTGAAAATCCACACTCTTGTTCCCTCATCACACCATCATCATCTTGACAGTGTTTTGTCACTTTGCTGCTCAGAGTGCATGTGGATCGATACCTCCGCTGTTAGCGAGCCCTCTTGTGTGAAACCGCAGACAGCTCAGACATCTCCTCACTGTCTTGTTCCTGATTGCACATCATTGTTTATTATTGTCATCCTCACAACCAAAGAATGATGAAAGACACGTTTTAACCAGTCTCTCACTAAACCAGAAAAAAAAAACAATTGGCAGTTTGTTGAAAAAGTACAGTCTATTATGTGTCCTGAAGTCTGTTAAACGAAGAATACCACAAGACGTATCAAAATATATGTATGTTAGAGTGACATGGGTATAAACTAGGCCCGAACTCAGGTCTGTGAAACTCTGCCAAACCAAAATGAATGTGCCTGTATGGTCTTAGTGTGTATGATGGACAGAGTAAATGGTTTAGTTTGTGTCAGGCTTTAATGTCGGGCCCTTCAGCAGTGGATTTACTGCTGGCAAACTTTCATTTTGCACATTCTGATTCACTCTGAGGAAGGGACACACTACCTCAGGATATTGTGGATGAAAAAGCAGACTATGGCTCAATGAATTGAATTAACTCAGATACCTTTAATAACACAAAAGCCAGACAAATGCACTGGATGAAAAGGATGCAGTAATGCTAGTTATTCAGGAAACATGTCTGGTTCAGGTAATAATAATTTTAATAATAAAACTGATTTTGAGGCAATATGCCTATGAAGTAGTTTGTGTACAAAGTTGACATTTTGGACACACTAAGAATAAAGATATTTAATTTTTTTTTTTTTTTGAGAAAATGGTTAATGTTCTGGATGATTGTGCTCAGTAAATTCAATGTCAAGCTGCAATTTCAAGTGTAGTCAGGTCAAAATTTTGGAGTTTGGATTAAAATTTTGGTTTCACAGCAGACATTTTGACCTGTTAATAACATTAACAATGGCTCTGCTCTATTCAAGAGTCCCAGTAAATCAGTAGCCAGGTCTCCGTCCAAATGTATGAATTTTGAAATGATTTTATGCGCGTTTCCATCCAGCATACCGTTATGCGAATATTAGAGAGTTTGTTCATCAAGATAAAAAGCTGGTGGCACTGATGCTCTAGTCAGGTGTCATTAAACCACTGCAGAAGAAGAGGGTTTAAATGAAATGACTGAATGCATTAATGTATTAGTTAGAGAGTCTCCTCATCATTCCACACAGATCTGAGGCTTTCTTCAGTGAAGTGGTGCTTCATGTACGTGATGATTTATTTTGTGTTGATAAGAGTGAGTGAAGAGTAGTTTAATCTTGGAGCTGTAACCAGCAAATCATTTGTAATTTTACTTGATAAGTGACTAAATTGTCAGAACAGTTATATCAACAATCTTCTGTACGTCATCGACTTGATTAATTAACCAAACACAATGTCCCGTTATTGTTGCCACTGACATTTTAGATGCACATTCATTTTTAATTTGAAAATATACAGATATAGATATGATCATATTTAAATTGTCAAGTATGAAGAGATGACACTGAGTTGCTCTCCTTCCATCTCTCTATCTCTCTGCTTATTTCTCTCTTTCTGTCAGGCAAACATTAACACCCCACTCACACACAAACACCCTTTTATACATCTGTTCACACACACAAACAAGACACAGCATTTTGTCAGTTTTATTACTGAAATTTAAAGCATGATGTCACTGTAAACTAATTGCAAACTGAAAAAACATGACTCACACATGTCACTGGGGAAAGAAAGAACAATAATAACAGTTGTGGTTGAGCTTCTTGTTACCTCATTAATACTTGGAAATGGGTAATAGGATGACTGGCTGTCACCTTTATGGTTTTCAAGGACATAGCTTTGCTTTCACTGGGAACTATTTCCCCTCTCCACTAAACTATTAGTATAAAACTCAGCAATGTACACATCTCAGGCTCGCCCTTTCAATGAATGACTGAGGTGCTGTTTATTTTCCAGTCCGTCTTTGTTTTGTTACTTTAAGCACCATGTCTGTCAGCCATAGTGTAATTATATGGAGACAGAGACACAGGAGGGGGGGAGGCGTTGGAGACAGCCTTCTCTTTCAGCTGCTGTGAGCCGCGACCAGTACCGCCTGAAGCTGCTCGCCTCTTGAATAGCAGCCAAGAGACTCTTCGACTCCCGTTTAACCCCTTAGATCACCCAAAGAGCTCTTTCTTCCAATTCACCTGACAGTTTCCGCAAAAGAGTTCTGTTCGAGAGGCAGAGACGAACTGGAGAAGGTCATGGAAAGTGACTGACGTACAATTATGGAATGGTTTTTATGAACTAAGCAATCGTAAATATACTCATGTCTCAAAATGTCTATCTTGGATCTTTTTAGTTAGTCATGAAACATTTACACACAGGTACGTTATATGAACAAAGCATATTATGGAGCTTCTTGAATGCACATTAGCCTCATTTTATTAGAACTATTAAGATGTCAACTTTATCTTATTATGCTCTTTGCTTTTTGCTACAACACCCAGTTTCTCCCTCCAATCCCAAATCTCCTCCCACCTTAAAGGTGAGGTAC
Source organism: Lateolabrax maculatus (assembly GCA_031216445.1). Lineage (NCBI taxonomy): Eukaryota > Metazoa > Chordata > Actinopteri > Acropomatiformes > Lateolabracidae > Lateolabrax > Lateolabrax maculatus. The sequence goes on from CM062198.1 coordinate 25,523,976, forward strand.
ATTTACTCAAATACTAAATTGAGGTACTTGTACTTCACTTGAGTATTTCCATTTTATGCAACTTTATACTTCTACTCCACTATATCTCAGAGATACATATTATACTATTTACTTTTTACTTTTCAGATCACAATTTTTCATACCCTTCCTGTCCAGTGATCTCCAGATTTGGTGATTTTGAATGACATTTTTTATGATAAACTGAGGTTCCTTTATGTTCCTTTGTGGGTTGAGAAAATTCTCCCACTTCTTAAGATTGATAAACTATTTAAACCCCTCTTGGATTAGCTGGAAAATGCATTGTGACAAAGTTTTTCTGAGCTCATGTAAAGTTAACTTTTTAAAGATACGTGGTTCTCAAAAGACAGCGACACTACAAGTATATGATGATTTTATAGAATATGATGCATTGCTGTAGATTAAACTACCCAACAGTATTTATAAAGCAGTTAAAATAAGCAAATACAAATACAATGCAATATACATTAAGGAACCGGTAATATTAATCCAAAAACATCTCAGGCCCCTTTTTTTTTTTTTTACTTTTGTTTTTAATACTTAAAATATGTCCAGGCCTATATATACAAATTTTCTTTGCCAAATACAATGTTTTGTGTTATTTTGCTGATAGGATGAACATTTTCAGATACAGTACATTTGATATAAAGGTTTCCTCATTTTGTCGATGAAAAGTGATGAAAATGCATTTGTCTCTTAGAAAAATGTTGCTATTGCAACATAATTGAATATGAACATCATTATAGAAGACAAGCTCATATGGTTAATATTTAAGCATGAAGAAAGAATGTAAACGAAAAAAACAATACAACTGAAAATAGTTGCCAAAACCATAGATGACTCAGATGGAAGTGTATAGCAATCCAGAGACCACGTCTGCACTAATAAAGATACAACTGAAATCAGGTTGAAAGAATACCACTGAAGTTTGGCCTATCAAGTATGATTGTCATGTTAATAATCTCCCACTGACACATGCCAGCAAAAGCAACCTAATTGCTGTCATGTTTTCCATGTTTCAGTAGAGTAATTTACAAATACATTAGTTGACATTTACTGTTCCTCCATCCAGGATCCGTTTAGTAAATGAAAACAGGAGGATGAAAGTAGAGACTTTAGTGTGGAAGGTGAACTTTTAGAAAAACACTACTGTGGACAGAAAATGTTCAACAACTAAATAAGATTTTCAGCTTTATCTATAATAGTGTGGACCTTGGCTAAGATGAGCTATGCAGAACCTCATTTGGAGTTGTTTAATATTCATTAATGATGAATGGGTGGTGTTGTACCCCCCCCTTACATATCAAGTAAACATGATTCAGAAATGATTCAGAAGTTAAACAGAAAGCTTTTATCTCTGGGTTCTGGGCTGACATGTCATTTTTGTGTTCCCTTCATACTTGGGAATGGATGCAGTTACAGTTTTAAAAGCATGTGAAAATGTATACAACATATGGTGGTTAAATAGTGGTCCAATAGTGGTTAGTGTAAATGTCATGCCTGGTTATCCTGGCACAGAGCCACACCACCCAGACAATAGCTGCAGCCCATTTCCAGAGACACAGAGGATGTTTGACTATTTTCATAGAAATTTTGATGTAATTCATTTTACAAATCCATAACAAAGAACAATCCTGCCTTGAGACCACACAATCAAGTATCAAACCAACTCCCCTTCTGTTTTCAATTTGTTATTGTTTGCAGATAAAAGGTTTCCTTTACAAAACTTGCATTTATCCAAAATACCACCAGAAAAAAAAAAAACATCACAACGCAACCAATGTATGACTTGACTTTTTTCTTCTTTAAGAGACCTAAATGTTTTCCATATTGTGGGACTCTAAATGGATGCAGGAAATGCTGTCACTCCACTCTGCTTTCCAAACTTCCAGAATGAGGTTTTGGCTCTGGCAGATGCCAGTGCGGTAGATTCCAGCGCGGTACCGACCCTGCTCAGGTTTCCTCTCGCTCGGAGAGAGACTTCAGGAGTCTCCGCCCTCCCCTGATCCTCCAGCCTCAGAAGAACACAGTATTTTCCCCTTGCTGTCCATTCAGCTCATATGAGATCTTGTGGAAATGTGTTTGCTTGACTTGAGGACAGGCTTTTCGTTTCGTTCTGGACACTACATGCTACTAAACTGACCCAAAGGCATCCTAAAACTGTTGTTGATTAGGCTGATTTTTCCCATTGCAAGACGGATCTTCTGTCCACTCCAACATGCACGTAATCTAAACAGCTGACAATGTTTTAGCTGGAGCTGCAAGCACACAGCACCACTCAAAAACACAAATAAATCTACCAACATGGTAAATAGCAACTGAAACAGAAAACAGCAAAGAGACGTGGACATAATGAGATGAATAAGAAAAGTAAATTGTGCAGATACAGTATGTTTCAGCCAGCCTGCCATCATTCTTCTGCATTCTGGCAGCCTGTGTAGCACTAGGTTGGGCCTGTCAGAGGTCCCAGCGTTGGAAATCATATAAACAGCATTTAAACTGACAGGAATCAGTGTAGAGAATGAGCCTTTGGCTACACCCTAATGAACCTGACATCACTATGAGCTGTTAAAGTTGTTCATATAGAGACTGCTGGTGTGTCTATTCCCTAAAACCCTGTGAGAGAAAAAATGGGGGGTAAGAAGAAGCCCTAGTAAAAATGAAAGAAACAATGATAATATTTAAATATAAAAGGCAAAAACATATTTTAAATATATTCTCAGACATATACAGATGTACATGTATTTCAAGAAAACTGAGTGGGTATATGCCTTCAGAGGATATATTCTGATATACCCTGACAACAGGAGAAATATTTTTCAACAAGACTAAGAGTCTACAGCCAAACATGCCTATAGCGACAATGCTAATTTGTAAATGTTCATTCATTTAATTTATTTATGTGGCTTGAAATCATGATCAAATGGTATGGAGCACAAATAAAACATGCAACAATAACAAAACGATTGCACACTTGCATTGTCATTACAAAGGTTGCAGCCCTTTATAACTTCAAGTGACATTGGGGGATTCTGGTGTTGTTCACCCTAATAGCTCGTCTGTACTTATGGTTTTCATACAACTGATACTTTTCCAGTTTAAACTCTTGTTTTCATTAATATAAATACACATGATGTCATATTTCTGAGCTCACTTTATCACTTTTGCATGAACTGGTCTTTATGTTGTCACACTTTTGCGTGAGCCAGAGGTAAGACAAACCACAGTAATCAAGAATCTGAACAAGCAATTATACATTATTCGACTGAATTTAGTTTCTTTGCCTTGTATAAGCCTCCCCCAGTAGCCAGTAATTCTCTTTTTAACTGCAACACAGAGCGGATATCTCCCCATATCCCCACAGAACATATTATTGCAGGTTGTCATTTTAACTTTCAGGATGTACTTAAGGAATTTATTGAGTAATTTTTCCAATATATCTATTTTTTTGAAATCCCCACACTTGACATGCATACAACATAACTGCTGTTTAGCAGGTCTAATGTTTATCATGTTCACCATCTTGGTTTAGCAAGTTTGCTTAATATCACTAAACACAAAGTACAGCTGAGGCTGATGGGAATGTCACTAGTTCTGCATTTTTTTTGGTCATAAACCAAAGTACTGCGCTAATTAATTAATTAATTATGACATGATGATTGTGCGAGTTAAAAAGTCATCAAAGTTATTACAACTCACACTAAGGGGAATATGAATGTCTGTACCAAATTTAATGGCAATCCATCCAACAGTTGCTGGTGACACTAGATAAAAAATCAGGATATTACCAAAGTCATTAGGATTCATCATCTGGGGACATAAATGTCTATACAAAATTTTACAGAAATCGATCTAATAGTTGTTGAAACATTTTGGTGTGGATTAAAATGGTGGTCTGGACACTAAGTGTGGTTAGAAATGAACAAGGCGTTGAAACCATAAAACATGTTGCTTGCACTTTTACTTGCAGGAAATACCTAAATAAATATCAATTAGTTTCAAGTTGCTCCAAACATCCAGATGATTTCAGATTTTTTTTTATTTTTAACAGAATAAAATCAAAGAAAATTCAGATTTTCAAACTACTGCATTAAAAAATTCTTTGGCCTACCTATTCATAAAGTAATTTAAAATCATTAATTATACATTGAAAAAGTAATGGATCAGCTCTGAAGCCTTTCATCTTTGTAAGTATAATTACCCCTGCTCTAACCAGCAGTACGCATACCATCTACAAACTGTGGTATCAGCATTATTTGTGTCTGAGACTAAACTGTACTTCAACATAGAAAAGGTGCAGGTCTACTTCAGACAACCCCAAACTGTTGGAGACATTATACGTGACTCTTTCATCTCTTCTCCTTTCTTCTTTTCTTTCTCTCTTTGACACACACAGACATTATTCCTCATATCAAAGCGTTTTATTGAACTGTGGCGGCTAGCTGAAGCCACAAAGCCTTATTGTCTGACCTCCTCTTGAACCAGTCAGAGGTATACAGCCATTTTTCATCCTTCGCCCTTTGTCTCAAGCAAGGTGTTAAAAACAGAAATAAAAGGGTGGAACTGAGAGGTCTCACTTTCAGGGAACTCACTTTCGGCTCATCATATATACAAGAGAAGATACAACTGCCTGTTTTCCCGCAGCAGTAACCAGATAGTCTTTCAAAAGGAGAGTTTGGGTGTCGAACAAGAGATGCAGCGAGTGAAGCATCAGATCAAATCAAAGTAGCTGTGCTTGTGTTCAGGTCTGCTCTGTTGAAGTCTATTAATGGGGATTCACTCGTTTTTTTGTTTGAAGCTGTCAATCAAATGAGGTGGAGGTGAGAAAGCTGTGTCGGCCTGTCAGTGTGCTAGTGTTGCAGGTACGAGCCTGAGCCCTGAAGGCAACATTACCGCGACTACTGATGTTCTTAAGATTGTTGGAGGAGCTGTCAACACATGTCCTGTAGTGCTACAGTTGGTCTTCGCTGCTGCATTAAAATTTGATTTTTTTTGTTCTCTTTGCTCAATGTTTTTTTCTTATATTTTCATTTTGGAATGCCGGAAAGTCCTGAAAATCAAGACTTTCTCAAAATCTAAAAAGTACTAATGTTCTTACAGAAATAACGAGGAAACCACATAACTTTTATTGCTCTGGGGTTTGCCTTCCAGTGTAAGATAAAATCTTCAAATGAAATATTGCATATGACAGATTGTACATGCTCCTTTGTAAGATTCACACTGTCACCACACAGAAGATGCATTCACACTCCACTAAAAGAATCTAGTGTATTTTCCACAGGATTTTTTTCAAAAACATGTCATTGCTCTTATGCCGTGTGCAGATTGAAAAGTCAAGCATTCAAAAAAATAATAACTAAGCACTTTCTCATATGGTTTTGTTACATACCCTGCTGAGGTGCCCTAGAACGAACAAAGCCCCTAACTGCTTGCTCTGACTTATATATATTAATATGTATAGGTTCAGTTTTTTATTGCATGTTAATGTAAAACACTGGATCTGGATATTATGAATAAATTAGATTCATACATTGGATGTTGTAAATAAATTACAACGTTGCCTACTTACTAGAAAAGTCTGAAGACATTCACAAACATATCAGCCTTCAGGGCACCTACACAGATGGGTTAGGGTAATTATTGCTTGCAGTGAGAGACTGGATGATGTTGGTGTGGTGTTGCTAGGTGTGTAGTTTTACTTACAATTTTAGGCTGACTGAAATGTGTATGATCCCAAAACATGGTGTAAAACTAAAGTTAATTTATAGAGATCATTTTTCAGTGGCTTAAATTACACCATGGACATTTTTGTAACTTTCCCTCATGTAACAGTAAGAAAAAGATGATACAAAAGATTTATCTTCACATAGTTCATCTTGGTTAATTTACTGAAGGATTAACATTTGAGAAAATATACTTCTGATTTACAAACAAACACCCAAATTCTCTTCTCTTCTGGTTTCCATCTTCTTGCGTAACCTTAAAATGGATTTGATTATGTTTTAACAACATGTAAACAGAACTCACTTCAGAAATATAAAGCTGCACGCCCAACATGGGAAATGACATTGAGGCAGAGATAAAGCATCTGATTCTTCCAGCTGTAACTGGATATAAGGCATTGTTGACCACACAGCGAGACAGACAGATAGTGACTCAGATGGACAGATAGATGGACAGGCAGACAGGCAGTTAGACTGTCTGGCTCCAAAGGATGACTGAACACACACAGTCAGACTTTGTACCAGATCTCTTCAGAAACACAATCATCCGCCTAAAGTGCTCTGGATTAAATAATTGGCATGTGTTTTGTATGGTGGTAAGATTTATAAATAGACATTGTTCAGTGGGGTTTTAAAGTTTTACTGTCAACTGTCACAGTAGGTTTTTGCTGCCATCTTGTGTTACAAGTCATATAATGTTTTTTGAGTTCCATCTGAGAAGGAAGGGGCAGTGGTGAAAGAGGTACTGGATCAGATTTTTAATCAGACTTTTATTTAAGTCAAAGTAACAAAACGTTAACAAAATGTTCTTATTAAGGAATTACGTAAAAAAAAGTACTAGTAAAAGTATTAGTATCAAATTATATTTAAAGTAACTTAAAAGTACTCTTTTTGCAGAATACCCTATATCAGAATAATATATATATATATATATTATACTATTGGATTTTAATCATTGATGCATTATTAAGTTCATCACTTTAATATTGCAGCAATATTACTAAATTTAAATGTATTATATTTTTTATATCTATTTTCTGTAATGATGTATTGTTCATATACTGCTGGGTAACTTGTGAAATTCCCATTTAGGATCAATAAAGTCTTACTGATATAATAATATCACAGTTTAGTTGTTTATTATATTTTGTATCATTAATCTGAATTTCAAAAGTAACTAGTAACTAAAGTTATCAAATAAATGTGGTAAATGTAAAAACATTTCCCTCTGAATTTTAGTCGAGTAGAAGTATAAAGCAGCAGAAAATCGAAATACTCAAGTTAAGTAGAAGTACCTCAAAATTTGAATAAATGTAATTAGTTACTTTACTTTCCACCAATAGGAGTGAGAGCAGGAAATGTTGAGAAACGTCTTGCCCTGGCTGCCTTTTCAAACATTAAAATATATTAAAATAATGAGTAAAATTCTGGATTGGATTGGATGATAAAGACTCCCTGCTGTGTAAACATGAGAGAAGATCTTTTTACTGCTGTCAGACTGTCCAAACAACATATCTGAGAACATTTATAATGGCCTTTACCATTTACCATAAACAATAAATCCTGAATTTAACCCTTAATCTAATTTTTACCCAGTCATAATTCAAACCTTAATCCCAAACCAAAGTCTTAAGTAAATATTGCTTCTTGTTGGGGAGTGGATGATTATTGGGAGCTGAGACCCCGCACTGGCCTTGTGCAGAAAATAAGTAGGATCTTGTTAAGGGGTCAGGACCCCTAAGGGGTCACAAAACAAATCTCAGGAGTCACAAAATAAAGATACAAATATTTCTGCTGCACAGCATTTATGATGGTTTTTTTTTTCTGATGTCTCTGTGGTTTTTGTGTACTACTGGGTACCGTTACCTCTTCAAATGGAAGCTGAGAATAAAAAATCATTATTTTGTTGAACAACTCGCAGCTCACGGCCAGACTGAGGCCATAACTTTTGATGAGGAGCAGACGTTGCTTCATTTTAAGGGGTCACAAGCCGAAAAGGTGCATTACAGCATCCAAAAAGCAATCAGCTTGGGTATTACTTTATAATGAGTTTGGTGAAATTTTATTATATGATCTTCTTAAGATGGTCCAGCTTTATTCTCATCATGATAAGATGATTTGTTTCAGTTATTACTAGTAATCGTGTTGCAACTCTTTATCTCAAAATGACCAAATATCATTGCAGAATGGAAGGTGGAATAAATTGAGATGAGCTGTATAAATGTGAGTATCTCATTTCCATGTTGTTCATAAAAGAGGACTCTCATTTCCAAACAACATTAGGCAGATCACACAGATCTCTTTGTTTATGCCCCTACATTATGATCAGCTGCAGCCATTTTTAAAGGCTCATGGAATTTGATAACAACTCCAGCAACAATCGTGTTCCTCTCTCTTATACTGTTCAAGTGCAGCAATACAATGGTAGCCCAGGGACATTATTTGCATATTGTCAAGGGGTGTGTGAATAGGGCTTAGGAGAATGAGAAATTATATCAGCCACAAAGAAAACCAATGGTCTGTGACCAAATGCTCGATCTTCTATGCATATGTTATCTGAGATTGAGGGGTTTTGTTGTCATATAAATGCAAATGGAAGACTGGTATGCAGGGATATAATGTGCAATTATGGTTCAAATAGGAATTTTACTCAATCTAATCCACTTTAGTGTTCTGTTAAGTATGATGTGCAGTGGACAGTATCATACAAATCCCACAGAGTAGTAGGATTTTAGACATAATTCATTATGTAATCTGTAATAATCAGGGCTCATCATGTTGGTTCATCTCCTTCAGAAAAAACATGTTTTGATGATAGATGTTTTCTTTTTTCAGTAAAATAAAGGAGAAGTGTGTTAAGTCAAGCTGCTCCTCTGTCTCAGCTACAGGGATAGGACTATTTAAAAAAGTGCAAATGCTTGTAACAAAGCAATGTTACCGCTGGGTGGCGCAATTTAACAGTTTTTTTTTCCTACAAATGAAAATAAGAATAAAAATGACGTCCACAGTCAGCAGAATATGGTAAACGAAGTCTTTATGGGAAGTCTTTATGTTTTGACTGATATTTTGTTGGCTTTTTGACTCTGAAAAAAGTTGGAAGTTAGAAAGAGAAACCTGACTCTGAATACAGTTTAGAGGAGAGGAGATGACTGAAGGCTTCATGGTTTCCAGTTTTAACCCCAGGATCAGCTGGGAAAGCCCAGCTAAGCAGAGTGAATGTGAAAAAAGACAATGATGCAAAAAGACGTACATGATCAGGAAAACCTGTTCTGGATTACAGTGATAAAGGAAAGCAACTATATGGAGAAGTATTCAAGAAATTCAGAGGTCCTTTTGTGTGGCAGTAACTGGTCTGCACAGTATAATGTTACTTATCTCTAGTTCCCAATCTTTTGGGTTTGTATAATAATTTTGTATAAAATATATAATATTTAATAATATTATATATTATTATATCATTATATATATCATTTACTCGTGGTTTTGATGTTGAGCGAAACAGATTAGTTAAGGATTAATCCAAGCACTGTTAAATTTGAAAAATATGTCAACACTGAGAACATCAAAGTTGTTTAAGTAACTACTGAATATCTACCAGAAGTGTGCTTGTTTGCTCATTTGTATATTAGTTTATTAATTAGCTCATCATTTTTATTGTATTTACCCATTACTAGGCTACAAGTGTCGCTGTGCACTTATTTTATTTCAGTTTGTTTTGTTTTATATGTCCATAAACCTCTTGAGGGCTCACTGTTGAAAGTTCAAAGTTTCAGTGTAAAAAGGTTCTAAAAGGTTTCACTTCAAAATGGACTTCCTCTTCACTCCACTGCTGTGTCAATGACATCTGTTCAAGTGATGATAATGATTATGATGGCTGTGCTGAGGGCTCAAGGGTAACCTTACTGAAGTAAATTTAGACTCATGAGCGAAAAGAACTGAGGATGGATAGGTGCGAATTCATATGTGTGTATACATACATACACACACACACACACACACACACACATATATATATATATATATACTTCTGTCAAACATGTTAACATGATTACAGAGAGGAAGCTTCTATTGACTGTCTCACTGTAATGAAATCTATGTACATTGAACCAGACTCATCAGTGAACATGCTGTTTGGTCATTTCTGTCGGGTGTACTTAACAGCAGAATGTCTGCCAGAAAAGAAAATACTTGTTTGAGTTGTTACTCTAATGCTCTTCAGATTTATAACTTCCGCTGAATCAACATCCCAAAGCAATTTAGTCCAAGAACTAAATATATAGATAGAGCATGTGTTGTTAAATGATACCAAATGACGGTCTCATATGTGGCAGAATGTGCTGTGCTTCATGCCTTTGCGCACCATTTCAAACTGAATGACCTCAACTCAATATCCTGTCTGCTATCAATGAGATTATGCAGGCATGCTAACAACAGGAAATTTGCTCTTACGGGGATTGACCAACTGCCATTTATAGTGACTCATGACTCAGAGGTAAGTCATGACAGTGGTTCCTCAAACCGCACTGTAAAACAGGCTTTTATTTTATAATCAGTCGTAGTAGGAACACCGGGTTATCTGTGGGATTGTCATTTCACGTCATGTCACAGCTCGGATGGAGATAAACTGGAGTTAAAAATGTCTCTGCAGCAGCAAGGATTATGGTCATTATGACCATATAAGGGAAGGAGAATAGACCTACCTGTGCTATGAGTCACGTGTTTGTGTTTGATCCACTCATGTGTGTTCGCACAGTATTAGGGAGAAGTCGCATCAGCAGAGCCACACAGTGCTGATGAGCAACAAACATATGACTCCACTGTACCAGCCTGTTACTACAGGACACTCTGAATGCTGACCCATTTCCCTCTAAGGGTTGCAGCACTCGTATGGGAACGCCCTCTCAGCCCTCCTTGAAAAACCAAACTGAAATTTACTCCTGCTTCTGTGACAGAGTCCGGGCCGCAGCTTCCACTAACTTTGACTACTTTTAGGCCAACAAAAAAAAACAAAGAAGACAGTTTTGGAGCTTCATGTTGGAAAATAAAACTTACATCAACAGTCACATAAAAAATCCAAAGAAATTTAGATATTTTACGCTGCATTTGGGGGAACCTTATATTTCTAAAATCCTGGCTACAGCCCTGGACCTTGAGCCAGAATTTCCACAGAATATATACAGTGTATATATAGTGTAACATACATATTGTGAGCATGTAAACAATATTCTTTTACCCTCCATTGTACGTCTAGTCTGGCTGTATATGCTGTACATATAGGCTGTCCATCAATAGAAAGACAACCACGTCTGTATAAATAGCAGCTTATCGCATACATTATTTGTTCCAGCATTCAGTACAGTACAGAGTACTAGTTATCATATATGTACAGAATACATACATACATACATATATATATATATATAATACCTTATATTATATTTCTATCTTACTGTGCATTTGTTATCCATGCTGTGTGTCATAGTCCTTGTACGTGTCAATTTTTTTGGGAACATTTTGAAAAGACCCACGCACAATATGGCCTCAGAGATCACGTGTCAGTGTGCTGCACAGAGCAGAAAACATGAAAAATGACTCCTGACTTTAATGCACTTGTCCAAACACATCAGAGGCTTTATTCCTCCCACTAAGATGGGTAGTTGTGTCACAAAAAGCCTGTGATTTGTTGTTCAAAACCCAGGAACTAAAATTGCACCAGCAACAAAACGGTTGCCCACCACAAAATCTCAAAACCAGAAACCTGGAAGTGACCGACCTTTCTGAATTTATTGTGAGGAGGCCTTTTAAATCAAGGACTAACACTAGAAAACAACTAAACCAAGTTATTAATGTTTTTTATGCTGTTAGAGATTTGTTAACATTAGCATTTTCCCAGTCCCATATTTTTTATTATGATCAGTTGACAAGCAGACAAAGTGCTGATATGTCATTAATAAGGTTGAAAAGTAACACAAGGCCTGTGTATATCTGTTGGTTAGTTATCAATATTGACATTTTACTATATGTGGCAGATGATGTGAGCATGCACCCAGCTAATGATAACAAAACTGCCTCCAAAACAAAGAAAAAGCAGATAAAGCTAAACCAATCTCAAAAGTTCTTACATCCAAAGCGTCATAAGGTATGTAATTTTAACAAAGTCTACCTTTAAATGTGGTTTGCATTTATGCAGGCTGCCATGGAGGATTTTGCTGAGTGACAGGCAATTATACTGAGAGGAAAAATAGCTGTCTTCCTGTTATTCATAGCACAAGGAGTTGTGCAACAGCCTGAAGTATCAAAAGATTTGTCACAGAGGACTCATGAACCGAGAATTGTTTCCTCTGTTTAAGTGGATTATTTGCTGTAAACAGTGGTCGCATTTAAATACACATTTAAAGATATAAGTGTGTGTGTAGATGAGAAAAAAGGAGGATTTGTGATGGGAGTACAAACAAAAGTGAAAGAGAGAGAAGGGAAGACAAAGTGTCATCTATAGAGTACTGAAGTGAGAAAAAAGAGAGTGCACTTTGTGTGTGTGTATGTGTGTGTGTGTGTGTGTGTGTGTGTGTGTAGGAGGGTTTTGATGTTGAGCCTCTGGTACACCATGTGCAGTTGCTGGAGGAGCTGTCAGGAGCTGTTGAAGGATTGATGGCTTTCTCAGACAGAAAACACAGTGTCACGTTATTGCCAAGGAGATCAGTGAAAACACTTTTATGTGGTTCTTCTCAACAGTTTGTCCTGAGGTCTTCACACATAAATGTGTCTGAAACTGTGTGAAAACACTCACACAAACACATGCAGGCAATCACACTGTATACATGAAACAGGACTTTGACATATATTGACCTTGGCTTGATTAAGCTGCAAAGAGATTTTTAAATCTGTCGCTAAGGCACAAGAGAAGATGTTCAGAGAACCCCACAGACACATTTGTGGCTCTATAAGTACAAACTTTATACATTTTTCGGTAAAATCTTGTGTTTAGTATTTTTAAAATGCTAGTGGTTAAATGTAGCTACTATAGGACAGTACAGTTTTGTTGTACATTATACTTTTACTGTATGACATTTCCAAGTTAAATAATGTACTTTTTACTCCACAAAATATATATTTATTAGCTATTTTTCCAGGTTACTTTGCAGATTACCTTAATGCACACGAAACAAATAATCACATTATAAAAAAATCACACATTGTTGTAGATTGACATACCAAACAGTATATTTAGTTGAATTTAACTCCACCTTGAGCAGCTGTACCACTGAAATACTGCCTTCACATTAATGCATCAGTAATAATAATCCAATAATATGATAAATAATAGTGCAACACTGAGCAGAGTCATTCTGCTGCATAATGAGTACTTTCACTTCCATGTTTCTTTTGATTGAAGAGTTAAATGTGCTGGTGGAGCTACTAAAGAGAAACTTTAAGGTGGATATTGAATTAAAATTAACTATTTAATACAGTAAATATTTTATTTATATTGAATATAAGTTTATATTGTTATTATGTTATTATCTATGTTATTGCTATTATGTTATTATATTCATCAGCATAATTGTAATTTCCTCTTTAAGTTGCCAAAAATCACTGTTCATCTGGGTCCTTATCACATCCATCCAGAGACCCTAAGTTTCTATTCTTTCTGACCCTTCTAGTCCACTGGGACACCAGCTGACATCACACCCACCCACACCCACCCACACCCACCCACACCCACACTCTGGATCAAGTCCCCTGAGGTCGAAGCCAGCACAATGTCATTATCATCCATCGGATTCTGCGTGGTCACTGGCCATTCAGTCTTGCTGACGTGCCTTTTGTGCTCAGTAATTCTTCTCACAGAAGACCCCCCCCCCCCCCCCCCCCCACACACACACACACACACACACACACACACACACACCCGTCTACTGCGGCCCATCTGTAATCCCATCCCCCATCCTGCACCCCCATATCCGCCCTGTCTCGCCCTGCACTTCTCCAAAACAAACCAGCTGTCTTGGCCGGTCGTGTCCCCGGGGGCGTAAACAGGTGCCGAGAGGGCCGCAGGGCCTCAGCATGTGACACATGGCAGCACGCTCCTCCAGCCTTCTCCTCCAACCTGCCAACACACCAGAGAATGAGTGGTGTGTCCTACAGCTGTACACTTGATTGTTACTACAGACAAGGAGCTGTTGATGGCTAATAGCACAAAAAACACTGCAAATAAAACTTTCTGGCTGGGTCAGTAATGTAAATGATAGTAGGCCTATTGGTTGAAAAAATATTTTTTATAAATACTTATTGAAACTTTACGAATTGGCATTTCATTTTTTTTTTATTTGAATAGATTTTGTGCAGCATCTTTTGTAAACATGAAGGAAGAACCTTGACATGGCTTTAGCAGGTATAAAAATATACCTTGCTGTGTCACCAAAATAGATAAAAGGAAAGGGGTCTGTCCTACTGAGCATAAAGCCAGCTGTATTTTTAGCACAAACTACACACTGTGCTCAGAGAAGGGGACTGCTGGAGCCTTTACACACACACCAAAATGGTAACCACAGGTCGATGCTACTATTCGTGTAGGAGTGTGAACTGTCAGTGGAGGCACTGATCAAAGGTTTGCACTTGTTAAAAATAAGACATGGGAAAATTGACAATTGACAATACTTTATCTTTAGGTCCATTGATCAGTTGAGCCAAAAAAAAAAGAAGAACTGAATAAACATTTGCAGCCTTTTAAGGGCCCAAAATATACAAGTTATTCTGCTTTCACCATAGCCACACTACTTTAAAAATTGGAGTTTGTACATTTAAACCCAGCAAGCGCAACTTCTTAGTGCAGAGCATTCACAACTTTTACAACTCTTTCAAGCGCTTGCAAATAAGGCACCAGAGTTTGGAAACTGCTTTCGAATGTAATAAAGACTTTTCTTTTGAAGCTGGAAGAACAAAGGAAGCCTCACACCCTAAACTATCCTACTATCACTCTCTCTCTCTCTCTCTCTCTCTCTCTCTCTCTCTCTCTCTGTGGTGAGCTCAGCTGTGCTTACACACTCTATTGTACATCTGGCACTTTGACTCCTTGACACAGTGTTCGTGTGTGTGTGTGTGTGTGTGTGTGTGCATGTGTGTGTGGCTGGGGGAGTGTGTGTGTGGACCAGTTAGTGTGCAGGGGAGTGTGCATTAGTTGTGGTTTCAGGGGTTGAGCCATGCTGCAAGCCAGCAAACTGCCACCTTTTTGAGTAGGCTTACAAGCTGAGGCAAGTTGGTGGCTCAGCCTGTGCGTGTGTGCATGATTCTAATTTTTTTTTTTTTTATCACCTTCCATCTTACAGCAGCTCCTGAGTTATTTACCCATGTGGAGACAAACAACCCAGTAGCAATTACTGTAAAGTCTTGTGTTGGAGATGCTGAATGTCAACCCTCCCAGTCTTTATGTGATAAACAAACAGAGGAATGCATCCTTCTGCAGAAGCAGTGACATGACTGCCTGTTGGATAAGAATAAGAATGTGAGGATTTCCAAAAATTAAATGGAAAAGTAAAAATGAGTTTGCTTTCCTTTTAAAGTTAAAACCCCTAAACTTTATTACCCTGTGGAGGGAAATAAGGAGGTAAGAACACCATGGCTCTCTTTGGGCTATAATTATGTTACGTAGATAAACTGAAACAGATGCATGATTTCATTTGGGGATTTTTCAAGAGGATTCACAGAGAATAAATAAAGAATCTTTTCTCTGTGGAACTGTAATTGTTTTTCTCAATTTAGGCAGAGCATGTATGTCTTCTTGTCAGGTAGCACGCCTTTATATCCAACATGGTAAACACCAGGAGAACAATGACCTAATTTCATTGAACTTTGTAAGTGCACTCACATGCAATAAACTGTTGTGCTCAGTGTTACATAACTAAATCATGCGATCTGTGCAGCTTGCCTGCGTGACTGTGACAGCCACATGCAATTTTATCAGCGAGCAATAACAGGGAAAAGGCATGGGGTTGTGCAATATCAGCGCAGCGCATGCGGCCAGCTGCTCGGGCTGGCCTCTCTCAGGTCCGCTGTGCAGTCTGAAGCCTGAATAGAGACTCTCAGCAGCAGCTCCTGCATTTGCATTTGATGCAGACTTCCAGCAGACTTCAGCCGCGGATGACTCTGAACTCAACAAAACTTTGCTGATTGAAGGTTTAGAGCATCCGAAGAAAAAGAAAAAAAAAACAAAAACACAAACACAAACAGCGTGCTTTCACTTCGGTTTTTCGAGTTAAAGTTAATGTCTGCGTGCGACTCCGGTCGGGTGTGTTTTAAAAAAAAAAAAAACTAGTTTAAAGACGTGCGGACGGATCTATTTTTCCTGGCGGAGGAGCACGAGGATCCCCAGCGCGACGCACCACCGGCGCACAGTTCGCCGCTGAGCTCGAGCCACACACCGACGGCGCCGAAACCGGAGGCTTCAACCCCGGGACGCATCCGTGAGGCGTCCGACAAACAGCTCACAGCGGCCAGACAAATAACACCTCCACCTCCGCCGCTCGGGACGCCTGAAGAGCGCTTTCCACCACCACCACCCCCCCCCAATTTTTTTTTTTTTTGAAATTCTATTTTATTTTGACTTCTCAGCGCTGCGACGGACTTAACTCAACTCAACATGTCAATTTTGCCGTTCACTCCCCCCATCGTCAAGAGGCTCCTGGGCTGGAAGAAGGGCGAGCAGAACGGCCAGGAGGAGAAATGGTGCGAGAAGGCGGTGAAAAGTCTGGTGAAGAAGCTGAAGAAGACGGGGCAGCTGGACGAGCTGGAGAAAGCCATCACCACGCAGAACATCAACACCAAATGCATCACCATACCGCGGTAAGGGGGGGGGGTCATTATTACAGTTTTGTTACAGAAAAATAAAATAATGTAATGCGTAATGTGCGCACCTTCGCGCACGCACGGCGCCCTGCGACTTCACCGAGAAGTTGACGTTTCCACTTCCTGCCTCGCCGCTTTGCTGCAAGGTAGAGAGCTTAACGAGCCGACACGGGTCCGTGAGGAAGGCCGGCTCACAACATCTCGTTTTTTGCCATCATGTGCATACTTTGTATCAAGTGAGCTGAGCCCCCTCGCACGCACAAACGTACGCATTTTTTGAAGCAGTTTTCTTGCGATCAGATGCGCTTTTTGGTTGCGGTGATGTGTGCGTTGACTGGCCGGCAGCGCACATGCAATGCAAACGCATAAATGGAGTCCCAAGTTATATAACTTGGCCTTAATCTGGGACGCTTTTCTAGCGCTGTGGGTTAGTGTTAGTGCGTAGGCGAGTGTGTGGAGCTGTGTCTGCTTTCAGTGGCTCTCTGCAGCCATTTCTCTATCAACACGTTATTTACATCAGATCAGCAGCGCTGGCAGCAGACATCAAGTCCCTGCCTGCAGGTTCAGGGGTTCAGTGTCCGTCTGCAGTGGCTTTTTTCACCTCGTGACAGGTGAGGAAAGAGGCTGAGAGGTGCTGATTGTAAACACAGACCTTGTCCTCCAGAAGTCTTGCTTATCTCAGCTGCTAGAAATGCGTGTATCATGTTAGGGTTTTGTCTATCTGAACACACCACAATGTGTGAATTGCAGTTATAGATATATTATTAAGACTTATTGCAGACACTCAGCTGCAAGTTTGTTTTGGTACACATAGATACATTTTGTCCGCCCCATGTGCAGTTTATCAGTGAGGGTCTAGCTGCAATTATTAGTCAGTAATAGAAAATAATAATGAATAGATAGATAAATAATAGAAAAACCTCCCACTGTAGTGCAAAGGAATTCAACAGCCCCACAATCTGCATCCTTCAAACTGACAATAAAGTTGAATCAACACCTCCTTGTAACAGTTTCAACATACTGAACACTATAACCTTTATGAAAATGGGATTTATTGCCTTTTCATGTTGTCACATCAGACTGCTTCAGTTTCAGTCAGGTGTGACTCATAAGCTGGCAACAGGGTGTATGTTCAAAGCTATTTTTAATACTCTACTATTTCTGTAAGTTGTAAGTTACAAAAAAAAGGCTTCAAACTTTTGCTTGTGTCCACAAAAATTCTCACTTGCATGTGTGGGCAATTTAGATTTAATAGCGTACTGTGTGTCAGATGAAAATTGAACCCCACGCGCGGCACTCCCACATTCTTGATTGCCACAAGTGTGCATATTACAGCGTGAACAGTCCTGGCCCAACGTTCAGAGTTAAGCCTACCCAGAAAGTTGAATAACGTTTGCCATGATCCAGGTTTCATATTTCCCACCACTAATGCAGAGGGGAAGAGGTAGAGTGCATTAAGATGACCCCAGATCAGAGCTGGCTGTCAGTGTGGGCTAACAGTGTCCCTGGAGAGCCGCTGTTTCTATTAATTCCCCCACGTTCTGGCTCGCTGACAGCAGCTGCCGGCGTGTTCGGGCCTGTCCGCGGGGAGGTCAGCTCCTATCTCTCTTGACACATGAACTCCCTGGTGAGGCTCGTCGCTACCCTTCTTGATGATGGTTTGCCGTGATGCTGAGTGCTGAAGGGAGCAGGCACTGTGCATTGATTGAGTCAGTAGGTGTATCCGGTGGCGGAATAGCAGATCAGGTATCTGTTGGGGTCGTTTTAGGTGGGATTATTGGTTTTGAAAAATGGGAGAAAAAGTGATTTACTCATCACAGCTGATTCAGATATTATATCAAAAAGGGCCAAATACCAGAAGCCGATTTGGAAATCTCAAGGCTAATGTTTCCTGTCTTGTCAAACAAAGTTAATGATGTTTATTGGTTTTGTCCAAAGCCACTCCTTCCTGTAAGTTTGTCTGTCAAACTTACCTAAGAAACAGATCAGCTTGCAAGATGATAAAAGTGAGATGCTAAAGAGCTTTGGGAAAGCCAGCTGCATGATTTTAAAGGGCTGTGACCTGCTAGACGACATTTAAAATAACCTGATAAAATAACCAGTCTCTGGTTAGAAACCACGGTATCACAACTGTGTGAATTTGGAGACACAGTTATTTCTGGGTTTGGGTGGTTAATGTGGGCGGTGTGTGTATGTATGTCACCATATGTTTACACTGCAGATAAAGCCCCCGTCCTGTGAAAAAACATGAGTCACAGTCAGTTTGACTAACATTCCCACTTGAAGTCGGGAAACAGAGAGCTTTTACAGCATATCAGATTTTGTCTATCAGGAGCAGGGCCACAACTTAACTTGCCTTTTAGGTCACAGAGGTTTTGTTTTTACTTTTTTGAGGTGCAATAAGAAAAGTGAACGCTAAGGATCCTGTCCAAATTCAAGTCTTAGTCATTCAACAACAAGCAATTGTGGCGTTGTGGTACTGACCTACCCTCCCTCCCTCTTTTTCTCCGTTTCTCTTTTTAAAACCCACTCTTTCTATGAGCTGTAAACTTGGGTTGGTCACAAACATTGGTGTGTAAAGTGCGTCAATCTTTGAAAGTCTACCAGTTTCCAATGGTTGAGAGGTGGATGTGAAGTGTGGTAGCCTGCGCTGCTTAAACATGACAGGATGACTAACAAATTACTTTCTCAGTCTCCCAGTGCATTTATAAACAGAAGCCAAGTCTGTTTCAATTATACCTGTGGGTTGGTAAACATCTCAGGCGGTTATACCGTAGCTGCCCAATAACTAAATATTCTTACAACGAAGTGGCAAAGCCATCCAGTGGCCATGGGAATTGTGACTCTTGTGCTTCTCTGGAGCAAAGAAGGAACTGGCTGCAAAATCAGTGGTAGAGGGAGGAGGCCAGGTTGGTTGAACAAGTCAACCAAACATCCTGTTTCCTACTGACAATCCATATTAACTTCATTTAGCTATGGCCATGATTGTTCCTTAACTTTAACCGAGATGATGAACGCCCCTTAACTGTAAGGGAAGTAGTTATTTTAACCCACACCACAATGGTTCCTCACATTAACCGAAGTTATTTTAACCCAAACCACGACCTTTGCCTACCCAAATCCTTTTTGTGCCTAAACCTGCTCAAACCTTGATCACCTTATGGTAATTAGCAGGCAGACTATTAAAGCAGACTGTAATATCCCTTTCAAACATGCACTGTTTTCTGTAAATGCTCCCATTGTAACATTATTTAACTTTTTTGGTGTATGTCAAGTAGTGCTGCAACTGACTGTTTTAATTATTGATTAATCTGTCTATTATTTTTGTGTTACCTAATTAAGCGTTAAGCCTATGAAATGACAGAAAATAGGGGAAAATGCACATCACATTTAAATTGTTTGTTTTGTTCAAGCAACAGTCAGAGCTACACAAGCTTCTTTTGTAACAACAGTTGGAAATTACTCTGACATTGAAATTTGGAGGAAATGACAGGCAAACATTCTCTCAGCAACTTCTTCATTGTCTAGTCTTGCATGCCAAATGGAAATCACTACACGAACATTGTGTACCTATCTGTAACCATCCTGGCGTGTTTGAACAGAGACATATTTTTAACTGACAACTATGTATGGAAGCCAAACAGCCCTTAACATAAAGATAAACCATTAATTTTACATATTATATGTCCAACAGTGGTTTAAGACGTAATAGGATTGCAGAGGAGCTTACAGAGCAGTAATGTAGATTTTATCAGCAGTTTAGTGAGGGAACACCTGTGGAATATTAAAAGATGTTATCCAAGGTGTGTGTTGCGTGTATCAGTGTGTTGTGTCTTTTCACAGAGCCTGGAGGAGTGGATTCCTCAATCCTACCTACCTTAACTTTCCCTGAGTTTGGGCCAGTACAGGGGAGTGCTTTCATCTTGTCCACACACATCCCTACTGGCAGCAAGACAACAGTATGATTCACACTGCTGCATGTCAGGGCAGGAAGGAGGGAGTGTAGGAGTCCCCAGCACAGAAATTAAAGATAGGATAAAACAAGAAAGACAGGGAAAGGGCAAAGAGGGCGATAGGAAGCAGAATAGGACAGAGAGATCAGTACCTTTTTTGCTTACAAACGTCACCATACGCAGGACAAGATCAGGGTCAACAACTGTGTTTCCATGCATGTCACTGCTCCACAGGGTTGTTGAAATTCATGGAGGACGTTACAGACGAATTTGAATAAGTTTAGAGGATTTTTTTTGCCAAAACCAGTGCTCCACAGTCATTGTGAGGTGTCTTTGTGATCCAGAACAGCACAGTTTATGACTGAAAGAGCTAGAAGTCAAAACCAATACATTATCTTTAGCGATCCCAAAGTAGCCTTGTGGTAATCATCTAATTATAGAAACCTGTGGTCACAATTTCACACCAAAGAAGAGCTGTCAGACTTTGAGTAAAACCTGGTTGGGATTAGACCTGGAGCCAAAGCAGAAATCTGATGTTGTAGGGCTGGGTATTGAACCTAAATACCTTTTTGGAATTGGCACAGGTAACCAAAAACAGGCATAATTGTCAAGTTTTGTAATCTTGTTTACTTACTCTTTGATCAAATGGTTTTGATTTAAATCAAAATTGTGCCAGTTGTAGTCTTTTTGTAGAAAAACATGTTTTTATTTCTCAAAGAAAGGTCTTTCTAGTATTTGAAGAAGTATTTCTTTGTGGTCATTACCGAAGCCCTACTGGGGTTGAGACATTAACACCAACTTACAAGTGCAAGTTTTTATCAGCCAGGTTCATGCTGTAGTGTTAAGGGCTCTGAGAGAGGGACAGCGGCAGAACAAAAGAAGGAGATAAAGGGGGAATACAAAGGGATGAAGAGGAGTTGGGGATTCCCAGTGTTGTGTCTGGTGCTGGAGGGGAGGGGCTGTCAACATAGTGGGAGAGAGCTTTAGTAAGGGAGGATGACACATAAATCATAGACAGAAGAAGCATGTCTAAAGAGTAAAAGCGACAGAGGTGAGAAAAGGGATTGAAATTTAAGGGGACCAGACGATGAAAGAGAAAGGCAAACCAGAAAACCAAGGGTTTAGATGAAGGAGGATAAGGAGACAAAATATTTGGCAAGATATTCTGTCTGAGCGTGTTTCAAGCTTATCAGGGAGAGACTGTGGTTAGTGTGGTTTGCATGCAAAAAAAGAAACTGGTTTGTTTTCCAGCTCGACAGCAGTTCAACGTCAAAAGAAATGTGTGTCTGCGTGTGTCTGGATGACAGACTTCATTAAATGCACACAGACACACACACACTGCAACTACTGTGTCACAAAGATATTGCGTATAGCCACACTGCTTCATACTCCACCTGCTCGAATGCCGCACATATGTACTGTAGATACAATAAACACAATCGTCCTACACATCCTGTTATTTAGCATAGTAGAGCTGCAGCAGAAGCACGTCTGTGCTTCCTGTTTTTATCAGTGCACGTTGTTTGTCTGAATTGTTTGTGTATGTATGTATGTATGTATGCATGTGTTAATGCTTATTTGTGCTTCCCAGTGATTTCTTAATTGCCATTATCTCTCTTAAATCAGTTGTTAGTCTTTATATTTGACGCATGCTGTTGTTTTCTATGTGGACAAAGTTGGTAGAATTATACCTCAAGTGAAATGCTGAGACAACAAATTTGCTTTTTTGTTAACGCCAGTGGACATGCAGGGTGAAAGGCAAAGCCAAAGACAGAGGGTGATGATGATATACCTGCAGAGATTTAAGCAGTACCTGTTTAGGCTAAATATAGGGTTTAGGCACAACTTTGGGTTGCAGTGGATTTCAAGTTGAGTCAAAGCTTTATTTTAAAAGCTGATGGTAAACACTGTCACGGCAAATCACTTATTGTCATAATGCACCAAACATCACCAGTTAACATAGCCAGCATACTGTCGACACGGTCCTATAAAATCTATTCATTCCATTATTTTAGAGCTGCAATTTACGATTATTTTCACAATCTTTTCCAAGGTGAACTCAACAAATGTCTTATTTTGTCTAATATTTTCTCTTTCCTTCAAAGTTAAGACATGGAAAAGCAATTGGGAGATTGCTTTTGAGTCTCTCCTTGCTGATTTCCTCCTTTATCTTAATAAGGTTTCAGTGTCGTCAAAGGTGTACCATCTCCTTTTTACAACACACACACTCTCTCTCTCACTCACCTATATAGCTTTCATGTCAAGTATCACATCTGAGTCATCCGAGACAGCATTGTTAGGGAGGCAGTACAAGACAGGTCACGGAGCGTTTATGTGTGTTGTCTGTCTGTGTGCGGCTGGCTGCTCTAATGACGGTAATAAGTTGCCCTCAACAGTTGGGTTCAGAATACCTGTAATTGTTTGATTTGCTTGACAGAAAGGTGATAGTGCTGTGAGTCAGGACAGATGCATTCACCAAGTGTGTGTGTGTGTTTGTGTGTGTGTGTGTTAGAGTATAGTACCTGTGTTATGGTGTTTGTAACCAAATAGTTTTTACCTCAAAAAGCTGAATGAGTCAAAGCTCCGTGGCTTCACTTGGCTGCTAATGCTGGGTAATAATATAATTTAATTGTTAGATGTTTTTCAGTAGTAATAAAGTCATTGGTATCATAATATTGTGACGTTTCTTATGTTTAAATGAAGAACAGCTGTGTTTTATTTATTTTTTAATTGACAAAATGAGGTATGAAACAGCTTTGGGCTTTTATATGAATGATTTTACTTGAAAGCACATTGAACCTCATGAAAATGTCATGTAGTTTAATGTAAATTTCTATATGTAAGCTATATCGTCATTATATACAACGTGACTACCTCATTCAGTCCGCTTCACTAAGGATATAGTGAAACTAATATCATATTTATGTCATCAGACATGTTTGTGTGTGTGTGTGTGTGTGTGTGTGTGTGTGTGGTTAGTCAGCTCAGAGGAATGCGCTCTGCCTGCCGGGGCTTTGAGGAGGGCGTGGGCTGCTGTTTGGTTTTCGGCTTGCATTGGGGTGGAGGGGGGTTAGAGAGGCAGCTCTTCCTCGACTTGGCCCTGGCCTTCTCACTATCTGCGGGGGAGTGTGCGTGCACAACACAGAAACGCACACAGACACGTTCACCAGACAACAAGCCTGCCTTTGTGCTCCACTGGCCACTACCACCACTGCTGCTACCGGTGCTGGACTACAGCTGGATCTGTGTGGGAAAACAACTTGACATGAAGGAGCCGTTTAAAAGGAGAGGGGGAGATTACTTTTAAGCCACGAGTACAAAAAAAGTCTTATAATTCATGTTGTTAAAGATGAGCAGCGACCATGACTAAAGATACCATAGAGGTTCAGAACTCACTAAAAAGGGGAGACCAGCACTTCAACTAAAGTAGAAGAACCAGAAACTATCTTAGAAATCCCCAGACACTTTACTGTCAAGGACACTCAGTATAGCAACACAAGAGACTCTGGACCCCAATCAAGATTTTGACCTCAGCAACCTCATCTGAGTTTGTGATGATTTGTGTAATATTTCACTGTTGTAATGTACCCTACGAACAAATTATTCACCCTTATGTATTCTCCCAACGTATAGGTTGTGAAGTACTAATGATGTTTAAGTATGACTTATTTCGCCTGGACTGCTGGGAAACGCCGGGTGCTCCGGTTTACTCCCACAGTCCAGAAAAAGAGTGTTCACAACACAAAAGTGTTCGTAAGATGTGAACCTGAGGATGAAGATGCATTAGTTAGATTAGTAATAGACGGTTGACCTGTCTGATGCAGTTTGTATTAGTTTGTAATTAGAGATGTAAATCGTGTTTACTTATTATTGGATGAGATAGTTCCTGATTTAAATCAAAATGTTGCCATTTATAGGGTACTTATGTGTATACATATGTATATGTGTGTGTGTGTATATATGATATACATATTTCCGTTATTTGATAACATAAAAAATTCAAGTGCTTAATGAAGCACCGTTGATTTTAGCCCAAGTTGTATTCATTAAATCACACTCAGTACTCAAAAAGACAGTTTTTTGGATGAAATAGTTAAATTTCACTTTGTGGGATATCATATTAAGGTGGAAAATGGTACGTGTGGGCTATCTATTAAAAAGAATGATCAAACATTCATTTCACTGGACTAGTAGACCTGCACACACTCTGCCCTACTGTAGGAAAAAAACTTAACTGGACTGTGGAGAAAACTATATTGATGACTTGCATCTGGAATATTTTCAGTCATTCATCATTTTGATTCAGAAAGAGAGAAACAGGCTGCTCAGCTCATTGACTATTAGCAGTAAAACTAATGGTTCCCAGTCCTCTATCGTCTCCCCAGTTTTTTGAGTCCAGACTATTTTATTTGTCGTCTAGCTGGTCGCTTGTCTGCTGGTTTCTTATTTCACATTAGGCCCTCCGTCACTGGTCCCAGCACACTCCGGCCCTATGATATCACCTGTGGGTCTATTCTTGGTTCTCTTCCTTCTCCCTACCCCCCTTCTTTTGTAAGAAAAAGAGAAGTCTAATGGCTTTTCCAGAGAGAGTGGGAGGTGTGTGTGTGTGGTGTGTGGAATATGTTCCTCTGTGTGAGTTACACCACAAGCCGAGATTTGTGCACTTTGCGCATTTATATTTTAATTGATCGCAGCTGCCCCCCAAAAAAGTGAAACATTTGTGTAAACTAAAAAATCGAAATAAGTAAAAAAAATAAAATTAGTTAGATTTTTGAGAAAATGTCCATGTAAAAATTAAACTGACCAAGAATAAGTCTAAGGTTTTACAATTTGTCCCTTAGTATCAAAGAACAAGGACTTCTTTCTGGACTGCAACAAATGATTGTATTCATTATTGATTAGTTGTTGATAGTTTCTCAATTATGTGTGTTTCATTGTTTGATCTATGAAATGTCATGTTCAGCTTTTACTTTTTAGTCTTTCTGTTTTGCACCTATGTTTAAATATAAAAGAGACATTTCTAGTAATATCCGAAGAGATATTATAATTTATCCACTGACAGGTGCTTTAACAGAGGGGGAGTGAGTGGATCGTCGATCCTGCTTTTGTTTTTGACGATCATCAATTGTGTCACCCCTACAACACAGTGACATGGGTTAATGACAGAAATGAACAGTCGGTGCACGTCTGGCTTCGTGGTCCTCCTCCTGACCAGGGCCGATTGTGGACGCTGCCCAGCAGCTATTTCCAGTAGGGATTTTAACTCAATCTTATTGTTGTTTCATAACATTTAACCACCTCCCTACAACCAACCCAAGTGGGAGAACAAGAGAAAGAAAGCCTGCAGAGTGGTTGGCTGCAGAGAGAATTGAAAATATTTATGTAATGTAAGTAATTCTTTGTAAGTCTTCGGTTGCAGGATCTTTGAATGATGGCACAACAAGGGATTAACTTGTGATAACAGTCGTAGAAGAACAAATCCAGCGTGGGTTAAAAATGTGTTTATGAATGTGTGACGCAGGTGTCCTTCTGTTAAAAGGGGATAGCTGCAGTAGAAGCAGATGAATCATTTTTAGGAGAAAATTAATTTGCCAACAATGTTAAACTATAACACTTTATTGCAGAACGCCTCCTGAAAAGCATTGAACTTCACAGATTGGTGAAGCTGCCGCGTGTCAGGTTTCAAAACAAAAACTTTATTGGAGTCACCAGAATTAGTGAATGATTTGTCTCTTCACATGTTGTTATTGGAAGTCAGCAGCCCAATGCTGAACGTCATTCGACTGCAGCTTTGTTGGTCATGGCTCGACAGACTGGCCACAGACTTTATGAAAGGCACAAAGGCCATTACAGCCCTACACTCCCACCCCCACCACCCTAACCCCTCACTCAGTACTGGGACGGATGCAGGGCGGTCAGAATAGTGGGACAGTGGGACAGACGGAGGAGAGGGAAGGGGGGTTTTAAGGGGCCCAGTCACAGACACTCTGAGCTGCCCTGAGCTGCTGAGACAGTCTGCCAGCCCTATTGTCCAGCAGCACCCTCCTTTCTTTATCCATCACCCACTTTGTCCATCCCCCCTCTATGCAATTATAGGACAGATTGTGACTGGAGGTCCTGATGTTTACATGCACTTGCAGGCACTTATAATGTCCAAAATCATATATTTTAATTTTTTAATTAAATATGAGAGTTTCTCTATTTGTATAAAGTTTATATTCTACAGCCTAATGACCAACACAGGATGACAGCAACAAATAAAGTAGACTCTAAAAGGCGTTTAGCTTCTCACAGTGTTTGCTGGCATGTGTTTAGTGAGCTCAGACTTTCATTTGAGTTTGAAGCTTGGCAGAGAGTTGTAAAAAGTCCATGTCAAAAGGTCTGAGACCACAGGGAGAGAGAGAGTGTGTGTGTGTGTGGGTGTTTGTTCAGCACTGCTCGGACCATCTCCAGCCTGAACACACACACACACACACACACACACACACACACACACACACACAGTGTATATGTTTGTGTCTCTGAGCGTAACTGGGCATGCCTCGGATTGTTTGTTTTGCCCCCCTCCTCCAGCTCAGTGAGGCTCAATCTGCTCCGTCTGAGTCTGTTTTATGAGTCAGCCAAACACACACACATATCTTAAATTTGTGTATCTACTCCTCTTCACAATAACCCGCATCCATGTATCCTCCTTCTTTTCCATCTGAACACCCCCTTTACACAGGGTTGGTTGGGCATAAAGGTCGGGCTCAGCCTCAGCTTCGGGTCATGGAACACAATGATGTTGACACAATTTCCCCAGTGCCAAAAAATCTATACCAATTTGTCCCTTTCATTTTTGGACATCAATTTCACTCTGTCTCTTGACAGACACACGTCAGCGCTGTGGCTCTTGTTCCCAATCAGAAAGGGAATCAAGATGGCCTAAAGATGTCTCGAGCACGCCTTACATGTTGCCTCTGCAGATGGAAATAAAAATCAATGCAGGACAGAAAACTGGAGGGAATTTTTTTATCATTTGGGTTATCAAATCAATGATTAGCTGCAGACCTAGAACTCATTTTGTCTTTTCAACTTCGAATCACTGTAAAGTATCACATAGTAGAGCTGTGCAAATTGTAGTGAATTATAGTGTCGGACAAAAAAAGACATTTGAAGACATCACATAGTACTCTGGGAAACGTTGATTGGTCCTCTTTTATGACATAAAGACAAAACTAATAATCGATTAATTGAGAAAATAACTGATGGATTCATCGTCAATGAAAACAAGGTAGCAACACATGCTGCTGTTTTGCAAAAAATATATCTTAAGTAATACAAAATAAAGCCATTCCTTCATCATCTGTATCCATCAAATATTTCACTGTGAGTTGTGACTTTTTTCTGTAAGTCAGTCTGTGGTGATCTGTGTTGAGTATCTGGTGCTGTAGGGAGGAGCTGAAGGTTGAAAACTGTTGGCCTGAATACTTGGAAGCCTTCGGATCCGCGCGCACACACACACACACACGCACACACACACACACACACGCACACACACACAGGAGCCCAGCAGGGAATTTGGGGTCATAGTTCTCCCCCGTTCTGCCTCCCCCTGCTACATAGCTGAAGGACTCCAAAGCTCCAAATCATTTTAAAGTGTTTTGCAGGATCTGAGGTTGGCTGTTTAGACGGTGTTGGCTCTTCCTATCAACAGCAAGCCGAGGCTTGATGGCTGTGCAGGAGTGGTTTTTACTGTCAGGGAGGTGTTTCTCATTCAAGTCTCATTCAACATGCTGTTATACTTCAAATCTATTCAATGAAGTGAGTAATTCAGTTTAAGAGAGGGCATAGTATGTGTCTGGACCTGTCTATGTGTTTCATGTTTTGTCTGTTTGTTCTTTTTTTCTTCTTTTTTTGTGTAGATAAATGGAATAGAATAAAAGAACCATATAAGACATTAAACGGACATGGCCTGTGAATACTGTAGAGTATACAATTTTAACTTAAAGGTACTTTTAAAGTTTCTTACCACTAGTTGTGCGATGGAGCACTACTCCATAGTGGTTCCCTTTTCTGTTTGTATCACACATATCCAACGTACATGCGACGTGATACGCAGTCCTGCTGTCAGTTTCACACTTTTCCACTGCTGCTGATCAACAGTTGGTGGTGGTAACATGCAAATAAAACAACAGTAAAGAAGAAGGACTCCTAGCAAATAATAGTGGATGTAAACAATTCACAATAGAGTTGCAAAGATTAGTCCATTAATTGATTAGTCAGTCAACAAAAAATAAATAGGCCACTGTTTTGATAATGGATTAATCATTTAAGTTGTTTTTTAAGCAAACATTTGATGGTTCCAGCTTCTCAAATGTGAAGATTTGTTGCTTTTCCTTGTGTTATGTAATAGTAAATTGAATATCTTTGGGTTTTGGACTGTTGGTTGGCCAAAATAAGACATTTGATCACCTTGGGCTCCTGGAAATTGTGATACGTCCAAGTTTCCTTCAGTTTTTCCATAAGGACCCTTTTGGGGTACTTTTTCCTCATCTTCTTGAAAAAATCTGGGCTGGTTTGTGAACTGTTGCCTTTGTGCACCTGTAAATCCAACTGAGAAATTGTACTGCATGTATATGAATGAACTTGCCCTGATTTGACCCTCCATTAACTTGAAATAATTAATAAAATCCTAATCGAGGATATAACTAAACTTTTAATCACATTTTTTGAGGATTGGTGGTGTTGGTCGTTTTTACTGCTATATGAAGTCATATCCAGTGTTTCTGGTTGAGTGTAGTATTGTATTGCACATGTGCAGTTCAGTTATTGAATTTATTAGTGTGACTCATACCATATCTTTACTGCAATTCTTTTCTTTTGAAACACCCACTGGAAGGGGCTATACAAAGAGAAGGACGCTCAGTACTGTAGGACACCAAATAGCCAGTAATGCCACTGAAGTTTGTGCATGTCTGTCTCAGCCCACGCAGAGTCTAGCCCCACCAAACACCCACTCAGCAACAGGGACCTAA
Source organism: Lateolabrax maculatus (assembly GCA_031216445.1). Classification (NCBI taxonomy): domain Eukaryota; kingdom Metazoa; phylum Chordata; class Actinopteri; order Acropomatiformes; family Lateolabracidae; genus Lateolabrax; species Lateolabrax maculatus. The sequence continues at coordinate 25,553,529 of CM062198.1, forward strand.
CACACATACCACTGACATCAGATCAGCCCTGTCTGACCGTTTAACACATCTACAGTGAAAAATGGGGTTTTAACCTTTTCTGCTCCAAAAGAGTAAGGGGACACCTTCCAGTATAACTACTGTAACCCTGCATTTAATAGCTCTTCATTGAGGATTATAATGTACTATTGTTGTGGATGCTGTCAGAGAGCTATTGTTCCAACTTTATGGTTATGATTGCACAGTTTGCATCGTTATTAAGTAAATATCTTGTTTCCTTCCGTCAGTGTTGTGACTACATGTGACCATTGTTCCTCTTCACAAATGCACTTTTCATGTGTTTCCCTCCTGTCATCATGAAGTCTCCCATTATTCACTTTTGTAGCTGTCTTTGTAACAGCAATTTAGCAAGGCTACTTAAAAGTTACTGTTTTTTATGTCTTTATGTCATTTATTTTGTCCAACCCTTGTAAAACAGGGTTGCAAAGTAAGGTCAGTAAGGTACTATAAGGCCTGAGTTGCTGTTCCATCAATCACAAGCAAAATTATACAATGTGGTAAAGGGAAACCGCCTCTATAAATCATGAAAACGTATGCCAAACACAGAAAAATTGCAATAGGAAAGAGGAACAGTGGTCGTGAAAGTAGACTTTCACAAACAGTAACTGAAACACATGTAACAAAATGTTAGTTTAACATCAGTACAAGTTACAATACAACTTTAAACATGAACATTAACTTAACAAATGAACATTAACTTAACAAAGATAATATGTATTGTTTTCTACCTGATTACATAGTCACCCAAGGTGTTCCTGCTTATTTTTCAAATCTCTGTAAGTATCCAGTGTGTACTTGTGGGAGCAGCCAAATCTTTCAGTGTTGTTGAATGTTTTCTCTCAACACTAAGATCAAAAGCTGAGTAGTTGGCCGAGCGAGGTTGTTTGCCCTTGATTTAAAAGCCTGAAGTCTGGGAGTTCTTTGATCAGACACTTGTGTCTGTGTTGCCTGTGTTATCATGAGACATCCCTAGACATATTATATTATGTTCTCAATGATGATATTATAGGTGTATTATTATTATTATTACTATTATTATTAATATAATATTGCTCACTTCCCTTTTTGATGTGTCAGCAGTGATAACTTACATGACGTTGCTATGACTCACTCTGAAAAATTACTTATTTTACTCAGGATAAGCTTTAGTAGAGACAATATACTTCAGTTCTTTAACGGTGACTACTGAACCACTAAGGTGTGAAGCAACACCAATGGCTGCTGTTTTGGCAACTGACTTCCATCATATTGGGAATGTTATCTGATAAGGTTTGTAGGGTGCATGACTATTCTTCTGAATTATATTGACTTATTTCTACATTTGGTCCCTTATTTGGCTTTTGAGAGTATATTTGTGAGTCACCTGGACATTAACACACTTAAGGACCAGCTTTCCTCCTGATAATTTCCTTCTTCAACTCTATGCTTCTGTATTCTTGTGTGTATTTAAAGTACTCAGACACCATTTACAAATTCAAGACACCCTCCCCCTCCCTCAAACACACCCATTCCCTAGCCCTTTTTAAAGTACAGAGGCAGCGAATGAAAAATTAAAAAGCCATTCTCTGTTTGCTTGATGTACAATGGTTGACCCAGATGGGGCACTACTGAGCTTTCAGTAGTTGCACAGTACACAGCCTTGTTTTTATTTGGGACAGACATTTGTCCTTCTAAAGGGCTTTAGCTTATGCCTTTGACCCTTACTCTGTATTTGTGTGTGAGTGGGTGAGACAGAGATAGAAGGGACATATGTGGTCGGGTCGTTGACTCCTTGCATAAGATGATGAGTGTTTTTTTTTTCTCTCTTTCATGGGTCATTGTGCTCAGAGATTACAGGCTACATCCCCATTATGACAATCTGCAGCGTCAAACTACTGCTCATTACTGCTTGGCAGCCTAAATCATCATCCTGCCAACAGTATTGTATACTGAGGGCAGATGTTATACAACACAATGAAATTCCTGTTTTACATACTGTAATCTCATTGCGGGTTGTTTATTACTGGACATCACCTCAGAGCCAGTGGAGGTAGTCCAGACTTAACAACAATAGTTAACACCACACCTAGTGTTTGATATGTTTTGGAGGACAGAATTGTGTATGGTGAGTTTTAATATGAAGTCCAATTGAAAAATGTAAACCAAAAAAAATCTTAATTGTTCTAAACTGTGAAAGAAAAGGTTGTATTCCCACACAATGTCAGCACTGAGTTCATTAGAGACTCAATATTATGGTAATGGACCTTTGTCAGTTATCAATTTCCAACATGCAACAACACACGTTTATACTAAAGCAACAGGCTGTAAGGACACTACAGTTAAATGTTACGAAGGAAATATTAAGTAAATAGTCTAATAATCCACATTATATCAAGGCAGTATTTTAAGTGAAATTTTTCATTCTCAACTTAGAATCCTTGAAAACATCAGATCAGCTTTTCAAACAAAAGGTTTGAAGGTAATTGATAAACCTCTCTGGATCTCCTTCTCTTCACGTCTGCAGGTCTCTGGATGGCCGTCTGCAGGTTTCCCACAGAAAAGGTCTGCCCCACGTCATCTACTGCCGTCTGTGGCGCTGGCCCGACCTGCAGTCCCACCATGAGCTGCGGGCGGTGGAGCTGTGCGAGTACGCCTTCCACACGAAGAAGGATGAAGTGTGTGTCAACCCGTACCACTACCAGAGAGTAGAAACGCCAGGTATGACAGCTTGGAGTGTGTTTATGTCTTCTTCAGACATTACAAGAGTTTTGAAAAAACAACTTCTTCCAAGAATTTAAAGGATTAAGTTTTACAGTTTGTCCAGACTTATTTCACTTTTCTGTCAAGGTCCTTTTCTGTGGAACAATTTGTTTTTTTCCAAGGCACATTTTTATCGACTTGTTTTTATCTAGAGGGCTTATCCAATGTGTGTCCTGTGATTTATGGCACGCAATTTCATTCTGTTTTATTGTTGTTTTGCATCATTTTATGGTTTTGTTATTAAACTGTGTTGCATTACATATTTATTTATTTTATCCAGACATGAAACCAATCACTATTGCTATGTTCTAAGGAAGTACGTGTGCCTGTATTTATGTCCATTATACAGTACTCCCACCAGTGCTGGTACCCAGACACACAGAAATCCCAAGTGAGTTCCCGCCTCTGGATGACTACAGCCATTCGATCCCTGAAAACACCAACTTCCCTGCTGGCATTGAGCCCCAGAGCAACTACATACCAGGTACCAGCATGCTCCCTAACATTATACATGGGTCAAGCAATGCATCACATTGTTGTCTTTTCTGTTTAGTCACTTTATCACTCAAAGATGCTCAAAGAAAAGTAGATCTTGTGGACCAGCAGTTTTTCAGATCCTTGATTTGACTCTGCTCTTTTGTTCATAAGTTGAGCAGTGTGATACGTGTTCGCAGTCGAGCTGAAAGGGTCAACAATTGTTATCTAACATTGCTTCTGCAGACTCCTCCCAAGTAAAACACACTTGTAATGTAATTCTTTGTTGATCGCTAGTGTTTATTCTTTTTCTTCTCGTCTTCCTGTGTTGTGTCTCAGTCAGCCAGCTACTGTGTGTGTACAGCTGAGATTTCCACCTGATCTGTCGTAGGGAACTTTGCCAAAAATGACTTGTGTGTGTGTTTTCATTTGTCTCAGAAACGCCACCACCAGGCTACCTCAGTGAGGATGGCGAGACCAGCGATCACCAGATGACCCACAGCATGGACACAAGCTCCCCAAACCTGTCACCTAACCCCGTTTCACCAACACACAGCAACTTAGGTAAGAACTATGTGTGTGTGAGTGTGTGTTTGTGTACTTTTCTCTCTGTCTACCTTTACTCACAGACAAACGTTTGAATAGTGTATCTCCCCAGTGGGAATTATCTGTTTGATATAACTCCATTTTTGTAAGAGGAAACCAGATGATGAAAGAAGCCTTTGTCTTCTCCTGCACCATGTGAGCTGTTGAACAGGCCAAGACACCATTCAGCCCACACTAACATCAATGACAATATCCTACGTTTATTCTATCAGGATGGACAAACGCCAGGGGGCTTGGCCGGGAAGCTACTGGTGAAATAACAAAATCACACCAGTTTCATTTGGCAGTGCCGTCCAGCTCTGTTCTGGACTTCAAAGCCAAGGACAAAATGTTGAGGTTGTTAGAGAGTGGCCATGTTGAGGGGAAAAAGAGCAAATTACCAGAACCAGTTGAAGTTACTGAAAATTATCATGGATAAGCCTGTAATTTGACCGTTTTGGCTCCAGCATCCCACCAGTGAGGGTTGTTTCCACATTTTGTCTGGTAAAAGCTTCTGGAAAACAGCGTATGGGTTTGACATTTTGTGACGCAAGCTCAGCCTAATGTTTTCCTTCATAGTGTCTTTCCTCCCCCTCTCCATCCACCTCATCACCTTCCCTCCCCACATTTTTTCTCCCATCTATTCTGGCCATTATTTTTCTAATTTGCAGCCACTTCTTATCCTTTTAACTGTGACTCCTATTTCCTGTTGCCCGTTTGTTTCTTTCCTCCTGTATTATTTCAAGCATTACGTTTCTTATTGATCTGCACGTTTCAGTCTGTTCACAGCAAGCCTACTACAGTGCTTTCCATTCTCTAGTCTGTCTACTTCTCCATTTTGGTGCGATGAAAGCATACTATATCTTTCTCTCTGTTAGACCTTCAGCCAGTGACATACTGCGAGCCAGCCTTCTGGTGCTCTATTTCCTACTACGAGTTGAACCAGCGAGTAGGTGAGACCTTCCACGCCTCACAGCCCTCGCTAACAGTGGATGGCTTCACGGACCCCTCCAACTCAGAGCGTTTCTGCCTGGGCCTGTTGTCCAACGTCAACCGCAACCCAGCTGTGGAGTTAACACGCAGACATATTGGTAGGACTCCATTTAGATCTTCTCTGCACACAAAACAATTCATTTATAATCACCTGATGCTCCTTTTTTATACCAATAATTACTGCTCATCTTATCATTGTGAGTTTTGTCTGAGGAGTTTGTTATTTTTTCTCTGTTTTCTTCAAGGCCGTGGTGTTCGGCTGTATTACATTGGAGGAGAAGTGTTTGCTGAGTGTCTCAGCGACAGCGCCATTTTTGTCCAGAGTCCCAACTGTAACCAGCGCTACGGCTGGCACCCTGCCACAGTCTGCAAGATCCCTCCAGGTGTGTGTCAGGCTGACAGAGACACTTTTTCCAAATCCAGTATAAAGTTGTGTTGTCCCTAATTTTGAGTGTAGTCTTTGTGGAGAAAATATAAAATTGCTGAAAAACACACATTTCCTTCAGATGTGGCTGTATCATTACGACTGTGTGCAGCGAAGGCCACATTTAGCCCTTTGCTTACCTTCACCACCAGTCCAGGGATGTCTTCTTTGGCTTAAGTGCAGACTGGTTAAAAATAAAAGTTTGTCCTCTCCACAGTGGTCCGTTTACGTTTACCACGTGATTTGTAAAAGTGTTTACAGTTTTCCTTAAACACAACACTTCTATAGGTCTTAAAACAGGTTTGTTATCAGAAACAGGCCTATAGCAGCATAACTAAGGGATGGTTCAGGGCTCACCTGATCCAGCCCTCACTATAAGCTTTATCAAAGAGGAACGTTTTAAGCATACTCTTAAACGTGGACAGGGTGTCTGCCTCCCGAACCCAAACTGGGAGCTGGTTCCACAGCAGAGGAGCTTGATAGCTGAAGGCTCTGGCTCCTGATCTACTTTTAGAAACTGCAGGAACCACAAGTAACCCTGCATTCTGGGAGTGCAGTGCTCTAGTGGGGTAGTAGGGTACTATGAGCTCTTTAAGATATGATGGTGCCTGAGCATTAAGAGCTTTGGAAGTGAAGAGAAGGATTTTTCAAATTTTATTCTGGATTTTACAGGGAGCGAGTGCAGAGAAACTAATACCGGAGAAATATGTTCTCTTTTGTTAGTACTAGTAGTAATACTAGCAAATAGTAATTTTACACAATCACTGTTGCACTTGGTTGAGTCACTAGCCCGTAGTGACTCAGACATATATTTCTGCATGCAGTCGGTAGTCTGCACGAGTCACTTAAACGTGAAAGTGACTCGACTGCAATCTCATTAGGTCAAACTTAGTAACATTTCTGTAACACTTCCAACACAAGTCTGAAATGAATGCTGTCAGATTAATGTAAAAAACCTGGGGTTGAATACACACAAAATTAAATGCACATATTGTTAACCTGATAAAATGTATTCATTAAAGTATGAAACACTGTTAATCAGCTGATTTTACAATTCCATGGATTTTTTAAAAAAAAAATGTATGAAGCACGGAGCGTTCAGACTAGATGTCTTCCTCTTTATATTTTCTGTACATCTGTAAATACATTAAAACCAGACAGTTGTTGTGACCTGACTTTTGGTTGTGTCTTGGCTGTTCCTTCCAGGATGTAACCTGAAGATCTTCAACAACCAGGAGTTTGCTGCCCTGCTGGCCCAGTCGGTCAACCAGGGCTTTGAGGCTGTGTACCAGCTCACCAGGATGTGCACCATCCGCATGAGCTTCGTCAAGGGTTGGGGCGCCGAATACAGGTAAATTGCAGTCACAGATCAGATTTGAGTTTATGACAACCACATTTCCTAAATGGTAAACCCCAACCACTACAGAGTTGAACTTCTTAACAGATTATAAAACCCACAACCAACTCGTCAGCAACATTATAAACTATGTTGTGCAAAGGCCAGGTCCTTAGCGAGCCCCTAAGTAAACGCAGACAATAGAAACAAACAGAATGTGAATCACATCCCACAATCCAGCCGCCCCCACTCCCAGGCATCTGCTCACACTCTGGTGAATCCGGCCTATGACGTCGCCGAGCCCTCATCAATAGAAACAGGCCCCAGTTGGCACGCCAGACTATTTTTAAACAAACACACTGTGCTGTGTCAAAAAGAGATGTCAGACTTTCCCTCTTCCATCCCCTCCCTCTTTTCCATACAGTCTGACTCACTGATTGTAAGAAAGGAGGAGATGGAATATAAGGGGAGCAGATGATTGGCTGAAAGTTGGCTCCATTCAGGAGGTTTCCTCAAAGGGGAAACCTTTGTGCTGTGAGCGACTGCTCACCAGTCCTGTACGGACCAAATTCTGACATGTGGAGACACTTAATAACAGGATTCAGGTTACTGGACCAGCCAGTCCCTCCTCCTTCTCTACCTCCACCCACACCTCACTCTCTCTGTATTTTCCCATGCTGACGGTTGGTTTTTTTTAAACTCCTTTGTCCCTTTTACATGTTCTTTTTTTAATTCACTAAAAATAGACAACAAAAACTAGGCAAAAAGTATAATGCACCTAATTTATTTAGACAGAAACCTATTACCAGTACTCATGAAACAAACCATATAAACCAGAGAGAAATCATGCAGCTGGCAAACGTCTCCGTTCATCTGGTTTGCCAATGCATACATTAGATATAATACATAATACATTTTGCCTTTTATGGTATTAGTTGTTTTATTTACTTACTTTATTTACTTTTTAAGCAGCATTAAAGCTTTTAGTTTTCGTTTAGTTTTACACAAAAAAACATAACAGCTCTTCTTTCCCTTAAACCTGCTGCCGTGTCGACTCCACACAACTCTCTGGTGTCAAACGTGATTTGTCAGGACAGTCAGTGGCAGAGCACAGAGGCAAAAATAACTGGTTTTGGAAATATAACCCCTCTTTTTTACAGCACATACAAACTGCATTTTGTAGTACAGTGTCTGCAGTGTTTTCTGCAGCTGATGTTGGACACTTTAGAGCCATCACTTAACTCCACTTACACTCATACATTATATTATTTTTAACACTTTAACATCTCCTCTCCTCTATGGGAAAAGCACTAAGGGTTTTTGTACGAAGGCCGTAGGGAATGAGGGAAAAGCCAATATATGATCAAAAGGTTGAATGTCTGAGAATTTTTTTATACTACCTCTTCTAAAGTTGTAGTTTTTCAACAATCGAGAACAAAAGAAAATATTGTTTTTTGAAAATATAGCATTTTAAAGGAACGAAGTGAAGAAACCTTAGCATCACTTTTTACACTCTAACCTTTTTAAAAGCTTTACAGAAGAAAGGTTACAAATGTTTATGAAACTAAACTTCCCATTTTCAGTTGCTGTATGATACTCATGAAACTACATTTTCTCTTAACCATCATATGAACTCTAGCGAGACTTAGAGGTTAGGAAGTTTCGGCTCAGCTCATCACAAATTATTTAGATTCAGCTAAACTCATCACTGTGTAGATGAGGCATTGATAAGATTGACCTATATAAAGCAAAATGATTGTAGATCAGATCTTATGGTCTCCAACCCCAAGTAAAAAAATGACCATACGTATAGAAAAGAGAGGCTTGGTTTTTCAGTTCACTTCACACTTAACATCTGTTTCTGCTCTCCTTGTGTCTCTCCCAGGCGACAGACAGTGACCAGCACCCCCTGCTGGATTGAGCTGCACCTGAACGGTCCCCTGCAGTGGCTCGACAAGGTGCTCACACAGATGGGCTCCCCCAGCATCCGGTGCTCCAGCGTCTCTTAGGGAAACCCTTCATCCACCCACTTCCTGTACACCACGTCTCCTGTCAGTGACTAAAAACACACAGACTGCATGCAGACAAGAACGGCTGCGCAAGTATGGAAAGATGATGAGGCCCACCCCCCATTCAGCCAATCCTCAATCTGTAACTTAGTCCTTCCTCCCCACCAGCTGTCCGTAGCACTTTTTATATACATGTTGTTTGTGGCAAAAGGGGACAAGTGCAGTAAAGCAGTACCATGTTAGTATAATCTCCACATTTTGTCCAGAATTATTTTGATGGTATTTTTTCATCTCTGGCATCCAAGTGCCAGAAAGGCTGTAGCAATGGGAGGAGGGTTTTTTTTCAGTTAAGAGATTCTTACTTTGTTTCCTTATTTTTCATGATTTTTACATTTTTTGTACAGATGTCAAAGTGAACAGTGGATTTTAAAAATAATTTTTTAAGCATTAATAACAATTTTTAAAGCATATGTAAGATCATGTTAAATGCATTTCACTTGACTTTGTTTCTGTATTTGGGCATTTGATAGGTTATGAAGACATTTACAAATGTGACCCAGTAAGACTGATTGAAAATTAATAATATAATGGACATTCAACCACCGTTTGTAAACTGTGTGAAGGAATATACTGTAAGCCTAGCAGGAATATTTGTGTAAGCATTTGTTACTCTGACAAGACAAATAACAGGGTGTTTAACCACACATTTGAGTTTTAGACAGAAACAAATGATAAAGCAAGGAATCAGTCAAAATTTGGAGAAAACTTTTCCCCCTCTGATAGCTATACACCACTTGAACCGTGGGCCAGATTAATCTGACAAAGCAGTCTGATGCGTCAGGATACAGTAATGCAGACAGGAGTTACAACTCTCTAAACCCACTTAAGAGTACTTAAAGATAGTGGCATTCATCATATGCCATGAGGAGGATGATGCACTTTTGTACAATGTTAATATTCTAGTAAAGTGAAGCCATTCAATGGCAGTTGTAGTTCACAGCTGCAATAGTGCTTGTCAGAGGGTTATGTGAAATATGTCCTGCATTAATTTCAGGAAGCTTTGCCAATTTGCAAAATACTTTTGCAAGAATTGTATTGTGTAGTACGTATATAATAGGCATTTACACAGAACTTGAAATCATCTCACATACTGTATTATTCTGCAAACTTTGAGTTAAATTACAAATTGAACACACAGCATGTAGTTGGAATACCTGTGTGTGATTTGAATACTCTGCAGAAGGCTGTTTAAAGAGAGCAGGAAGATGCCTTTTGCTTTTTTAATTTTCTCTCTCAGCAGTCCATAACATTGGTCTTATTTTTAGCCATCAGTAATATTGACTTTTTGCACACTCAGGACTGTAAAAAACAGCTGAATTATGTACATAAACCATTGAAAAGGACAGACGCATGACTCTCGAGACTTTACAGTCTATTTTGCTACCAATTATTTTTGTAGGACAATAAGGTGAAAATGTGGTGACGTCTTTGTCCGCTCCAAGTGTTTTTGCATGACATGACAGAAAAATACTGCTAGCAGGTCTGAGGATACTAACCTTGTATTTTTCTACCTGTGAAGACAAGGCTGTTTCAGTACAAAGCACAGCTTTTTACAAAGGGAAATGTTAAGATATATCGAGGCGCGTACTGTAAATAACAGTAGCTTCTCAAAATCTGATGTCCCTATTTTTTTTTAGGTCTATGTACATGTAGTACATACGTGTGTTATAATGTGACCATGAACCTTTATAATGTTGATGGTTTTTGAAACAGTAAAAATAAAAAAAAAAAGGAGCTGAAAAATGAACAAAAAAATGTTGAGTAAATCTCGGGAAAAGCTATTGCTGAAATGGAAAAGCATAGTCTTAGCTTTGGTCCCGTTTCCTTTCAGCCACCCACTGTGGTGGAAGTGGATCGATTTCCTTCTGGTTCTGTAACACTAGACAAAGACACAGTGGGTGAACACAGACAATATTTTGATCCTTTTACAGTACTTATTTACATTAACCCAGCTTTTGATGTTAATGCCAGCCCAGTGGTGCTACTCTTTAACATTTTAGGGACTCAAGAGAACCACAAAGCCATACGATTTTACTCTTAAAGCTGGATTTTGATATCTGTTTAATGATGACTTCTAACTACAGTGTGGGATTGTTTCAGAAACAGTAGCATCTACCAATCTGAGACAAGACAGCTCTTTGTAGAGCTTCTAGTGTCCTTGATCGCAGCAGTCCTGGTCCTAATGGGCTCTTTAACCCCATGGCCAATGTAATTACCCCAGTAGGGAATATTTTGCAAGCAAATTTGTCATTTTTATACACTCTTCAAGTTATAATGCTTGTGCTTTTCCCTTGTTTAAATTGTTAACTGTAATCGTTCTTATTAGTTGTGATTTATGTTTTTGTGCTATGAATTGGTCTCTTTAGATGTCTTGTATAAAATTACACCCTTTATGTTTCTCTGCTTATAAAAAGTTGATGTGATGCTTTATATTTTTGTTTATTATTGTTGGTCTATGAATAAAATATATATCTTGTGGTGATACTTGGGCAGACATGCCATATTAGAAGGAAACTGAAAGCTGGGTAGTACAAATCTTAAATGTCAAACCACCTGCATTTCAGTAACTGTCAAGGTTATTCTTGTATTCAGCCAGATTCACTTTGTTGATAATAAGTGATCCAATATGGAATAATTCAACATTAGAAATCAGAATTACCGTACTAACTTTTATTATTATTATTATTACAGTCCTCTCTGGAGACATTCAGGTTTTTGGCTCCTCTGTCTGTTTTCTTCTGTAGTTTGGGGATTTCCTAGTCTTTGGTTGATAATTTGGTGCTTTCCTCAGAAGCAGACAGTAACGTTAATTACAGGCCCAAAGCAGACACTCTTGTTTCTTCACTTATTGTTACGTTACAAGCTAATGGAAACCATAACCATTTCTGCTGTCACACAGGCATAACATGGCTTTGAATATGAAAGCAGCCTTTGTTCTGATGCCCTTAAGGTAAAGAGAGGGCTGAACAACTCGCTGGGCATGAGAAAATCAATTGTTGAAGTGAGAGGGTGGCAGGACTAAAGTTAAAAGTTCTCTCATTCTGGTGGTTCATTCTTTAAAATGTCTGGAATCTGGATTAATTAAAAAGCAGCCAGTGCAGCTGCGAGGGTCCACTGTGTGACAGCAATCTAAAGCTGAAGCAGCAACTTCTAGACAGTCAGCTTCACAGTACGTCTCCACCACAGTCTCCTGCCGTCAGAGCTGAGTTTTGCCCGAACCTTTATTCCAGACACTACAGGTATTTAATAATTAACTCTGGTTTGCAGTCAAATGCAGGGCAAATATTAATCATTAATTGAGACTATATGTGTATGTCTGCATGTGTGTACTTTAAATCTGGAGCCGCTCCAATAAAATGGATGGGAGGCAGTTTTGAGTCTCAAAGCATTAGGACTGAAGCTATATGGCATATACAGTCGGAAAAACAATTAAATACTGTTATTGATCACAATTTTCAAGTATTTGTTTGAATTAATGTTAAGCAGTCTGACCTATTACTTGGTTAAAAATATGTGTACCCTTTCTATAAGGTATAAGAGAACTTTAATTTTGAAGCTTTTTGTAAACACTTACTAAGACTTGTACTGGAAACACAGTTCAATTTCTAATTGGACAGTAACATTCTTCTGTAGTATACCTCAAGATAGTTGAGATGATATCAGATAGCAGACACTTTTTTTTTGAGAAACTGGGGAGTGGTCCTGGCTGAGTGAGCTGCACTGAAAATCATTTATAAATCATGGCATCATGACAAGATCCAGACACAAGCTATTGTAAAATGAGTGAAGAGTAGGTGGGTGGGGCATGTGTTCAGGTTAAGTGCATTATGCTCTATAATCATTTTCACTTTTAGATATTTTCTTTCATAATTTCATCTGTTAAAACCCTCATAACTTCCCACATTATCCTATTAATAAAACCATATTAGCATTAATATGTGAACACTAGGACCTTCTCATTATTTAGTTGAACTGTGTAGTGGTGTGGTATCACACAAACCCGACACACAGGTCATGTCACAGAGAAGGTAAACCCAAAATGAAATTGGTGTCTTAAACATAAATTACATACATACTGATGACACCATAATTCATTCAACTGATTCATGATGTCATTAAAAGCGTTTTAATCTAAGTTATCATCTCCATTGTCGGGTTGTGTAGTGTTGTGTGCACTACTGTATCTGTGTTAATAGTAGAAGTCACCCAGCAACTGTTTAAGTTCAAGACTGCCATCTGCTGGCTGCAGGGATTACTGACGGACACAAAATGAACTGCGGATGGCATGCAACAAAGTCTCTAACTGGACTACGTGGTCACCAGGACGCCACACTGTATCACTTTAATTTGAAAATGTTCAGCTTTAACAGGACAGAGATTCAGTAGCATCGAAGAGCTCTCTTCCTGTTTGTACAGTCTGTGCAGTCCATATGTGGTAAGGTGACAAAAGTAGGAGCACATAGCACGTTATGGTACAGTGGGAATAATATTAGGGTGCAGATTCATTCGCTGCACAAATATTGAACTAATTTTGAATTTGTTAAACATAATAGGTTCATATAGTTCTGTGGCTCCTGCATTGATCACCCCAACCCATAAAGTAAGTGAAGAATTATCCCCATGAGCCTGTTTGTGGGCCCACATGATTGCAGGTAATGGTGATTAAATGAACATGACTGTATGCAGTGGAATGAAAAGGCTCCATGCATCGACAGAGACAGAGGAAACATGGCTCATGTTGTACACGACTCAGTGTTGACGAGTGGGCGCAAAGATGAACAGATGAGTGCCGTCAGCTCCGTCTCTGCGTGAAGGTCACTCTGGAGCAGGTGTTAACAGCGACGGACATTTGTTGGGAAAGAAATCCATCTTTTGCAAAGGTCACCATTTGTTTCATGGCACTCTCTCTCTCACTCTGTCTCTCTTTATCTCTTCATCTCTCTCTCTCTTCGCCAAGTCTCCACTCTCTTCCGGTTCTTTCCTGCTCTCTGTTTACTTCTCTGGCTCCAGCCTGAGTTATTTTCCTGAGGAATGCCTGCCACTGGTCTGCCAGGCAGAGAAAATCGCACACTGCAGCATTATCAGCATTCAGTAGCCACCAACCTGATTGCACGGCCACGGGTGGCTACATTACAGCTGTCTCTGGACAGCAGCAGGTACCCGGCCCTGCATGCCAACCGAGATGGGCACCCACTTCTCCAACTGGCTGCCGTTGGCCCTCTGCCTGCATGTCACCCACTCACACCAACCCACACAGACGCACGCACACACACACACGCACACACACACACACACACACACACACACACACAAACACACACACAAACCAGCCACTATGCTAGCCAACACTCATTCCCCCTTGTCAGCTTTACCAACCGTGCAGGAGAGGAAACTGTCACACTGTCTCGACTGAGTAGACGTTTTGTTCCGACAACATTCATAAGCACCTGGCCAACACTTATGTTCACTGCGAAAAAAAACATGCATACATAATATTCAAATGCAAGCTGGTTGTAGGAGAATGTTTGGTGTAGCAGCGAATTAGCGAAAGAGTTTAATTTTGCCCCTCGGAGCAATTTTCTGCTCCTTGTCTTTTTTTTTTCCTGTCAATATATTGTTCTCAGTTTCGCTCCCTGCCGAACCCAAGCATCGCACCTAAAACTATCGGACTTAAATGTGCAGTGGAATGCTTCCAGTGTTGAATCCTGATATTAATAATCAACGCAAGAACAGGTCAACACAAAACCCCAAAGAGCAGGGAAAAAGAACAATCATAGGAGCAATAGAGAGAGTGGGAAGGGAAAGTGGTGGGAAAAAGAGGCAGTGAGGGAAACATATTTACTGACATCCATGGGCTGTCACCACTCTGATTAATGGTGGTTGGAATCCCTGCCTGGTGAAAAGGTGTTGTTGGGGTGTAGAGAAAGCCCCGGCGCTGACCTAGAACTAATAGCATTCGACTTGAACAAGCTGCCAGCCTGAGAGAGAGGGCTCTGCTGCTACCGGTACAGCACCGGGCTGGAAAGAAGAGGAAATAAGAAAAGTTAGAAATTGGAAACAAGGTAAGAAGGTTCACATCGCAACCCTTGAACTCTGAACACATGGCCCGGCTCCACGCTGTGTTCAAAATCACTTTGTTCACTCACTAACTATTCTCTACGCACTGTCATACACATTCAATATCTTACTTAAGTAGTTAGCACATTTCAGATACTAATGAATAACTTTGCATCATCGTTGACAGGTGTGATGTCACAAAACCGTAACTGACACATCCTTTAAAGGTGAATCATTGTGGTTTACATTCCACATTTTTCACACAAATGTGTATAAAAAGATTGACAGACTTTTTTGCATCCAAAAAATAAATTTAAAAAATGCATCCCATAGTAGTTGAGATAGTTTAGTTGAGACGGAAGCGGCGGACCCAGTGACAGTCTACCAGTGTGTCCATCCCTAGAGCCACACTCAAGGTAACGATTTTGGACAAAGTGAACGATGTGTTAACTTGCACCACAATTGTTATGTATTAAGTCTAAAAAGTAGTTTAAGCTCTTTCAGTCAAGTCTGGACATTTTGTTTAGCCCAACAGTGTCACATGGCTATGATACAATGTTTCAATGGGTGTTGCAAGGCCACACGATGGGCTCCTGACCCAGCTCAAGCTCCAGGAAAAAAACAAGGAAAAACTCCTTAAAGACAGAGAAAGAGTTTCCCCTCATCTGAGTGTCGATGTTCAGCTACATGTTGGTATTTCTTCCTTGTAAGCGCCGCCCTTTCATGCACACGGGTCAACTCACACTGAAAAAACACACACAATCACCAACAGCTCCTGCACACGTTTCCCCTGCAGAACACCACAGAAAAAGGTCTTGCTTCAAATAATCTGCAGCCTATTTGCCAGGAACATCATCCTGCCGAGGTTGTTTTTGCTGAGGGCAACAGCAAGCCCAACAGCTGGGACATAATGAAGCTTTCAGGCACTTGTTCTCCCATCGTGTAGCGCCAGCCCCTGTCTGCTTCCACCAGATGTTCCATGTTTTCCCTCCAAAAGGCTCTGCTGCCAAAATGGGGACGATCACGAGCAAAACGGGAACCAGCTAGCTCCACAGTTGATTCATGATTATAGGGTGATAGTTGGGTTAATTGTTGTTTCGTGTTGATTGGGCGAGGCCCTGTCACTTGCTTGTCATCTTTTGTGTAGCTGAGAAAATCAGTTTGACAGTAACTAGAGCTGCTGGTATCAGTCAGTTGGGAGTAGATAAACATGATGTTATTGATTTATTTTCAAAGATCAGCATAGCTGTTGTTGTGAACAACCTTGTTGTTTGATTGTTGATAAAGGATGACATGAAAATGTGTCATCATGTGTCCTTATATCAGCTGGCACACGTAACCCGCCACCAGAGCAGCATTATGTGCGTGACTCAGCACTGATCACAAGCTGCTGATCCAGCCAACTTCACAGAGTTGGAAGATTCAGCAATCTCCCTTCAGCGCAGCAACTGTTGCTATAAATCAGTGCTGCTGCTGCGGAGCTACAGATAAGCAGACCACAGCAGGCGTTGGTTAAACTCTGCTCCATGTCCCATCATGGTGGAGAGTAGTACTTCATGCGGGGACCTGCAGTGGAAAAGAGACCAATGAAAACCTTTTTGGGGGAGAGATGGCACAAAAGCTTCACAACAAGTTGATACTTCACTGTTTTATCTGAATTGAGACAACATATGTACAGTAGAACAAACTGCTTACATTTACTCCTGTTACTGTTTTAAGAAGCTTTTTCGACTTTTTGTAGACTTCTTTTTGATTATGTTATAAACTCATAAATGCCGAACACTTCCATTACTCTTCATCAGCATCAGAAACACAACAAGAAATATGTGTTATCTGAACTACATACTTTGTTTTATTTATTTTTCCACATAAATCATTGCAAATACTCATTTGTAATTGGCTGGCAGCTGTCCATTTAAACACAGGACTCCTCAAACATAAGCTATTTCCCAATTCTTCACTACATACTGATTGTATACTACGGTTTATACTAAATACTAAACTTTATAACATACGGTTGCAGTTAGTTTGTTTCACTGTTTCATAGGCTACTAACAGGAAACTGTATAATGTGCCAATGGATGTTAGTCAAACTGTAACTTTACAAAGAGACAGCACAGTGGTGTTAATATTTCAGTTTTTGCCTTCCTCTCTGTCACCACTCTCCACAGTTAATTGTATTCCTTGCAGCTCTGGCTACATTTCCTTTGTGCATTCAATTGCGGGACAGTAGTTAACATAAACTTTACTTTTCCAAAGTCATGTCAACACACTGCACACTCAAAACCTGATTTTAACTGGCCAGTATGTAGTATGGAGTTGTGAAATAGTAGTAATAATAGTTTTCGGCAACAATTAAAAAGCTCTACCTACCTGTGTGTGTTTTCAGTTACTCTGCCTATTTACACTGCTTCTCTGGACTATGTTGGTATGTAGGGACTCTGCTTGATTAATATCTCCCTCAGTCAACTCGCATCTTTATCAATCTTATTGGTGCATGCAGTTTGATGACTTGACATAACTCCATAGCAACTCTGTCTAATTCCACCTGAGCAGAGGTTTAATTCGTGAGCATATAGTGAAAACATCTGTGCAGGGCCTTTAACCACCTCTCTAAATGCACTGCAGGTATCCATAGCAACAGTACTCGCCACAGTTGTAATGTGCTAACATTTTCACACTGGTGAAATGGATAGCTGTGAGTTAAACTGACAAAAAAATGTTGGACAATTTGAACACAGCTCTGTGGTAAGGGGCCATTTATTCAAGGTGTCTTTATAAAGAAAATAAAGTCATCGGAGGAAACGCCCTTTGCCTCCGCCTCATCCATCATCAGTGAGCTAACTTTCACTCTACTTTTCACTAGATTTATTCATTTTGTCTCTATTTGGGTAAACTATCAACAAATTGGCTGACTTATTTTATGTATATGCACACACACAAGCACCAAACACTACACAAACTTTAACAGTCCAGCGTTTTCTAGATAAACTGAAGATGATACAGTATTGAGTCAAAGGGAATAAAATGTTCTTCAAACTAAGGCTACACATTAGACAACATTATTTTAATTTTCAGTTATTTTTTCGACTGATTGATCCACTCTACAAAATATAGTCAGAATGCCCGGAAATGGCATTACCCAAATATATTCAATTTACAATTATATGAAACAGAAAAAAAAGTGTTAATCAACCAATCATTTCAGCACTACTGTAAACTTTGCCTTTATTAAAACAAGGCCAGCAGTTTTTAAGTCAGAACTGTCATCTGTTTGCTGATCTCTTTTTAATTAGGGTTTACTCTGTGTGTGTGTGTGTGTGCGTGTGTGTGTTATGTTGTGATGCATTTCCTGTTAATTACACCATCTAATCTACCCCTTGCCTGTGGAATCACGTTGCAGGCTAACTGAATTAACTGAGACTAGATATTTTTACATATGTAATTAATTCAAATCATATCATTTATGCTTCGCTCAGTTCCTGCTTCCCTCTTCCAGTTCACCAAAGAGGGACATAGTCAAACCTTGTTTTTTGGGGGGAGGGGGCAAATGAAGAAATTCTCTATGGGCTAGCCTGTCACTGATCAATGCACATTTAGATGTTTAACATCTGGCAAGCCACTGGAAATTGGCTTCTATGGCAACATTGCATTGCCATCATCCTCCCATCATTAGCTTTCACCATTGCCCCGGGGTTCATAATGTCGTTAACTTACATAGAGACGCAGTAAAGTGATGTTACATGACGTTTCTCAACTCCTTTTATTGAAGTAGCCTGCCATGCAGCCTGCTCGTCCTATTCCATGGGCACCACAGGGAAATAAGACATGATGAGAGCAGAGGCTTGATGACAAGAAGTGTAAAATTTCTTGCGTCAAACATCATTTAATTTGGGGATTAGGCAAATAAAAAGCATCACACTAGCTAGCAGGAAAAGCTCTTCTAGCAGTGGTGTAATTTTACGTGCTCACGGAAAATGGGCGATAAAGGATTTGGTATTGGGCCAGTTGGCCGACACACGCTTTTATACATTTTCAGACTCTTTTGCAGCCAGGACCTTAATCTGCTACATTTTCTACACACATATGTATGTAGCACAAAAGGTTTAACACAGAAATTTAAAGTTGCACCATTGCTGCACTAGTTTTAATCGAATGTGCAGTCAAAATGATTAGCCACAATGACTGAAATTATGTAGTTGTAATTACAAACAGATGGGAGGCTTTATTTGCACTTAAGGCGACTGTGTGCATGGGAAATGCAGTGTGAACAAGAATAATTAAGAAGTTAAAGTCCTGTTTTTTCCAAGTTGTGTTTAAACAATCAACACTATGATGTAAATTTGTTTTAAATTAGCTATATAGTTATATGAATGCTTTTGCTAGGAGCAGCCATCACCTTCAAGCCTTGAGGTTGTGAAGATGCAGAGATTTTTATTTATTTATTGAGACTCAGTTTGTTTCTTTTCTGGAGGGAAGCAGCGTGTAAAGGCTGCGGTGCATCATGCTGAGATGTTTCACGATACCCGAGGGCTCATTGGGGAGACAGTAACTCATCAAGTGAGTCGGACAGTACTTCCTACTGCAGTACTGCATTTCTCTTTATATATGTTAATGGAAAGCAGTGCTGTTTTTTAATGGACCCTACATCATGGATACCATTACATTTGTACCATAAAAAAAGAGAAAAAACTATTAACAAGGGGTCTTGAGATAAACTCCATAACCTGTGATGACGGGTCATAAGTAGACATGGCTTCATTTCAGCAGGTCACTTGTACGTAAGAACAAGTTGGCCACTGAGCAACTACACTGACGCAGTTGGGTGTTACAGTAGGTGTCTTACTCACGGGCATCTTGTCATTGGAAGTGAACACTGCACTTTCACTTTCCCCACCCAGATTCCTCCAACCAGTCCAGGGGGTCAAACCTCTACTGCCAAACTCTGACTACGTCTTCCAAGTGTATTCCAAAATCAATCAGGTAAATCATCATCATTCATGTTGTTTATTTTGGTCGTGAAATGACCTTTTCTTCCTTCGACACCCTCAGGCCTACTACTAGCAGCAAGGGTCTAACAACAAAGAATTAATCAGTATGTTGTTTATTCTGTCCAACACTTTGATATGGTGTAATGAATATTGCAACCTCTAGGGGCTGCTAGTGGGCTTTAGACTTCAGTGTTCAACCTTTTGATGAGAACAATTATCAAACCGTTTTCATTAACTTAAAACAGGTTTTTTTTTAACTTTGGATATGTGTGTGTGTGAAGTAGTGATCTGAAGCCGATATTAACGTGATTTTATGAAAATACTGAAATAGAATTTTCTTGGTTATGCAGCTTGGCTCCCCCTTAAACTGGCTCACTGCACAGGGCCCCATCAGTCCAGAACAGGCTGAGTTGTTTGCAGTTTACTCAGTGCACAACAGAGGTCACTAGAAGCTGCTCTTGCATGAAGTTGGCACATCCTCTCCATCAGAGCTGGTGTGTCACACTGAGTGCTGTGGACTAAAGTTCCCCAAAAATGCTGTAGTTGTGAAAGTCTTTCTTTAAGCTACCATTAACAAACAGCTTGTATCTTATTTCCACCCTATCTGATTCAGCAAACCTGCAAGCACAGGCGTGCTTTATTTATGCTGGTGGATTTTATGCATGACAGTTTTGCTGAGGGGAAAAAAAGTTCCTCCTCCCCGTCTTCCCTATGTTTCCCCCATTGATTTTGGCGCTGCTTTGATGTGAATCTGCGCCAGAAGTGTCACTTAGATAAATCACTGTTAGTCCAAGCTGGCATAGCTCGGCACTGGTGACAGAAGGGAGAATTCCACGCGGATCAAATAAATACAGATGTGAAGTAATTAGTTGTATTCCCAAAGAGCCTATTGTGGGCATGTTAAAGATGCTAGGGATCAGCTGGCTTTCCCACTACAGCTTTTATCAATTTAAACAGGAACACAAACTAGGTGGGTCATAACCCATGTGGCTTTTGACGAGTCACGTGTCTGATGTGTGGACCCAGAAAACAGACAAGGTGAAGTGTCTGCAGTGCTTGAACATTTAAATAGGAACTGACTTCAACATCAACAAAATACAGGGCCTCTCACAGACACTCACCATTTTGTGAAATTAATAATTCATATTTATTAAAATTCAAAGAAAAATGTATCAGTAAAGTTCATGTGCCTCTACTGTTTTGCTAAAATTGGTTTTATATTGTTCCTGGCCATGACCAGGAGACAGTTCAACAACAGCTTTTTGAATTGCTAATCTAGACTATCACAAAAATGATTTCCTTTTTATTTAACCTTGATTCAACCAACCTGAGCAAATTCTCATTTACAATGTCATCCTGTACAGCAAAGGGAGTCTTAATTAGTGGATGTGTCAGAAAGGAGAAAAAACAATAAAAGGCAGCAAAGCAGAGGAAAAGCAGACACAATATAACATAGACTACAGCTACTGCATTTTTCTTAAATTTCATATCAAACACCTCAGCAGTGTATTTTCCAACAGCCAGTCCCCCTTAACAAGAATTAAACAAAGCACAGTATGCAGATGGTCCTGTATAAGCAGAGTTTACATCAAATGCTGTCGCTTTGGTGCATTGCAACATTCTGAGAGGCACATTTACAACAATTCATGTAAAACACGCTTTGATCTTTACTCCAAACAACCAAAAACACATTTGAAAAAAAAATCACTGCTTTAAGTGTATCATCTCATAACAAAAGGAGTGTACATTTGCCACATAATACTGCCATTACGATTAATGCCACTTCCTTGTGAAATTGAAACCCACTTTTTTTGCTCTCGCAATTATAGGCTCCTTCAGAAGGGGACGTATTTATGCCCAGCAGTTAGCAATGCATTGATTTAATGCGTTTCTAATCAGGACATACAGCTTCAGGGCCTAAAATGTTAATTTTTCCTGCTGCTTACAAAGTAGCCTTTGATTTTCTGTCACGGCAGTAATTACAGTGTTTTGCCACTAGATAGGGAGAGAGCTTTGTCTTGTCTAATTATGAGGTAATCATTGCTGTAGTGCCAGCATGTTGTTCTCACCTTTTTGTTAATACTATTTTATTTTATTTTTACAGCTTCCGGCTATTACCTTCCCTTCTAATTCACACTGTGACACTGTTAACACTGTGTGTGTTTGAGAGTGTGTGCGTCTGAGTGCATATTTGGAGTGTAGTAGCCTAGTGACTGTAATTGTTGTGGTATGGGTGCTGTTAATTACTGGAGTAAACGGTTGAATCACGGCCAGGGCCCTTTGTGGTTGCAGAGTGGCGGGCAGCAGCAGAGAGAGACAGAGGGCTGGAAAATTGTTTTTACCATCTGGGGACCGGGGGAGAGAGAAGGGGAAGCAGAGAGGAGAAAGGGGGAACAGCGGTAGGCAGAAAGGCCCAATTGGTGGCCAGAGCCTAAGGGTCCGGGGGTCCATATGGAAGGCAACACTTTGCCTTGCGCTTTATTGCACACCTTGCTGTTTTAATCAATGGCAAGCCTGTTCACAGAGCCTAGAGCAGAAGTGGTTGTTCCTCATTGTCTCACTGCTACTTCCACTTTTCCTGCTCCACTACACCCCAACACTTCTCATCAAATCTCTGAAGAGCTGTGCAGCACTTTCAGGCCTCTCTGGAAGCCGGGGAAGTGGATGTGCTGCGGTGAAAACGTTTGCACTATGTGTGAGGTAAAAGCTCCTATTTTGTAATGATGATTTGATACGCTTATGGCTCCTGTGTGCGCTGTGCTAATTTCCCAGCAATGCAGGGATAAGAATGTAGACACCTGCTGTGTTTGGAGTCGTTTCTTAAAATGGAGGACACCATTCCATCTGAATTCCATTTGAGTGGTGAAAGTAATGGGATTAAGCTACAAAAGGCGTGTTAACACCGAGACGCCGGGACATGTGCTAATAACACCATAAAAGTGCCAGCCAGCAGTGGCCTGACTCCCTCGTAACCCCACCCTGGTTGGAGGCAGTTCTGGTAATCACCCCCCTCAGAGCGAGCCCCATG
Source organism: Lateolabrax maculatus (assembly GCA_031216445.1). NCBI lineage: Eukaryota > Metazoa > Chordata > Actinopteri > Acropomatiformes > Lateolabracidae > Lateolabrax > Lateolabrax maculatus. The sequence goes on from CM062198.1 coordinate 25,576,264, forward strand.
TTGAGGAGTGAGGAATAAGTCCCTGGCCATGTGGGAGGCTGAGTGTTTGATTTTATCACAGAATTCTTGCAGGAACATCAATATTTCATTAAATCAGACCCATTTTGTTAAGAACACACAAAACGGGTAAAGCTACCTGTTTGAAATGGATGACCTGCTGTTTTAATTTCATTGCATGGGCAACATCTTAGATAAGTAGCAACTGAACAGCAATCTAGAGTGCTTTACTGTACTGTATGTCTTGCATCTGATGGTACATAATGACTATGAAATTCAAATCCATTCGAATTCTACTTCACGTTGTATGCAATGATTTAGCACAACTCATAAGTGAGATAAATTAGATCACATAACAGATCAGTGATTTCATTTAGTTTCTTGTCCTTTAATCTGATTTTTTTAATTCTATTTTTCAAACGTATTCTCTGTTCTCCAGATGGGGTATAATACATCGACAACCGTACTTCACCTGACTGTCTTGTGCTGACTTTGTTGGCTCATGAGAGGCCTCATCATGTAAATAACTCTGAACACAACAGACTGAGATGACAGAAATAAACATGATTTCTGCTTACTGAAAACATGTAAAACTTTCAAGCTGCTGAAAATGCGCCACGCACTTCTAGTTTGATGATTTAATTGCTTTTATTCCTTTGGATAATTGTGTACACATAGTGTCACATTGGAAGACATTTCAACTGTAGCCACAATAGAAAGTCATTTTGGAAATGTGGAAAAACATTTTTATCACAAAATAACTTGTAATAGTGTGTAACAACTATTTTTGATGCTGTGAGTAGCTGTCAGATGCAACTAGAGTAAAGTGATTACCCAGAGATTAATATAACCAGATCATGGAATGACTCATTTTAACAGTATGTAATTTAGAGATACATGCCCCTGTTTTGTTGTGGCACCCGGTACTGAAAACCTTCCTCCCCGCTTACTGCTGATGTTTTGAGGCTTATAAAGTTTACAGTTGAGTTTTAAAACATCAGCAGGAACCTAGGAAGAACATTTTTGCCCAAAACAAACCTCATCATCCCTAAAAACGCTGAATAGTGTGTACCGAACTCTGTGATTGGCTGGCACAGCTGCATGATGTCATCCAGATGTCTACAACATACGGAGCGCTGAAGAGAAACAGCAGTCTGCATTATGTCTACTTTCCAGAAGTCAGACTGCAATGGTCTCTCCTCCACATTAACTGACACTGTCGTTGTTGTTTGGCTCGTTGTATTACAGCCTTTGCCATTACTTGGATTTGTGATTAAATTTAGCAAAGTGCTGCCGATAGCCGAATTGTCCAGCCACTCTCAATTACCGTCTAGGGAGGGTACCTGAGAAAGCTTAACGCAGCAATTAACAACTTAATTAAGTGCCACAGCCATTGTGGCTCTTCTGGAGCCGTGCAACAAGGGGCGTATTGATTGCAGGGGATTGCCAGTTGGTCCCCAATTGATCGCCCAATTGATTGGCTTGGATAGGCATTCCTCAATGACTCAGGGAAGGAGCTGGTGTGTTTGTGTGTGTGTGTGTGTGTGTGTTGTGTTTTGTCTCAGAGGAAGTAGCCGTCACGCCGCTGTGTGACACACTGATAATGACCTGCCAGACTGGCTGCATGGCCTCTCCCAATCCCCCCGAAGTGTGACACACATGTCTGGTGTCAATCACTCACTCACTATCTGTCTCTCTCTTTCACACACGCACACACACACACACACACACACACACACACACACACACAGAGGCCCCAGGACTGTGGTTGAATCCTAAGTAACATCTGCAGTCTATTCATTCTAAATACACCTGACAGGGATGCAGTAATAAATACACACACACACGCACACAACAGAATACATTGCGAGCACTGGATTTACAGGCACAAACTGATACTGATGATACACTAGAAACACATATAATATGCTACCATTTAATTTCAATACAGTAATTCCTAATGTGGTGTCTTTTTTTCCGGTCAGATTATGTCATTATATGATCACAATTAAATCAAAAAAAAATTTAGGCACAGAAGCTTTTCTAGGAAAAAAAAGTACATTTGTACACAGATAAACACATGAAGACGGATAAAATTACAACACACACACACACACACACACACACACAAAGAGAGATACAGTGCTCCCTGGGGAGCAGTTAGGATGCAGGGCAGGGCTGGATGTAGGAGGGGAGTAAAGTGGTGGTAAGACGTCAAATAAACTGTCATCTCTTATTGTGTCAATGAAGTAATTCCCTTTTAAAGGCTTGACCCTTCACCCTGGACGATCTCGGCCAATTGCACAGTGCATCGGAGGAGCGATGAGGTGATAACAAATGACTCAACTGAGGGGGGAGGGTGCCACGCCAGCCACACGCCGGACCAGTTACACCACATCACAGGTAAAGAATGTGTCCAAATATCAATTACAAACAGATCACCCTTCCAGAATCACTTGTTTATCTTATTACAAGTATTTTATTTGGTAAATTTTATCCTAATTTTGATACATCTACAGATTTTTAATTGCAAATTCAAAACTTTATCTAAATAATTAAAAAAAGTTTATAGATATATTAAAATTATATTATCTTTTATTCATATTTTTAATTCTCTAGAGAAAGGTCCTACCAAACAACAGCTCCCTTTCAATTAAACTGCATTACAATCCCAGTTTTAGCAAATACTTATGTTACCACTAGGGGGTAGTATTATATGGACGGACTTGAAGATCGCTCTCAATGAGATACTCAGACTTTCTGAGGATCAGACTATACAGCTATGATCAAATATGTTTTTGGCAAATACATGCCCAGCTTCCTGGATGGTCATACAGTGTAATGCTTCAATGCTTCAAGATGGTGTAATGATACTTGATTCTGAGGATTTATGGCAAAAAATGATGGCTGTTTGTGTGTGTGTGTGTGTGTGTGTGTGTGTGTGTGTGTGTGTGTGTGTGTGTGTGTGTGTGCGTGCATGTCAGAGTGCTTGACAGGCTCAGCTCTCCCTGCGCCTGCTGTGGTTCTGAGGTGGTCAACTTATGACCTGTAATTACATTGCTACTTTGCTCTCACATCTCACCGGAGCAGGTTGGTCTCGGACACTTCAATTACCTCACTTCAATACCTCTGTTGCTCTCACATGCCCAGCAAAATCATAATGATAGTCCAGGGACGGATTCAAATTTTACTACATGTGCCACAGCAACTTTTGCCAATAGAGAGCCTATATCGAAAAAATAAATGTCACAAAAAAACAACAAAACAGCTTTTATCTGGAAATTATTATTATTATATGATTTGCATATTTAATAACAGGCCTTATTTTTAATGGAAAAAAAAACCTGAACCCTCATGCATCCCCATGGACATGCTTTTAAATTATTGTACCTATTTCAATATGCAGACATTTCAATACTTAAACAAGGGCAGCTTGAAAAAACAGCACAGCAAGGCCAACAACAATGCCCAACACATTCTTTGAAAATGGTCTGCATCAATTTGCATTCAAACTTGTTGTAAAATAGAGAAGAGCAAAAGATCTATCTATTGGGGCATATTTGAAGGTTGGGTCCAGGTCGCATATGTTTGCCCTTGTATTGCTCTGTCACATTGTGGTGTAACGGAGCCTCAGCTGCAGGATTGCAGTTTTTAATGAAATAGTGGGGGCCGCCACATCCAGGTAAGACCCCTGGAGGTTGTATTTCCAGGGCTTTGTTATATCCCACAATGAAGCAGTGTGGACACACACAGGCACGCACACGCAAACACACACACACACGCACAGATTTAACCAGACACTGACAGGGGTGGCTGATAATGCACATATGTATTTCCCTGTAAAAAGCAAATATCTGAAAGAATCTCGAACAACCATTAGATATTTAATATCTCAAAACTTCCATCAAAAAACATCAGAGGGTATTAAATGCCTGCCAAATGCAAATTTGGAAATAGAAAAGAAATCTTAGTATTTTTGATAATATTATAAAACAGGCAGTCAGTCAGTTTGGGTTTTTTTTGTGTGATTATTGTGGTGTTCAAGGCCAGACTTGTGCAGTCATATTAATATCAGCTAAAATGCCTAAAGATTTTGTAATTTTCTAACCTGAATAATGTTGGTCATTTTTTTCCTTTCATTTGTATCAAGTTTTGTATCAGCAGGAAAGGCCCGGTCTTCAATAAAGCTAAGTGGTGATAAAAGATTACCCTCACACTACATTTTACAGAGATTTGGGGATTTTATTAGTAATGTGTAAAACATGTGTTATAGAGCTTTTAAAAACCACCCAAAACAAGCACACATGCATATGACTGTGCCTCCAAGTGGCACTTAAAACTGTCCACAGTCATTTTTTTAGACTCTGTTGTTGTAAAACCTGCAGCTTCTCGTTACCTTTTTTATTGATATCTGAATTAGTTTGTAATTAAAATGACACATTGATCTAAATAATTTACAGTAATTCAATCATAAACAGATTGCGGCATTTGGTTATATAGGAGCAAGTGTCATCCTAAATGGCAGCAGGATAGCTAAGGGCTTATACTGTTTTTTGTCATTGGTATCAAGCGGAGCACCTTTTGAATTTTACCCAAAACACCCTCAGAGGGCTCGTCGGTCAGCTGTGGTGTTCCAGAAACACAGATTAAATCTACACTCACCTATTCTGCACTACACACCATGGCTTATGGTGAGCCAACAACATGTCACGCAATTATTTCACAATTACACCGTCAATCTCGAAATAGGACAGCTGACCAGCAGTTCAGAAACTTTTACTGTGCCACCCATAGACACTGACAGGACACTGACCCTGGCAGCTTGACGTGGCCTGCTCAGAAATTCCAAAACTGCAAATTATTGGCAAGTGCAGCAGTTGTGCATTCTCTCTTGAAGCTCAAATCAGTACTCTTGTCTCCAACCAGCTGTTTAATATCTCAACACAACATAAAGATTGTATACCTCTCACAAATATTTGCTGATAATACTTCAAACAACATACTCAATAAGCAGTCTTTCCTATGAAATAATATCACACGTAACTGGTGTTGCTTCTGGCCTACGATGCAGGAGTGTAATCTACTGTTTACACATCTAAGATCTTTTGATACTGTGCAAATATTAAACAAGAATCTTTATTTTAAAAGTCTTCCCAGACAAGTGCATCACTTCATGCTGACGGTGTTGCTTAAATACATTCTGTTCTGCAGATGCCACAGAGGGAATTGGAACCATAAAAACGCTGTGCAGCCACTATTGGTTATTGTGAGCAGAAGGTCACACAATAGGCAGAAGGATAAAGATTTGAGTGTGTTGGCAGTTGGGAGAATCTCATCTGACAGGAAGGACCAACACACACCAACCCCACTACAACTTTCCACTGACTCACCACAGTATCAGGTATGTTGTCTGCCATAAATTAGACTGAATGTACGTAGGTGCTAATGGCCTACTTGATTAACCACAACCCGCTAAATAATTTGTTATTCACACCACATACTGATCACAGTAGAATAATATCTTAAAATTGTATTGTTCCCTCCAGGGAGGTCAGAGGTCATGTTAGTGACAGCACAGTTGGCTTGTAGCTGCTAGGAAGTGTTCATTGAAGGACACTGTAGAATGATGATGATAAAGCCAATATAGAAGGATGAAGTGTTAGGAAAACAAATTAATTAAATCATATTACTTTGAATACACTTAGCCTTAAATAAATATTGCAAGGTTTTAAGGAATGTGCTGCTATAATCAATCTTAATATCTTGACACTGGGCTTACATGATTTACAGTAGAAAGGACATTTATATCACAAAACCTCTCTTTTTAAACTTGTTTGATTGCTTAGCATTTTAGCATGCTAATATATATAATATATAATATATACAGTATATATGTATTACACTTACACACAATAATAAACAATTTATTTGATATTTAAATAGAATTTTGAAGCTCATAAATAAAGTCACTGTGCTTTTGTAGGTGGAATCTCCCCAAACAATATCCAATCATTTAGTAATTCAGCATCATCATGAACACTTGCTGTTGTTGCAAATTTATTGATAATTTAATATGTCATTGTAATTCATAACCTCAGCGCAAACATGTTTTCTTAAAAGCACCAATTAAAAACACTGATTCACAGAAAATAAAGACACCAAATTAAGTATTTTAGTTATTTATTTCTTTGATTATATTGTTTCTTTTCTTTATTACTTTCACTGTTCCATTCATTGTGTTGGCTATATATGACATGTGAGCACTGACCATGATGAGTTCTTTCACACACCAAAGGTCAGCGGCATCACTTACAGAAAGAGAAGGACCCCCCCCCAAACACTCGCTAAGTCATTTACCTCATTCCCTATCAATTATTGACATGCAGTTGTCAGTTAAAAAGGCAGCCAGACTTTCCGTTGATCTGTTTGATGAATATTTCAGCTGACAAACAGGCCACCTGACACTCTGCACCAAAGCAATGTGTGGTTAGAGAGAGGTCGCTCATCTTGGCCACAGTCAATCACATGCACATATGCATGCACATGTATATACAGTTACAGTGTTGTTGTTGTTACTATTCTGTTCTAAATGTTTTACTTATTGTTTATTTACATTGATTTCCCCCTGGACTGTGTGTTCGTCACCTTTGGTTTTGATTACAACCAACTGAAAAATACATAACTTAAAACAGTTCAAATTACCTACAGTCTGACATTCATATATATATATATATATATATATATATATATATATATATATATATATATATATATATATATATCCAGAGGTGGAATGTACATTTACTTAAGCAGTATGCTTAAAACCAACTTTGAAGTACTAGTACTTTAATTGCCAACATGTCCTAAGATGTCCTAAATAATGTGCCAAAACTTATTTAGTTATGTATTTATGTATGTTATAATATAAAACAGGAGAAAACCAGCCCCTTGGTCTCAACTAGCCCCATTTGGGACCTCACCACCTCATTTGTCCCTCCATGATTCAGTCACAGTGTACCGATGCAAACCATAGGGTAAAAGTTATTCATCAATGGGTCTGTCTATCTGCATGGAACAAAACCATTGTTTAAATCCAATGTTTCTAAAGACTTCACCAGCCACTAACACAGCCTGCACAGCGGACTTAACTAACGTTTCCCAGAAGAAGAAGAAGAAGAAGAAGAAGAAGAAGAAGAAGAAGAAGAAGAAGAAGAAGAGCAGAGTGGAACGGCGCAGCCTGTGGAAGGATTGGATTTAAAGGTTGGTGTCGCTCTGGTCCAACATTTTATCATTCCGTACAAAAAGCAGACATCTGAAAATACCTTTGAAGACACAACCCACTGCTAGAAGATGTAAATAAAATAACTTTTCCCCTAAGGTTTCCACTTGTGTGACTGAAGTAACGTATGGAGTGCTGAGGTCACAAGTGATGCTGGGTCTTCACATGAGTTTGCTTGGGGAAAAAAAAGATGCATCATGGGAATTATCAGTAACCTAGAACATTTTTAACAATCAGACTCCGAGGCTGAAACGACCAGTTGTGTAACATATGAGCCAAGTGAAATCTTTTATGGCTTTAAGCATTTTTGCTTTCACTTCCTCATGTGAAAAACAACACCATGTAGCCACATCTTGCATTCAATAAAGTCACTTGACCACAGCATGAAAGAAGAGCCAATAGAGCTCTGGTGAACTGGTGATGTGTTATTTATGTCAGGCTCAGTTCAAAAGCAGCCACTATGGAGGAGACACACCCCATAAATTTCTCTATGGCCCCTATGAGCAGGTCAGGAAGGCACCAATATTTCCTCTTTATTAGAAACAACAGAAACAACATGCAGCCATAAAGGGTACCTCAGAGGTGAATGTGAAACGGCAGGGAAAGGATGCTGCTCCGAGAGCTGAGAGGTAGTCACGCAATCTATTTCTTTCAACCTGCTTGTCCATATATTGGCGCATTTCTTCATAACTCTCCCACTAGTGACTCACAAACTCTCCATGCTTCATCACAGGTCAACTTGGAGATGAACTTTAAAGGAAGACGTAACAAATGATCGTAGCCTCTCAATTCATATCTGCTGGAGTGCCATAACCCTCTACATATCCTGACCTCAATTTGGAGTCTGCGTGTTGAAGGCCCATCTGAGGGGAGATAGTATCGATCTGAGCAGGGACTCTGGCAGCATCAATAAACAACAGGCTTCAGGCTTCAAGGCTGAGAAGACACATCTCTATTTCAGCCGGAGGGTTCGCATCTGGATACCTGAGTTGGGATGTGGCCCTGGACAGATGGTGGGACATGTTTTTCTTGCTGAACTCACAGCAAAGCCAGTGATATCTTCCCTACTGTTGGTTTTATCGAGGTAAATAAGGCCTTAAACCAAAAGCTCACACATTTTTACTTTGAATAATCACCATTAATGTTAAGGGGCATAGTTAATAGAAAGCTACCAAGTAACAGTCAATATCTGTGAGAACGATCAATGCTTAACCAGCAGACAAAGAGTATTTCAAGATCTTCTATATCAGCATTATAGTGAAGGAAGACAGTGCTGACTTCTGCTCATTAATCAATAAACACAACAAGCCAACCAATACATTTGACATAGACTAATGAAATAATAATCATCATCAGAGGAGGAGGAAGAGGAGGAAACAAACACAGGCTACATTTGGACACTTAGTAACACACAAAAACAGCCATAAATGAAAATAAAACTAAAGTAATTAAATAATGGGCAATCTTGCTTGACAATTTTGTTGCTGTCTTGTTTACTTGCATTTCTCTCTTTGCTGAGAAAGTTAAATAAGTGTGCCTCATATATTTAGAGTCAAACTGAGCTCACTTTGCACTAAGCAGCTTGTCAATAGCAAGAAAAGAGTTACGGGGAAAGAGAGGAGGTCTGATAAAATGGCTTTTAATTACCAGACAGTGAATGCTGGCCTTCTCTTTCCACTTTCTCCTCCCAGCTAAGCCAGGAGTTTGATTTCGGATAATGTGGATTGCTGAGTGGGCTTCATCGTAGTTGCCCTTAAAGCAGAAGGACCGAACGTTAACTCCTGGGAGAGTATGTTTGACAAAGTGCCATATAGATCTTCTGCTTTTGGAGGTGGAGTCATTAATCAGAACGCTTAACAGCCCGGCTTTGTTTTCCCCTTTACTGTCCTGTAACAATTAGGCAAAGTCATAATTTCAGGCATTACATGGAAATCAATGGGTCTTTAACCCAGCTGTTGGTACAGGTGTAAGAGATTAGATGTATGCAGGTGCGGGTCGATGCACTGAACTTCTAATCTGTGTGTGTGTGTGTACAGTATGTGTGTGTGTGTGTGTACAGTATGTGTATGTGTGTGTTGAGTCAGACAAACAGTCCGACAGACAGTGGTGGAAAGTAACTAAATGCATTTACTCAAGTATTTTACATAAGTATTTCCTTTTTATGCACCTTTCTAGTACAACTCTACATTTCATTAGTGTACTTTTTACTCAACTACATTAATTTGACAACTTTAGTAACTAGTGACTCTGCAGGTTAAGATTTAAAATATGATGCAAATGAAATATGATTCATTTCTATAAATTAAACCACCCAACATAATTTAAAGTAATTCAAATTAAGCTACAGCTTGACAAACTGCAACACTGACAAATCTGCTTACTTGTTTTGCATAAATAAAAATATCTTAATTCTATAATAATACAACCTCTTAAGTGTATTTTGTTGATAATTCTTCTGAACTGTACTTTCACTTAAGTAAATGTTTGATAAATAGATTCAGTATTTTACCTCTCCCCTTGAAATACTTCCTTTACCTCTTAAATGAGATGGTAACAACTGATAGAGGAGTTCAGCCTAAGGCCAACCAGAGGTGGAGACTTTTGTTTTAGCAGCCAGTGAAACCCAACCTACTGCAATGGCTAGCACAGCACACGTCTCACTGATATTGTTTTCAAGTGCCACATGTCCAGCCACATCTGAGCCATGGGGACACAGAACAAGCTTTAACAAGTTCTTATCATTACACAGAACCCCGGTCAACAGACTTGGGTATCAGCTCTGTGGGTGTAAATTAACAGAAAAGAGACTTCATTTTGCTCAGGGATCAATGTCTAGTTCTTGGAACTGCAATCAGAGCTCTTTGGTGAGCGGGCAGAGAATGATGAGATCCTCAATCATAAGGCCGTAATCAACAATGGTTTTAAGTTCTCCCTTATTTCACATTCAACTATGCACTAATGTGTGTTTCTGTAAAAGTGAGGACCATTCATACAATATCCAAATATTGACTGAACATTTACAATTGTGATCTGAGGTCAATTCTAAAAAGAATATTTACACTTTAGATACCCACCCATTATACCCCCAGAAAGCTGTTGTATGCTCAAAACTGTATTATTATCAAACTTAATCTCACATCAATGTCATCTACACTACAGCAAAAGCAGTCCAAGGTGGCAACAATCTCTTTTTGGGGGCAAAAGTTCCATTTTAGTATAAAAGGCTGAGTTGTACTCGCATAGTGTGTCCCCCAGTGTTGTATGCTCTTTTCTTCACATAGCTTTTCAGTCCAACATTTTCTAGTCCACAGCACACTTATAACTAGGATGACATTTTGACTCTGTAGCATATCAGAATCAGAATCGGGTTTATTTCCATGTAGGTTTCACATACAAGGAATTTGCTGTGGTGTATTGGTGCATAACAAGTACAGACAAGTAGTGGAAAAGTCAACATAAGCATAAATATAAGATAGGAATAAAAAACAAATAAAATACAAATACAGAAAATATTACTAAATATGTGCAATATACATTTTAAGGTGAAAATGAAATTAAAAATAAAACTGTGCAGGAATGTGCAACAGTTAGAGTATGATGTGTTGTCCACAAGAGTGCGTTATAATGTTACGATATTGGTTGTTGGTCAGACAAAGTAATTTAAAACCTTTCACCCTAAACCTGCAGCCACTTCTTAGTCAGTAAATAAAACATGTACAGCACCTCCCGCGCATGTGAGGCCACTTTGTAGTTTGGCGGTCTTTTATTTTGAAATCCCCGGAGCGGATGTTGATGCGGAAGTGCTGTCGGAGCGGCTGTAGCTTCCTCTCGAGTTAGCCGCGCGGCTAAATATCTCGGATAACACCGCGGAAAAACGTCGCTCCCGGGGAGGGGACGACAGCCAGTTCACGGTGGACGTTAAAGCTCGACCTCTGGCGCTGTTATGAGCTCCACGGTTCACGTTTTTAAACCCCCGCGTCCCTTCACACGAGTGTCCGGACCGAGCTGCTGCTGCTGCGGGGAGACTAGCTGTGTAGCTTAGACAGCCGGCCAGGTGCTGCTATGTGGCTCAGGTTCTCCTCTTTATGCTCGTACTCGATTTAAATAACCTCTTCACAATGGAGCCCGAGGCTATAGTGATCCGTATAAAAACGCCGTCGGGGGACATGGACTCGTCCGTGGACTGTCCGTCTCTCCTGAACTTCAATGACCTGCTGGTGAGTCTTCAAAACGCAAAAGTTTCAGAGTCATTCTTCACTTTTGATGTCACTTGTTTCCTCAGTTTTCGGTTAAAAATAGCTGCGCAGTGAAACCGCAAGCATGCAGTTTGAAGTGGACAGTTTTTTTTTTTTTTTTTCTGAGCCCAACTAATGTAAACTAAAACAGTTAAGTTTTTTACAACACACCTTACATGTTACTGTCCCCTGTTATAATGTTATAATGTTAAAACTCACTCTGTCAAACATTTCAGGTCGCCATCAGAGATGTCATGCCTGAAGCCACTGTCACAGCCTTTGAATGTAAGTGTCTGTTTCTGACTCTGCACCTACAGACTAATAATCCAAGATGTTTGTAACTTGGAGAGTGAAAATGTCTGTAACACATCACGAAACCTCATCCTCTAAAAGTTTACAGTACTGGGAACCCTCTGAGTGGCCGATACTGTGTTCCTCATTGGTGACAATAGTTTGTACAACAGTCCTTTACTAACTTAATATCAAAAGTTATGGGTCTTTTTTGAGGCATTATCTCTTTAAATGTACAGTATGTGGTTACTGTGGGGAGGGCAGGTAAAAGCAGGAATCAATTAAGTGCAAATCTGACATATAAAGTAGTTTGTAGTGTTGTAGGTTGGTGGATTTAAAAAAAAAAAGTAAAGTATATAGTGATTTGTGCTCTGCTTTTGGATTATTCATGAAATGCTGACAAGTATCAACTTTTTTTGTTTTATCATTTCAAGGCAGAAATATAAACAGTAAAACACCAGTTATTAATGGTAAAAGTATTAGTGCCTTTTCGTAAACAGCAAAACTCTGTAAAATACACATTGAATGTCATCACAGTCATTGACAGATCATTGTATTTCCTTATGTTGTTACATATTCAACTATCTTATCTCTTTGCATTCATGACACCCAAACATTTTCAACATAATTGCTGCTTTTCTCTCATTTTGTTCCTCAAAATGATGTGTACAGTTTCAAAATGAGTGACTTAAAATTACTTTACGTTGGAGGTTTTCATAATATGGATTGAGTTGCATCAAAAGTTTTGTAAACAGCTCACCATGTCTTACTTTTTGTTCTAACTGTGTATATTTTCTACAGTAAGCTAATCGTTTACCCCTAAATCAGTCAATTTTTCTATAAAAAATGTGTTTTGCTTTAAATGCTTCATGTGTTGTTGATAGCTGTTTATGTTTTATTATTTTGAAAAAAAAGTTTTAAAATCGAAATGCTTCCGTGTCTTTTAGATGAAGATGAGGTTGGGGACAGAATCACTGTGAGAAGTGATGAAGAACTTAAAGCCATGTTGTCATATGTGAGTATATAAATTAATAAATCAATTACATCCATCCCACAAATTGCACAACAGGATTGTATTTCTATGTTGTAGCAGGTTTTCTGTGGTCTATTTCTTCTTTAGAAAGTAGTTCTGATGAAAAAAAGTTCACATTAAGGTCAGGCATCCACTGCATGTCTGAACATCTTGAAAGAAAGATCCTTCCTCTATTTCTCACGTGTTTCTTAGTTGTTGTTTTTTCTTTGTTTTTGTACAGCTTTTCCAATCCAAATCAAGGGTGTGAGAATATAAAGTGTTGTATGTTGTACAGATTGTAAAGCCCTCTGAGGCCAATTTGTAATTTGGGGGTGTACAAGTAAAATAATTCTGACTTGACTGGACAGAGTAACCGGGACATAGTTGAGTGCTTTGTGCAGCACAATGAAAAAGCCACTGACCTCCCTTTTCATTGGGCAAAAATCTTTTTAAAACCTTGGAAATAAAACTCAGACTGTCAGCTTGAGTGTTTACCCTTCTTTGAATGTTTACCCTTCTTTGAATGTTCACCCCACATGAAAATGGCTTAAGGTATTAAAAAAATAAAATAGAAGACTTTCAGAACAATTTGAAAAACTTTTAACATCACTTATGTTTTTGCTGCAGTAGCTAATCTCAGAATTACAGGATCACTTCCATGGACACCAAAACCTTATTAAATGGTGTTCTAAATGGCCACCCCAGGGCTGTCTCTCAGATACTGTGTTTTTAAATAGAAGAATTTTAGTAGTTAAGAAAACACTTGTTATAATGTGGTGTAGGAGGCAACATTGGTCTGGTAGAAAAACAATGTTTAAAGAGAAAGGTGATGAAAAAGACGCTGATGACGAGATAGATTTTGACTTCTTGTTTCCACTTCTACACTGGCATTGTATTTATCTGTATTTATCTGCATCCAGCTGTATTTAACTTAAGGTAAAAACCAGATTATTGGTAGTTTTTAGCAACACACTCGTGCACACACACACACACACACACACTTGCACTACCCATTCAGCTCCCCCACCTAGTGCAGTGCATTTTCATATTTTGCCATACTTACTGTTCATTGCAACGGACAGTAAGAGTAATGGCGTGTAATGGGTTTCTCTACGAGGTACACTGAAAGCTAAATGAACTGTCAATTTTTATTATTTATTATTCAGTACTTAAAGTTTTGCCTCATTAAAGAGCGGGCCCCCTGGGCTGCAGAATTGTTCAAAATCTACTTTCATCTGTGGATGTCTTTTACCCCCCATCAGCTCACAATGATGCTGCTAGAGCCACAGGCACAATTTACACTCCTTGTTTTTTGTCCATTTTTATCATGCATTCACTTGTGGTTGCTTTTTAATCATTAAGTAGCATAGGGTAGCAGGGTGATTAAGCAAAAAGAGACAGCTGTTTTGCAGATGAACATTGTAAAACAAGGATGGAAAAAGTATTGACCTCAGTCAGCTTTATTACATGTTTGCTGACATGTTTTGAGGTTCTTCTGTGAGTTTGTCTTAATTTTGAAATAAATTATGCTGCTGCTGTAGATTATGATGGTGTAGTGCTGTTGTTCCATTCTTTCCAGAAATGTATAAATGCATAATTTAAGTTTTTAAAGAAAAGATTGTGGTACTTTTATCATGATACTAATTTGATACATGATCAATCAAGCAATAGTCACCAGTATACCTGTGCATTTTTGAATAGCAGAGAACCCACTTCCATACAACTATAACAACTAAAAGCTACCATTGAAGCCACTTTTTTGTGGTGTATGTCATCAGTTAATAATAAATATCAATTAACTTGATCTTTATCACATTAATTATCTGTATCTGTATATGTTATGTTATTTGGCAGATCAGGCTAAACAATATTATTTCATTTTGTAGCACATAATGACAGCTTATTGTCCCCCCCCACTTCGTGCTATATTCAGATTATGTGACATGTCTTGTGACAGCATATTAATATGACATTGACCTGCACCTCACTCTACTGCACAAATATTTAGTATCCAAAACGCTGCACTGCTTCGTCCACAAATTTCAAAAGCCATTTGTACAATGAAGTTTTGGCAAACAAATCCAGGAGCCCTGTAATGGCTTTCTTCTCCTTGTGGGACAGGCAGGTGTACAAAAAGCTGCTGATGACCTGGAAAATACTGGGCTCACTAAAACATAATTTACACTAGCCGAGTACTTTAAATGTCTTATGCAAGGGTTATGCATTTCAGCAGGCATTTGCATTTGTATTCAGAAGATTTTTTTTTTTCTTGTTGTGGTTGTTTGCTGTGGTTGCCTTTTGCCCTCCGTAGAGACCCCAGTGGATTTTTGCCTCAGTGTTGTTAATTCCAGGTGAGCAGACAGCCATTATGTGAAATTAATAGGAATTAAGGGAAACCAGCATGTTAGGTGAAAGGTGGGATAATTCATTAGAGTCTCTCATGGTTGCCTCATGTGTGTATGTGTGTATGTGTTTCTGTGTATGTGGATGTTTGTGATAATACATTTATAAACAGTCTTTTAAATATGTTGTCACTACACAGGGTTTTTTCTTATTCAAGATCTCTGCTTTAACATTGCCTCACGAAAAATTCATTCTCCTTGTTGCTGAGCAAAATTAATGCTCAAATTCAGCACTTAATTAACATCAGTCTGCAGAGGGCATTTATTGTGAAATGTATCCCCCATCACTGAGAACATTGATTGCTACATGCTCCTGTGAGACCCACAAGTCTTCCAGGCATCTCTAATCATTGTTCGACACCTTGAAAGACAGACGCCCCTGTTCAAAGTTAAAGACTGGCCTGTGTCAGGTGCTAAAAAAACATGTGACCTCATCCGTTCCTCGCTCAGCTCCCCATGGAGGTTGTGGCTCTAATTCCACCATTCTTACTCCCATTTCTCCTTAGTCTGCTAATGATGATGAGACCCACTCTCTGCTCTCGCTCTCCCACTTGTCCCTTTAGGCTGAGCGATGGTATTTGGGATCAGACACTGTTTAGTTATTGGCCAACAATGGAGAATGTCTTTTAATAACACACCTACTACAGATTAGGTGGTAATTGCAGCTTTAATCAATAAGCTAGCTGAGCGGAAAATTAAAGGTACGTGAAGCCCGAACCCCCCACACCCTCAACACACACAACATGTTTTTTGGTATTAGGCCCATTGTTCAGATGTGGCCTAGTGAGAACGCTGGAGGGCGAAAGCAGAGGGCTAGGAGCGAGGAGGGACCTGACAGTGATAAATAGGCCTTTTAATAACAGCTGTGCCACTTGGGTTGCCATTCTGATCCATTCCCATCCAAGCCTGTCCCATCGTCCTCCCTCCCTCCCTCCCCCACAATGAGAGAGCAAATTTACATATTGCTGTGATGACTTGGTAGTTCATACTGGATTGTAAATTAAATACAATGAACACATGTACGTGTGGACTACAGAAAGACATACATCTTCTGACGGTGTCTTCGGTACGGTCTTGCTTTTAATTTTTGTTGGTTCGAAGCCTCAAAGGAGTGGGCATAAACAAAACACACAAATGCACCCAGACACTGACACACACACACACGTTCACAGTTTAACAGATGGTTTGGTTAACTGAAACATCAATTATTGCATTGCCTTGGCAAGCGTCTGAGAGGCTCCAGAGTGTGTGTGCACGTGTTAGTCCTGTAGGATATGAGTGTTTGGTGAGCTGTTGACCTGGAGGAGAAAAGGGTTAATGCTACACTCCTTCAGAACAAGCCCACAGGGCATTGGTTCTCATTGGCAACAGATTTCAGCACAGCATGCTCACATTTTTGGGAACACTGTGGATTAATTCTGACGTCATTTAAATAAACATTTTTGTGTGTGTAATATTCTAAAATG
Organism: Lateolabrax maculatus; assembly: GCA_031216445.1. Taxonomy (NCBI): domain Eukaryota; kingdom Metazoa; phylum Chordata; class Actinopteri; order Acropomatiformes; family Lateolabracidae; genus Lateolabrax; species Lateolabrax maculatus. Next base: position 25,592,946 of record CM062198.1, read on the forward strand.
TGTCAGTGTGGTGCAAATTTACCAGGGCTTTTCTTAATCTGTTTTTACATTGTAAATTGGATTGTGTTTTTTATTCTCTAAATATTCTTGTACAGATTATAAGTCATTTTTTAATGATTAATCTTTGATGGCTTTCTTAACTATTTTCATAAGTTTCGTTATGTGTAGTAATAACTTTAATATCATATTATAATAAACCGCTATTGCTCTCAACTATTTGTGACTTTCTTTTCCCCTTTAGTACTGCAACACAATGAATGAGCAACGCATGAATGGACTGCTGCCGGACCCTTTACAGATTTTTCCACGAGGTATGGAGTGACATGTTACAGTTTATCATGGATTGGTAATGCTGAAAGGCTCAATACATCTTTGTAATTAATGTGTTGACAACTAATCACAAGCTAAATTTAAATATATAAAAATATTCATACTTCACACATTTTTACATATTCCAACTGAATTTTGGGTAAATGACGTGTGCTGTGTTCAAACAATAAGAGAATGGGAGCATTTGGTGGTTAAAAGTAACAGTGCAGCCTCTGGACAACATTAAAATTCAGTGGCTCATTCTATTATTGTGTTGACAGTCATTTATAAATCTCCATTTCTTTTGCTCCAAGGACATTGAAACTGCAAGCTTGTGTTCAGGCTAAGACCTGTGTTTGTTGTGTTGTTTCTTCCTGAACTGATTTTCACTTTGAATGTTTTTTCAGTACATACCTTTTTATATATATATATCTTCATATAGTCATATAGTCTCACCACTCAAAGTCATACATAAACCTCTAACAGGCCCCAAGGGCAAAGTGACGAAACATTTTATCACCTCTCTCTCTTTTACTCAATATCTGGCTCTCTCTTTCTGTCTCTTTCTGTCTTTTTCTTTTTTCTCCAACTCTATGATTCTGTTTTTCCTTTCTACCTACCACCAGCTGTCTCAAGAGCCCAACATCTCAATCACTCTCTTGTCTACAACTAATTTCAGAGTAACCCTCATTTCATTTCATCTTTTTTTTTCTTTATAAAGAACTGATTCCTTTTCACCACATTTGTAAATGGCCCAGTGATGTGTTCTACAATCTAGTCAATTACTGTTTCAGCCGGCAAGACTCCAGGGATCCGGAACATACATGGCCTGAAGGTACCTATCTCAATAATTGTTTCAGCTGCCTTACACAGAGAACGAGGGGAGGGGAGGGAGGGAAGTTAAGGCAAATGGATTGGTAACGCTGTGTTCCACTTATTGAAATGTCAATTGAAGTCAAGGCTCTCTTTTTCTTTCAGTCATTTTCTTGCTCCCCTCGTCTATGTTTATGTATGGGGAGGGCTGGCTGTGGCTGTCCCGGGGCTTGTCTCTTTCCGTCTCTGTCTCCCTGTATTCTTGTTTCTTATGCTGGAATAGGCATTTAAGAACAAGGTGTTATGCTGAGCCCGTGATCCCCCTCCAGACGAGGGATCAAGATCATTCCATATGATCGGTAGAACATCAGCGTTGGTTAGAGCAAAACCTAAGTCAATAAGAACATGTCATTGTTCAACCATGAAATTGTCATTACAAGCCCCCCCTCTGCCATTTACAAATGGCCTTCCACAGACCTTCCTATTTTATGTTAGGCATATGTTGCTATTGAAACTCATTGCTAATTACCATGGGTTAAATGACTTGACACCTCCTCCATCTCTCCAGATGATCCATATTCTATGCATCTCGATTTCAATAATATACCCTCCCCCCTCCCCCAAATACTGAAAGTGCTTTATTTAATGTATCCTCTGAGGAGCTTTGATAACAACTACTGAACTGTGTCAGTTTTTTTTAAGGTCAAGGGTCTGTTTTGAGAAGATGATGTTTTCCAAAAACCTTTAGTCCTTTGGTAATCTTTCCCCTCTTTTCTCCTCTTTTAATATAAAAGTAATTGGCTGAGGGGAGTCTTGTGCACTGTTTAAATTAGGTCTTCCTGGGCACTAATTAAAGAGAGAATCCCTGTGCTTTAGTGGACCCAACACACCGGCCTTTTGACCTCAATTAAAAGTGTTATTTTTAGTATCCTCATTTTCAGGGTCTTGTCTCTTCTTTTGTGTACGATATCTGGGTTGAGTCTTTGGAATAAACATAGATGCAGATGAATAGATGAAAAAAACAATGTCCCTAGTGAGGCATGAAGTTTTTTATGTTGTAACTTTATTTTCCTTCAGCCTTTGCCCAAATCGGTTTTATTCATTCGTTCATTAAAATATATTTTTTCCTCTCCTCTCCGCCCTTTTTTCTTCTGCTGTCTGTCATCCTTCCCGTCCTCTATGTGGACACCTCTTTCTTTCTTCTTTGCCTGCCTCCCTTCTCTCCCACGAAAGCCAATTAACCTTCAGGCTGAACCAAGAGCTTGTGTTTTGTTCTTGTTCATTAGGGGGTCTGGCCATATGTCTGTCTGTCTGCCTGTCTTTTGGCCTTGACCACTAAGTGTGCATGTGTGTGCGTGTGCGTGTGCGTGTGTGCGTGTGTGTGTGTGCGTGTGCGTGTGTGTGTGTGTGTGTGTGTGTGTGTGTGTGTGTGTGTGTGTTTCCTTTCACATTTGTGTGTATGTGTTTGCACACCTTCAGGTTAATACGAGACCTAACCCAGCCAATGACTGTACTCACGTTGTCCCGGACTCCATGGCCAACAACAGGTGAGTTTGCTGGGGCATGAGGAGCATGTCACTACCTGGAATGAACTTCAGCTGGTTGGGTAATAGATGAGTACAAAGATTTCTGTGATACTTATGTCAGTTCAAATGGGCTCTGTTCCTTCCACCAGCTTAAAAAAATCATCTGCTGAGCTGAAGAGGATCTTGACAAATGGACAGGTGAGCCTGTGTTTTGGTTTTAAGTAGAATTTGACCGCTGTTATCTCACCGCTCCTGCTGTCACACTTAATTTCCACTCACTAGAGCACATTCTCACTCGTGGTTGGCTCCCCTATTGATTTTCTGTGATGCCAACTGTGGGCATGTAATACAGAGTGTGTATTTGGTTATTATCTCTTCACTGTGCCACACTGGGAGAAGGGGTTCTGTGGGTTCCTAGGATCAAGCCTATTTCTCCCTTTTATAAAATCTCTCACTCTCTTTCTTACTCACTCACTCACTCATTCTTACACACACACACACACACACAGAGTGGCGTGTCAGGGAAAACATTAAGCCAGCGGCCTCTCAGGTTTCTGCTGTAACACAGTAGAACTAATAGAGCTGTTCTTTCCCTTGTCCTCCATCCCCTCATTCATCTCTTCTCATTTTCTTACTCTCACCAATGGTATCTAATCAGTTGAGGTGAATAGATGCTTACATGTAGGTTGTGATGCCTGCCTCTTTTTGTACATACAAAATTAGTTTTGGACCCACATTGATATCATATCAGTCACAGTACAAATAGGCATCTGTCCACACAAACTGGCTTATTGACAGGGCACTGTTACCCTGCAACGTCATCGAACGTGACACACACAAGCGGTTTATACATATGTTAAATTAAGTTCTCCAATGCAGTATGGACTGGGGAAATAATCAATTACAGAAATATTCACTGTAGATTGTAACAAAACACAAACAAAAAAAGTTTTGTTCCTAAAATGTTTTTTATATTTCTGTATGTATAAATTAGGGAATATTATCATATATCAATATAACTTATAAAATATTGTAAATAGTATTAATTCTCAGTTTTAAAGTTAAGATTTGGTATCATAGTAGTCTGGTTACAGAAATAAGAAAACATGTGTTTGAAATGTATTTAATGTATGTATTTAAAATATGGAACAAATATATTTAGATATACTACATAGTTACTGTTGAAATGCACAAATTCTCACTCAAGACCAGGACCAACACTACACAATAATTTGTGAAAATATATTCATGAAATGAATGTATAATGTCTGTCTACTTTAGTTTATAAAATGTTCTACACTTACATGAGGATAAAGACACTTTGATTTAAAGTGTGTAATTTTATAACTATTGAACTTGAAGAGTTAATGTTTTAGTCTTTGTGTTATCTACACACTTTCATTAGACAGGCAGTGCATTACCCTACTCCACCTTTGGGAATATACAGATCTAATGCTACCTTCACTGCTTTGTAGTTACTGTTATTTGAAATATATTATGTGGATTAAACTTACAAGATTATTTAAGTGCTTTGTTTATTAAGAAGTTCACTGATCTACAGGAAATTCTGGACTATTTTTACTTATTGGTCATTTTAAAATGAGCGAGGCGAGGAAATATTTTCTCAGGCCCGCCATGTTACCTCGGACTACATTATATTACCCGTCTCTGATACTTTTTATCAAAGTAGAGTGGAACGACATCAAACAAATCATCATTAAACTTTACATCAGTCACTCCCCCACTCACCCAAGTACAATGTCCTTTTATAAATTGGACAGCAAATGTTGTATTGATCTCCTCTTCTCCTCCTTCTGTCCCTGTGTTTTCTGTCCGTATGTTGCTGAACTTGGAGTGACCTGAATGCTTGTCTTGTTTATAGCCTTCAGTGACAATGTAGTCTCCTTTCTCTCTTTCTTTCGCTTTCTCTTTCGCACCTGTGTAGTTACACATATCATCCACTAGTTGCATGTCTTCTCATGTTATAATCATCTAAGTACCATTATTGTATATGTGTGTGTGTGTGGGTGTTGCTCTGCAGATAAATGCCCAAGATATCCACTATCAAGAGCAGCTTGGCCATGGAAATGGAGGCACAGTTTACAAGTAAGTGTTTGCTGGCTCTCACATTGAGGCACCAACATTACAAGGCCACATGCACAATAACACACAGTGACACTAAAGAGATAACTGCTGAAGCAAGTGAGATAGTCTGAATGATGTATTCAGTGATGTTGAAGCCACCATACAGTTGCCATACAGTCCAAATATGAAGGAGGAATGTCTCAGTTGGCCAGTTGTAGACTGGTGTGACAAGTGTGATACGATTCCTGACTTTTTTATACTTTTTCTGCTCATGAAGCACATCACTCAATAGGATTCTGTAAAGGGTACTCCATCGTTCACCACCCTTCCTCTTTTCCTTTATCGGTCCATTTATCTCTCAGTATTTGGTGTGACATCTATCAGGCTGGTTTGTGTCTGTACCTGCATTTATTTATTCTGGTTTGAAGGTTGCAAACATCTGATATTGATTTGGGGCTGTAAGGTATGACAGCAATTGACTTAATCTGTCTATAGTACAGCACATTACCTGCCACGATAGAGGAGCTCCATCGTCTCTGGTTAGATAAATGTATTACTGCCCTGCTAACGTTATGACAAGGTTGGCATTTGTGTTGCTCCTTCTATCCCTCTTTTTCCCACCTTGTGTTTCCACCGTCCCATCAATCCTTTAGCTATTGAGCTGTTTTATTGAGATTGAAGTATTGATCACTGCTCAGACTAACCTTGACTTGACAGAGTGGTCTGCCTCACACAGTTCCCAGCAAACAGTAAATTTCCTATCTCGCAAATCCACAAGACTGTCTTTTATTATTTTCACCCCTCTCTTTCCAACCACCTTTTACTGTTTTATGATTTTGAGATAGTTTCATTAAGAGCCAATCTCTCATAGTTGTAGGAGAATAAGATTGCTGTTAAGTTTGGCACTAGAAACAGTTACACTGCACTGGGGAAGGCCAATATTGCAAGCCCAACAACTTCTCAGTCAATTTAGCCCAGCAAAGAAATCCATATGCTTTGGTGCTGAATTTTTTATGGTTGGAAGGACAAGATAAAAAAAAATACAGACAAAAAAAAGAAAAAACAGCCTGGATGTTTATGCTATTTTGGTGCTGTAGATTGTTTTATTCCATGTCAATTTTAATTCAGATCTCATTTGGTTAGTTAGCAGAGAAGCGCAACATACTTTCTGACAGCTTGAAGATACAGCCCTTTGACCATATCCCTGAACACATGCTGTGTCTGTCCCAAATTCTTACTACACACTCATTTTAAGCTGTTTTTTAGCATGTAGTGTGCTCATACTGTAAAAGTGAAAAAATCTACTCAGCGTGTATACAAAAAATATGATTCTGAGTGTGCTATTGATGGACACTATCCACTACACAACATTAGCATGTAGAATGAAACTGGGACACTGGTACTTCTCAGTGTGCTGAGATATCCACAGGGCATCCTCACCAGATGTCACAATCACATCAGCTGACTCTTAATTTTGAGGAGCAGCGGTTCCACACCATTTTCTGAGATTGTTTAGCTCTTCATTGTATCAGAGAGAGTGAGGCCAACTCACACAAAGAGACTTCTATAGAGCGTTGTTAAATGATACATTTAGACAAATGATACTGACCATGGAACTGAGTCATATAATACCCGGTTGGCAACAGTTCTGTTAAAAATGCATCCTTGTGGACAAGCCAAAAAGTTGCTGTGTGTGTTCTTTTAAGGGTCCACACCCTACAATTGGACTTTTACTTCCACGACTACCATAGCTGCATACTTCCTGGCCTGCCGGTCCCTCTCTGCTGCGTCAGCGGTACCTTAGTAAGCAACAACCATTTTCTTTCATGACACTGGAGAGGCTGGTTCAATGATCAAAGCTAAAATAGTTCTGAATAGAACTCTCTACCAGGCATTGCCACCAAAACTGTCCAGTAGTATCACCTGCCATTAGATGCATGAATTTAATTGCTAATACAGCAACATAGTTACTGTAATTGAAGACCTTTGACTTGGGGTTTTGCTTTGGCATGCACACAAACATACAACCCTTGACTAGCACAAAAGTCCTCACAAACCACAGTTCAGGTCTGCTCTGGCTTCCCTGCTCTGGACCCTGCTTGACCACATGTTGGTGCAGAACTGTCACTGTACGGTGTGCAGGTCTGACTTACGATAATTAGATATTTAAAGAACAACTTCAATAATCAACCTTTGCCATGAAAAATGAATGAATGTAATCTGTTAGTCTTTTGATATATTAAACAGAAAAGGCAGCTGTTGTTCTGGCCTTCCTGCCTCTATATAACTAAAATGGTCATTAGAGCTAGAGAAAACTCAAAATTGTGAATTTGTTAAAAAATTGGCATTAATTGTGTTGGTGTCCTTGACATAAGCTCCTAGAAATTTTCATCAGTAACTGTTAATGGCTTTCCACTTTCTTTATTTTAATTATGTTGTCACAGTCAGGAAAAAGCTTCAAATATTCAATACCGCTCTTTCCTTTGCGTCACCTTGTGTTCAGTGTGGTTATATTTTTTTATTTCAACAATTTCAGTCAACTTATTACAACTTTTATAAAGTTAATCTATATTAGTAAAGTATATTACAATAATATAAAGTCCTCTTCTCTTCTCTGTGAATATCTCTTCCCAAATTTCATGCCAAAAGGAAATTATTTTAAGGGGTTTGGGTTAATTCAAAAGAATTATGTAGTCTGTCTTTACAAAAGCTTTATCATGTTGGGATTCTTTTAAGGTTCTGGACAGAAAGCTGAGCTTATCCAATTAGGTGCCTAAAGAGATAAAAACGTGAATAGTCTAGGTTGGAAGGATCACCATAATCTATTGTCCATCCCAATCACTGTTGACCCAAACTTTGTTTTTCGTTTCTGTACGGAGGCAAAAGAAAAGGACATTACATTTGAATGGGTTAGTCTAATTGTCTCCACCATATTTAATTGTCTTCATTACTTACAATGTTTTCATTAGAATTTGTCAGCTGTGATTACATTAGAATATCTTTGAATAAAATGGCAAGACATAATTGTAAAATGGTTAAAAAACTACTATATATCTCCTCAGACCACAGGCTGCCTCACTGTGGTATACCTGTTATTTTTGTAGGAAAAGGGGGGAGTTTTCTCCATGTTTTTACTCTAGTACCAAAAATGTTATTTTAGTTCAGTAGATGCATTGGTTGGCTATCACTACAAGAAAATCTAATTTTCAAGCATCACCTAAGGAAACAAAAACTGCTTGCAAACAGAAGAAGTGGTCAAGGCAGAGTAGTCAGAAAGTTACTGTTGCCACAACGTATTCTGATGCTTTGATTGTCAAATGCCACTGGCTTACATTGAAAACAGTGAGTACAGGTGTTTTAACACGTCAAGCTATGCCGACATGTGTTGCCCTTTTTTGTCTTCTGGCCATCTTTAAGAATTAATGTTAAACAGCTGATTAAATATGGCAGAGACAGTTTTATTTCAGCAAGCAAATATTTACAGGCACATACGCACTTTTGTTTTGGTCTGTTTTTCTACATTATTGTTCTGCTTAGAAAAACATTTTTATAAAACACATTGAAAATGAATGTTTTATCTATACCAAGCACATTTTTAAAATACTGTATGCATCTACACTGAAGGCCTGGACACTTTTCTTGCTTGCTTCAAATCCAATTTTCTGTCCTCTTCAGCCTCTACCCTTTGGTCCAGCTTATATTAGGCTTATCACGTGTGAAAAGCACTACCACCCACCTTTTAACCTCTTAGCCCATTTATGACCCAGAGCCATTTAGACTCAATTGGATGTTACCAGCACCTCAGCTCTCTATAGCCACACGCTGACCTAGCCATCCATCAATGTCGGCCTTTGTTTTTTATTACACACTCTCTCAGAGGTCCATCTTGTCCACCAATCTAACTGACTCTATGGCTTATAAATACAATAACAAGGACACACAGGCTATTTTCGTGACTCATGGATCCAACAGTGCAATTAAAACTATCACATTTGCCTGGCTGTGACTGTGGTGACATCTACTTAGACACCCACGGCTGTTCCTTTAGTCTCACAGCCCATTTTCTCCATTGATTTTGTTTTTTCACCTCATTGATTAGAATGTATATTGAAGAACCAAACCTCTTCGGTTAATTGGTGGTAACCTCGTGTTCTGCATCCAGATATTGTCAGATTGTGTCTAGAACCAGTTGAATGGGATTGCAGTTTATACTTGGTGTCACAATGCCTCTCAATAAGCTGGTTGGTACTTGACCTTGGTGAAGTAGTAGTTTGGAATAGGTTATCAGCTTTGTTTTGGAGTTGTACTATATATGTTAAACTATAAAGCTGACTAGGCACTACTTCAATGCAGTCTAATACAACATTTCTGTAATAAATCCTATATTCTTAAGGTTTATAATGTTGATTCCTGTTGATTCTCTAACCAATCACTAGTGACTGACATATACATACAGTTAGTATTAGTTAAGCAAGTTCACAGAGAATTGCATTTGATTTTTATACAGAGACAATTTGCTTGGTACATCTGCATAATGCATAATAAGGTGTCCTGATGTAGGACAATCATACTTGAGACATAGCTGATGGTTTCCGTAATGCAAGATGAGAGTTCCTTTTACTTTTACTGTGGCCATTTTTCTGTCTTATCACACTAAATGATTATGATTGTTTGAGTGTTTGGTATCCACTGGAGGTTACTGTGACACAATGATGTTCCAATTTATTTATCATAAATGGGACATAGTGCAGGCTAATGAAACCTAAAATACCGAAATATAAGACCGCAAGTATACGTAAAACAAACTTCTGAATATTGACTAAGTTTAAACGTTCAAAATATTCATTATTTCAATATTTTTTTCCTTATTCTGAAAAACACAATATTCCTACTAAGCTGTTAACATGGCTAATGAAAATGAATATTCCACTAATATTCTTGTTAACGTGCAGCCATGCATACTCCAACTAACGTAAAATGCCCCCATGTTGTACATCCTATGAAAAAATCTGTTTTTCAAAAGTCTTTCAAAATGTTTAAAGTAGGTATGTTTCTCTTTCCAACCAGAAATTTTTAGGGACATGTATCTCTACCACAGCCTTTTAAACTGTTGGCTGGCTGGTTTGTTTACAACAACAGAGCTGAACCTAAACAGGCAAGAGGCCTTGTGTCGCAAACTGCAGTAAAAACTCCAATTTAGACGCATATTCTGAATGCTGTCCACTTACTGCCTGTAGGTGTTGCAAGATGTGCAATTTTAGCAGCTCCTACTCTCATTGCCTGTAGATGACGACATCAACATCTTAAAATCTGCATGTCTAAACTGTAGCAGCTGTTACTTTCCTTTCCTGGAGGTGGTGCAATGTGATCGTACATGTGTAGAACTGGTCTGACAATGAGCAAATGCTATAGGACACCCTCTAAGGATACTACTCAATAGCAATATTTTTCTTTATGAAAGTAAACAAAATGCTACATAGTTACTGGCCTGTACACCATCTCATTAAAAACAACAATCTCCTTGACTTGGAGAAGAGTAGTGTGAGTGTTGGGCAATTTTACAGCAAACATCAAACCAACAGTTGTGTTGTTCTTTCTCAGCCACAAGAAGCCTGATCTCAAACGTGATGTCAAAGTCCATTTATGGAATTAAGGAATATTGGCTTTCCCTTTTTTAGCATGGTAGGTTGTAAACAAAACTTGTTATTTAGGCTTTTCCGTCTTGTCTCGTCTATGTCAGTTAGGAGATCTATTATAGCCGTATCAAGTGAGAGAGTCAGGAGGAGAGAAAGACAGCCCGTCATCCTTGTGGCAGTGTAAAAGTACCACGTTAGCCCTGATCCAGGAGGCCAGTCTCTCTAACCCACAGCCTCAACTTCAGAGACAGAGAAGCCCTATGAATACTGCATGATAGAGCTTTTATTACAGAGCGAGCTGGAGTGTAAATAAGATCCAGGCAATGGGGCACGTTTACTGGGGTCAGATTGGGGGGAAGTGGCGAGGGGGGGGGTGGCTATGTAACCTTGTCCCCATGTCTCCCGCTGTCACAAGCCTGTCACTGTAACTCATACAGGGATGCTCGGCCCTGAGCTGGTCAAGGACAGTCTGAGAATAAAGCTTTAACCAAGCAGTAGTCACACCATATGTCAAGCCCTAAAACATGCCCGTAAAACACATTTGTTAAAACTTTAGAATTTCTTAACTCTTAATGTAAAGCATACTTAAGAATCCATCTGGTGAAAAAGTACATTGTATGGATGGTTTTAATGTCTGTTTACCTTGATCTAACTAATAAAAATTTATCACAGAGAACATCCGAAAATAAATACAGCGTGCTACTTGAATGACTGACAAAGTTTGTCATGAACCTTGAAACTAGTTGAACTTGGACACGCTATAGAAGCAGACATAATTTCTATTTCAGTTATGAACCTACTACATGTAAGCTCAAATTAAAGGAAATTATGAAAATAGTTATGGAGACCTTGCCCCAAACAATGAAATTAATGAATGTTGAATCTGTGTGATTGTTGTGGATTCTCTAGACAGCCTGAAATATAAATGTCCTACCTTTTTTTCTTAAGTTTTGATTTCAGAGACTGTTATCAAAGAAGTGTAAACTACAGCTCACATATAACATGGCGTAGCTACGGTCCAGTGTTAGTTCTAACTGTGGGTAAATACCTGACATGGCACTAATAGGTGCCATTAATTAAAGGCCTGGGCCAGTTTTGAGGTGTCTGGCCGAAGAGCAATGTGATACTCCAATCTAAGACACATTAATCACACCTTACACCATACACATTCTCTCTAGAAGACCCACTGACAGGTGAGTAGCCAGGTATCACATTTACTAAGCCTGCTTGCAAGCTAACCAGCCTGTGTGACGTACACTGCCCCCACCTCATCTCCATCACCTGACAGCTGTTGGACAGAATTCGTCCTTGAGGATTGTGTGTTGAGAGGTCCTGCGGTATTGTCACTGGTGCCGTAAACTGACCTTCAAGGGGCTGTAACTAAAGCCGATGTTTGGCATTAAGGAGTTTGATAATTAAATCATTACGGCGCCGGTCTGTGGCTGCTGCTTTACTTGCAACTCAAAACTCTGTCTGGAACAACTAGTGTTACTGACTGGATCTGGTTTTGGGTGGTGACCTCTGACCTTTAAGAGAAATGACAAGCATTTTGTCATGCCAACTGTATTATTGCTCAAAAACACAGATACCTGAGAAGTTTTAATTTCATTGTTGTTTATGTTCTTTTATTGCCCATCACTTTAACTTTATCACCATGTTTGATACATTATAGGTACATGAAATTAACAATTTGTGATCTATCAATCAATGTTAATTTATTAATCACATCGCAACAGTGTGTAATAGGACCTTACCTTAATGGGGAAAATGTACGCTATGATCAAAGCTCACTCCACACTTCAACAAAAATCAACACTAAGTTTGAAATTCAAAACACAAAACCTCCAACAACTCATTTAAATAATCTCAAGTAACTGTTTTCTACAGTTTTATTTTATATTAATCTTTTGTTTTGTCCATCTAGAGCATACCATCTTATTGGCAAGCGGGTTTTAGCTGTCAAGGTGAGATTTCTTTCCATGTTTAATAAGTGACACTCACTTATTGTTGTCAGTATTGTTTATTTAAGGCTGCACCTTTTGATTACAGGTCATTCCCCTGGATATCACAGTGGAACTACAGAAGCAGATAATGTCAGAATTAGAAATTCTCTACAAGGTTTGTTTTGACTGATTTCATCAATTCCTCTTTGCCAAAACAATTTCTCTTTTCTCCTCTGAATGTTGCTGTTCTACCACATCTACATTGTTAATAAACCACGAGTCTAACTAATGAAGTGTCATTTATCACGTCTGGTCTTACCATGTAAGCCAGGGATCAGCGATACATCGACACACACGCAACAAACATCTGGACTAGGCATGAGATGTGAGCTTTGAAACTCACTTAAACTGAGCATGAATGCACTGTGTGTTATTGAACATTAAACCTAAAGACCCTGAAACAGGGGGAACAACCAATAACCGGAGCTCAGTATATTGCTTTTCTCCCTCTAGAATCACTTATTCATCATGAGAAACTTTAGAGTTTGTCCAATTCAGTGACACTTTTGCACTCGAGTGCTGATGACAAAATCATTTTTAGCTCAAATTCATAATGAGGGTAATTTATAAACACATTCTTTCATATCACAGATAAATATTTTGGCATGCTCTTTAATGATCACATTGTCTTTTTTTTCTTGATTGCAGTGTGATTCACCCTACATCATCACTTTCTTCAGTGCCTTTTTTGTAGAGAACAGGATATCCATATGCACAGAATTTATGGATGGTGAGTTTCTTCATCATATGTTTTTTCTTTACTGTCCACAACTGTAGAGACTTTGGGGAACTGTCCGCTGGCTCTCTACTGTGTATCCATTTACACTTCTGCAGATCAAGAGACCGTCTTATCACTGTGAGCTGCTTAGCATGCCTGTGTGCTAAAAGCTACAAGGGTGTGATAAATCTTGACTTAAGTGCATTTGTAGGTGCGTTTATATGTGTGTGTGTCTAGATTGGTGTGAGATGGGGGACCGTCTGTTTTTAGGTGTGTGTGTTTGTCCAAGTGTGTGTTAATGCAGTGATTCCCCTGTTTCACACATTTGCCAGCTTGTCAGCAAAGTCTGTCTACCCTCTCAGCGCTCTTTACTTTGTGAAACTTTTCTTTGATCAGTCATTTCCAGTTGTACTCCAATATTGCAAACAAGAAATTGCAGTGTTTTCAAAATTGGACCGCATAAGGGAACATCAATGAATTTGTAATCTGACAAATGACAAATATGACAAATACATGTCAAACAATTATTACAGTGTCAGAAAGTGTAATTATAAAAAGAGTGAATGTCCAAAAGTATGAAAACATTTTTTTTTGTTTCTGAGATTAAGAGTTCTGCTACTGCTTTCCGGAGTGCTTATCTTTACTTATAACTATTTATTTTGTGTGAATTTCCAACATAATAGGATCAACAGTGCCAAGGGTGCCAGTTTGGGCTACAAACCATTGTAGGAAATGCTTGTCAACCTAACGTAGATTTGGATCCAGATGAAATTGCAAGCAGCTATTTTTTGTCAGTTGTTTGGATAGGTGTGGACTGTTACAACTTGCATGGCCAACATTAACTCGATTTTGTGTTGTCACCAGGATTGGTTAAAAAATTGCATAAAATATGTCTTTCTTTATGAATGAATAATTTGTATTTTGCAGGTGGTTCTCTGGACGTGTACAAAAGAATTCCTGAGCACGTGCTTGGGAGGATTGCAGTGTCAGTAAGTTTTCATGAAATACTCAAAATCTCCCTATTAGTAGTTGATCCAATGAATAACAAGCATTTGAATTGAATTTTTAGAAACATTTATTTAAGTATGTAATCTATTAAAGTGTGATCGTCCATGTGTCCCTGGCAGTCGCAGTTTTCAATGTGACCTGTTATTTGTTTGTCGGATACCGAACAGGTCTGAGGGGAAAAACTCACTGATTTTATTATTTAATAAAACAGAAGAGTACCACAGGTGTGAATTATTCAATTAGCTTCTATTTGGTGAATTGACTGACAAAGTCAGTGTTGTTTCCTCTTATCCTCCCTTTTCTCCTTTTCTCCTTCCCTTTCTACTATCGGTTAAATCTACTATTTTGATAGAAATGGCCTTGATGTTGATAAATGCATGTCTCTTTTCCACACTCATTATCCTTCTCCTGTCTCCACCTCCTTTTTTTCTGTCTACCCCTTTAACTTTGTCCGTAATCAAACAATGACAGCTATTTAGTCAGTGTTAATTCTAATTCACAGCTTTCCCTCATTTCCACTGTCACAGTTGTTAATTATCACAGAAGGAAAAGCACCCAGGAGGGTGTGAGTGAAGCATCACACTGCAGTCCACCACCTTTTGAGGCAGCAGGACTTCAGAGAGCTTTTGCGCTTCCTTAATTTATCTCAGAGGTTGTTGTGCATCAGAGATGGGTGACAGGAGCCTAGAGGCTAGAATCAGCTCTCACATCCCATAAATGAAAAAATCACAAAGCACTAACACACATTGGCAGATGAGTAATACTTAAACAAAAATATAATGATTATGTGACTGTTGTATGAATCTAGTCAGGCAGACAGAGTGCAACCAACAATGCCCTTGCGAGTGCTTCTTCTACTCACCTCACAAAAAAATCTTGCTTCTGCCAGTGTGTCTTTTACCCTGGTGTCTCCTCCCAGTAAGTTGTACGCATAACACCTCCAAAGAGAGGCAGCAAGGAGGTGTCCTTACTAGGTGCCCTTACAAACCCAATCTTTATTTATTTTTTTCAATGTGAAGGAGCAACGTCTCAATACAGATGTCATTCCTATTTGCTTAGCTCCTCACTTGATACTGTAGAGAGAGACAAATAATCCTGTCCTTCAGCATTATTATTTAGGTGACTGCCCAAAGCTTGTGATTGTACCTGAGGACTGGTACAAAGATTGAGATGTGCTTTAATGTGCAACTCAGCTCACCCTTTTTCACCATAGTCTCAAAGGTAGCTAAATTCCTCTACTTAGTAGTAGAGGAAGTAGAGGAATTCTTGGTAGAGAGAATTATTGTCTCAAAATGGAAGGCATCACACTCGGTTAAAACCGACCAACAGTCTGAGGAAGCCAAAAGGACAAAATCATGCATAAATGGCAGGGAGATGCAACCCTGAGGTCACCAAAATGGATACCTCGGCTGCTCCTGGATATCTTTTCCATAAAACCATGAACAGAAGTACAGATAAGTCACACCATTGTTTGAATCCAATTGACTATTGTCCAGAATGACCATAGCTCTCACTTCATAGCCCATTCTGACATAGCACCGTCTAAAGAAGTACTCGGGCAACACAGTTTTAAGTCATTTCCAGTTATAAAAAACAATGGGACTGTTCCACATCCAAAAGAAAATCCACACAGTTACTCCTAAATGTGAGATTTCAAGATTTACCAGAGTCTGCTTTCCAGTGTACAGGATTTCACAAGAAGGCCAATCAGTATGAACACACCCTCTGGTCTTCATTTATGAAACAGGCAGCACCACTCCTGATTACAAGGGCAACATCAATACACATTAGAGACATGTGTGAACCGTGACAGCACGGCAGCATCCAAACCTTTCAGCATTTCAGGGTGAATCTTGTCTAACCTCCTGACCTCTTAGGGGGTTACTGACCAACTCATTGACATGTGTCATGACAGCCAGGTTGTGAGGTGTAAACAAGGGTCGTTGTCGTTTACTCCCTACATATAAGTTCAGTTTGTATACAAACAACTCAAGGTAACCACTCCATGTTAACCAAGGTAATGAGTTATTCATCTTCGTGTGCCAGTTAAACATTGAATGATGTCAAAATGATTTCTTTTTTTTTTTTTGTCATCTGTGTCGCCAGGTGGTCAAAGGCCTAACATATCTGTGGAGCCTGAAGATACTTCACAGAGGTGAGTAAGGTAGTGTGTGTTATTGTCGGGGAAAAAGAGCAGAGTTGATAAAGACAAGCTACAAAGTGCTGATGTTGCAGTTCTATCAAGCACTTTGTCTCCGCAGATGTCAAGCCTTCCAATATGCTGGTGAACACCCGGGGACAAGTCAAGCTCTGTGACTTTGGTGTCAGCACACAGGTACACTGATTTGTTTGTGTGAGCATGATAGAGAGAGAGAGGGGGAAAAGAGGGAGAGTAAGGAAGGATGGATGGATGGAAGAAGAAGCAGAAGACAAACAATTGTATATAGCTGCATCACCACAGTGTGTGTGTGTGTGTGTGTGTGTGTGTGCATATGGTCAACCTGTCAATCACTGCATTCATTTCAACTCAAAACATCAGCGCAATCCCAAGGGTCTTTCTCGCACATTAACTCCCCTCCACCTCCATTGTTCTGCAGCCTCCAAAAAAAATCACTTCTTATAATTATGACCCGCACACACAACGGCAAAGCCTCATTGATATGTATTCAGTAGATGTGGGGAAAGCGTGGGTGGCGCGGGTGACAATAGCCTAGTCCGTGTGTGTGTGTCTGTGTGTGGCAGTTTGTGTTTGTAATGTAATCATCAGGGACAAACCTTCAACGTTCCCCAAAACATCAACCCACACACACACACACACACACACACAAACGACACCATCCCTTCTGTGGCAAATTGTTATTCATTTTTAACCTCCACTTCCTTGGAAGCTCCAAGGTGAATTTTACAACCTGCATGTGTAACACTAGCAGACTTGTCCTCTGTCTTTTTAGCTCTGTTTGTCTGTTTATCTCTCTTTCACACATATACACTCCCCCCACCCCCCACACTGTAGGGCATGCTCCTAAAAAAAAAACAGCCATAAGGGAACAGACACTCATTATCACAGTCCTGTCATTGATGGCATGTGCCATTGTATCCACACACACATGGGCTCACTAATGTCTCCTTGTCTTACTCCTGTTCCCTTGTGTGAGGGGTTGAGAGCAGCCCAAAATATCAACCTGACATGTCAATAGATTTAGGTAATGTAAGTCAGGTCCAGCTCCTGTCCTTTTTTTATTTCCTAATATAGGACAATGAAGAAATGACTCCTAAAAGTTATTTATATGGGTTAAGGTATTGCGGTCATTTGAATAGTCTGAATTTATATTGATATACCGCATAAGTATTTGCTTATTCACTGTTAATTACTTTAATTTCCAGTTGGTGAATTCTATTGCCAAAACGTATGTGGGAACCAATGCATACATGGCGGTGAGTGACCTCCTAAGTTCAATCTCATGTTGGATCATTTTATAGTTGTACTAGTGAAGATGAGTTAGCACCGGAATCAGAGCCTCTAATTTTGTCCACAGAGTTTTTGATGTTTGTTTTTGCTCCACAGCCAGAAAGGATATCAGGAGAACAGTATGGTATCCACGCAGATGTCTGGAGTGTAGGAATCTCTTTCATGGAGGTACGACAATCTATAAATGGCTTCATGATTTCCCTGTCATTACACTTACACAGGGAGCAATGCAGGACGTTAGGGATCATACACTTCAAATTGAATAGATTTTGTATTGTATGTCTTTAGACTGTCTCATTGCTCATTAACTGAGCAGAGTAAGATGCATTTGCGTGTCCTTGTGCGTTTGCATAAGTATCTCTGTTCATCGCTCCCAATGATCGAGTGCTTGACTGACTGAATATTACACTTCCCTGGCCTCTTGTCCCTCTGACACTATTGATTCTCCATCTGTTTGCGTCCACAGCTCGCCCTCTGCAGTATTGCAAATGATTTGGGCTTCTGCCTCGCCTTTGTTTGTCAATACTGTTTAATATCATTACAATTATAACAGTAATGGATGAGTTCATAGGATAGGAGCCATGTCAAATTATTGACATGATCCCTGTGTGATAAAGATGGAGTTTTATAGCTGTGGACCCCTGGCCCTGTTTCTCTTTATTTCTAGCTGTGGATGTGTGCAATAAGCTAAATGAAATGACTTGCAGTCCATTTGGATTGATCTTCAGCCTACTAGTTGGTCTACTTATGTTCAAGGAAAGACTTTGAGCGTTTTGACATTTTAATAACGTAATGTTGCCAATAAGCTGCCCTTGACCAAGATGAAAAATGCCCACCCCAAGTGAAGTGTCAGGGAGCGCTGTCACCCAACCCCCCAGCCAAAATAACACACTACATACAACCGTCCCACAATCCTGTCCTCCTTCTCTTTATCCCACTATTTTGTTCCCCGCAGGTGGTAATCATGGGGGGGTTATTAACTAATAGATGATGTTGTTTGATCAGGAAGTGTTATCAGCAGGTGGGCACTAAGCTTACCTCAAAGACAGAAAGTCTCTAGTTCTGCATGCTTCAGTGACTTTAGCAGCATTTCCTTTTGTGTCTATACTTGAATTCCATGCTATAAAGACACTGGCAATGGAAAGGTACATATACATTAATGTGTGTGTACATATATGCAGGGGGTGGATACATTAGCCATACAAGAAATTCTACCTTTGTGAAGCAAAGAATTTGTCAGAGAAGTGTTGGCTCAACTCTGAGGTCCCTTTTCAAGGCTATCTTGTTGTGTTGCCATGGCCTGCATTCAATTGTCAATTATATATACTGTGCGCACACACACACACACACACACACACACACACACGCACACACACACACACACACACACACTCATACACACACGCACAGATATTGCCATAGGCCCATTACTGACTGAACGATTTCCAGTATTTTTTATTATTTCAAATGTTTCAAGAAGAATCTAAGAATATCCTGAAGCACTCATTATTACTTTCTTCTTTACACAGTTGGCGCTAGGCATGTTCCCCTATCCACAGGTGAGTTATTTTTAATAAAAATGTTCTGTACTTGGCTATTTGTTTTTTTATAGATCTCCACTTAAACACATCCAGATTTTTTAAAAGGAGCAGATTTGTTTAAACTGATCTTGGCTGTGATGAAAGTTAGTTAGTTCACAGTAACAATGTCATCAGTGGTTAAACTACTAATTTTGAATTAGATATTTAATTCAATAATGAAGATAATGATGATAATATATGTTTTAAATATTTTATGTACCTTTTAAACATCTCCCCAGTTATTTATATGATGAGGTTTTCTAATGATTCCAAACTCTGAACTTTGTGGAATCATTTTAAGAAATTTTGCTCTAAATATTACTTGAGGCACTAATCATAATTCAAGGCCCTGAATGAGACTATGATGTCTGTTGGCCTTTAAATATAATTTCCTGTCTAGATTAGTTGTTCAGTATTGATATACAACTTTAAATGTATAAATTTACAGTTTGAGTTAATTTTTTCCCCTCATTACACTAAGTTAAAATCCTGCTCAAATGTAATTGCCGACCACAGAAGTGACTTCCCAATCCCATCAAGTCTTAATAAGCCCTTTAAGATGGGTTTATCTCACTAATCCCTAGCTGAGCAATCTAAATCTGGTTACCTCAGATTACCTCCTGGCTGCCTGCCCTTATGAAATGTAAGGGACACAGATTTTATCTAATGGAGAGTTCGTCCTTAGAGCTACATTGTGGTTGTGTTAATATTATGCTTTGAAAACCTTCATCATATTGCAGAAAGTTGTGATTTTTAATTTCCACTGTAACATGTCAGCCATGGACACTTCAACTTCTCACTTGATGTATGGTTTGATTAACAAAGAAAAAAAGAAAAAGTCATGACAGTGTTCTGCTTATTGGCACATTTGATCATCTTCTGTAATTTGCACTGTCTGCCCTGGGATTGCCTGAGTGGCTGCTTTCTTTCAGTATACAAACTATCCTGGGAAAGAGGAAACCAATTTACTAAGCGATGGAGTTGGATGTCATTTGAGACTTATAAAATCTCAGTATCTATGTATTAAAATGAACTGAGATTTATTTTAAGGCATAGGTGTATTTGATGTTAATGTCAGTTA
Source organism: Lateolabrax maculatus (assembly GCA_031216445.1). NCBI lineage: Eukaryota > Metazoa > Chordata > Actinopteri > Acropomatiformes > Lateolabracidae > Lateolabrax > Lateolabrax maculatus. The sequence continues at coordinate 25,613,174 of CM062198.1, forward strand.
CCTCAGTTTGAAGATATTATCCTATTAATGTTGTCTATTATGTGCTGAGAGAAACCCAAATGTGATTTCACAAGAATTAATTCAGCACCTAGTTGTGTACTTCCAGCCATCTGTGAAACAGTCTGCCGTTGCGATGGAGCTACTTACTTGTTGTGTTGATCATTCATTCTTAAGCCATAATGAAAAGCATATGCAAACCTTTGTGAAAGGGAGCAAAGGTGTGTTTATACAGCACTTAAACGGTATAGTGAGCCACATGTGTGGAGTGTGTGTATGACTACAGTTCAGGGCATATCTGATTTTAAAGAGCTGTTCCTTCCTCCATTTAATGGTCCCATTATCATGTTAATTGTTAGTGTATTTTTGCAAGTGAATGGTAGTTTAATCTTCCCTCATTGATATAAATGGCGTAGACAAAATACTAGAAACACACCTCTCCGTTTATAGTTTAGGCTCTCCACTGTCACGCAGCTTTCTTCATCTCACTGTTAATTTTCCCCTAACTCCATATGGTACTGCAGACAGTTCACCTGCAGGCTGTAGCAGAGCGGTGTGGCGAGCGCGCTCGGATCCAGCTCGTCAGGCGCAGCTAGCCAAAGTCCTCGGGCCTAAGCTGTCATTTTTGCAGACGCTGGCACAGCTGTCTGTGCAAAACCCCCTGCTACACTTCACAGAGAACATTTTAGTACAGACTGAGGGAGAAGTTGGAGAAGATGAAAGAGAGAGAGACTGGAAGAGAGTCAGTGGCATCTGACTTTCCACTGTAGACTAGTGGAAGATACAGGAAGAGTTGTGAAAGTAGAATTTGGCTTTGAAGCGTTTCTGATTTGCACTTTTGAAAAGCCAATTTTAGCATTGTGTTGGGGCTTTTGTTCACCCTTTACACATGTGCTTGCCAACTGCTTTCACTTGTGGATGTTTAGTTGATGCATTATCTCTCATTCATTCTTTGGTGTGTGTGTATTTACGCACAGTGGAATCATCACCTCATGTTTGTCATGATTAGAGATAGTCTCTTTAATTCCACTTCACCACATGTCGGGATTCATTTGCGTCCTTTGTCAGGAGTTAATGGAGTTTTTGCACGGCTCGCTCTGAAAGTCTTTGAAGACACCAGACCTGATGTGATGTGTATACAGCCGCCAGCACTATTGCCTCTGATTGATTTGTTGTCTTTTTGTTTCCTCCATGGTTGTTTTTGTTTTTCTTTATTTTGTCATATTTTCTCAAATTTGAATGGATTCCTGGATGAAATATCATGTCAGTTTTTTTGTGTGTATGTTTCAGGAGCTTTCATTACACATCACTGCATCCATCAAACAGCATAGCTGCTTTCCCTTTGTTACTTTGTTTTTTCCTCTCAAATGAAATGCAATAGAAATTGTATTGTAGTACTTCAATCTGTACTGTATGTGTGTTGTAAACAATATTTGCTTTAATTTTTCCCAGCTCCAAGCTCTTTTATACTTTGCATGGTCACAGTCCTTTAAGAAAATATAAAAAAAAATTGACCCTTCTCAAACTTTAAGTATATAAAGCTACATTACGTCTCTCGCAATTTATTACCATGCTAATTATTATTACCCAAACATTTCTGAATAATGCGCAATGTCTGCATAACCTTGTATTTGACTTCCCTTTGCAGCCGTTGAATGGTGATTTTTAAGATGTGATATTTTGACTTGACTTGTTTCTGTCTCTAATCAAACAGGTGATGTAAATCTAAATTTAGCACCAAGTGGTTTTAAGTTGAGCAGCATTGAGGCTTTTGGCTAAGGGAACGTGGTCAGTTAGGAGGCGATCACAGAAGAGCCGCCGTTGGATGAGTTTTAACAAGCTAGAATTTTATTGTAACACATCTCAGGCTAACAGGGACTTTACTTGTTGTTGACCTAACGATTAAGAAAAGAACAAAGAAAAGAACCTCTCACCATTTTCCCTATTCTTATAGTGATGTCCCTATAGTGCCAGAGTGGGACTGTCCTCACCCATAACCAAAACGTCCTGTAAACCTTTGTTGAAATTGACAGTTTTGAACAAAAGGGGAGTGTATTGTTGGAGTTTTCTGATTACTTACCCTTGAAGAAATATCTTTGAAATTCTTAAGGAAGGAAACAGCCATCTGATCTTTAAGAAGTGTTTATTGAGTTGCTCTTGAAAGGAACAGAAATAATTTGACATCTAAAAATTGATTTTGTGACTTCTTATTTTCACGCTGACATTATTTTCAAGTAACGAAAAAAACGCCTGATGTGGCTCACAATTCGTCACAAAGCCACTTGAGTGGCTTGTAACAGTGTTCTCCAGTTCAGAGGAACAAAAAGCTCCTGTACTACTCAACTAGTCGACATTTAGAGGGACACACAGAGTTATATACACTCTTATATAGAGTCCTCCAGACTCCATACAGACAGTGAAGGATGTGGGTCCCTTTCCACCTCCTGCAGCAAACACAACACCCTTGCTGGTCAAACATGAATTTGTTTGTTATTCTTCGATCAGGTATCAGAAGACAATGTGAAGAAGTGTATTATTGTTAAGTGTTTGTAAGTATAAATGTGATGTTAAACAATGTTTACCCTCAGGACGAACATGAGGATAATGATATGCCTACCAGATAACCGGCAAACAGTGATGAAAGACTGTGTTAAAAGGGAAAGACAGGGAGGGATTATTATACCTCTCTTTTTGATATGTGGTCAAGCTACCTAGTATAAGAAGAATAAGTGCTCAATTATGCTTGAATAAGTTAGTCTCCCACTATCCAATTTCAACCCCTGGAGCAGCACGCAATTTTGTCCTCGTAATTATTTCTGAACAAATTAGTTTTCCATAGTTGCCTTTAATGTGTCTGAATCAGGCAAAACTGGATATAGAGGCAGTTTAGGAGTCTCTTGGTATTTGCAGAGTGTGAAAACCTGTATTTAATTGAGTGAATCAATAAGTGCTCTAATGCACTGTCAAAAGACCTGGAGAAATGAGCAATTTATTTACCAAACATTATTAGACTTTTAGCTGAGCCTCGGTTTCAGGCCTTACATCATTTAGTCTATATGACGAAGTTATAAATTTCAGTTTTTAGAAATTAAAACGTTTAGTCCTGGTGAATTCAGTCCTGAAGGCATTAAATAGGAAACCTAAATGCTTTCTATTGTTTCACTGCCGTGTGATTTTAAGACATTATCTCAGAGGCAGTGTCTAGATCTTCCAAATTATAAATTCCTACTCTAGCTTATATTTTTTAAGGACTGAGTCCTGCAAAATGTTTTGATTGTGACTATAAAAAGTACAGTAAGCCAAATAAGTATTGAATAACTTATTTTATATTTAGTTTAGCTTGATTTCCAAGCCCAACTGTAGTTGTTTTTGGTTATTTTTGCACCTACGAAAATCTGCTCTGAAATCACTTTTTCCTGTTTTGCCAAGTCCAAAAGATGATAGCTGTAATCCTATTACCATCATGTATGTAGGTAACTTACCATGTCCCAGCCTGTTTATTGTCATTGTTGCACCTGGGAAATTTACACATTGAGCATGCTCATTACAAAGCTCGCACATACTGTTTGTTATAGTTATTCTACATCCCAGCACATCTAGATAACCTGGAGGGCAGGAATAAAGTACTACTCTGAAAATTAGCAATAGTGGATCTTTTACCCACATTTTCCACAAATAAGAGCGAGACCATTAACATTTGTGTGTTTTCATTATGTAAATGGTGTTAACGCATACTCACAAATTGCCAGCAGGAAAGCAATAATTTTCTCCTAGTGATCATAATGTGTCCAAGTGCATCATCTTGATTATGAAACACTAATTACATATTGCCTCGTCCCTTCTTCTCTGTCTTGCCCTACAGATTCAGAAAAACCAAGGATCTTTAATGGTGAGTTTTATTGCATTAGAATAGGAGGAAAGAAAATAGACGTCTCCCACACTAGTCTGTTACTCTTGGTTGGCTCTCTCATTTGAAAAAACACTCAAATTGCATTTTTGCAGTGAAATATTAGATCATGCTTAAACTGCTGGTATTACATTAGGTGCCATTATGGAATAATAAAAACATTCAGGAGCTGAAGGATGGCTTTGCCTGAGCTCGCTGCATTTGATTAATCTGAGTAGATACTTTTTTTTATCACACTATTGATTTTCCTTATTGCAAAGAAATTCTATGTAGGCTAACGTGTTATTTTCTGTGTCTCTCCTCTTCCAGCCTCTCCAGTTACTGCAATGCATCGTTGATGAGGTGAGTCGTCGTCTTATGTGCTTTTGCATCTAAAGTCAGTCCTAATGGCCCGGAAAGCTTATATTTTGTTTCCTAATGAAGCAAACCACTCAGGCGGCTTTGCTCCCCACTCACTCAACCCTTCACCCTATGCAACTGCCTCAGGCAGTACACATATGCACACACACATTACTGTAGAGGTTTGTCCTGTCATGAGTGACACACACACACAACCACACACAGCAACGCAGCTCTGAATTCTGTATACTGCAGAGACAATACCAAAGCAGAAAAAAAATTATTTAACCGGGACTCTTCTCATGACTGCACTGGGGGTTTATGTTTCTATATAAAAAGGCATAACACACACAACTAAGGAGAATGATAATGACACATGAGCACTGAGGACCACTTTTAGTGCTTAGCCATCTAATAAATAGCATCTTTTTTTTATTTCACAATATACACACAACATATATACATTCACATGTATAAAATACAATAGTCAGACTATACAAAAACAAAAAAGGATTTTAAAAAAACAAAGATTAGCACACAAACAAAATAGGTGACACATATAAATTCAGAAGATGTTATTTTACCAACATATCATATAAGAACCTGCCCCAGCAGCTCCATCTTTCATTCACTCTGTTTCACTTAGTATGATTTCACAGTTCCCCGCTTGTGATTGATTTGAACCCTGTAAATTACCCAAACTTGGACAAATGTCATCATAAACAATAGGCATAGCAGTGGCACATTACAGAAGTATATGATAAAAATCAGTGATATCTGGCGTATTTATCACCCTATTTATAATGAGTTTACCTCAACTTCAAAAAACAGTGCTACCTAACCCGAAAAGTGTTTTCTTGATGTATGCACACACGGTTTAATTGTGTCTGTGTACTTGTGTAAGCTCACACAGCCTACATTTTCATCAAAAGCAACAATCACCACTTTTCCCTCCTCTTTATTTTCTCCCCGTCAGTTCTTTGCTGACACACACTAATAGCACAAATATCACAACACCTCTCCAGCCTAAACCAGCCCCCCATCACCAGCCATATCACACATTAAACATACAATGTCACTCGTCCTTAACTGCCTATGGATTGGCCGTAATTAATAATTAAATGCTTTTCGTTGTAATGGATTGACCCGGTCTGAACTGTTCATTAGTCAGCTAGACGGAGGCATCACTCAAACTATTTTTCCAGTGGCTTTTCCCATTCCTCCCCTTGAGGGGAGAGAACTTTCTCTGTTGTCCCTAGCAAGCCAGCACTGCTTTACTGTCCCAGGTAATGCAGTGCTTTGGAGGGAACAGACAAAAGGATAAGCACTCTTTGAAAAGATGTAGTCGCTCAGAGACAATGTAAAGGCTCAGGCCTACAGGTGAGGAAGTATATACACTTCAGTGTGCAGTAGAATACCCATACAAGTGCTCTATCTTGGCCTTAGTTTTGATCTTATTTAACTGTGCAACTCCCTCCCAGAGGATCTGAGACTTAGGGAATCAGTAACATATTTTAAATCACTTCTCAAAATGTATCTTTTAAAAAAAGCTTTTTAGTAAGCACACAGTTTTGTCTTATCTGAATCATCCTTATTATTATTTATTATTATAATTATTATTATTATTGCTGTTATTATTATTATTAATTTTTGGTATTTTGGTAGTTTGGTATTTTAATTAATTTTCATTTTTCTGATTCAGTTTGCCTCATTGAAGTCCTGAAATGTTTTAATCCTGGTTCAACCATATAAACCACGTGGTAACTTTTTTTGTGGTTTATGAATAAAATGTATTATTATTATTATAGTACAACTTGTTGAATTTAGTGGCATCAAGGAGCCCTAAGAGTTGGCTTTTTTATTTTTCCTTTATAAAAAATGCCTCTATGAATGGTCTAGCAAAGATCCCATAGAGTAGTTAATGTAATGCTAAGGTATTTTTAATTGGGCTGGACACACCTGACTTCAACATCATGGCAGGTGTGATAAATTATACCTGACTCACTGACATTTAGTAAGTATTGCCCATTAGTACACACTGTAGATGTGATCCAAATACTTTTTATTTTCTTTGGCTGTGATGCTTTGATATTGTGTATGACTTATCCACGGGGGATTTGAAAGTTGCTTTAATGGCTGAATGAGTAATAGGCTCCTGTGAGTGGATCATTAATATTATTGTAGCTAGAGGTATATGTGTGATGGGGGGTGGAGTGTGACAGTCTGCCTCTGTTTTCTTTATTTTTCTATCACACACAAACACACAGCGAGGCATGGCTGAGAAAGGCTCAAATAAGGATTTGAGTCTCATGAGGCTCAGAATAAATAAATACAGATGTGATTATTTAGTTTAAAAATTAGATAGTAGACACAAAGGATTGTATTTTTTAATCTCAAATACAAAAGTGGCCACATAGAGGAACAGAAGTCTTAAAGATAATGAGATCATTTTTATCTGGCCTGGAGAGTCATGACTGGAAAATCATGACATGAACATACAGTAGATAAACAGCAATAGATAGAACCTGTAATCCAGATAGAGGGACACTGAAGGAGTTACAAAAACAATATTTTCTCACTTACCTAGTGGTATCCAGCCATGCAAATTCGGCCGGCGTCCCAACACTATGGAGGTGGATGGAATTTTGTTAAATATAAAAAAATCTTGTTCTAGAAACAGTTTCCCAGTTAATCTGGAAAATCCGCTGAACAAACTGTTTTCATAATGACCCAGAACCCAAGACACAGAACAAAACGTGGAGCCCTGAATAACATGCGTCTTTTTAAATGTTAGATGGTATTAGTGTACGGCAGATAAACATGCTGACCTTATTGAGCCTAGGTCTTGAACGGGAAGTTCTCTGTAGTTGTTCCTACCACCTTTCCACCTTCATTAATGTGCCTCTCTCCCTTTTTTGTTGAATAGCAAGTGGCTCCACTAATAAAGAACTCCCACTTTATTTTCAAGCCTGTAATTACTGATCTAATTTTGCCTAATAATTGCTTCATGGCAATGACATGTATATTTACTCGTACCCTTGTACCCTTGTAGTGTGTGTTCTGTCTCATAGTGGAGCGTGTTGACAACCAGAGGAATAATTCAAGCGGACTAGCCACTTTCATCAGCCTGCTTGTCTTTTGTGCCATCGCCTGCTGCCACATCAAAGCTGCAGCGGTGTTCCTCTCAGCTGGAGACATGAATACATGCATAAATGCGTGTGTTTCTGTTTGTGTCTGCAAAAAGGCGCATGTGCATGCAAATATGTGGGGAAAAGTGCAGAGAGAGATTTTGTATCAGATTTAGCCTACACAACATATAAATTAGTTGTGTAGTCAACACTTTGCACAAACTGTGGGTCCAATTGATCCTGTTTTTCTGTGTGTGTATGTGTGTATACACTATAGTACAGTAGTTGCAAATTATTTGGTTCCCTCCTTCTAAACGTGTACACTCAGGCTTGTGGTGTGCAGTGCTCAAGGGCATTTGTTTGTGCATGCCTGTGTGTGTATGTGCATGTGCTATGATATATTGCTCATCCAAGCGGCGGCAGCACTGTGAAGTGCAGTGAGATTAGAAGGGAACCCATTCCTTTGTTAATTTAAATGGGTTCATGCATCATGCTTTGCGGGAGCCTGCCGATCAGAGCATTAAGGAATGGCGAACACTGCCCAGAGGTGTTTTTAATGGCACAGCAGGGCTTCAGATCTAAGAGGGCTGCATTTGAATAAACGCCTGGTTGTGGACCCAGGCTTTATGATTTTTATGCACATCTGAGTAGTTTGTGTATTTTTGTTCATATCTTTGTTCATATCTATGGATGTCACTGCTGTGCATATTTTAAATTATGTAGGACTTAGACCTACTATTTACCTACTGGTCAACTTACTTTTGGTATTTTCTGAAAGTACCTCTTGTATGTGAGGTAAACATCCCAGGGTATTTTAATAATCCTGAGGTTTTGGTGTTTTACTTAATGCCAGTTATGTCATTTCTAAGGAGCAAGTGTATTTTGACATTTCCATATACTACATATGGTATATGAATGCTATATATATTAAAGCAACATTTTCTATTTCATCATTCAAACCTGGCTATTTTATTTTAATTTGTCTATTTAATTTTTTTACTTGAGAAAAATAACTAAACACAAATGTCAACACTAGAAAGAGGAAAATGCTAATTCTGTTGCTTTTCACACAGTTTCATACTCGGCTCTCTTCAGGAGTTTACTGGCATTGAAACAAAGTAAGATAATACAGATGTATATTTGATGCTGCTATTGCTATGAAAGGGTCAAACAAATTTTGTAAATATTAAGTGCTTTTCATGCTGACAGCCAAAGGTAGAGAAAGCAGCAGAGGGAGAATAGGGAAATGGACGGAGTAATGTGGTGAGGGGCAGTAATAGAGGGGCAGTCTGGCCCAGCTGTTCTACATGTCATGGATCATAAAACCTCCACTGACTACATGTAACAAGCCTGACATACACATACACACACACACACCTCACTTAAGTCTTAGGTCTGAGCTCGAATGAGAGTTTGAGTCACATTTGGTCAACTTCACCCCTGATTTTTTGAGTCAGTTTTGGTCTCTTTATTTAAAGAGAACCACAGACATTTTGTCTAGTTTGAACAGTTTTGCAAACTGCACTTAGCATTCTTACACACCATCACTTAAGTCAAAAAAAGAATTATATTCAGGAAAAGTTTCAAATATGAATCACCACTATTCACAAATGTAGTCTTCATCTGAAAGACTCAACATAACTTTTAACATCTTTACTTACCTTAGTTTCTGTGTCCAGGTGCACCTTCTGGTATCTTTTGAGGTTGGTATTATTTCAAACTTTCAAAGCCTGCTTACTCCCAACACCACGACACACTCACCTTTTCTCTGCACAGCGTTAAACTGCAAGTAAAGTGGATCCAAACATCCACCTTTTTCCTACCAAACCTTATTGTTGTCATTATGCATTTTACCCACCATCATGTTAGCCAAACTCTGTATGCCAGTGTGTAGCTCCACAGCTGTTCTGTCCCTGTGCTGCAGGAGTCCCAGGAAAACAAGTCAGGTCAAAAGCAGGAAGATAAAATAAACCCTGTGTCAAGGATGTTCACCTGAGCATGATTGAAAAATTTGTTTTATTAATCATTCATTCGTCATCACATTGGTGCTTCTAAAAGTCTTGATGCATTTTACTTTGTATTATTTTGGGTATTGAGTGTTAAGAAAAGATAAAGTCACAATTGGGTTGTTATAAAACATATTTCACCATGTTTTTCACTAACAAAACACTACCTTATACACACACAAGGCCGTGCAGTGACAATGGCAAAGTTGCGGATAACAATGAGTTAAAAAAAAAAAAACATAATCCATTTTTTTTTTCTTCCTTTGAATAAATATGAATTTATGTCATCTTTGTGTAAAAAGAAGTACTGTTTTATGAGTATACGGTTAATACAGAGGGAGCCCCAACAATCTGTATCACAAAATGTCCATCTCCTAAGTAGGCACTTCAAACCAAGGGTAAAACTAATGTGTACTATAAGGCTTTCCTCTGTCAGAACACAACAGTATCCTAATCTGATTTCCCTTATTCATCAAAGGATCTCACAGTTTCTTGGTCAGACTTTTTTTTTCTTTGCGTAAAAATACATTTTTGTTTTATTCCGTAGGGCTGCTACAGTAACCACCATTTTATTCCCCTTTTTTTTAGTGGGGCTGAGGTTGATAGTTTATTATCTACTTATAGAGCACCCTAACAATATTCCTCTATGTGGCTTTGACTTTTGTTAAGTGTTGAAGTAATGTGAAATGTATGAAATGAGTGTTCAGTGCCATTTATATGTACCACCAGGGGTATTAAAGGTTTCAGTTTCTAAAAAACTATATTTCTGAGGGACTAGTCTTGCTTTATCTTCAGTTGTTCAGTATAATTTAAATTATATACTAACTGTCTAAACAACCATTTTTGACATTTTAAGTATTTCGCCCTTTGCCAGAAAACCTTAATTTCCTCTTTTCAGTGAGAAGCGCATCTTGGCTCAGTCAAATAAAGAAGCCATTCTGTGTTTTCCTTATACAAGTTAATCAGAAATATGAGTATAAGCGTACCTTGGTACCTTTATTTACAACATTTACAGATAAATTTTGACATGTATAGCTGTTACATGACAGCTTCAATATACAGCAGTCTCTTTTACATTTGCACTCTAACCTTTGAATCACCGGATTTGTTGATTGGTTGACCCAACGAGACAAATGTTGTGTCACTCGGTAGGTGTTGTACATTAACTTGGCTGCCAATCACCACTCAATGCTTTCATGAATACAAAGGATAAAGAGTGCAGCGTGTAGAGGTCAGACACTAAATTGTTTGTACAAGAAAGGTACTTACCTCTGAACCTTACTGAATCCAAGCTCTCAATGTTGTTTACTCTATGAACATATGTTGCATCAGTAACTGTATAATGATATTTAAATCACTAAATGTTGCACTGGATCTTGTTCAACTAGAACACTCTTGGGACCTTGTCTTTTTGGAATAAGCACTAAAGTTTCTAGAGACATATTGCTTTAGTTATTTAGCACAACCAGCAACTTTCCAACTATAACTCTATTATAATGTTGCATTGTGTTTGCTGGAGGGCAGTTGGAGGCTGACATGTCCGTCATAACAATTTGGTGGTGACTGTGTGTTTGTCAATTAATTTCTGTTTTTCTGTCACTAGTGGGCAAAAATTTATTTACCTTTTTAAATGTACCTTAAATTACATAACATTTTATCTTACAAGCCTGTTGCACAAAAACCCTAAATCTAGTTTTAATTAGGTTTAATTTTTTAACCTTTCTTCACATGTTGGTTTAGTCCTCTCTAAACCTAGATCACAACCAGTACTCTTGGCAGAGTGCCAGGAGAAAAATAGTTTTATGATGATTTGAATTTTTAAAGCACTACTAATTCAAGTAGTCATACAACCTAAACTAAAGGCTCCTTTTCAACCTTTCATTTCTCAATTTTCATCTCACGTAGCCCAAAATCGGTGTGAAGAGGCCTTAAAGATTTAGCTCTTCAAGGGTGTCACCATGATGGTCCTATTTATGAGATTTAGAGCTCTCTCATTTTGGCAGCATCCCTGTTGATGTAAACCACCTTAATCTATTTTTTAATTTAAAACGTGTGGAGTCAAGGGTCAGCGAGTTATCATTTTCCCAGATTGAAATGTTACCTTTTGTCTAAATTGTTTTGTTCCTCTTCGCAGGATCCTCCAGTTTTTCCCGTCGGCCAATTCAGTGAGAAGTTTGTTCACTTCATCACTCAGTGGTGAGTAGACAGAAATTATTTAAATTAAGACCCTCAGATTTCAAATTGAATTTTGTCCGTTTTCAATGGCTGTTGTCTGTGTAGTGCATGTTTGTGATTCTAGTTTGTACTAGGTAAATATGTTAGAGACAGTCAACAATCTGAGCCCCACAGAGCCAGACTAAACAATTACAAAGACCACAAGCTGCATTTGACATAGATGCAGGGAAATTATTGGAGATGAGGTATTAATGGCTTACATTGGGATTAAAGTGCAATTGCCTGCGTGTGTTAATGCATTGTGGTTTTAATAGTTTAAGCTATGATTTTCAGTGCTATTGAATAAAGGGCTGTTTTTATGAGGAATGATTGATTTATCTAATGCAACAGGACAAAGACAATGTTTACCCTGCGTTTGCCTCTGATTCATTAGCCTCTTGTAACCTTTACGGTTGCACAAACATCTACATACACACCCAAACCACATGCAAGCACTCACTAGTCTATCTCCCATGCCTTCTGTATTTACTCAAAGAGGGCACCTTTCTCCCAGGACAGACAGAGGTACTGGCTCCCTGCCCTGCCTCAGTGGAGGGCTGGTACTCTCTTCTCCCAGGCTATTCTTAGCGGGTCATGGCCCATTCACTGTGATACATAAACCCCTGCAGTTTACCTTTTCACAATTCCTCAAAGTCCCCAATATACTGTAGGTCGTTTTGACAGACCTTTTTGACAATTTTCTAGTGTTCTGAGTAACAAGAAATATTAATTAAATGATTCTATTTGAAATTAATGTGCTGTGTTGTTGGGCTATAGTGTTTGTCTATCAAGCCCTCTCTTTCAGTTGATGTGGCATGAAAGGTTTCATTTCAAGCCTCCCCTTGAGTATTCATTTATAAATTAAAATTATGTCGTTGAAATGAAAGTTAGAAAAACACATTTCTTGCACACTTAACAAACACAGGTTGAATAGTGGCTGGATATAGACTGCTTGTATCTCTTTTTTTCAGTATGCGGCGGCAACCCAAAGAGAGGCCTGCCCCTAATAACCTCATGGTAAGTTAAACCAAGCCTTCCATTAAACAGTTCCAAGGACCACAAACTATAACTTTGAATAACTGTACAGAGGGTGATCATATTCATGCATTCCAATAAAAATTCAATTAAACGTAATTTTATTATCTCTGTAGTTTGGGGAGTATACAATTGTGTTTTTCGCAATGATTGGGGTGTTTTGGGTCAAGGACCCTCGAAGTTGGCATTGCTGAGCAGAAACAACAGTAATGAACTTTTTGCTACCGATGAAAGCTGTCAGAGAGAGGTCAGCGAGAAACCTTGAGGTAGGGTTGAAACCTACTTCAGCTATAATTCGTTCAATTCACTGCATTGGTGCCAGCCTGAATGAATCGGGCCTAGCTGTTGTGCAAAAGTCAAATAATTTTAGTTTATAAAAATTAAGTTTTATAGCCTAATCAAAATTTGAGAAAGGGACAAAAGGAAAATATTTTCAAGTGTGTGTGTTTGTTTATGTGTGTCTCTGTCTTTGTGCATGTAATTGTAAGAAAGTGTGCCAAACACCATGTAGACTTATTATTTTAACATCTTACTGTAAATAGAAAATAATTAATTCTCAAAATCCTGAACGTTTGCTGTCACCAAAGTAACCTCACATCTTGTCTGTAAATTAGAGACATGGATTGGTTTTCTTTTTATTCATGATGTAAATTACGATTTTGTATACATTATATTACATTTTTTTATTAAATAGCCTTTGACAGGGTGTGATTTAAATGTCCTCACTGAAATATTGAAATGTGTAATTGGAGGCTCCATTTTTCTCTTAACCCAAATATAATACTCTGAGCAACAGGAGGTGAAACACACATTCATTTCTGTCAGGTCTGAATTCTAAAATATGAGGGGCTGAAGCCCTAAGCCCCAAGTTTTTTATTGTATTTTTTTATATAGCATTAGGACAGCGGGACAGGGGTGCCACTAAAAATATACACAGGTATTAACAAAAGCAAAAAATAGTCTAAAGTACACTGTTGTACCACTGTTGTGCCACTGTGCTCTGTGACTCTGGTACAGTTTAGTTTTCTAGATAAGAGAGAGGACTTCTCTAAGTTCAAGCCCTTCCTGTCAGTTTGTCTGAGTGGTATACAAGCCAAACAACATGCCTCCCACCCAGTGTGGACTTGATGATTTTCTCTGTTCTAGCATTAGCACACAGCAGTTTGCACAAACTGCCTTTTAAGAGTCGCAACACGCTCTGGTTTCTGTGTTAGGACCAAGGACAGGGACAGTTAGGTCCACAGAGAGAGGCGGGGTGAAGGTTTGTGTTGTGGGGATGGAGGGCTGGAGGGTGTAAATGCAGAGCTGTTAACAGACTGTATGTTCTCAGTCTCACACCAGAAAGGAGGAGTAAAGGGAAATGTTGTCTAGACACTCTTTGGGATTTCTTGCCTCCAGACAAAAGTGTTTCTCTTGAGGGAGAGACCAGGCACTACTTATTCTGGGGAAGTTTGGCTTGTTGTGTTTGTGGTGTGCTGCTTTGAACACAACTTACATTGTTTGTGGTGACTGAGACCATTGACTCTAATCATTACTACCTGTGTGTCTAAGTCTGTCTATATAATTGTTGTAGTAGAGAGGATGTTTTTTATTATTGAAAAATCAGCTCTACATCATATTTTCTCCTAATCTTTCTGAACGCCCGATTCTTACATTTTATCGGCTGCTTTTGCATTCATACCATGAAGAAGAATTCGAATACTTGGCAAGACTTAATATTGAGCTGTTCTTCACAGTCTGTTCTTTTGGTTTCACTACCAAAGCTTCATTCCAACACAAAATACTGCAAGGACAAGGGTTGCGCCGAATGTCTGTTGCCGGTTTTCATCAGAAAATAATCTCCACCGAACAAGCTTTTTTCCACTAGTAACATTACGGAGCAACGTTTTTACAAGTGTGTCCCAGTTTTATTTACTGTCATGCAATACCCACATACATGCATTGTTTGCTATTTTTGTCTTCTTCTTTTTGTTTGGAAGCATCGGTGTTAGCATAACTTGGCTGTACTTTCATCACTATACATAGATTCCTTCTTCAATCACACACCACTTTCCCTTCTTTCTGGTTTTTAAACGCTTCGGGTCATCGTAGCTCACATGGTGGCATTTTCATCACTGCTCCTGCCAATGTTTCCTTTTTCCCCGCTCTCCTCTACAGTTCTACTCTGCCCCACTTTGTGATCCCTGTGCTCTTTTTCAAATGTTCACAGTTCTCTCTCTCTTTATTTTCTACTCCCACTTTTTCTCCATCCCTCTTGTCTTTCCTTTACCTATATTTTCGTCCTCCTGTAGGCCTTTCATTTCTTCCTCTGCCGATGTTGAACTGAGATATAAGGTCAAAGATGCATGCCTTAGTGGCACCAGCCTGCTGATTGTCTTTCTCTCTCTTCCTCCTCCTCATTCCCTTTTTTTCTCCCCACCTCTCGCTCTGCCTCCCCATTCCCCCAGCCTCCTGAGTACATTAAAACTCTTTACCTATTCTATCTGTATGTTAATGCACCGAACCACAGCTCCCCTTTTCTCCTCTCTCTCTCTGCTATACAGAAAGTGCCACCATTTGCTCTCGGTTTTTTATCTCTGCAACTCATTTCTCCTGGAAGGTAATGCGGGAAATCACACAATAGTGTAGACACTAAGCAAATAATGTTGTTTTATGACTATACAAACTCACAGAGTAGCTCTAGTTTGCTCATCAGGTTTCAGCGTGTGGTTTCTCTAATCACTGGTATAGCTTTTATTGTTGTTATTTTCACTGGGATTTTATCCTATTAGACGTTCTTTAAAGGGCTGCTGTTTGATTGCATGCCTGCTCTTGATGGCTTCTGTCCCTGAAGCTTTTAAACGGTGTGCTATAACTACTTGTACTGGATGCTTTGCTCATACTGTTATTATATTATCCTTTTCAGTTCAACACCTTTATCATATACCCGACAAAGGCAGACAGCGTAAGGAAACCCTTTTCTCATGTTAATGCTATGTTCCCAACAAAACTAAAGGGAGCAAGAACATGACAATGCAAAGACAAAAAGTGAAGAGCATGCAAACATGCACTTTGCTGCCATGAATAAATCTTATAATTTTCTATATAGATTCTTTATTTTCCAACCGTGTCACAAACCACTGGAAACACAGGCCTGACTACATGTCTGGTGGTGGCTGTACGATGGTTTAAACATGTTTGGTAAGGCAAAGATTACCTTTAGAAAACTTTTGAGGTGCCTGATAGAAAACTGTAAATTAATGCTAATTAATGAAATCCAAAGTCAGTTTTGTACTTTTGTACTTTGTACTAATTGTTGCTGTAACCACCACAAAACAGCAATGTTCGTTCTCTAATGTACCTAAAGTCAAGCCAGTTTCAGATCCATTGTAAATTAAAGGTGCCCTGCAGAGTTTTCTTGTAAACACACAAAAGTTATGTTGACATTCACTGTTCACTCACCCAAATGCATTTTGTGTGTCCCTGAGGCCCGACAAACGCGTTGAACGCATTCCCTCTCTTATAAAACATTCGTATTTGCCTTTTGTGTTTTTTGGGGGAGAATTTTTTAAATGTTGCTTTGTTTACAGCCATGTTTACTAGCTTCCTGACTTCTTCTTCACTGTTTTTGTTGGCACATTACTAGGATCCTTTGCATGTCAAACTGCAGAAACCAGCACAATACAAACAAAATGGGGACACACTTGTAAAGAAATTGCTCCGTAGCCATATAAGTGATCTCCACTGGGTGCCTTTAGTCTTTTTTTTTTTTTTAACACATTCTATTACAAATTTCAGGTTATTTATATATATTTATATATATCTTTCATTCATGTTTTTGTTTCCATTCATATATATATTTTTATTGAATTTATATATGTATATTTATATATATATATATTTATATGTATGTATATGTGTGTGTGTATATATAATTTTTAGCTTTAGAAATTTTCCATTACTGTGCTCTCTAACAAGTAAATCAGTGACTTGTGATTTGATACCTTACCAAAGCCTTAATATCAGTCGAAACCTTTACTTGATCTGAGCCTAGATGGTTTACACCATGACACTGTCATTTTGTTGGCTGCGAACTAGCCACGAATAAATATTGAAACTGAGCTCTATCTGTCTGTCTATCTCAGCTGTATTGAGCTCAATATTTCCCTTGTTTCAGTAAGAGATCTTTTTCCTTTTCTTCCCATGTCTTCCAAGTCCCTTAATTTGTAAATAATCACATGATGAGCCATCAGAGAGAAAAGTGAGTGTGTTTTTCTCTCCTTATACTAATGCATCTTTCATTGTGGACACCCTATCCTGTCATCATAAGCTAGTGACGTTGGTCAGTTGAGGAGACTTTCCACTGGCCCGCTCCCAGGACGTTAGCTGCAGGTACTTGGTGATGACCTGTCCTGTCTGAGGTTTCTTGCTTTTGGTTTTTTAGGCCTCGTCTGTGTGCAGCACCTATTAGTTTATTTATTAAGCTTAAGGGGCAAGAATGACAGAAAAAATAGTGTTTGTGGCCCACTACAATAAGCCTCATGTTAGTAGGTTTGTAGAAACATATATAAATAACATTATTCTGTGTATCCGTGTGCTTGTTTTTGGATGTGTTAATTTGTGTGTATGAGGAAAAAAAACAAAAAAACAAGTGATGTTACACACCCTTATATTCTTTGATTGTGATTTGATGGACATTTCATTTCTCCCTCCCCCCTCCCTTGTCGTCCCTCGTTCCCCAGCCAGCAGCCTTCACACAGCCTTTTAGCACCCTTGTCAATGCAGCCCTCCTATTCTGCTTTTCTATTCATAGGCACACATACACACACACACAAATTTTGTAGCCCCCCCTTTCAACCCCGGAGACACCAGATGAGCCCCTCGGTTTTCACAAAGGAACCCCTCCTGTCTCCGACTGTCCCCAAATCTAGGCTTACACACAAACACACACACACACACACAGAAGCGGGAGAGCATCAAGTTTTGACCACTTCCAGCGTCAGTACCAAAACCTGTGGATGTTTGTTACAAACAAACAAATTCTAGACTAGACTCATTATATCAAACAACATGGATATGTCAACTTACCATGAGGACAAAATTGTCTGCAGTTTAAGAAGCAGAGAAATTCTTTGTTTTTCCGTGATTTTGTTATTGTTTGTTTTTTCGGCAAATTGCTGAGCAAGCAATTGAATAGACCGACTGACTTTGTGACACCCAGTTGTTGAGAGAGATGTGTTTGAGATGAGGTTTGCAGTGGACTAGAGGCCACAAGGTGACACTCGTTGTCCTTGTATGTACTGGACATCCCTAGAATATGGCAAATATTTCAGAATAGTATTTTGGCTTATGTGCAAAAAGGATTTTCACATGCATGCTTATGTATCATTGCCAAATGTTTTCACGTTTCACCCTTGGGTTTTCATTGACATTAACCCCATTCACACATACTGGGGCTACACTATGGCACTGCTACACTGTGGCACTGCTGCCAATAAATCTGATCCAAAACCAAACCTTTTTCAGGTGTAACAAGAAGTTAGACTAATGAATATTGTAGTTTAAACAACCATGTCTCAGTTTCTGAAAAAGTTACATGGTCAGTTTATCAGTGAAATGATGATTAGACAGCAAAACATTTGATTCCCATAAGGTGCCTTGACATCAAGCTCTTAGGACATTTATTCATTTCCTAAATTTTCCCCACTTCTAACATTTCCCCCCAGTTTACAATAACAAAGTCCACAGATGCTATAGTCCTGGCAACTGCTCACCACCCCTGTTGGTCTGGACAAACACATATTGCCACCCTTTACTGCCCACAATCCCACTTCACTCCATGGCCAGCCATTAGGCCTAATTAGTTCAGCGGCAGGCTACAGTATGATCTCTCTTCAGTTTAATCCCCCACTTGTGTTTGATGGCACACACAAGCCAGAAGATCCCCACGTTTGAGAGTGAATCCTGGCTGCTGCTGTAGTGGACATTAAGCTCTTTTATTTACTTGGCTGGGGACTAAACTGGGCCACAAGAATGATGGTGCTCTTACCCGTGGCTCTCTTGTTCTTCTGTCTTCTACTTATTTCCATTTCGGTGGCTTACATTTAGTGTTGTGGCTCATTGACAAGTAGATATCTGGAGAAAGCACTGCCTGGCTATGCAAACAGTTTTGAAAGCAGCAGATAGATTTGAAAGTAGCATTAGATGCTTGGATCATTAAGTTTGAAGGGGAAATTGTAACGCTCCTTAGAGAAGTTTCTTTACATTCCCTGTGCACTAAGGTTGACCAGAGTACACACACACGCACTGTTCATTCATACACACACCAACCAAAGCCAGCCAGTTTCCAGAGGGAACTCGTGATTAGCATGCAAATCTGTAAAGACCTAGTTATTCTATCTACCTCTTCACCCTTCTCTCTGTCTCACACACACACTGACAAACACACCATGTCTCCTCCAACACTGTTCTAATGAGGTGATGACCAGTCTCTTGTTATAATTGCCTCAAACTCCTTTTAATTTCTTCTGAGCGTATTAATCATACATAGAGTTATTTAAAATCGCATAAATTAATTTTAGATTAAACAGACCCCTTCAAAGGCTTCAAACAATTAAAGAGTTAGGTAGAATTTCCCCTGGGTTTAGCCCATTTCTATTTGAGCAGAGCAGTTGCAGGTGATTATCACATTTTGATGTGGCCAGACGGTGATTAATGTTACTTTTAAATGAGTCCTTCCCCCATCTCACCTCTGTCCACGCACTGCTACAGCAGAAAGTCAGAACACCTTCAATGACCTAACTAAGGAGTGGTTATTCACTCTGTATTTATAACTCTTCCCTTACAGGTTTCAAACCTAATTTAAGTTGCAGGTAATTTAATTATTCTGTGATTATGCCTGTGTTTCTGTGACAGACAGAGGATGTATTTCTAATATATTCAGTATCAGGGTGTGTGTGCACCTGTGTGTCTGCATCTAATACAACAGTGAGTCTGCAGCCTAAAGCTGTTTTTCCCCAAACTGGGGGTCTTATATGTTGGATTGTTGGGTGGCAAGATAATCCTGAGGGATCGCAAGAAGAAAAGGCATCTTTGCTACACAAAATTATTTGTTTGTTAATCTTTTTAGCCTTTTTAAATCTTTGCTTTTTTTCTTGTGAGATGCTTGATTGTGTCGCCCTTAAAATGAGACAATATATGAAGGGAACGTCACTCTCATGACTCATGCAACCTGTGACACAAAGTAACAAGTACACATTGCTTTCTAATAAAGGGTCATAAAGCCAAAAAAGTACGAGGGGGCTGGTTGCCTTTTTCGTTCCAGATTGGTATTCAGAATACATATTTTGCCACCTGCTGTGTAAAGAT
Organism: Lateolabrax maculatus; assembly: GCA_031216445.1. Lineage (NCBI taxonomy): Eukaryota > Metazoa > Chordata > Actinopteri > Acropomatiformes > Lateolabracidae > Lateolabrax > Lateolabrax maculatus. The sequence goes on from CM062198.1 coordinate 25,633,147, forward strand.
CAGTGCCAGTGAATGGTACATAAAATCTGAGTGTGCCCGCTACCTCATTACTGCTGAGAGTTTTATCTGTTGCTATTTTTAATTGAGTAAGTAATCACAATGAAATGAAGACCAAGAGCAATAAAAAACAATGTTTCAACAAGGTCCATTTAGTAGCTGTTCTGGAGCTTTTGATCGTATCACATGCAGACAGAGAGTCTGTCCAGTTGTCATGGAATTGTAGATCCTTAAATTTAGATTTTTCTGAGCACTGTAAGGAACTTTTTTCAACCTCTCCTCCATGTTGGCTTAAAAGTTTAAATTAAAAGTTAATTCTTGACCATGGAAGTAGTTGACAATCTCAGGTCCAGAGAAAGATCAAAAATGCTACAGTGTGTGTTTTTCCTGAGTTAATATGCTGTTCCTGCAGTGTCTTGGCATGTGTGCATGTATAGTGTGTGGGTGTGTGAGTGTGCTATGACGAGCCACGCACCTTCATCCAGGTCAAATTCCAGCAGATGTCTCTGGCCTGTCAGGGTTAATTTCTGGAGCAGAGGTGGATTTTAAAAACATCACCTAGGACTTCCTTCTTTATTTCTGTATCACTCCCTCTCTACTGAGGCAAGGAAGAATGATTGATGAGATGGGTATTCAGCACATTGGGGCACCCAGGAGCGTCCACTCCAACCATCTCATACTGACACACACACACACGCTCACACTGATATGAGAGTAATTAACCTCAGACTGCGTTAACCCCAGCTGCCCATTAGAAGGACAACAGGATTGATGGGGCTCCCCCCAGTCCTTAACAATCTCTACAGTTTGTGCAGGATTAGAGAACATAGGAATGTGTTACCATTTTCCTTTTAAGTATAACACCAGACTAAAGGTGTGGTGGTTGAATGTTCGCAGTCAAATGTAACAGTAGTGGGCAAAGAAAGAATCGAAGTCAAACAAATGTATTCACTGTATTCACCCTTCATGTGACTTTATTTTTATGTACTGTACATATTCTTCAGTTTAACATATTTTCCAGTGTAACCGCAAATAGACAAGAAGGTTCCCAGGAGGAAGAAAGTGGACCGTCACTACCAGTCTGTCCTACTTTGTTACTAATCCTACATTGTCTGCACCAGTTTGGGTGTTGCTGGGGGGTATTTAACGTTGTGCCGCCCCAGAAAAAAAACCGCTGACAACAACACTACTCACTTTGAAATCACTTTCTGCGTCGAAACTGAGTCAAACTAAGTAATATAACTGTTACAGTGGGATAATGTTTTGTTACAGTTTTAAACAGTATATTGTGACTGGCCAAACTCAACAGGGTTTTTGGTGCTAATACCAAGACCGATATTTGAGAATTAAAAAAAATATATATATCTTTCACCTGAACACATACTATAAACATTTTTGATAAGGATTCTTTAAACTTTATTTTAATTTTCTTTATTTGTTACCAAGACGACTGAGCTGGACAGTTGAAAAAGAAACTTGTTGTCATTGTTCTCAGTACTCTACAGTACAGTACAGTCGACGGTTGTGGCCGTGCAGGAAGAACAATTAAACCACGTTGTGTGAGATAACACAATGTACAAGATTAATTGAAAAAGATACACTGTGTCTGCTCAGCTTAGGTTCGAACTGAACTCCTATCAACAGTGACAGTATCTTGTTGTCAAGGACAGATATCGCTGAAATCAGTGTTGACAAGTTCATTTAAACTGACCGGCCACAGCGTTGTTTATCTAATTGGACATCTAGACCCCGCGAATAAAATTCATGGTCAGCCTCAGTTGAAGTGTCTCATTTACAGCCTCCTCCTCTCTCACCTCTGACCCCTTGGTGACCTCTGGCTCTGGGCTGGAAAGTCCCCCAGATGAGGCTAGTGATTGGGACTGTTGTCATTGAGATATCACATGTGACGTCTCTGTTTCAGCCCAGCAGCAGTTAACACGTGAACACTGCCAGCGTTTAACAGACTTGATAAGCCATCAATCAGCAGAGACCGGTCGTATGTTTGTTGGTTTTCAGGAGCTCATTTATTGGCACTATTGATAAAAATCAAGATTTTAACTTTAATCTTTGTTGAAAATCTGAAAAAGATCTTAAAGTCATTTTTTTTTTTCTGCCATTGCTGCGATTTATTACAAAGCTCATTTTACAACCTGTGATGATTTATGTAGATCATTAAACTCTAAAGATATTTCTTAAAAATGCCCTGACAAACTATTATTTAAAGGTTTTGCATTTAAAATCAAATCTGTTGGACATAAATATTTAAGAGGGTTTAATGATGTTCCTGTTTTGTTTATTTGTATTTTATTATTATTTCTTGAATCATGATTTAGAGTAATTATACAAATAGACCTAAACCATACACTTCACATAAAGGTGTAATAATGTTTGTGGCTCCAATCTGCTTGATAATAAAAACAAAATATTGCAGAATAGGTATAAACATTTTTTGATCGCTGTTGGAATATAATTTGTTCTGTTTTTCTGAGAAAGCTCATTACTTGTGTTTTTACAGCCACTTTAGTCCTTTTTTGCCATGGATGAAAGTTATTCTGAAGGTCATATGTATGGAGTAAGATTAGTGGCAGCAGCCTTTTAAGTGCAAAAATGTTTGTTGAAACATGAAATTTAATTGCAAATGGAAACTGAAAAGCTGTTTCCAAAAAGAAATTACCTTTTTTGTGGTTTCTCAATGCAGTTAAGGTGAAAATTTTAATTTTAATTTAAAAAAGTTCTCAACCTAACTTGAATAGTCAGTCCCATTTTTTTATATTTCATAACTGACTTACTGTTTTTATATGTATTCCAAATACAGGTTTTTCAAATAAACCACAAATTTTGTTCCAAATATGTGTATTTCTTCCATATTAACAAAATAAACCAAAACTCAGACTCTCAGTTGTTTTTTCTAAATAAGTGATTTAACACTTATGTCTCTCTCTTTATTTTTCAGGATCATTCCTTCATCATACAGTATAACGATGGTAACGCAGAGGTGGTGTCGATGTGGGTTTGTCGCTGTCTGGAGGAGAGACGAGCTCAGCAGGGTCAGGGACACGTCTGACGTCTTCCTGCTGTCCGCCCATAATGGACCAGGACGTTTGATCCCAAACCTTGAACACTTATCAGGGTCAAGTATGTCCATACGCACTGTACAAGTGACTTAATGTACTTGGACAAAAATCAGTAGATGTTAAAAACTTTATGTGAGTAATTCTCACGTAAAGTATTTATGTGCCAAGCGCCGTGAACATCGAGGAGCTCACATCGTTTGAACTTTGCATCTGAATCTCTGCAGCCCAAAAAGTGCAGATCTGCGCTTTCTTTCTAGCGTGGATCTCCATTCGCAGCTTCGTCCCCATGATCTTCGGGGGTATACCAAAATGCAGTGAGCATCACAGTCTGATGAAAGGAGATAAACGATGCTGATTTAAAGGATCAGCAACAATAAACCACTTCAAAGCATAAGACTGCAATACGGTGGCAGAATTGTGCTCTGTTTCTAGGACGGTATCTCAGATAACTGTCTTGTGCTTTATTGTTGGCAGCCCTCTAGTGAATGTTAAGGTTTTTGCCTGTGAGTAACTGCCTATGTGTGTGCCTGTTTTTCCAGTGGTGTAATTTATTACCTCAGCAAACTTAGGTTATCGCTGTAAAAGCAAAACTTACCCCCAAAAATGTTCCTGTTTTTAATACCTACCTATTATATTTGTATCCAGCTATTCCCCAATCTTGTGCAGTTGCGGTATTAACTGCATACAAAGCTCTGTCTCTTTTTTTAAGGGGTGTTTAAGTGAACACCGAGCCTGCAGTATCAATGAGTTCGAAGCAGCTCTGCAGTGTTGCAGAGTGTAATGAAATATGGACGTGCATCTTTTTTTGGTTTTCAAGCTTACTGACCAAACTATTTATTGTTCACGCTCATCAGGAGGAACCACAGTCTCTTTCCTTTTAAATCAGTTAGTATCTCGATTGCACATCTTTTATTTCCGTTTGCACAGACATGCCTGACATTGAACGCCACTCAATTAACTATTGGAAAGGAAATTGTGCTAAAGTTGTCCACTTTCATTCAGAAGCTGAACAGTTTTTCTTGGAAAGAGAAGCCATGACTCTTCCTCCCCTTATAAACCAACCCTTTTTTTTTATTTTTATTATTTTATCCAAAGAAATTATGCTATTATTTATATGTCATTGACATCCTAAATGGTGAATTATATGGATTTCTCATGACTGAGGCAAATGTAATGGGTCAAGTGGCTAAAATGAATTTCTTTGACAAGGTCTTTGTGTGCAGCAGTTGAAATATGTAGTGCTTAAGTGCAATTAAATGCCATTTTTTTCCACAAAGGCAGTGTAAAGACGGACTACAATAACATGATGTGTATAGTGTGAGCATGGTTGGAAACGAATGTAAAGGCGGAACATCAGCACAACTGAAAAGGCTTAAATAACCAGTTTATTATACATGTGATGTTTGAAGTGCTTTTGGCCATTCTGATGGTGAGGGACACAAGGATGGTAGATTTTAATCACTGGCCTTTGACTGTAAATCATCTGAAAACTGGGAAGACATTTGTTCCCATTTAGCGTTTTTGCCACTTAAGTGACATTTACTTTCCAAAGCTGTGACCCAGCTCCATACTACATACAGTACTTATTTAAGGGGCTTTTGAGTATGCAGTGTGTGTATGTATACATAGTGTACTAAAAGATGCAAGTATGCATATTAAATTTGCCTGATTATTATTATTATTGTGGTGTTGATGGACACTGTTGTCCCACAGTGCAATGTGTGGAAAAATTAACATCTTGAAAACAAAGTCAAATTTGACCAAAAGAATCTTCAAGGTCAACTTACTAGCTTTTTCCTGGAACCAGGAAGACTACGAGACGCAGTTGAGTTTTGGTAAAAAGGTAGTAAGTGGAGTATTTTTGTCAGAACACTGTTTCCTGGGTCACAACTGAACATTTATCCTTTGGACAAACATTTTGCTTTTGTTGAAAATTCAAAATTTTACATTGGCAGGAGGGTTCAAATTGCAGTTAAATTAACGTCCATCTGACGCATTTTGTACCATTTTCTTTTAAGTACAAAAATGAATGAATACTGTTTACCGTACTTTGGACACAGCACATCAATCCGGTGGTATCCGCTCGTTGTTGCAGTGCGATTGGTGAAAGTTGTTTAACGGGCTACGATGTGGAAGGGAAACTTCTCATAGCGCCCTCTACTGATTATGCTCAGAACACATCGACACAACATTAAACATTAAATAGTTTCTTTTCACTCAACAGTTCATCAGTTGTTTGTGTTTGTAAATGGAGTCCAGTGAACTGCACAACCAGCAGAGGCGCTGTGTGTCATTGTGCCTCCCATAATAACATAAGTGTCACTGTTTGCCTCAGAAACCTGAAAATTAGGCCTTTTTACTTTTATGTACATATATATATTTTTACCTTAACTTTGGAAAGGACGTCTGTGCTAATGCCATTCATTTCGGATTTGTTGGTGAAATTCAAAATATGAAGATGATCCAGTGACTGAAATACACCAACATGGATTTTGTAACAGTTGCACAATGAATAGAAAATATACTCTGCATTATACCACATATATTGTTAATTATATTCATCCAACTGTCACTTTTGGGAAGTCAAATTCTGTGAGACATCCATTTTACATTAAGTTGGCCTTAAATGTAACTGAAGCTATAAATACTATAAATATGTCTGGTAAAACTAGTAAATAAGTGCGAAATAAGTCGAGTGTGTACTTGTCAATGGCTACTGATGAACACTCTGCAAATGAAACCAAAAATAAAAAAAATCATATTTCCATAAGCTAAGACACATCTTTGGTTCGGCAATGTACTCTTTGACTGTGTTCTTTAAATATGAATCTGCAGTTTCAGTGAAAATATTTATTACTTTTTTACTTTTCAGCCTGCTTACAACAGAGATCACCACTTGTGATTCTTGCCCTGTTATTTTTCCTGTTTTTACCTAAAGCACGAAGCCAGGGATGGGAAATATTAGTGCTGGGTTATTTCTGGTTGATAATGGCCTTTTCTGTAATTATCTGTGTTGGCACATATTCCAACCATAATGCACAAATAGAATAAAAAAGTATTTAAACATAATCGTTTGTTTGAGATTTTGTTGTTCACATAACATCAGCAAAACAAACTCTGTCATATACATTATTCAGTATGTTCAAATGCCTTTCTCAGTCTACATGGTGATGATTGTATTTTGAAGGGAAAACAGATTTCACTGCTTCCACAGGGACACAAAAGAATGACATTAATCAGTTTGAGGCTACAATCTCAACAACAAGTTTTTCAGGCACCCTGCACCCTGCTTTTTTAAAGTATTTCCATTCACCTTCATAACCTTCAGGCCTCTTCTCTTCTTCTCTGTACTAAATCATTCACACTTTCGTACATTTAAAATAAATATTACTCTTCATCTTGACTCATTCTAGCACTCACTTCATTTATCAGCTTGGGTTTTGGGAATCAGTCTTTTGAAGTCTGACTGCAAATGAAAAATTGTAAACTGATCGTTAAATTACACTCACTTTCCATTTCGTTAGGTAAAACAAGCTAAAACTACTGCAGTCTAATACAACAGCAGTGCAAAAAACCCTTTGTTCATTTTTGTTTAAACTGTTGTAGAAACATGTTTATGGTCATATTGGAAGCTGCAGTTTGTTGTGCTGCTATGTTTCACTATACAATACTGAGATGTGTGTTCATTACTAAAAAGTTGTACTCTAAAGCGTCGACACAGTTCCATGTCACATACTAATTCTAAGTAGGTTTTGAGTATGCAAAGCATTTAAAAATCATTGAGTGTAATTAAATTCAGTATATTTAAGATTTAAGTATGCATGCACAATGGCGACGCGTCTAAAAAATGTCCGTAAAGTTCCATCAACTCTAAAACACTTTCGACAACATTATAACTTTCATGAAGGTAGGATTTATTTCAGGACTGTTGCATTAAACTGCATTAGTTTTAGCCATGTGTACCTAATAGTGTTCCTAATAAACTAGTACATACAGCCAGCTTGATGGTGAACAACTTGGAACACCTGTAGGACATGGCCCGAACTCTTCACATGGCTTAAAGTATATATAAAAATGATGGTCTCCTCATTAATAGTTTGACATTTGCACATCTTGGCACAGAATGAACCAAACCTGTCAGCACCTTGCTATCCTAAGTTCAATTACAATTTGCATTGCATAATTAATCTTAGTCAACCTTTAATTAACGTCAGCCTTTTTCTTGGTTATTAATTTGTGCATTAACCTGTGAAAAGTAGTTCAAAGTACATAAATCTAGTCCAATAAGAAGATTGTGTTTTCATTGTGTAGTTTTTTTTCCTCTTAAAGCATCAAGGACATCCCGTGGGCTTCTCTTTCCACACGTTAATTCACACGAATAGGAAACGTCTTCTACAACTCTGTACATGACTGAACATGAATCGATCCCAAACTTTCAGCTCCTGATGTTGAACTTCATCACCCCCAAAACAAAAAGAGCGTACATTTACCAGTGTGTTTGTTTATCAGAGGAGCTAAAGTAAAACATGGTCATCTTGATAACCGAGTCGGTCGGTAATTTTTTTTTCAAATAATCTCTCAAAACTTGAGCATCAAGTTGTTGTGATCACGAGAAATCAAGCAAATGTCAAGGTCACAAAATAATTTTCTTGCTGTCACCACAAAATCCAATATTAATATTTATATATTTAAATATAATTAAAATCTATATTACATATTTTATATGTAACAATGTCCTCTCCGTGCTTTCATAAAGACTTGTGGCCTTCACAGTTTTGTTGTGTTACCTACTGTTAGTCATACTTTGTTCTTCAATCAGAGACCTTGTACAGTGTTATTTATACAAGTTTCTGAATGCAGTGTATGGACGGGCAGCCTGATTTGATAAATATGCAGCTGTGTGTAACACAGAGGAGCCATGAAGGCGTTTCAGGACCCTGACACACACCTAAGCAGCATGCCGTCAGTCAGTGCTGTGCTGTATTGTATGTACTAGTGACTTGTTAAAAGGATCCTCAGAAAGCGGAAGGACAAACGGTGTGATTTCAAAGCTGGTCCTGCTTTTCTTTGATCTTTAAATGAAAGCTGGGTTAAGCAAATGATTTTGTGATCGAGGTTACCTTCACTGATCTTCCTACTGTGATGGATACTTTACGTGCTATTTGACCCTTTTTTGCACTGCAATGTAAGCACCAATTATTCTTCTGAGGGACACAAAAGGTAGAAATACAACAAATTCCCGCAATGAGCCAGAATACTGCTCGTCCTTGTATTTCTTTGGGTTTTTTTAATGACAAGAATTTCCATTGGGAAAAAGAACTGCCTATACTGTGTGAACTCTGTGCCAATAACATCCCAGAAAAGTGTTTCATGTTTGAGAAAGTTGATTAGAGGTTGAAAAGTGCAGGGTCGACTCTGTAGTGCACAGTACAGCATCTGTCCAAATCCTTCACTGAGACTCCAGCGAGGCAGGAAATCATTTTACTTTTGCCACATTTACTGTACTATCTTTTAAAAAAAGACAACGTTAGACACCTGCCACCACATCAATAAAAGTTGTCCTTACATATCGACTGCCACCAATGAAAGGCTCTTTTGGAGTTTGGATAGCACTGCAAAGCTCCCTATGATGGCCCATTCAAGAGAATATTTTTGAGAGAATATTTTTTTGAAACTGACAATTTAAAAGTCTCCATTTTCCCCAGCTGGCCAGTTTAAAATGAGCAGGAATTTTTTTCTTTTAATTTGCTTCACATCCATTCTGCTAACTGTTCAACTACTACCACCATACATGGCTGAACATTTTTTTGCTTTTGTCAAGTGTTTTGTACTCTGCTAATAGAACTTAACACAAAGTACAGCTGGGGGTGACAGGAATGTCATTGGTTTTGCAGGTATTTTGTTATAACTAAACTGATTGATGAAAAGTCACGGAATTAGGCTGCAATTTCATCTTGAGCAGGACATGAAAGTCTGTACCAAATATCATGGCAACCCAGCCAATGGTTGTGGAGAGGTTCACTCAAGGCCTCAAATGTGAACGTCACGATGGCGCTAGAAGGAAAGTCGGGGGATCACTGAGTCATTACGATTCATCCTCTGGGGACCGTGAATGTCCCCAGAAGTGACATCCATCCAGTAGTTGAGATATAGCCATGCTCATGACATGTCTCCAGGGAGGACAACGTTGGTCTTTTAGTTGGTCGCCCAGTTTGGTCCAGACTGAAATATCTCACCCTTTTTTTAGACTTGGAAAAAAAGGAAACCTAAACTTTATGCACTTATATTTCACAAAAAAAAAATGAGTTGGATTTAGTTAGCTTTTTCTATTTATACTGTAAAGCACTCTGGATCAAAAAGTTAAGCTGAAGAATGTAGTATTTCAGATTTGAACACCTGACAGTGTCAAAAGGCTCAAGAAAATTATTTAAGGCTGCAATTAAAACACACCAAGAACATGAATAAAAATCTGAAATACTAAATCCTTCAACTTAACTCAACTGTTTGATCCAAAGTGCTTTACAGTACAAAGTGAGGAAGCAAACTAAATTGAATTCATTTTTGGTGAATTACAAGTGTAAATGAGGTGCGGGCCCCCTATTAAAGGTTCACGTCTATCTTATAACAATGCCCACATGTATGCAGAGAGTTCCTGCTCGTTCTGCGGGGATTCATCCAACATCTGCGGACACATTTTTTCAGTCTGGACAAAAACCGGTTGCCTCAGTGTCTGTCCAAGCCTGTGGTGAGGCGCTGGTCCTCGTGGTCAGTCTCACGACGCTTCACTACAGCACAGAGCCGACGTGATCACCTGCCTGTCACCTGCCGACCACACGGCTCGATTTAACGACCAGCGGTGTGTGTGTGTGTGTGTGTGTGTGTGCGTGTGTGTGTGTGTGCATGTAAATTGTGGCATCAGATGATCTACGGCTGTGACCTACAGTGATGATGTGTCCGGGAGGAGGATCTCATCCGGCGGGCCTCTCTGCGGGGTATTGACCGCGCTTTGTTTGGACGTGCGTCTTCATTTCTGGCGGTGCGGGATCCTTCATGTTCCCCCGCACTGCTCCGCGTCGGCCGGTGACCTTTTCCACCGCAGTCCGACTTGATTAGCGCACGAGGCGGGACAATGAGCCATTACCCGGATCCCTTTATCAATGTCCTGTAATTAAAATGTCACCGTTTAATTTTCGAGCCATCGCTTTCCCCCCTCGGCGGAATCTTTCCTCCAATAAAAAAAAAAAAAAAGTGCAATCGAAAACGCTCTTTTCACTGGAAACAAACAAAAAAATAAATAAAAGACACGGAGAAAGCGTTTAGGTGAGCAGAGCAGCGAGGGATCAATAGGCCCTTTAGTCCGAGAGGAGGATTGATTGGTCTCTAAAATGGGATTTATAGGGGTCATGGTTTTATAGGGTGCTGATACAACTGTTAATTATAAAACATTTGGCCTCAATTGCTGCTGTTATTAAACCCGTCCTGATTGAGGCGGGCTTCATCTGTCTGTTTACATCATATGACAAAATGCAAGTGTTACACACACACACACACACACACACACACACACACAGTCCTGCAGGAAAAGATGATCGTGCTGCAGCTGGACTCAGATCAGTGATGCAGTGACACACACACACACACACACACACACTCCTGTTGGTTGTTTTACAGTCAGAGGTGTTATTTTGCGTCTGAAAGCCTCTTTTTGTTTTACATGGACGCAGTTTTCAGACACCGGTGTTTCCTGCAGTGGACCTTGCCTCAAGCTCCATAGACACATTTTATTTTCATTATTTTTTTTGTTGGCTGCGTGTTTGCATTGGACAATAATAGAGTTAATGTGACAGTCGATGAAATAAGAGGTTTGAAATTGGTCTGAAATTGCTGATCAATCAAAGAATAAATCAACATCAGGGTTAAAGCAGCTACATCACTGTCGAGTAAACTTACACCTTAACAACACAGAGGCCACTCAAAGTGCTTTGCATGAGGCGAAGAGATGCATTAGAACAACACATAAAACAGTAAAAATAATAATACAAATACAGAATAATAATTAAAGGAAAATAAAACGAGTTAAAATAACATTGGAGAAAAAGAAGCTTCCTCAAATAAAAATATCATTAGGGGCATTAGGATACATGAGAACTGAATTTAAAGGTTTAGTCACGTTGCAATAACTTGGACATTTATGAGAAATAAAATCCGCTTTGCAAATCAAACTCTTATTAAACGTTATTTCCCCCCCAAAAACGAGCGTCTCGTCCACTGCGGTGTTAAATAATCCATCAGGTCTGGGTTCACCTGGTGAGCTGGGACTCCTAATGACTTAAACCTGAAACGCATTAATGTTTCAGGTTAAAGGTTTGTTTAAACAATTGAGCGCATATCAATGAGGCCCGGGGTAATTTGTATCCAACAGTAATAATAAAGAGCTCGCCTAAAATTACCGCTGAAATGTCTAATTAAAAACTCCGAGCTGCTGATCCAGCCACGTCAGCTCACGTTTCCCCCGGAATAAGCAGCGACAATGGCTGCATTCAAGTCGGCGGTCTAAATAATTAAAAAGAGAGGAATAATTACAGTATAAAATTGTAATTATTGGCGGGGGCTGCAGGGGAAGCCTCTTGATGCTGAAAGAGGAGAGGATGCGCTTAGGATCAGGTTCAGCATCAATATTGCAGGGAGGTAAAACTGGCGAGCTCAGGCTGCACACAAGATGATGATGCTTCATACACACTCACCTCACGCGCTTCATACACACTTCATACACACTTTGTACACGCTCCTCACACACACTCACGTCGGTCCCAGTGTATTCTGGGTAGTTTGTCTGCTGTGGTGTCACTTTATTTATGATAAACTGTCCAAAAAACATTTGTTTGGTGTCTCCTGGCTGCCTTCTGCGACACTTCCCAAAATATTTGTGTGTTTATGTATTTACAGTAACTCACTTACTTAAACCCTTTGGTTCTTCTGCAGATTTTGTTAAATGTATGAATACCAGCTCTGCATCAGTCTGAGGGCAGGGCTGGTCCCCTGAAGCCCCCCTGACCCACATCAAATACACCACCCAGTTATTTCTTATTTAAAAGATCTCCGCTGGCATTATTCTATGTTTTTGTTATTGTCTACAAATCCGATGAAAAGACCAAAACCAGCCATGCTTTACTCCATCTCTTATTACTTTCCGGCTTCTTTACCCTTTCTGTGACACTCCAAGCCCATTGGTTCTTACTGAAGATGTAAAGATTTATAAACAGGTCACAAATTTATAGTTTCATATTTTAAAAGTGATAAATAATTTCCTGAAACAGCTGGGCATTGTACTTTTTAGCGCAGGATACTCAAAGGGGACAAAATAGTGCATTTTTGGGGGGATTATTTTCAGCAGTGGATTAATACACGAGTATTTCATTACAGTGTATGTGGGACTGAGTCAGAATAAACTACAGTGCCACCCAGTGAGACGGTGTAGAAACCCCCAGGAAAAGGTGTGGGTCCTGTCTGAAGGCGTGGCTGTTCATCACACTCTTTCTCCATTCAGGATGTGGAAAACATTTATTCGATTTTCCCTTTTTCCTCCTTTTCACTCATCTCCTCGCGGATTTCCTTCTGTTCATATTCCAAACGCTATGCGTCTCTCTGTCCGTCCACCTGCGCAGATATCGGGACAGACGGGACATTAGCCGGGTTATTAATAATAAATGAAGGTCTTCAAGGCAGCCGATTGGTTTAACTGTCACAATATACATCACTGACATATATGTAGACGATATGTGCACGCGTGTGTGTGTGTGAGAGAGAGAGAGAGAGACTTGCCTCAGGCGGCATCATCATCATCATCATCATCATCATCAGCTCTTCCCAGATTTTCTCTATTTTCAAGGCAAAGAGTCTGAAATGAAAACATTTTAAAACGCCTCCAAATGATTTTACGCACGAACAAAAGCCTCCAAACCGTGTTTATTGGGGTTTTTTTGTTGTTGTTGTTTTTGTGTGTGTGTGTGTGTGTGTGTGTGTGTGTGTGTGTCCTTCATTTCCTCCTCTCTTGCTTCTCTTTTATCGCTCAGGCCTCAGATTGATTTGCGTGGCCGGTGTGGAAGCCTAACAGATGGTCGTGTAACTTGATAAATGAGCCGGGGCCTTTTGTCATTCTTGTTGCCCTCCAAAGTGCCACTCGCGCTGCCTCTGTTCGTCAGCTCGCTCCTGCTGCGGTGGAAATAATACAGGAGGTGAATGATTACAGCTGAACTGATGCTTCAAACACACTGTGCATGATCGGTAAGGCCAATAGTGGTTTCCAACCTGGGGTCCGCGGGCCCCCTAGAGGGTCCTTGACGGGGTCCAGGGGGGGTCACAATAATCACTGTTATAATTTCACTCTATTTTTATGTCTTTACGCAGATATTTCCAAGACTGTAATAGGTTGTGTTCTTTTTCCCCCCTTAATTATATGTAATAATAACAAATATATTCATAAACATTAGTTTTAGGGACAAATTGTGTCTCCATTTGGGGTCAGCAGGGGCCTAATTGTGCGTGATATTTGTTTTGTTTCTGATCATGTTTGTGCGTCAGAGCTGCAAAATTGTGAATTATCGAAACTGGTGTGTATTCGCTCAGGCGCCTTTGAGAGAGAGAGAGAGAGAGAGAGAGAGAGAGAGAAGGAGAGAGGTAAAGAGAGCTATTACACATCAGCATGACAAGGGAGAGAGTACGAGAGAGAGAGAGAGAGAGAGAGAGAGAGAGAGAGAGGTGCCATGTGCTTCCTGTCTACACGCCATTCACCTCCCCGGGATCCGGCAGGATGGAGGTCCTGTCTGCACTGAAATAAACTGAGAGAAAGACTCCAGCTCAGAGTTTCTACCGTCACACCGCCTCGTCTGTGGCACCGTCCCTCTCTGGACTCTCCGGCCCGCGTTTCCACCCATCCGCCCAAACCAATTCTCATTTTTCCAGCCCAAACCCTGTTGGAGTGTGTCGTCTTTTTTGGGGGGAGAGAAAGGTATGTTTCTTTATTTATTTATGTATTTATTTTAGAAAACGGGGTGGTTTTTGCAGTCGCTCCTTGGACGTTTTAGCCTTTTATTCAGGTGTGCAAAAAAAAAAAAAAAAAATCATATTTTAACCCGACAAACGTTGGATCATCAGTCGCTGTCGGATAGTTTCATTCTGTTGAAAGCAGCTGATGTCCACAGCCAGCGACGAGATGCAAAAAGTAAGTATGCGCAGGTGGACGTGAGATAGGCCAGCTTCAACCTAATTTCGAGCAACTGGCCGAGGCTTATCTGCGCAGAAGCTTTAATTATATATAGGGCTAGTCTTTCATTAACAATGCTCCTGGATCCGTGTAATTACCAGGAAAGCAGCTTATAGTTGTTCTTTTCCTATCTGCTAAGCGCATTGGCGCAGCTCAGGATGCATTTTCCTTCTGCCCTTATCCGCGCATAAGGATCTTATGTGACTTTTAAGCAGTTGCCCCATAAGTGCTGAGCCGATTTGAAGATAAGAGGAACAGATCCACCCCCGCGCAGGAACCCGGATAACCTGAGAGAGGAGGCCGGACACGCGGAGGAATGAACCGACAGAGAAATAATTAACAAGGCGTCTGATTGATTTCACGTTTCAATATAAAATCCTGCAAAAGCCTGGTGTTAAAAAAAAAGAAAAGAAAATGCTTTCTGTATTATTATTTTTAATGTTATGAATATTATAATGTCCCATTAATATAAACGTTAATAGGCCCACTACAGTTACAGCTGCTTAATAATAATAGTCAATAATAATAATAGTAATGTTAGAAACTTGATACTTTCCTCATATCATGTCTATTTGATTTACTTTTTTAAATCACACTATTTTTCTATTTCTTTGACATATTTAGATATTTTGTTTGTTGTTGTTTTTTTTTTTTAAGCATCCAATTGTCACAAGCTAAATAATCTCGAGACGACTCACTGAATATTTAACACATTGCGTATTTGCATGCTGTGTGTGCATGCCCCCCCCCCCCCCCCCCGGTTCACTCCAGCTCTCTCTTTGACTGACAGGCTTCCAGGGATGGCGTCGATGCCCGGACAGCTTCGAGACGCGGGACGAGACGCCAGCTCTTCCCCCGGTTCAAAGCAGGACGCGCAGAGCTTCCCGACGCCCAGCTCCCTCAAGCCCAACCAAGTGAGCGAGACCTCCCTGTACGGGGTGCCCATCGTATGCCTGGTCATAGACGGTAAGGAGAGGCTCTGCCTGGCGCAGATTTCCAACACCCTGCTGAAAAACTACAGCTACAACGAGATCCACAACCGCCGCGTGGCTCTGGGCATCACCTGTGTGCAGTGCACGCCCGTCCAGCTGGAGCTCCTGCGGCGCGCCGGGGCCATGCCCATCTCCTCCAGGCGCTGCGGCATGATCACCAAACGGGAGGCCGAGAGGCTCTGCAAGTCCTTCCTGGGAGCGCACAGCCCCCCAAAGCTGCCGGAGAATTTCGCATTTGACGTGTCCCACGATTGCGCCTGGGGCTCCAGGGGCAGCTTCATACCCGCCAGATACAACAGCTCCAGGGCCAAGTGCATCAAGTGCAGCTTTTGCAACATGTATTTCTCCCCGAATAAATTCATTTTCCACTCGCATCGCACCACGGAGTCCAAGTACCTGCAGCCGGACGCGGCCAACTTCAACTCGTGGAGACGCCACCTGAAACTGACGGACAAAAAACAATCCGACGACATTCACCACGCGTGGGAGGATGTAAAGGCCATGTTTAACGGGGGGAGTCGAAAGAGGACTCTGCCCATGAGCGGCTCGGGAATGTCCTCGTCGATGAAATCCCAGGCCTCGTCCAGTCTGGCCCAAACCGCCCCCCCTGAGATCCCCCACAAAACTTTGCGGTGCGACGAGGATCAGGGGAACAGTAACCTGAGTTTGGCGAGCGGCGCACGGACCTACCCAGTCATCCCAGTGCCCAGCAAGAGCTTTGGCATGCTGCAGAAAATCCCCCCGCCTCTGTTCCCCCACCACCCCTACGGCTTCCCCAGCTATGGGCTGTGTCAGAAAAAGAGCGACGGTGTGCCCGATGCCACCAAAACCAGCGTCTCTGGCGTGTTCTGGCCTGGCGCGAAGGACACCCTCTACCCGGCTTTCCCCATGTTCTGGCCCACAGCCGGCGGCCTGCCCATGCCGCCCTACCCGGGGTCTCCACCGAAACCTCTCCCAGAGCTGCCGAGCATCCGGCAGGGCGAGCTCGACCTGTCGGACCAGAGCGACCGGGGCGCAAACACCCCCAAGGACACCAGCCACCACCCTCACCATCAGCAGGACGGCGGGGAGCGCTGTTCCAGCTCCCAGTCCTCCTCCACCCGGAACGACGAGGACAAATCCGGCGACGAGACCCCCCAGAGGAAAATCAGCTACATTTCGGCCTTCAGACCCGTGGTGAAAGACGCGGAGACCATCGCCAAACTCTACGGCAACCGGGACAGCTACGGCGTGCGCCCTGGCTACCTGTCCCCGGATTTTATCAGCGAGAGCTCCAGCTACAGATCGATATCGCCGGACAGGGACAGCGTGGTGGACGACGACGACGACCCGGACGTGGATGTGGAGTCCAACCGGGGCCAAGACGAGGACGAGCCCATCCAGATCTCGCCGGAAGGGGACCACCAGGTGTCCCCCGTGCCGGACCGGGTGTCCCCGGGTGCTGAGGAGAGCCAGGAGCAGCACGGCGCCTGCAGCCCCGGAGCAGCGGCAGCTTCACCGGGGGACTCCGTGCGCACCGGGTCCCCGGACGAGGACAGGCGGATGCGTAATGGCTCTCCCCTTCACGAAGTAAGATTAGATTAAATGAACTTTAATGATCCCCGTGGGGGGAGTTAGATTGTCGCAGTGGTGGAGAATATGATGAGAGTTTAAAGAAGAGAGGAGGCCGATGAACATGTAGTCAAGATCAATTGGCCTGGAAATTAAAAAAAAATCCAGATGTGGATATTTGATTGGCATGTTTTTTCTATATATTGATAAATATAGAATAAAGGTTGATATGGCGGCCTGTTGTTTGGAGAAATTGTCGTTCAACTTCCCTGCTGAAGTGCCGCTGAGCAAGGCAGCAAGGCCGAGGTTTACCTCTAAAATAAGTGAAAGAAAATTTCCCCCAAAAAAGATCAAAAACTAATTTGGACTAATTTATCACCAATTTTACCGTCTTCAATTAGGGTACTTAAAGTATAAAACCCCAATTCATCCTGATTATTATTATTTTTTTTTTAATATATTCTTTAAAAAATAAACCTTTTCTGTGAGTCTGTTTAACTATAAGACATTTTACCTCCAAATTGGAGCTTTTCAATGGAAACAGCCCCGGTGTCTTTCAGGCATCAGCTCAAGATCTTCACTACAAATTGCAGCGTTTCCTGGCTTCGGAAGAAAAAAGGCCTCAATTATGTGAAGGACGGCAGTAAATGACATATAATTGTCCTGCGGTATTAAACACAGTGTCTGCTTGGTTTTACAGGTGTACGCTCCTGAAAAGGACGGCCACGCGCTCCGGGGCGAGCCTCCGTCGTTCGGGTCGAAACAATCGAGCAGATCCAACGGTGATTATTTCACTCGTGTATGGTATGGTTATTAATGCAAATTGTGTCTTTTTTTTTTGTGTCTCTTTTATCTGACATTTCTGGTCGCTTGTTTATGTTCAGGTGTTCATCACGTGTCAGAGATACAGAACCAACGCAACCCAACGTCCCATCAGGAGCCAAAGGACAGACAAGGTTTCTAATTATTCTGTTTTATTATAATTATTATTATTTATTATTATTATTATTATTAAAATTCAAAATCTACCCATTCCATCTGATTTAGCTGCTCTACTGTGTATCCGCAGAAGCCTTTTACAGTCTCGCAGTGGAATAAATGGCCGATCTGCAGGTTAAATAATGGGTTTTATTGTTTTTGTGCAGCGGATGGAGCTTTACGCATCGATATCAGCGTGCATGAAAGAGATCTGGAGAACATGGCCAAAGGTAAGAGGCTGTTTTCTGGATCAAAAGCAAACAAAAGAGAGTAAAAGTGTAGCAGGTGAATATTAATTATCTTCAGCAATTATTCCTGTTTTGATTGTTAATTGGGGACCTGTGTCCCCAGCCAGCAAATATATATTTATACAGCAGCTAAACGGCTGACAAGGCCCGGTCACCACATTTAATTAATTTAATTGTTATTTCTAAATAAATAAAGTATCACATTGAATTAAATATACCCACTTATTTGATAATTAGGTTGAATTTCTGATTTTATAAACCCACATTGAACTCGACTATTTGTCCAGGGTTGTTTAATTATCAAAACAAAAAGTGTTTATTATATTAATATTCAACAATTATGTTTTAAATGCAGCGAACAGCCCACGGCCTGCTAAAGATGACGTGCCAAAATTTAAATGTGAATTTACATTTTTGTAGGCCTAAAGTGTTTCCATAGTTGTTAACCACTTAATCACGAGATGTGGGAGTTTTGACTTATTATTGTAAGAGGAAATCGTTTAGAGGCTATTAATATTTTAACGAACAGAGCCAGAACCCCGAGGCACGGCAGCTAATTATTTTACAACGCTTGGAAAAACCCTGGGACTCCATTATTATCGTCTCAACCTCCAGGCAATGCATGGCAATTACTGTGGCAGCAAGCGAAAGGAAAGCGGTGAAATGGTTGTTATCAAAGATGTAAACGCACCTGAAGTCGGTTTACTGGGCTGACATAAATCTTCATGTGCAGAAATTCAAAGTATATCATATTAAGTGGAGTCAAATTGATGTGAGGTAGGAAGAAAATGTTTTTTTTTTTTTTTTCTTTTTACGATTTTTGGGGAGTTATTTGTGTTGATATTGGTGGTTATTTGCATTATGGTGCATGATTTCTCACTGCACCGCACCCCTGCTTGTTATTCAGATGTACTGTAGGTGTCAGATTGGGTAAATTTCAGTGTTTTAGGGTGAAAAATGACATTCCCTTGCAGCAGATGAAAATAAGTTGGTGTTGAAATTGATGTATCTTTGGCTTTTGGCTTTGCAGAGGAATTGCAGAAGCAGCTTGTGGAACAAGTTGAGCTGAGGAAAAAGTTGGAGAGAGAATTTCAGCATTTAAAAGGTAGGACAAAAGTGAGTCTGGTTGTATTTTGTGAGTCAAAGTCACAGAGAGATGCATTTTGCATCTTTGTTTGGATCTTAGATGTTAGGAGAACAGCGAGTTATTTTGTGCCTTGAATCCAGGAATGTGCCTTTTAAATTTAACTCCACAATGTCAGAGAGTTTCCATCTGATGTGGCCTTCGGTACTCTTCAGATAATTTTCAGGATCAAATGAAGCGTGAGCTGTCCTACAGAGAGGAAATGGTCCAGCAGCTGCAGATTGTTCGAGGTTGGTCTTTCTCTGTACTTTGTGTGCCTCCATAGATTATGACTGTAAAGCGGATGTAGATCAATGCTCTTTAAGTTTATGGGGAAAAAATGTGATCCACCAAAAAAAAAAAACGTTTAAGTAACATAGTATAGTAACAATATATCAATCAATCCGAACCATCTAGCCTCTAAACTAAAAAAGAAAGGAAAAGTGACACTTGCATATTAAAATACTGTATTAGCGATTTGTGTCCAGCCTTTTTCCTGTAAACTCCATATTTTTTCTCCTGCAGTTGAGTAAATTATTAGATATCAGAAGTTGAAACTGAAACCACATTGTTTTGTTTGCAAAGGTTATTTTCTCCTAAATCATACTCTGGAAAATTGAATAGACAGACCATTATGTAGTGCTGTATCAGTTACATGCAGTAGACAGCAACTAATGCCACCCGTTAAAGGATTGGTTTAATGTTACAGTAGTTTAAATACAGGGTTCAAGTACACAGAGGGGTCACTCTTAATACCATAGGGGCAAACGGCATACATTACACTCCTCCACTTCAGATGCTAGGCAGCAACCTTTTTATTCATTTTTTGACCAATTTTTTATTTTTCATTCATTTTATTTTTGGATAGACACTTTGTGCAGCGAGTTGGACCAAGAGAGAAAGGCTCGTTATGCAATACAGCAGAAGCTAAAAGGTAATCTTAAGGTTATCTGGTCCAAAAAAGGAACACACATGTTATTTATTGCCTACAAACATAAAATATGCAAGTGCTACTTTTTTTATTGAACATCTCTTGTGATCAGTGTGATCGATATTTACAGTAAGGCACCATTAAAGGATAGGTTCACATTTGTTCAAGCCGGTCTGAAAGCAATACTCGCATGCCCATATGTACATTGAAAGTATGGTTGGTGGCTTTATTTGCTCTTCCTGTCCGTTCTGGCTGTAAAGAGATCCCCTCTTAAAGCAACTACAATGTAAGTGATAAGTGAAATCCACATTCTTCGGCAATCTGAAGTAGTCAAATGAAGTGTCTGTCTCTAGGTTGCAGTCTTTTTAGTACAAAAATTCCTCATTGTGTTACAAATCTTCCACCATGGCTCAGCAAAGACATACTGTCTATAAGTGTGTTTCCATCCACCTGTTTTTATGGACATTTTAAACTTTTCATTTTTTTTTTTTTTTACTTGAAATATCACAATACAGTTTTTACTTTTGGCTGAGGTGGAAAAGTTGGTGTATCAATAAAAGCAGAAGGAATAAATCACAGAAGCCTCCGCTCCACTTAAGAGACTAAAAATAGCATCAAACAGAAAAACATCCGATCTGTGGGGAGCGATGAGGAGATTATAACCTTCCTCTGATTTATACATGAAACAAACATAAATGCCATCAAGTTTTCCACCGTTTGAGGTTTGACTGGCGCTCTTTTAATCACGTCATCTCGTTGTGCCCTCTTCCTCTGCAATGTTTTAATGGCACCCAACACCAGCTGTTTATCTCAATGAACCAACTCCTAACATTCGCATAACGGTAGTGGATGGAAATGCATATTAATTCTCATTTTCTTTTACCAATTTTCAGAAAGAAATTTGGTTAAAATGTACGCTACATTTGGATGGCAAACTGGCTTATGAAAATCGGAGGATATTTTGTACTGCAAAGACTAAAACAACTGGAAGACGCCCACTTGATACATAAACCTTCAAATTAGCTGCAGCTGACTGGAGTCATTTTTTTTTACACAAGGAGAACAAAGACTGTGGATTTTGTCCCCCATCACTTACATTGAAACCATATTAAGAACGGATCTCTCTGTGCACAGGAGGAACAATTACAACTAACAAAAACAGTCTCAATGTACATATGGGCATGTGAGTATTGTTTGAAGACAGACTTGAAAAAATATGAACCTATCCTTTGACAAACACATTGGGTAAAAACAAACAAACATAAAACAAAAACGTGTAAATTGAGCAATAATTTGTGAGAGTGTCGTCTGTGTTTGTCTGCATGTTCTCACTGATGGACCGGTTCCTCCCCAGAAGCTCATGACGCCCTTCACCATTTCTCCTGCAAGATGCTCACCCCTCGTCAGTGTACCGGAGCCTGCACCTTCAAACCCCCGCTGCTGCCTCCCTAGTGCAACCACCCTGCACCTGACCCCAGCACAGCCAAAAAAGAAAAAAGAAGAAAAAAACACACACAGGTCGGCCTCGTGAGCGCTCATGTGTTCACCTCTCACCTGAAACCCAAGGATTACCAACCTGCTGTATAGATACACTACTGATTCTAGCACTTGAGTGAAGACGTCGACACGCGGGGGAGGTTTTGGCAGCAACCGCTCCCCCCAAAAACTGAACCTTTGAGTAAAAGAGATCAAGATTTACTTAAACATGGAGTTCATTTTACGTTGTGAATCGAAGGATTGTTGATCTGAAGCTGCGAAGCTCAAACCAAGGAGTCTCTCTGAATCAAAGTCGTCTGCTCTTTAGCTATTCTGAAAAGAAAAAACAACACTATATACATATATATATCACGTGACGATGTGCAATGGCTTGTATTGATTGTGATATTAAGTTCAAAATGTATTTCATTATTTAGCTTTTGTTGCTTGTTTGAATATCTTGCGTTTTTACATATATGTGTTATTTATCTGTCTTTGGTTTAATTTATTGTTTAGATTATTTGTAACAATGTATATGTTGTTAAGCACTTTAAATGGGCAACATTTCTGAATTTGACCATGCCGCTCTATACCAAATTCTTTTATCAAAAATATGAGGATCTTTAGGTTTAAAATAGAGCACATTATTATGAGCACTTACTTCAACAGCCGTTCAGGTTTGACATCATACAGTTAAAGATTTTCTCTCACTGAGTTTGAAGTGAAGATAAAAAAACAGTCTTGAGCCATTTATAGATATCATGTACAGTTTAGACTACTTTAACACGGATCCGATTCCATTATTTTCTCTGTTTCAGGTTTTTTTTTCTACCATTACATGCATCTGTGAGTCAAAACAGACAAAACCAAAACTTTTTCCTATCATCTGACGGTCTTTTTATAAGAAGAAGACACTGTATGAAATATGTGTAATCTGCCATTCTCACAGCTGCATTTCATTTTCTCTTATTTGTTGAATTTGGTTTGTATAAAACAAACAAACACGAGCAGAGCAGTTCTAAAAGAAACAAATTCTAGTTTCTGACACAATCTACCCACAAGTTTCCCATTTATGTATGTACCCATGTCAATATTAATAAAATGTGAAAGCCACTTTCTGCTTTATATCCTTACTTTGTTGTTTCCTTCACTGGTGTGAGCCTGACACCTACTGGCCTCCACACAGAATATCCTCCTCAGATGGATCATATTTCCTCTTATTGTATTTGAGTTCAACATGATCTCTTTCATTAGGCGGCTACATCAGTGCATGACATGTCCAGTCAACTTATAATGTTTGACGTCGAGTCAGGGGAGCAGGCTGATCTAATAGTGAAATCTAATTCTTCTGATGGGAGGACTAATAGATATTGATTACACGGCTCTCGGTCCCTGGATGCTTCATACTGAGACAGATACTCACATAATGTCACTGACACACGATGAATGTTAATTTTCTGTGAATGTAATTGCCCTCCGTGGTAAAGACGGTTCCCCTTTGAATACTAACAAGGTCTGCAAAGCTGAACTGAACTGAACTACTGTGGGAATGATTGGCATCTTCACTGTATTTTTCTTTCGCGGCTAAGGTTAAGAAAAACCTGATTTAGGGTTGATATGTGGCGAAGAGCATGGATGGATTATGTGACGATGGGCCCCTGGGCACAGACATGTAAAAGCCCCCCCCCCCCCACACACACACACTCCTCATCAAATGAGAACGACCCACAGATTAAGATTTAGATGCAAAACCACCACAAACGATGCAGCCATGTGTGTGGTTTCGTGTCTTTTTGTGGTCGTTTTGCATGTGTTTGTGGTTGATAGTCATGATGCGCCTCTCCGTAGTCGTTTTGTGTCTCTTTGTAGTTGTTTTGTGTTGTTTTGTGGTGGGTTTATTTTCTCTGTGGTGGTTTTGCGACACGTTTTAGTCATTTGTGGCTCTCTGAAGACTTTTGGTGTCTCTTTGTGGTGTTTTGTGTCTCTTTGTTGTCATTTGCGTCCCTTTGTGGTCTTTTTACACCTCTCTGTGGTCTTTTTGCAACTTGTTTTAGTTGTTTGCACCTCTCTGTAGTTGGTTTGTGTCTCTTTATGGTGGTTTTGCTTCTTTTTGTTATGGGTTTGCTTCTCTTTGTGGTAATTTTGCACCTCTTTTTAGTCTTTTTTGTGTGTGTATTTTGGTGGGCCTAGGGGTCATCTGATCCCTTGGGCCTGTGCTTGGAAGGCCCATTCAGTAATCAATCCATGGTGAAGTGAAAAAAACAATGTCGCCTTAACAAGGAGATTTCAGGCTTTTGTAAACCCCTCCAAAGTTGAACTGAGTCTGTTGTGAGTTTAAGGACAAAAGGCCTGAAAGCTGCTGACTAGTGGCATGATAAATTATTTCATGATAATTTCATAATTATGCAACAAATTTAAAGTAGGACTTACGGCGCTCATTCAAAATGTGCCCGTATTCCCACATCGCTCCATGGTCCATGGACATGACGCATTGGTAATAAATTACATACATATGATGAGACCAGGTAAAATACGCAGTTTACACTTTTTTATTATTATTAATTTTATTTTATTTAAAGGGGACCATGTACAGTTTAAAACATAAATGTCACAATTTGATGCATTGTACCAGAGTATATCTTTAAGCTGATTTGCCTCTGTAGTCCTCTGGCAGGTCAAAACAAAGAAAGCATAATAACAAACAGTACAGGGTAAAGACATAAAGATATATGAAAAAGAACACACAAGACACACAATACAAAGCTACACACAATAGCACATCACAAAAGTATGCTTGTCAGAATAAAAGCAAGTCATAGAGACCATAAAAGAAAGAATTACAGAAGAATTGGTCGGTGAGTACAGAGCTGAGCAGCTAAAAACAGACTTTTTAAGTTGGTTTTACACATGACCACAACTTCATAATATATTATAGTTGTTTTACTTGAGTTTATTTCATACATATGAGACAAACAAAGATAACAATAAAATATAAAGTTTGTCATATTTCTGTCTCTCTTACAATGATTTAAATGGTGGAAAACGTTGCCAGTCAACAGGCGAGATTGCTTTATGACAATACTGGATCTTTATATAACTTTTGCATCAATGCGATAAAGTAATTTTGTATGTTGTACATTTAGATTGCTGAAATAGCCAGTGGTGGAAGAAGTACATGTACATACAAATAAAAGTCCAGCATTCAAAATTTTACAAAGTGAAAGTATTGGCAACAAAATGTACTTAAAGCATTAAAAGAAAATGTAATTTTATGTCAAATGGCCCCTGCGTAATATTTAATCAGGATTTTTGGTCAATATTATTGATGCATTAACATGTAAGCAGCCTTTTAATAATGTAGCTGGTCAAGGTGGAGCGATTTTGATTTAATTAAACCTATAGCCATGCTTTCTATTTTATAAACTAATCAAATCTTTTGAATGTAGAATGTAGAAATAAATGTACTGGAGGAAAAATGGCAATATTTCTATATGAAATGTAGTGGTGCTGTGTAGAGTGGCAGAAAATGGAAATACGAAAGTAAAGTGTAGGTACAGCATCTTTTATCCAATTTATTTTCCATAAACAGTTTCTCAGTTGATTTTCTATATCATGACATATGTATATCGACAATGTAAAATTTCATTACTGTAATCGAGGATTTTATCTAAATTGTTCACTCATAATATTGTTTTACATTAGTAAGTAAGCAGCTCAGTTTCAACTGTTAGTTTTCCTGCCTCTCTAAGGAAAAGTCCACATTGAGTGTATTTACACAAGCCAACATTGAATCCGCACACTGTAATATCAGATATTTTAATAGAAGAATAATGATCTTCCTGCTCGACATATTGTCTCACAGTATTTGCAGTCTGTACTACTGATTCATTATTTGCTTGTATAAATATGTGTGGTCAGCGGACACCTGTCCCATCACTGGCCATCAACAATACAACAGATGGCAGCGATACATAATGATATAATAAAACCTCTGATTCTCTCTGTATGAAACAAGCAGCAGAACTAGTTTGTCGATTGATTCTTTGTATGAACCTCGAGGGAAGGAGCGTTTTCGGATAATGGATTTGGGCATAATGTGTTTGGTGTAATAGTGATTATTTTTTTGTTCAGTTTGGAAGTATAAAACCATTGTACAAAGCAAAGATGTCATTGCTGGAACAAATACACTATACAGGCTGATGAGGATCTGAATCAGGATCTTCATTTGAAATGATAGGGCGCCACCTACTGGCACTTCCAGCACCCAACTCTTTACCTGACTGAGTTTCTCCTGACACAGTCTTGTACTTTGGACGGCTTTCTTGTGTCTGTACTTAAAGCGACTTGTATATAAAAGGCCGTGGCATCAAATAACTATAAATAACTGCTGGTTTAAATCCCCTAGAGTCAAACATTTATTTTACTTTCCTTGGTAGGTCACTTGTCTTCACTTCCCTCGTCAGTCATTCACTACTTGTACCGGCCCTGATCCTTTGTTCCTTGTTGGTTTGTCTTAGTTTAATTGTGGTTTCTGTTTCTGGGAGTTCCTAATATGTTTCTGCCAATTTATCAGTCGGTATTACCCTATCACAGATATATTGAGATACACCGGTTATCTGCGTACATGTTATATTTATTTATTTGAAGCTAAGTTTCTGACATCTTAGTTAAATATATTTACATAATCAAACACCATTTGTATTTTGTTGCATTTTGTAGTAGGAAAGCAAATGCAGCTCCACCCGGGTGAGGCCGTAAAAAAGTAAATAATGCAAAAACAAAACACAACATATATGATAAATTAGAAAGGGGTTATATATATATATTGTAAAGACATCAAAAGAAATACCATAATAAGTAAATAATTGTATTTTACAAAAAGCGTTTGATGCAGATGTAAAAGAAAAATCTCACATGAATTATGCTGTAGTTCTTAAATAACCAATTGAATAAATAACAATAAATAATAATTATACAATTCCTACTCTGATTGTTGAAGTCTATAAAAGTTAACCATATATTTTTTAAATGTACTTCTGTATTTTAAACGTGAATTTCCACACCTCAACGTATTGTATTATGACATGTGTTATTGAATCATACAGGAGGTACGTGTGAGCCTCCTGTTCAGTTGTAACACTTCCAAGTACCACAGGTTTTTACAGACAAACACTCATCAGTGTGTTATCAGACACAAGCATTTTTAGTGACTGAATTAAACACAAAGAATGGAGAAAGTGAGAGCCAAACATCTGAACAACGACCTCTGTAACATCGTTCGGGGTGAGATCAGGATCCTTTCAAGAGACATGGTGGCCCTTTAGCTGGAGCTAAAACACCACTACAAAGCTCTGATCACAGCTGGGGGAAGGATAGAGAGGCCGTGCTCCAACAAATACATGAGCTAAAGAATGAGCTTCAGAAAGCTGAAGCCATGAACGCCCACGAGCAGAGAAGAGAGGCAGTGGCCTCCCCCTTAACAGTGGAAGAACTTCTTCAAGAACTGGAGGAGGCAAAAAGAAAGCATTGGGCTGAAAGCCAGGTGCTTATCACCGAGGTCACCACGGCCAAACGGGACCTGGAGGATCTCAGCAAAGAACTCCAGAGAGAGAAAGTCTCCAGGGTCCAGGCAGAGACAGAAAAACTGGAGGCTGTGGAGATTGCTGAGGCTCTTTTTCACAAACTGGACAACATGCAGAGGGTCTCAGAGGAGGATCAACTTCGTCATGAGATCCTGGAGCTGCAACAAATACTCCAGAAGGAGAAGGACTTGAGGAACCAGGCAGAGACTGAAAACCTCAAGGACTTTTAGATCAGTGAGGCCTTTTGTAAAGATCTCGACCGCCAGCTCCAGAAAGAGCAAAACTGAGGGCGGAGGCAGAGAGCAGCAAAACTGGGGAGGCTGTTTTCCAAAGATTGGATTCCAAAGATTGCTCGCTGATAAGATAAAAAAGGAAGAAAAGAAGCAGGAAGCTTGCATTGGAGACACTGTGGACCTCATTCAGATGATGGACAAAGAAAAGGTTTGAGGGTCCAGGCAGAGTCCTATGAACTGGAGGCCATTGAGATGGTGGAGGCTCTCCAAAAGCAGATTGAAGAGCGTAGAAGGAGGTCCTCTGCCAGGACAAGGACTTCCTGCTGCAAAAGGAGGAACTTTTCCCTCTTCGTTTCAGAAGCAGAGGAAGAAGAACAGCATCAATCAGCTCTCTCTGTGTTTACAGCACATGTACATTTCAAATAAAAAATATGACATTAAAATTTTATTCCACCTCAAAGATTCACTATATCAGATCAGATTATCGGTTATAAAATCGGTATCAGTATCGGTCTCAAAAATCTCTTATTGGTCGGGTTTAGTACCCTCAGTCTCAGTTACAGTCCTGATTTTGTTTGGTATTCTGCTATTTTTCAGCTTATTATTTCCTTTACTCATGGGAATAGAAGAGCAAAAGAGCTACAAACGAGAAAATGAGAAACATTTATGTTCAACTCTTCACTAAAGTGCCCATAACCAAAGAACATGGATAGTGTTTGATTTTATTACTGTACAGTCTGCTCTAATATGGGCTGTATAAAGCAAATCACCCCAGTGATTTAGTATTGCAATTCCAAAAGTTGGCAAACTTGTGAGAGACAGATTAAAAAAGATTAGTTCAAATCATCCAGCAGAGGCGGAGATATCCTGATTTTAAGTCCCTCATATGGGTCACACTCCAGAAACGCTGTATCCTACACTTCCCATGATGCAATTTACTGTTGTGGCATCTTTGTGTTTGACCTTACCAGGCACTTCAAGGCTTACATGTTTCTTACCATGTTTCAAACTGAGGGTGATTTTTTTCAGGCAGGCTCCCTCCAAAGACACAAATACATTATACATCTGTTTTCACAGACTGAGTAGTACAGCCCATAATAAGTAAACTGACCTTGATGTGTAAAATATAAGTTATCATGGAAAAAGAAAGAAAAACTTCTATGGACTCAAGTCTGTACTCAGTACCCCTCAGAGTACAGACCTATTGTTCGAATACTGATGCAATGTTTTTGATCATCTTGCTTTCCAAGTTTTGATAAGAAGCAGACACATTTTCAGGGTCAGAATCCTCCCTGAACTCAGGTTTTCATCGTGGACGTGCAGCTTTGAGAAAATCCTTTTTATCAGGACCACAGCAGACAGCTCAGCTTAGCAAATATTTAAGAACTCATACCTTTTGAAATATTTATCAAGATTATCTTGGTGATTCCAGAACTTCCATGTACATCTGTCTCTGCTTTTCTGTCAACTTATCTATGAAAAAATAAAATGTAAAAGATAAGAAAAATAAGGGCAAAATTGTATTTTTAAGTTATGATCAACTTGGAACTCTGAGTTGTCATGACTAAGTACGATAAACTGATTTACTGCCCCAGTTTAAACACAGTTTTTGTATTTGTAAGATTAAAAAGTAAACTAATATAAACAAATTATAATTCAGTTTAAGAGCACAGTAGAGTCAGCTGGTATTAAATTACATGAAAACATGATCCACTCAAGAAAATAAAACATGCCTGTGTGTGTGATACTCGGGTTGCCTTTTCTGGGAAAATGTTCGTTTGACCTCTCAGAAGGTCCAGGTACAGCAGTTTTGAAACTAGTGATGATTTTCATCTTGTTTTAGGACACTTGAGCAGGTCTGATACCACCTGACTTTGTAGTTGGAAGCTTGTTCTCTGAATGTGATGGTGGCAAAAATATATTTAAGTTTGTCAAAGAAATGTGTGCAAAATCAGGAGTGTCAGTTGTTGCTGCCTCTAGATGCTTGAAATATTGTGTTTCCAAAAATGTTAAAGGTTCAAATGGACAAAAAGGGTGTTGATCGTATCTTGAAACCCCTAAAAATGTTTATTATTCTCATATTCCTCCTTATCCGGATCCATGAATACTTATTTCATTTTTAGACCACTTCAGTGAATTTAAAACTCTATAAATGATTTCAAACTTGCCATTATGTCCATTTGAATTAATTCAATCTTTATTAAAAACATGGAGGGCAGCTTTTCTCCAGTGTAATAGGATTTGCTCCCTGGTTACTAAGAGCTGGGAAGGCCATATAGTGTAACAGCCCCTTTGAGACATAATTGTTCTCATCCTAAATACAAAAGAAAGACATAAAGGAATGTGGTGCAACAGGTTTATTAAAGGGTCAGTTCATCCAAATGGCCTTGAGATGTTGGTTGTTTGTTGATATTTGAGACAGAGATGACATGCCCATGTGAGTACATTGCATGTTGGCTGTTTGGTCCACATTGTTCCAGCCAGAGATGAGCTGCATTTTTGAGTAATATTGTTGACATTTTTACGTTAAAAACCTGGTGGAATAGAATCACTTCAATACTCAGTTTGCTATACTGTACGGGCAAATTCACAAGCAAGTACATAGCCATTTACTTTTGTGAATGGGTGCAAACAGAAAAGAAGGTAAAACGACAATGAGATAAGTTGTGTGGAGAAAATATTCTATAAACATGAGTTTAATGAGTACAAATGATTGTGGTTTATAATTTTTAGGCTACTTTACTACAAATATAAAAAGACACACCTGTTGCGATGTAGGTGAAAATATCATTGGTAACAGTGTTAAAAAAAACATGTAAATGTGTCTTTAAAAAAGAAAAACTTTTTTATTTTGCAAAGAAACCAAATGTGAGTACATTGCATGTTAGCTGTTTGTATGCAGAAGTCTATTCTATTCTATTCTATTCTAGTTGAGCATGAAAGTTCATCTGTGACCTCCGAAAGTAGTAGTTTTACAAAAGAATCTTAACTCAAGGCCAACTTACTTTCTGGACTTTCAACTGCATCTTACTCATCCTTAACATTGGATGGAGTTTGCTCAGTAAAGTGTATACTTGAAAACTCTATTCATCATGAAGACCATGAAATCTAACTGAAAGATCTGTAAACAAAAAAACAAAAACAAAAAAAGAAAAGAAAAATATCTGGTGAGTTAAGTTAAGATTCTGTTGTTGTTTATAAACTGGTGAGCCATCACAGTTTATACTGTATGTACATCTTACTATTATTCACCTGGCTACCACAGCTTTCACCTGTCTAACACAGCATTATATTTTATATTTTATTTTATCTGTATTTTATATTTTATTATAAGACTTTTGTCTTACGTCGTAGACTCTAATCTTAATACATTTATTTTTTCATACATGTAACGTTTGTACGGCTTGACGGAGGCTGAGATTTAATAACTTCATTAACGACTGATTCCTGCAATTGTCGTGCATGTAACAATTAAAAAAAACTATTATATCACGTTAATCTGAATATCATTCGACGGCTGTTTTTCCCCTCCTCCGTTGTGCTCCTGAACGCACCGCTGTCGCTGTGCGCGCGTTCACGCGGCGCTCTGCGCGTCCCAGTCATGTGACAACACCTCAGCGCGCCTGCGCAAACAAATACAAGATGGCGGAGAGTGCGGAACTGAAGGTAAGTCGCAGCCTGAAATCATTACAAATTTACTCGGTTACCGAGCGTTTGATTGTCAAGTCACACGGCGCGTCCGTGATTTAAGCCCCCGGGGGCTGAGATGTTGTCGGATCTGGTGTTTATCGCTCAAACGCAGCGGGAACTTTACTGAATCCGCGGGCGCCACAGCGACAGCGGGCATGTTTATGTTGATGTTGAGTCGCGCTGGTTCGTCCGCGGACCGTTTTTTCTCCACAGCTCCACTTTAAAAACCATCCTGCGGGTCCCGCTTCAACGCGGGTCCTCCCCGCCGCGTGGTAGCCGCCTCATGTGCGGGGTTTGTTGCGAGATATTTGGCGTTAAAACAAAACAAAAAAAAACAAAATAATAATAAAAAAAAAAAACCACCGCTGGCTGGCGAGCGTTTTGCCGCGCCGACGTCCCGCAGACTGTCGGGCGGGTTGACGGTGACAGCGGCGTCGTGCGGGAGGCGTTAATGTTGGGAAACGCGGGGGTCTTAACGCACACGTAAAGGCTGTAAAGTTGGCTTCGTGTCCGCGTCACCTGGCCTCTGCTCGGATACCTGCGACTCACTTTACCTGTTGATACGCGCGTGATAAACATAACGGCGCGCCGGCTGTTTGATCCGCGACGCGTTCAGGTGTTCACTTCCCACGTCTTCTCGTCGCGTCGCCTCCTCCGCGTTGCCCGGTTTTGCCCGGCAGCGACACGGAGACGCGGTTTTAATGCAACTTTGCAAAGCGCAGCTGGATCATATCTAGCAGGTATCGATCGGAGTCGTGCGCTATTTTTAGACTTTTCCCCCCAGTGCGTTTCCACCGCCTGCCCGGGATCTGTGGATCCATACCTGCTCCTTGTGCCAGCTGCTGCTCAGCCACGCAGACTGTAATGAACAGGGTTTCAGCTGCACCCTCTGCCTCCTTTGAAAAGCCAGATGTGGTTTTCCTATATGGCCGACCGGTGCCTGTATATTACAGCCCCCCCCCTCTGATTTATGAGATCAAACTCAGTCACTGCTTTGCTTGTTTTTTCCTAATGTAAGTTGAACACTCGGTGGTTGGGCTGCAACCGACGATTGTTTTCACTGTTAATTAATCAGTAAATTATTATCTGTGTATGTGAAATGTCAGATAATGGTGATAAATACCCATCACAATTTAGTAAAGCCCAAGGTGACGTCCACATGTTTCTTGTTTTGTCTGAAACCCAAAGAGATATTCTAAGAATAAGAAATTCCTTACCACTGAGGATTATTGTTTGGCTTAAACAATTAATTGATTATCAAAATAGTTGACAAAGGCTTTTCTGTCAGTCGATTAATCGACTAATAGTTTCAACTCGTGAGTTTCTGAACTGTCGAGCAAAAAAAAAAAAACTTTTGGCAAGGTGAGATGGGCAGTTTGTTAGGTTTTGTTATGTCAATAGATTAATTAAATGTTAAAAAATAATATGTTTAATCTAGAAATTAAAGTTTTTTGTGGGATTCTGCTCATGATTTCTTGTCTGCACAAACATTAAGGGAGTCATTAGGCTGAGTGTTAACCTCACGTCCTGCTGTTGACCGTAGAGAAATGATGAACCACTGATGATACTTCACATACTCCCACTTTGAGGAAGCTTTTATACATGCATCGATAGTTTCAGTGTAATACTCGGAGCTCAGGATCTGAGTTGGAGTTGGCTCTACGTTATTACAGCGGTCAATCACTTATAAATTCCTGTGGACAAAATCGGCTAAATTTGTGAAATTAATGAAGGTAGCCAAGAGCAAGAGACATTATGTGGACCTTTTTTGATTCAGAAACGCAATTTCAAAATCTGGGAAAGCTGTGTGAGTCTATAAAATAGATGAAACACTGGTTGGTAATAGATTTGATGTAATGATTTTTTCCCCTCTTATATGATTATTGTTTTGTTATAGTTCTTGCACTTTACGCTTGCTTTCTGTCCCAAAGGAGTATATTTGTTGCACCTCTGATCAAGTGTGAGATTTAGATTTTTCATCTCACGTGAATATATGAAATCAATAGCTAAAGCTCTGAAATTACCTTTGTCTTTGACCTGCGCTCGACATAACTCCTCAGTATTGGTAGAGTTCTGTGCACATTAACTGTTGAATGAAGCTGCTAAAACTTGTCTGTTGAAACACAAACACATTCAACCAAAATGCACAGAGACGAGACCCATAAAACCTTCCAACCTGAGCATTTGCTATATTTCATCTCTAAAAGAACATGACAAGCATGCGAACCTAGATTGAAACATCACTGTATCATTTTCCCAGTGTGTTCTTTATAAAGTGTTTTGTTTAAATGACTTGGAAAATGATTCAAGCTTTGCTCAGTCGGTTGTGACCAGACAAGAGGTGATGACCACTCCTGTGGGTGTCATTAGTTTGTTTACACCACTACTAGGATTGGTACTTTCTCTCTTATTATTGTTTTTGATTGATATTTTCCATAAATGCCACTTTTTGTTAGAAAGTGGAGACTCTAGTGTCGGTATTTGCCGGAGCCTCAATCAAATAATGCACCAGTATCACCCCTCAAACCACTCGTGACTCCTTGCTGTCCATCCTGGCTATGAGCACCTTCGATGATGTTTTAAGTATTTATGTTGCAGGACGTCTCGCATTTACTGAGCACAGTTGCCATCTTGCTGATGAAACAGTGCACACACTTGAAGACATGACACAGACTTAGGAATACACATGACCAAATACTGATGAGGTGTGTAAAAATACAGTCAGCTCACAGTTGCATATATTATATTTTTAACACAACTGAAAATAAGATCAAAGTCTGACTTATTTTATCTCTCTCTCTCTTTTCTTCTTAATGTGAAAATGTGCAAAAAATTAACCTTTTTTTTAAAAAAGTTAATCTTATAGATTTAAATGAAAAATGTAAAAACTATTGACTTAAAAGAAAAAAACAAATGGTCTTTTTTACAAGCAGATCTTTAAATTGAAGGATAAATTATGACTGGATGAGAATTTTGTCAGTTAACGAGCAAACGTGTGAACTCGGCTGAATTTGGTTTACCACAAACCCCAATCTAAACCGTCACACAAACTATTTTTAGACTTCTAGAGTAGGACAAGGACATTTTTTAAGACCACGAGCTTGTCAACTTTTTTTTAGGCAGCAGTTGAGTCCTCTGACAGTGTTGATGGATTGTGTTTAATTACATTGATTCAAAAATGGTGTCCTCTTTGGATCAGATTTAGTTATTATCCATTTTTTCAGCTCAGATTGAGAGATTCAGATTTTTACACTGCGATAAATTGTGCCATTATCCATTGTTTCACCAGTAACACTGATACAACAACAAGGGATTACTGCACATAAAAACACACATGTTCCTTCTCTAATGTTACAGGAATCATAATGATCTATTCTCCCTCCTGTCGCCATTGTTATGTGAATATAGTAATTAGGACATGAAAGATTAAATAATTAAAAATGAGCCTCATTAACTCTGGTATATCATGGCATTTTACTGCTGTTTCATACCTGAGATAAAAACGTGTTATTTTAATAAATGAATGTGTCTCTTCTGTCCATATACAACGTGCTGTTTTTGCCAGACGCCAGTGGAGTACAGAGCTCTAAACTGGCAGTGATGTTGTGCACTGGCCTGGACTTACTAACATACACCAGTGACAGTGTGTGGCAGGAGTCACCAGACCACCAGTAAGAGAGATCTCAGAGGCTGTGGATGCAGAGACTATTAATGAAAAGGGAGGTTGAACAATGGTGTGTCATGACAGTCCTCAATACGATATATTAATATAGCCCATTTTTGCTAGTTATTGCTTGTTATTATTTGCATAATGGACTAATGTGGTGTTTATTTTCTCACTTAAGAGATAATCAGTTTTGTCTATAAATTGTCTATAAATTGTGAAAAATGCCCAGAAATAATGTTAACAGATCAGAAGTGATGCCTTCAAGTTGCTTGTGGGGTCCAACCAACCATCCAAAACCTGAAGACATTCAGTTTACAAATATATATGAAAGCAGCAAATTGTCACATATGAGGAGTTAAAACCAGAAAATGATTGGTATTGACTTAAATGGTTCATTGATTACCTAATTATCTGTTAATCAACTAATCAATTCAGTTATAGCAACATAATAGTTTGGCCCTACAGTGTTTGGACGGTACGTCCTGTCAGAAGTTCGGCAAACACATATTTCTTATCAACATAAAGTTTAAGTGCAGTTGTTTGTTCTTCTTTTAGAGAAATTGTACCGTCCAGTCTCTTTAACACTGCTGCTGTAGCCGGCTGTGGAACGTTCAGCAGCCATCTTGGATATATGCAAAGAATCTTCTTCATGGTATTAAACCCGCCTCGTATTACATAAACGATTGTGATTGGCTCGCCACATACCCGTTCTGGGGAAATCAGTTTGAATGGGAGAGGAGCCGGACGTATCTGCCAGAGCAAATAAAACATGAGCTCGCTGATTCGTCTGGTTCAATTTTTCACACATATTCAAAAAAACACTTTGGTGCATCACACCTAACGATTATATTTTTATTATAAAATGATTAATCTGACGATAGTTATTTTGATTAATCATTTGGTCTATAAAATGTCATAACATAGTCATAAAATACCCATCACAGTTTGCTTAAACTCAATGTGACAGCTTTAAATTGCTTCTGTTATCTGACAAATTATCATAGTTTATACAGTGAGTTGGTGCATAAAGCTGTGATGCAGACGCCCCAGACAAAATCTTTGCCTGCAAAAGCCTCTGATGTTGCCAGGCCCCCAAATGTGTCCTGTTGCATCGCATTTTGTTTCACAGGAGCCCCGATCCGCCTCAGCTTCTTTGAACTGTCTTCTCTCTTCTCTGGAGCTGCTGCAGCAGCAACCTGGCAATACAAATAACTGTCTGTGTGCTGGCGGCTTATAGGTGGAGACAGTCTATTTGTAGAGCCTGTGGCTAGGTTAATCCCTAATGATACAGGCCCTCGTCTCTGCTCCCTTACATCCTTTCAACACCTGCCTATTTCTCTTATTGTCATTGTCATTATCACTGCAGTTAATTATCAGTTTAAAGAGAATTAGATGTTCACATGGAAATCACCTGAGTGGATGATAACTGTTCTCATCTGTTGGTGTATTTAAAGCTTACATGCATGTGCAGATGTTGGCATGTGTTTCAAGCTCACACTAGGTGATTAAGAATGAGATTTTCTGGCATTTCGCAGCATCATCTCAGACGCAAAAGTACGGGAAATGTAAAAATCAGATTGGTGAGAGGTGGATTTAAGATGTATGGCAGCGAACAGCCGAATGTACTGCATTAAGCTCACAGTGTGAAACACGATACAGATGTTGCATGTCTCGTCTGTTACAGAGATGTCAGAGCTGTTTAGCGTTGAACCAGCTGGAACAAACTGTTGTAGAGAGTTTATTGCCTTTTCGCTGTTCCAAGCATTTTGTGGAGTTTATCAGTAAAGCTGCCAGATAAAGATAACAAACATGCTTTGTCACTTCAGGCTGCATGATGTATGATCTGTATGTTCAGCCCCGTCAACCCGGCATTTAAGCTCCGTTGTAGTCCGAGATTTCGCCCCGTGAATGCTCGTGTTGTCTGCAGCCATCGACTTCTGCTCTGCTTTGGCGAATGGAGCTTTTCTTAACTCCTGTGGTGATTTTGTTACACAGTCCTGTTGCCGTGGAAACATGTCACATTTGAGATAGACATGGGTAGGTAGCAGTTTGGAGCTCAATTGTGTGTTTCCAACTGGAAGAGAAAGACTGACAGGTTTTAGGTTTTTAAATATTGGAATATCAGAGAGATTTTGGTGTGAATCAAGAGGGGTCTATGAATAAATATGTCTTGTGTAAAGCCTGTCATCATAAAATATTTCTTTATCCTGCTGCAGGCTTTAGCAGTCTGCTGTGTTTGTCAGACCCTCGCCTTTAAGTTCATAAATCTCTCCAGCCGAGGCACGCAGCCTTGTTGAGTTTAGTTTTACTGTCACTTTAGTATTCGTGACTCATAATTCATTTATGATTTGCAGCAATTTTGTGTACGACTTGCATCAAGATTAAATGCCATTTTCTAATAAATCTTGAGCCTTTTCTTGAGTTTTATGTCCCACTACCTTGGTGCAGATGTCATGTTGCCAATAACACCGGATAGCACCTAAACCACAGGTTACCTAAATAGAAACTATAATTTGAAAAGAATTTGGGACACCTTGCTGCATAAGTTTGCAAGTTAATGAAGAAAAAGGGATTTTTTTGTTCTTGAGAGTTCTGTTTCTTCTTCTACAGACTTCATATGTATAGTTGCTGCAGACTGTGTGAAGATAAGTATTTAAACATGGAAACATTTTGTTATTTACAGATGAAGTAACTCACTTAATGGTCTGACTTGCCCAACAGGTTATAGTTAATAACATCATGGTGATTATGTGTTTATTCTGTGGTGTTTCTCCAAAATGTAACCGCCTTCCAGCAGGTAAAATGCACAAGAAACAAAATGGATTAAAGCGAAATGTTATCTCATTTTGAGAAACACACACCTTTTTAGATGGCCCAACATTTTCTTCTTAGATTTCAAGATTACATTTTAGATCAGGCTGTGTCATCAAATTAGAAAAGAAAGACACTTTTACTGTGCATATACCCAGGCGTTTGTCTTTCTTGGCAAATATTTTCCTCTCTTGTGTCTGTTCTTGTGTCACATCATGACACCTGCAGCCCCACAGCCTTTTGTCTGGTAAACATGTTTCCGTTGAGTCCTGAACACACAGCTTTAAGGGTTAACGGCTAATAATAGAAGTGAGCGCATGCCATGGCCTCTCCAGTGACCTGTACCCTGAAGGACCACAACTTAAGACACTGATTCTCTAAACACTTCGTTCTTTAGAAAGAATCCTGCTGTGAGCGGAAAATCCCTCTGCATTTTTAAGAACAGCTTTGTATGCTTTGCTGGAAGGATGTCCTCATTCCCCAGCAAACAAACCACCTAAAAAGATTTTTTTTTTTTAATGGATTATGATTCGATAAGCCAATTCTGAACAGGATTCAGATTCAATAAAATGCCATCTAACCCCATTCTTAGTCAGACATCCAACGTCTCTGCCGTTCTAAGCATTATCCAGAATGTACCATCATGGTGAAAAACTATTACTGTCAATCAGTATTGCCTCAAAGGCAAAGTATTTCCAGAAACTACTTTTGCAGTTTTCAAAAGAGCTTTCAGAACTGTTGCCAGCTGTGCAGCGGCCTGTCATCTGCCTCACAGTTTGTTACTAATAAGACCAGTACCATAATGTTAAAAAAGATGTGTTACGTAGGTATGGTAGGTAGCTTTTGTGACATGCCTTACAATCAAGTATCAATAAATAGATTCCTGATTGGCGGTCGCTGCGGTAATGACTTGTCAATCACAGGGTAGCCCCGCCCTAAAGCATACGCCGTTTTATCGTCTATTTTAGTCTAAATGTGACCATAATTTACAATTAACCTGCTGTACTGAAGAAGACTACTTGAAACTAGTGATTGAGACAATAAACTCATTCGAAAGATGTTTACTGAGGTAATAAATCAGGTGAGAAATAGGGTCATTTTCTCATTGACTTCTTGTATTGACTTCTCTTGGTAATATTACTGTTAGTTAGAAACAATAGTCTGGTTCACTGCGGTAGTTCGCTAAACGAGCTGAACAAGATCCATCCCAAAGTTCCTGTACTACCCCCCAAGTGGGGACTTTAAGCACACTTAGTTCCTCCAATGGTTCCTAGTCTCTTGGGAAAGTTCCTGCGGTGGAAACGTGACTATTGTTGTGATTTCAGCAAAAACCAATGGCAATATTTGTTTTTCATCATGCAGCTGTAGTGAGATGTGAGGCAGAGTTGAAATTGAATTGGGAGACTCCATTCAGCACAGACCATCTAGGCAGCCTTCTTTCTCTGAATGAGCCCAACATCAGAGAGGCCACTCTAATGATAGAAAGGCATCTATGCTCTCTACCAGCAACATGTATGCTGCACAGCCTGTAGTCTGCAATTCCACTTCATCTCGATGTCTGCCGACCTTTCGCCAACTCTGCAGAATTAAAAGGGTGAAGATCATTGTTGTCTTCCTACTCTGCTTCATTTTCTCACCAGATCAGTGC
The DNA here is from genome assembly GCA_031216445.1 of Lateolabrax maculatus. Lineage (NCBI taxonomy): Eukaryota > Metazoa > Chordata > Actinopteri > Acropomatiformes > Lateolabracidae > Lateolabrax > Lateolabrax maculatus. Next base: position 25,672,411 of record CM062198.1, read on the forward strand.
AATGGGATTTCGGTGTCTAATGTCTTCTTCTCAGCCTTTCAGCTTCTGTTCCTTCCTTCTTTCTTCAACACAGGGGTGAGGTCGGTGATTATCTCAAAGGTGTTTTGCCCCCACTCACTTGTTAATGCCACTTTGACATCACCGTTCTTTGTCCGAGCTTTTCCTGGCAACCGTCTTTGTCTACATACATGGCAGCAAAACTGTGCTGTTTGGTTGCTACCACCAGCATGTACCTGCACTGTTTTGGCACCACATTACAAACCCCGTTGTCATCACAGCTTTGTGCGGTTCAGCTTTGAGATTTACTATCTGCCCGTGGCAAGCTGGGACTAGACCTCTGTAGCCTCAGGTGCGGTGGCACAGCATTTAACATAGTAATGATTAAAAGAGAAATCATTCTGAACTCAGTCCAGCTGGGTTGCATGAACTGATCCTGCTTGGGGAAAGAATTGCCTGATCCATCCCAAACTCCGTCTTTTGTTTGATCCACAACGTGCACCGTGAGTTTGATACCACAGAGGCAGCAGTGAGAGAAAACAACAGGCGGAGAGTTAAGCCTGAGTCAGAGTAGCTGGAAGGCTAAGAGGTGGGGGGATGGGAGGACAGAGAGGGGAGGAGGATCGGGAGGGAGCTGGCACTCAGTACAGAGACCTCTAGCCGAGAGTGGGAGCTTTATATAATGGCCAGGTAGTGTGCAAGCTCCCCCCCCCCAATCTCCCTACACAACCTCCGCACACCCACACACAAACACACACATCCTGCAGAAACTGCTTGGCACAACATTATTAGCCTCACCATCTCCCAGTCTCTTGGGACTCAAAAGAACTGCATTACTGTTCACCTCCTTAAAACCAAGTAGAGTGCAGAAGGGAAGGTGGAGAGATGCTGCTACTTTGGTCTGGTTATGTGTAACGAATAGCACAGCCTCTGGAGGATAAAAGCGGAGGATTTTTACTACGCATCATTCAGTCTGGCGCTGTGACACGCGTTAAACCCACATTAGCAGTTGATCTGAATGGGTCAGCACTTGTCAGCTGACGTTAGTTTGCGACTGTGTCTCCAAACAGCCTTTGGTGAACAGGGTGTCTCTGTTGGCGATGGAAATTGAATCTAGGCTATTCATATTGTCATTGAACTACTGATTGTTCACTGAGTTATTTGTTTGAATCCATGGCCAAGTTACCTTTTTCAAGTACAAGTATCAACTGCATCAAATTAGATGATCAGTTTCTCATTTCTCCGATTTTATTACGGCAGACTTCTTGTACAGCAGCTTGTGTTGAGTCAACACTTTTTATTGGAGAAGTTTGGCCCCTTTTTGTTTTTGTATAAAACATGTTTACATTCCACAAATGAAGGTACCACACAGTGTTTTGGTATTGGTTCCTTAAAACAGGTATCGTATCTGCACCAGTGTCAAACAATACCCACCCATACCTATCGACCTACAGCATATACATAGTATCTTGTCATCGTTTGCACTCAAAGAATAATTTGCAAATCAAACAACATACAACTTTCTCGGATGACGTTGATTATGCCTCTATTGACTCCCATTTACATTTTATTACAATAGGAAACTGGAGTTGTGTGTTGCCTGACAATTATATTAGCTGGTAGTTATAACTCCCCAGAGATTGTCTCATGAAGTTATAGTTGGACCGTTTGTCATTGGTGGTTGATTGCAATTTGAGCCCTAAAGACCATCAGCATCCTCAATCAGTAAACACAGGCAACACAGTAATGGAAACATGGAGATTTCAGTGCACATTAAGATGACAGCCAATGCTTTCCAACTAATTTTTGATCATGATCGTGATATTGCTAGAGGCTGTAAGTAAGACTCTGAATCAAGGTGTGGTCTAGAGACTCTTGTTTCATCGCATTACTTCTCAGTGTCGTCATGAGGAGAGGAAAATATTTATGGTGTACTGTGTCGCTTCAGGCCATGGAAAAAAATAGCCTAAATTTGTATTCCTATGCAGGCTAAATTTGTACCAGGCCATTTCAGTCTTATAACCAATGTCTTTTCCAAGCAATGGGGTTAATCATCATCATCAAAAATATTTTGATCTTGTTTCTGTTTAAACACTTTAAAAAGGAATCTTTTGAGCTGGTTTTGGCTTTTTCACATGCAATAAGTGTCATTGTGTGCATGTCATAAGATGGTCATGTGACTGAACAGTGCATTTGAGGTTTCACACACACTCCAGCCCCCCGTTTGACCAGCACATGCGATCACTGCGAGCTTAATGATCTCTCGTGTTGTGTGTGTGTCCTGATGCTTTGTGTGTGTGAACATGTTCCCCTTCGGGTGCTGACTCTTTGTTTGCCAGATCTGTGGCATACATGCACCCTCTTTGTGCCTCAGCGTGTGTGCTCAGTTGAACTAAATCACCTTGCATGATAACTGTGTACTTGTGTGTGTGCATTGTACATTTGTGAATTTCCCTGTTTGCCCTTGTTTATGGTCATTTTCCACTTTTTTAAATTGGTGTGTTGGCTGATTGCATGTGATTAAATTTAAGAAAAAAATCAACAATAGACCTTTTTCACTGAAGACATCTTGATATTTCACAGTAGGAAAAAGCACAGGTGTGAATAATAAAATGAATCGTGGTTGAATTAATTTTAGCTGCGTCTGTTTCAGGGTCCTTGTATTGTGCATGATAATAACCTTAAACAGTACATATACAACAAAAAATATATTCAAGTTAAGATAAGAAAAACAGGATCTATCTAGTTGAAAATGCCTTTTGAATACGTATCTTCAGCATTTCTGTACTATTGCTTTTTATTGGCAGACATATAGGCCAGTACTGCAACAATTACTCAATTAAACGATTAGTTGAGGAACAAAATTTATCTGCATCGATTTTGAAAATCAATCATTTTGAGTCATTATTCAAGAAAAATTGCCAATATTCTCTGGTTTTAGCTTCTCAAATGTAAATATGTTCTCTCTCTTTCTGTGCAGAAAGATCAAGAAAATATTCAACCGATTACTTGGTGATGAAAGTAATTGTTAGTTGTAGACCTGATATTACTGATCCATCTGAGTTAAAGTTATCTGATTATATTTGCAGAGCCAGTGCATTGTTTGGGCTCTAGCCAGTAATCTTTTCTAGGAGAAGGCAGAAAAATGAAAAAGCTAATAAACATCTCAGCTCAAAAAAATCCAGATGACAGGCAAAGACACAGCTGCAGAAAAGAGCAGAAAGCAGATCTTCGCTACTGTCCCTAAAATAACAAGGGAAATAAAAGATGAATACTGGAAAATAAATCATAACAGAAGTGAGAGTGTGTGTGGAGCAACATGTACTGATCAGGACTTTCTTAGCAACTAGAGCTCATTGCCAGTTTTGGAGGCCTGTGTTCCTCCTAACAGATAAAACAGTCCTTTAAAGGCGGCTCGGCCACTGGCCAGTTTCAACCTGTCTCTCCTCATCAAACAGGCCTGTTTCCTTTTCATTATGTCTAACTTTTTCTGCTATCACTCATTTTAAAAGTCTAAATAGCCGATCTTACAGTTGTCATTAACCTGTATTTCTAGTAATTTTATCAGACAACGTAATGATGAAATAATGATTTCATCTGCAGCTGTGTAAGTATTTATGAGCCGTGATCATATTTCACATATACTTCTAACGTCTGACAACAGAAACAGAAAAATATGTAGAAGAATGAGAACAATAATATTGTGATTTTCTGCATAAATACGTGTGATAACAGAGCAGCAGGGGACTGAACGGAGGTTTGAACGAGACCATATCCCTCCCACCTTCTCTTGTTCTGTCTTGGTCTCTTGTTCTCTAATTAAAAACATGAGAAAAACTATTTTTGCTGTATATATGTTAAGACATGGTAAAAAAAAAAAGAAATGCATCATTAGTGTTATGGACATTGGTGCGCAGAGCAAAGCGTTGGTGAACAGGCATATGGAGAATGCCGATGCTGGGTTTTGTCAGATTGCACAGCAGTGTTGTGAGGATTGCCAGATGGTATCGGGAACGGTTGCTTTAAATTAAGGAACAGAGTCACTTGTGCTGATTAACACTAGCTGCGGGTACGTGCACACTTTTTTTCATTCTGATTAAAGATTTCAGGTCAACTGTTCCAATACGGCCTGGTGTTAACATGCGCAGTTGCATTTACTTGGAACAGCTGTGTGATATGCGCAAAAGTGATGCACACATCATGCATTCATCTTCCTCAACGGCTACCTTTCAACGCTTTGGTCGATCCCGGTTTTGTTCATTGTTTCGTGGACTTTATTTCTTATTTTCCCTACTGTTAAGGTGTCCAATAATGTTCAGTTCTGTAAGAGTTTGTATCCAAAACAAGCTCTCCGCAGAGGTCCAGTTCACCTTGGAAGCCGTCATATTTTGGAAATGTGGAAACATACGTCCCCGTGTGTTTATATCTTGAAGGAAGGCATGCGCAGAAAGTAATCATGTGAAATCGTTTCTTTTGATCAGTTTATCAAAAGGCTTGAACTACCCATCTGCAACTGGTTGAAATTTCAATCAGGCCTGTTTATTCTGATTGTGGTGTTTATATTGAGCATTTTTATTCTGTTTGGGCTTTTAAACCAATTATAATCTGGATATTAGGCTCTGTGTAAACGTAGCTAGTGATCATCATCACCATGCGCAGACATGCCACTCCACCAGAAAACATATCCTGTAAGATCCTGTTGTAGTTCCTTAATATCAGCAGGGAGAAAAAATATTTGCACAAGCCAACAAGCATGCAAGAGTTGGTTTGCATGTTTCATGAGGCTGTGTGTGTATACGGGTGTTTTAATAACATCGAAGCCTCTGATAGATGCAGTAGTGTCACTCTGAATATCTCTCTCTCTCACTCTGATAACACATAGGCATGGAAACAAGCCATCTTCAGTTTATTGCTGTGTTTTTAAAATATTACTGTACTAGAGTTGAGAAGTGGGAGGTGTTATTTTAGGCGACTTGGAAGTAAAAGTCCCATTAATTTTTTCTGCATAGATAATGTTAGATGACTGACATCTGGAGCACTTCCAAGGCTTGGATGGACATTAAACTCTCCCAGTTGGATCATCTGTACAAAATATGAGCAGCTCTATTAGAATATTTCTGGTTCCTTGAGGTAAAAAGTAAAAGATACAAGATACAAGATCTGCATAAAAACTTGAAGAGAGAAGTAAAATACAGTTTCCCAAGGGGCATTTTGGTGAAAAAGCATTCAATTACCAAGCCTAAAGATGCTGTTGTGTATGCTGCTAACAGCAAGCGGAAACTTAAGATTACGCTTTGTAGAAACTAGCTGCAACAATTAGTCAATTAATAGATTTGGATTAAAATAAAAACTAAAACATTATCTGGTTCCAGCTTCTCAAATGTGAAGATTTGCTGCTTCCTCCGTATTATATCATTTTAAACCAAATATCTTCTGGTTTTGGGCAGATGGTCAGACAAAGCGTTTGATGTTTAGTTTTGGATTCTGGATTTTGGATCCTTTTTGTCAACTACAGTGAGCTGTTTTGGTCCCAATGCAATGACAAAGCATTTTTAATTTGCTACAGCCCCTTGATTGGTTTCTTCTCCATAGCAAGGGTGGATGAAGCTCATGGTATCTTATTTACAGTAACATCACCAATCATACCAAACTGAGGGTAATAACTAGATTTCTCAGAAAAGAAGTACTTGCTGTTGCCAATGGATAAAGATATATAAAGATATAATACCTTTAAATAATCCTGTAGACTCTTATGTTTATATTTTTAGGAACCTTATATTACATTATTAAAAGAAAACTGTAATGGTAATTTAAAGTGCTAAAAACTATTACCGCCCCTCCCTCCTGTGTTTTCACTGGAGCTGTGGAGAATTTAATTTGGTTTGGAGGCTCAGCTGCTCTCTCTCTCTCCCCATCCCCCTTCCCTTCACCCCTCCATCAGTCATTCTCACCAGCTCTGGACACAGCAAATGATTACCCTACACCACTCTGCAGTCTTACAAGAATCTACCAAACATACAGAGAAGAGATGAGACTGTAGTTACCGTTATTTAAGTCAAGCTCAAAGTGAACAATAGGACAATGTCTACAGTAAACTGTGTAATTATAAAAAAACATGTTTAGTAGTGCCTAAACACAAAAAAAAATTGATAATTTTGTCCATCCAGAAACGCCAAAACAACAGGATATGAGTAAAACCTTTTTGCTCCTTCTGTTGTGGTCAGCAAACAACAAAAAATGTGCATCCCAGACATGTTGTGGGATACACACAGCCCGGTTACTCTGCTGAGTCTCAGCTCGTTAAACCTCCATTCTCTCCCCTCCTACTCCCTGTGATCACCTGCACTGCTTTTCAATACAGCTGAACTCACAGTTTAGTTGACCTTATTGATTGTTTTTGTCTCTATTGTCAGACGACTGCACCAGTATAAAATAGTGATTTCGTCACAGCGCATAAGTGCACACTGTGATCGGCTTTATTGACTTTAAAATGAGCAGTTCCTAACTTTACTGCCATACAGACCTGACCGCATCTGAGCAGGTTTACAATAGGTCCCCTTTTTTGGAAAGGTGTTTATTGATCCATCCCAAAGTAGGCCTGTATCACCACTAGCTGTTTCTTATAAAGTCTTAACAGTTGTAATGTGGAATTTTTCTGTGAAAGATCAACAGAGATGGGGATCTATCCGTGAGAGCATCGTGATACCAGTTTGTGAGTCGGTGGTGTTGGCCCAGCAGTGTTTTTTCCAAATTCTCGGCCAGTTTGGATACAGAGTCAGTTACAGATGTTTTGGAAAAATGGGTTAATGTCTCAGCAAGCGTTAGAGATAAACAGCATTAGACAGAAACAATACAGCGTCTAAAAAGCCTTGAAGGACTGTACTTAGTCCAAAAGTCAGAGCGGACATATGACTTTTATGAACAACTGATGTGCCAGCTATATGTCAGCACAGGGTTGACCAGAGACCGAAAGATGCAACGTTTCGATTCAGTCAATTTGTTTAAAGTATGTCTTTTGTCTTTGTGAGAAATTTGGAGCGCTGCATGTTTAAAATGTTTACTGCTCTGCCAGTGGAGTTGAACAGGAGTTTTTTATTTTCATCCTGTTCCATCTGTTCATCTGTCAACAGGATCTGCTCAGAACTTTTCGGAAAGGTTAGTTGTGTTGACTTTTGGTAAAAATCCAACATTTGGAGCTGTCAGACCTTCACAGATGCGAAGTGTTGTTGGAGGCACCTGCTCCTTTGAATGCCATGTCATTTCTTCAGTAGGCAGCATACCAAAACTTTTAACTCTTTTGTTATTCATGCACACGCCTAGATACTTTGTTAAATTTAATGAAAGGTAGAAAAACGCAAGATCAAGATAGAAGAACACCTTTTACCTTGAATAAAATTGAAGAATCAAGTAATTTTGAGAAAAGATGTCAAGTCAGAGATGTCAAAAAAGTGGACTAAAGACCAGAATCGGGGCCTAGAGCCTGACTGATAATATTTTATCAATATTTGAGAGTTTTAAACAAATAATCGGCTGATACTACTACTACCACTTTTTAAATGAGCACATTACATGAACAGTTTTGGTACGGATCCTTTAGATTTGACATATACACTGTTACCGATATATTTACAATAAGCTTTCAATCAGCCTTCGATGATCGAACGGTCTAGCTCTTCCTCAGCCCTGCTAGAACAAGGTTTGGGGTTTGATAGAATTGTATTGAATCTGTGTGGGAGGCGACAATTGCAAACTCTTTTAAAAGATTGATTTTGGGGCACCCCTGAGACTTAGGAGTTAAGATGCTGACCGTGAACCACCGCCCCTTGTTTGAATTCTTTGTTTTATGTTGTTCTATCCCTCGTTTCCTGTCATCTCTCTACCAACACTGTACACGGTAAAGACTTTTAAACAAATAGTTACGCTACGTTACAAGAATCCAAAGCCCTAATTTTCATACTACAGTAGTGATGACAAGTGCTCACTTGCAGTGTGAATGCCTGCTGTGCAGAGCTTGGAGCTCATGGCTTGTATTATACCAGTTATCAACTGGTCAAGCACCTGGATGGAGCCGAGCCATCAGAAAGTAAAACCTCGGGAGGGACTTTTTGGGGGACATGTAATACTGCGCAAGTAGCAAAACTGAAACTTGCAGATAAAATTCCTGAGTTCTTCCAAAGGATACTGTGAAAGTTCCTCCATTGAAAAAGGCTAATACTGAAACTTAAAGAGGGCTTGAGTCATAATTGTTTCTCTCTGTCTCGGTTTTAATTTCATATTGAACTCACTTTAATTTTAATGCTGTTAATTAGAAACAGTGCTGCTGAAGCACAACATGCTTCATGTTAAATGAAAGTAGAATCAGGCCTCAGCAGGACATTATTGAGTAGTTATGAACTGATAATAAGTCAACGTCATAAGGTGAAAATATGTTGTTGTAGGATCTTGTCCAGTTTGTGTCTTCCACCCTCTAATATTCTGGAGTTTCTTCCTCACTACAGCTAACACAGTCTGTATTGAAATGTCAAATGATCTTTCTTTGCACAGTTCTGATAGTGGTTTACTTGCCTGAGGGAATTTCATCATTCTGGGTTTTTGTGATTTGCAGCTTTAGTGTAATGTGTAGGTCAAACTGTTATTTTAGGGGCCTTTCCACAGTGACAGAAATATCACTCTGGTGGTCACATATTGTTTTCTTTGGCACCAAAATGATCAGTTTTAGATAAAGTGTTTATTGGCGCAAGATGTGACATGCTGGTAAATTCAAAGCAAAAAGTTCCTCTTCTGCCTTAAAAACCCAAACCCGTCTGCGTGCTCTGTGTGTGTTTGTGTATGTGAAAAGTCCCCTGTTACCACTAGCTATTCTCTTTGTATTATATCCCCTCTCCCTCTTTCACCCTCCTTCCTTTGTTGCAGCTTCCCTTTGCATCTATATGTCAAGTTGTTTCAGTAAAACAATACAATAGAGCATATTTTCAAACAAAACCATTTTTTGTCCTTTATAGTGTCGTTTTTGTTGTTTTTATATCGTTTTTGTCCTTTATAGTGTCCATTTTGTCCTTCTATAGAGTAAATTTTGGCGTTTTTTGTCGTTTTTGTTTATAGTGTCGTTTTTGTAGTTTTTTTCCTTTATAGTGTTGATTTTGTTGTAGTTTTTTGTCCTTTATAGTGTTGATTTTGTCCTTTTATAGTGTCGATTTTGTGTTTTTTTTGTTTTGTTGTTGTTTTTTTTGTTGTTTATAGTGTCGTTTTTGGTTGTTTTTTTGTCGTTTTTGTAGTTTTTTTCCTGTATAGTGCCGATTTTGTTGTTGATTTTGTCATTTTTGTCCTTTATAGTGTTGATTTTGTTGTTGTTTTTGTCGATTTCGTTGTTTTTGTCTTTTTTTGTTGTTTATAGTGTCATTTTTTGGTGTTTTTGTTGTATTTAGTGTCGTTTTTTGTTGTTTTTGTTGTTTATAGTGTCGTTTTTGTTGTTTTTTGTTGTTTATAATGTCGTTTTTTGTTGTTTATAATGTCGTTTTTGTTGTTTTTTGTTGTTTATAGTGTCGTTTTTTGTTGTTTTTGTTGTTTATAGTGTCGTTTTTGTTTTTTGTTGTTTTTTTCCTTTTATAGTGCCGATTTTGTTGTTGATTTTGTCATTTTTGTCCTTTATAGTGTTGATTTTGTTGTTTTTGTTGATTTTGTTGTTTATAGTGTCATTTTTTGTTGTTTTTTGGTCTTTTGTTGTTTTTGTCTTTTTGTTGTTTATAGTGTCGTTTTTGGTTGTTTATAGTGTCGTTTTTGTTGTTTATAGTGTCGTTTTTGTCGTTTTTTATTCGTTTGTCGTTTTTGTTGTTTTTTGTTTATAGTGTCATTTTTTGTTGTTTTTTGTTTATAGCGTCGTTTTTTGTTGTTTATAGTGTCGTTTTTGTTGTTTATAGTGTCGTTTTTGTCGTTTTTTATTCGTTTGTCGTTTTTGTTGTTTTTTGTCGTTTTTTGTTGTTTATAGTGTCGTTTTTGTTGTTTTTGTCGTTTTTTATTCGTTTGTCGTTTTTGTTGTTTTTTGTTGTTTTTTGTCGTTTTTTGTTGTTTATAGTGTCGTTTTTGTTGTTTTTTGTTGTTTTTTGTTGTTTATAGTGTCGTTTTTTGTTGTTTTTTGTTTATAGTGTTGTTTTTTGTTGTTTTTTGTTGTTTATAGTGTCGTTTTTGTTGTTTATAGTGTCGTTTTTGTTGTTTTTTGCCGTTTTTGTTGTTGTTTTTGTCAGTTTTTGTTGTTTATAGGGTCGTTTTTGTTGTTTTTGTCATTTTTGTTGTTGTTTTTGTCCTTTATAGTGTCGTTTTTGTTGTTTTTTTGCCGTTTTTGTTGTTGTTTTTGTCGGTTTTTGTTTATAGGGTCGTTTTTGTTGTTTTTATCCTTTATAATGCCGATTTTGTTGTTGATTTTGTCCTTTTTTCAGTGTCGATTTTGTCCTTTATAGTGTTGATTTAGTTTTTTTTGTCATTTTTGTGTCATTTTTGTTGTTGTTTTTGTCTTTTTTGTTGATTTTTGTTGTTTATAGTGTCGTTTTTGTCGGTTTTTGTTGTTTATAGGGTCCTTTTTGTAGTTTTTTTCCTTTATAGTGCCGATTTTGTTGTTGATTTTGTCCTTTATAGTGTTGATTTTGTTGTTTTTTTGTCGATTTTGTCCTTTATAGTGTCGATTTTGTCCTTTATAGTGAAGTTTTTGTTGTTTTTGTCTTTTATATGGTCGTTTTTTGTTTTTTTATCGTATAGTGTCGTTTTTTTTGTCGTTTGTTGTTTTTTGTTGTTTATAGTTTCATTTTTGTTGTTTTTGTAGTTTTTTCCCTTTATAGTGTTGATTTTGTGTTTGTTTTTGTCCTTTATAGTGTAGATTTTGTTGTTTTTTGTCGTTTTAGTGTAATTTTTGTTGTTTTTTGTCGTTTTTTGTTGTTCATAGTGTCGTTTTTGTTGTTTTTGTCGTTTTTTATTCGTTTGTCGTTTTTGTTGTTTTTTGTTGTTTTTTGTCGTTTTTTGTTGTTTATAGTGTCGTTTTTGTTGTTTTTTGTTGTTTTTTGTTGTTTATAGTGTCGTTTTTTGTTGTTTTTTGTTTATAGTGTTGTTTTTTGTTGTTTTTTGTTGTTTATAGTGTCGTTTTTGTTGTTTATAGTGTCGTTTTTGTTGTTTATAGTGTCGTTTTTGTTGTTTTTTGCCGTTTTTGTTGTTGTTTTTGTCAGTTTTTGTTGTTTATAGGGTCGTTTTTGTTGTTTTTGTCATTTTTGTTGTTGTTTTTGTCCTTTATAGTGTCGTTTTTGTTGTTTTTTTGCCGTTTTTGTTGTTGTTTTTGTCGGTTTTTGTTTATAGGGTCGTTTTTGTTGTTTTTATCCTTTTATAATGCCGATTTTGTTGTTGATTTTGTCCTTTTTTCAGTGTCGATTTTGTCCTTTATAGTGTTGATTTAGTTTTTTTTGTCATTTTTGTGTCATTTTTGTTGTTTTTGTCTTTTTTGTTGATTTTTGTTGTTTATAGTGTCGTTTTTGTCGGTTTTTGTTGTTTATAGGGTCCTTTTTGTAGTTTTTTTCCTTTATAGTGCCGATTTTGTTGTTGATTTTGTCCTTTATAGTGTTGATTTTGTTGTTTTTTTGTCGATTTTGTCCTTTATAGTGTCGATTTTGTCCTTTATAGTGAAGTTTTTGTTGTTTTTGTCTTTTATATGGTCGTTTTTTGTTTTTTTATCGTATAGTGTCGTTTTTTTTGTCGTTTGTTGTTTTTTGTTGTTTATAGTTTCATTTTTGTTGTTTTTGTAGTTTTTTCCCTTTATAGTGTTGATTTTGTGTTTGTTTTTGTCCTTTATAGTGTAGATTTTGTTGTTTTTTGTCGTTTTAGTGTAATTTTTGTTGTTTTTTTTGTTGTTTTTGTAGTTTATAGTGTTGTTTTTGTCGTTTTAGTGTTGTTTTTCTTGTCGTTTTTGTAGTTTTTAGTGTGGTTTTTTCTGTTTTTGTCGTTAATAGTGTCGTTTTCGTCTTTTATATGGTCGTTTTTGTTGTTTTTTTATCGTTTAGTGTCACTTTTATGTTCTGTTGTCGTTTTTGTTGTTGTTTTTGTTGTTTATAGTGTCGTTTTTGTCCTGTATAGTGTCTTTTTTTGGTTTTTATAGTGTCAATTTTGTTGTTTTTTTGTCCTTTATAGTGTCGATTTTGTCCTAAATAGTGTCGTTTTTGTTGTTTTTTACGTTTTTGTAGCTAATAGTGTCGTTTTTGTTGTTTATAGTGTCATTTTTTGTTGTTTTTGTCTTTTATATGGTTGTTTTTTATTGTATAGCGTCGTTTTTTGTCGTTTGTTGTTTTTTTGTTGTTTATAGTTTCGTTTTTGTTGTTTTTGTAGTTTTTGTCCTTTATAGTGTCGATTTTGTGTTTGTTTTTGTCCTTAATAGTGTCGATTTTGTCCTTAATAGTGTCGATTTTGTTGTTTTTTGTCATTTTTGTTGTCGTTTTTCACTTTGTTCAAACCTTTTTTTACAGATTTGTCTATTTTCTTTGGTGTGATGCTGATTTTTGTGTTTCAGAGTTAAGCAAAAAGGTGAATTTTAGGTTAAAATGATTTCACTGTATGTCTTTATTAGATTAATTTGCAAAATCTGCCACTCTGGCTATCGAGACAATATAATGTCAAAAGGCCTCTTTGATATCACTTTAAATGATTTCATTGTTTTTCAATGGCTTTGATAGGTTTCATGACTAAAGCAGCCACTGCTTCATGTACAGGTTAGTTGTTTCATCAGGCTACTGCTTCATTATGAAGTGCAGGAGGATTTGCACAATTACATCTACTGCAAATACAACTATGGCAAATAAAGCGTTGTTTATACCTGTTCGTAATTTCCTAGTTTTTAGTTATGTGAGGTATAATCCATTGGCAGTTGTTCTTTGTCTTATATGATAGTAACTGAACATCTCTTGGTGTTACACTGTTGAGCTTAGAGTATACTCTGCCAGAACTGCTTGTCAGATGGTTGAATAGCTTCAGAAACCTCCTCCTCTCTGTTGACTGGGAAGATGGAGGAGTTTAGGGGCCACCTGTCCTGGGAAGGGGAATGATCGACTGATGGGAAGGAAAGACAAAATAGTGAGAGCTGTGAGCTGTTCATCTGTCTCTCCTCCAACACCACCCGCTCCACTGTTTCTATCCTCCATTTGTTTTCCCTCTTTTTTTTTTTTTTTTTTTTATAAAGCCAGAGGAATGTTACACATCCGCAGTGTGGTGGAAGAGTGTGTGTGTGTGTGTGTGTGTGTGTGTGTGTGTGTTTATGGGCGCCACTGTTTATGCTTGTGTGTATATGTCTCTCTTTTGTGTGTTTGCTTTGTAGAGAGAGTGGGTGGGGGGCCTGGCGTGTGTGTATGTGTTAAGGTGTGTGTGTGTGTGTCATCATTTTTTCACACAGCCCTCTTCTGTACCACATGCATATTTCATGGAACTGGTCATTTATGTCGCCAGCAGGAGAGTTTCTTGGACGAAGCAATATGCTCTGTGTGTGTGTGTGTGTGTGTGTGTGTGTGTGTCATGTATTACTCATGTTGTGGGGACACATCTATTTACTCTTCTATCTATTTGCCACATTGGGGGGACAAGGAGAAGACTTGGTTTAAGGTTAGGGTAAGGTTAAGTCTCCAGGAAATTAATCTAAGTCAATTTAATGTCCTCCGAAGTGATGGAAACAAGACTCTGTGTGTGTGTGTGTGTGTGTGTGTGTGTGTGTGTGTGTGTCGTTGCATGCTGTCCAAGTCTTTGGATACTAAACAGAATATTGTTGAGTTATTAAAATTATTGTTCTGTTAAAAAATCTTAAATCTCAATGTGGAAAATCCAGCATCATACAGCTGCTGCCTGCATGCTGCACCTGTGATTGAGCTTCCTTGTCCTGCTGTAAGAACCGTCTGTTTGACTGATGTGCTTTTCTAACTGCATTGGGTTCAGACCGACAAAAAGAATTACATGCACAAATGGGGGTCTGTCTATTTTTTTCGCCCTCCATGGTTGTTGCTTCACCGTAGTGATAAAGGAAACTGGTCTTTCTTGTGTTTCCACTGCATTGCACAAAAGGGTATGTTTGTATAAAAATGGCTACAGCGTGAGCAACCTCATCGTTTTAATGTGTTGTTTGGTGGGCAAGTGAAGTAAATGGTTGTAGAACAGTCACCAGTCAAAGCAGTGGTGCTGATTTTTGTTACAGATTCTCATTCTCGTAACGTGAAAATTAGATACAGGTTCATACACCAACGGAGAATCAGGAACCTTGCTGGAGACGACACAAGCTGGTCGGTGGCGCAGACGGCGTCCAACACGTCAAAACATCTCTTAATTGTTCACTTTGCTCCACCGCAGGCAATTTAATATTTTATTTTACTGTAGTTTCCCTGCACTGTCTGCCTGTATGTTTTTTTTATTTTTATTACAGATTAATATGACAATTATTTTCTCAATTAATCTTTTGGTCTATAGTCCAAAACCTAAAGATATTCAGTTTATTTACTCACATAAGACCAAGAAAGCAGCAGAGGAATGTTTTGGCGTTTCTGCTTCAGCTCCAGTTGCAGCCCCATTTCTGCAAGATGCTAGACATTGTGTTGTGTTGTAGTTGACCATGTTGTGATGTGATATCACATTTGCTTGACCAGTCATGATTGGCAGCTCTGCCTGAAAGTAGCTGGGACTTGTATTTAGTATTACCTCCTGAGCAGTGCCAAACGTTTATCCCCAAAGTGGGTGGGGAACAGCGGACACAAAAGCAGAATCTGTAACAAAAGCTGCATGTTTTTTAAAACTTTGAAATACAAAGTAATTGGCTGAAATATGCTTTTATAATTATCTGAAGCTTTGGCTGAGACATTTGACTGATTCAGTAGTGACAGTTTTTCACTAGATAAAGAAAATATTATTCCCAATTTCACTATTTGAATAATGAAAAGCAACAACATTTTACCAGGAAATGTATTAGATGGCTTTAGATGCTTCAAGTCCTGTGCTGTTATTTTAAGCACATATTGGTTTGCAGCACTTGCAGGCCCTGCATGCAAAAGTGGAACAGGTTTTTACAGTAAACTGCAACACTTTTAGGGTTTCAGTTCCTTTCAAAACTAGAGTTAATACGTTAGTTTTAATGATTCAGTACAGCTCTGTGGTTAGACCAGAGTAAGTGGCTGTATTCACACCTGGGTCATGTTGAAAATGAAAGTAGCTGTGGTGCTGGAATGATGTTTGGTTATTTTTTACATTTAGATGATACTTGTAGCAAAGTAGAGTACAACAGCAGTAGAATAAGCTTCAGTTCTCTCCTCTCCAACATTACAGATGTTACAGATAACAAATTGACCTGGATGTATTCTTGTGTTAAAAAAAAAAAAAAAAAAAGACCATGAAAAAGCACTTGGAGCAAGTAAAACAAAAGCTAATAAGTGAGGTAAGGTGTATTTCTTTCCAAAATGATATATGCTAAAGTTGATATGCACATTTTAATTATTATAACTTTATTGTTTAAATGTATCCACACAGATTAACTGTTATAAACAGCTAAAAGAGACAAATTAAACTGTGTTGAATCGGTTTTAAATATAAGGATAGTTACGTATTTACATGAAATTTGTTCCAGCCATGAAAAAGTGGTGTTGGTGCATCTTGGTGGGTTTTTGTTTTTTCAAGCTTAAAATGTCGCTGCTATGGTTAGTTCACAAAACATAGCCTACAGCAGTCATATATGTCATTTTAAATGTCAATGAAATGCAAAACCCCAGTGTAACCCAAGAAGAATGTGCCTCATTATAAGAAAACAAAAATACGATCTTGAAGGCTTAAAGGTTTGATCCTTTGTGTGGACACTACAGCACACATATTATGTACATAACAGTAAGAACTGTGTATATAATTGATTAGGAAACTGAAACAATGGGCAGTAACAGCCCTGCATGCTTTGTCATTTAAATGGTGTGTGTTTGTGTGCGTCTGTGCTTTTTTATCCCTGGTCTGTCATTAAAGGAGATGAAGAGAGGAGGTTTGTCCAAGACATTCTTGTGTGTGTGTGTGTGTGTGTGTGTGTGTGTGTGTGTGTGGTGTGTGGTGTGTGTGTTAGTTAGTCTCAAGAAAGACAGAGTTGATTCCAATGTACTTATACAGTTTGTGTCTGTGTTTATAGCTTGTGTAATGCAGTCTAGATTTGCTTTCTTTGAGGTCTGTCTCACAGCTATACTTTGCCGTATACTGTGCACATGGTTAATGGATGCTCGTGATGGATGCTCGTTAATGAGCTTAGGTTTCGTTTAGACTCCCACCTCCACGTTAAGATAAAGAGCTTGTGTGTTACTCTTTCTATTTTGTCCCGTTCTGTTTTAATTTGTTCAGCTCTGTATTTTTGTTTTCTTTATTAAAAAAACGTATTGGTTGTGTGAAGTGTGAAGCTTCAAACACGCCAAGACTAAAATACTACAGGTAACTATAGGTGATTCTAAGAAAATACAACCGCACATATTTTAATTCAAGGAAGTTGTGCTTCGTTTGGCTTTACCATGAATGATGATTAAGTTCTGGTGAAATGTTGAGGTAAAAGTACTTAAGATGTTTGTTTTTTTTAGTCGAGGTTTTGAGTGCATTCAAATAGCAATGCTTCATATTGAAGCACTTAAATTCACACCTGGGATCTGCCCAATGTCCTCAGTACTCTGGAGCAAACAGTGGGAATTGTCTTGCAGCTGTGTCTGTATCTCTGGCCAGTGTAAGTTTTTTTGTTTTGTTTTGGCTGACCTAAGTATGAATTCCAGCATTTGGTGCAGCAGCTTCATATGATAATAGATCGTGGCCTTTACAGTTAAAGTGCTGCATGATGTGCTGAGTTACAGCCACTGAGGGCATTACTTTGTTTTCTTTCTTAAGTTTTACCTGAAGGTAAAATACATATACCTGTACATTTGGACAAATGGTCTAGTCAGATGTTAGCGCTTACTATGATCTTGCCTCAGCTATTCTATCCCACTACCCGCTGGGAGGTACTGCCTCAGCCTCAAATTGAGCCAGGGAAAGTCCTTTGTTGCTTAAAGTTTCTCAAAGGCAAAAACTTCCTGCACATCTTCTCAGTGTCAGTGGGGTCTGTATTATATGGCCAGGTGCTGATCCTGCTGACACTAAAGTAGCTGTCACATTACATTACTTTCAAAGTCGTCAGATTGCTGTGCTGTTCACACCACACAAGTTTCTGCCTTGTAATCTGGAATCTTTTAGTCATTCTGGTTTCCACGTTACATGACTGATCAGCGACAGGTCACACAGTACAAGATCTTTCACCAGGAGCAACGAGAAGTGACACCGGAAATGACGCGATTCCATATAAGGGACAGGATTTTTTTTTCCTTCCAAAATGTTAAAAGTAACGCCACTGCAGCAAATATCGGGGGACATTTAAGCAGAAAAACTAAAAACTGTAGTTCTGAGCTCGAAAGGATAGAGGAAACTCTCCAGGGAAATGTGAATTAAACTTTTAGTTTCTGAAATAACATTTTTTAAGACCGCTCTAACTTGAATGTTAATGTTTGTGAGCCGCTGGGCCTGCAGACATAACTGTAAATCAGTGCATCACAATTGTGCGCTGATTTGCAGCGAAAAAACAGGGAAGAGAAAGAAAATAATGTGGGTAAGAGCATGGATTGAGATACGCAGGAAGCAAGAATGGTCTGTTCTGCAGAGAGTTGGAGGTAAATAAATATTTTGAAATGAAAACGTATAGCTGCCTGCTGGTGTTGTGGTTCAGCAGGACGACACTGTTACAAATACTGAAAAGCCTGTGTGTGTTAGTGTATGCTGATGCATTGCGATGGGAACTATATTACTGTGCCCCCTGCGTACAGATAGATGCATTTTAAGGCTGTTCAGAGAGCTGCAGCATAGGAGCTGTCATTCAGCCAGCCCGTGTCTGTGCTCATTGGCTGTAGGTCTTTTCATGGCCCCCAGACCCGTACACGACACAACCAGATAATTAGCCTGCTACACATTTTCCTGCCGTCGGTGAGGCATCAGCTCCGGGATCGCATCCCTCAACAGTTCAAACATTGTGATCGAGTGCCGATTTGCGAGTGCTGATCTCCAAAAACTGTCCTGGAGTGGAAAATAAGGGTTACAATCATCTAGTGTGAAATAGGCATAAAGTGTAAAACATCGGTGAGAGAAACTGCCAGCTGTGCCGAGCTCAGGTATCTCAAAGTAAGGGAAGACTGAGTGCAGCCTTTGGCACTGCTGAGAGGCCACACACCAGCATCAAGCCAGATAAAGTCATAGAATATTGATGCAAATCAATATGCAAACCAATTATCCATTTAAAAATAAATATGTCCATTTATTTTCATAACTGGTCATGTTGACAGTGGCTGAAGGGCCAGCAAAGCTGCCAAATAGCTTCTTCTTTAGTAACTTGCACCTGCTTGTTCCTGGGGGATCCCCAAGGTGAACTGATAGTAGCTTTGCATTAATTAATTTACATACTCTGCTCCAACTGGACAGTTGTGTTCGGGTGTGGCCCCTATGCTACACGCAGGGAAGTTGTTAATTCCCTGTTTCACAGATTCAGAATAGCTTTGTTTTTCTGTCTTTTTTAACACGGTATGCATTGTTGAAACTGTTTTAATACAACTGCGACACCCAAGTGGGCAAACGGAACAACATTGCAGCCCCATATCCGCACTGGAAGTGATCTCCCATGGTTGCAACACCAGGTCCCATTCATAATGAATAGCAGTCCGTATTGAGTCCGTTTGTGTGAATGGCCCATACAGTAAAGCCACCTTGGTGTCCTGGCTCTGCCCTGGGGTCTTCATACAATCGATCTAACCTGTAACACCTCCCCTACAAAGCATCTTTACGAATTGTTCGAATCACCTCAACTGGCAGAGGCTTGATTCAGAATGCTGTGCTCTTTACTCAACCCTGTAGTGAAACCTTTGTTCAACTTTCATAAAACTTTTTATATAAGGGGGTGTGTTGCCTCAGGTACCAGTGAGACAATGAAATATGATCCAGGAAGTCCAGTTTCAGAAACAGACTCAATAGTTTTAAGGTTTAGATTTTTTTTACCCCAAGAACACCTGAACTCCACTTAAGGCAGCTGCTCCCCTTTCTTTAAATTTCACTCGTAAATTTGTCAGTGTCACAAATGAAAAAATGACATCGCTGTTAATTGCCACTCAGGTTGTTACTTCAGTACACCATTTTGTATCAGTCATGAGAAATTGGTATTGGCATTACCGTTGTATCTCAAGAGCTGATTTCTCATTCTCTTTCTCATCCCGTCCCCCATCACAGCAAATGGTGATGAGCCTGCGGGTCTCGGAGCTGCAGGTGCTGCTGGGCTACGCTGGGCGCAACAAGCACGGACGCAAGCATGAGCTGCTGACCAAGGCGCTGCATCTGCTGAAGGCCGGCTGCAGCCCCGCCGTGCACATGAAGATCAAAGAGCTCTACCGACGACGCTTCCCTGCCAAAATGGTATCACACTCAGAGCTGGCCATGCCCGGACCACACCACCCGGCGACAGCTGGCGTGGTTGGAGGAGGGGGCGCAGCGCTGCCCGCTGGCCTGACACAGCTGGCGTACGAGGGTCACGCCGGTCACGGTGGAGCCCCATCGCCCGCTGCCTTACTGCCCCTCTCACTGCTCGGGCCAGGGAAACACGAGTTGACCGGGTTGACGCACCACCTGTCCAGCTCCACCACGCTGCACCCGGTCCATCCAGATGTCAAACTCCAGAGGCTGCCCTTCTACGACATGCTGGACGAGCTCATCAAGCCAACCAGTCTAGGTGAGGGCATGGGTGAGTGTGTTCTGCGTGAAAGAATACTGTGTGTTGGATTTAAGCGGAATTATGGTAAATGGGTACATTTAAACATTATGTATTTAAATATTTTCACAATGAAGTGTGTGTCAGGTTTGATGATAGCAAGAATTTCCTGTTGAGTAATTATTCATTGAGTCAAACCTGGTTTCAGTTTTCTACAAAATAGCACCATTTTTTATTTATGGTTTGGTGTTAACAAAACAAATTGTATGACTAAGATATGTTTGTGTATTGTAGCTTCTCAAAACCAGAATTTACACAGCTGCTTGATATGCCAGAATTCCATGTCTAGAAGTGTTAAGAATACACTTTAAAATGGATACGACACATACCATATGCATTAAGATAAAACTGAGCAGGGAACTTTAGTGCACATCCTCCCTCTCTCTCTCCATATGTTTCTTGTCTATATCTTCACTGCGAAACTATCCAATGAATGTGAAAAAAATCATGTGCAAGGTTGTGGATATTTATACCAGTATATTATTCCCGTAATAATCATGGCAGCAGTCACAGAAAACATTGACATTTGTGTTTCCCTCTGTTGTGCAGAGGCTCCCTGCCAGTGCTGGTGTTGTGCTGCCTGCTAATGTGTTGACAGGGCACAGAAATGTTACTGCAAAAATATCACTTTCAGAATTTCCACCAGAGTTCAGAGTAGACACAGTTGGTTCCCGATGGGGCGCCTTGAATTTACCTTCTCAGATTCTCATGTACTACTTGAAAGGCCTTTCCTAATTGTGATGGTACCTCCTCAGGTGTTTATCTCCACTAGCCTGCATTTAGTCACAAGCTTGAAACCAACATATAAAGATGAATCACATAAATAGTTTTCTTTTTGAGAGTGACATTCAGCCACTGGACCAGTTGCAGTATTCATTATAGTTGAATAATGGCTCTTATTTGGATATTGATATTGTTACATATGGACCGCTATATATATTTGTTTATGTTGGGCCGTGCAATGCTGCCACATGATGAATTGTTATTATATTTTCATTGTACCAATAAATTTCTAGCTGTGAGACAAATTTTACATCAGTGTGGAGCCACTGAATATAAATGAATCACTGCATGTAGACCATCAACAATATACAGTATGTTGACAGTACTGCATTTATCTACACTAGGATACTACATTAAGTGAGTAATGAGAGTGCAGGCATTTATGAGTACAATAGTTGAGCCGTCGCTCTGCGGTACTGCTGACAAAACAATTTTGCACAGACTCTGCATAACACCATCATGTCTTAACTTCCTGAACAAAACTACACACAGCTGTAGTGAGTCTGAAATAAGAGAAGATCTTTCATGTGTACACTACCGTTCAAAAGTTTGGAATCACCTATTATATTGATGTTTTTCTTCTTTCCTATAAAAATGGCTATTTTAACATAGACAAAAACAGAATAATTTAGACACCAAATGTATTATTTACATTTGAAATAGTTTTGCATGACCGGATATAACATTTTGATCTCGGTCCACAATAACAGTTTTTTGCAAACCCTTCATACAAAATAACATTAATTACTAAAGAACAGTTTCTACCACCTTAAAAGCACGAGAGACCATTCAGATATGTAGAGTAGTCCTCTCAGCCATCTGACTGTATCGAATCAGCTTTTGTGGCAGGCGATTCCAAACTTTTGAACGGTAGTCTAAGTAGGTTTCAAATTAAAGCTTTTAAAATGGATTTTCTCTCTCTCGTTTCACACAGCACCTGTTTCTGTATACCAAATAGGTTTGTACTCAAAAAGATTTTTATACTGATGGTGTGAACAAACAACTGTGTATTTTGAAAAGTACCAGAAAATGTTTTTCTCCATAGCATTAAACATCCTTAGGTATTATTTATTAAGAAATAAAAATTCAGTTAATCTTCTTTATCAGGAATGTGTGGGTTTGGTTTGGTTTGGTTGGGTTTGGTTTTAATTTGATTAAAGAAACAATCCACCAACTGTCATCAGACTTCTATTCAAGTATTGCAAAATCCTGAACCTATTGCCAGCTGATCCACACCCACTTCAAACCAGTGAGATGAAGGCAAAAAACACAAATTACACAAATCTTTCATGTAAAATAACTAAAACTCTTCCAACTTTGGCAGAAAGTAGTGTGTTCATGTAAGACCCCATCACTCAGAGTAAGAAGCTGATTGAGAAAATAGGTGTTCAGGGCTTTTCAAATAGAGTCTTCTCTTGTCTAATTTCATGAAGGCCCAGCATTTAAGCACCATGTCTTATATCCAGTCTGCCCTTTAATTCACTACTTAAGAGACTTTTAATCTTGGGTTTATCTTGGTCAGATTTGTCGTTATATTAGCTGTGCATCCAGCACCCAGCCTGCATTTAGCATAATAACACTCTTTGGGCTCTGGGATATATTGCAAATATATGGAAATGTCTAGATTTTTCTACATTAGCATTTTAATGGAGTAAGAGACCATCTTGTGATTAATTTGCCTGCAGATGCATGTACAAACACAGCGCCCGCAGCTCTGTCATCACACCATCTTTCTCCCTTTCCCTCTCCCTCTCTCACTCTATCCATTTCCTGCAAATGTTCCTTCACTCTCTCTCCCAGTTAAAATTTGCATGCAAAGTGATGAAATCACACAGGCGTACACCTGTGCCCGCAGAACACACCTTCCCCTCATTTGAATCTGAATCGCAGATTCACATCATTCTCACACACACTGATACTGTACACGCACGCACACGTCTGCACGTACAGTACTTTCAAAGCACAAACATACTTTCCAATAAATAATGCATGTTGTTCGTATTGTTCTCAGAGAAGCAGAGACAGTGAAAGGATGGCTGAGAGGAGGAAAACCCCTGAGCAAGATGGTGCACATTGCTTCACAAAGCTGAAAATGTGAATTTGCTTAAAAAATGTAACTCAGCTGCAGCTTGGAGGTGATGACCCTCTTTATCCTTTATAATAATGGAGGGCAGTAATGAAACCACTTGACTAATTGTAATTCCCCACTCATCGGCAGACTTTCTCTTGCTTTAAGACGGTTGTAGTCTCCCTATTCCCTGATCACACTCTTTCGCATACTCGTGCTTGTTTACTTCTCTCTGATCCTCTGATTTCTGCCCACTCCATATCTCTCTCTCTCTTTTTCTCCTCCATTGTTGTTGCTTCT
The DNA here is from genome assembly GCA_031216445.1 of Lateolabrax maculatus. Lineage (NCBI taxonomy): Eukaryota > Metazoa > Chordata > Actinopteri > Acropomatiformes > Lateolabracidae > Lateolabrax > Lateolabrax maculatus. Next base: position 25,695,402 of record CM062198.1, read on the forward strand.
CCTATTGCTTTGCTTCCCATTTCTCTTTCCCTCACACTCTCATTTTTTCTGACTCCCTTCCCCCACAGAGCTTGGTTGCTCTCCAGGTTTGCTAGGTTTTTTATTTATTTTTTTTTTTGCTGGAGAAAGCTGATTTGCCAGCCATGTCTGTGCTTAACCACGATTCTAACAGGGCTTTTACAAAAGCGCATGTGCATGAAAGAGTATTAGGATTATTATTTGTTTGCGTCTTTGCATCTGAAATTGGAATAAATAAGTATAAATAAGTCTGTTACGACAGCTGAACTGCTGGTTATTTGTAAAATTCAGACGCAGGTAAAAAAAAAAAATGTAATTTGTTTTGGCCTGTAAATAATTTCAAACAATTTGGGATAAAATAAAAAATTGAGACAAATAAAGAAAAAGGAAATAACAGTACAGTAGAAAACAATACAACATAGCATAAGGGTCCGTTCATGTCAGTCGTCACAGAGACGGGCAACACGCATAAATCTGTACACATTACTATTACAGAAGAAGTTAAAGAATGAAATAGAAAAGCTTAAGATACATAAATTGTTTCCAACGCTCTTCAACCATCCAATAAACACTTCTGTTGAAGCAGCTTAAAGATTTTTCTATAGATGAAGTGTGCTGCCCCTTTTCAGTTTCTCAAAATTCACCCGTTCGGCTGAAATACAAAGAATTTTGTAGTTCTCACCTTTTGTTTCTTCATCATGCATATTCCTCCGGTGTTGGCTTCCCCACATTCTTTTGGATGCTTTCAGGCAGTCATTTATTTTTGACTTTATACACAAACACAATTTACTATTTTAAGTCCCTACATTTTAGAGCCTTTAATTTAATAAGCAGTGGGTTTGTTGGTTCTCGATAAGTAGTTTTGTCTGCAGTTCTCTTGGCTCTCTTGAAGTATAAAAACTGGATTTTTGTATTTGTTTTAAATGCATTTCCCAACACTTTTCAAAGTAAGTAGTGCATGGAAGTATGTAAAAGAACAATATCAGGTGTAAAATTTAGCTTAATTTAAGAAAGCCCTGCACAGTAAGAAGAAACCTGTGTGTTCTCTCACTACAGAGTCATTCCTCCAACTGCGACATCAGTCCAAATGCTAAAAACTCTTCAAGCCGCAGCACCATCATAAACGTATAATATGACAGCCTTGGTTCACAAATGTGGTAGAGGGGTTAAAAAGAAATGTGTTTTTTTGACCAGCTGTATATACATTCAGGTTTAAAGCAACCAAAGAATTTTAGCTGATTTCCTGTCTGAACCTGAATTTTCTTCTATGCACGTAAACGTAGTTATTATCTCTCTCGTACTATCCTCCCTCCCTCCCTCTCTCTCTCTCCCTGTCATTATCCCTCCCCTCCCCTCCCTCCCTTGCAGCCTTGTGCTCTCTGCTGAGTCTGATCAGTTAGTGGGATAAAGGTTAGTCAGCCCACAGTTTAGCCCTGCCAGTCTAAACTGGTCCACAGTCTGGGCTACATCAGCTACTCCTTTATTACCATGGCGACCTCACTGGTTGAACTCCAGTCTCATCTCCATCATTATCCTTCCTCCATAGAGAACTATGCCTCTGTACTCATTATGGATATCATTGTGTCGCGCATGCATTATACATGATTTAATCACCATATCTTCAGGAAAAGGATGCAAGCCCATTTCGCATTTGATGAGTGTTTTGTGCATAATGGCTTGTTTCATGGGAAGATTGCTGTGATATTCATACAATGGAGGAAATTCATGTGGTAAAAATGTCAGTCTAATCAAGAGTTTGGAACATCACTTCCTTCGAAGATGTGTTAGTCTGTGATGTTATTTTTTCATATTGAATGTTGGAAACCTCTTTGAAAACCAGACGTCTGCGTTTCATTGTTAAGATTTCTTTTTATTTCTTATTTAGGCCAGTATGTCACAGTCATATTTCCCTTCAGTATATTTTTAAAGGCCCAGGAGAAAGAAAGATCTGTCTTCAGCTCTACATACAGTTTGCTTTGATGCCAGGACATGAATCATGTCAGTATGGTGCCATCTGCCTGTCGGTTACAATGCGTGATGAACATGATAACTTATTAAATCATGATACCTGATACAAAGTTTATACTTACAAAATGCATTGTCTCTCTACAGTGGATGATTTAGGGGTAAGGCAGCAATTAACAAGTATTTTCGTTTTATTTACGAATCATTGATTCATTTTGCTTTCACATTGCTTGTTTTATCCCACTAATAGTCCAAAACCAAAAAGATATTACATTTTCTACCATATATGACAAAGAAAAGCATTAAATCCTCACAATTTTTAGAGGCAAGAATCAGAGAATGGCACTTTTACTTGAAATATGAAACAATTATTAAATTATCAAAATAGTTGCCAATTGATTTTTTGTCTGAAACTCCACAATTCTTTGATACGAAGTTCACGTTAATACCATCTATGTGTCATGCAAATGTCTCAAGTGTCTCTTGAGCAGCCACAAAGTGACTGAATGAATTGATTATGAATACGTTTCATATTTAGTGTTGTTAACAAAACTGAACTCATCCTTGTTGCACATACATACCACAAACTGCTGTTTGATAATTTTTACGTGTGACTATCAGTAACATGACTTGTGTTACAACCAGAGAGAGAGAAGGTTATTTGTCCCTTTTTTAACAGAAAGGTTGTGCACTTCTGGCTGCTTTTGTGAGAATTTGGTTTGTGACTTGTAATTATCAATAAGTGATAAATTGAAAGTGTGTGAGACAGATGCAATATGTTTAGATTTATTTAAGGATAGATTTACTGTACATAAAATAGGGAAAGGTTAAGTAACACAATCAAGTTTGTTATTAGACAATAAATTGATCATCTTAACCCTGCTCTAACACACACATGCACAGGTCACCACAATGTTGCAAAATGTTCTATCCACATTTGCAATGTCTACAAAACATGTAGGCTGAAACTAAATTCAGAACTGTTATATGTTCTGGCAATCACACCAACATCCGGCCAACAACACACAGCACACACAGTTCACAAAGCACCTGTTTCATAATGAACAAGCAGCTGTAATCATTGACGCACTGTCCTTTATGGTACAGTTTAGATTTACAGTATGTTGACTTTAACTATTTCCAATGCACATGTCCTATTCTTCCCTCCTAAATAACTGTCATGTGTAGTTCGGTAATCATCACAAAGGGGTGTGTTCCTACCTCTAAACTGTCTAGGCAAGTACCATAAAGTCTCATATTCTGACAGGGGGATTAGTGGACCTGAGCCTTTTCTATTTTTTTTGTTCTTATTTTTCTAATATTTCTTAATGTCAGACATTGAATGTCTGTCTCTGTCCTGATAACAGTTGCTGCACTGGGTAAACACCAGTGACAACGATGGGAATAAATCCAGGGCTTTATCATTCAATCCTACACAAAGTCTGATATGTTGTATTTTATAAATATATTATAATGTTGTCAATGAACAAAACCAAAGAGAGTCAGGCCTTTATTTAAGATTGACTGACATTATATATTTCTCTATATGTTATGGTGTTGATGGTCTGTATTTATTATATTATTATTATTATATGTACACATAGAATAAAAAAGTCAGGACACAAGTATTTCAGTTGTTCATGTGACAATAAAATTTAACATTTGGTCTTTTTTCTTAAACATATTTGATCATATTTTACTTTCAGTGGTTCAAAAGCAGTAACTCCTTCAATTCCTATGAATGATTTTATTGTGAAACATCAGTAGGAAGTACTGAGATGAATATCCGCCTAATATCAAGTACAATCAATCGTGAATCAATGAATGAGTGACAATAGTATTTGAGATCCGGCCTTTATGTGAGATTGGACTCTATTTCAGTTAATAGATTTAATCAACTGTGCCGTCCCTCCCCTGTCCAACAGTAACTAGGCAACAGTAAACATCAGGCCAATCACTGATGAATGAACACTTTTGTTTTGATAATTTGATTTCATTGTGGTTCACGGAGCGGCAGACTAACTCCAACAGGATATCAGAAATTGCACATAAGGGTGATTTATTTTTTTATTTTTTAATACAGTCTCGTCATCCATAAGTCCTGAGTTCAAGTCCTCATGACAGCAGTTATCTACTCTGCTGGAGCGTCCTTGAGCAAGCACACATAATCGGCACAAACCAGTTGTAGATGTTGTTTTGCCCTTGGATTGGCAAGCAAATACATGTCTCCTCAGGAAATCAGTAAAGATAGTATATCACATACATTATCAGATTTATACAGCAGGTCATGGTAGCAATGTTCCCAAACATCTACAGCACAGAAACCAATAAAGCACCTCATCACTCAACATCAAAACACAACCTGAGATTTACCAGCTCATACTCCCCTGCATGATCCCGGGCAAAATCTTTATCTCACTGTAAACAACTCAGCCATCTCACAACAAATGAACATCAACGAAGGAGCCCTGGCTGCTCTGAACTTTAAACACACCGCACAAAATGGCTTCCCTCTCCCAGAGCCTATAAAACCAGCATTCTTTTCTTGTAAGCCGGAGTTGGTGCATCATCATCCCCGTGAGTTGCCTGATTAGACAGACCCGAACTCTGATTGTAACTCTAAACATTTGTCGCTCTGTTAGGTGGTCTCAAACATAAGCACCACAGTTCTTTCCACCGTTGTCAGACATTTAACGTTGCTCTAAGAGTCTTTCATGATATACTGACTTGGGCATGGAGTATATTGCTTGAAGCAAAGCTATTAAGACGTTGTGAAATGGCTGCCACAGTATATACATTGATAGGGATAGCAGGAGCAGCTGCCAGACTGAGAAAATGTAATGCCAGCCTTAGCAATCCTGTAAGCACACTGGAATGCCATAATGAGCCCTGTCAATATATAACTGTACAACACCCCTATGCAGATAATAAGGGTAATTAGTGCTGTTAGGGGGAGAGGAAGTAACACGTTTTTAATTGTCTGTGAGTGTGGGTGTAACATCCAGATCTGACCTTTTGTTGCGGATCCTTCTAGCATTGTAGTTTTGAATTTGAGTGACACTGAAAGGATTTTTGTCTTTGTTCCCGCTTGTGAACGTTGCTGTATGTTGTGTTTGTTCATGAATATGTGACTGTGTGTGTGTATGTGTGTGTGTGTGTGTGTGCCTGCGGTGTACCAAACAGAGAAAAAGTAGCAAAGCCACTAACAAGTTAATAAACTCCAGCTGGGCTTTGTTGTGCTGAAGACAGGCCTTAGAGCTGAGCACATTCTCTGTAGCTTAGCTCACTCATCTTCTCTTCAAACCAGAGTTAACCCAGAAAAGTTTTTGAATCAGCATTGTAAGAATATTCATACTTTTCCATACAAGTGAGCATTGGTAGCCACAAGTGATCTTAGTTTCTGTGTGAAATACCATAATACAACGTGTACAGCTGGGCTTCAGTTTAGCTGGAGGACAAAATGTAGAAATATTTCACTGTAATGTAACAAGTGCTTTGAGACCAAGCAGGAACATAAATCTAGTTCAAACTTCAATGTGCAGGGTACAGCGTCTGTGGTTTATCTCACAGGGTTTTTACTGTGTAGAGAATTTTTGTTAGACCTTGAAGTGTAAATGACAAGAATGTAGTTACCTTCCTCCCAGTGTGACCAATAATGGTAGTGTTCGGGTTCCCTTCATTCATCACACGAGTTTAATTATTTGTTTTTGTTCCCATGGTGTCTCATGTGTTCATTGAAATGAAAGAAGTGGCAAAGTTACACAGCTTCAAAACAGTGTTCTTTCAGTGATAAGTCATTTTCTTACTTTCCTTAAGTTTGTGAAATGTTTAAAGATGTCCAAATGTGCCTCAATTTCTCTTTGTCAGATGTACACTCAGTTTAGTTAAAACGCACACATTCGTCCTATCTTCATGAAGGTCATAATGTTCAGTGTTTGTCAAAACAGCTTTGGTGTTTAGGCGTTAATTCAACTTTAGGATCATTTTAGATGCTGAAGTTTGTGGTGCTATACTGACAGATGTTTCTACTATTTTGTCCACCCCATCTAAATCACTGAGGGTAGAATAAATATTTGAAACACTTATCAGTATAACTTAATACAGTTAAACAGCACTACAAACAAGGGCTGCAACTAGTGATTATTTTCTTTATCGATTAACGTAACAATTATTTTCTCTCAGTTGTCTCTATTTTCTCTCAGTATAGTTTTATATACCATAACTACCCATAAAATACCCACAAAATGGTAACTGACTCTATGTTTTTGGTCCTCCTTGGTTTATTTCCTCTTCACTGTAAACATCAACTGATTTGAGGTCATTTTCCCATCTGTCGCTTTTCCCACCATCTGTCCAACACATAGATCTCATATTATTAAACAATGTAAAATGCAGCATAGTGGCCGGTACAGCAAGGGTCTCAAAACATACACCATACAGAGCCGAGAGTCTGCAGCTTTTCATCCCATACAGTCACTGCACCCCGGCTCTTTCTTAGATCCATGATAACATGTTTAACCCAATGCCTGAAAGTCAAAGCATGATTTCAGAACGGTCGGGTTGATTTTCAAACTTGACGTCCATCACAGACTGTTAAGAAATGTGTCCTTATTTTCATGTCAAGTCCATTCTCTTCAAGACAACTTGGACATTTTTGATTTGCACTGATATAAGCTCTCAGTTGTTTATTGTGATTACAAGTCTGTCTCCAAAATGAATGTCCCAATGATTTATTAATGTTAATATTCTAATAGGCACCAGAGATAAGATGACATGCAGTGACAGAGATGTGCTTAGTAACAGTAATTACAATTCTGCTCATAGTGTTTTTGTCTTATTTTAGTTAGAGTCAAATAGAAACTTCATTTATTGAAATTACATTCTGTATGTGATGTAGTCATCTTCATTCTTTATGACTTAATTCTTCAACTAGTGAAATATGTTTCTATACAATCAGTTTTGTTTTAATCTAAACTAAGCTACAAAGCTGCTGGCTGTGGCTCCATATTTAATTGAAAAATATGAGAGTGTTATCGATCTTCATCATCATCATTTAACTCAGCAAAAAAAATTTTGAATTACTCCTTTAAATGTTGTCCTACATAAGTAGCCACACAAGAACTTTGCTAATATGAAATACAGCATTCATTTGGCAAAATAATGATAAAAATCAGACCATGTCTGGTTATGAGTAGGTAAAGAGGAATTCTGAGCATTTGCTGCCAGGTTTCAGTGCTTGACAGTTTTCAAAACTCATAACTTCTGTTGTGGAAAACATCTGTCAGTACCATAGTAATACGGTCTGACTAGAGTTAAAGAAGCCACTGTGGGAGATGGTGTGTACGTTGGGGTAAAAGTAAGTTAGTGTGTGTGAGAGAGAAAGGAAGACATCAATCAAAGCTCATTTCAACCCTTCTCATATCTCTCCTAACCACACACATTGAAACACCAGAAACAAATCCACTGCCAGAGAGAGAGTGAGTTATAGAGGGATGGAGAGATGAGGGTTGGGGGTGAGAGGGAGAGAGAGAGAGAGCGCGAGAGAGAGAAGACAGAGTGAGAGAGAGTGAGAGAGCACTTTCTATTTATAGCCTGTGTGCCCGGAGAGGAGGAAGACTGTTGTTCGAAAGCACACTCTGTGCGTGTGATTTTGCTCTGCAGTACACAGGCTGCTGCTCAAAAGATGCAGCAAGAAGAGAAACATACGATAAATACATGCCATACAAATGATATACCATGTGGCTGGTAAGAGGGGTCATTAGTGGGAGAATTAATGGCTGTTTGAAAAGGCTGATGAGAGGAGGAACATGATTGGTCCAGTAATCATCCACAGGAGCCATAGACTTCCTCCCCCTCAGCACCCTACATGAAAAGAAATTACCTCTATGTAGTTTATCGTGGGGAGGGTGTTTGTCTTTGAGTGCACAATCGTACGCGCACACAGTCTCTCTGCGTGCGTCTGAAGCTGTCACTCACTGACAGTTCAACATTATTTTAGGTAATTAATGTAACAATCGTAATTCATGATAGGTAATTCTGTAACTCATCTTCCCCCTCACTTACACAGCCTTCAGGCCAAAAGATTCCCGCTGAGATTCAGCAATTATATTTCACAAAATATGGCATGCACACACAAGGAGAATATTCCAGTATTTTAACACTGGTTAAGCTGGTCTGTAATGCTTTCTCACTGGTCTACAGAGCACTCTTGTGGAGAAGATTTTAGTCATCCATCCTGTTCGAATAAAAAAATATATTTTATTGTCACACACATTATTGTTATTGAAAGCTATAAATGTGGTAGAGGGACGTGACATGAATGAATGCAGTGTGTGCAAATGTGTTTATATACATTACATGTAGAAATGTTTTTTCCTTCTTTATAGCAGATTCCAAACTGTCAACATGCTTTTTTAATTTTTAAATAATCTAATCTTTAAAAAAAACATTAAAAAACAGATTATTACAGTCAAGTCAACTTCATTTTTATTTATTTTTTACTTACTAACAGAACATGGTCTTGTCACACCTGCATGATTCATGTTGTTAAAATATGTAAAACTTTCAAACGAGGTCTCAAAACTCTCAATATTCGAAAAGGTCAAAGGAGAGACTTACCCTAAAACAACAAATTAACATTTTTACATGTCTGCTTGTGTGCGGATTAAACAAATGAGATATAACATGTTAATAAGTGAGTTTTAGCAGTGCTAGTAATTATATTTTATTATCTTTGGACAGAGCCAGGCTAGCTGTTTCCCCTTGATTCCAGTCTTTATGCTAAGCTAAGTTAACCACCTCCAGCCTCTAGCTTCATACTGGACACAGACATCTAACTCTTGGATTTGGATCTGGTATTTACCAATTTTCTTAAAGTACCAATGCAGAGCACAGTCAGGTTTGAACCTTGTAGCTCCTTGTCTCATGCAAACCTCCTTCTAACATATACACACAAACTTTTCGTGCCTTTACGAACCTGCTGTCTCTTTAATGAAGGTTGGGTTAGTAGCACCAGTTATTTCCAGCACCTCTCAGTGGGCATATAAATAGAGCACACACACACACACACACACACACACACACACACACACACATACATACACATTTTTTTTCCTTCTTCTTCTTCTTCTTCACCTCTGTGTGAGGTGGTCTGGTTTTGACGCCAAGGTGTTGTTTCGTTTTTGCTAATTTCATGCCTGCAAGGTCACTGGTGCATCACTGTGCACACACTTCTTCGCCTTTTTTTCTTAGTTTTATGCTTGTTTGTAAATTAAAACAGTGGTTTACTGTACTTTACTGTATGCGGTAATGCTTGCTCTTATTTGCAGAGGTTTGGGCTTCCTCATCTCACAAATGTTTTTATAATTGGACAACATTCGACACAGTTAAAAACTTGGTGCATGGATATAATTTTCCCAGTTATTTAAATTTTCTCTCCATCCTCTCTGTCCTCTCTGCAGCATCAGACAACAGCCAGCGATTTCAGGAGACGTGTTTCGCCTTTGCTTTAACGCCACAGCAAGTCCAGCAGATCAGCAGCTCAATGTAAGATGAACGCCTTTGTCAATGCAGGATGCGGAATCGTTGAATAATATATGAATAATTCATAAATGTAGGTGGTTTCTACAGATGTGTGGTGATAAATGTGTTTCTGTGCTCAAAGGGACATCTCGGGGACCAAATGTGACTTCTCAGTTCAAGTTCAGTTGCGGTTTTGCCTGTCGGAGACTAGCTGTCCTCAGGAAGACCATTTTCCACCCAATCTGTGTGTGAAAGTCAATGGGAAGCCATGTAACCTGCCGGTGAGGAGCTCTGCATTAACCACATAAACAACCAGCAGCACATCGCATCTTTGTTCTGCCACTCTATCTGAATAGTGACAGGCTTTTCACTTTTTCCACCTTTTCTGCCTTGTCCCTCACGTTGGTGGTGAAGCCATTTTCTTGATGAGTATTACAATTTAACTTTATAATATTCAAAACAAAAAAAAAGCTAATTATCTCTTTTTCCTTGTCTATGTATAGGGTTATCTTCCTCCAACCAAAAACGGTGTAGAGCCCAAGCGGCCCAGCCGGCCCATCAACATTACCTCACTGGTCAGATTGTCCACCACCGTCCCCAATACCATCGTGGTGTCGTGGACTGCTGAGATTGGAAGGGTAAGTGTCATAGTTTCTAACAAGGGAAGAAATATAATAATAAGTGACAGTTTTGATAGTCATTTATCAAGTAATATTGTTAAACATTTTCTGATGAAACCTTCTCAAACCTAGATATTTGCCTGCTTTTTTCTGTTTCTTGTCCTTTTAAACTGAAGATGTTTGTATTTTGGGATGTTATGTGGACAGAATCCATAAAAAGATATCACTTTGGGCTTTGGTGACTTATGATTATTTTTTTTCATTTTATAGACTACATGTTTAAAAAACAACTGACATACAAATATGCATTAGCAGCCCTAATTACTATGATATATTCTTTAATCTAATCTGTCCAATTATGCTAATTGTTAAATGTTAATACATTACTTATATATGCACATTTCTGTCTGGACACACTCATTAGATAATACATGGGTAATATATACTCTTTATCTTAAATAAGATTTTGGAGAGTTCATGAAAATCCTTAATTAATTAATATGCTAATTTATGCCAGAAGTTGCTGAAAACATTTGATTGGATTGGCTTCTGTTTATGGAGAATCATCACATGTTGTTATTATTATTATTGTGTTTACAGATGAGACAGTAGACCCATGCCACCACAACAAAGACACATAAATGTGTGACAGAACAGAGAACAGTTTGAAATTAATTTAGATTTAAAGCAGACTTGCATTATATACAGTAGCTTTTAATTCAGCATAGAGCAATCTTGCCTACAGTATGTGTGTGATCAAATGGTTGTGTGTGGGCATCACATGAATGTGTGTGGGCAGCAGTTTGAAGCCCAGGAAATGGCAACCACTGTGTTGAGTTCTTGCAGCCAAAAAACCTTAGATGAGCATTAAATGGTGGTGCTGAGTAAGAAAGAGTAAAACCACAACTTCAGGGCAAGCCCACCCGTATGACCTTGTATGGTGAAAATGCACACTGAGTGAAGGCTTATGGCACAGTTATTGACAAATCATCTTTTCATTAAACATTTTAGACCAATTAAATCTGTTAATTTGACTAAAACTAGTCTATTATCTCAGATGCTGATTTATATTGAGTTGGGTGCAGTGTGAGGTTCTGCAGACAGGCAGTAGAGGGCAGTAAAGGAACCATCTCACAACATACATACTGGCCTCAAATGTCAGAACATAGTGCATAAGTTCTTCCTTCCCTTTGTTCTATTGATTGCATTCCTGTGTGTCCACAGAGTTACTCCATGGCAGTGTACCTGGTGAAGCAGCAGTCATCCACAGTGCTGTTACAGAGACTACGGGCAAAAGGCATCAGAAACCCGGACCACTCCAGAGCACTCAGTAAGGACTGTCAACCTCTTATTTAACAGTTCCAATATGCCGGATAGGTATCAGGGTCGATATTGACCGTAATAAGCAAATTGGGCATTGGCCAGACATGACTGATCCACATTAAATACAATTACATTACATTACAAAAATCTGTGTTATCACCATAACTTAATTTGTTACAGTTACGACAGGCCACCAACTAGGCTTCTAGCACCATAACAATCTCTGGCTTCATTTTGTCCTACATAAAAATGACTTTCACGCAGCGATGTATACAGATTTTAAATTTGGGAAAAAGAAAGCCCTTTTATTGGATCAGGAAATTATATAGTTGATACAGTAGATGCCTTGAGTTGAAGTATTGGGAGAGAAAAGGTTGTATTTTTATAGATATACCTCAGATATTAGCTCACCAAATAATTGTTGGACAGGGTTCTGCAATAAACATGTAAGTTCCATGATGTTGCATGTATAGTGTGGATTGAACGTGATATATTGTCTCTTTGATGATCAAAATTTAAGAGGCTGATAGTGACATGTTTTTTGCTCCATAACTTCTTAACTTAAAAACATAAAATTGTTTCCCGTTTCAGACAAAAAAGCACTGTATTATGGATCACAAAATGTTATACATGTATCTATATATATTTTGTACCGTATAGGAAGTGATATGAGAAGATTCAGGTGCAGAGACTCGGTCGGCACCACACAGCTTGATGTGCTCTTGAATATATTTACAGAATGCTGCTTCATTTGTGACCTTGTATTCAAACAAGTAGTGAAGGGGTTTCAGTCTGAAATGAGTGTGCGTGTGTTCTCCCTCTCTTCTGCAGTCAAAGAGAAGCTAACAGCAGACCCAGACAGTGAAATAGCCACGACCAGCCTTCGAGTGTCGCTGCTCTGCCCGGTAAACATGCTCCCTGCTCCTCATGAATTTAAGGCAGTGATTAGAGATTCAGTCATGCCAAGACGTGTCCGTCCATTCTTTTCTTTTCTCTTTTCTTTATATGTGTCTCAACATGCCTATGTGTCCTTAACCTCAGGTTGTGTACATGATCCACCTGTCAAATTGTCTTCGTAACCTCCATTATGCACCTTTTCCATGAGGGTTGGCATGTTTGTGACATTTATGCATCCCATATACCCTCCATCCCTGCGGTTTGTGTCTTCCTAATGCCCTGACTACATGTGTGTGCAGCTGGGGAAGATGCGGCTCATGATCCCATGCCGGGCGCTGACATGCTCCCACCTGCAGTGCTTCGACGCCACTCTCTACATCCAGATGAATGAGAAGAAGCCCACCTGGGTGTGTCCTGTCTGTGACAAGAAGGCCCCCTACGAACACCTCATCATCGACGGGTAAGTCACCCAACCCCCATCTCCCCTTCCTGCAGATAACCAGTTTGAGCTGTTAGGAAATCATGCAAAGGATGTTCAGACTAAACAGCAAATTTAACTTAAACAACAAAACCTTAACCTAAAAACATAACTTACATAATATAATGTGTTAAATACTGAGCTGGACAAAGCCAGGCTAGCTGTTCCCCCTTGTTTCCAGACTTCATGCTGAGCTCAGCTTACTAGCTGCTGGCTGTAGCTTAATATTTACAGACATGAGAATGGTTTCAATCTTCTTATTTAACTCTTGGCAAAGAAGCAAATAAACTTGTTTCCCAAAATATCAAACTATCCCCTTTAACTTTGTTGAGCAACGATGTCTTCCAATTGTAAAATGGAGGAACAAAGTAATAAAATGAGCTGTTGAGTGTAAAAGTTCATACTTGACCTTGGAAACTGTAGTTTGACAAAAGAAATCTCCACTCACTTCTAAGTGTTTTTCTGGAGCTTTCAGCTGCATCTTTCAGTCCTCCACAATATTTTGTGCAGTCTCAGTAAGAGGACCTTGAGTCAACAATTTTTTTTGTCAAACTCAGCTGTGATACTCCCTGATCTAAACAGATGCCTGGCTTTAACTTTTAACTGTGATTGAAACCACCTTTTTTAAGCTTTTACTCACAATGACCGTCTGTCTGTAACTGATACATTGTGATTTCTATACACTCATCTCCAAATCTAGAGCTTCACAGACACACTTGTTTAAAGCTCATCATGTGTAGCCTTTTGAAGGACCGAACATCTATCTTATGAGCATCCAGCAGGCTTGAAGGTGGCTCTGAAAAGGTATTAGCTTGCTCCTTTGAGCAGGAAAAATGTGTCAAAAATGTTTGTACAAACTTTTCAATTTGCAGCATTTTCCAATTGTCGGTCGTTGATACATATGTTCAGTATGTTCCAGACACTTACTCCCTCCGCCACCTTTAAAGCCTACAGGTGGAGGACAGGAGTCAATAATATCAGAAGATGGATGTTTGGATGGAGTATTCCTTTAACTCACTGAAGTGTTTTATGTAGAGAGACCTTTACAGCACAGTGTTGATGTTGGCCTGTTTAAAGTAGATTTCTTGGCTTGAAGAATTCATTTAAAGTGGGTCTTTTCCACTATGCTCAGCCTTTGTTTAAAAAATACCGTTTGTGTGTGTGTGTTACTTTCTTGGATGGGTTTGTGTATGACGTGTGTATGTTTGTTCTCAGGCTTTTCGTGGAGATCCTCAACAGCTGCATGGACTGTGATGAGATCCAGTTCAAGGAGGATGGCAGCTGGGCCCCCATGAGGTCTAAGAAGGAAGTGCAGGAGGTCTCCTCTGCTTCCTATAACAACGGGCTGGATGGTGAGACATGTCACAAGGGATGATTGGGGACAGGGTGGGGTAAAAAACAGAAAGGTGGAGGCAATGAGAGAAAGCTGGAAGTAATTAAATTGGGATTAAAAGACATGGTAAGAAGAGAGACTGCATTTACATCCCCTCCCCTCTTTGTTTATACATTGTCAGGTTTAATTTGGAAAGGCATCAATCATAATGCCACGGAGTAAACAGCCCATCTCCATAGTAACAAACATACTGTGTCTTGTGAGGGCAGGGGAAATGTGTATGTGTGCATTTGAGCACGCTCACAGTATTCAACAGTGCTTTGTTTTTTAACTTTGCAGTCTCAGGAAATCACACAAACGCCAACTAACGTGTCACTGCTGTTCTCCAGGTTCATGTCGGACGTCTGCAGGCTCAGATCAGCGGAGCTCCTCGTCGTCCAGCCACGGTGGCAGCGACAGCAGTAATAGCAAGAGAGTGGAGGTGATTGACTTGACACTGGACAGCTCCTCAGACGATGAGGGACAGGATTCACCACCTCCGCCGCCGCCACCACTGCCTCCTCCACCCAAAAGAGCGTGTCCCTCTATGTCCCCGACCTCACCGCCCATCATCAACAAAGGGTCAGACACACACCCGAGACTGTGATTTCATCTCCACACGCAGTTTTGTATTTCATTAAATGTGGAAATGAGGCTCATTTTAGATGGGTAGTTATGTATCTAGATGTTAAATGATTCATGAGTTTCGCACTTGAACTCACAAGTATCTTTTACCAGTTCACAGTAACAGCACTCACAGTAGGTAGCCAAGCATGCTGAATGAGAAAGCTTTGTGACTTAACTCCTTTTTGACTTTGACAGCTGCATTTTCTGTCAAATTAAAATTCATTATGTGTAGAAACAGCTGCTGTGTCATTTGACTTTAATGACTCCTGTGACTTTTAATGTTTCCGACATTTGTGTTTCAAGGTCGGAAGAAGACAGCATGTCCTTACTTACACAATAAAAATGACGTGTAATAAAAGCCTAATTATAAATTAAGTGGCTTCTTCATCTCTAAACTTCTTCCTCTGTGTCTGACTTCAGAGTGTTGAACCTGCACCACCAGGCCTCTCCGGTGAGCCGTACTCCAAGCATGCCAGCCGTGGACACCAGCTACATCCCTCCTGTCCCCCCACTTATCCAGGACTATAGACCCTACTACCACACCCCCAACGACCTGTCAGGTAATAACAAACACAACAGGTTCATTGCTCAGAACAACAAATTTGAAGTGACATGACATTTAAACACATAATACATGTTTTTAAACCTAACTGTATTTCCGTTTATCCATATTTACATCTTTACACTCATGGTATGCAGCCAAGTGTTGCTCAAATTATACTCGAGATCCAAATTTCCCTAAGATATGAAATATTATATATATACATATATATGCAGTAATATTTGCAGTATAATATGCCTCTGGCTTTTATTGACTTTAAAAGACATATGTGCTGTATTTACATGTCGTTTTGATTTTTATTGATATTCACCATTGCCTCTGCTTATACTTTATTTCCAGAGTTGAACTTCTTCTCTTTTCTTCAAGGCGACAATCATCAGGTACGTATAACTATTTAGTGAAGTCTTGGAAGCCTTTGACCATGGTTCATTTTAAGATAATAAGAGGGCTCTGACTTAACACATAACCATAAATTCCTAAAAAAAGAAAAGAAAGCAAAAGCCCTTGATAACAAACTCTCTCTCTGCATTAAACTGAACAGTGATAAAAGATCCCTAATGCAGATTCAAACCATTTAGAGAAACATATTTGGAATTGCCCATAAAATGTCACCAACCTGCTGGTGTACCTGCTTTGATGTCTACTAGTTAGCACTAAATGTCATCCTCCCTGTGTATTTCTGTCTCTACGGGCTATTTAAGGAGACATGAGAGTGTGACATTTGACAAATGATGGTTGTCACCCCACAGTTAATGGTGGGTTGAATTCTCTGAGGCAATCAAATGTAAATACAGACATCTCCTGTTTCTTTCATTCTGCTCTGTTTGGTTATTTGAAATTAACATTTTAAAGGGTTGGTTCTCCCAAATCACAAAAAAACATGTTCGTTTTACCCTAAGTGGTGCAGTATCTAGCTGTTCAGATAGTTTTGAGATGTCTGCTGCCACCGGATGCACTGAGGTTGAATGGAATGTCATATATGGTTCACACAATATTGAAAAAATGTCATTTAAGAAAATTCAGTAGCAACTACATTTCCAGAATCGATATCCCCTTTAGACTTCACTTTCATTGAACTAACAATTTCATTGAAACTTCTTTCTCCTGAAGAAATGGCCCCTATGAAGACTGTAGGTTTTTTTCTGTGGACAAACAGGGACATTGCGGCCGCTGTTGAATTTTTTTAATGTAATTTTTTTAATGCAATGAGCAGAGCACCACTAAAGAGTGGAGGCAGAAATCAGAGGCAGATACCTTAAAACCAAAACTACCTGAACAGCTGGATACCACTAGAGCTAAGTAGTCTCTTATAACTTTGGCCACCATCATAATATGCTTTTAAAAGTTCATTAATCTTGTATTTTTACAACTCGGCTGCAATTAGGCTCGTTATCTGCAGCAGCTGAGTGATTGTGACAATCCTTTAGAGTACCTCTAACTTCTCCAGGACTTAGGAGCAACTTTTAGTGCTAAAATGCTTAACGAACCGGTCTTAGGCTAAAACAGACACACTGCACCTGACTAACACGTCCTCCTCTGTTGTGTTTCTCCCACGGCTCAGCATTACAACATGGTGATGGCAGCAGCGGCCGCCGCTTCAGCCTCGGACGACCACGAGCTGCTTCTCAACCGCTTCCTGCCCTACACCACCTCCTCCTCTTCCTCCCAGCTGTTCCTCGACCAATCGGGAGCCTCCTCAGCCAATTCGCTGACCGCGCCGACCAACGGGGCGAGCAACTCGGGCAGCACCAGCAGCCTGGTCTCGTCCAGCAGCCTCCGCGACACTCACTCCACACACTCGTCTTCACACTCGGGCTCACACACGCACCCCGGGGTGGTGGCCAGCCGGAGCAGCGCCGAAGCAGCAGTGGCAGCTATTTATGGCGGCATACCTGACGTTATATCGTTGGACTGACTCAAGAGGAGTCAAGACTACACTTTGGGTCCATCTACGCTCCGGTTACGAACCCACACACAAACCTTTTGACTACAGGGTAAAGTTTTAATCCAGAAACTAGACTGACCCATGTCATCAAACTCAGAACGTTTGTGGAGTCGTAAAGGACCAGACTGCCTCAAGAAGAGCACTAATAATATGAGTGGGTTCCCTTCACTAGACTGACCTGAGAACAGTACTCAGTCATCACTTAATGGGGTCAGCTGTGGACATTGTGTTGGTAAACTGACTTCAGATCAGAAACCTGTCCACCATGTGAACCCACGTTACTGCTATACTGGTACCAACCCGGCACAAACAGCAAAGATGCTACCTGAGCAAAAACACAAAGGAGGAAGGCTCTTTTTTACAAAAACGAGGAGTGGCACCGTGTACAGAGAACAAAATATATTTTCCTCTTTTACTTTTGTATGTTAAATCGGGACATCTTCAGTCTAGTGAGCTGCTTCAATTACTCTTTTTAAGTGGAGGACTGAGATTGTTTGGTTTTTTTTCTCACAAAAGCTTATACATATGCCTGTTGCCATGTGGTTATCTATTATTTTCTTCTTTTTTAGCTCTATCCTGCTTAAATTTACCATTTGCATTTCTCCAGTATAAATTTCAATTTTTCTCTCCCTCTCCTTCTCTTTTGCTCAAGCTCATTTTTAAATTCATGGTGTATTTCTCTATTGAATGACAAGAACTTTTCAGACACTGAATTTACAGTTTATTCATGTACTAATTATTTTATTATGCTTTTAAGTTATGTATGATATTTAAACAGCTATAAATATATATATGCATTCCCTTCGACCTCCAGGTTAACGCTGTTGGGAGTGTGTAGGTGAAAATCAGCTATTTCTGGTTTTTCATTTTCATTCCTTGATTTCCAAGTCCTTACAAAGACTCTGCCGGCATACAGTACAGCATTTAGAAAAGACTTATTTATACTTGCCTATTTAGAGTTTTGAGCTGGAAGAGTTTCTTTTGTCTTTTTTTTTTTTTTGCATAATGCCAAAAATAACATACGGTACCTTTGAAAATTACCACAATAATCAGAGTGGAGTTCAGTCTGTGTGCCACAGTGTTTTCAGTCAACTGTCCACTTCTACGGTTTCAGCTGGTGGTTATTCAGACACTTTAACTGTGTCCTGTTGTCTCGTCTTCTCAGTTTCATCGTTTTGTGCTTGACTGTTAAAAAGGAATTACAATGAAACTTGTTTTCAAAATCAAAAGAATGTCTTAAGTGTTCACCCACAACCTCTGTCCCATCTCTTTTTGTGAAGACTTGGCTTGTGACTGATATCTTCGACAGCCTAGGCGTTATTTAGGGAGTTATCTAGGGAAACTGCTTGTGTAAAAGTATAGAAGAGTGTGAGCAGACAGTTTAGTGCCACAGTGAAAGAGGGAGATCTCAACATGCCAACTTAGACCGGGCACAAAGCCAGCTGCTTTAAAAAAAACATGACTTGTCTGTAACTTAAAAACCCTACGAGCTAGTCGGTGTACAATGTGGAAGTGTCAAAGAAGGTTGAGGTTTCGGAAAATACCTCAATGTTGTCGCCATTCAGCTGAAAACCCAGAGTTTGATCATGAATGTATTGTACACTTTGTAAGAGAGGACACACTTTTGGTCTTTGCTTCCATTCTAGTTGATAACAGAACCATGTTGTAGAGAGTCTGGTCACATTACTAGTGACATACAGTAGACCTGGTACCCCTCATGTCCTGCCCAGACAGCCCCCCCCCCCTTCCTCCAGCCTGTTTGTCCTTGAAACTTTCCCAGCATCCCTTTTTATCAGCCTCTGCTTGATGTTCCACTTCCAGACGTCCGAGACAGGCAGCTCTCTTCAAAGCCTAATTATCCCCACCACAATGAGATAATAAACTCTGACAGCAGACCCCGTCACCTGACATCCTCTGTCCTGTCCTTCAGCAACTAACTGGGAGACTTAGACAGCCAAAAATGACCCCCACCCCTCCCCCCCTCCCTTGTTCTCTCTTGGCTTCTTTAACTTTATTCCCTGTTGTTCTCATGGGAACCAACCCCGGCTCTCAAGCTGACTCGGTCACGTGCCGGAACAAGTCTTGTGTATTTCGTATGTTGTGCAGTATTTTATTTATTTTGTATTCTTATTTCTATATATTATATTTTTTACAAATTGTTTGATTTCCACGGGTGAGTGTGTGAGTCACTGTCACTCGGGAGCTGTTGTGATATGATTTTATTTAATATGCATTTTATTATTATTTGCCAGCAGCGCGAAAAAGGTACCGCTTAGTTATATTCGTCATGGAAATACCTGTGTATTTTCTTGACAACTAACATGGGTAACACTTCATAATAAGGGCACAAAACACATCCTTATAATATGCATGACTCATGATGATTTAATGTATGAATGTATTCAGGATGTATTATTAATTCCTGTGGCTCACCATTAAGAAATAATCAAGTCACTATGAGTTTATGTGATTAGTTAACGCTTGATGGATCATCAATTAATGATTAACTCAGTTACTTTGTACATGAATTTATCTGCCAAATTTGCTGGAATCCAGTTACATAGAAAAAGGGGCAGTACTAATTCTTAAGATGTTACTGATAGTCAGATTCAGACAATGACGTGTTGCTGCATGTCCCGATGGTCAGCAGAAATGTATCTCTAGTAAAGTTAGCAGGTCACAATCAGATTCCTGACTCAACATTAATACTCGTTTTTTAGCAGCTTGGTTCCGCTTTGGTCCAGACTGAAACATCTCGACAGGGCTGAGAAAGATATTGAACCTGTGCTGAAAAAAATGCATTTTGGAGATGCGTGGTTATCACAGAGGAGCCATTCTATGGCATATACATTTTTGTATGAAGTAACTTTGAGTTATGAACTGATGATCCATTAAGTGTTAACTAATCACATGAACTCACAGCTCATGACACATCCTTCAGTAAATCATGCATTCAATTACCATGACTCATGCAGTAGTTATGCATGTGTGTTGGTACTTTTATCATAAAGTGTGTCCCCAACTTGTTATACTGATGAAGATGTTGATCCTTTAGTTTCCATTATGCTAATTTGAATATTAATCACTAGTATTTGGATACGTGATAAGGTGATCACATTTAATGAATGCTTTAGATTTTATTTATTTAAAGGACTTCTTCTTTCCTCACGCTTGTCATGAGACAGTGCAGCAGATGACAATTATGCACATGTAGTGAGAGAGCAGACCACGTTGAATGTGTTTCTTTTAAAGTGCTCTAGATACTGGGGTCTATATGGGATTACAGAAAAGTCACATTCTCCTTCCCTCTACCTTGTTTAATAATGTTAAAGTGTCCACAGCTTCATCCTGTGGCTCAGTCTTCTAAGGGAGTCATTATCAAGTTGGGCTTTCATTCACTCTAACAAATTGTCCTTATTTTTGTTAGAAAATGTCAGACTGCATGCAGGGATGGATAAGCACAGGGTCATCCCAATCCTACTCAGTCACACACAGGTGTGAACACGTGCAAAGTATATATACAGCATTTGTGCAGCCGCGTATACTGGTTTGGACTCTGTGTGAGGATACTGCACAGAATAAAGTGAATGGAATAAGGCCACTATTATCAGTAGTTACTATTGTGAGTGTTTTCTCCTCAAGCAACCTTGACAAAGGAGCTCAACGCTCTGGTTGTCATGATGTCTCACCTTAGACAAAAGGGAAAAGTCAACAATGTGTCTATTATGTGTGTATGGAAACCTGAAAACTGAAAGTTCAGATCCAGACGTGGGTGTTTGATGTCCGTTTGTATGCTTTTTGTGTGTCAATTCAGAGCGAGAGAATAAATTAATTTATATATTTTTTAGAAAATGAAAGCTGTACTATTATTTAAAAAAAAAAAAAAAAAGGACTGTGGCCAATAAAGAGTCATACACAACTGAAATAATCTCAAAGTCAGACTCCAGTCGACATCTGCACTCACTGCCTTAAAACATTCACAGGTTCTGTTTCACGGCTCCAATCCGAGAAAAATCCTAAAAAGGCTTTTCAAGGAGGGCAAGGAGAAGAGGGTGTACAGTAGATCCTTGTCAGTTTGTACAAATATACCAAGTGAAAAAAAAAAAATATTTATTACCTGCATTGGAAGAAATTGTTTACTTATTGAATGTTACCTGTTTATGTAGAAAAAGTTTAGATGTAATTAAAAGCATTCTCTTATTTTTCTGTGTGTTTTCCCTTATTTTTAAAAGACGGCGTTGCTGTCATGACATTTTCACCAGCCTGTTACACTGACAACTGAACACTGGGTGGGGCAGAGAGTCCTTCTGATCAACTTTTCCCTCCCTGTCACGGTACAAAAAAACCAATTACGCACGCTTTGCCAACTCCAACCGGTGCCTTCCTGGCTGTGACACGAGCTGTACCAAACATGAACATCTGACATTTTTTAATCGTGTGTTTATTTATTTACTTATTTATTTAGATTAGTAGTGATGGTGAAGACCTCACGCTCCGAGGAGCCTCTGTTACGCACAAGACTGATGGACGCATCAAACGTAATGTTCGCCAATTAACACCTCAAGCCCATACTGTCAGAGCGCAGAGCGGCGGTGTTGGATGGTTGTGTCTGTTGGAGAGGAGAGGAGGGGAAACGACAGCACAGGATGGGGGGGGGGGGTGGATTCAGACGCAGGAGTTGGTGATGCCATCATGTACTTATCACCAATGTGGCACTCCGAGATCCAGCTCTCTTTGGACATCAATGTTTTTTTTTTATCCTAAGTATAAACTGCTCGCTGGCATCTAGGTCTCGGAGAAGTCTGTGAGCTGCGGGCATCATGGGTGAAGAGAATCAGAGCGTTTGTGTGAACGGGACTCTGGCGGAGGTGGACTCCTTCAGCAACCTGGAGGACATCGACGTGACCGCTGACGGGAGCCCGATTCTCAGGTTCCTCATCTGCCTGGTGTACTCCGTGGTCTGCGCTGCGGGTCTGATCGGCAACCTGCTGGTCCTCTTCTTCATCAGGGTCAAGCAGGAGAGGAAGAAGTCCGTGGTGAATTTCTTCGTGCTCAACCTGGCGGTGACGGACCTGCAGTTCGTGCTCACGCTGCCCTTCTGGGCCGTGGACACCGTGCGCGACTTCAGCTGGCCGTTTGGAGACGCCATGTGCAAAATCATCCTGTCGGTCACCGTGATGAACATGTACGCCAGCGTGTTCTTCCTCACCGCCATGAGCGTGACCCGCTACTGGTCCGTGGCCTCGGCTCTGAATAACAGAACCGTGCAGAAGTCCTGTTCGGCCAAATGGATCTGCGCAATCATCTGGACTCTGGCGACTCTGGCGACGGCGCCGACCTCGATTTTCTCAACTGTCAGCAACGTAACTGGAGAGAAACTCTGTTTGCTGAGGTTCCCTGGCGGACAGTACTGGTTGGCAGTTTATCACATACAGAAAATACTTGTAGGCTTCGTTTTGCCCATGTCCATCGTGTCCTTCAGCTACATCATGCTGCTGCGTTTCATCCGCAGCCGGAGCATGAAAACAAGCAACCCCAAACGGAGATCCCAAGTCACAAAATCCATCACCATCGTCGTGTTGTCCTTCTTCCTGTGCTGGATGCCAAACCATGCCATCACCTTGTGGAGTGTGCTGGTCAAACTGAACGCGGCCAACTGGGACCGGGCGTACTACATAGTGCACACCTATGTGTTCCCACTGACCGTCTGTCTGGCTCACACCAACAGCTGCCTGAACCCGGTCATTTACTGCCTCATGAGGAAGGAGTTCAGGAACAAATTGAGAGCTCTGATGCACAGAGGATAGTGGATTTTGGGCGCTTTGTGAACGGTTTGACAGCGACAAACAGTATCCGAGACGCGCCGAGTGCGCACGTTAGAAAAGGGGCATCGCGACATCACATCAGGACAATTTACCCGATTCTGGAAAATGTGACTCTCACCGCCGCTTCTTGTCTTTGAAGGCTTGCGTAATGTGGCTGATTTCTATAGAGAAACCGCTGTAGCTTGTTTAGCAACTGCTTATTTTGAGTGAACATATTGCACCGAAGCCCACTGCTGCATTGCTTGTTAAATAACTATTAGTAGTGACGCGTCTCTAGTCTCCAGTCTGAGTGACTGCGTGCGTAATTACGCGTGCCAACTAACCACGCATCAGTGTGCTCGCGTTATGACCGAGCAGGTGAAAAGTAGCTGTGCGCTTTTTCACGTTTTCCATCCATTTGTGAATGTCTTTGCAAATAATGTAACCAGTGTACAGTTGGTGTGTTCATAAGACAATCGTGGATGCAAACATCACCTGAAGGAAAGGAGGGAAAGTTACAGGTCGTGTTTATAAGACATCAATAATCAACAACAGCGTGCTAAAATCAGAAGTTTGGGCACAAAAGACAACACACTGTATGAAATATGATTGTTGTAAATACGTAAAAAAAAAAAAAAAAAAAAAAAAGTTAACATATCCGTTATATGTAGTAATAAAAATGTACTCAAGTTGTTACATGGGTTAGTTTTTGTCATAAATAATAACTGATTGTGTTTGAGTTATGAATTAATCTGAACAGCAGTGAAGGTTTCTCACTGACCTGCACATTAAAGCTAATGGGCTCAGCTATCATCAACATGCAAATTGTCCCAAACAACTATACAGACTTTATAATAGGTTTTTATGTTCAACATCAAGAGCTCTACAATACCACACACACACAAAGGCCACGCTGAATGGGTTTTTTTCTCTGTTGCTGCAGTTGAATTGAAATGGATGTAAAATGTTGGATTGAATACAGTGGAAGGCATTGAAAGGAACCATCAGTCTGTTTCTGTTAAGTCCACCTTGATGTACATTAAGTATTTTTAAGATTAAATTCAGCATGTAGTGGATGATTCATGTGAGCTGAAACCTGGGCTGGTGTATCAGTGGATGGCCCCTCCTCACCTCACCACAACATTCACCAGCAGTCATTGTACTGTCATGAAAATAACATGTTTCTTGGTCTCACAGAAGCAGGCAGGGATTTGTGTGACAGTCTCAAAACACTTCTTTCTTTTTTTTTTTTTTTTACCTCTTTGGACTTTGAACAGAACAAAGGTGACAACAGGCCCAAACAATACTCTAGACATGTTTTGTGAGAAGTCATAAGCTAAAAAGGTTGGGAACCACTGGTTTTATATTTAATAATGTGCTATATTTTATTAGATTATCAAATATTTATTATGTAAAATCTTCATCTGAGAAGCATCTCTAGCTCGCAGATAAATGTAGCAGAGTAAAATGCAGAAATATTAAGTAGCAGAAGATGGATATACTCAAGTAAAGTATGAGTACCTCCAAATTTTACTTAACAACAGTACTTGTAGTAAATGCACTTCGATGTATTTTCCAACAACGCTCCAGGTAAGGAGGTGCTTTTGTACCGAAAGTAAAAGATCCACCCACTGCATTTAAGCTGCTAAAACCTTACAAGACAAAAAAAAGGCAAAGTCTTAAATGGCCAACATGACAAAGGACAAAAGCACAAAACTGATCACATCCTGTTGACGTCAGAGTCAAGTGATCAAACAAAGAATATACACCAACACTTACAATGTGACCCTCCAGATCTGACATTGCCAGAAATTTAAGTTGATGCACAAAGGTTACAGAAATCACCAAAATGTATATTTAATATTTGAATGTATTCCTAAATATTTTAAAAGCAAAGCATGAGATCCACGCAATCTAAACCTCTCTGATCAGAAACAATGATAAGGGAAAGAAAAATCTCCCCAAAAAGAAAACTTAGACAGAAAGTCATGTTACAGACAGCATTTACCTAATCTTGTTTTTATCTATTTCAAACTCAAGTCACTGAACACTGACTGAATCAACAGCAATAGAAAGAAAAGAGCAAACTCTGGAGCACAATTATCTATAAATATACTAGACTGTATGAACTGTGAAACCAGGAGGTGTTCAATTTACAGCACAACACAGGAGGTCTGCTCAGGCTTCTCCAGTTTTTTTTATTGATGTTTTTCCAGCTGACCCTTTGTGTGCTTGTGTTACTCCTCTCTATCTCTTGGTTGTGTACTGCTCTTAGTGACAAAAACAGCTGCTTTTAGTAACTACTTATCCTGCAAAGACTTTCTCAAAATTCACTCTGTAATTGCTTTCAACGCAGACAGACTCTTCACATACAGGTGTAGGGCCATGCTTTGAGTTCTTCTCTTATTTGCATCTGTATTTGTGAATGTGATGCCGTTTGACTGAAACTGCTGGTATGTGTATAGTAGTTGAGTCTGTTACGTTAAGTAGAAATTATGTTTATTTTAGAGAGATGTCTCATCACTGAATGATGACACTTTCCATTTCTGTCCCAGCAAATTAGCTCAGTCGTCGTTGTGCATCCTGTAGTTGTGGCTCATCAAGCTGCTCAGGGAACAGTCAGTTCACACCGCTCGAACACAGTGAGCCAGAATCAGCTCTCCACATGTTTGAAGATTGACCCTCATCAAGCAGGTTTTGGACAGATATGATGGAATTCATTTTCATTAAAATTGGGAATTTAGCTCAAAAGTCAACAAAAAAACGAGCACGCTAATCAACGTTTATTTATTTTCCATAAATGTATTGTTTATTTTATTAATATTTTAGTATCATTGTTGGATTTGTTTTCATTTTTATTACTTTTATTATTAATTATTTATTTACGTTATATGAATTTATATAATGTTTATTGACACAATTATGCCACATGTAGCTGCTGAAAAATGTCTTAATGTTTGTTGATATTGTTTTGTTTTTTTAAAGTGCAACCAGTGCTTGAACCCTCTGTGGTACAGAATCTGTAAACTACATTATTTACAATATTATCAAAAAGACTTGAAAGAGGCAGAAAAAAGTAAATAAAATGCTTTATGTAGTGAACTGTTGTAGGTTTTTAGGTCCAAAATGTAAGAAAGTCATTGACAAATGGTTTCATGGAGTTCTCATATGCATTATCTGTTGGAAAAGTTCAAGAAATGCCTTGACGATGTTTGCTCTGCCTCCCTTGAGTCTTTTTGACATTGCATAATGATTATTTGCCTTTTCTCACGCAGTCCCTCATCAATAATTTCTACAGAATCATTTTATAAAGTGTATATTTTCCATTTTAACTTGACCCCCCCAGGAACAGATAAACATAATTTGAGTGGTTGAAAAGATGTTTATTGGACTTGGAAGGGTAATTCATTATGACGCTGTAGTCTGTCTGTTCCTCTGGGGACGTTAGTGGACAGTTGCAACTGGTAGGGACTCAGCCTTCAGTAACAAACACAGTCCATCACAAGACATTTAACCTAAATGTCGTAGTTGATGCAGTGGTCTTTATTCTGACTATACATCTTGGTATTTCAAGTCATTCCCACTTGTCTTTAAATGTGTCTTATAATGTCAAAACATGGGAAAAAAGAGAAAATGACATTGTGTCATTGTCATTCTATAGTGCAGAGATTAATCTTCAAACACTACAGAGAGGGACTACAGGTGCTGTCCACTACATTTACATGCAGAAGAGTTCATGAGAGAAAAGCCAATACACTGATAAACGATCATTTCATCAACACAAAAGTATGCCATGATCAAATTCACATGACAATTTGTGACAACCCGCTAGGTTCAGAGTTCATGAGAAATTTGTGACCTAAAAAGCATGGCCAGAAAAGGCTGAGAAATCCTGCTGTAGCGACTCCACAAAAATGTCATCTTTTTTCAGTTTGTTGCCCAGCAACTTAGCCGAGTTCACTAAAGCTTAAAGGCGATTGTGAATTTTGGAAACCTTTGTCAGTAGGTGAACTTAAACTCACACACAACTTCATATAGAAACCACATTTTTCTTTGCTAAGACAGATCGAGGGTCATGATTCAGGCTCAGTGATGAACAGCCTGATACTCACCACGGGGCCTGATGATAGGTCAAACCTCATTTAACATGAACACTGGGCTTCCAATCAGTGGATTTGCTTGTGGAAGCGAAGTAAGTCCATGTGGAGAATGGTTTACAGTACACTGTTTCGTTGCATGTTAATAACATAACAAATTTAGAAGCTGATGTTATGTCAAGGTGTCTGTCAGCACGTTAAAGAATTATTTTGCCCCCCAGTGCTCAAAATCTTATAATGCTGCTTTAAGGCCTTGTCCGTAGTAATCAATTGCAGGAGACATTTAAATGGCTCAGTTTCTTTTCTGCAGGTTCCACAACTTGACCAACAGTGGATTGTTTGACAGTAAAAAATGGTAAAATGTTAGAACAAACACGTTTCATTCCTGAAATCGAAATTCCCGTCAATACTTTTCATGTAACAATATACTGATGACACAGACAGCACCAGCTGGAACACGGTTTTAGGATGTAAATTTGGCAACTCTGGTCTACTGGATGGGTGTACTGTATTTCAACATATAACAATACAAACAACTTTATTCTCCAAGTAGTGTAACTTTAACGTTTGACTAAAACTGTTGTTTCTAAGAACATTAAAAAACTAAAACATCATGTCAACAAGTGTTCAAAGATTCAAGGTTTTATTATTGTCATAATACAATACCCGGATTGCATAACACTCAACACTACACACAAAGAAAAATAGACAGATATTAAAATATTTAACTTTAAATAAGAATTTAATATGACAACAATTAAAATAGCACTAAAGGAAGAAATAAAAAAGCAAATATATATATATATTTACAAGGAATATTTACACATACATATACATACAATATGTGTACTATCAGTGTAATATGAGTATTTTAAATTGATATGTGAGCCATTGGTTGCTTTACACAAATCACACCAGATGATACCAATGCAAACAAGCAAAGATAACACAAAACACAACTGAGTAAACCTGAATGAAATAAAATATAAATAAAGCACAAGTTTAAAAACTCAAACTGCGCTGGGAGTAAAACGCTTCCTCCTGACGAGGCGTTTGGCGTTTACGAGGTTCGGTGGGAGCCCGTGAACGCGGCGCGGCTCCGGGTCCCCGCGGTGGTCAGGTGACCCGGCAGCAGGAAGGCCATTCCCGGGGTCTCCTTCGCTTTTGGCTCCAATGTCGGAGGTGTTTGTGCCTGGAAGAAATGGACTCTGGCAATGCGCGGATTTGATCGTTCGGAGATCCGACCAGCTGAGTCTGTGAATGGCGCCAAAACAGGACCCTAAACCTAAATTTACAGAAGGTCTGTGGAGAAGAAACGGCGTCCGGAGGGGGGCGGGTTTGTTGTTGTTGTTGTTGTTGCTGCTGCTGCTCCGGCTTCACAATAACACTCTCCAGGGAGGGACACGGAGCCTCGGAGGCTTCGTAACTGCACACACACGTCGGGAAATCGTTTAAAACGTCCCCAGAGTGAACGTGGTTTTAAAGATTTTCACCTAAAAGTGAAGCCGGAGGTGTGAAATACACGCGGCTAACTGTTAGCCGGTTAGCTTTTTATTTACTAGACGCTGGAAACATGTCGGAGCAGATTTATATCCGCTCAACACGCAGCCGGGGACCTTCGTGGCAGCAAAACGAGTCATTAGACGTGGATTCGTTGTGGTTATGTGGTGTTTTTTACTCCCTCACGTGTGTTGTTTTGTGTTCGCAGGTGAAAGAGTCCTGTGCTTTCATGGGCCATTGCTCTATGAGGCAAAGGTTTGTCAACAGTCCTCAGGTTACACGTGTTATTACACGATTATTGACTGCATGTAACACATGTCAGACAACGACTGAGGCAGGTGTGTTTTTCTTGTTTTGCAGTGTGTAAAGATCAACATAAAGGATAAGCAGATTAAATACTTCATTCATTACAGCGGATGGAACAAAAAGTGAGCAGCTTGGTTTCCCTACTGTTTGATTTCCTGTGTGTGTTTCTCTGTGAGTGCTCATGGTCAGTGTGTGGTCTCAGTAACACCCGTGAGGGTTTTTTGCTTTCATTTTGATGGAGGCTCAAGGTTTGAGATATGTTTCTTCTGCAGCTGGGATGAATGGGTTCCTGAAAGCAGAGTTCTCAAATATGTGGACAGCAACCTTGCGAAACAAAAAGAGCTTCAAAAGGCCAATCAGTAAGTTTCCCTTTATTCCCTTTTGTTAGTCGGACGAATGGCCGAAATCATTTGCACTTTGCCAAAGTTAAAACATTTTAAGCCGAGTTTTTAAAATGATTCATTTTTTCCTCTCTAGGGACCATTATGTTGAGGGAAAGATGAGGGGTTTAGCACCAAGCAAGAAGATTGCTGCTGTGCAGCAGAAAAATGTTGATCTGTAAGTATCTGCCTTGTTTTCCCAGCCCTAATAATTCACTGCATCATAAACACATCATGTAGCCGACAAATGACAGTGTATATGTTGAATGGAGTAATGTATGCATGTATGTGCTCAATGTAGACGCTGTGCAGGGGGACCACAGAGGGCACATGTGTAATATTATACTGTCACTTATAATGATAGTATTTTTTTTTTTTTGCATCCTAGGAAAGTGAAAAAGGCAAAACAGAAGAGTAAGTACTTTTTTTAATGTTAGTAGCAGCTTTAACTCTGTTTATATAACCCATCATCACAAATTTGAGATAATGTCCTGTCAGTTTATGATATTATATGATGTTTGTAGTTTGCATTTTGGGCATTCAGGTAATTAGCGTGAGCCTTGTGAGTATTTTCACAGCAGAATGGTTGGTCTGGCAGTGCAGACTAGGAGCTTTTTTCTGATAAAGTTATTGTCTTTATCACAAAAACATGTAAAAACAGCCTCTTCTGTTTTCATCAGTCTAAACTCTGTTATTACATCAAGTGTCTTTTCAGGTTAACCACTTTTCATATTTATCCTTTCATCTAACTATATGTTCCATGGTGTCAGGTAACTTAAACAACCTGCCAGACTTTTCATTAAAACCTGTAATCTACATATCTACATAATTATAAGCTGTTTATAATTGTTGTTTAGCCCCCGGGCCGGGTGAAGGTACCAGCAGCGGAGAAACGCCCCAGGGACCACGGAAGAAGAGGGCTCGGGTTGATCCCACTGTGGAGAGTGTATGTATCATCAGTTATTGGTAACCCTGTGGACATGCGTGTAAACATACTGACCTCATTATATAGCTTCATAGTATGACATTTTTAATTCTGTATAAAGCTGGAAAATGTATTAACATTGTTTTAAGGAGCCATTTTGATCACTAGGCTTTTGTACTGTCATATATTGAAAACACATTATTTGACCCAAAAGATCCTTTCATAAAACTGCAGACTGACCTTTCTTCCTGAGGTGTGATGAGAGTGGGAAAATATTAAGATGTCAGTGTGAAAATGCCCTTTAAGTGTCCAAATGACAACATAAAAAAGGTCCGTGTTCTTTCTCCTTTCATCCGGCTCAAAGTTATTTGAGGAGTCAGTTCTTCGTGCGTGAATGTGACCGCTGTCCCCTGTTGGCCGCGGTATGTGACTGCTGGGACTCTTCAACCCCAGAGTTCTTTCTGGGGTGAAAAAATGTTTAATTTGCCTGAGAAAGCAAGAAACAGCACAAAATGTTGGCACCATGCAGCCAGATGTAGGTGTAATTGTGACCTGTACACAGTATCTATCTTTTTAAAAACCTGACCATTTGAGGGTGGAGGCTGGTTGAGGCCACTGACCGGCATTATTCTCTTCTATAAGTCCTGCTGTCTATATAGTTAAACATTATAAAAAATATATTAAGAAAATGTCAGTAGGATAAAAATGTATACGTATACCTGCATTTAAAAAATAGCAATGAGAACTGCAACTGCATTTTTACATTGTACAGTGAAGTGAAGTGCCTATTTGTGCTATTATTAGCGCTTTCATCCAATTTAATTTCACTCTTAGAAAATTCTTGTCATATGTCCAGAAGTTGTGGGAGTAAAGCCTACCAGTTTTATATGTTCTTGTTTGGGTCTTTGTGAAGGACACAAAGAAATGTGACAGATCTTTGAACACTGAAGAGGTGAAGATGAAGCTTTGCTGCTCCCATACAACCCCTGAAATAACCTCAAACAAAACTAAAAAAATAAATGTTTTTTTTGTCTGTGTCCAGGAGGATATGTTCACCAACCGTGTGGAGGTGAAGGTGAAGATCCCTGAGGAGCTGAAACCCTGGCTGGTGGACGACTGGGACCTCATCACCCGACAGAAACAGGTGAAAACACAAACCATGGAAAATTCAGATGTTTACTGTATATTTACTTCAGCTACGGTGACCTGTGAAGGTTAGAAAGTTGGCTCCACAGTAAAGAAAATGTCTGTATATTAAAAATGAATATGGACATCCTGCTTTTTCTGTTGCTTACAGTTATTTCATCTGCCTGCTAAGAAGAACATAGAGACCGTCTTGGAGGACTATGCAAACTATAAGAAATCTAAAGGAAACTCAGACAATAAGTAAGAACAACCACCGTGATAAAACATCCTTCAAATGAAAAGTACAGAAATGTTGCTGTGGTGGTCCATTCAGCATCACTGCATGTGTCCGCTTCATAATGGCACCTCTCACAAAATGTTAATGCATTCCTCCCCATCAGCGTCCTTAACTGGAATGAATTACAAGCAATTTTAACAAAATCTTGGACAATTTACCCAGCATCTTGAAAATGATGTACCATTGCCTCGGCCAAGTATTTCAGTGACCATTTACAGCAAATCATGTATGTTCCCGGCCATTTTTGTAAACGTGCCACATTTTCGTAGATGTGTTTTTTCCTGCCTAGACTACCATTTGATTTTGTTCTTTTCAACTTGGTAAGATTGGATACTTGCTTTAAATACAATGCATGTATTGAAAAGCATACTCGGCATGATGTAAGTTGTGTTGTTGGACTGTAATGGAGTCAAAAACACAGACAGAGTGGAACGTTTTAGCTAGACTGGTTCATGTGCTCTCTTACAAATCAGATAATCAACTTAAGTTTCACATTTCCGAATTTCTTCGCTAGCAGGTGAACACACCAGACTGGCTGACTTTCAGATTGCAACACAGCACAGTGAAAATCTAATTTTGACACAAATAAACCCAGGCATCATGTGAGCTTTGATTGATTTCCTTTCCCAAGCTTTCACATCTACAAATGAATGGTTTCTTTAAAGCTGCTATGTCCAAAGTGTCCGTGGAAGCTCGCTCCAGAGAAATGTGTGACTTATCTCTCTTCCCTCCACTTAGGGAGTATGCTGTAAACGAAGTGGTAGCGGGGATTCGGGAGTACTTCAACGTTATGCTGGGCACTCAGCTGCTTTACAAGTTCGAGAGGCCGCAGTACGCGGAGATCCTGGCTGAACACCCAGACATACCGATGTCTCAGGTGTACGGAGCTCCACACTTGCTGCGCCTATTTGGTAGGGACCTTGGACACCTTTTATCATTGTACATAAACTGCAGTGCCTATCTCTACTATTATAAGTGCTTTCAAATGATTTAATATGATCCTTAGAAAATTCTTTTCATACAGGTTCAACGGCTGGGGGAGTAATTTAACCTTTTTTCTAAAGTTCTTTACAGAAGCTTAAATATTCTGTGAGGATTAAAAAGAGACATACTAATAGCTCATTGAAAGAATCACCTTTTTTTCTTTGTTGCATGTCATGTCTAAGTGAAACTGGCCTAGAGGCTTAGGTATTTC
Source organism: Lateolabrax maculatus (assembly GCA_031216445.1). Taxonomy (NCBI): domain Eukaryota; kingdom Metazoa; phylum Chordata; class Actinopteri; order Acropomatiformes; family Lateolabracidae; genus Lateolabrax; species Lateolabrax maculatus. Next base: position 25,728,360 of record CM062198.1, read on the forward strand.
AACTTCACTTTTTAAAGGCATAGTTTTAATTTTTTGTAAGTGGCTTGTATGAGGTACTTATCTATAGTATACTTATCTATGACGGTCAGCGCACCCTCAGTTTTGAAAAGCAGGCAGCTGTACTGGACGTTAAGCAATGTACTGTCATTTGATTACTGATGTTGATGAACACCAAATACACAAGGTACTAACAAGTCAAGCAAAACGTAACAGCTTACAAACAGGCTCGATTATTATACAATATATACTGTGGAAATAACCATATGTCATCTGGTAGAGATTTTACTATGGTTTCCACTGAGGTAGCTATCCCGTTTGATATCTCTGGTTGTATTTGGCACGTACAGGTTGTAAATAAATGACAAGGACTGCTGTATGGGAATATATACAAGATTTGTGCATCACTGGGAATCAGTACTTTGATTTGTCAGATATTTAATTTACTTTCATTCCCATTTCGGTATTTTATTTATATAAATATTTTTTCAATTGAATTCTGTAAAATGTATTATATTATTATACATATCGCTATTGCAATATAAAAGTACAGAATATTTTATCCATATTGACCATCCTGAGCACTGTTATTGTAACTAAGTTTCTTTAAAGCATCTGTACCTACATTACTATAATTACTATTCCTATAATTTGTGTTTCCAAATAATTGGTCTCACATACATAGGCATTTTCCTTTTATGAAACATTTTTATATTCACACAGCATGTTTTTTAAAAGTCAGTCCTGAATCTTCTTCCGCCTGCGGTCTCCTTTTGCATTGACCCTCACATATGTTGTCCACCCTGGCAGTTCGTATTGGAGCCATGCTGGCCTACACTCCATTGGACGAGAAGAGTCTGGCCTTGCTGCTCAGCTACCTCCAAGATTTCCTCAAGTAAGGGTAAACTCCCACCGCACCACCAGAGACTCCTTGTCACGTTTGGCTGATTCTCAAATGTCATGTTATGTCCACATTCATGTTAGTGCAGCCAGGCGTGTTGCAAATCCTCTAAACATAAGCCATGAAATCAATTTTCTGCTCTAGAAGATATGTTTACTGAGACTGACACAACAGCATTTTATGAATTTTATGTAAAATCTATCTCAAAACAGACATGGAACCCGTCTCTGTCCCAATCCAAACAGCACTGCACCGACTGAAGTAAACAAGATTCTCTTGACTGTTGGCGTAACTTAACATTTAGGAATAATCGATATTTTATGGGGAATTTTCAGAGATTACTCTCTACTATCTGGCATGGCTTATGCTGTGATTTCTGAAGTACAGTAGTTGTGAGCAAACACTCTCAAGGAGCAAAAATGACTTGTAGCACCAGAAGAAGAAGAACAACAACTTTATTCATCCCTTTGGGGACATGTCTGTTGAGCCTTGAGATATAATATTTCCACCGCTCCTTCACCTAGCCACAGTATAATAAGTTTCTACTGTTTTGTTATTGCATTTAAAAACTGAAAGGATGCAGGCCTTATCGGTTTGTCCTCCAACTGTCCACTCCACAGTGAATTACTTTGTGTGAGTCCTGCAAACTGTTCGTGAATTTCCTGTGAAGAGCGTTCTCTTATCTTCACATCTTATGTTTACCCAGACAAACCTTATTTAATGTCCAACTGGAAGAGACTCCTATTGGGACTGTAATTTGACAAGCTAGAGGATAATTTAAAGTCAGTTGTGCAAATCCCATCTGGAGGCAGACAGCCTCCATTATCTTATCAAATTGGTTTCAGCTTTCAGCAATAACCATTTCTGTCCAACTCAACAGTGACAATCAGTTTTACATTTTCTTCAGGTACCTGGTAAAGAATTCATCCACCCTCTTCAATGCCAATGACTATGAGGTCGCGCCCCCAGAGTACCACCGCAAGGCTGTGTGAGAGCTCTCAGTACACAGCGCCCCTATTGAGGCACGTCATCTCCCAGACCACGTGTAAAATAACCATTACTACCCTTTTGAGTGCAGACTTGGATGAGATTTTTCACTTGAACTGATGCGCTTCCTCTACAAGGTCTCAGGAGCTTGTCACAGTTAAGAAGTAAAAGCTTTTAGGAAACCTTTTTTAGCTAAATCTTTCTCCTCTTTTCAATCCCTTTCTTCTGTTTTCTCTTCTCTGAAAAGACACAAGTCGACACGCGACAAGTTACTGTTTCCACAAGCAGCTCTTTGGTGTTTTTGTGCATTCCATCTGATAGATATTTGTTACTGTTGCATGTGTGTATTTATTAGTGTTTCTTCTGCCACATGAGGTGCAATTCAATGCTGGACGACACGGTCAGCACTCAGCAGTTAATGTTTTTGTATCTGTATCTTGTGTATTTGTATCAATTTGTAAAAAAAATCTGTTTCTACACAATCTCTACATTGTTTACTGTATTTTCTTGTTTTTATCTTGTAAATTATTTAGTGTCATCACTGTTCTTTCAAGATGCATTTTGCAAAGTGTCACTCACTGATGAAATAAGCTGCAAAAAAAGGCTCACAGTGGCATCAAGGCACAACATCAGACATCAAAGACTTACACTGTAGAATGTGGTTTCTTATTCATCTGACAAGACAGTTAGCAGAAACATCCATCTTTCATGCACATGTGTTCACTTCATGAAAAATATAAAATTGTGCAAAATGCCACATAAAGAGCAGTAATCAACACAACTCTCAATATTGATGTTGATGCAAATGTAAAAAGTCCAAAAATTATACATTTTTCACTTTAAAAACAAGGGGGAAAATCATTGGGATTAAATTGTGATTTTAAAATGTCCTTTTTAAGACTTTTGTGCCCAAGATTAATTTAACAACACATGACAGAATACAAAACACATATCCCAAGATCAATATGAATAAATTAATGTGAATAAATTATTAAAAAACAAATACAGTCAGTCATAGAGATCAAATTCCTAACATATAGATGGTCTAAATTCTCTTAGAAAGACCAGTGTTGGTAGTTTGAAGTCATTCTGCAGAATATTTGAAGTAGAGGAAGCAACAAGCTGTATATTAAGCTTTTTTTGCTGATGCTTTCATGTACGAGTAGTATTTTACTGTTGTAGCTGGTTGAGGTGGTGCTAATTTTAACTACTGTTGTGTAGTTTATAACAGATATTTTATGTCAATTTGTGATTTAAAAAAGGAGTGGAGTAAAAAGTACAATATCGATTAACTGTCATAAACTGCCAGAAAATATACTGGCATCTATTTTCATAATCATTTTAATCGATTTTCAAAAACATCTCATGGTCTCAAATATGAAATTTGGTGATTTCCCTTTTAAGTATTTTATTACTTAAAACTTATTATTACTATTACTTATTAGTACTATTGGTTGGACTAAACTAGCATTGTAAGGTGTCTCTTTGGGCTCTTGGCAGTGAAGGACATTTTAATCAAATTAAATGAATCCATAAACCCATTAATCCATAATGAACATTATAATTAATTGCAGCCCTATACAAAATAGTTATAAATTATCTCCACCTCAACCAGCTACAAAAGTAAAATCCTTCTTTTACATTAATGCATGAGTAACAATAATGACATAATGTATAATAGTATAACAGTCACAGGGGAAATTTGTCTGCATTAAGTACTTTTACTTTTAATACTTTAAGTACATTTGACTGATTATACTCACACACTTTTACTGCAACATTTTTTAATGCAGGACTTTTACTTGTAACAGTATATTTTTGCAGGGTGGTATTAACTGAGGTGGAAAGGTACTCTGATCTTTCACTTAAATAAAAGTAGCAATACCACCAATACAGTGTAGAAATACACAGAATTAAGCAGAATAGCCCATTTCTGCAAAGTAACTATTAACAAATGTAGTTGATTAAAAAGACAATATATATACAAATATTGAAGTATAGTAAATGTACACTGTTACTTTCCATCACTAAGTATTAGTACATTTACCTAAGTAAAGGATCTGAATGCTTCCTCCACCACTGATTGTTTGGACCCCCTTTAGGCTGTAGAGCCTCTGATTTAGTCCCTCGAGTGTCTAAAGGTCAGTGTGTCTGCGCCTCCAGCCGAGACGGACAGAACAGCAACGGCAGCAATGTGTCTATGGTAACACTGTTGTCATGGAGTCATAGACAAAGAAAGAGACATATTTAACGGCAGATAGGCCAACCATTTAGTTAAATATTTCCTCAAAGTAAGGGATACCACACAATAGAGGACAGTAGTCAGTGATAATGATTTAAGCATAATTTTACATATCTGTTAACAGTCACTCAATAGTAAGATTGAGCCATAGCTCTTAACACGGGATGGTTAGACACCACAAGGGAGCAGCATTTCCCCCTACTTTTGATTGATTTCCCAAAAAACTCAATGTCCACCTGTTGTTTTAACCTACTTTCCTGTTGATTTGTATTTCAAATAAATGCCACTGCAGGCCCTGCCATAGGTGACACAGTTCAACAAATATATTAACACAGCAGAAGGACGCAAAGCATAAAATAAATATTAGTAAAATGAAAACAACAACGTACAGTGTAGGTTTTCCATGGTGGTCTGGATATGTCCAGTGGCTCAATATGTTTTCCTACCATGGTATTTCAGCATTTACATACTACAGCCACAGCGCTGGCTTATTAGGATTTGATTTGCTCCTTTGAATGTTTCTGTTAAGCACTGGTGGACTGGGGGGGAGGGGGGTGTCACACCACATGCAGTTGGTGCCCTGTTTTATTGTTTCGCCCCTACCCCTCAGACAGCCTGAGTCCGCCACTGCTGCTAAGTATTTTGAGATGGGCTTGTGAAAAATAGGCAACCAAATATAATAAATAAGCCTAAAGCAAAGTTAGACTTACATTTTATACACTGGTCTATGTCAGCTTAACGGTTATGTAAATAGATGTGTATACTGTACACAGAACAGCACAATCTCCATAATCTCACTATATCTAATCTACGTTTCAAGCTATTTTGTCACAGATGGATATTTTTATCAAAGATGTTTATGAAAGGTAATAGATAGGCGGGTGTTCGATCTAGGAAGTAGATAGCTAAGTCAGAAATATTTCAGATGTTTATTTAAAGCAGCAAATGAGGCCTATTTCATTCCAAGATAACTTACAATACTGTTTGTATAGTTAAGTAAATAAGTTTAATCACTGATGTTATATTTATATTTAGATGCATATAGATATGAATGTTTATATTATATAATAAGTGCAGATACGAAGGACAGTTCATTTATTCTTGGGGTTTACTGGAGGCTGCAGACAGATTCACTCTACTTGTCTCTTCCAAGTAATAATGAATAAATAATTCAGCTGCTGCACCGAGGTGACAGTAGCAATAACTCAGTGTCAAAGCCCATCATCACATGTCCTGAATTTACAGTTGTAGTAAAAGTAAGAAATGCTAAAAATCTTGAATTATTGAAACATTTACATATAGCAAAACATGTTGTACATCATAACAGTTACTTTTAATTGACTTATTTTGGCATTTGGAGGTTTTTGGAACATTGCGTAAAGGGGGAACTATCTGATGTCTTCTTCTGACTTGATGATGTTTGCAATGTAATGTTAGTATACCTAATAAGTTATGTTATTTACTAACATTTTTTTTGTCACTGCAACTGTGTTTTTGGTGTCCTATTAGTCCAGGTGGACAGAGCACATGTATGTGCACACACACACAAAAAAACTTCTACTACAACAGCAGGTGGTAAAGGTAGTGCTAGGTCTAACTACTTTATCAGTTCACACTAAATCAAATCATAATTCATGAGTTTTTACTTTGTGTGTGTACAGTAATCATTAACAACAGCCATCAGATAGAACTACATGGTGGGGTAAAAAGTAGGAATACTCCCTCCTGAAATCTGAGCTAGACTAATAAGTATAAGGTTCATAACTACAAGCACAGCACAGATAAAATAAGTGTTCACATAACAGACAGGTAACTAGGTAACAGACTGTTAGGGTAGTTATTAAGATCATTTTCACTTCCAGGAAACAGACAGTCAGGTAAACAGTTTCTAGAGGTGTTAACTGTAACTAAGAGATAATAATTGGATTTACACCAGGTTTTCATAGATTTATCGGCTCTTCTTCCAGGTGTTTCGGTCTGCAGGTGAGCCTGACGTCATGGCAGGTTTCTCTGTCCCAGGATGTTTCCAACCGCTCCCAGGAAGTCCCGCCCTCCCGCGTTGCCCATTGGACCGCAAGCCAACGGGCCAGCGCATGTTTCCCTGTGATTGGCTCAACCGGCTGTCAGTCAAAGTGCGAGCAGTTTGCGGTTAGGCGTCAGGTGAAACTCGCTCCGTGAGGAAAAGCGGACACATAAAACTCACTTCGTCTGAACTCTCTGCGAAGTTTTTTTTTTTTTTTTTGTACTTTTTATGAACTTAATCGCCCCAGGAAACTTTTAACACCAGGAAACCAACGCGTTACAAGATGAAGAGCCTCAAGTATCGATTGAAAAAGCACGAAGTTACCATCACAGTAAGTTGACCGCTGCTGTGTTTTTGTCTGTATTTGAAGTTTTTCTTATGTTTTAGCACTGATTTAGCTCCGTGTTGATGCCAGAGTTACCCCACCCCACCGGGCAGGGGGGGGGGGGGGGGGGGGTTATTGTTTGTAACCCTGACCTCCTCCCGTCCTCAACAAGCCCGGTAACCCGCTCCATGTTCCCACGGCGGCTCTGGTTGGAAAATACACCGCCAGCAACTTTAAGCACCTGCACCTCTGCGCCAGTGGTGGATGTGGCCTGGCACGGGTTTACTGCACCGCATGCGTTCAGGGTTTGACCCGGTTTAAATCCACAGCAGCTGACTGTGTTGTCGCGGTCAGGAAGAACCTAAAGGTGCCTGCTGGCCTGGTTGATATCTCCGGGGACACTCGTGGTCTTTTACTGGGAATAAACCTCACGGAAAAAAAAAAAAAAGTTCAGATTGGGACTTTTGTTGAATGCAGCAGGGTGTAGGATGGAGACTCAGTCCGACTACTAGTTTCATGTCCACCCAGCTCAAACTAATGCAGTCTAATAAAGCAGTTCTGCAGTAAATTTAGGGTCATGTTGATCATGTTTGAGGCCTTTAGTTTATGGTTAAATGTTTCTTATTTATAGTATAAAACAACACCACCACAAACTATGATTATTATCATTATCGAGTCCACTGTGGTTTTTTCCACATCGCCTTTTGTAGATATTCAGTTTAGTCGCTCACATGACAAAGAAAAGCAGCCAGTCCTCCCTTTCGAGTAGCTGACACCAAAGAATGTGTGGTATTTGTGGTTGGAAAATGACCAAAACAGTAAATAGATTATCAAAATACCCGCTGATAGATTTACTGCCACATGTCTAATTGATTAATGAACTTATTGTTTCAGCTCTACCCTAAACTACAGCCTCAAAACTCTTTCAGCTGTTCAAAACTGTACAGTATAAGCTTTATGAACGTCTGAATGGTTTCAGAGCTGTTGTGTGCATTGGTTTAAGCAAGGTGTACCTAATATGCAGTAATCCTGCAACAAAATACACAAGACACCGTGAATACACTAATTCCCTCCAGGAATGGTACAGTGATTTTGTTCTCAGGTTAAGTCTGCATGTGTTTCAGCCGAGAGTATTAAATGAATATCACAGTACAGAATATCCATCAGGTCTATGCTTTTCAGCTATATTGAGTAACCTTGTCATAAGTCATAGTGTTGAATTTATTCTTCATGATCCAGCAATAGCCTCTGAACTTTGCTTAATATACAGTCATTACAATTCTGCACAGTTCAACATGCAGGGGGTGTTTGGCACTGCACTGTGTTTTCAGCTCCCAGCAATTACCATGAGAAAGGCACAAAGCCAGAGGAGCTGTGTGTGGTAAACTATCTGGCCCCTTTTTGAAGGGAGAAAAAAAGCCTTTCAGGAGTGAAATGGTATTGTATCTGCATTGATAGTCACCCCTTCAGTCAGAAACAGAGACACCCATTTAAAATTCAAGCCATAAAAACCCATTTTTTTGCCCTGCAGCGTTCTTAGTGTGAGTAGTTTTTTAAAAATACCTTGTGTTGAGGAAACAGACATGACATTTACACAGGTCTGTGAGATGATTTCATGACTTTCCGTTTGCATTCCTCTGTGCAGGCAGATACCAAAGGAAAAACTGACAGTTGCCTTTGTACCTTAACAGACATCTGCTGCCCCCTAATAGTCAACCAAATGTTAGTTGATGAAGTTTTCATTGGTTGGTTGATCGCAGGAAGAAAAAAAACACTCAACCTCCATTCGGGAGCTGCTCCAAAATGAGGTCAAAACTTTTTTGGCTGAACTGTGCATGAAATGCTAGAGGACATTTAATTTGAAGCGACGGACACAGGAAGTGGCGACACTCAGTCAGTCACGGACAGATATTGGCGTTTACACGGTGGTTATTAGGTAGTTATTTACAGATAGTTATATGTCAGGCTGGAAATCTGGTGTGGGATCATTTCAAGAGGGTAAATGACGACCCCAAGAAGGTGACTGGTGACTGCTGGTGTCTTCAACAGCTGGCTCGCTTCGTGTATGCGCTTGTAAAATGTATATTTTAAAGGCTCATTATTAGGGTTTTGAATTTCTCTGTAATGTAGCACAGTGTAAACAATGTTACAATTATATTAATATCGTAAACGTGTGCCGACTAGTCGACTAATGGCTTAGTTCTAAGCTCCTTTTTAAATTAAAGACATAATGTACCCTTAGTTCAGATTTGTGTGCTGCCAAAGGTAAAATCATAGTTATAATTCATTGCATATCAGATCATCGCCACCTGTTCCACTTCCATCCTGAAACCTTTGAAGTTCATAAAAACATGAATAAATCATATCAGTCAACACAGCATTAGATTGACAGCATGAAGTCTTAATGGAAATGTTTTGGATGCGTGCTCCCCTCATCGGTGCACAATGCCTGAGAGGTGAACTCACTCACACTTTCCGGGTGGGGTGACTAATAGTTATGAAAAATACTTCTGCATTTTCGGAGAAGAGAGGCGAGAGGGAATTTAAAGGGAGTTTGTTTAATATGTGAACAAACAGAAACTGGCCAGAGAAAACAAATCAGTTAAGGAAACCAACCGTATCCTCTTCCACTCTTAGCAAAGTGTAAATTTATTATCTTTTTATAAATAAGAATTTATGGATTTACTTTGAATTTCTTGAACAAAGAAGCCATAAACTGCCTTTTCAGACTAGACTTGACATTGTCTTCAAGTGATATTTGTTCTACTTTATTGTATTTTGTCATTATTCTCCAGTCAGGTTTGCCTGTCAAGTTTTGGCAGGAAGTTATTTCAGCCAAGGAATTCTAACTAGCCTGCCAAACCACCAAGGTAGCCAGAAAACAAAGCTGAAAACTTAAAACGTGAACAGGATACCAAATACCGAGGCATTCCCTGAATACCAGCTGTGGATTAAAGGCAGGATGAGGTCTGTAGTTTTGGTTCGAATGTGCAGCACACAGGGCTTCAGTTTCTGTTGTTCTCTTGTGTAGAGGAATATTTCTGTTAAGAGTGATTAATTATGAAGTGTCTCATGAAAAGCATTGTCATGTATAATTGCTGTACGCTCCAAAAGGAAAGAAAACAAGGATTCATGACATTTTTCAACAGTTTGACAGAGAAAAATGTATGACTAGGGCTGCAACTAATTATTATTTTAATTATAAATTAATCTGTAAAAACTGTTTATCTTGTTGATTAATTGTTGAATTTACCAAATTTCAGAGACGTCTAGAAATGTCTTGTTTTGTCCGACCAACAGTCCAAAACCCAAAGATATTCAGTTTACATCGATATAAAACAGAGAAAAGCAGCAAATTCTCACATTAGAGAAGCTGGAACCAGACATTTTTTGCATTCTTTTTTCAACTGATTGATCAAAATAGTTGCTGATTTATAGTTGATCAACTAATTGATAAATTGTTGAAGCTCTAAGCAGTAGAACATAAAATGCACAAAAAAGTCAGACTTTTGACAATAAATTCAAACAATATAATCATTCTATCGTTGAAAATGAAATTGGCTTATGACAAGCAAATCCATATCAATATCAATAAATAGAAAAGAAAGCAAAAGAAAAATGTCTTTATAAGAATGTCCTCTGCAAGATTAATATCACATTGCTAAATCTGGTTGGACTAACATTTTCCAAAGACCTCAGCTGGCCACAAATCCAGATTTCCAGAGTAAATATGTTGAAAATATTTCAGTAGTATCTACAGAGACAAGAGCTGACAAGAGAACTTCAGGAGGAAAATAAGAGAAACTGGATTTCCTGGTTAGTTTTGAGGTTAGCCTGAGCTGTCGCACGCAATCACAGCATGTTGTCACAGCAAACATCTGCTCTGTCAGTTAGGTAGCTCCACTTTGTTTTGGGTCTATGTTCAAAAGACACACTAATACCACTCTATGGACAAATAAGCTGGTTCATATTAGTGCCTCAGTGAAAGAGATAGTGTACCTATCAATCTATTCTGCTGCCTACATGAAATTAGGTTTTTTTTGAGGCAGATTCATCCATGGCCTTGCCAGACCACAATGAGAAGCAAGACTGTGGTCTGGCTTTTCAAGGCATTTGTCATTTCAGAATATTTTTCTTTTTCCCAAGATCCAACTCTCAAGAGCTTTAGTTACATTCTGCTCGCTGGAACATGAACAAGAAGTTCTGTCATGAAATGTTCAGCATTGATTCCCTGTGATGTATTGATTTGCTGTGCCCGGTGGATGTTCAAGTTAATACTCAGTGTGCCGCTGTGTAGTTGTGGTACTGTGCCTTCTCATGTGAATTACAGTGAATACAAAACAACCTTTTCACAAGTGGAGTTTGTTTGCAACATGCACATGAGGCACATGCACAAGCACACTAACATTTAGTGAAATTTCATATGTAGTCGTATTGGCCAATAGTAGTGGGCGATAAGATGAGATATATATATGAGACATTTGTCAGTATACATTTTCATACCATTTATAATGTGTTAATGTAGTAAATGTTTCTGGTTGTGTAAGATTATTGTGGGTAATGTTGCAAACAATTAACAGGACTGTTACTGAAATATGTTGAATGTAGGAACACACACTGTGTGTGTGTGTGTGTGTGTGTGTGTGTGTGTGTGTGTGTGTGTGTGATGGAGATTATAAGCAGTTGAAGTGCACTGAAATGCAAGTCATTCAGTGCCACACCCCGCATGAACTGCTGGAATTCGGGTTAATCATCAAGGACATGTTGGATTGTGTGCAGCACTCCCTGTGGCACAAAAAACAAAAACTAATATATGCCGGTTGACGATAAAGATCTCTGATCACTGACTATGTTTTCAAATACATAATTATCTGATTATTGCCAACTCACAGAGACAGGCATTATTCTGATTAAGATGATTTCATGAGTTTTGTGATGGACACTGCATCATTAATATTCCTGTGTTTAGTGTCTTTCTTTCATGATGCTATACTACAGTGATGTGGCTGTCTTCGTGCAAATGTTGAGAAAAAACGTTGCTCCAAGTGGATTTTTTAGTTAGTTTTAACGTGGTAGAGAATGTTTTACACCAAAAAGTTAATTAATAGTTTTAATTAGCTAAATTAAGCTATTGAGCTAGGATAAACTGTCAGAACCATCCATCAAATCCATGCAAGATAATGTATTGTCCTTAAATGTTGAGCGTTGTATATGCAGACTATCAACACACTTTTACATTAAGACACAAACATAAAATCAATGTATTGTTGAATGTGTTAAATATAACATACTGAACTAGATGCAAACACAAAGAAAGTACATTGATAGATCAATAAAACTGGATAAAATACTTTCCTCTATTTAAAAACTGGTCACACAAATGGAAACTCTAATAGAGACATAATTCACAAAATCATTAACTTTATAAAAAGAAGCTTACTCATATTTCTGCCTTTACTAGTTTATGGTTGTATTATTAGTGTGCCTGTAACACAGGCTAGCTATTGTGGGAAAATAATCAGGAATCCTTATTTCTGTAATTTGAGTTTTTATTGTTCATTTCTTTTCTTGTACACCTCCAGGAAGTTCAGAGTAAAGGATTAGCATTATTGGAGAGCGGCAGTGCTGACCATTTTAAACACCACCTCTGAAGTACATAGGGATCTAATTTCTTGCTCAGGGTCACAGGAGGATTGTTTGAACCTGGATTTTCCAGATGAATGGCAGTAAGTTTGGTGCATTTAGTATAGTTAAGTTAAACAAGGTAAATTGCCTTCCCTTCTGGTTCTCCTTTGCACTTTGTCTTTGTATTGTAACATACTGCTTTTTATCTCATGAAATAGATTGCAGAATTGAAGACATATGTCCATATTTTGTAACATTCTGTTTTCTATAACTGCTCAATACTCTTCTACATTACTATCCAATTGAACTTAATTGTAGTTATTCTGTCACTATTAAGCTAGTAATTTAAAGTGGCAAAACTGATATTTGTACATGCCAACATAATTGCTACTTAAATAAATGGAACCATGAAACTCAAACTTATAATAATTTATAGTGACTTGGGGGCAGTTGAAACAAGTTGTGAACAGCACATTGACGTATCATCACCTTTTAAGTTGACAAACAGTTGCTTATTACACATCCAGGAGTTACGGAGAAACATAATCATTCATTTGGATTCATGTTGTGTCACCCTGACGAATGTAAGTCTAATATTCACTCTCTTTTTACTCAGTTTTTTATCTCTACAAACTCTTAACTGTGTCTGTCTGCTGTTTGGTTCTGAACAGGTAGTGTACAGTTTTCGTTTACAATGAAGCCTATAAAGCTCTGTTAAACCGTGGGGAGCCGCAGATTCAGGGGATAAATCACTACGAGCAACTCCTCCTCACATTGTCATTTGATACATTTCTAACAAGTTATTGTCAAAGCGGAAGACACTTAAAAGTCCAACTTGTCTTGACTTTACCTTGGGGTTAGGAAAGAAGTGTTGACATTTTGTAGACTAAACAATTATTGATTAATCAAAGAAATAATCAGCAGATTAATTGATAATGAAACTAATTATTAGTTGCAGTTGATCCATAACCATGAAACTGCTTGGGCTGACCTTTCCTTCCTGTAACAGTAAAGTGTCCACCTCCATGCTACTTTTGGTACATTAGTAGTGAGGTCAATTCCCTGATGTACACTGGTATCTGATGATACTGGGCTGCACTCACTCAGCAAGTTGCTGTAACTCCATGTTTGTTTACTGCTACTGTTGTTTTGGTCTAACAACTTATGTTTTTGAACCATTGTGTTGTCTTCCCACAATATTTTCAGAAATCTTTGGGGAGAGGAAGAGTGAGATTCAGGCTTGTCTGTATCCCTCTGCAAATACCCTGTTGTCTAGGTTGTACACAATTTCAACAGCAAGTGTCGTGGTGAACACTAACCTTAAGAGAAGTGTCCCTCAGACAAAGACAGTGTAATGAAACTAAATCAGGGATAAAGCATTCATTCAGGTATTTGCTGTCTCTCCTATAGAATCCTCATCTCTATAGACAGCCTTGTGCTCGACCGGTAATTATATTGCAGCCTCTATTGCAGCAGGACTTTTTATTAAATATATATCAGAAACGAACATTGATATAACTCCTGCTCAGGGGATATCAGGCCTCACACATTATTTCTCACTTGAGGAGGTGCATCATCACCTCTCAAGGTTGGTTGATCCACTTAGTTGGTTTCAGATATCAATATGTTGTACTATTTTCTTGCTTTTTTGTGCTCCTAGTCGCACCTTGTCTTCGGTCTTCTCCCCCAACTGGCATGCGCCTTAAGGGTGAAAATATAAAACCTCCCTTACCCTTGAAGTGGTGTTATTTTACAAAATGGAGAGCAGGGCATGGAGGAGTTTATAATGGCATAGTAGGGTAGAAGAGCCAGATGGAGGTGGACTGTATTGTTGGGAGGTTGAAACTCTGATTTTATGTGTTGTTTTTAACAAAAGGAGGGTGGGGATGGAGCTGGGAGAAGGGAGCATGATGGCTTTAAGCCTTTGGCACTGATCACTATCTGCTATTTTAGTTGTGTCTTTGCATTTAGATAAGGAAGTTGCTGAAATAGTCCTCAGATGAGCTCAACACAAATTTGTTCTTACAATTTCTCAGTTGTTGAATACTAAAGTGTAGAATAATGATATTAATGTCATGCGGTAGGAAGAGAAATTAGTGTTTCCTGGAAAGTTGACTTTAAATATCTTTTTTGAGATGCTGCCAAAAGGTGTTGTAAATCAAGAACTGTTTCTAAATTGAAACACATTTCAATTTAAGAAAAATTAGGAATTCACGTGGAAACATGCTTTTTTAAATTTGCTTGCTGAAAAGATGTACTAATAATCCAAACCAGGATTCCAGGAGAGCTGGAATCGAAAAGCCAAATCAGAATTGATAAAATATAACTGACCCAACCCAACTCCCACAGGTTTTTTTTGTGCCTCATCTGGACTGAAACAGAAAGAAATATTTTGTTCCATCGCCCACCTGCCTGCTATCACATGTTGAGGCTTTTAGAGCTTGTTGGCCACTGCAGCTCTTCAGAGAGTTCTGTGTTGGTCTACTGCTGTACATGATGTGCTTCCACTTTTCCAATAAATCCTCTTAGAAAAGTGCAGCAGTACAGTAAAGGATATACAGTATATTTTATCAGCAAGTACAAATGTCTGTGATGCAGAGAAAGACATTCAGTCACTGAAAACCTCGTCTTTGTGAGATGTTTTTAAACATAGTTATTGTAACATGTCTGTCACTTAGCCAATGACACCTGTAGCAGTCACTACTTCCTGCTACATGTAAGACTGCTTTCATATATTCAGAGAAATAGCATCTGAACAAAATGTCGACTGTAGCAGAATTACAGAAAGATGAGAAGTTTGTTGAGTTATAATAATAAACATTACCCTGGTGGGGGAAATTGTATGTTTTGCAGCCTCCTAAATCCCTGAGGATTCTTTCTCAAGCTGTTGAGCAGCCTTTAAGGCCCTGAATACCAACTAAACGTGATCAAGTTGAAGTTTCCTTCAGCAATTTAAGGCTCCAACTTGGAAACACCCAGCAGGTGTTCTTACCCTTCTGCTGGCAGGGATGAGAAGGTTTCCTTTCATCCCTCCCTTCCTCAAGTATGCGTTTTTGTTTTCTTTTTCAGTTTGAGTTGGTATAGACTGAATGTTTCATTTGAGTTTATCCTAGGTCAGACTACGCAGCTTTTTAAATCTCCTCTGAGGAGCGCTTGTCAGACTAAATGATTAGTCTGCTTGCTGGCCTGTCAGGAAGATATTCATGCTTAACAATGGAGCAAAGACTGCTGTCATACATGAATACAAGGGATCATATAGTAGCCAATTTTGTAATTCAAAGACATTTCCCCATTTATCCACAACCGTAACTGTACAGTTAGAAAATTGCTTATGGCACTAAAGCTAAAGATTTAATTTCTGAAATGGCATTACCCAGAATAATTCATCCAGTCACGTTGTCCTTTTATACCATTAAATGAGATCTATGCTGCTTTCAGATGAATCTATGAATGGCATTGACTGAAATGGCAGCAGTCACTTCATCAAAGCTAGTAAACCAAACACTTAAAAGGATAGAGAAATTACTGGCTTGCAAATGGCCTGAGAGGATAATTTATCGTTAATTACCCCACAGTAATATATGGAAAAGCCATGTTAACATTAAACACTTTTAGATTTCACAAAGTTTCTAAGCAAAGTTCACATTTTGGCCAGATTGTTCTGTAAAAGGAAATTTTGTGGAGTGTCCAAAATGAAAATGGTTCATCCTCTGGGGAGCATGAATGAGCCCAGTGAAACCTAATTTACTCTGCTTCAGTTATATTCCCCAGAATTTTTTCATTTACTTTGTGATACGAGCGACGGTGGGAAGGGTCACCTTGTTTCATTACTGAATCTGAGACTACTCTGCTGTTGCTGTATTTATGATGTTTTGTTCACTGTGACGGAGAGTGGTGGGCAGAGGGTTTGCAGTGAAAATGGCTTTGTGTGTTACTGAAAAGGATAAACTAACTGGGCATTTTTTCAGATTGCTTAAGTTGTATTTACTCAACAATTTCTACTGGCATCAGAAACTATATAGTGTAGAAAACACAAGCAGCCCGTACAAACCCCGTAACACAGAAGTATATATATAGAGCTTGAATGTCATGGCAATCTGCCTGTTTCAGTAGATTTTGATTGTTTTTGGTTGCAAGTGGAACATTTTGCCAGATGGTGGCTCTGTGGAAGACTCTTGGGGTCAGCAGAGTCATTAGGGGACCATGAATACCTATATCAAATTTCATGGCAGTTTGGCCAGTAATAAGGACCAATTGAAATCTCCATTCTTTCTCTGTTTGTATTTATCTGAAAAACAACCAGTTTTTCTTCCCCGTTAGTTCTGCAGGTTTCCCTGTAATGTAGCAGATCTTGAAATATTTGCACACATAGCCATTTTACTTACATTCACTGTAGTAGGCAAACTCTCAGACTGGATCAGCAGAAGTTTGTTTTAGGCTGGATGTTGTGTTGGCTGTAGAGTAGGTGGTAGAGTGACAGTCTGTGTTTTTAGGATTAATGTCTGGCTCCATGGGGGTAGCCATGAGGTCATCTCAGCAGCGTTACCCGTCTGTGTTCCCATGCAACGCCAGCTACTGCCGAGTGCTCACTGGAAGAACCACCATGGAGCATGAGTGTGTGTGTGTGTGTGTGTGTGTGTGTGTGTGTGTGTCTTTGTTTGTATCTTGTTTGTTTGTCGTCGGTGAGTTTGGGGGACCATGCAGTTTACACTCTGTATTTGTGTTTAGGTTAGTGATGGAGAGATTATCAATGATGGGGGAGGTTAACGTGAGAGCGGGCTGAGCTTATGGACTGACTTTGGGTGGGCTGCAGCTGACATCAGCCCACACACACACACACACACACACACACACACGTACAGTCAAGCATGCTGAGCAACAGGAGCACAAGGATTCTGCTGATGAGGGACAAACTGCTGTGAAATGGCTCAGACTAAGATTAAGCCTATTCAAGCTGTGCTGTGTGTGTTTGTATGTTTCTGTCTCTCTGCAGTGTCGCTGCTTTATCATAAAAGTCAGTAACACCTTTGGGAAGTCTTGATACTTTTTGCGAAAGTCACAGTGCCCTCTGTTGTAAAGAAAAAGACAGCGTGAGACAGAAAGTGGCGGAGCCAATTTGTGTCTTTGTTTGAGACACCACCACTGGCTTCAGCATAGTCTACAGACTGAAGGTTAGCACTGGACAACTAGACAAATCTTCTCTGATGTATTTCAGTCATTTCACTCTAAGGCATTTTGTTAACCATTGCTTGAAAGATTGTCTTATTAAATCAGTTAAAGAAGAAGAACAAGAACAAGAAGAAGAATCAGCTTTATTGGCCAAGTATGTGTACACATACAAGGAATTTGACTTTGCTTGTTTGTTGCTCTCAGTGTACTTACACATAGTTCCAAGAACAATTTCCAGGAAGATGGATCGAAAATATAGATAGAAAAACCTTTAGAACTAACAGCTTTAACAACACTTGTCACAGTAAGCAAGAACAATTTATGTTAGAAAGAGGTTGATGTGTCAGTCTGCTGCTTTTTCTAAAGGTTCACATACATTGAAGATATTTGGAGATGTGGACGGTGATTTTTCCAGGAAGACCTGCTTACCCAGAACTTGGTCAAAGTAAATGATAGGTGGAGCAATTCATGTGTTTAAGGGGCAAGTTACTACTTGCTCTCTTTCTACCTGATCTTTATCTCACACCATGGGAGTCAATTGTGTTTTTTTCCCTTCAGGATTTGGATTCCTTCCTTCAGTGGCTCAATTTTCTACACTTCACAAATATTTTTTTTTATTTGTGTTGCATACATTTCTTTCTTCACTTAGTTTTAGTTTGCTCATCAGAAGTTTTCACATAAGATTTGGCAGATGTGATTGAGATAGGGAGATTTTTTCTGAATGCAATCTATTGCATACGTGGTGGCATACTGTATAGTGGCTCTGGAAGTTTTGTAACCTCTGACTAAAGGGATTTGTTACCACAAAACAAATGAAAGTTATATTATGGCATTGTGCAACCATTGTTTAATACATTTCATAAGAAAGTAAATTGTTTTTCCAGTATGTGCATGTTTTTACACAGCCCTAGTCCTTTTGACCATCCCTCCAGTCACATTCCTCACCCTGTGTGTGTGTGTGTGTGTGTGTGTGTGTGTGTGTGTGTGTGTGTGTGTGTGTGTGTGTGTGATGAAATGTAAGTGCTGGCCAGGCATCGTCCCCAGTATTTGTGCCCAAGTACCAGCATGCCCCAAGAGTTCCTCATTTAACCAAATACGGGCATGCAAGGCAAAAGACTCCTGTGGTGTTTACCCTAATACTGCCTCATCATTTTCTTGAGGTGAGATTAAAACAATAGCCTTCATTCTTCACAATACTCCCTTCAGCCACATAATATTAAAATACCATTGTCACATGTATAAATACGGTTGGTAGACACTTCAATTTTTCTATGTGTGTCTCCGTTTCTCATTTTATCTAGTGAGTATTCCCTTTTTGTTTCTTATGGCAGTGAAATGCTAATTTTAATTGTGTTTTATTTATATATATATTAGTAGCTCTTTAAGAAAATCACTACCTTGTTAATTTACTGCATTATAATTATATACTAAATAGTTCCTTACTAGCAGATTGGAAATCAGTTCATAGCCCCACGGCTCTCTGTCTGCCCTGTTTTTTCTTTTCTTTTATCTCCACATCATCAGACCAGCTGGAATAATATCAGCCGTACCAGCAGGCATCTACAGCCAAAGCCCATATCCCTGCTTGTTTTTAATTCCCCTGCTTTGGGACATTGTTATTTCAATGATGGCTATTAAAATGTGTCAGCTAAGCTGCTGACATTTTACAGGAAATGGGTATTTTAATGTCATACAATAGCTACAGAACTGTTGCATTCATAATGATTCCAAGAAACTCTTCTTCCATAAAATACACATGAATTTCTTCTGCATATTGTAGTTTAATATCATTTCAGTGATTTCCATCTTATCATTTTTATCTTAGTGATTCTGATTTAAGAAGTATGCACTGCACGGACAAAGAGATGAGATTAGCAACTCCACACAATTATTCAATAAGCTTTAATCACCCAAAAAACACATTAGGGCTGCACAATATTGGGAAAAAAACTGACATTGTGATGTCTTTTTTTCCCCCTGCAATATATATTGAAATATAAAAAGAACACAGGATATTGCACCAGATACATGCAGTGTTATTCATGAACAAATATACAATTAACAATCATAATTTTCATCATTTGGGTACTTTAAAAGTCTATCCTCTTCTAACAAAAAAAAAACCCAACAAGTTTCTTAATCAACATTACAAAGTGACTTGTGTGTTGCAGTTGTGTATTTTACATGTAAACTACCATTTAGAATTAAGTTTAAATGCTATATAAACAGATAAACAGGCCTTCCAGCACGATCACACTCTCAAATTCAAGCAACAATCTGTATTGATATGCTTTCAAGATGTAAATACAGATATATCTGGATACTGCAAGTGTTGTGTGTTGTGTGTGTGTGTGTTAAGTGTTTCTTACATTAGGGCACAGACCAGCCCTGTGACAGTAACATTTTTACTTTTAACCTGCCCCGGGACGAGGTGCCACTGATAACAGTAATACATGCACTGAAAAGCCACCTAGCGTAACTGAACGCCTGCCTCTATCAACCAGGCGACATTATATGAGACAGTAGCCGCGTGGCGTGCATGTTTACAGGCAGGTGATTTGCAGACATGCGCAGTGATCAGTTCGCTATGTGCTCTGGTGAAGGGGTACACTTTAATTTATCAAGGAACCAAAACAGGCAGCGCTCCTTTTCAGGTTGTGGTAGGCGACTAGTGGGGCTTGCTTTGGTTGTTTTGATAAATTGATAAAGTGCACCCCTTCACCAGAGCACACTGTGAACTGATCGAACTCTATGTATCCAAGAACCCTTAAATCACAAAACCGAGAATGAAAACCTTGCAAATTTTCCTTTTGGAACAGTTAATTTGCCTTACTTGACATTGCACGTCCTGCAATGTGACTATTGCACATGCGCTCATCGCAGTGTTGATGCTGAAATGATACATTGAGCCCTATTCCATATACATTTGGGAAGAGAGAGTTTTTTTCAGATATGAACAACAGATAGTGGACGAGTTTGACACAACTCATGAATGACACAGTTGTCTTTCAGAAATGTTATGGCCTTCTTTTTTTTATGATCCTGCAGGGACTGCCTTTACTGGGGAGTTGGCAGGGGCAAAGTTCATAGGGTTTCGACAACTGGAGAGCTGATCTCCTGCCCTGGCAGCGAGTATCGGAAGTAGAAAAAAATAGCAAGAAAAAAGCTTTGCCCTCTGGGTCATAAGTCATCTATAATTGTGTGAAGCAGCAGCTGGACAGACTACCCCTTTTGGATCTATGGGCAATACAAGTGAGGATATCTTCAGAGGGTCACCAGGAAACTCCCAGTAATCCACTTTGCCTGATGGGTTTTATTGTGGTTTCAACAGGCTCTGGCTTAACTCAAGTATTGTAAAGCAAACCTGTTATCAGTTTTTGAGGGCAGCCTGCTCAAGGCAGATTCACACACTAAGCATATCTGTTCCTATTTTCTTACAATTTACCTTACTGCACATTAGTAAAATATTATGATATTCAATGCCTTAGATTTTTTTGTTTATTGTTGTTGATACAATTTGACTTATTTTTTACAGAGTAAAAGTGAAATTAATAATATTTATTAAGTGCATGGCCATGGAAGCCACATTGCTAGTATTTTTCCCCCACAAATAATGTAGTCTGGCATCCAGTATTTAGATTATTTTATCAAAGCATCCAGCATGTTGTCACAGTACAGAAAAATATTGAGATATTTTATTCCTGTCAGTATCCTTCTCCTCTAAGAACGCTGCATGGTACGCTCTGCAAACCTCTGTAATAAATAATTAATTAACTACAAATACTTCCTCTTCTGCCTCCCTCCAAAACACACCATTGCTGTAGATTTTTCCTGTATTTACACAATAATTGTGGCTTACAGGGCCCACAAACCTGTGGAGACAATAGTGTATGGTTTGGCCTGGGGGTCATGTTGATCCCTTAAACCTGATTTTTAATTTATTCTTATGAATTTGTGCTTTTACTTACAAAATCGTTTATAAGATAAATTTGCATCAAAAACCTCTATACAGCATATATTAGTTTGATTGCTGAAGTACTGACAATGCAAAGAGACAGGGGTTCTCCTGTATAGAAAGAATTGAAGACGATCATTGGTCACCCTTTCCTCTGTGTCCCAGTATACAAATGCACATTGGCTGTCATTTTTTCGTTCGCCACCAGAGGGTGTGTCTGTCTGTCTGCCCCCCTGCATCGAGTCCACACTCTGCCCAGCAAGAGTGGTCCTGTGTTTAGCAACCTACCCAGATATGCAGTGAGTGCCTCATGTACATACCAAAAACAGAGTGCCTCTTTCCTCTGGACACCTGGCCTGAACCATCAGTGGGAACCAAGAGGGACTTTGACTCTGAAGCATCAACTTACCTGTTCCATAATGACAGATTGACAACAAGCATGCTGTATCTTGTCACACTCTCACCTCTCGACTTGTTGTTTTACGCATTTGTTCACCTCACATACTTTCTCTCTTTCTCTCCTCCTACCCCCCCTTTCTATCTCTGCCCCTCAGGGGTTTCATTACACTCTCCATTCCCAGACAGTTGCACAGTTCACCACTTCATGCAACAGGTCTATGATCACCGATTGGGGGGGTGGGGGTGGGGGCAAAAAAACCCTGCTGGTTGTGAGAAGGTGGCAGTAGGATGGAGGTGCATGTATTTATCAACAACATTTACCCTAAAAAAGCTGTTTCCCACTGAATTAATAAAAGCTGCCGTCCACTACTCAGTGGAACATTTAGAAATGACTGACTCAGAAAATAAAATGTGTTTTTATAAGCAATCACAAACAGGATACACCTTCTTTCTGTCGTGTTCACTTGTTTGTTAATGGATAACTACTGTGTTGTGACCAGCATTGTTTGTTCCTGCATTGTTTGTTATTTAATTCCCTTCCTTGGGTAACAGCCATGACTCACATACTTTCTAGAGATTTCTGCGGTGCAGTTTCTGGTATCTGAGCTTCCACTTAAGGTGCTTATTAACACTGATGCAGCTAGAGTTTTGGCTTTTCCCTGCCCGGGTATATTGCACCACTAAATCAAGTTGTCACTTAGATATTCACACGACATGCATCTATTTTAACATCACAAACAGGTATCTCTGAGGATAAATGATAAAAATAAAATAAAAACATGGGCCTGTTCATAAACTAGAAGGTAATTAGCTATGCTAGCGGCATGGCTCTAGAGATGGTAGTGTTGGTTTCTCTTCTCTTTTTTTTCTGTCTAGCACCTTCATCATCTTCATCATCACTACCATTGCGTAAAATTAATGACATTCTCATCAGCCTTGGCTATACTTTGTGTTTAGTGCTAATAACTCTAAACTCTAACTCGCCCATAAAGTGTCGAAGGTTTACATTTCATGACATAATGTCTCTTCACAGATGTTTCCTACATTCATGATCATCCCTATGGTCATAATCTTATGAAACTACATCAGTGACTGCAATCTGGCATTAGACACGACTATCACTTAACATATTGGCATATAGCTTTATGTTTTGGTCTTAGCTTTGGTCTGTTATCAGATGACCAGTTAGATATTTCCTGCTGGTGATTTCATCTGTAAGGACATTAGAGACCCATTAGTCTGGCCAGGGGCTGAGAGGCAGGAAACGGAGGTGTTGGAGACAGTGTTGGAAGGAGTTACAGCCTGTAAACAGTGATGGAAAACCTGAACTGAAGATGACAAGAGTCTCTAACTGAAGTATTGCCAGACACCCAGAATAATCTGTGTAGACAAGTAGAGGCCTAACCTGGCTCATCCAATGTCAGGTGAAGTTTAGTCTCCAAGGTCATCGTGTTAAAATAGAAACTTTAGGTAATGTGTTTGTTTCAGTTACACACAACTTCAGTTGAATATCGTGTCAGCATCAACTTCACAGTGTACCTATGTTCATTAGTCACGTTGCAGAGGATGCAAGTTACCAGGAGAAGCCTGCATTTGTGCACAAATTGAGTATATTAAACATATGTTTTTACTTCTCTGCATTGGATGGCTCCTTTCCTTTTTGTAGCCACATTAGCACCACATTAACATATTAACCCTATGATGGCAAAGTTTGTTGGCCAGTCCACCACTTTGGTAGTGATTGAAATATTGCAATGATTTTTCAAATTTCATGGCAATGGATTGACAGATGTGCAGAGATTCATTGTGCCCAGAGGATGAATCCTGACCAAGTAAAGGAACACTGCAGACCACCAATTGGTCAGAGAAAATCGTCACTAGGATCGTCACTTGCACAACACGTGACATCGTGCAGAAACCATTCACTCGACCCAGATTTTAAAAAATGGTATTGATCAAACAGCCACACACCAAGAATCAATAACACCATCCCTTCAATATCCTCCATTTTTAATTTTTGAAAACATGCTAAAATGCATCTAATGTAAATGTTTGCATTTAACTTTGAAAGGAGGAAAAGTCAAAGGGAGCAATCAAAAATCAAAATTCTAGATGAAGAATCTGGTATCTGAAACATCTGGAAATTAGAAATACAATATTTTTGTTTGAATAAACATTACATGGAGTAAAAACAGGTAGCTTTTTTTCTGTTTGAGTAAAGCTATAAAAACTGAAAGCTGTAAATATTTGGTAAGATTTTAAAGTTAAGAAATTACAATGTACATATTTTGCAAAAGTAACTTAATAAAACTAAATATCTCTTAGCCCTACACACCTCAGATTAAATGTTGTTGAGCTCAGTAATTTAAAATAAACTTGACACGTATTCATTTGCTTGAATTTGTGGTCATAATTTCAGCAGTGTCCTGTTCCAGCGTATGAAAGTAAAGCAGGGAGATACATTGACATCATATTGACGTCATGATATGGAACTAAATATCGTCATGTGATATCGTCATCTTTCCTGGTCTTAGAGGCTGCAGTACATTTAAGTGCTTCATGTTTAGATCATTTGACTGCTCCAAGTAAAAAGAAAATGAGAATCATATCCATAAAACTTTTCTCAGCGACCATATCGCCCACACATAGTTTTGACCAAATATCTCATGAAGGCACCAATAATCAGTATCAATTTATGTATTTACATTAAGTTATACTTACTTAATAAAACTTATGATACTTAACTGTGTCAGTATCGACCAGCTCTCCTTGAAAGTGATTGACTACTTCAGTGGCAACTCTTGCTTGCTAACAGCCCTATCATTAACTAGTACATTAACAGATTCACAAACAAATACACACACACCAGCACACCCATGTGAGATATTTACGTGACCAATGTACAGTATGCTGCGTGGCTAGGTGCCATTTTGGCGCCTTTGTCTCTATGCTAGGGTGAGCAGCTTTCGTAAGTTGACACCTACTTCTCCATATGACATGTCATGTGGAGGAGGTCTTTTTGCATGTTTGTGGATATCAGTGCCGCTCTGTTAACGCCAGTCTGGCCGCGGACAGTAACATGAGGCCACAAGGAGCTGATGCAGTGTGTCAATTAAACGGGTCCTGTGATTGCATTTTTTTTTCTTGTGATGTTTTACCTAATAAAAGTGAGAGTTTTTACCATATGGGTATTGGTGTAAGTGAAGAGGCAGTGTAGTTGTAGTTTTTGGTGGAGCTGCAGTCTCATACAGCTGGTTGTAAAAAGGCTGACATCTAACCTTGCTACCGTGCAGCTAGGATCAGGGGGCTTTGGAGCCACACCACTCTCTTTAGATGGATGGGTTAACAGCAGCTCTTGGCCCAGTAGTGTCCTGTGAGGGTCAGTGCCAGGACCACTTCAAATGTGCAAACCATAATCCCCCTCTGACATTAATATTTTCAGATGGAGGCAAGCAGGGAGCATGGTGGGGGGTGGCAATGTAAGCAAGGTCTTTTTGGCTGGCCTTGTTTCATGCTGGCAGTGGTGATAGACACTAAAGCCATTACTCATGATGCAGGCATGTCCAGAATGTATTCTTAGCCCCTGTCTTCCTATCAGTCACTACAGAAAGGTTGGAGGGTCAAAAAATAAAGAGGTAACCAGTCTACAGGGCTGTCTGCACCGCTGCTGTTTACCAGGGAGGGGGTGATATTTTAAACCTGGGAGAGCTCACATATTTACCCCACTGAGCCTGACTGACTTGCCATTTGGTGGGGTGAAGACACTGGAGACCACTGATAGAGGACAGAAGAGGCAGCGAGAGAAGCTCTTTACTTACTACTTGATAAGCAAGGAGCTTGCAGCTTTCACAGACAGAAAACAGTCCAGAGAAGAAGAGGAAAACTACCAAAACAAAAGAAGAAGTTAAACAGAAGGTTTGAGGATAAAGGCAAGAACAGAGGGGGAGACACTTGGGGGAGGTGAGAGGTAGCCAGGCTGAGCTGACTTTTCCTCCAGAGGAGGAGTTGCAGTTGCCGGCCAGGGCAGGTCCCAGGGCTGGCAGGGCTGGCCCTACTGCTTCTCCACCTCCATTCCTTCCTCCTCTTACTCCTCCTTCTTCTCCCTCTGACCATCAACCAAACTGCTGTGCAGTGATGAATTTACAGACAGAGTCCATGAGCAACACAGGAATGCTTAGAAAATCCCGAAAATCCAAATGGATTTTCTAAGCCTCAAATGAGGGAAACTCCAGAGGCTGAGCCTTCCATAAGAGGACCTCCACTACAGTATAGACTGTCACCCTTTTGTCTTCTCATCCATTTTTTTGTTGCACTCACTGGTTGAGTGCACCGAGAAACTGGGGGGATTTTTTTATACACTTATTTTTCTCCATTTTTGCTTTTGTAAACCGGAACAGTGGCAACCTTTTCAGTAGCACGGTGCAAGGACCAGCTCCACTCACCCAAGATGAGCCGCTGGCTGAAATGCACCTCTATGCACTTTGTAGGTATTCATTGTCAGTCATTTCTGTTTGTCACAAAAAGCAGTTTTGTGGTTACTGTTTCTTCTGTTCTTGTACTTTCATCTACAAACTCAATTACCTAAAAGATTTGCTTAAACAAAGTGCTAATGCAGTGAAGAAATTATTTCTGAGGCAAATAGGGAAATTGGGACAATTATCATTGGTGTGTGAATTTGGTGACTCATTACTTGCTTCATAACTACAGTAAATTACATGTTGTCAAAGTGATGTATGTATGGTATTATGATTTTATTATTTAATTTTAGTTAAGGTTATCTTTGTGCTTGTGTTCTGTTAATGTTTGACATCCAGTATAAAACACTTCACTTGAATGTGCTCTTCCCAGAAGCTTTAACAGTACTCTGTTCCCATGCTTTGTAGCCATCACTCGAGGGGGGGGGGGGGGTCAGTGAAACTGCAGTACAGCACATTCTTGGCACATTCTGCATTACTGAAGTCTATTTTTGTTCTACAAAAGGAAAAAATACATTGTCATTATGTCTGTTGTTGTTTTTGTGTCAGAAATGGACATTGTGCTTCATATGCATATATCACTGTTGCATTTACTAGTCAGCTAAAAAAATGGAAGGTATTTCTCTTCTATTGAACTAAGTACACATTTAGCAAAGTATTTGGTTTGGGAAATACTGTTAAACATACTGTATGTCTGACCGTTGATATCATCATTGTCAGAACACAGACTGGAACAAGTATGACGATCGGCTGATGAAGGCGGTAGAACGTGGCGAGGTGGACAAGGTGGCTGCTGTTCTCAGCAAGAAGAGCATCATCCCCACCAAGCTCGATGTGGAAGGACGCTCTGCGTGAGTTCACACACACACACACACACACACACACACACACACACACACACATCTACTGTTCATACAGACACACACACATCCATGTCCAGTATGTTGACATTCATAGTCAAAGATGTGCATTTCTACAACACAGTTTTGACAGGCATAGAAATAAGAAATTAACTATATATTGAATGAAACATGTGAAGAATGTACTTTAGTAAGCCTTTTGAGTGCTTATATACACTTACATGTTAGTTTTCTCTTGATTGTTACCATCTACCATGGCTTTTTGAAGATTTAGAAATCTAAAAATGCTGAGCATCACAAATTCCAAATATTGTAATGGTCTCCCCATCTCCACATTCTTTACCCTGATAAAGCATCCTAACCGTCTAACTCACATATAGTATTACTTCTTACCTCCCTTAATGACATCAAGTCTCCCTGCATAACCCTAAAAAACATAAGAGAAATTAAAGCAATCCCGCTTTCTCCAAAGTTTCCCGTGGCTATGGTTTTCACCCTTAAACCATCGTCCAGCTGCCCTGCATATGAAAAGCATTGCAGTTGCATATTATTATGTGTCCATTTTTACATCCAGAAATATCCCTTTACTGTCCATCTGAGTGGAGGTCAGTGTGGGAGTTGGTATAAAGAATGTTTGTGGCCACTGAAGGCTTGACCACATTGGCCAGAGGTTGTTTATGTAGTCCCCACAGGAAATGACTCCCTGCAAATTCAGATCAGATCCACTGTGTTACTTGCAACACGAAGTAATACATTTATGCTCAGCTGCAGGCTATCATCAGGATCAGTTGAAATCTTGAAGGACCTTATTTTATACAGCCGGATTTTTAAGTGATAAAGAGCTGGATTTACACCCTTCGCAAGGTTTCAGTAGAAGAAGGTGAACAGAAAGATAGGATTGTAGTATGATAGTGTAGGGAAAAAACTAACTACCTACCTAAAGTACCTAACTGAAATATGTACAAGGAATTCTCAGATGTTTTTTTTTTTTTTGACCATCCAAGACCGCAGATATTTCAGGTATCCCCTGCAGACCTTTATTTCGTTCCTATTAATGATCATAATGGCCCGGCCTCTGAAAACAATGCTTTGAGCTGTTTAAAAAAGCAGGTACTTTGTTTTCTTCCTAAATGAAACCAGATTCCAACACCAGCATTTTGGGAGGCCAGGCGCCCTCCGTTTAATCCTAGATATATGAAGTCATTGGTCTCTGTCCTGTGCTTCAGATTTATTTTGACAAAGGCTTTGTTAAAGCATGTAACTTTGGAGCACCAGATCCCAGAAGCAAAGGTGCCTAGTATTTTCAGCAGTGTGGGAAATTCTTTTGTGGCACCATAGCAAAGACCAATGATTGTATACCCACATGCATGTAAATAAACATAATTATACACACAACCTGATAAATTCCTGGTCTCATAATGAGTTGTTCGAGTTTATCAAACCTAAATCCAGAACGTTGGCTGCCAAATTTTGCAATTACAGACTGTAGAGGTTGTTGTACAGTCAGGTTCATCATTTAGTGTTCCCCTGCAGGGCGGGCAGACCACAACAAGTCAACTATAAAATCAACACATCACCTTAGTTGAACATTTATGGAAAGAGGTCGTGCTTATGCCAAGTCTACCCATACAGAAGTGAACCACAATCGCAACTCAGCAAGTCTGCTTATAGTTCAGTGGGCCACACACAGACCAACGCGTGTCTGTAGCTTTCTGGCCTCTGCCAAAGCCAACAAAGGAATGTCAAATAGCGATCCCTTGTAATCATGGACCTCTGTGGGAAAACTAATTACAAACTGTTACCCCTGATATATAATTTGGTGTGCCCTGGATTAGCCTCACTGTGTTCAGCTAATGAATTCAGCTCTTAACTGTTCTATCGCGGCCTCCAGCTGAGTAAACAGTTAACATCTCCACCATGGCATTAGCTGGATCCCAGTGAGGTACGCCCACCCCTCACACCTGCTCATTCTGTACAGTTGTGATGAGGGCTTACAGTAGCAGCAAGCCCCTATGACAGCAGTGTCTTTTTAAGAATAACAGTTTCACAGCGGTGAGTTTCACAGTTGGATCTGCGTGACGTTGAGCCTGGTCTTATGACAGATTGAGAACATGCTAAGCATATGTGTGATTTTTTTATAATGTGAACTACACGTACAACACTGCGCCGTTAGTACAAGTCTTTATTGTCTTGCATTTCTTGAACGTGTACCTAACCACTAGACAGTCCTTGCCATTTATTTTGTTATTGTAAAAAAAAAAAAAAAAAAAAAATCAACTGACAAACACATGAATCTTGCAGAGATTGGTAATCTATAGAACTAGGAAGTATTTGAAGCTGCAGCTGCCACAGTGTTTTGACTGTTTGACTTTTGCCTTTACAGACACACATTATCATATATGGTTCAGCTACCAGCATATACTCTCTGGTTTACGCTCTAAAAATAGCAACCCTATCCTGTAGGCTGTCAACCTGAAAGCAGCCCAAGGAGCGGGTGTGAAGATGAAATGACATAGCTGAATGTGCTCTCTTAAAGCCAGAGCCATTAGTTTACCAAAATTCATTTCTAACCGGTTTACTGAGATCTCCATCTAGGTGAGCGGTATTTGTCTTCACAGAGTCTCTGTGTTTGGTCATTGACAGACCTTTTGCTGTTTTGATGGTTTCTCAGTTTTTTTGTGGCAGTCTTAGCTGTGCTGACCACACCACTAACTTTTTACGGAGGACTATTTTAGTGGATTTAGGTCTCCTTAAATCAAATCTGTCTGTGTTTGATGTGTTGCATATAGTCATAATGTAGTTGCAAATACATGACTTTAAGTCTAAAACATCTTTGTTGCTGTTACTGCCACTCACTGTCACGCGACTGGTCATTCCTTGTTCATCACAAAGTCATGAAGAAATCCACTATCCCAGTTAAAGTTTACAATTGTGTATTTGTGACTGTTCAGAAGCATTCTTTCAGTTAGCTCTGAAAAATGCTGTGGCTCATGAACTTGTAGAGTCACATCACTTATATCCCCCTAACTTGGATAGCTCTGGTCGGCTGCTTGTCTGCTGTTTGCCCCGTGAGGTCAGGACCCTCCACTGCTCCCGAGAGAACCAGCATCTCCTGGCCATCAACACGGCTTTTAATACCCACGCCAGTGTTGAGGTGACAGCCTAGCTGTCTCCTTGGCAGATACCTCGGGGTTAGTGTATAAACAGGTTCATGTGGCTTGATGGGTGACAGACTGAGATTGGTTTACACACAAGTGCTTTGCAGACCTTCATGGCTAGTGGCGGCAGTGCTGCTGTGGATTAAATCAGAGAAGGGGGACGGGAATGTTTCCAGTCAAAAGTGATGATTAAAGACATGGTGGCAATGACGTGCAGTGGGAAACTGCTTAATTGAGTAGGCAAGTAACAAGGGAGTATGTAAACTTTGTGGCAATTACACACAAAAACAAATTTGACAAGACAATAGCATTTCAAGGTTAATTTGGTGGCTGTTTTGGGGCTTTCAAACAACTTACATGTTCCTCATTCGCAGATGGAGTTTTCCCAGTTGTCATGGAAATGTAGATTCTTTTTTTTTTTTGCATTTGAAGGACTTGTCATCCATATTGGCTTAAATTAATGTTAGAAATGTTGAGTTTCAAGGTTTCGACTGTTGTTTCTTAGTTCAAGAATGATCTTTAAAAACTCATCATAATGTTTGTTATCATGCAGGCTGTTTAGTTTTATCACATTATGCAAACTAGACGGTGAACCCAGAGGCATAACTGTCATGAATATTGTCATTGTGTAATAGTAAAATTATTCTTAAAGTTAATCTCTTATCATAATGATATTCCCTCAATTTGAATGGGGCCAGAGGTGGTGCCTTCACAGACAAAAGACAGATAAAAAATATTAATTTGTAGTTTGTTTTTTTTGTTGCAGGTAGTCTGTTTTTTTTCTATTTAATTCCGTAGTGGTCACATATACAACAGTGTAGCTCATACTGAAGGAAAACACTGTGTAGCTCTTGGTTGCCTTGGGGTCATTACGGGTTTCTTGTTATTTGCTTCAAGAATGCAGATCTTGCTGATAGCAAGGAGCCAGGCGTCCGTCTGCAGTCCCTCTCTTGTCTTTTCACCTCACCTTTCTTCTCTTTACACCTTTTCACTTTTTGCCATCTCCCTCTGTCCCTTGTG
Source organism: Lateolabrax maculatus (assembly GCA_031216445.1). Classification (NCBI taxonomy): domain Eukaryota; kingdom Metazoa; phylum Chordata; class Actinopteri; order Acropomatiformes; family Lateolabracidae; genus Lateolabrax; species Lateolabrax maculatus. The sequence goes on from CM062198.1 coordinate 25,759,496, forward strand.
CTATCTGTATTCCTTTCTTAATTTTTCTCAATTTTTTTTGTGTCCCAGGTTTCATTTGGCTGCAACACGAGGACACCTAGACTGTCTCAATCTCATCCTGGGACACAATGTTGATGTTACTGCAACTGATGCCACGGGTGAGTTCAGGTTGGATAAAAGCAGTAGCTGTATTTACCTGGAGCGGTATTTATATACGTTTAAGTGCTTCTAATATTGTCCACCTCCCATTATATCAGTGAGTGTAGACCTAATACTGAAAACACTTCCCAGTTAATTTCAACAACAATTCAACAACGCCAAAAATATTTGACAGTTTACAACCAGAGAAGCACTATTTCTTTCTAGGTGGTCTATGTCTAAATGAAACACTGACTACGTCTTTGGCAAGAATTTGTGTATCGCTTTTGCCATGATTGAAAATAAACAACACTGTGTACCTTGGTCTCAAAACAGTAGGTGTGATGTCATTTCTATACTATCACATTATTAATTAAGGCAGGATAAGCTACTCAGTGCCAGAACACATTGCCTATTTCAAGGAAGGAGATGAATATGTGTTAGGCAGAAAATTGGTGTTGTTAGTGTTTTTTTTCTACTATAGAGTATTAATTTGCTTCATTGTCACAGTATAAAGTAGGATGTGAAATTGGCTCATCCCAGGCAGGGAGGCAAAGCTGGAAGCAACAAATTACAATTATGGTTTTTGTAATAAGGAAGTAGCTTCCTGGTATAATCAGACTGTGTTTTGCACTTTGCTATATTTTGCTGTAACATCATGCATTTTAAGGTACAAATACTGTAGGTTCTCCATAAGGATTGCATGACTAACTGACCAGTAATATATCAAAAAAATTTAAATATGACAATAGAAATGAAGGTATTCAGTGTCAACAGTCAGCCAGCCAGGAAACGATTACAGAGTATGTTAAGAAATCAATCTTTAGACCCACAAGTTTAGTTTCAACAAATCAATACCAAAGTAGAATATTTTGATACTTATTCCATTTAAGATAAGATATTATATATGTACGTATTCATGTGGTACAGCATGTTAGGGCGTCCCAGAAAGCTAAATTGGATATGTTTCCAAATTGGAATCTGGTGATGGTGCAAATCCTACTGGTTGGTCGGGGCACTACTGAGAAATATTATTGTCACACTGCAGTGACCTGGTCTCTAAGGTGACTTTGTCATTCAAAATGTAATCAATTATAACTGATGAAATCACTTACTGTACAGTCTCTCTATTAAGATAACACAACACAATTCATGCCAAGCTGTGACTCACTAATTCACTCTTGATTGACTCATTAGGATTAAAACTTGTGGTCCAGAAACCTCTGCTTTACCAGCTGAGACACCAAGAAACTGAAACTCCAAGTGATGCACTGATTTATCTGGTTTCTTTTTCCCTGTCTCCTGCAATGGCACAGAATAATATTGTTTAAAGGCACCTGTCATGATGAAGTTATACAAGAGGAGGCATATGTATTGTATATTGATAATTGCACAGTATGGCATTTGGCCTTAAAAGTTCATCCATACAAACCCTAGATTGTGAATGTATGTATTGTACTGTATGTTTTCTGATTGCTGTATTTATCGCTTTCAGGAAAAAATGCCCTTCATCTGGCTTCAAGAAATGGACATTCTCTGTGTGTGCAGAAGCTCTTGCAGGTAAAGTGCAGTTGTCCTCCCTGTGGTCCTCTAGCACTATTTGTACCTGACAGATATTTACTCCTGTGAGAAAACCTGCCAAATTACAGGATAACATTTCATATTAGGCTGTTCTTTGCATTTTAGAGTAGTTTTTTTGTTCAGTGTATCTGCAAACTCTGCTGTATGTATGTTGCACAAAGCAGCTTCCCGGTCACTGGCCAGTCAGAGCAGTTTCCCTTTCAGCTCCTTTAAATAATTATTTCCAAACGGCTCTGGCAGCTGAGCCCAGTCCGTATCGGTCAACAGTAGGCTCTGTTGAGTCACCATGACCCACTGGGGGATTTATGTGTTTACAATGAGGGGGCTATCTCTGCAATATTGTGCTCTTACAGCGTTGTAGCCCTTCCCCCTGCCCCTGTAGTGATCTAACGGAGGTCGCGGCTGTTGGCATGGGGTTGTCAGTGGTGTTGACAAGTCTACCCTCCTGCAAACTTGCCGTCCATTCTTGGTGCCGTCATCACACCAGACATAGCAGCTGGACGCCAACACCCACCACCCCCACCACCTCCACTATCTCCCTCCGTCAGCCCAAACCTCAAGGTATAGGATATCCCCCCCTTCATGCTCCACCGTCAGCTCCCACTGCCCCCACCTCTTCGCTTTGTCATTTGAGCGTGCTGCTAAATTTTGGCCCTTGTTGCTAGAGAGGGTTGGGTTTTTATAGTGGGGGGCCTGAGCTCGCTGGCAAAGTTACCCAGCAACATCAGGCCCCTGTTAGCATTGAGTCCTCAAGGCTTCATAGCAGGCCCTCATCACCACAGTGGTACAGTCACTGGTGTCCTACCAGCTGACTGACTGTGTAGAGATGTCACAAGCAAATCAGCACAGTGCCACTTAGCCTAATATGATCTGCCCGCTGCTGCCTCTCAGGTTCTACTGCCAACCAGTGGAAATGAATGATTTTCAAACTACAATATTGAACCAATTATTAAACCGTTATTTAAGTAATTACATACACCCAGGGGTATAGTTGATGTAAGATAATCAGTGGTTTTTCCTCTGTTTTGAGTAAATGTCAAAATGTATCGTCCTTAAGGCACCTGCTCCTCATCACCAACTTAATTAAGTTTTTAATACAAATTCTTTTTAGTTATTAGTTCAAATAATTTTCATAATCACTGTTAAAAAAAATACTGTAGATTGTTTACACTAGTGAGAGAGAAGTCAGTGTTGTTAGAGTTAACTTTCTTAAGTAGGGCTCTTTGATATATAATAAATGTTGTACTTTATTATTTGACACTAGATCCAGATCCAGAGATATTTCAGTACATGTAAAATAAGTTGCTTCACTTGATTCTGTTGTTCCAAACTGTATTTATGTTCTTTTTTGCAGCACAACTGTCCAGTTGGAAATGTGGACCTTCAAGGAAGAACTGCTCTACATGATGCTGGTAAGATTGACTTGACTCGACTCGACTCTACTCGACTCTACTTTACTCTAGTACTGACTTTACTGTAGTACAGTACTGATTCCACTCTAGTACTGATTCTACTATAATCCAATCCAATCCTAACAGTGCTCTATTTTATTCTACTTTACCGTAGTGATGACTCTACTCTACTCTGCTCTACTCTTCTCTACTCTCTTGTGTTTGAAATAAATGTAAACCTGCTTGTCAGTGTGCACAGCTCTTTTTCTGTATTTTCGTTGCATCAACAGAGCATCCACATGCTCACAGGAATGTTAATGTCAACCACAATACACAAGTTAAACAAAGGAATCCAGTTTAATAATGAAAAGGTGTTGATTTTAAAGAGAGGACTTGTTTAGCTTTCGACATACCCTTTTCAACATGTAAACCAAGGCTACCAGGCTACTGCTTGAGCTGAGTTGAGCACATGTGTTTTTTTTACTGTTATATGGGTTGAAATGATTGCAGGTGTTTCTTCTTTTTTCCTCCACAGTTATGGCAGGCTGCTCCTCCAGTGTGAAACTTCTCTGTGACAGCGGGGCTTCTGTGAATATCACCGATTTTGTGAGAATTGATATTTCACTTCATTTCACACAGTGTGTGTTGGTCTCTTCTAAGATATTTTCATTGTAGATTGGTATTGGTCTATTTGCTCCTCAAAGGCAGTTATCATGTCAATGTCAGTCATTAAATTAATGTATGGCCAGTTTGAGCAGCACAAAAGGGCATTTACTAAATCTTAACTTAGCCCCCTTGAATGAGCACTCGCTATATTCTGGATTATTCTTGGCATTTTTTGCTTTGAGGCGAGAGACCAATTTAATTTTGGATTGGACTGTATAGGTCTGTTTTGTGTTTGTGGATGAATGTACCTCTGTGTATTTATGTGTATGTCTTTGGTTTTTGTCCAGGATGGCAGGACACCTCTTGTGCTAGCAACCCAAATGTGTCATCCACGCATCTGTCAGCTGCTGCTGGAGCGAGGGGCTGATATCACCACCCGGGACAAACAAAACAAGTAAGAGAAATCACCGCTCATGGTGTTTGTCTTTGGTTGGGTTGGCAAATAACAGTTTTCATAATTCAAAATCCATCTTGCTTACAAAAGGTTTAACAGATGTTGAAAGTTGTTAACTTGAACAAGCCACGCTCTTTGCATTTCTTTTGATTTCTTTAACATCAAGTCACAGAAAATACTGTAAACATTTTCTAGCTATGAACATTTACCAGAAATGTATTTAGACAAAATAAGTATTTCTGAAAGGTAATGAAGTTTGCGAAGGGGACTATACAAACCTTTCAACAAAACCTAAGTTATGTGATAAATTCCAGTAAAGGTAAAAAATGAAAGAAAACAGAATCGTTATTAAAAGGGACACATTGAAAATGACAACAGTAATAAAATACTGTACATTTATACAGTACATGTGTATATATTCTTTCAAATATAAAATATTGAGATTGCATGCCTGGCGTACTGAAGTCCTGGAAACTGTTTTTTTTTGTTTTTTTTTTTTTCATATGTATGTTTGTTAGGGGTGTGATTATTCTCAAAAGTCAAGGCTTAACTCGATTTCATACATTTTAAACACCGCAAACATGAAGGAGTGCAAGAGAATGAATTACATGTCTATTTCCAGTTTAATATAACTTTTAACATTAAAATAGTATGATACACGTTTGTTTTTGTTTTTTGCCACGACTTATTTATTGTGGTTTCTCAGCCGTATTTGTAACACAAAGCAAAAACATTCCTTTTAAAATTAAATAAAAAACCACTAGATGTGGTGACAAAAACAGGGCAAATCATCTCAGCACAGCTACCACACCACTGAATTATTCAGAAGCAGTTGAACAAAATGCACAGTCAAATGTTGTTTTTGCCACGTGTTGATTTGAGAGCCTCATATTCAAGGACACAATTGTTTCATAGCTAGTTTGTGTCTGTTCTTGCTCATAAACTGTCTTTGTTAACCCCCTCAAGGACGGCGCTTATTCTAGGCTGTGAGTATGGCTGTAAGGATGCAGTGGAGGTGTTGCTGAAGAGTGGCGCTGACGTGAAGGCAGTTGACGGCTTGGGTCATGATGCATTTCACTACACTCGCCTCAGCAAGAACCCGGAGCTCTCTGCCATCGTCAAAAGTTACCTCGACAAAGCCACCAGAGGTCAGATGTCAAAACACCTTCAGAGACTGAACATAAAAGAATCCTGTACCTGTTATTTGGAATAAATACAAGAAGGGCATAATTAGTATGATCATTGATAACAAAAATGACTGATCAGACCAATAAAGAAGGAAGAATAACTTCTGAAATTTAAACTTCTTTCTGACATGTGACAGTAGTGATGCCCAGAAAGTCTTGTGGACAAACGTTAATAATGTGGCCCCCTCTCTGTCAGAAAGTTTTTTGTTTTTTTTTTTAACAAGTGCTTTGCGTTTCTGTTTTTGTCAAATCTTGATAACATGTGAGAAAGAATTTAATCTGAACTTGCTTTTGTTTTGTTTGTTACAGATAAAGAGGCTGCAAAGATAGAACAGTGGAAGCGACAGGTAATCCTGCAGCATTCAATTTACTGGTTCATCCATCATCATCCAGTCAAACCTCAGCTATAGTGAGAAGCAGCTGTTTTATATTTAGAGGGCTTTCATGTGTAACTTGAAGGGAATATCAGTGAAGTTACATTTGTGCAGTCATTTTGCTTCCACAGTCCCTTTGTCAAAATATGACAAGGTTGCTTGCATCCCAAAGCCATTGTTGAAGTTAATGAGTCAGAATCTTTTTTGTCCAGCATTCAAATGCTAAGACACTTTCAAGCCTGTATTGTTAAAACACCCTCAAGATTCAGCATTGTTTTTTTCAGTTGTTCCACATTTCAAATAATTTTCTTAGACTTGCTGTTTAGTGCAGCCTTCTCATATTTATGAACCTTTAAGGTACTCAGATGTACATGACTGCCATCTACTGATTATAAGCGAGAGTTGTTCCATAGGCTGCCATACCCTATGGTAACATTATATGTTTAAAACGTGGTTGTAAAGAAGATACTGTCTTATCCACAGCATTCAGTGGAGAGATCAGAGGCAGCTGAGGTTAACAGAAGGGATCAGATCATACATGTAAGTGCTGTATAACTTCAGCCTCCCTAGTCCACACAAACACACATTCACTTTGATTCATTAACTCTTAAGCAACTTTCATGGCATTCAAAGTCAAAATCAATCATCAAAACATCCATATCAATAAAGTACTGATTAATTAGTTGTTTAGCATTCAGCAATTGGATCTTGATTGGTTTAATTGTGTAAGCTTTATGGTGTGGATGTGTGTGTTTCAGGACTTGGAAAGGCAGAACGAGACCCTGCAGGAAAGTCTCAGGAAGTACCACCAGGAGCAGAGAGGCCTGTTAGATAAGGTCAACATGCTACAACAGCAGCTCACACAGGTAATCAATACAACGACACAGCAAGAGCTACTGAGCTAGACAAAACCGTACAATACAGAAAAACCCTCCAAGCATGCTTGTCCTTTACCACTGGCTTGTTTTTTTTTCAGTGCACATGGTTTTCTGTGGTGGGTAGATCTGAGGGCACTAGAGGTTTGAGTAATGAATAAAAGCAAATATAATAATAAAAGCTGAGCTGAGTCACGCTCTCTTGGCGTTACATCATAATCCCAGGTTCTGCTAAAATAATAACGGTTATATGTGATTAAGACAATGTGTAATTATTTTCTAACCACAGCTGTTTCTTTCAGATGAGGCAGAGCAGATTTTTAATACTGCTTGTGTAGATTCTTCAGTGTTAGCTGCCAGAATAATATCCATTTGGAGGAGAACAATTCAATCAAATTAATTTTAGAGTTCCATATTGTCAATTATTAATCCCCAAATTGACATATATATATTCTTTTTTTTTCCATCTGCAGGAAAAGATAGCTGTGGACGACACTCAAAAAGAGGTATGAAACTAAAATGACTGCACGGACATTGTGGGACTTATTCACAATTTTCAATCCTTTCCTTTCTTAAATGTGTTTGTTAGAATCTTACACTGAATGCACACTATAATCAACATGCCATTATTATTATACGGCAGTAGCCTTCATGAGTGCTGCTTACACGCAGTCTTAAGTTGCTGTGTGACCTCTGAAACCTGAAAATAATAGCAAAAAAAATGAAACTGGGAGACTTGGGAGGATGTTGCTGGTGCTGTATCAACACAGAACTGTATATGTGGAAGTGAAGGGAAAAGGAAGGTAGCGCAGTTCTTAATGCAACAAGATTGTAACTTAATAGAACTGGAAAACATCCTACCAGGTCCACACATTCAGAAAATATGGTCAAGTGCTGTGGCAATCAGAAATTTATTAATTTCCTGAAACAAATCTAAAAAAACTTTGACATTTGATTCCACTTTCTTAGTGTTGAGAAAGTAGGGAAATGAAGACTAACACAAATGAAAAATCTGTGAATCCATCAAATGTCTCAGGTCACAAGTTGAGATGTACGTTTCATGAATGAGACCTATTCTTCTTGAAGTTGCTGCTTGTTAAAGTGAGATTTTACTACCGAGAGCTCTTCTCTTCATAATTTATCTAAAGAACTACAACAATTAAATTTGAACTATTGCCTAAACAGCACTAATTAAATGAAGTAAAAAAACTTTTTTTTTTTAACGAAAAGTCAAATTTTCTGCGTTGAAGCTGCAACCATATGTAAAGAAACTGCAGTTAAAATTTGGACAAATGTATAAATAAGTGAAATTTTGGTAAACGCTTTGTTGCAAAGAACTACTCTCCAATTAAGGCTGCAGACGTCAAGTTGTCTTTTGCGTTTACTTTAACTTGAGTGGTTCAATATTTGTCCATACAGTTTAGTATCTTGGACACAGATGCTGTTCTGTCTCACAAAGATCTACTGTCCTACAAACCAAATGTGTTCTCTTTAGGATTTCCTAACCTTGCTTTGGATGAAAAAAACGTGGTTCATGAAAATCTCCCTGAATCCCTTATTTTGCTCCCTTAAAAACTTTGATATTAGCTGCAATTTGCTGCTAGGTATATTTGCAGCACTTTTTCACTAAGCCCCTTTGATACTGTTACATCTTTATTGCGCTTGAAGCAACTGCAGTAGTGACAAAACACATACTGTACTGCAGAACAGCACAGAAAATGTTTCTGCTTACTCTATCTTTTCTAACTCATGCCTTTGTTTTTCTCTCTATTGAATCAGAAGGAGCAGCTGAAGGTGTTACTCAGTGCCAAAGAAAGAGAGGAAGGGGCCCGAGGCCTCGAGACTGTCAAGGTCCAGCTCCGGAGTACTTTGGTCAGTGATTTAATACATATCTAATTTCTGCTTTGAGGCTTTAATCCTCAGAGAAATCAAGGCCTTTAAGATTTTTTGATTTGTATTCTGACTTAATACATATATTTGGTATTAAGTTTTTCTCAAGCTGAGGTTTACATTTGTTCTCCTGTGAATTCACAATTCATATCTGAAGTCTGAAAGTCTTAAATTAAACTTCAACATGTACACTAGTATGCAGTCCTGCAGTAAATTCTACCTTCCTAGAATTTATTTAAAGTCTAAAATGTATCCATATGTATTTACAGGGAGACTACTCTGGGCAATCTGTTATCAAAGGTAAGCTTCCTTCCATTTTTTGAATCATAAAGAAAAATGCGATGCCATTATTTCAAACTTCACCAGCAGAGTATATGAGTAGGTTTGAATGATATGTTTGTACACTGTTGTCTCGCAGGTAAAGAAAACACTTTGGTCAAACAAGTTCACAGCCTGGATTCTGATCAGGTAAGTTTCTGTGGAAAAAACACAGTGTAAATGTCTAAAATACAGTGTTAGTAGTTTATATAAGCAGTCTGTGTCAGCAGGACTCACCTACAAATTCAAGTGCTAAAACAGTATTCTGATCCTTATTTGTTTTCTTTCTTGCCTTCAGGAAACACATAATTATAACTTTGTTAACACTTAAGAAATCTGTGTTTTGTGACTGTTTTGCGAAGCAGTCAACAACTGGTACTCTGTGTGGTTAACTTTACATAAAAATGTCTAATGACTAATTTTGTCACATTTGGTGTGTATTTGTATTAATGTGTTTTTCCTGTTTCTCTGCAGATGCTCCAGAAACCTGCCATGTCGCGTTCACTGTCCAGACCTCTAGAGAAGAGTCAGTCTACTGTAGGCTGGGATCTCTCCGGTGAACTGGATGCACTCCGACATGAACTTGAGACAGTCAAGAGGCAACAACAGGCAGCAGAGGAAGAGACGGCACGTCTTCAGTCTGCCCTGAACCGTAAAAACCGAGAGTGCCAAGAGCTGGCTCAAAACCGAGAAGCAATCCAGAAACAGGCTGACCAGCAGGTTCAAGAGCTGGAGGACGCCTTGGGGGACGTCCAGAAGAGGATGCTGGATTCTGAGTGTAAGGTAAAACAGCTGCAAGCCCATGTAGTCGCTGTTAAGGAACACTTAGGAGGCCAGGCAACAGAAGAACTGCGTGCCCAGCTCCAGGATATCAAGGCCAAGTATGAAGGTGCTTCAGCCGAAGTGGGTCGCGTTCGTAACCGCCTCAAACAGAGCGAGAAGGCTTTGGAGGAGTACAAAGGCAGCGAGAGCCAGCTAGCAGCTGAAGCAGAAAGGCTGAACCAAGATCTGGGAGCTCTGACTGCAGAAAGAGATGAACTAGCTGAAACCCTTTTAGAAATGGAAACCCAGCTGAAGGAGGCCCAGACTAAACATGGCAACACAGTACCAGCTGAGAAGTTTGACAACATGAAAAACCTGCTGAGCAATGCAGTTGACGAGAAGGAGCGGCAGCTCGCTGAGCTGAGGGAAGATTATGATCGTGTGCTGGAGGAGGTGGCGGAGCTCCATCGAAAGCTAGACAGTCCATCATCACAGGGAGGATCAGGAGCGATATCTGCTGAAGAGCATCAGAGGATACGGGCCGCTCTCGAAGAGCAGAATGCATCATTGAAACGGAAACTGGTGGATTTGACTGCCAAAAGCCAGGCTCTAATTCATGAGGTTGAGGAGAGTGAGGAGGAAAGAGATATACTACGAGAGCAGCTGGATGAGTTTAACAGCAGGATTGAGATTGAATTCATACCCATTAAGGACCACGAAGAAGCTCGGAGGAACATGGTAACGGCTTTGGAGGAGCTGGAGGACAAACTAGTTGAAGCCAGTGAACGTTACGGGAAAGCAGAGGCACAAGTCCAGCAGCTTCAAACCGAGAGGGCCACACTGCAGGAGAATATCAGCAGTCTCCAAAGTGCCAGTGAGAGACACCAGAGAGATATGGACACTGTTAGGTCCCAGAATGCCGACCTGATGACGAAACTTGAACTTTTGCAGAAGAGATGTGAAGACAGAGATAAAGAGTGTGTACAGTTGACAGCACAGAGCCAGACTCTGAAACAGAGCTTGGAGGGAGAGTATGTTCCCAGACAGCAGCACGAGCAAGTGAAGATGGAGTTAAGTTCCACCTTAGAGACAGTTAAAGCTGAGATGTTGAAGTTGGAGACCAAGGAAAAAGAAAGTGGGGAAAAATTGAAGAATGTGAAAGAAGGAAATGATAAGTTGAAGGAAAAGTTAGAAAAAGTCCTGTTCGAGATGAAAAACGACTATATATGCGTAAAAGACCACAAAGCTACCACAGACAAGTTGAATGCTGCTGTGGTTGAGGCAGAGAACAGAGCAAACGAAGTGTCAGCGATGTATGTGTTGGCTCAGGAGGAAACAGTAAAGCTTACCCAAGAACTGGAGGCCCAGAAGAAAGAACTTGATACCATACAGGAGGCTATTCAGTCTAAGTTTATCCCACTGACGGCAGCTGAGGAAAAAGAAAACTCTTACAGTGCCCAGGTGAAGGAGTTGACAGTCAAGCTGTTGGAAATGGAAGAGAAGTATAACAAAGAGAGGTGTTCAGGAGAGAGCAACAAACAGGAGAAAGAGAAACTAAAAGTTGAGATGGCATCTGTTCAACAGAGACTGGACTCTGCTCTAGTCACCAGTGAAAAGCACAAGGATGTGGAGGAAGAGTTCAAGGGTAAATTTGAGGAATTGACTCAGAAGTTTATTAACTTAGAGCAGCAGCACAAAGAGGTAACATTTCAGAAAACTGATCTTGAAGACCAGAATGCCATCTGCAAAAGTCAAATTCAGAATCTCCAGGAGCGTCTGAAATCAGAGTTGACTCGGATAGCAACATATGACACAGAGCTTAAAGCCCTCCATGATGCCGTGCAGCAAAGCCAGGCCGACTGCAAGAAAGCAAGAGAGGCTCAGCAGGAGGAGGCCCAGAGGGTTTGTGCCTTCCAGAAAGAACTGCAGGAACGTCGCGGGGATCTGGCTTCTCAGTTGCATCAACAGGCCGAGGCCAAGGAAGCCTTGGAGGCTGAAGTCGCTAAGCTTCGAATGGCTCTCCGTGAAGAGGAGGAGAACAACGCCCAGAGGGCTGAAGATGTATCTGCCCTGCAGTCTGAGCTCCTTCAAGCCACACAGGCTCTCGAGGAAATTCGCTATAAGGAAGACCAAATGAACACGCTGAAGAAGGAGAAGCAGCAGCTGGAGGAGGAGGTTGCCAACCTGAGCAACAAGCTGTTGAGCTTAGCAGAAGAGTGTGAAGAGGCCCATGAGGAGTTAGTGCAAGCGAGGGAGGGTGAGAGCAGGGCCAGGACGGAGATGGAGACCGTCCAGGAGAAGGGACGTGCCATTGAAAGAGAAATTAGGGAGCTGAAAGAGAGATATGATGAGTCGCTCAGCACCATCTGTGACCTTCAGAGGCGGATTCAGACATCAGCTCAGCAGACTCAAGCCAAAGACAAGAAGGTAAGAATTTTACATTATAATTTAATTAATAGATTTTGTAGTGCTCCATCATGGTTTGATTAATTTAACTACTTTTGGTAGAGGCCATATGTGTGTTTGACTATAGCTAAATTTAACTACTACATGCATGTAGATTTAGAAAAAAATCGAATTTGTTTTCATTTCTAGGGATAAAATATTTCAGATTTATTATGAGGTTGATAAAGTAAAGAAAAATGTATGAATATTAACGTCAATATTCGCGTGTGTGTGTGTCAGATCACGGAGTTGCTGACAGACGTTGAGCGATTGAAGCAGGCACTGAATGGTCTGTCCCAGCTGGCATACACAAGCAACGCGCCCAATAAGAGACAGACGCAGCACATTGACACCCTCCAAGCCCAGATCAAGAACCTACAGCAACAGCTGGCTGTGAGTGGACATACATCACATATTATTATCACATATGTATTACAGAAAATTATGTAAACACGTGCATATTCTGCATTAGTTTTAATTCCATTTACTGCACAGTACCTGTCTCTCTGTTAGTGACTGACTGAAAAACAACTGTGAAGCCAATAAGTAATAATATAATATAATAAGTTTTCTTGACAGAGTTAATGCAGGAATTTTGGTTTATTGGCTCATTAGGTAGTTCATAGAATAAAACATATAAATACTACAGTAAGGGACTGATTTATAATAGTGACTGCACTGTGTATACCTCATTTACTTGGAATAGGGGTGAAAATAAGAATCCATTGCTGTAGTCGAATCTTATCAGCAAATATCATGACTCAAAACTACAGCACAAAAAAAAACCTCTGCTCCTTTTTATATAACCTATAACCTAACCAACTTCATAAAAAAATGGTGGCTATTCTTATCCTAACATTTGTCTTCATGTCTTTCTCCCTCCCTTCTGCTCGATAAGGATGCTGAGAGGCAACACAGAGAGGTGGTTTCAATTTATCGAACTCATCTTCTCAGTGCAGCACAGGTAAGCACATTAATCTCTATTGAAGGTGAAAGTTGTCCGATTTTCTTCCTTAAACCTTGCACATTGTCTTCTAAGAAAGTTTGTCTCATTCCCGAGAATGATCTTAATTGAAATAATTTAGATTCTGTTTTTTGTGTATTTTTTGATGACCTTATAGGAGTATGTTAAGAACAATAAGGAGGCTGAACTGCAGAGATTGAGATGATGAGTGATTAGATTTGAGAGCAGAGTTCATGACAGAATAATTGAACTAATGAAGAAGTGTTCTTAAAGGTATTACTTTCCCAAATCTCTTTTCCAAAACAAGTTACATTTAAGTCCAACTTGATGTAGAGGTGCAAACATGAGCTCCAAACTGCTTCAAAGCACGGTGGGTCCGTCACAACAGCTCCAGTCAACATTATGAGAGGAAACAGATCACTGAAGAGTTGTATGACACACTGGCAGTGCAGACTAAAGGAATAAATGATCACAGCACTGCAAACATTGAATGATATGTAGAAAACAAGGAAATATGATAATGAAATCACGCCTGTTTGATCTAATCACAGTTGTGCTTTTATCAAGTAAAGTTTTTGAAACAACTTTCAGCACTTTGTCACCAACAAAAAGCAATAGCTAATTCATATGTTTACCCTCAAATTTGTTGTAAAAGTTGCCTGAAAAAATCAGCAGGCATTTTACAACACATTTGAGGCAGACATTGTAGATGGATTGGGAAAATGCAACTGTATAGTGGTTGGAAGTCCTGTGGGAACGGGCTGCACATTCATTCATCAAAACAGGAATTCTCACAAAGACAGAAATGGTACAACAAATGATTTAAAAATATGTAGGTGTGCACAGTAGCTTTCAGGAGCTAAAGCGCAGAATGATCTGTTATGTAAGTTACTGACAACAGTACTTACAGTGAGAAATATAAATATTTATATATATATATATGTGTGTGTATAATATGTATAAATGGATTGACTGACTGTTTTTCTCTCGTAGGGCCACATGGATGAGGACGTCCAGGCCGCCTTACTACAGATCATCCGCATGAGACAGGAGTTTGTGTGTTAAAGCTTCCTCCGATAAAACAAAATGCTATACCTGCTGACTCAAATTCACCATTCTCACATCTCCCACTGCAGAGTTCCCCGGCTGTGGCCCCTGTGGGTGCCCTGTGTGTGTGTGTGTGTGTGTGTGTGTGTGTGTGTGTGTGTGTGTGTGTGTGTGTGCGTGTGTGTGTGTGTGTGTGTGCGTGTGCGTGTGCGTGTGTGTTTGTCTTTCGGCAACATCCTCCAAACAGGCTGCTCTGAAATCCATTTCTTGTAGTATGGCTGCGCTTTGGTTCCCCAATATCTAAATATCTGTGTTGTGGGTAAAAGTGAATAACTGTAGATTTTATATACAAAATGTGTTGTTTAACTTCAGTAGAAAAAGCTCAAAGCTCAATTTCCATAAAAATGCTACTGTTTATTCAGCTTTAACCCATTATATTCATAGATTGTTCACTCTTGAAACGCTCAGCTGAAATATAAAATGGACATGAAAACAAAGACCACTTTTCACATTCCCACCTGACAGTCAGCTCTCATACAGTATGTTTTTGTGTTCAACAGCAATGTTTGCTAGAAGTTAAGGGAAAGGTTGACATTTTTTCAAGTTGACCTTAAATTATAGGTTCACAGTCTGTAAACAATAGTCAGGTGAATGTGAATATTGTTTTTAGGACAGAATTTTTAAACTTTTCTTTAATTCAATACTCAGATACCCTTGTGTACATTGAAGGCCGCTGTAATCATCCCTTCTGTCCATACTGACAGTGAAGAGATCCCTTCCTGTAAAACATGATTCCACTGATAAGAGAGATGAGGGTTCTGTGCAAAATGCTTTTCAAGTCTAACCATAGGTAAAATGAGCCTTCAGCAGTATGAATTAGTCATATTAAGTGTTGTTTTGTCTTCAAGGTTTCTGCCTTTTCATTATGAAATCCTGTGTTTTTGTAGACAGTGTTTCAATGCTGATCCGCACACAGGGACATCACTAACAAAAAGAGCTCTCTCTAACTTTTGAAGTTATCTGTGTAATTTGAATAACTCTGCTGCTGTCGCCTCATATTACCTTCAGCTGATTTCTGAAATGCATATTTGCACAGGAGGAGGATTATAGATTTTGTCCCCCATCTCGTATATTGGAACAGCATTTAGGGGATCTCTTCATGTCCTGTATGGAGAGAGAATAATTACAGCGTCCAATAACTCTTTTAATGTACATTTGGGCGTCTGAGTGTTGTGTTAAGACAGACTTGAAAGAATGTGAACTTGTCCTTTAACCTTGTTCAGGTCAGTTGTAACACTTCACTTTTTTGAGACTGTACTCATTTTGTGGCACAGTTATCATCTTCTGGAGGTCCAAACTAGCACATTTTCAGAATAATCCAAATGCCAAAGTCTAAAATCATCACCAAACCTAAAACTACTCACCATTTTGGTACATGGTAGATGGTAATGTGACAAGTGTGACAGGTGTGTCACTCACACAGTCTGGTTACGTAAGTCTGGAAATGGTTTGTGTTGGATTTGAGTCATGGGGGTGCGGAGTGGGGATCTCTTGCTGTGTCCTAATGTTTGCAGTCCTTTTGTTGAAACCAGAGTGTCCTCTAGTGGTGAGACTTGGCAGGCCAAGTTGATAGAAATTGTAATAATCAGTGTGGCCCAGGGGTAGGCAGTAGTTGTTTTTGGAAGCTGTAATATCTTCATGCTTGTACTCAACACTTATATTTATTATGCATCTTACAGATAGTTGAGAGAAATTGACATGTGAGAGTAAAACTAAATTGACAGAGCGTTATCTACTAATACATGTTGCTTTGCATTACTGCATTTATACCAAACCCATTTAAAGACAGAAAATATCTCAGCTGAATCTTGACTTAATGTAAAACCTGATTCACGCAGCACTGATGCAGTGCAGCTCTCCCACAGCAAGGGTTGCGTACCCCTGAGCCAGCTCTTTGTGACTCTTGATGGTGTAGTGTAGTGGTGTTGTGATTGTTGAGCGAGTCTCTTATGCCTTTACACTGATATATTTTTCATAGCTTTGTACTTCTTTAATTACTGTACAACAGTGTGACAATTCTGATATTCAGCAGGTCTGGAAGTAGAACGGCACAGAACACGTTCAGGGTAACATTTACCGTAGGATGCCATTCAATAAGATTAGGATCCCTTTATTTATGTGGATAGGCAACCCCTTAACGATTAGCTATCTGAAGCACTCCTTGTCTTTACTCTTCAGCTAACACACCTTAACAAGCACACTTTCTTGCTCTCTATTTTTATATTTTGGCCAAAAACTCTGTTTACACCAACAGATAGTTTAGAAAACAATAGCTCTTGCATTTAGTTATGCAGATGTTAGGGATTAACACTAATTTTGGGGGGATATTGTTTACTCTCTTCCCTCCAACGTTAAGATAGATAAATTGAATCCAGTTAAATTTCTAAATAATTATACTGTATACCAATCTGTTTAAATTGGTTGTTTTCTTTGGCAGTAATATCTGTGTTTGTGAATCAGTAATACAAAATCAATAAAAGTGCCTAACATAGAAAACTACATTTTTGTTCAGTGTGTTTTTTGTCATTACTACAGTAAACAACCTTCTGCCGTTGTTAAGCCATACCAGCGGTATGTCCCAGACTGAAATACCTCAACCACTAGTGGATGGTTTGCCATGAAATCTTGTGCAGACATTCGTGGTCCCCAGAGGATGATTCCTACTGACTTTGGAGTTCCCTTTGTGTTTCTTGTCTGTACTTTTTTTTCTGTTGAAAAATTGTCCCAATCAGGATTTAACAATATTTTATAATCAAATTTGGACAACAGCTGTGGGGTTGTTTCTTTAAGTTGCTAAACCGATGTCCGTCAAATCTGATCAAACAACACCCACACAATCTGATGAAGCAGGTTAGCTGAGTTTGTTTTCCTGAACTTTAATGCTGATTATTGCCTGTTCAGTCATGAATATTTCATGTTACAAAGAAATACAAAGTTTCCAGGGGCTTAAGGTCATGCAGTATGTGTGTGCTTTTAGCTCCACACACTCTTACTTCCCTTGTGGGAACAACTCCGTTCATGTGGTTTCACTTTAAGTACAATCAACCCAGGAATGAGAGCGAGTAGCTCTTTGGCACACAGCGCTCACTTTTATCTTCAAGCCTGTGCTTCTATTGATTTGTCTGTTGGTCTTTTTCTTTTCACAAGATTTATTTTTCATTAAAGCTCTTTTCAGCGGGATGCTGAGAACAGAGGTCATGGCTGTTTCAGTTATCTCATTTCAGATAAATTCACGGCATGTACAGTCACTGAGCCCAGGGGAATTTTTCATTTAAAAAGTACAATGTGGTTGAACTGGCTTTTGCTTTTGAAAATAATCAAGATTACTAATACAAAAAAAAAAAATCATTAATACAAGCTTCAAGCAGAACTCAAAGTTTATGAGTAAGAGCTAATCCATCCCTTATCCCGTCCTCTGTTCACACACACAAACACACAACACACACACACCCTCTAATTGATACAAGACTTGTCCTGGGTTTGATTTCTTTGGGAAAACCTTGCTGGTTTCAAGTGGCAGCCGTCCCTCCTCTCTACTCCTCCTCCTTCCTTGGTTTTATGATTCTCTTTTTTGCGGTCTGCACTGAATAAGCTGTTCTCAGCAATTATGGCAAATACAATTCAATCTGTTGGTAGATCTCTCTTTAATCTCATTTCCAGGGTCCTAATCAGTCCCATACATCTACTTGCGGCCATTTGGTTTACCATTGTAACCCCTTTCCCGGCCGCAAAGAATCCCATCTTTATAAAATTCGTCATCCCAAGAAGGATCAGAGACTTTATTTATGTTGGAATAAGCCCCGGCCGTCCACCGCATGCCTCATGAGTGGTAAACTGGCTGAGGAAGCAGGCGGGTGGTTATATACACATCACATACACGCCCACAACTTTGCTTCCAGTCCTCTGAGCTGTCACGAACGTTTGTTATCTCAAACAGCAGTGTGCCACCTCTGTGGCACTCTTTCCCCCGGAGGAGTTGCTTCACATTGTTAGCCATACAGAAACTCTTAGACCTCTTCTCAGTGTTCATCTTCTTGTGTTTTACAGGAAATTACGTTGTACAACTTTCTGTTATGACTACCTGACTCATGAAATAGCTTTTGAAAAGTCTTTTCTCCTCTGTCCTCACTTTTATTAGCAGTGTGGTTATTTTCACCCTTCCTGTCCTATAGCCGGATTAATCTGTTTGGGGGCCCGAGGCCAAAAATGTACTGTTGGGGTCCCTGTTGCCCCTGTGTTCTCCAGCACTGCTATAACATTGTTGGACTTATGATGGGCTGTTTTTAAAAAAGGATAAAAAATTTGTGCAGCTACACAAGAATTATTGTCTTTTTTTACTCCACGCATTGTCCTTTATCTGCAAACCTGGAGCCTTCATTACCCACAATGCAACTCGACCGCATCTGCCAGAGATTCGGGTCTTCCTCGAGCCGCAAGCCTCAAGCAGAGATGAGGAGCAGGCTGCAGAGGTCTGGTAAACTCACTTCTTTCTAACTCCACACCACCACAGTTTTTTCATTTTCAAACTTGCTGTCTTCAGACCCAACCGACGCTGCCACAAGTGACATCACCTGGAACAGTTTTGCACAGCTCCCTCTGGAGCCACAAAAGCCTTTATACAACTTATATACTGTATGTATTACTGTATGTACCCCCCAAGACCTGTAAACAAACTTTGATGTGTACAATCTGTGGAATTCCCCTGTAAGTACTGTACAGTGCACACAACACACTATAGATCGCAGTTTCATTATATTTTGCACCCAGAAACCAACAAGTAATTTACACAACTTTATTTTGGAAAATGCACCACGTGAGCACAATATAAACTGAAAAAATAAAAGGTGTCAGAACCAGGCACCTTTTCCAATACAGGTCCACAAGATTTTGTCATAACGCAGTTGATATTGTACTTTGCCCTATCATCTATTTTCTTTTCCTCCTCCCCACTGCTTCCTTCCTTCCTGCTGTTTTACCTTTCGTCTGTCATCCTTCCTTCCTGGTTAATTCCACAGGTCAGGTCAGTCAAGAGGTCTGTGCCATATTTGTCTCCCTAGTGTAATTGCTAACTATTTCTCTGTCTCTAATAGGCCATTACTCAAGCAGTGCCGGCCAGCCAGCCTGTGAGGCTACACTGGGGGCAGTGAACACGAGGCCAGGGGCCCCTCTTTTTTCATTAGTCCCCTGAGGAATCAGACTACTCTTGGCTCCAGGCCGAGACAGGCGAGGCCCCTTTAATGTTTTTGCAGAGCTCCAAAGCACTTTGTTGCCTCAATAAAGTTCATTTATGGGATAATAAGGCTCTGGAGGACACATGGTGCTGATTTGAGTTGAACAGTTTCAGCATGGCTCACATTCCCAAAACCCAGCTCTGTGTCTTCCATCCCTTTCTTTTATTTCATCTTGTTTCTTTTTCTTTTTCTTTCCCCACTTCTCACCTTTCTCTTGCTCCTCACCTCACACCCCCCCCCCCCCCCCCCGTACTCTTTATCTGCCGTCATTTATTATTCGTCTTTCTATCACTTTGGCAGTGCAACTGTCTGATCCTGGGTTGACCTGGGATTCGCACACCTGGGAATGAGTAGCAGCGAGGGGGCAGGAGGCCCTCTCATTTCCCAGGATTTATTCCAGAGCTTTGAGGGGGAAGGTAGTGGGGGTATATGAGGGAAGAGAGGCGATCAGAGGAATGAAAACCCTCAAGCCCCAAACCCTGGCAGGAGGATCAAGCGTTACATGCCAAGGCTACACCAGAGCCGAGTGCCCCGGACATTCACTGTATCAAAGGTGTGGAAATGCATGTATTGGATACATGCGTTGAAACAGATTCCTATACTCTGAGGATGGGTTGAAACACGCACGCACAGATGGATTAGAAACAGGCCCAACCTCCACTGCTTTTTATCCCTTTGGTTATTACACATGAGTCTTACGTGAGTGTTGGCCATCTTTCCCCGAAACCCAGTAAGGACATTGTACACCACTGTATGCTAAATGGTTTCATCTGAGTTCAATGTTTTTCTTTTTCCCTCATTAGTAGTTGGTTAACCACTAATGCTTAGTGTATCTGCTCAGCTTTTCTTCCTCCCTTCATTGACTTAGCAAGAAACAGATGGGCCCAAACCGCCACATCTCCCTCTCCCTTCTGACTGTCATCCTTCCCACCACTTCTTTTACAATAATCTCTCGCTCTCAAACGGAAAATCGCCCCAGTTTTGCATGTCTGCTCGTGGCGCAACATATGAGACGTTGTATGTGGTTTAATAGGATAAGGCTTTTGGGGTTGTTTGGAGCTTGGAAACATGGCTGAGGCCACCTCTGGCTGCTTCAATCATCTTAAAGACATTGGGTTAAGCCTGAGGGTGTTAGCTCGAGCTTGTTAGTGCGGTTGGAAAAGGCTGTGTTTGATTCCATGATGAGGACTGGATGAAAAGCTGTGAGTCTGGAGGACTGACGCTGATTTGATGTTGGCGTTTGGGAGCCGCTCCATTTTCAATTGTGGTATCTTGAGATGGCATGCTGGTCGGGCAGCCAGTTCAGCCGAAACAGACCACTGACACGAAGGGTTCCTCAGTGCTGCAGTGAAGACTTATCACATGTAGATGGGATAACTGTTACGTATTAGCTTAGAATACAGATATTTAGACTATTGGGAAAAAAAGTTCTAGCAGTGTTTCAGTGTGTCACTTCATAACTTTTTGTTACTGTAACCAATAGGAAGACCAGGACCCACCATTTGCAGCAGCTGCATATTTTTAAAAATATAACTCACTGTAAAACCATATTTCTGTAATCTGTAATTAGTGAGCTTTAGAAGTGCTAGTGCAGTAGGTGTATGGAACTTCGGAGCTAAGCTTAAGCTCCGCACTAAATGCAGAGACATGAGAGTGGTATGGATCTTCTCATCTAATTCTTGGGAAGAAAGCAAGTAAGCAACTTACTATTACTTTAGCAATAGGTGCACATGAGAGAACATGAGCTGGGTGCTTAAAATATCCCATAATAAAGAATAGTTGGCCCTTTTTGTGTCAAATCCATGTGGGAAATTGCAGTCAGGTATCACTGAATAATTAGAAACATAATTTGTGTACGAAGAATGCACAAATAATGTAGAAGTATAGTGTTCTTGAACGGAGCAACAGTCACTGATTCCTTTCCATTTAGTAGAAACCAGACTGAGACTAACTTGCAGCGTCCAACTCTTTGACTAATTTGGTGCCTCCTGCCCAACATGAATTAGCTTTTAGTTTTGCTTTGTAGTGGGTTGATGAGGATATAGTGGTTCAGGGGGTTCATTTCCTCAACAGAGCTGGGATTTCAGTAGCGGGGAGGTCAAAGGTCAAACACTCAAAGTCTCTCTCCTGTCTCAGCCGTGGTTTCAGTTGCTGAGTTATTGTCATGCTGGATCGTAGATATTAACTGAGTCTGACTTCAAATCAACTTTATAGGATGGAGCTGGTGGTTAAGAGCTGAACGAGTTACACAAGGCTATATTGTCACACCATCTAATTAGACACATAAAAGGAAACTCTTTTCTTTGGGCAGGAGTTCACGAGATGTAAACAGGCTATAAAACGGAGACATCTGTATTCATTTTTTCCTTTTTCTCCACATTTGGTAATCTTTAGTCAAAATGGCTCAGAATCAAGAACTCGTCAGGGTAAATTTTGCCAAACAAATGTTTACATCATCTGCCGTAAAGGTTAAAATGAAGAAGTTGTTTTTGGCCAGGTTTTGATTGGACTTGATCAAGTTTTAAGCGTGTGTGTCAAAAATAATAAGTCTGCATTTGTGCTGATTTTATCCACTTAAGTACATGTTTTGTGTCTGATATTTTCAGTGGTAGAAAGTGTCCATCAGTATTCAGTTCAAATTATTTAACCTAACCCTGAAGCAGCTACAACAAATGCTGGGTACCACTTTCTAACAAGTGCAAGTTTGACATGCATTATGTAAGTGCAAAGTTTAAAAGTTGTAACTGATGGCTTTATAAATATCCATTACATTAAATTATTCATTCATGATTCATGCCATTACTAGTGACTATAACCTGAGGGTTGTCAGGTTGTAAAATTAGTACTTTTTTATATAGTACTTACATACTTTCACTTACACACTGTAAACCTTTACATTTTGAAGTGTTTTCTTCTTTTTTGTACAATGACCAAAATAATATAAGTATAATAAGTGATAAAAACGTTTTTTTTTTTTACCTAGTTGCTAAATAAGATTTAGAATAAGAATAAGCTTTTCTTGGCTTGATTGAAAAATTCAACAATTCAACATCAGCTTTTCTTCTTCTTTGTGAAGTCTACCTGAAAAAAAAAACACAGCAAACATAAATAGATGATGAAACCCTAATTGGTTGTTGTGGTGTTTCCACACAGTGAATGGCATCCCCTTTTAATCAATGGCTCTAACCTTTTGATATTAAGGCAGAAAAAGACGCCTCTCGTCACATCACCTTCACAACGTCCACCCCCGCTGCGCAGTAACTCGATTTAATTGCCGCCCTCTTTTTTCCTCATTAAACGCAAGTTGAAGTTTTAAATACAGAGTGTTGACTTCAAATTGTGAGTGTATCAAAGTGTTTGCCTTTCTGTGATCTCAGCCATGTTGGGCGATGACTGCCTCTTTGTGTCTTTGATGCAAATTCACAATGATTGGAGGTTTCCGGCATTCCAGTTTGTAATCTCGTGGGAAGTGCTCCTGTTCACCTGATCAGGGTTATTTGGCTTTGACGAGCTGCAGAGGTGTGTGTGTGTGTGTGTGTGTGTGTGTGTGTGTGTGTGTGTGTGTGTGTGTGTGTGTGTGTGTGTGTGTGTGTGAGCATGCAGGCAGGCATCTCACAGACCTGACTTTCATGGCCTCACTTCTGAGAGAGCATTCCCTTGGCAAGATGTGTTGCCCTCGGTGAGACCAAAGGGAAATATTTATAAATCATCCGCACAACAAATATTGAAGCCAACCTGAGAGGTCAAAGCCATTCGATGGACACCCTTCGCCAGAAATGTGCAAATACACCTCCAAGTCTGCCAGCTGACCCATCAGAGCGTCCCTGGAACCACATCTCCGACCCACTTAGCTGACTTCACCTATTAATACCAACGTGCTCCCTCTGGGATTGTGAACTGCTGCTCGCTGGAAGATCAAATGTAAACATCTGGTACTTCAGCTATGAAACAACTTCCAGGATCAAATCTCAGCAGTATTTATTTATCATGCTGCATCTGCTTTTTGTTGTTTCTGTCTGACCCATTTGGTTTGATTGTCAGCATATGAAATAACTTTAACATGCCAGTAATTACTTTATACCTCCCTAAATCTGTTATAATGTTGCTCTTTTTTTTTTTTTTTACATATGTTGGCATTGAGAAAGGTAGAAGGTATGTTTTATGTAAGGGTGAGAGGGAGATTGGCTGAAGTTGCTCCTTAAGAGGGAGCCGTTGTGGATTTCTATATTGGACACTTTGAGCTATCGAGGATTAAATGAGGAACTAGACTTGAAGATATTTTTGTGGAGTCCACTGAATTATATTTGTACTCAAAGAACAGGAAGTGGAAAGTTAGTTAAGGGATGGATGTGTTAACATCAACCACGGATTGGCTTTGAAATGAGTTCAAGTTATCCCGGTTATGTTAAGAGATGGAATAATCTTCAGTATACTGTGTTTTGAAATGTGGGATTGAAAGAATACAGAATGTGTTGCTTTGTATTGAAAAATGGGATTTCAACATTTTTACTCATAGATGGTTTAACATTGTATTTTCTAAAGAATATTCTGAAATGATGGTTTTACTATTAAATGTTTCATATACTCTTTTAAATTTTTGTATCCACTGGCAATAAATGTGTATGTATTTTTAAATGATGATAATGTTTTGTACACTCGTGATGTATTTGTGGGAAACCATAGGTCAGATGACAGATTGACAGACAGTTTATAAAGAAACTGGGAACAACCTCAGACACCAGCTGACAACGTTTGGTGTTCAGAAAACCTAAAAAAAAAAAAAAAAAGACAACCCACATGGTGTGAAATTATTACACTATTATTAATATTCAATTTAAGAGGGTCCCTATCCACATTAGATGAACCATGTAGGAAACGTACACCATTAATTGTAGATTATACCCACTCAGGGTAAGAAAGGCTCCAAATTCTACAGCTGGTTTAGTGTTTTGTTTTGAACAGTTCATGTACATGTGGTTGTTGAAGTTTTAGTAGATATTGTTATATAGCTGCAGCATCACTCTTAACCAGCAGAGGACAGCATATCCCCATCTGTTCAGTGCTTGATGTTGCTGAGATCCCTTTTAAAAGCAACAAAATGAGTGGACTGACTTCCCTAACAGTGCCACTCCCGTCAGAGAAGATTGTGTTTTGATGTGAGTGAGTCGAGATCAGGGAACCACTATCCATCAGTGCTGCTGTAGGCGCTGAACCCTTTTATTTATTCATCAAATTTTTCACAGATTTCATAATTTTTGTGCAACATATCCGGCTTCTTGCTTGGATGCTGTTTCATAATCTCCTTTTGGTACATTTCAAAACTCTGTCAGATAAGGACTGGTTTCGACCTTTGTTTGGTTCAAACAAAGATCAGACAGTGTCAGGATGACACTGAAAAGCATGAAGGGTGTACATAACAAGGCCACCTCTGAGACAAATTCACTGAAAAATATGATTTCTGGATACAGGAAGTGAAGGAGAGGGGTTGTGGGTAGAAGAAAAAAGGTAGTAGCTGAACAGAGAAAATGAAACGAGTGTTCTCGTTTCCAGCACTCTTGTTATTGCAGCCTGTTCTGGCTGTCAGAGGACCTGACTGAACCCTGACCTCTCTGCCAGCAGCATGAGGAAGTGGTTAGACAGACTCATAACAAGACGTGGTGCAGCTGAGTACTAAGAAACCAAGGCTGAGGGGAGAGAAGTGCATGTTCCCTTTGTGTTTGTCTCTGTTTCTGGCACTGCACCTCAGGCCACCACCACATTTCCTGTGCCCCACAAACTCCCTTAGATTGTCTATCGACGATCAGGCCGCATGTCAACCTAAACCTCTTTCTCAAAGAGTGAGTGGCCTCGTTCTCTAAAAACTCTGCTCTCATGAGAAAAACGCCCCCCAATCCCATTAATTCAACCACTCTCCACTGACCATGTGGGTGAAGTGCGGATGGATAAACCAGGCTGCTGCTCCATTGCACTCGGGCAGTTTCACGCTCATAAACGCAGTTAGGGCTCAGTAAAAGCACACTCATCGTTGAACTCCCGCCCTTCCAATCCCTTCATGTTGTTGTACCAAATTCCCTCTCTTGCTGTGTGTGTGTGTGTGTGTGTGGGTGTGTGTGTGTGTGTGTGTGAATGCAACACACACACATACTCTCAGCAGTCTGGAGGGGGCATGCCAGATGTCAGTGCTCCGTCTTGGAGCAATTAAACCGGTTGTTATGATGAAAGAATTTATTTGCCATTTGTTTCTCCTGCTCAAGTCTAATTGAGTGATTGAGATCTTAATTAGATTGGCTTTCGTTTTTCACCTCCATTGTTTCTCAGCCTCTTTAATCCCTCATTTGTATTTTAACTCTTAACTGTTGAAGTTATACCTCTGTGTTTAAAGGCTTCTGTGCAGAGCTGAAAAAGCAGCCAATCATTGCAAAACCATTGCAGTTACTGAACTAAGTTTTGAGAGAAGTGATGGTTTTTCTAAATGTATGGATTTTACCCTTTACTCTTTACTTTACTATTTAAACCATCTGCACTTTGCACATTTCACTTTTTTAGTTCTTATTAAAGCGGCTGTAAGCAGTATTTGTGAAATGTATGTGAAAGAGCTCACTTGTAGTGACAAACCGTCAGAGAATTATCACGAGACATGGAGTTCCCCTCCGTGCACTATAGAGCATCTCATTGTTATTCACCTCATTGTTTTGGTTTTCCGGCTACAACTTTACTGTTTATGTTCTGTTTCACAGTCCTAAACCCTTTCCCAGCTGCAAAAAAAGCTCTGATAAACCCACCCAAACCCAGTACCTGCCCGGCACCTAACGGCTGGCAGACAAAGGAAGCGATTAGCTGGGGAAACATAGAGTTCAGATGTTTGCCTCAACAGTCGGTGGAGACCAAAACAGAACGAAAAGGAGAGTGAATATTCTACTTTCATTTATCAGGTAGACAGAAACATGCCTTCAAATGAATGCTAATGACGCTCCGTATCTGATGAATGTGAAAACAGGCAATTGTTTGCTAACAAGTTTGCCATATCAACTTCAAAGGTATCAGTGTTGTGTTTGCAGCTCATTTCTGCTGCCCCCGAGTGGCAAAAATAAATTGTTATTGAGGTTTAAGTACAGTAAGAAATAAGTAAATTATTTATATAGTTGTTACATATATATATATAAAGTACCAGTTAGTAAAAAAAGTAAGTTGTACTTATTTATTGAGACACTTACAGTAATAAAATGTAATGTACAGTAGAACACAATGATTTCCACTTGTGACTCTCCATCTGTGTCAGTGATGTGTTATATTGTTGGGAAAATTTAAGATCATGCATAACATCCTGATGAATTTATCCTCTAAAAAATGACGCCAGCTACCTTTCCCTAAATTGATTATCGTTAAAAATTAACTCATGCAAGAGTGGAGTATGACTAAGATTCTTCTTCTTCTACTTATTGGAAACAGTAGTTTGACAATCTGTGAAAAGGCAGGGACCCTGGACAAGAGACTGCATTAACACTGGATCATTCATCAACCAGGAATCAGAGAACAGAGACACCAGAGAACTGAGACATCTTTACCCCCTCAACACAAAAGAAGGACCACACTAGACATGAGCCTCTGGACTTTATTGTGTTTGTATCCTTTTGATGATTTCTGTATCTGGGGGCCACTTCAATCAATCAATCAATCTACAACCACCTGTTGTCACGTGAGTTAACTTTGTTATTCCTTTGACAAACATGTGTCTGCAATTGTTTAAAATTAACATACTGTTAAATATTTGTAGACTTCAGTGTCACATACTAATCATTGCTTTGGGTTTTAGGTGACTGATGATTCACCAGCACAGCATTGCATCAGTCTTGGCAAAGGAGGGTGTCATGTTCATAAAATCAGTCCACAATGCTGCAGCTTCCTGTCCCACAACATCTGCTCAAATGATTGTGAAAAACACTCAGCACAGTGCCTTGTGGATTAGAGCATCCATATGTCGACCAAGATGGAAGTAAACACCGTTTGTGAGACAACGCTGCCCTTGGAAGTTCCTGAGATGACCATCAGGAAATCTTTTCAGCACGAGATTTTCAGAAAATGTGTTAACGATGCACACTTCCCTCACCGTGGCAGACTATTAGATGCTTCAAATTGTCTCTGTGCTCTTACAAATTAATTTTCTTGCTCTTGTAATCTGTAAACAGCTCTCTGTTCCAGAGCATTGCAGAGACCAGCCAAGTAGTTTTGCATTCTTGTTCTTGGCGAGGCAGCAGTTGGGTAAAAGCTATAAATTATTTATCCATTGGTTGTTAGCAGAGATACACTGGATGCTAATAAACTCCTGCGATGTTTGATCTCTGCGGTACCTCGGTGCTGAAAGCAGTTGATTGTGACTGAGCTGTATTTCAAAGGAGCTCCTTCATTTTCTGTCTATTTATTGATGTGTGAGGCAACTGGTGCATATTTGGTTTGTTGGAAAGTTAATAAAATTCAGACATAAGCGACGGATGAGTAAAGCCTTGTGATATTATAGGTATATAGGTTTGACAACGTGTGTGTCCCTGAATACTGATTTGTTTGTATTACATTATTGTCAATGCCACACATACATTAGATCTTCCTACTTAATGTATCAGTTTTATCAGGACAAACGCAGAGGAACCAGAATAAAAAAAGTTTATTGCAATACTAAAAGACAAATACTTCTTCACAGTAAAATCACATTAAGAGTTTTTATCAGGGTAGTCATTAAAGTTGGCTTCAAGTACAGACATTTATCATTGGAAGCTGGTCAGTATAACTATAGTTGTATTTATATCATATGTAATTCTATATATTTATTATTTGGCCAGTGACAACAGAACAAAGGTGCATTATTGGCAAAGGAGTATCAATAACCCTGTAACACTAATACATCCACTTATACCTACAAATTATAAGTTATATATTTACAGTTTAAAATACACACTGTACTTGAACATGTTTGTATCATCCATATTCAAAAACTACACTCTGTATATACTGTATAAGGACATGTATACATGCATACACCACTAGAGTATGCATGTATACATGTATACTAGTCACAATCTAGTACTTTTAGTACATACTTGACCAATAAAGCCGGTTCTGTTGTTTAATCCCTTTCCCTCCACTTTTATTGCATCTACTATTCCCTTTGCTCAAACCACTTGCATGTATGTTGTCCTGTGGCTGTTGTTGCTATTTTTATTCATGAATATCAATGTTTTAACTTGAGATATATATATATATATATATTAGAAATGAAACAATCATCCTCAAACTAATTTTGATCTATGATGTGTGAGGCTTTCCCTATCAAGCTATTTTTGTCATTTCATTAAGATTTAATGCCAAATATTCTGCATTATTTTCTTTGAGTTCCCCTTAAATGGGTGAAACATCACAACTTTACTTCGGTCAGGTCCACTGAAGGGGAAGCAAGTAAGTTTGCAGCCTTTTATTATAAAAAAAAAATGTATTTATCAACCAGTAAGATGTTTCCACTTAATGCCACAGCGAAACAGTAAATATTAAGGACTTTCTAAGAAAACTATGAAGAGGAAACAGACCAGGCGTGGTAGCTATTAGCTGAGATGAAAGACACCTTCACAAAGTATCAATGAAGTGCACACATGATGTGATGAAACCGGTTGTATACACAGGTTGTGTACACCATGGGTGAGAGAGATGTGTAAGTCATGTACAGTATTTGATACATGCAATGGCAGTGGGGGTTTTCTACTACTTTATACTTCTACTCAACTACAATTCAGAGACAAATATTGTGTTTTTACTCCACTACATTTATTTGATAACTTTAGTTACTACTTACTTTGCAGATTGATAAGATAAGACTTTATTGATCCCCAGGGGTATACAGTTTGTATATATAGTATAATTAGTTTTAGCCCCAGCTGCCACATTAAATTGGTGTACACATGAGTGCACCAATAATTATAATCCGGTGACAGACTTTATTCTAAAATGGGCCATACTGCTTAATGAGTGTTATGAACACAGGTGGGACCCAAACACAGACTCACAGAGTGTTTCAGTGAGTAATAAGGTTTATTGTCAGGATTTCCAGGGCATGGAGATGGATGGGGAATGTCTGGCAGGCGAAGGCAGAGAGACAATGGGAAACTGGTGAGCGTGGCACGGCGGGAATGAGCAGGGAAGCAGGTGGGTATGATCTTGTAGCGCGGGGATACAGGGGTTGAATAAGCAAAAAAACACACGAACGGATACTTGACTACCCAGTTCAAGTAGCCTGGGACATGATCTACCCGCTGGGGCTGGGTGAAGAACCAGAGTTTAAATACTGCAGCGTAGATGAGTAGATGGATGTCAGGTGTGCTGGATGGAAGCAGGTGTTCTGGCTAAAGACACATATGCTGGAGCACGGTCACTTGATGTGAACAGTGATTTGTGTTGGCTTGGTGGTACTTTGTTATATTCTGCCATTAATCTGTTTTTAGTATCCAAACATGTAATACGCTTTACAGTTCTGTAGATACACTTATTTGCCAGTTTATAAGGTAAAGCCAGCTCAAACTAGTGCACCCTAATACAACAACCCTGCAATAAACCCTACCTCCATGGTTATAATGATCAGTTGTTGTTGAAACTGTTTTAAAGAGGTGCTGATTCTGCTTTACGGTCATTTTAAAGGCTGTAGTTTGCGGTATTGATTTGTGTTGTGCTTCACAGAGAGATGTGTCTGATATTTTGTCTACCCCACTGATACCATGAGTGTAGACTGAATATTAGAAATACCTCTGCGGTTGTTATTTGGTTGGTATTAGGCTGCTTTCATGCTGTTGATTTATATATTGCTGCAATGTGAATACTTGTGTCTGAGTATGGGGCCTGAATTATTTTTGCAGTATGTTTCACCCTCAGTTGTTGCCGTCATGTTGGGGTTCCTATAGAATATTTTGGCTTTAGAAATGTAAACATGACTTGTTGTCCTTTTTCACCTGTAATATATCGCTTTTTTC
This sequence comes from Lateolabrax maculatus, assembly GCA_031216445.1. Lineage (NCBI taxonomy): Eukaryota > Metazoa > Chordata > Actinopteri > Acropomatiformes > Lateolabracidae > Lateolabrax > Lateolabrax maculatus. The sequence goes on from CM062198.1 coordinate 25,789,804, forward strand.
ACAAATTGGTTGGTTTGGTTATATTATAATTATGACTCCCCATTCTCTGCTGTGCTGAGCATTTGCTTGTGGTGAGTGTTGAGGTCAGATGCCCAACATCAACCCTACATATTCTGAATTTATGTGATAATCTCTTCCACATGAGTTTGTTGACTGACACAGAATGTATTTATTTCACTTTTGATGTTTTTAGTCTGCAATAACATTATATCACTCCCTTATGAAATCATTTAGCTTATGTCTGTACTTGTCAATGCTGTCACTCATAACATGGGAACACTCAGTCAAAACTTTCACATTATGATGTTAATGTTGCAAGGTTAATGTCACTGTGGGCCAGATTCCAAAAATAGCAGGTTGCTGCAGGCTGTGGATGGATTCATCAGTGGAAACCACATGCTTAGTGAAGCAGGTCTTTATAATTGCCCACTGACACTGACACACTGCCTGTTGATGAACTCTTTGCACTTACCACAAGATTTGAAATGGGAAATAGAAAAAAAAAAAAATGGAAATGAATACAGTTTAGCTCAGTCACTCAACTCTCAATCACATATTAGGTACAAAAAACAGCATCATATTGGGAATGCTGAGTATTGTCAGCATCTGGTTGGTTGATATTGTAATTATGTCAACACATTAACACCATGCTACACACACACACACACACACACACACACATGCACTCCCACCACCTGCATCCTCCTCCCTCCTCTCATACTCTAACAAACATTCACTTCCAGCCCAGTCAGATTGGCTTAATACATCCACCAACTCTGGGGGGAAATTACTTGCAAGTTATTTTCCTTTCAGCTGGGTATTGGCAGACCTCCATGAATAGTGTTTTCCCCTTAAAGACGTATTACTTATGAATCAGAGGGAAAAAAAGAGGGGAATTACTGTTGTAAGACAGAGTGAAAGTTATTAGAAAAAGTAAACGCAAAACATTTCTGCTGTAAAGGGGTGTTAAGAGACTTATAAAAACTATTCAGCTTTTTCACTAAGGTCAGAGGTTTTTAACAGCAGAACTTGGACAGTAGCACAGGCTTTGCCACCCCAAATATACTTCATGTTAACACCTCTGCAAACACATGACAGAACAACTAAATCTCTGTATAGTTTCTAGCTTATGTCAGAGTTTCATGAGGTGTGGCAAGGTTTCTGCTTCCTGTGTTGAAAATTATCCAAAGGTACTGATGCCTCTGAGGAGGCGTCTGAGGCCCCTGAAAACTTTATTACCAGTAGTGGGTATCATAGTGATGTAAAAAAGTCCACTTATGAAACTCTTCATCACCCGAGTCATATTCACTTATTATAAACCATGTTGAATAACTTAGGGTGTAACCATTAAGCTACAAAATGTACCTCTGCTGGTTATGGTTAAGTAAAGTGGGCAATAGGACAATTATTTAGACAATAAAAATGTGTCTACTGTCAGAGAAGACTCTCTTTCTGTGGTAGCTATCTCTTGGGTGGATAAAGAAATCAATTAACAAGGCTGTTTTAAGGGAATGTTGTGATAAAGTACTTTGATTTGACACAGACATTCATGTTTGGTTATTTTATCCTTTAGCAATGTCTCAATTGCATAAAATCACATAAAATCCTCAACACAAAGTACAACTTTTCAGTTACACATTTCAAGGCCTTCCTCAGTGGATGGAGTTGCTCAGTGGTTATGTAGATGGTTTATGATAAAAGGTGGTCGTATATTTTGATCCAATGTTCACATACGGTTCATGTTGTGTATTTGTGGTGTCACAACTTAAGTTTTTTTCTCAGAGGGAGTCCTATCTTTAGGGTGTACCAGCAGAGTTGATGCTGAGATGCTTCTCCCACTCTTTGTTTGTGTTGGCCCTAGATAGAGGATTTTATCTATATCACTGATCCATATGGTTACGGCATATCAACTGTGTGTGGACTCTTAACACTAACAACATGCCATAAAACAATATGCTATATAACATCCTCTCTTGCCTTCTGAAATTCTCTATATGACATGTAGTATTTGCTATAATACCTAATCTGTCTCTCTGTTTGCATAAAGAGACAGAGAGAAAGTATAGCCTGGGGAAGCCCCTGACTAAACTTCACCTGACCCCTGTTGTGACCCAGAAGTAAATTACAGATGCAAAACTATTTTTGCCAAAAATAACTGGAAAGAAATGGACAGAATATGAGACATGGGAAAGTTGGTTTATCTCACTATGTCCTCTCAATTATGAAGGAAACTCTTATAGTAATAAAAAAGTAATTCATTGCCTATAAACATGTTATGAGAAGTAGAACAATCCTTAATGCAAATTTGGATCTGTAGAGCATAATACTGTATATTGCATTAGGCATGTAAACATGATGATTGTCTTGCATTCTGCCCATTCACATGATCATTTAGTTGTTATCTTGGCTTTGTGGGGACTTTTGTGTAAAGCATTTTCCCTAATTAACAAAAATCAAAACAATATCCAGGTATGACCAAAGAAAACCGATTCTATGCATACTCCTTCCTCAGGCATGAATTCCAAGTATGCAAGATTTTTTTTTTTTTAATATTAGAGACATGTGAACATCAACAACAAGAGGCTGATGTTTGCAGGGTTACTTCTTTCATCATGACTAATGTTGCTGCAACAATTACAAAGTTAGCATTAAGTATTGGCAACAGTTTGTGCAACTCTACATTTCATCATTCAGCCCGTTCTCATGTGTGTTAAACTATTAGGTTATGAACTGCTGAGAGGCTCTACGAACAGTGTTTTAAAGATTAAAAGCATATTAAAGGTTATGCTGAGCAATGTTTACATTTTAAACTGCTGTGTCAATGTAGGCAGATACTGGCACGTTTTCATCTGAATAATTTTACTTAAATGGCTGTTTTGGCACTGAACCACGTAGGAAGTTGGACTTCCGAATATGATAAGATGATGTGATAATACAGCCTGAGGTGATTTTTACTACCTGTCAAGTCTTTGTTTGATTAAAAGACTTAAGCTTGATTAAAGTCAGGAAGCCTAAGCAGCATGAGCCATGGGAGTCTTTGCCGCAGGCAGCTGGAGATGTTGGTTTATGCGTGTGTTATGGATTTGTATAAACTTTGATATGTTACTCCTCTTTTACCACAGGGGGCCATTTTGTTTATGACCCAAGCCAAGCAGACCACCACGTCTGTATTCACAAGCTCTTTTCACCATGAGAGCTGTAACAGGCCAGAGAAGTTTCTGTCGTGTGTTGAGCCCCAGACAGAAAATGGCACTCTGGGGAACCACAGGCATCCATAAATATTCAAGCCCAGAGAAGTTTATAGAGTTTGTCGTTAAGGATTTATGGTCGGCTGCAGAAGTGGTCATGGAGAGGGGGGCTTATGAACCTTGTTTCAAACCCTACTTGAGGGAGGGGTCGGGCTCTTGACTCCTCAGAGGGCCAACTGCTGGTCTTGAGAAATGGAAATGAGTGTTAAGATTCACTGATGCAAACATCACACCCCACAAGTGTGAAAGTAATTAAGTCTGATGTTTTTTGGAGGGTTTAATATTCCTGCCGAGTTGTTGTGTCATGGTGTTGCCCAATTTGACTGTGCTACATTGCGTTCTCTCTTGTGAGGAAAACAATTTTGGGGATTGCCATCTGTTTAGTGGTTTAAGGGTTTTGGAGGAAAACCCCAGGACAATGGGTTGTCATGTCTATACAGTCAACATTATATTGATGAATTTGGGCTTCATGATTTAGTATGTGCGCACTTTAAACTATGCAACACCAAAAACATTACAATGACTCCAAATGTAAGAGTTAATCCTTTTCAGCTGAGTTGAAAGTAAGAAGAATACGCATACTTTAAAAGCAGAAAAACAATCAAATACATGCACCGACTACAGCACATACACATTGTTTGTATGAGGTTAAAAAAGAGGAACATACCAGAGTTAGTCAACTAGAATTTTCAGCTCTTGCTTTTGTATGTTTTTTTGTGTGAACATGAAACCGCTCTTAACTTTTGCGGAACATCATGGGTTTGGGTCAGCATATTTGTCTTTCACAACCTGCTTTCCATTGGGCTGGACGGATACTCGTCTGTACTCACCACAACCACATGACGCTTAAACCAATACCCAACATAATGACTACTTCATGTTGCATTTCACACCTACTTTCTTTCCTCATCTTTTTACTTCCCCTTTCTAATGTCTCTTTTTGTCTCCTTCAGCTTTTCCCTCTCATCAGCTTCCTTTAGCTTGTCTCCCTCCCACACTCTCTTTCCTTACTCCATCATTTCTTTCTCTCAAACTGAACTTTCAGTTATATCCAGAGCTCTCTGTGCAACCTCAGTTTCCCTCTTTTTCTTTTCTTCACTTGCCTGATGCTGTGTCATTCCAGTACAACTCTAGGTCACATAACCAAGCCTTGTTGTGACAGCACCATTTCCCTTTAGAAATCTTGTATCATTGGTGTCTCCAAATCATACCAAGATAAAAGCAATTTCAAAGTAAAGGTCACGGCGACGTCGTACTCTCCAAAAACATTTTCTCTATTATCGTAGTTCTGAAGGCTTTCAAAAAACCCCTTTGCAGCAGCTGGATGCAGAGGGCTACCTGGAAATTCTGGTGTTACAACGTGCAATATGAGTTGTGTTACCATCTAAAATTAACTCTCTTCAAGACACTGAACGTAGTTTTTAATAACCTGGCTGGTTATCCTGTCTCAAGGCAGAAAAGATCAGTCTGATCTGAACCACTTCCCTGAGGCTGTAGTAACTGCAATATTCTGTTGGTGTGTATCAGTGTTCACTATTATTATGTCTACATGTGTAAATCAATTAATCCATTAATCGTTTAGTCAAACAAAATACTGATGGCCTCCTTAAATCGCTTGTTTTGTCCGACCTACAGTCCAAAACCCAATGATATTCAGTTTACTCTGGCATTTCACAAAGAAAAGGAGCAAAAAGAAGTAAATGTTAAGCATGGTTGCCTTAAAAAAGACTATTAACCAATTATCAAAAAAGCCGCTGGTTACATACATTACTGCTGATTGACTAATCCATTGGCTCATCCAGTCAGTGACTTATCATTTCAGCTCTATACATGTGTATTAATACTAAAATACACAAAATCTATAGGTCACGTGTGTTTATATCTGTTTGTGCACTCGGGCTGTTACTTTTTAAATAGAATGTCGATCTACTGCTACAATTGTACCATTCCTGTGTGGGGGGAAATGTAATATTTGATCTATGATGATCTGATCAAACATAGAATTCACAGTGTATAAGCGCAACAGGCAGTGCTTCAGACTCCAGCAGGGGGCATTATTAAAACGCACTCTCCGTCCAAACCTTTGTGTACGCTGTTGCTTTATGCGTAAACTAGGGTGTCATTGTTCTCCTCACTAATGCAAAATGGAGAAAAACCAGCTTGCTTAACAGATAAAAATTACAAAAAAAACGTTTGGAAGCATTTTGGATTTGACACCATAGATGGAAAATCATAAATATTGACAAGCCTGTTTGCTGCCTTACAGTAACGTTAGCCTGTCTCATTGTGAATAAACAAAACCGTGTTCATTCTACAAAGTATTTAAGGAAAGGCTACGTGTGTGGTTGCGATCCGATTAATTTGAACGAATTACATCGTAGTTCTAGTTTATTCAGCCTTCAGAAAACATGTATGTCTAAGAGAGAGCTGTCTGAAAAAAACACCAGGGTTTACTTCCTCTTCCCACAAGCCACACATCCCATGCAGTGTCATGTGATCTCACCAGCATCCCAATAAAAAGCAGGAAGCTTCATTTCCTCTCCTGCCAACAAATTGCTCATCCGTCCTCCCCTATCTCCACAAGCACTCAGATTTAGATAAAAGAAGACACTGAAACAAGGCTGATGTTACAAGAGAGTAAACAAGGCTACCATGTGAAGAATCCAGCTGCATTTTTGCAATATATAATAGGGGAATTGTTGATGTCTATCTCTCTGTGACAGATGGGGTTACAATAAAAGTAGGGCCAAAGAAGATGGGGTGGTCTGATATCAGCAAGTAAACAATTTGAGAATGCGACAGGCATGAGCTGCTCCAGACATTGCTTTTTGAGAGAGAATTTTTGGCATCTTAAGTATGGATGCCTAGACATATTTGACGGAGTCCTCTCTAGATGGAGATGGTGCCTCCATTGTTGTTTGAGCAAGTCCTCCACCAATTATCAATACATCCTTTCCTGCTTGAGTTATTGAGAGGAGTTGTGTCGGTCTCATCCCTTGCCTCGTGGCATTGGTCTGGCGCTCATTAGTCCCAGCCTTGATATTATGCAGGGGAAGTGTCTTTTGTGTGCACGTGTGGGAGGCATGTTGGTTAGTGTTTGTGCCCGTGCATGCATGCATTCATGGGTTGAATCAATTAATCCACTTGAATGTGTGGTTTGATTTGTTTGCTAACTGCAAATTTGGTAAAAGGAAGCTTCAGTTAAATAATCCAGTATGTTTAACAAACAAGAGAGGGAACCAGTACTGATTAAGGGGAACTGTGGACCCTTAATGGGTTGGCATAATCCATAGAAAAATGGCCCTTAGCACCCTGAACTAAAGGGGTTTTAGACTGCCGTGTGAAAGGTCTCAAAGTTCATTATTAGTAAAGCTAATGGGACTAACTAGAGGGCTGTTTTCTCATCTGTGTCATTAGTTCCTCTTACACAAGCCCTTGGTGTTTGTGCGAAGGAGTACTGAAAGTAGGCCCTTTCTGCTTTTCATTAGTTTTTTTTTTTCGTCTGGCAGCCCACAAGTGAAAATAAGATATTTGATGTTGTTTTGCTGTCTGTCTTTCCTGCACCCACTCCTCCATCACTTTCTTCACACTCTGCGGTGTCTCAAAATGCACATAAACAAATGTGCACCCACCCACTTTCTTTCTCAAACACACACACAGGCAAACAGACACAACCGTAGAGGGGAAAATCAGGCAAACCACCCTCATGAATTCTTATTAAAGTGAGATTATTGAAATGGCAGTCCTTGCTTTTCGATGTCAATCATTGCACATTATGCCAGTGGCGATAAAAACATTTATTTTCCATCTGGCTCAAGGTCCAATTACTCCTGCAGTTTATTGCGCCCACAGTGGTCAAATTCAGGTTCTCGAACCAATCTGGTCAACAACATGTTGGGCTGTCTATCAGGATTTAATATGAGATGTCAATTAGGACTCGCAGGAGTTTGACGGGTATCTCAGACTGATAAGACTAGCTACTACTTTCAGATACCCTCTGCTCCTGACAGGATATGCATTTCTCCAAAGATGCACTCACTTATTTCTGTCTATATTTATATGTCCACCTTGTGCCCGCTAGTTTACAGCTAGGACTCCCAGAAAATGTAATATAATGTAGATATTTAAAAAAACAATTAAGCAGATTAATTTCAATTTTGTCATTTTGTTGATATTGTGATGTTTACTTGCATGTAGACCTAATTAAGGCCTTAATTGATGCTGCAGCTCCTGACATGGATACTGTACATGGCACGTGACCCCCGATTGTCAGAGAGTATTTCCTGCACTTAATTTTGTGTCATTACTGCTGACAAGTATACATTCAAAACTGACATTTAAGACTATAGGTCGGTCCCATGGATACCTACAACAATATTTTAAATTTGGACAAAAGAAGGGGCCTGTATACACCTTCTGTCTGTGTAATACCTCTCAGTCTGTCGGCATCTATCTGTCTGCATGTCCATCAATAAGTCAAAATTACATCTGTGAGTTAGTCACTCTGTTGATATATTTATAGAGATTTCCTAAGGCTTTCTTTCTGCATGTTTCCTTGCTATGCAGAGTGCTGTCAGGTGCTGCCTAAGTGTTACTGGGTGACATCTGGCTGAGCCTAATGTTTTATCTGAGTTATCTGTTGTGACTGTGGACTGTCTGATGACATTTGTCAGTATTTACTGTCGTAGGTGAACAAAGACTTCTCTTCTCCTCCCGACTGTGACTTAGTGTTGACAAGGTTGCAGAAAGTTCATCTTCTGTTTGTTGGGAGCATGACCAGGGCCCAGCCAGAAATGAATAGACTGTGGCAGGTTGTCTTTGTTTAGGCTGGGCTGATGCAGACATTTCCCTGTGGATGTCAAAGGACAACTTCCCAGATGTGTTCAGGTGAAGTTGAATTATTTATGTTCTCCCTCTCTGTCTTTATCATTTCCTCCTCTGTCAAACTCCTGCTTTCTTTTTCTGCTTTTGTGCAGTATCTAACATTTAATAACGGCTTAGTGGATTTGACTTGAGGAAATTCCTTACAGATAAGAATCAGGGAACTCTGTCACCAAAACTTCTCTGAAATGCTTTATTATCTGTTTCATAAATTCAAGCTCTGGCCTGAGCTTCATTTCCACAGGAACATATTGCATATCTCTGCCAGCATTACATAGCCTATGAAACATATAAAGACATAGAGGCCTAGACATATTAAACACATATAATTGAACATCAGTTTACACGTGAAACACGCTTTGAAAATGACATATAGTCTTATAAGAAAGATGCTCAAAAAGCAACCAAATGTAACGCTGCAACAAGAGAACGGAACCGAACAAATATCTCCACCGGACCTAACATCTTTTCTGGCGGAAACCCTGAGAATTTAATAAGGTGTTTATATTTCCGATCTCTATTTGTTAATAGATCGATTTATTTCACATTTTCAATCATGTTCTTATTAACCGATTAATCGATTGTCTATCAATTGTTATTATCCCTAACATAAACCCTTGAGGGAAATATCTGGCCCTTTACCTGCTCTGTGCTCCACTCTGTTCACCAGCTAGTTCCTAACTTTGTTTGTCTGCTGTCTGTTATTGGGCATGTAGGCCAAAGATCTGTAGATCTGAGAGGAACTGCAGTGTTTCATGAACGTTCTCTGTGGGTTTGTCCTTATGAGCAAAACCTTTCCATGGAATGTGAGGCAATTCTGTGGTTTTAAATGCAGAAATTATTCATTTGAGGGTACAAATGACTAATTTGCACACAAATGTTCAAATGTTACACTTGATATCTGATGGGCTCCGCAATTGGCATTTTTTATAATGTGTCACAACATTGTAACATAGTCCCTGGTCTGTCAGCAATCTGTGACCCTGAATCCAGGCACATTTTCATGGTCATGCAGCTGTCTGACAATAAAAGCAGAATGATCTGTCACTGCCAGTAGTTGTGTGATGTTATAGGTTTTAATAAAAGTCAACGTCAGTGATAAAAGTCTTGACAAGTGGCGGAAAATGGAAGATTCTTAACAATATCAGCAATAATAATTTCTTGCTGTAAAATCGACTCAGTTTCTGATGATCCACTTGTAGGTAGGGGTCACTTACCACCCCTCCTTGACTGCACCAGGTTCCCTGCAATGTCTCATTATCCGTTTATCTCAACATTTATCTGACAAGAGAGCAGGGTGGGAGCATCTAGGCCATCTTTAAAGATTAATAAAAGGCAGTAAAAAAGAGAAAAGAAAGCCCTAAAAAAAAGCAGGAAGCCTTAAACTAGCAATTCTGTTTAATGTCTGCATGTGATAGGGTTGACAGAATTATTAATCAGGAACTAAAGAAAAATTCAGACCTTTGCTCTCAGCTGCCTCACTTAGAGTCTTTAGTTACCACCATTACATAGCAACTGAAGGTCGGGAGGTCTGCCACTAATTGGTTCTACAGGGTTTTGAATAACAATGAGCCCAATTATAAAATCACTATGAGACACCACAGAGGAGTGAGAGAGAGAGAGTGAGAAACAGAGGAAAAGAGGGAGCATAAAAGAGTGAGAGAGAGTGACAAGGGACCTGCTGGACCAGCGATGGGAAAGAGGGACCGTGGAGAAGAAAGACAGAAGTGAATCTGTTTCATCACTTTTGTTTCCCTTTCCTCAGCAGCGAGCTATTAATAAAATTTATAAATCAGCGGTGGCATAAATTTTAATAGAGGGCTGTGGAAAAACAGTCAAGGTCTCTGAAGATAGCTCCACCTCATTTGAAATTCCATTTGCATAAAAGATTCACGTTACACAGGCAGATTTGAAGGGAATATTTTCTTTTTTATCGTATGTTCATTTATTAGTAATAGAGCCCTTTTTACATGGCGGGATCTGACACGAGCACTTTGGAATATAAATCAGTGTCTTTTTAGAACAAGTGTCTCCTCCTTTTCGCTTTTTTACTCCATGTGTGGCGTGCATGTGTGGCGTGCATGTGTGTGTTTTTATCCATGCATGCATGTACAACAACCTATCTGTGATGGTGAAAGCATTAAGTGCATCGGTACACGTGTGTATGTGTGTTTGTGCAGATGCTCTCATGCTGTGTTTTGTGTGACGAGACATCAGGGGAAAGGTTCAGCGGCCACCTGGTGGCTCTGTTCCTCAGAGAAACAAAGGAACAACCGCTCCCCAAATTAACGTTGTGTCAGGTGGGCGGAGAAGCCGTGTCAGGTGAAACAACATCCCTTCTCTTTGACTGGCTTACACGCACCCCTGCTGGGTATGATCTGACGTGCTACCAGTTTATCAGACAGGAAGCTCTTACTCAACTTTGGTTTATGCTGCATGAGATTTAAGAAGTCACAATTTCAATGGCTGCTTTGAACAGAAGGAGTCTTTAACAGCTTGTGATGAGCAACAGTTTGGAAATGACATTATATTATATATATTATATATGTATTTTATATAATCACTGGAAAAACACGGGAGCTCCGTGGGCGCAGAATAATGTCCCCTACAACTCTCTTAGATTGTTATTTGATTGATCGCCGGGGACTAAAGTGGGCACCCAATAAAACTAGTGATGATTCTCTCGTGTTTGTCCACTGAGACTCTGAGTGTGTCTGGGATTATAGTCAGTCTTTAAATAACCTGAAGCAGAGGCCGTGTCCTGCTGCCTCACTTCATACCTCATGACCCCATGACTGTATTGGCGTTATTGACCCAGATGGACCTCTAAGCAGGAAGTCAGATTTGATCAATAGATTGAGTTTACACTAGAGAACCCAGTCTTGTGTAGAATCTTTATCTAATTTGACCAGAATGATCAATAAATAGCAAACTATTTACTTGTTCTCATTCGTGGCCTGAGTTGGATTTCCAATAACCATGTTTACAAGTTAAGGTTAAAATGTTTAATTTCATAGCATAAAGTTTACAGTATTCCCCAATTTTCCAACAGAAAAATCTGTGTGACAGCAAAGGAACAAATGCATCATCTGAGGTTTTTATATGATGCACAGTTCCCATCAACACTCACACACTCAAATTCATCTCCAAATAATACAGAAAATGCTACATTTTGCCTACTATCAATTACAGGTGGAAAACAAAAGTTGATTAGTTGATTAACTTAAACATTTTAAAATATCTGTTAATCATTTTTTTTCTGGAATAAAATCCAAATATTATCTGGTTTCAGTTTCTTAAATATGAGGATTTCTACTTTTCAGTTTTTTGTTTTTTTTTTCATTAGAAATTGAATATCTTTAGGTTTTGAAATGTTGTTGGACTGTAAAAGCAATTTGAAGATGTCAACTGAGCAATTTTTTTAATATCTTTTTACATTTCAGAGACCACATGATTATCCGATATAAGGAGAAAATAATATAATATACTAATATCAGATTAGTTGATAATGAAACTAATCAGTATTTGCTCCCCTAATATCATCTGCATTCCTTTGCTGTTTTGGAGCAAAATATCATTCAGGAGTCATAAATAAATAGTGTCATTACACATCCGTATACAGAAACATGTCATTATTTAGCCTTGACATGCACCTGTTGCACCTATAATATGACCTGAGCCAGTTTGAAATTATGTGCAGCTGCCTATATAAAGTCACTGCTTCCTCATCGTCAACTTCTATTTGTTTTGTCCCCTAATCAAACTATTAATGTCTGCCATTTTGATTGTTTGTTTGATTTTTGCCTTAGTGCCGCCATAATAGTGCTCTATTTGTCTGTTTGCAGGAGGAAAGCATTGTGCTGAATAATGCATGACATGTCACTGCGACACACAGCATTGCCATTTGAATTATGAACACTTCGTGGTTTGGACGCTAACTCGCTCTGACTAGCTTGAGGTGAAAAGAGAGAAAAATAAGTCTCATCCCGAGTTTCTGCTGCTTCACCTTTATTGGATGTGATGGATGAGAGGAAGAGTGGACATCTAGGATACTTTCATGTGTCTTGTTAAACCCTCGGAAGGATCTTGCTCTATCAGCACGCCTCATTTAGCACATAAATGTGTCTGATTTGCAGGTGAATTTGACTTTTTCTCTTCTGACATTCGGCTGGAAGTGTGTACTTGTACATGCATGCAAGTGGAGATGATGGACATCAGGCATCTCCTTTCCTCTCTGTGGCTCTTCCTCTTTCACCATTACTAATATTCCACGATGATTTATGTTTTTATTGGACTCCAACAAAAAAAAAGTTGATGAATCAGAGCATTATTCACTTTCCTATTGTCCATAAATCAGTCATGTAACTTATAAATCACCACATTTCTATCATCTTTTAAAAATTATGAGTTAAGAGTTTGAGTCAAGCGCAGAGGCTGTATTATGTATAGATTGGAAAATAGCTGTATGGGGGCCCTGAATTTAATCAGACCACGATGACAAGAATTCGCTAGCAGGTTGGCATATGTTCCACAGCGTGATAAAGACTGTAGAGACAGAGCCACACTGCAGCCGGGTGGCTGCCGCGGGGACGAAAGAGCGGAGTGGTCGGCCCTGGCTGCTCTGTCGGAGAGGGAGCACTGCGGAGCAGACAATCTCCGCTGTATAATCTGCTGTGGAACATTTGCCAACCGGCTAGCATAGCCTAGCCTAGCCTCTGTAGGGGGGGGGGGCTTTGGAGGCAGAGCTGAAGTTCAGCGGGGAGGGGGGGGGCTGGGGGGGGGGGGGGGGGGGGGGCTGGAGGCTGTACTCTTTCAAATTCTACACCAAATTCCATTCTCTTCTCAATCTTACCCACTGCACCTTTTAACTGAAGTTCACATTTTTCTCAAAAAAAAAAATGTGTTCATCTCTGACAAATACAAATAGATTGCACAGGTGTATCTGCATATTTACATGATAATTTATAGGGTGCCCTGTGGCAGCTCGTCGAGTTCTCTCCCTCGTACTTGTTCCTAGCTATTCTTTGATAAAGTTTATAGGATAAGATGGTGTTTGATCTGTGGGAAACGTGTGTGCTTTGTGCTGAAGAGTGTGTGGGAAAGACATTGAGGCATGCTATAGGGGCGAATTGGGCATACAACAGTCTGTCACCTTGAAGAGAGGCAAGATGTGGAGTTCAAATCTGCGGGGAACAGATCTGTCATGAGAGAAGCTTGGGCATCTTTCCCCTGGGAGATGGAGGGGGAGACGGTGGGTGAGAGACAGGTGAGAATGGCACTCAGAGAGAGGAGTAGTGAAAAGGGAGTGCTGATAAAGGAATAATGAGAAACTGTGTATGTGCCTGTGCCAAAATTCAGACAACTGCCTCTGACAACTTATTAGCACATTAAAGTGAAAAAAGGGGAAACAAAACCAAAACAAAAACATACCGAAGCTGCTGTGGCTTTTAAGGACATTTTGGCCCTTTTTCTGCAGCGATACACATCCTAAGCTATGCAAATCAGCCTCTGTATTTGCCTAACTTGAAAAAGCAACTCTATTATTATTAACAGCAAAAGAAAAAAGTCTGGCTGGGGGTTATTTTACCTCTCCCAGCGGGAAGTCTGCAAATTAACAAAAAGAAAATGGAATGCAACATTCGCCTCGTCTATTATTTTTGTATTTTTTTCATCTCTTTCCCCACATGAGAATGCTACATCCTCTAAGTTAATTAGTTCTGAATATGTCTTAATGATATTTATACTTTTTGGTGTAATTGTCTAATTGTGCTTTTCTTAAGAAACATATACAGTATGTTTTAGAAGACAAGTTGTTTGCACGGGAGAGAATTTTTCAGCTTATTAAGGATTTTTTTATGTTCAGCACATCATTAAGTCCGCTCCCATTGTGATTGTGCCTAACCAGCCTCCTCTCTCTCTCTCGCTGCCGTCTCTCTGGGGATAGATTCTTCACCAGGCTGTTGGTCAATTAGTCAGTGTGTAATTCAAAGACTGAGAAACGTCCAGAGGGATATGGAAAGTACGTATTTTCTGCTCTGTGTATGTGTTTGTGGGAGTGAGGGTGGTGAAGTGGCAGCAAAAAAAAATTTAAAAAATGGCTCAACAGTTGCTTGGCCTCTTGAAATATGCAGAATTTGTGCCGCTGTCACACATCAACATGTTTGTCTTGAAAGTACAATTGGTTTGCAAATGACAGAATGACACCAACAACTGGAGTACCATCCATTTCAAATATCCTGTTAATTTATTTGATGCTGAACATTACTTGATAAGTTTTTCATTGTGCTTCTCAATTAAAAAGTGTATATTCCTTGTTAGTGTCTTTTTTTTTGTTGTTGATTTTTTTGGGGGGCTTTTTTCCAGCTTTAGTGATAGTTGATCGAGGGTAGAAAGTCAGGGAGAGAGAGAGAGAGAGGAGACATTCAGCAAAGGGCCACGGTTCAGACTCAAACCTGGTTGGTAGATTTGAAAGTCTGACTGGTAATAATTTAATATTTAAATGTTTGCTATGTATCCCTTAGTCAGTGTCTTTCTTCCTATGAAATCAAGCTGGTATACATTTGCTTAATGGCAGTTGTCGAATGCCAATTCGAAGCCTGACTCTGGGGCTCGTCACTGTTGTCATTTACATTAAACAGGGACCTACAGTAAACCTTTTCAATTAACTCTCCCGTAGGAACCCTCAGCATCTGGAAATACACCTGGATAGAGAGCAGACCTCACATGGCCTTACCTGACCTTCTGTTGTTATATGATTACCCCCACACGTCATGTCTCTTCTTGTGGATGTGTGAAAGATTCATAAATATGAACGCATGAATATGAGGACGTGTATGATTATACATATGCAGTTATATCACACAGCACAGCATGTAACACATATGAACTGATTCATGCACCTACACTCAGAGAAGATGCAAACAGATGGAACATAAACCGTATATACCCTGCAAACACACACACAAACAAACACACACACACACACACACACAAACATACAAACATACTCTGACAAAATAAGCTTGACAGCAACTGCTTGCCATTGCTGTGGGCTCATGGCAGCTGCTTGATGTAGCAGAGAGGAAGTGGGCTGGACAAATCGGATGTGGCCCTGGGCACTTCTGTCACTCAGTATGTTTATATAAACACTATAGATTATTGTAAATAACAAGATTATGGTAATAGTTTGATTAAAGTGTTTACATGGCTCGTAAGAACCAGATTTCCGCTGTAATTAGAATTTATATGTTTGATAAGTGGTTTAACGTCTAGAGGGATGTGTGGTTTCAGGAAACTTCATATAAGTGCCACAAAATGAGGGTATAAAGACACAGAACACGGAAAAGATGCCAGGAACCACCAACACCTCACCCACTTGGCTGCCTGTGGGTTTGATGCATCAAGGTGTCAATCCAAATGCAACTGGAAAAAAAAAATGTGTATGAAGTAGTGGATTTCCGCCACAGGAAGAGGCGGAGATCCTCTTTAAAATAACTTTCTGTCTGATTTTTCTCACACATGACTGTGACTGATTGAGCTGTTTGCCTCAAATTTTCCCAACTTTTAAAAAGTCACGTTTTTTTCTGACTTTATGCCATACTACTGTCAATAATTTCCGTGAAGAGAATGTACAATGTGCTCAATAAATCATTGTCACCTGAGCTGTATTAGAAAGTTTTATTAGAAAGTTTGTGACTCATCTCGTCTTATTATCAGTGTAATTACGAAATGACAGTTTAATGAATTTCCCACTAATTAGATATGTGGCATTCTGATTTCTTCCTAGGCTTTATATTATATTTCATGAAAGTGTAATCATTTCTACTTATGTTAGCAGTTAGAGTCCTTTTTCATTTCAGGCAAGGTGGTGTGCCTCCACTATATATATATATATAACACAGTCAAGTTGTTTTATGATGGGAATGTTGTCTTTAATATGGTTATAATTAAACTGTAAACACACTGAATAACTTCAATGAAGAGCCGTGGACCCTTGTGTGATCTATTCCTGGGTATTATGAGCTCTGCCTCTGGCCCAGTCTTGAGGGATTTTGGTGAAGCAGGCAGATGCAAGTCAAGAAAAGTTTGGTCTTGGTTCAAAAATAGCAGCTTTTTCAATACCGTGCCCTGCATTCACGCTCAACTAAAGGAAATCCTGCCTTCACTGGCAGTGCTCACCTGTCTTTTATCTCTGCACCATAGATTAATATTGCAAAGCCTATAGCTGCTACCCTCATCCTCTCTCCTCTTTCTCTTGTTATCTCTGCATCCCATCACTCCCAAACACATTCACCTCCCCCACAGCCTTCTCTTCCCCTTCTTTCAGATTGTGGATATTGCTTTTTCTTCTCTCCATCACTTTTGTTTTCTCCACTGCTCCATCTCAATCAAGAATGCAGCAAGTTTTATGAATTCATCAGAATGATCATGGACAGTCCAGGGAGGCATGCAGGGAGGCAACAAGGCGAGACGATGGCTGTTGGAACAGACGGAGGAGGGAGAAAAAAGAGAGGGAGGGTAAAGAAGAGCAAATCAAGGGGGGTGTTGCTGTACTGCTGAATTTTAATGAGTACCAGGGGGAATTTCTTCTTCACATTTATTTTCCCCCCCTTGCTCCTTTCCTCTTTTTTTTCCTGAGATGCACCCATCTACTACATGACTCTAAATCACTGTCACACAAATGAGCTTTAACACAGTCTGGCTTTGGCCTAGACAGCCGTGTGTCACAGAATGAAGCGATCGGCTACGCACCAAGAAAACAGCGACCCAAAAGTCCTAATTGAACTGCCAATTTGTCATGTTTATCTTTACTGTCTTCCACCAGCCACCAAACCACACATGTGGCACCCGCCACATCCTCTTCCCGGAAACCAGTGCAGATGTAGGCAGTGTTTCTTTCCATGACAGATCTGCTGCTCATTAGTGAATTATTCATTCTTTTCATTAGAATCTTCCAGATAGCATAACATGCGTCCACACGCTCTGTTTCTATTCTTTATGTTATTCTTTTGCGGTCTTTCTATCTCATCAACTTTTTCTCCCATCTTCCCCCAGCAATCCCGTATGGCCTATGGCTTTTCTACACTATCTATGCCTTGTCGTTTTCTCCTCCATTTCTCTCTCTCTCTCTCTCTCTGTCTCTTTCTCTCTCTCTCTCTCTCTCTCTCTCTCTCTCTCTCTCTCTCTCTCTCTCTTTCTCTCTCTCTCTCTGTCTCTCTTGGGAAGACTTTATTATGCTTTGCTCCGACAGCAAAGTACACAGATAAAAGATAATTGCCTGGCTTGACTCATCCATTGATATGAAAATAGGATTTAAATTATTCACAGTGGTTTAAAGGTTAGTTGGAGGTTATTACTGGCAGATAGAAGTAGAAAGGCACAGGGTTAGGAGAAAAAAAAAAAAAAAGACCTTGTGTGTTGCAAGCTGTGGCCGGAAGGTGAGGTGCCTTTCTGAAAGGCTAATTTGCAGTGCAGGCAGCGGAGACATCTTGCGAACAAACCACAAAAGCCTCTCGGGGGGATTTGAACATGGTGGTGGAAGTCAGTTATTAAGCAGCAAATTAAGGCTGGCTTCTCCACAGAAAAACATTGTCAGTTGTAAATAAGGCTGTATCCGATCCTTGCCCACGCTCTAATCCTTTTCCTCCGTCTCCTGTCTAGCCTTGCATAGCATTTCCTCCTTCATGCAGAGCCATCAGTGCACGTTAGGTAATAAACAGTGCCTTTCTTCACAGGACACAAATGGTTGATAGGAAGTGTTGGGTTTAAATCAGGGTCAATTCTGTTGGGACACTGGCTTCCTTTGCACTGTGGACATGATGGACTCAGGAAGGGGTGAAGGAGAATTACCTGCTCTGTTGTTGCTGGTGTCCCTGAGGACACATTCATTGATCACAGCAGGGGTTTGTGGGATAAATTGGAGAGGGGAGAAGTTATGAGGAGTCCTTTTTCTTCTCCCATCGTGTTACCTCGGCACTGGCTTGTGTGTCTGAAGGGCTTTGTTATGCCTGCAGACAGGATTCAGACGTTTCTTTCATGGGACGGTTGCAGTAGGTGGTCTGTAACAATCCTGCCATCATCCACAGATTTGGCTGCCACAACTGTCTACTTCCATCTGACAGCTATTAGACTGTCTGCATATTGGATTTTTAGGCTGATGAATAGTTGTGGGAAATATATCAAATAATGGAATTGTTTTGAGGTGTCTAATTTTGAAGCGCATTATTATTATTATTATTATTACACTGTAATTAGCTTGTTTAAGTGAACTACACAGCCTGCTGAAGATGTCAGTCAGATACTCAAAGTAAAAGATCACCTTACTTCACTTTCAGACTGAATATTATGAAAGAAAATGTTATAATACAAATCTTAAAACAGTATACACTACAATGATAAATCTTAACAATTTAATCTTCCTATAAAGTTGGTATTTCAAACAGTTACCTATTTACACATCCAGCAGATATGGAGCAACATTTGTTATCATTAATTTGGAGTCGTGTGTTTCTGGTCATCAAGTCCAGTATTTACTTTTAGCTGTTATTGGTCTCCACCAACTCCTGAGGGAAATATCTCCGAAGCTGCTAAATGCTCTACTATGTTCACCCGCTAGTCGCTGGGTTTATCTGAGCTTTTAACTTAGTAAAGCTGCAGGCCGGAAACAACGAGCTGAAAGATACTAAAAGGCTTCGTACAGCTGATAGGGACTGCAGAGTCGGCTGATGATAATCTATAGGTTCATCACCACAAGCAACAACTTTCACAATACACAAAGTAATTTGAATCCTTTTTTTCATCCAGTTATTGGTGTATTAAAATTAAAAGGGCTTATTGCACAAATTTTGAACCTGTTGCTCCTAATTTTCAGAAACATGTATCTCTGACTGGAGGGGAGGTTGTCAAATTTCTGGAAGAGGGAATGGTCTGTGTTTGCTGTGATGGATTAAGCTTCCTGAGTGATTTGTCTGCCAAAAATATCCGACAGAGTAGGCTGCTGCTCATCAGCTATTTTATGCTTTTAGAGTTAAGTGTTAAATTACTTTTTCTGTGATCTTATTTGGAGCTTTCCACCAAATTTGCATTCATAAGCAAGATAATAGTTTGGATCTGTGAACAATATTTAAACACAGATTTTGCCAAAAAGATAGATCTACACATCCTTAAAGGTAGAGGTCCCATTTTCGTACAAGCAAACCTTTTTCACATCTCTGACGGACAAGCACATGCATGACTAAGGCTGTATAGAAAAATAACCATCGTTCATACTTTTTTTTAATTTCACCCCCAAAAAAACTCAGTAAACAAAAGTAATTAATTCCTTCACTGTGAGGCGAATTAATTTTTGTTCAAAATTCAAAAGTAAGGCTCCCATCCAGCATCCTCACCCACCCAGGGAGCTTATTGATTACCTGAAGCCAATCACTTGACAGCAGCATGTCCTTAGAGAGCAGCCAAGCACCATTTTCCCTCTTATTATTTAATTAGCGATACAACCCGTGGGCATTAATCTATATGTCCCCTCTCTGATATTCCTCAGATGTGCACCGCTTTGATTTCTCTGACCCAACAAGAAGTATTGGGATTGGTGTGCGCTGCATGAATGCTAATATGTTCCTGGAAAAGGAGATGCTGTCAGCGTGTTGGCAGACGAGAGGAGATCAAGCTTGAGTTTCTTCTCTTCATATTCACACCTGTACACATCATCCCTTTCAAATAAATCCAGATTTATTGCCGTCCCTGAAAAATGCTGAATGTAATACCAAATTTTGGCAGGTGAAGAGAGTGTAAAGAGGCAGTCTTACAGAAGCAGATCCAAATTCATGTTCTTGAAAGTCTTCTTGAAATATCATAACAGGATGAGGGGAAGAAAGTGAGAAATGCCCCACAAGCTGCCTGAAATTTAACAATGTGGTGCATTTATTTCATGATGTATCCTGGGGTTTGCTGGAACGTATGCCAACAAAACAAAATGACAGAGTGGCTGATCATTGCATTTCTGCTTTGTATTGGCGCAGTACATAACTCAGTATGACCTGTTTTCTGCCAGTGCTCATTGTTAGTAGCTCTACTGGAGTGATCAGAGGTTTTGTGCCTTGCTTAAAGATAATTTGGCAGTTGTTGTTCAAGGAGAGAAGCGTTTTTTTTCATTCACTTCCCTCACACAAATTCTTGAGCTGTGATATTGAACCAGCAGTCCCCTGCCATAATCTTGCTGCCTCATTGAAAAACCTCAGTAATCAACAGCGGAGTAGCTCCTGAATGAATCAGTCACTGATGTACGACTAAAGCGAAGGTTATGCTGCCTGGGCATCCCTTTGATGAGGCCAGATTTGTGTATCAGTCATAAGCCAGTGCCACTACCTAGCACACTTCAAACAGACTTAGTGCTAAGCCAATTAGCATGACTTTGCATGGTGTTGATCTGCCTTTGACATGGAGCAGACTGGGCTTAATTGCGTATTGCTGCACTGTCTAATGCTAATTTAGTAGCCTCCAGGAAAGCTGAGCCCTGAGGTAAACAAAGCAACAGGGCTAATATGCTGTTAGTGTCGTCTGCATGCACTGGCAGAACTACTGCTAATCTGCTTACAGTGAGCAGCACGTAGTCACACACCTTCAGGCTATCCACAGATTTGTTTTTTTCTCTCATAAAATGAACGTACATCTGTCACTGTTACTGTACAGCTACAGTATCTGGTTAAATATTAATTACTCAGTAATTATTGAAGTGGATGTAATGATGAAAAGTGGAAAGTTATTTAGATGACATTCAAGAATGCTGTCTAACTCAACAGGGATGACGAAATCCTAACTTAAAAAGAGAAAATCGTACGAACAATATCGTCTTACAGATTACTTTGTAAAACAAGTTTCTACTGATGGGAATTCATGTGCATTTCTTTTAGTGTATTAGTTTGTTGTTGACCCTAACCCTAACTCTAACCCACTTTAAGTTTGATGTGCTCACAGCTTCCTACAGTATATAGAGAAGGTGGAACTAAGTAGTATATGGTATTTTGCTTGAAAAATGATTCAACTATTATTGGATTATAAAAATAGTTTCTGTTTAATTTTGTGTCAATTGGCAATCAGTATCAACTAATCATTTTAGCTCTAAAACAAAGTAAAAAGGCGATATATATTCATCTAATCACCCAACCCTAGTCAGTAACTAGAACGTTAACAATTATGTGAAGATGCGCAGCTGTGCACTGGCAATAATTTGATTAACTGACTGACAATTGCGGAAATTCTTAAATGTTAATACTAAATCATCCAGGCATTAACATATTAGTAAACAAAGACACACATGCATGGTGCACACTAATGGACTTTTTCCTGGGATGGAAGGTGTGTATGCACTGATATTTATGTGTGTGTGGGTGTGTGTGTGTGTGTGTGTTAATATGTGTGGATGTGCATGGTGGGTGCAGTGAGGGCAGCCTAGTCTCAGATCTGAGGAGGCCTGCAGGAATGTTCCCTGCCTTTGAAGAGTCTGCAGACTGCGCTCAACAAATATCAGGTCCAGAATGAAGGGAATGTGGCTTCACAAGGCCCCATCCAGCTCTGTTTTATTGAGGGATCCTGTTCGCTCTCTCATCCTGCTCCCTCTGTTGTTGTGGAGGGATGAAGGGGGCACATACATACTGATGAGCTGAGCTGGACTCGAGGCTGGAGCTCAAAGAGACATTCTCCTTTAGTCAAAACACAGAAGCCAGGCTGAGTGAGCCTAGGATGAGGGGATCACAATGAAATGTGGTTTGTGGGTGGAATGCTTGTGTTTTTAAATTTACTGAAATTTTCTTAAACAACATGTTTATACACACACACACACACAAACACACACATACACACACACACACACACACATATATATATATATATATATATATAGGAAAGAGTCAGACATAAACATACCTGAGGAACATTTGAAATAGCATAATAATAAATAAGGTTAAAACTTAGAACTGAAGGTCCTTGCTAGACTTCTGCTGGAGCAACAAGACTATCCTCAACAGGAAAACATCAATATTGGTTGTTTGTTTAAAGATTGTTGAGTCAGACGACTACTATAGAGACTCGTCACTAGACTCTGCAGTTCCCCTCAGCTCTAGAGAGCTTTTTAGTGTCTTTCAGCTGATAGTTTTGGTTTTACAGTTTAGGTTCAGTCTCACTGCTCTCATCAACCTTGTTTCCAGACACAGTAGGCAGCAACATAAAAGAATCAGTTTAAGTGTATCCTATATTTAGAATATTTTCACCGCTTTACCGTGCCGTCAAACAGCACTTTCCGACATGGAACTGAAGCCATTATATTGCTGCCTTCAAAGCCACCAGACTCCTTTGACAAAAACAGTAATTTTACTTTGCAGAACACAGGAGTTGCTGGTCTACCTCTGCCTTGATCAGTTAGTTTCTTTTGTGTCACTGTGTGCAGTTGGGATCCAAAACTAACGTGCTAAAACGCTAAAATCCCACAATAACTAAACTGAACAACATGAAAGACATTTTTAAAAATGACCTGCATGTGTTACATGTAATGCGCTACTGTTGTTGTTGAGAGAAAGATTGTTTCTGTAATGATGCAGTATTTCATGTCAACCTGTCCATCTAAACTGAAAACATATAAACAAATTTCAAAGAATTAAAAACATGAGCTCGTTAATTTAAAATAAAACGTAGATGGGTGGGATGGATGAAATCTCTTAATGTCTGTAACCTGTAAAGTTTACTGACCTTCAGGATGGGTGTAGCTTGCTCACAGTCCTCCCCCTTTCTCCCTTCATCCCTCCCTCCACCTTTCCCTCCAGCACTGCATTACTTACTCCTGACTCCTGACTCAGCGTCTCAACAGCCCAGACACCAATATTGAGTGCTTTTTATCGTAGCCGCACTTTTTCCTCGTTTGAAACAATATAGCCTGACTGTTGCTATTGATTTTAGTGGATTGTGCTCTGGTAAGCACTCCTTCAAGCTCCTGCTGCTATATTAAGCAATCGTTTCCCACAATAGATGACACTCTTTCCCTGCCTCCCGCAGCAATTTGGTTGGCTCTAATGGGCCTGGCATTACTCAAGGTCCACATTGATTGCACGGTAGAGGATTTTAAAAGGAGAGGTTGAAGTTTCTGTTAATGTGGCTGTCAAAAATGAGCCTGTTTTTAGATACATGGGTCATTTTTCCTGTGTACTGGTTTGGCCTGACAGTTCAAGGTACTTGTGCCATTTAGTGATGTTCAAACACACAGTGATGTAGGCATGAGGGCTGTAGAAAATGAAACTCAGTAGTCCACTATGAAGTATCTTGGACTCAAAATGAAACCTTGAAACAGTGATGTGCCTGGATTGATTCCACTGGCCCAGCATTTATTTGCATGTCTTTGGTTCTAATGTGATGTGACTACATTTCCCTGCCAGGCAACGAGGCCCTCTGAAGTATGTCTCTTTAAATCACTGGGGCCTTGGGAGTGCAACTGCAAATGATTTCAGACGCTGGGCTGCTTTTCACATCAGTTGTGGTGCATTGGATTCCCGCTACGCTATCTGCTATCTCCTCCCCATGTCACTGAGCGTCAATAAATCAGTACGCTCTACAGGCAGACCAGGAAACATGTGGGGAGAATAACATGCCCTGTAGTCACGCATATTTAAATATACAAGAGCTCCGTGTTGCTGCTGATTGGGCCACACATCACTGCCCGGCGCACCCAAGACAGTGGAAAAAATGGCTGCCGTTTGGGAACACTTAAGTGGTGAAGCCATTTAGCATGTGACTCACCGACGTAATCTAATTGGCTGCACACCACAGACAAGGGAGCGGTTTGTGTGAGAGCGTATGTGTGTGTTTTTGTGTTTCACAGAGCACTGTGTGTGAAATTCAGGAATGAAAAAATTTCACACTGTGTGCATACAGTATATGTGTGCGTGCGTCTGCAAAGTGCAGCTGATCAGTAGCCAGTGTGTGTGTAGAGTGTGCTTCAGCCATTTCATTGCAGTATGGCCTTCTTTATTCATATGTAGGGCTGCAACCCAAAATTACTTTCATTATTAATTCATTTCTACATTTTCTGATGAATCATTTTTGGTCCATAAAATGTCAGATGTTGTCTTTTTGAGTCTAAAACCCAAAGATATTCAATGTACTATTATACAACAAAATGCAAATATTAGGCTAATATTTGAGAAGCTGGAACCACAAAATGTTTTTCATTTTTTGCTTGAAAAGTGACAACAATCAATTCATTATCAGTCTTTTTTTGTGCAACCACCAGTCCAAAACCAAAACATACTAGAGGATTGAAGACTAAGAAAACTGGCAAATATTCATGTTTGAGATGCTAGAATCATTAATTTTTTTGGCATTTTTACTGTATTTATAAAATGATTGATTAATTAAACACTTGAAACATTTAATTATTGACTAATTTTCTGTTGATCGATTATTCTATTAATCAAGTAATTGTCTAACTGTTTAAGCTCTATTCTTACATTTTAACTGAAACACCAGCTGCCTCTGGGTGAAAGTGTGCTCTACATGCAGATGGGGTTATCTGTATAATGTTTCTGGAGCAGGACCTGGTGCCAGTACCAGCCAAGGTGCTCCGACTAGAGTATTTTAAGCAGGAACTTATTAGGGCTGTCATTTTTCTCAAAGTCTTGAATATTTAGTTTAATGATAGGTCATTAGGGCCATGTCAGATCAAGCTGATAGTGAATTTTAAGAACGCCCTCTGTTGGACCACTAGGCAAATGGTCTGTTGCGCTTATAGACTGTACATTTTGAATTCGAAAAGGTCATTGTGGTTTGAATATTTAACTTTTCCCCACATTTCACCAAAAGCTTGAATTTCGAATCCAAAGTAACAGCCCTAGTACTAATCCTGTGCCATAAGGTTGTCTGGGATTCTGGGGTTTTGGAGGTATAATGTAAAATACAAACAATTAACCTCTCCGCGTCACTTTAAACAGAAAAATAACAACCCCATGCAGACATTTCATGTGTATTTTTGAGCTCAAGAGCACATTTTTACTTATCTGAGTATCATTATCAATGTGAAAGTTTTTGTTCATCAGTTTGTCTTTTGTTCTTAGACGCGCAGTCAACAGTCTCCTGATATATTCATGTTAAACAGAAAGACGCCTGACACCGGGGGTGGGGGTTGGGGTTGTGAATATTACAGTCATGGCTAGGTGGTGTGCATCCAAACAAAAGGCTGTGGCTGCCCACCCAGCTGTCTGTCAACATCTCTGAGGGGACAACTGTCAGACTAAGAGCCCTAGCTTAATGTCAATAGATCACAATCTGCCTCCTGGCCTCAATTATATTGCCTCTCGTCCTCCAACCTCCCCTCGGTGTTGAGAGGAGTATTAGCTGTGAGCTTCATCATGTATTCAGAGCTGTAATGGCTTCTCCGCGCCTGCACTGCATAGATTAGCACCAAGGGCCGAAGGGAAGCTACATGTTGGCACAGGCTTTATGAACATTGCCATGATGGATGTCGGGCCCGAGTGTCATTAGTGCTGTTGTGCTGTGAATTCAGTTGTAGATTGCCAGAAAATCCTCTCAGCATGGCTTGATATCCTGTTAGTGTACCCATGGCATGGGACATTTGCACATGTGCAGTGAAGACTAATTTGCTAATGGAAAACCGGGCGTATTTGTGCGAGTTACCACAGTTAGATTTTTTTTTTTTTTTTTTTTAGCTGTTTGTCATTTTCCCAACAAATTATCTTCGGTGTAATATACCTATGTTGGTGTTGTGAGCATGTGGAGAGGACTAGAAACACACACACAGTATTTTTTTCCATATATTGCTTTTACTCCCCCACTCTTTCACACATGGCCGGTCCCTCTGGGCCCACCTCTGCTAGCCAGGGTTTATTATCAGTTTGACAGAAGGGCTGGTGGAAGGCATTTGAACACCCCATAAATTGTCATGCAGGCTGCAGTGTGATGCCTACCAGTTTCATTCCCCCGGCAGCCTGGCATATAACCTCAGTGCCAGCCCATCACACTGCCATTTGCCGATCCAAGTTGAAACAGTGACTGCAATTAACGGCATAGATCATTTACATAGTGGCAGAGCTCATTTTCCTAATGTTTCCTTTATTATCTGAGGAAGAAATTAACCCAGGAATATATTTACATACCAGCCGCCAATGGTAACAGCTTGCTAATTGCCTGTTAGATGATTAATAAGCTTACAGCAGATGCTAATGAATCGAGCACTCATTGTTTCAAAGGTGCTTATGTGGCGGGGCTTGTGTTTTTTTGCAGCTTAATTACAGCCATAATTATGTACTTGTTGCATCTGCTTTGAAGCAAATACAATCAAATAATGGAAACGATATATATCTGAGTGAATGGATGGCTAATTGTGCTGGAGTGTTGTCACTTGACGGAGTATTAAACCAAAGACACCCTGACATCCCTTTAATTGAGGACGCTTTCTGAAGACCTGGAATATTAATGAAGATTGACACAGAATTGTTGTCTGTGTTCAACAGTACAATAACTCTGCCTTACTTGTTAATAAGTATGTGTCACCAATAATTTGTTTTGATTTTATTAACTTTGTATTATGTGCTTGTGTATCACCATGTGACTAAAATGATATTTTCAGCCATGCCATGACATTCATGGTCCCCAGACGATGTATCCTACTGACTGGTGATCCCCTGACTTTTCCTCTAGTGCCACCTGAATATTTTTGGATTCGAGTGAAATGTCTCATTAACTATTAGATGGATTGCCATGAAACTTGGTACAGCCATTCATGTCACCCTCAGGAGGAATTTTTAATCACTTTGGTGATTCCCTGATGTTTCATCTAGCGCCATCATCAGGTCAAAATTCAATTGGTCCAATACTTTATAAACAAACCTGCAGAACTAATGACATCCCCATAAGCCTCAGCTGTACTTTGTGTTTAGTGCTAGTTGACTAATTTGGTTAACATGGTGAACATTATACCTGCTTCATATTAAGATGTTAACGCTGTCATTGTCACAACAACATGGTATTCCATCACATTACAGTACATGAGTGGGTTAATGGCTGGTGGTCTCTTACAATTGACTTTCACCCATTTTTCTGCTGTTTAATGTAATTTGGGAGTACTGTGCACATTATGCTCCATTCAAAAGAGGTAATCTAGTCTTAATCATATCACAGATTATAAGATTTGTTTCTATTTTATCATTCTAGCTCCTGGTTTGCCACATCCAGTATATCTATGCTTGCAGAGAAACATGCAGACATGACACTCCCACATAAATGTGTGGATGTGAATTCACCCTCTCTCCATTCCTGTATATTCTTTGGTACAGTATTATCATACCCATCCTAACAGACAGATAAGCTTTGGTTTATGGAATAAAGGCTGACTCACCGGTTGTGATGCAGAACCGAATAAATCCTTTTTCAAATCCGCTGTTTTGCATCAGTTATTATTTCAAATATCCCTTGTGCTGTTTTAAAGTCTTGAGCTTGAGAAGTGCCTCACACACACTGATACACACCTACACAATCTTTTAGCCATTTTACAGTGATGCATGCTCAGTGCCCATGTTGCACATTTAGAAAGAAAATATTTCCCTAATCCCCATCTCTTTTTACCCAGGCTTTAGTTTACAGTTTAATAAATGGCTGTGATTTAATTGTACCACAGCACACTGCTCTCAGTGCAGCGAGTGATTAGCACG
Organism: Lateolabrax maculatus; assembly: GCA_031216445.1. Lineage (NCBI taxonomy): Eukaryota > Metazoa > Chordata > Actinopteri > Acropomatiformes > Lateolabracidae > Lateolabrax > Lateolabrax maculatus. The sequence continues at coordinate 25,817,639 of CM062198.1, forward strand.
ACAATGTCTCCTAAAACCCTGTGCTGCTGTTTATTTAATTGTCCCTATGATGCAGCGGCTATGCTCTATTTATTTTGCTGCTTAACTAAAACAAAAGGCAGGGTTCAACTTTAGTGGAGGCTCATGCAATATTGAGCAGAGTGGAAGACTGCACCGCACTCTAGAGATGTGTCTCCCAAACACAGTGCACAAAGCAGAGCAAGTGTGTACTGTACGCGGGTGTGTGCGTGAGTGTTCAGTCGTGTTCGTTCAGTGTTTGTGCCAAGCCTGCGAATAACACAACTTTCAGTCTATGAATAATTTCCTGTGTTTATGCTTTCTTTGCCCCCTGAGTTGCTATTTTTCCCTCCTGGCTTCCTTCCATTTCTAATGCAGATTTCTCTCTTCCATCTCCTACATTTGTCTCCCTTTTACCTCGATGATCACTCGTAATCATTACTAAAACATTTGAGTATATGTTTCCAACATTTGTTGTGGTATTTGCCATAACAACATTCTTGAGTTGGTCATGTAATATAAAAACAGAGAAACTTTTGTAAGAGTTGTTAGTGAAAAAAGCTGAATAGTTAAGCAACATTGGACCCCATGTATTTGGTTATCTGATCTGGATCAGGAACTACAAGTGCCAGTGAAAGGTGTAAATCCATGCATTTCACACTGCAATCAGAAATTTATCAGATCCACCAGACGACCTCGAGTCAGACTCAAATAATGTTTGCCATATGTAACTGCAGTCTGCACACTGTTTACATTTTGAGACGGTGCCTGCCCTTGGGGTAGAAATGTCATTGTGGTAGTTCAACTCACTGCACCTCCCACCAGAGAGTACATGTTGTACAGTAACCTTCTTAAACTTTGAACATCACCTTGTAATGTCACTTTACATGCTGATTTTGTTGTTAAAAGAGACTTGCAACGTGTCTACTCTTCCTGTGAAAAAGACCAAATCATGATGTGGGAAGATTGCAAACTACAAGAATGCAAGTAAATATCAGCTGTAACTGCAGGGGCATGCTTGAATTGTCTATTATCTTGATATCACATTACAGTTTATCAGTTACGATAACATTGTACTCACCAAAGTAATTGCTGAGAACTCAGATTGTGGCGACATAGATAAAAATGGGTTGAACGCGGCAACAAACAAGAAACGGGTTGTAAAACAAGCCGACAGTTTAACCAGATTAGTATCTTTATTCCGAGGTAAAACCAAAAGTGAGTGGCTGTTAACTGGGATGGATATTTACAACAGTTTGGGTTTTAATTCTACCGTTGCCTTTGGTTTCTTTAGTTTGAATAATCTGAGAATGTGTTTATAACCTGTTTCATTGTCTGACCTCATTGGCCCATTTAGAGATCAATTACTTTGGAAAAATAACAAATAGCCCATACTGTTCTCTCAATACCAAATGAAAATGAGGTTTGACCTCCCCTTACAATTGTAATTGTATCAGCGCAGAGAGCTTCTGGCACCTGTGGCAGTTGACCTTGAAAATAGGGGAGTGAGTGAGGGGGTTAAGAGGAGTTTTAGAGAAGCAGAAGCTCTTGCACAAAACATCCTATATACAACAAATAAAACTCTGTCACCATTCAGTACTTTCTATATTCCTGCAAAAGGCTGGCTGCTCTCACCACCATCATATTAGAGTTATGTTTGGATTTCATATCAGTGTTGTTCTTAGGGGTTTTTTAATGCTTGTTGCTTATCTTGGTCTATATAAAATGAACAAATCAAATCTGTGTCAGAAAAAAGAAACCCTCTGAGATTGTCAAGAAACAATGAATGAATTACTGAATGTAATCTAACCTAAAATGGCTTTTTTTTTTTCACCAGTCATAAGCCCTCTCTGGATGACGCATGTTTCATCTGCGGTTGTCAGGAAAATGATAATTGCCTCATGATGTTGGTAATTGTAGAAGTAACTCTGAATGGGTTTATTGTTACCAGAGGTGCCCTGAGTTGAGCTCACCACATGTCTGACGACAGCTACATGTGCTGACAGGCACACCTTCACCTTTTGATTCTCACAGATTATTGATCAAATAAACCTGAAATGGCCATGCAGATGGTAAATAACCTGGAACAATGTGTTGTCTCATATTGTGTGTCAGCAGAAAATCTAAAATAAAGAAAGAAAGAAACGAAAAAATTTGAAACCGCTATTGATCACTGTAAAGTGGTGAAAACTACGAGAATGGTGGTCTGGATTGTGGTAAAATAAATCACCATGGAGCCTGAATATAATAATAATAATAGAAGACACTTGTCTTTTTTGGCTGGGATTTTATATTAAGGTTGAGGAAAATCTTGGCATGCATACTTTGGACAAAATCAACCTTCCAAAGTCATATCAATGTTTTAGTGGATACACATAAAAAGAATCTACCTCTGACAATGAAAAATACTAAAACAAGACAATATCTTTCTCTTAATCTGCTTTTGTTAATGTTTAATGATTGGAAGGATCTACTTTGTAACGATTAAACTGTTTTCTAGTCTCTTGTCTCTGTACAGCTGCCTATTTCCCACTTAAAGCCAGTGAAGCAGGTTTTTTCCACCACACGAGTTTTGAGAGGACAGGCTGTGCATACATAATATAATCCCCTATTTCTGTCACCAGGGGAGCATGAACTTGCCTTTCATTGATCTCTGTCAAAACTATCTGTGTTTAAATCTTTTCTTTCCTGTGCAAAGTGCAGTTAAAAGTACATGCGAGTGAGAATATTCAAGGACTGCTTGGAAACAGACACACACACACACTGAGGTGATGCTCGTCCTCCCAAACTATACACACACAATATACGGGTCATACAAGTGATACACACTGCAGTACATTAGCTGTGACTGCTGGCAGGGAATCTTAAGGAACCTCATCTCAGCTCATTTATTTTCAAAAGTTGGCCAGAGTCTGCAAAATCTCGCTCATAAAATATTAATATCAACAAATCTTCAAGGGAACTGTAAGAAAATATTGTAGAGGGACCAATTAGGCAGAGCGCCTGAAGATTTTTAGTTTATTCCAAGGTTTACATTTTGTTACATGTTTAACACTTACAGAGGAAATTGTGGTTTGTAGATCAACACATTTTACAGAAGACATGCTCTCTATCTGAAATGTAAATTCCTTATTAAATTTAATATCAATAGCTACGCATATAATATTAACACGCATTTATGCACACACACACACACACACACACTTGCACCGAGCTGATCTTAAGACGTGTATCCTCGCCTGTATGAGCACATACTGTATTTGTCTGTGTGCTTTTTTAACTTGTGCATTATTCATTTATTTATTCAAGCAACTACTTTATTCGTCCGCACTCCTTTCTCCATTAAAGGGAAGTGGTGTTCAGTTATTTGGAGAAATAAAAAAAACTCAAGTTGCCTACTGTTTCACTGAGCAGATCTAAGGCTACGTTCACACTGCAAGCCTTAGTGCTCAATTCGGATTTATTGCTCAGATCCGATTTTTTTTTTTTGGCTATTCACATTATTTTTTAAACGTAGCCAACATCAGATTCCAGCTTGAACCGGTCACGGTCCTGAACTGACCCGCATTCACTAAAGTAAAATAAGAAATATGTCACACGTAGCACGCTGTCGTACGGAAGTAAAAATGAGGCCACTGAAGTCAGCGTTAACGGTTTGATTTATAAGTTGATGTGCAGTGGAAGCCACCAAATTCTTGAGCTGACGAGGACGAAGAGAAAGAGAACCACATGTTTTATTTTGGCTTTTTGTGGAGTAATGGCTGCTACATCTGTACAGAGGTGTGTGTGGATTCTTTGCCTGCAGTCTCAACGTAGCTTAAATGTAATTTAGGAAGTCTGTAATTCTTTAAAGGATGTTCCAAAGGAAGCGGTGCTTGATTACAGTAAGTGTTGTGCACAACATGATTTATGTCCGACACTATGAATAGCTTATGCTAGTGATGTATTCCTGTTTGATCTTATCTGGTAGGCCTATTTATTTTCAAGGAAGGAGATTCAAGTGCCGATGTGTGTGAAACGAGGGTTTAAAATCAGGTGAATCTGTGGTTCAGTCTGTTATTTTAGTTTAGGCAATCTTTTGTTATATTATATTGATGTTTTGTATTTCCAATATTTCTCTAACTATATGTAAAAAAAAAAAAAACACAAACAGAATGCAAATAAATGGAAAAGACACTAAATAGAACCTGCCCAAAGTTATTGCACTGTTATGGCCATTATACTTGTTATTGGGCATTTTATTTCACCCAGAGGAGGTGACTTGTGCACTGATTAGTCTTCCTGGTCTTCATGTGTATCCAGACTTTAGAACCACCTGTGGTATTCTGTTTTAGTCTTTGACAAGGTCAAGTAAACAGCAGGAAGGAAGACCACCAGAGACGGCCTCAGCCAGGCAGCTAAATCCCTTTTCCAGAAACATCCCAGACAAACCTCCAACATGGTTTATTTGTTGTCAAAAAAAATAAAGAAATAAAGGATCTACCTGCTTGAAGAGAACGATGCTTAGTGGCTTAGTGTTTGTATTTGTGCTCTTTGTCTTTCTCAGACTAATTCGCGAATGTGTCTGGAACCTCTCAGTTCATTTTCGATTTACAAGGGCTGTTATCTGTGGTCACAGACAACCAGTCAGAGCAACCAAACATTGTCCTGTCGTACGGTACGTCCTGTCAGAAGTGCATATCAAATGCATATTTCTTATTAGCATAAAGTTTAAGTGCAGTTTATCTTTTTCCTTTAAAGAAAATTCAAAATCCAGTTTGTTTAACATTGACGCGATAGTCGATTCAACTGAAGGTTTCACATCAGCGACACTATTAGACAAACGGTTGTGATTGGCTTGAATCTGCCAGAGCAAATAAAACATGAGCTTGCAGATTCGTCTGGTTCCCAGGCTAGCTGTAATCATAGTCCAAGTACATTGCATGTAAGTATTTTAGCTCATGGCACACTGGTTTGCAGCTCAATCAATGGTACATACCTTTACTTAAAGGTTCTGCACTCCCACAAAAGAGTTTCAGTTATTCTTGCTGACTACACTTCTGCTCAGGTTGAAGTTAGGTAGAGCTATGCTGGGACTCCTTACTCACAGCAGATATTTTGACTTGTTATAGCAGGAACAGGTGTAACTAATAACATTAATGTTGTCTTTTCTTCATTTAATTTGCCCCTGTAAGCCAAAACTCAAAACCAGAGCCCCGAAACAAGGTACTATCAACTCCTGTCTCATAACTGTCTGTAAACCATTGTTGTTTTGTGGAACAGTTGTACTCAGACAGAGGAGGTTTAATAAAGGTGAATGATGCAACACAGCTAACAAGCAACGATAACTTCCTCCATTTTGGACTCTCTGGCTCTACGTCCCCTTCCTTTTCCTCCATACTTTGCAAACTCCTTTTCTTTTATTTAATTGAAAATGAAGAAGCATCAGTTCCTCTGTCACAACTTTCTGCAGATCCATTGTTAAATACCACAACAATAACTTTTTAAAAGATCACTTTGGCACGTAGATGGCTTTATAGTTCATTGTTTTCACTGTAAGAAAATGAAAACATTTTTTAAATAGACAGATCTCGAATAGTCCTTCCAGAGTTTGGGTACTTTGCAGGGAAAGAAAACAGTTGAAGTGACCAGAAGTACAACGTTAACTAACTATAACAGCTCTTTTTAACATCCATTTTCTAGACTCATTACTGCTTTTGTTTATAATAATACAACATTCCACATAAATTTGCCTCCTAATCACAAACATCTGCCATTGGAGTATGCTAAGTGATACTAAATGGCTAAATCTGTAAAACAAACAAAAGTGGCTGACAAAACTATTTTGTCAGTGCAGTAAAACACGCTTGGCTTGAAAGCCATAACATTGTCAGCTGTGCTTTTGGCCCCCGTCTTTGGTCAAACCTCTGACACAGTGATTTGTCTGCCTCAGTCTTAATTGCTTGCCAGAAGGAGCCAAGCTCAAGGTTCATTCTCCATTGGCACCTTGTCCTAATTATAGATATTGCTTTGGCAACATTGCTAATTCATTCAGCAGTTTCTTTCTCTTATCCGATGAGTGCTTGTGGAAGCTGATGGGAGAGTTGTGTAGGTTTAGGTACTATGCCTATTGCTGTGTTCTTTTCACTTTAAAAAAAAGTACTTAAGAAATAAGAAGAAGATGATAATGACATGTCTGCAAAAACTCTGAAGTGTTAATGTGTTAGATTTTAACAGTTACTTCAAAAGTGAGGGGTAAAAGAACATTACAGAAGTACAAAGAATGTATTAATGTATTTTTAATGCTTAATACAGGTAATATTTAGAATGAAGATCAAGAAATGTATTGAAATGTGAAGGGTTTGTTTTTTACTGTACGACTGTAGTGCAATCAAACAGTTATTTTTATTTGCGGCATGGCAATGGTCTGTCTCTCGGTCTGGCAGTCCACCACTTTAGTTGAGACTGAAATATCTCAACAACTGCTGGTTGGATTGCCATGAAATTTTGTACAGATATCTAAAGCTCCCAGACGATGTATCCTACTGACTCTGGTGATCCCCTGACTTTGTGGTTGGCATTTGTGGTAAAGAGTCTCGACAACTATTGGATGGATGCCATGAACTTTGGTACAGACATTCATGTATGCCTCGGGATGAAATGTAATAACTTTGATGATCCCTTAACTTTTTCATTTAGCGCCACCATCAGGCCAAACGTTCCCTTCAGCTTCATTGTGAGCTTGCGAGCTTAATGTTAGCTCAAAGCACCACTGTGCTAGTAGTTGAGGTGTATGATGGAAAGTGATGATTGTCTGTTGTGCTGAGCATGTTTCTACATTCAAGTTCAACTCAAAACATCAACATTGAGCTGAAGGATATTTGAGGATTTGGGGTTTTATTGGGCACTGTAACAAAATCAGAAAAAAAAGATTTTTATAGAATTATGAAATGCTCCATTGTCCCGTTTGCCCTTCCATGGTGCGAGCTGTTACTATTATTCTTGGGACTTTTGATAGTTAAAGTATAGGATTACTCTTAAGTATCCGCAGGGGATGAACTGACATCACCCGGGTTAGGCTGACAAGTGGAAAACAAACCCTCTCTGCAGACTCTCATTCTGACCCTGGCTCTCCTGACCTCCACATCTGTGACAGCCAAGAAAATGTGTGTGTGGAACCTCCTTGTCTCGCAGTTCAAGTGAGCAGCTTCAGTCATACAGAGTTGAACCCATGTTTTTATAAACTTTTTGCCACTGGCAGCCATGATGGAGACACTTAATGAGATCCCTCCTGCCCTCACATTTCACTTGGAACATTTTGGTTTAAATAAACGCACGTCATCCTTTTCTTTTTCCTCCATGTTCCCCCTTTTGAATGTTTTTAAATCTTGGCCAATCGTGTTATTTCACATTCAACATATCTGGAATTGATTATACCAATTTATAAAGTCCACAACTTTCTACATTGTGGACTGCCTTGCTGATTTCTGCCTGACTTGTAACCCTTTTTTCAAGCCCTTTTGCATTGCCTCATAAATTCAGACATCGTATAGATGTTACTGGACACAGTGCGATCATCTGTAAACTACTGTTCAATTGACTAAAAATTTGGAAGCTTCCAACACTCTTGAGGCCTGTGGAGTCGTAAACACTGTCATGTCACTTAGGGAATTGGTGCACTTATGCGGATGTCAGATGTGCACACTGTCTCCATTAAGCAGCAGAAGGGGGGGCAATTATGTCAGCCATCCAGCAGAGGACACAGGCTGCAGCTGTACACCCATTACTTTGATTTGTTCATGTCTCTGGGGAGAGGGTGTGAGTAAGAGAGTAGAGGTAAGGAGCAGAGGAAGGTTACATTAGATTCCTATCAGAGAGTCAAAATGGCATGTGCCAACTTCTGGCCCTCCTGCAAATGTGAGTGTGTGTGTTCGTAGACACAGTTGGCATTTTTCCAGGCCCTTCTGCCCTTGGCTGATGACAAACCAGGGAGGTGGGTAGGTAATAGCTTTCCTGCACCTGCTTATTCATCCAAAATCCTTCACTTAAAGGACGAAGGAGATTAAGTCCCGCTCAGGTGTCGCACTTCCCCTAAACCTGCTGACCTTTGCTGATTGACTCGTCAATACTGAGCCAACTTGCTGCTTTCTGAGTCAAACTACCCCGCACAGCAGAACAGAGTGGCTCACCTTTGACAAATGAAGACAAATGTCTTTTGGAAGGCAGCCATTTTTTAGGAAATGTTTTTTTCCCTTCTCTTCCTGTTAATCACTCTGAACAACAAGGATTTCACTGTCTCTATGTGAATGTTGAGTGCTAAGTGGGAGCAAATGTGCTGTGACAACAGCTTCTTGGAAAGGGAAAGGGGATAGAATATCTCTGATGTGGGGGGGTTCTGTTAAATGTGTGAAAGTCACTTTTTGGCTCATTGGGGATTCTGGTTGTTGGCTTGCATAAAGCTTATTGCCACAGCTCATTGGCGGCAACATTTTGGGACGATAGACTGAATGCGTGTCCAGCAGGATGCCTGTGTTGCGGTGGGGTAAACAAAGGCAAGGCAAAAAACAAAGTACCAAGATGCAATTTTATCACCAAATGAAACAAAAATTGCACTCGTTTTTGGAAACCACATAACTGCTTTCCTTTCTTTGTATTCATTTATCATATATTTTATGTCAAATCTTTGCTACTTCAGTAGAAAATATTTTACACATTTACATACAAAAAGCATAAAGTTGCTTGCATGCACACACGCCCACAAACACACATCCGTCTGAGTGTGATAATATCATCTTGTCCCTGGGAGGCCCTGACTACAGCGAACAATGTTAGACCAACGCTCTCCAGCATCCTCTGCAGTCCCTTGACAGCAGCTGAACCAAACAAGCCGTCTGTAAGGCAGTGAAAGCAAGAAATACCCTCATTGCAAAGTCTGGGCACAAGCAAACAAGGAAATAGCTTGGCTGTGGTTGAACCTGAAAATAATGGAAAAAGCGCAATTTCAATTTAGCCATTCCTGAGATTTTTTCCCCTTTTTGGGGGAGTTGGGGAGGGAGGGGTATATATGGCCCGAGGCAAAGCAAGGTAGATAGCTTGGAAGTCGACTGACAAAATACCACTGAAAAATGGAAGCAAGCTATAAATAAACAAGCAGCAATATCCTGTGTTATGAATATATAATTTTTGTCTTTAATAACTATTGAGGCCTGAGGGATAGTCTACAAATGGCTCAGTGAGCACTGATATTGTGATTGCAAATAGAACTCCTATTGAATTATTAAGGCAACTGCAGACTGGCATCTCTCTCATCAGGTGATCAGCCCTGCTGTCCACTGACACCTGTTTTGGAGCCTGGGGTTAAATTTAAATCCTGTAATGTTTTTTTTTCTTTTTTCACCCCAGGGAAATGAAGAACAACTTGGTTCAACTATTTTTTACAAAGAAAAAATAATGACACTGACTTTGAGTAGAGAGCATGGGGTTGAAGAAGAAACGGTTTTGATTATCTATTATTTGTTAGACATTTTTCAAGCAAAACTGCCAAACATTCTGTTTTTCCAGCTTCTCAAATGTGAAGATTTTCTCATTTAAATTGTATCTCTTTGTGTTTTGTAATTTGAAGTCATCCCAACCTCTGGGAAAATTTAGATTTTTTTTTTTGTACTAATTTCGATTAATCTTTCAATTAATGGACAAATGAATTGTTGAAATGAAAAAAAAAAATTGTTATTTGCAGCCCCACCCAAACCTTTTGAGTGCCTGGGCCTAGGTGTTTAGATGCCATGAATTGCAACGGCGCCGTTTTTGTTTTGCTTTGTTGCATGTCATTCACCATCTCACCCCTCATTTCCCATCATCTCTCTATACTTTTGGATGGTCAATGAAGACATGAAATGCCCCAAAACCTAACTTGTCAGGGGTAATTATATTGCTCTCTGGCTGCTGGATTGTTTGCTAATAAATTAAACATATCAACATCAAAAAGTGGTAATCTGTCGTGGCTATGTGCTTGTGTTTGAGTTCCTCTCCAAAAATGAATCATTGCGGCTTTAAATACATATTTAAATTTAACTTGTGCATTGTCAACCAAGAACAGATGTGCAATAAGTCAAATTACTGTTAGGTCAAATTTCCTGCAATGTTGCATCTCTAGCATATTCATTAACAGGAGTGATCATTACCCAGAAATGTGAGCACATATGCAAATATTTACCGGGTAACATTTTGTTTCTGACAGACTTGTAATATAAGAAAACAGTATTTTCCTGTGGTGCTTCCTGTGCTTCCCACAAGAAAAGATTAACACAGTGTGTGCGTGTCTGTTTTGGCTCTCTGTGGGTCATCTACATTATTAAAAATCTGTCTGAAGAATTTCAGTAGTTTGTGGCTAGCAATGTCAAATTAACATCCTCCCAATTGTCAGCTCAAAATGACTGGCTTCTTCTGCAGTAACAGTGTTGTTATGATTTGTCACAGCACTCTGAGCAACTAAAGATGTACAGTCTGTATGCTACGTGCAGTGTGACGTGAACTGTGATCGCTCTCAGATATTGGAGTACCTGCTCATCTTTTTAAAGGAAAAGCCGCTGTGCTGGTTATCAGTGTAAATCTTAGTTGGCTACTTGTCTTATCTCAACATTGCTGTGACTTCCCGTGCTTGTTTTGTCTTTTCCACTTCTTACCATGCGTAGCGGTTGCTAAAATCAACAGTATTTTCCTAGTGTGAGAAGCAAATCAGCAGGTAAATATTTTTCGAATGAATGAGTCCCTAAAAGGTCACCAATGACAAATGGTATTTAATGACTCAAATACGAAAAGCAACATCTGAACTTTATGGAAAATTTCATAGTTTGACGATATCAAAATGGAAACACTGAAATACAAATGGCGTACTTGTTTCAACATTTCTAGAGCCGCACACCATGACATTATCCTATTATACAGACCAGTGACAGGCTAGTGGAAAAACATTAAATCAAACCGCATATTCTGATCGTTTCCATTTGTAACCCCATTCACTCCTTATCCAGCAGCAGCAGCAAGTTCCAGTTTTGCAACAGTGCTTTAAGTCGTGCTGCCTGCCAATTTACATTTCATCAGGAATAACCTTTTCTTCTCTTGACGTATAAAACAGTGTAATGACTCAGAACTGCATTCATGGCTGCAGCTTTCAAATTCATTAGCAACCTAACATTAACACATCACTTTCTGTGACAGCGCAGAACTGCATGTTTTATGATGATAGTTAATGGTAGACTAACAAAGCTATAAAGGAGGCTGATGGGAGGCAGCAGCCATAGAAGACCCACTATGGAGCAGCCCATTGATTCTCTCTGGTACTCCATTGATTCGGTATGTTTTCCTTCCACTGCAGCCTGCTAATCGCTGGCCTATTAGGGAGATGGGTTCAAGCACTACTGTAAATTTGTAGGCATTGCCAAGAAATGAGTAGGTGGTTAGGCTGTGATGATTGATCATTACCTATTTCTGAAGATTTCATTGGTTACTCCATACTCTCTTCTTTCTTCGTTGAGCATTCAACATGAGAAAATGAGCACGAACGAAAGGGCAGCGGAAAACTTAACCACTTACATGTGAAATATCGTTCATAGAAACTGTCGTTCTAGCGAGAGATTGCATTGAGGACTAGAGTCCCACTAGCGTAACTCAATGAAATCTCCTTTATTTAGCGTTTTTTTTTTGTTTTTCTCTCTGAATTTTTTTTTATCCTTGCAGTTTGCCTCTATATACTGTCACTGATTTAGATAGTGACAGTGTAGTTACAGACAGGGGGAGTAAGAGGCGGATACGACATGCAGCAAAGGTTTGCCGCAGGAATCAAACTGCGGATGTAAACCACTAGGCCACCAGGACGCCACGTCATTGTGATTTTGAATGAGATGTTCTTACCTCTGGAGTATTAACCAGTTTCACTTTGGTTCTTTATTGTATAAAGTCATTTCTCAGCTAACCATGAATCAAACATGCAAGTGTTCATTTTACTTAAGCTAATCTTCAGCCTGCCATATTTGAGAACATATTATCATATAACACTGTAAAAAAAAAATTGTACTCTCAGTGAACAATATATGGAAATTAGAATACATTTCACAGGAAAATACTTCCATTTACAACACTTAACCAGAGGACTATTAACATACTGCTGTATTCCACGCCTTGCTACAATTCACAGTGGGTCATTTCTTATAATGAATTGCCAAATTATCAGGAGTGTTTTCTTGTCAAATAGGAAATGGTAATGATGATGACAAAAGAACAACAACTGCATAAAACAAGTTGTATCTTGCCCTGCAGCCAACAGCAGTGCAGATTTTTCCCCCTCTCATACACACAGAAACACTTCTCAAGCTGATAATCAGGCATTTATTCCATAAACAATGCTGGAACTGACTTGGGATTTGCCTAACAATGTCTCATTACTAGTGTATGAGCTTCTTTTTTTTCCTTGAGATAATGCAATTCGTCAAGGAGAGCAGAGGAGGGAGGGAGAGAGTGCGAGAGAACGAGGGGCGGGGGTGGAGCGAGGGGAGGAGGACAAAAACACTTATTAATTTGCACGAAATGGAATTAGCAGCAGGGAGTTAGAAGCGGCGGAGTTTCTAATTTTACCCTTGCCCCCGTGCGCCGATGGTAAATGGAGATTTGTCACACTCCACTTGGCTGGCTCCCCGGCTTGATGAGCTGTCTCTCTTGCAGGAGGCCTGCTCAGTCTCCAGCATTAGCCACAATGCCAGCACTCACATCAGTGCCACAGCCCCACAGAGTCGTCGGAGAGTGGGCGGAAGTGTCATCAGATGCCACATTTTACTGGTGACACTGAATAAAAAGGAGGATGTAAGAGACAAGCTTGTGAACTGTCTATGCACCCAACTATAGATGGGTGCATAGACAGAGACATAGATTCATGGATAAATAGCAAAAATAGATCATAAATAGATCGATAAACAGACTGTCAATACATTACATTGCTTGACACCATACATCACGTCAAAGAATCAAAGCTGTTTTGTGTTTTTAGTAATTACATGGCAGTCTTTTAGGGATGGAAAGCACAGCGGGGTTGCTGAATTAGCTGAACTCACTGCACTGTATTGTTTTGCAGAAGTCAACACAAACCTTAAACGTACCGAGTGCTTTTTTTGGGCATTTTTTGGATAGTGACAGTGAAAAGGCAAAGGGGTGTGACATGCAACAAAGGTCACAGACCACGCGTGATGCGTTTTAAATTTAATGTAACTGACCCAAAACGCGAGCTCCTTGGCTGTAATGATTTCACACTGCAGGATTTACAAGGATTCATACTGATAAGATTGAAGATTTGTGTTTATTTACGTACAATTAAATGTATTTAAATACAATTTCTCAACCACAAGTCTTGATCCTTATTTAGGTTCTGATTCTAGTAAAAGGGGATTTTACAGTAAATATACTGTTGTTCTCTCTCTGTGAGAGAGAGAACAGAAATAGTGACTTCATAAAAATAATGAATTTATATTGTGATATATGACAATAGCAAATAATATGAAAAATCATGACAAAATGTTTTTTTTTATCGCCCAGCCCTAATGGATGGATTGATAGACAGACAGACATTCATAGGCATGTGGCCAAATTCCAATAATCCAAGCTGCTGGCGCCCACAGAGCAGCAAGCATGATAAACAACATGCTGTTAAATAGGAGCACCGATCAATAACACACACACACATACAGAGAGTTCCCTGGTGAGAGCATCGAGAAGAAAATAACCTGCTAACCCCTCGCCCACCCTGCAGCCCTTCAGAGTTCAAAGGTCACAGTCAGTGATACGGCTGATAAACACAACTGGAGCATCTGTTGTTGTTCTGCCTGTTCAGCCCGTCCTTTACACTAGATAACAAGAGCTGAATTATCCCAGCTCTGCTTAGATGAAGTGCTATCTCCCCTCCCGGCCCAGTTCCTTTGATACATCGATCGATACATCTATAATGATGGGATCAACTGTTGGCAATCCGAGGTACAGTTTTGAAGCTCTTATTGCCTTCCAAATCCCTCCTTCCATCTCCAGCAAATAGGCACGTAAAATGTATTTATTGATCATGGTGTGCTTGCAGATATTCGTCTCTTTGTTACTGCACTCCTTCGCATCTGCACCCGCCCTCACTAACACAGAGAGAAGAGGAGGAGGAGGAGGAGGTGGAGAAGTGTGGGGGAGGGGGGAGGGGGGGGGGGATAACATTGTCATATAGAGCTTTAATTGGAAGCATCAAAAGCACAAAGAGGGAGGGATAGTGTTTATTTTCTGGATGTATTCCTCATTTTGCACGGAGATGGTTTGTTTATCCATTTGCCAAAGTTCCTCAAAGCCCGGGTCAGGTCAGTCTGGCTGCAAGGCCACAGACATCCCTCACTGATTAAAAGGAAGCAACTGAGACACATACACACACGAACGAACGCACACACACACTGTGCCTGCAGCTCTGGCCTGGTGATAAGGATCCCAATGTGTCTGACAGCGAGGATGACTGCAGAGTGTGAGGGAATTAGAGGGATTAGAGGGTTATAGAGTAGCGTGATAGCCTCTGGGATGACGGAGGGATTAGCCCGATTATCTCACTCTCTCTCTCCCAGCCAGGCAAGGCCTAGTCTGGAGCTGAAAGCTGCCAGATGTGGCACCTACAGATAGAGAAAGGAGGAAACAACCTGAGGGAAGGAGGGAGCAGGAGGGAAACGGGGAAAAAGAAAAATTGGGGGAGCAGGAAAGGTACAGTGAGGGGAAAGAACGAAGGAGAGAGGGAAATTGTTAGTGTGAAGGGAAATGTTATAAATATAGCCAGTAAAAAGGGGGGAAAAAGAAGATCAGGGAGAGAAATGGGAGGAAATTGCATGGGGAGTGACAGACAAGGTAATGATAGTGGAGAAAAAGAGGGAAGGGAGACGAGATAGAAGGCAGAACTCCCTGTTGGCTTGGCTTCGTTCTCATTCCCTCCAGTGCACATTGACTCCCTGCTCGGCTTAATATGGGATTTCATCAAGGTGGTGCTTAGACCAGCTTTACATTTTAATTTGCGGATTTTGCTGGCAGTTTTAGTCCATACCAGGGGCTGTATACAGTATGGCATCTACTGTTTGTGCATTTATAATCAGTCAGGATATTATTCTGGGCCACACTTGTACTACTGTCAACCTATTGTCTACTGTTCTGCAAATGGCAATTGTTTGGTGACATTCATGTGCAAAACAACGTAATCTCCCATGACTGCATGTTGTACACATTCAGAACAGGACATGTACCCGAGTACAATACAATAATAGTAGTGAAATAGCCAGAATAGTCAGGGGATGTTGTGTACCACAAGAACTATGAGACACAGATTTTATGTCCACATTCATTAAATTCATACTTCATGTTAGATGTAGTAATGTTGCAACGCAAGGACAAAAAGTATTTATAGTACAAATGTATAGTTGATCTAAAGCATGAAACCCTAATGTGAATCAGATGTTTTAATGTCCACCCGCTGGGGAAGATGTTTCTCTGAAACAACCACAGAAGACTGTGAAGAGCTGTTTTCATCTTAAGAGTGAGTTGTCATACATGCCTTATAGTGGTGTGTGCCTGTCTTGTGCTGTGTTCTGCGGTGTAATTTTATGGGTTGGCCAATTTGGAGTGGGTTGAGTGTGAAAGCATTGCATTGTTAAAGATATGTGGTATGCCAGTCACAAGAGCTGAGCTGAGCTGAGCTGAACTGAGCAGAACTAATGACTGACGGCTTCAGTTTGGCACCAATCAGCGGGACAGCAATTAAGTTGTGAAACCACATGTTGCACATTGTACAAACCCACCGTGATCTATATCTACATACATTTGTATATCTTACTGTACTTGCGTGTGCCAAATCATTCTAGGCTTGATGAAGGCTAGTCTATAAAATGATACATTTATCAAACTGTGAGCCCTTTTTCCACCGTAGGAATTTAAACAAATGTAGCATGTACGCATTTTCACAGCTTCTACTTTTGTTTCCACTGTTCTTCACCTGCTGTGGGTGCAAGTTTCAGGAACTACTTTTCATCGCTGCTCACGAGGTGTTACTTACTGCAAGTTGTAGGTACTTTCAAGCGTTGCCAGCAGTGCTGTTGATCATTATTGATCAAACGGATGTGCCATCACATCACAAGGTGGGCAACCACAAACACAACAATCTCACCATTTTATTAACACATTTATTCCGACTTTCCTCATCATGCCAACACACTGAAAGTTTGTGAATATATCCAAAGTAAAAGGCTGTTTGGAGGTCACGTACATCATGACTGACTGAATAAAGACATAGAAACTGTCAGTTTGACCAGTTTGCTTGTCACTCAAGTGAGGCAGTGGAAGCACTGCGGATAAACTGAAAAATGTAGTTTGAGAATTAAAAGGGTTTGCAATGCGATGTACATGTTAGTTCTCAATTCTCTGATCTTGATTTTGTGTCTTTGCATATGAAAAGCTCCAAAGATACTATATTTGGGCCGATCCAGGCATATTTGAACGATTGGGTAAAATAACATCAATCAAAATTTGATTCTTTCTTTACTGAATACGACCACCAGACTTATAGCATTTTACTCCATGTGTGTGAAAATTAGAGTAGTTCCAACAACTCCAGCAGAGAGATGCGTTCACTAGGAGTGGGCAATATGCCCCTAAAATAATATCACAATATTTCAAGGTTTTTGCGATATCGATATTTTGGTGATATGACAAAATACTAAAAAATATTTTATTATTAATTTCAAGAACACACTTTTGCAACAAAATATAATTATAGTTTTATGTCAGCAAAAATGTAACAGTTTGCCTTAAATTATCAGTAAAAATTAAACTGAGCGGCTCTCCGTTCTGCTCCGCTTTAAATATTGCAAGTCTATTTTGTGACGGGAGCAGATTGAGTTGGGCAGGAAGTCAGACACAGGAACGAGCACCAGGTCATTTATCAAAATAAAACACCCTGTGCAGACTATCGGCCTTAAAAACAGACAAAAAAAGAAACCATTTAACTACTTAGCCTACTTACCCGTGGTAGAAGCACAAAAACCAAGCAAAAATAACCAAATTAATAAAATCTGAGCAAGACAACAAAAGCGGGCCGGCAAAACGCTCCACTTTTGAAACGCTCCTGGGGGGTATGAAGCCATGAGGATGACGTAACAAAACCGAGTTGCAGACGTGAGGTTATAGAGCCTTGCCCCTGGGTATTAAGGTGTTATCTAAGTAAATAATGACCGCAAGTTTGAGTAAAGTATGATAACTTGTGCTGGCAATTTCCCTTTAGCCATGCTTGCTGCTGTGCGTAACATTTTGAATCAGGACCTTCAGTATTTTGACCAAGAACTTTGTGTAAAACAAGGTGTGCAAAATTTAGAAGGCTGCAGCTGTCATTTCAATACAAGGTTTAAGCATTAAAGGGCGTGGGGGGATCTGGGCCAATCGGGGACATCCCTCATTGCACAGCCTTGTTTTCTGTCCATATTAGTGCCTTAGGCCAACTCAATTTATGAGTATAAGTATTTATACAAAAATAAATTGTGGACATCATTAAAGTATTGTAGCTTTAATTGAAGGAATGTTCTACTTTTTCTTCACATTTTTCAACTCTTGTGGCTTTTAACTGCTTATACATGTGTACCCTATCTCTCTTTTACATGGATATGCCAAATATCCCGAATAACATAAATTTTTCTATACGTCGTACTCAGCATTTGATGCTCATTACACATGGACTCTCATTCCTGCGAATGCAATGAAATGCAAAGCTAGACACCATCATGTCTATTTTTAAGGCCCACTTTTTTGTTCTCAACATGTCTGTTGTCTCACAACCCCAGTAGTGGCTTACATGGCCTAAATATGCTGACAGGGAAACTGAACCGTTATATCTTGTACTAAAGCCCGCAAACCCAAAAGCCACAAGTAGCAGCCTCTCTAAACCCAGAGCTCTCAGCCTCCTGCTGCACTAAAACCATTTACGCTTCGAACACAGACCTACCGAATAATTTTAATGAGCAGTCTGCACTTTGCACCCTCTTCCCAGCTTATAACAGCTTTTAAGCAAATGTTAAATGGAGTGTTTTTATCTTTCTTTTAGTTTCTCATTGTGTTTAAGAGTTTGTTTCAGTCCGGATATCTGACGTAGAAACTGTAACACCACATGCAGTTGTGGGTTACTGTATTCTCTGGTGGCTCACATCTACACAGGATGTGCCGACAGAGCTGCTTGAAGGTTTTTTTTGTAGTGAAGTGGATAGATTGTTTCCGTGCAGTTTGTCTGTGCATGTGTGTGTATGTGAGTCTCTGTGCTGTAAACAAGATTTTGCTTCTGCCCTCAAACCATGGCCGACAGAGTGCTCCTGTGTGTGTGACGGCTACACACAAATTTTTTCCACGGGTTATTGGGTATGGTGAGTTGTCATGGCAACTGGTGAGACGTTGTTCACTATGATTCTTTTCCTCTTTCTTCTCAATAAAGAAAGAAGCAGGATGCAAATTGACTCCCCCTACCAGCCAAACTCAATCAGATAAACGTAGCCTGAACTAGTTGCAGATTGGGAGAAAGCAGAGTCTTGTTTATTCTTCCAAGCAGACGTCTTCCACACAAGCATAATGAGCAAAACCCTGCGTAGGAACATCAACTATTTTTCTGTTAATTTGTGTGCAGTTATTATGTTGGAACTTCTTGACAACCAGGTACAAAAACATTCTGAACAACCACAAATTTCACAGTAAGCCACAACATTTCCATTCGTGTTTGAATATATCTTCGGCATATGAATATTTAATTTTCCAAAACAAACTTTCTTTCTTTAGATTGAATTAATTGATCAATTATGACTATACAGAGCAGAAAAAGCAACATATTTAATTTCTCCTGTTCTTACACCGCATGAAATCTCTTTTCTACATGAGCCTAACGTGTCATCTGCATGTTTCCATCCTTTGACCTTAACTGAACTTATCCGTTATCTTTGATGTGTTCATGTGCAACGCTGTCAAAGTTGTTAAGGTAATGTATATGATAAGTCAGAATGGAAGCAGATGAGTTTTGTATTTATCTTCCCACTGCTAAGCGTTGCAGTTTATCTCAGAGTCAGAACGCGTTCACACATACCCACATGCTTATAAAAAACATCCAAAATGGTTCACACACTACTCACATCTTTCATATCTGATATGTCTTCATATATGTGTGTGTGTGTGTGTTTGTGGAGGCATGTCTGCATGTGGTCACTGATGTGTGCAGGCAGCAGACGTGTTCTTCATTTCTGGCTGACATGGTTTGAAGCCACTGTCGACCACACGGCAGAACTGCAAGTAAAAGCTACAAAACAACATGCAGAATTAACAAGAACACTCAACAATCATGAATTAATCACAATATAATGGACAATCAACAGCGGTATATTATGATGATGTTTTTATTTTTTTTGGCAGCCAATTCATATTTTGACATTTATGGATTTTAAATTGTTTGTACTGACAAGTCAAAAGGTCCCCCAAAACACTGCAATTACTTTAATGGGTCAAGAAATTAATATCGTTACTGTGAATTGTAAAACAGAGTCAGTGTGAGTCAGCTAGGGCTGCAACTGACAATTATTTTCATTATCAATTCATTATTTTGATTTCTCAATTCAATGTCCAAAAAAGAAAAAAGTTAAACACCACAATTTCCAAAAGCCAAACTTGGTATATTCAAATGGAGTGCTTTGTTTGACGATGAGACTAAAACCCAAAGAAAGTGTGTTTAATATCAGAACATTTAAGAAGGTGGAAAGGTGGAATTTGCCATTGCTTAAAAGATTATCTAAAAGATTAATCAATAGTTGCCAAAATATTTCCGTCAATCGACTAATTGTTGCCGCTCTAGAGTCAATTCTGGGCTTTTTTTGGTCAAAATTCAAAGTTCAATTTAACACAGAGAAAGAGACAGACAGACAGACAGGGAGGGAGGAAGAAAGAACAATGAGAGAGAAGTTTGGAGAAAATAGGCTACCCCTACACAATTGCATAACTGTGACCTATAATACACCACAACCAAGACGAAGAGCAAAAGTTGGATGGAAACTGTTTGAGTGTGTGTGTGATTGTGTGCATGTCTGTGGGTGTGTAAATGTGCATCGATGTGCAAGATGACACACTGTATTTCAAATGTGTAAACTAGAGCAGTGGAGGTGTGTCTGAATATGTGTGCGTGTGTGCACACAGAAGGTACACACCTGCAAGATTTAGATGTATTGGTTTCCGTCTTTTTTTGCAAACGGTGCTTCATAGAATGCATTGAAAGCACATTGTTTTTGCTGCGCTGCTCGCCCACAAACCCGCAATGACAATCTCATGGCTAAGTTGTCAACATCAATACATTAGAGGGATTGTTCATCATATTGTTTTCTGATCAAGATGGATTACTCTTCATCAGGAGCTCGCAGAGGTTTAGGTTCGGAGATATGAATTCATGTCGATGCATTTGATGGAATAGTGAGGCTGAGAGATTTTAGATTGAGATCTCCATGCCTTATTGAATTTCTCAGGGGTGGATCAAATTACTTTTTTTGTCAATGCACTGAAAGAGCTGTAGGCTCTTGCTTTCTCATTTCTCTGTTTGTGTTATTTGTCATGTAAAGACAGAATAGCATTCTCACAGCTTTTAGGCAACATTTATATCTATGCTGAGGCCTAAGGCACAAACATCCCAAAAGCCAGTCTGCTCCTCTGTTTTATATTCCTGAAAAAAAATCTTTACAGTTGGACTTCCCCTCTCTGCCTCTGGATTCCTTTCACTTATCCTTTACTTCAGAGCACATTTAGTTGCTGCAACATAGAGAAAGGAGAGCAAATTGAGCCTTAAATCTAAACATGTGACATCAGAAGACAAAATGGCAGTGTTGACAGGCCCTGGACCACCCACAAGCACTGTGGCTTCCCTCTAACTGAATGTGGACTGAATTAGATGTTGCCTCAAACCGTTACCCCAGAGCTTTTATTAACCACACTAGAACCAAATGCATCTGCGGCCTGTTTTGACTTCTCCTTTTGACTCTATCAAGCATGTGTTTCTAATATTGAGGAAGTTGTATATTCAAACTTAAGGTTTTTAGAGAGGTCTTAAAAATGGAGGGTGAATAACACATTGTGTGCATTTAGATGCAGAGAGTGTCTGAGTGTGTATGTGAGACACAAGGTTCACATTTTTGTCTGTTTAGGGTGGAGTGTGTGACACATACAGTATTACCACATGGAGATAGTTCTGCATTCACACAACTTATTATTACCACAAAGTGTGTGTGCATTTAGATGCTAGTGTTAGAATGAATGTGTCTATGCTGTGTGTGTGTTTGTGTGTGTGTGTGTCAGTTAATGAAAAGACAAGCACAAAACAGATACACACACGAAAATTATGAAGGTTGGGGATGTATGCCATCTGTGCTTGTGCTTGCTATGACAGAGGTAAAGCAACTGGAGCCCATCTGGACTACACACACACACTCAGGCACACAAATGTGCTTTACTTTTGTGATCACATTTGCATGTAATTATGTGCAGTACAAATGTTTATTTACAAACTTGCACAACACATGTGGACAGATATTAATAAGATAAATATATATTTACGGGTATGTGCTCCTCTAAGCAAGTGCACACAAACAGATGCACACACACACACACACACACATCCCACACAAACACACACTTTCTAGTTGTAGTGGAAAATTACTGGTCTCCCATGCACGCCTGTATGGTTATGGGAGCCATGGAGAGAGGGAATGGGCTATTTGTGGTGTCCTGCTGACTGGACCAAGGGAGAGCAGACCAAAGCTGTGGTGAGGCTTGAAAGAAGAATGGAGCGGGGTGTCATTAGGCTCCAGGCCAGAGACCTCCATTTAATCTCTGTTCTGTCTCTCTCTGGTCTGCTGTAGAGCCACACTGCAGGTAGTGTCTGTGCAGGACACACACTCAGTTCGAGAGCTGCTCCTCACCTCAGATCACAGAGGTGAAACGCAGAAGAGGTAAAAAAAAAAACGCGTTCAGGAGTTGTGAGACGGTAGGAGCCGCATGTTCTGAAATAATCTAAACACCAGCATCTAAACAGACCAAAGTGAATTTTGCTGGTAAGTTTACATGCTGTTTAATGAGCTGCAGCTGACCAGCTAATTAGCTATCTAGACTATAAACTGACGTCAGCAGTGCACTTTGAATGATGGATGTTTGGTTGCTCGTTCAACAAGCTAAGGATCAGGACAAGATGAGTGTTCATGTTTGTGAGTTAGATTGTAGGAGACTAGCAGTTTGGTTGTCTGACATTTTCTTTCAGGTTGGTATGGTAGATGGTTCTATATATTACAGTACCCATGTGCTGCAGCAATGGTTGCTATGGCGGAGATGCCAGTCAAAAGCGTAAGTCACAGCTGGAGAACTTGCCTCGAAAAACTAATTTTTCTCCTGTGATGATTATGACAGACAAACGTAGCCACAGTAAAGTCACCCATTAGTTTGTGGACTACCGTTTGGAAGCCTTGAGTTTGGCATTTTGGCCGTCTCCATCTTGTCTTTTTGGAGCCAGTGGAGTCGCCCTGTGCTGGCCATTAGTAAGAATACAGGTTTAAGGCACTTCAGCGTTGGCTTCAGTTTTCAGATCCAGAGGTTGGCCTTTGAGACTATATAGTCTGCTTTGATCCTCTCAGGTATTAGACACATCAGTATCCTGCCCATCCGTAATTAGTCTGAATATAATTTTGGCCCAGCCTGATTTGGGTCCCTGGGTAGGGCGTGAGGTTCAGGGAACAAAATTGACTTCTAATGTGAGCGCATGTCAAGCCATATGGACAAGGGCATCTCTCAATATACAACAGATAACATATAACATTTGCTGCACTTCGTCCTTAAGGCTTCCCTCTCCTCAAACAACAAATGAGCAGCAACAACAGCATTTGCGACAGCAGTATTGATTTTAATAGCTGTGGTCGCCGCAACTGTTGTGCTGCTTGGCCTGCTTTTATGAGCAGCCATAAAATAACAGAGAGGAGATGGCCTGGATGCTTTCCATGTATTACAATCAGAATTTATAAATTGCCCCATTACCCACCTTTCCACTGGTTACTCTTGGAACATTAGCAATTATTTCCACATGGGTCACATTTATAAAACCAATAATCTAGTGATTTAAAGCCTTGGTAGAGGAGCTGGGCTGCAGGCTTTCTGAGGCAAAAGGGCCTTTGCCTTTAAGACATCGATTTCAGGCTGCTATTAGATGGGCTTTGCAGGGACAAATTGCTTCTGGGTTTGTCTAAGGAGAGAGATTGAGAGAGATAGAAAGAGCGACGTCGAGAAAGAGGAGAAGGAGATCATCCCAGTACAAGTGTGGGTGTCTGGTTAGATGAAGTAGTTAAAGTTATAAAAGCAGGTGTTATGACTGTGCTGACACAAGGTCAATGTGTTTGTAGCATTGTGCGCATTTTAGTCTATGAGGCTAAAAATTAATTTCTGAAGTCTGTTTCCTCACTGTGTGCTGTCCTTACCACTTTCTGTTTAGATTGTGATCTGTTTACTTAATTTCCCTTCGGGGATGAATAAAGTAATCTATCTATAAGGTTTGCACTTTTGTATGTGCATTCAGTGTAAGAGTGTGCATGTTGGTCTGAAACGCTGAGGCAGGCTGCGGCTTCCCAGTCAGTGTGTGCTTATGGAGATGGATGGCTGCAGGAGGTGGTGGGAGGTGAGAGAGAGAGCCTGTGCTGCATGGCAAAACTCCTGATGACCGCCCACCCACCCATCATCCTATTACTACTCCCCTGGGAGAGAAAAAGAGACAGAGCGAGGGAAGGCAGCGGGATGAGAGAAATAATAGATAAAGTGATTCAGGTCTGAGGATGAAAGTGATGGAGGGCTCAGTGCAGAGATGGGGTGTGGAAAATGGGCGTGGAAAGGAAAGACAGGGAAAAGGAAAGAGAGGGCAAGATGAAGCATTGATAAAGAAGGAAGAGAGGCCAATACAACAGTCTACACATGGAAATGGAGTGCAAGTAGATTATGAGTAAACAGATGGAAGGAGGCAGTGGAGGAAAAAATATTCAGATCCTTTACTAAAGTAAAAGTAACAATACATGTATAAATACTCCATTACAAATAAATGTCTTGCATTCAAATTCTAACTTCAGTGATAAGTATTACCAGCATAACATACTTCAAGTATAAAGTCCTTGTTTTGTAGGTAAAATGTCCTGCTAAGTAACTACGGATGTCAGACAAATGTAGTGCAGTGAAAAGTAAAATAATTCTCTCTGAAACGTAGGGGAGTAAAGGTACAAAGTAGCATAAAATTTGAATACTCAAGTAAAGTACAAGTGCTTTAGAATTGTACTTAAGTGCAGTACTTAAGTAAATGTATTTCAGCTGTGGAGGAGAGGGTAGAAATGAGAAGAGAAAAGAGAAAAAGATAGTGTGTGTGTGGAGGCTTGGACAGGCTTCTGTGACTTCCCTGACCCACCAGAGCCCCTCAGCGAACTAATTTACACTGAGTGACAGCACTGCGTGACATCCAAGGTACTTGGGAGGCTGTACACACACACACACACACACACACACACACACACACACACACACGCACACACCCTACATTTGGAGGTCATTCTTGAAGTTATTTGCAGTTGCCTGCTATTTGCATGCACATGCATGTACATGTATTTGTGTGTATTTTACATGTGAATAATATCTTTTCATCATTATATTCATACAGACTTTCAGTTAAATCAGGTCTTGACCTGGTGTCATTTAAGTCAACAATTGGTGGTTGAGCTCAGAAGTCTTCCGTATGTGCTCTTGTTTTTATAGCGAGAGGGAAGCGGTCGGGTAATGCATCATGAACATTCCTTGAACTACAGCATAACCCAAAACTGCCACTCACTCAATCCTGAAGAGAATTGAGTCTTTTTCTGGTCCATGAAAGACACCGGATGATCTCCTGCTGGTGGTTATTTAAGGATAATTCTTCTATTTTTGAAACCTGGGGTCTGTCTGAAGATGGCTGAAGTCTCTTAGTTGTGGGGACCCAACAATCTTTTTTTTCTTAATTTGCCTTCAATTGTGGGGAGCGTGCACAAACCATATAGAGAGACACACATGTTCACGGTAAACACGTAATGTTAAGGCACAGATGCAAGTGCATGAGAGAAAAATTAAGACACACACCAGTAAACACATACACACATAAGCAAACAGTTATATGTACGCAAAAATGGCCACAGAATCACATACACACACATAAACACACACATTCACATGCACACAGTGTGGTCCAGCCCTTGGCTCTCAAGTCTGTAATGAAGCCTTAGTGAAGGTCTACCAAGGAGGCTGGAGGAGTCAGCCAAGTCGGCCTGCGGTCTCATTCAGACAACCACCTCGCCTTCGCCAGCTACCCAGGCCTCAGTGTTCAGTCACTGGGTGGGATGGCCAGGAGATCTAATCCGGCAAAGCCGGAGGGTGGAGGTTTGAGGAGGACTCCTCTAGATGTGGTTACTGTGGGACACCAAGAAGGGCCGTCACTTATTTGGTGCCACAAAAGGGCAAAGGCGGCCTTTCCTGTTCTTTACCCTGGTCTCCTGGCTTGCTGACGAGTGGAGCTCACCACAGACAAGACACTGTGAAAACCAAAGTACAGAATGAAAACTTAACAAATCCTGTGTTTACCCGTCACTTCCAGAACAACAAACACGCAGAGAATGTTTAAAAGTGGAGCTCAGACTATTAACAGATGTGGATTCCTCTCACTTTCCACTGGCACGCCACACATCTTCACAAATATACAAACACACATACAGAGACTCGCTGTACCACTGTGGCTTCCTCCATACACACAATGAACCCACCACAATGACCTGGCAAGGCCTACCCCATGCTGGAGCGTATATTTACTCCACAGCAATTTACCCTTGGGCTTTGACAGCTCATCGTTTATGCCACTGTGGCGTTGCAGGGGCACCACTCCCTGTCTGTCTGTCCGTCTGTCTGTCCATATGTGTCTCTGTCCATCTGTCTGTCCTCCTTGACTGAGCGATGATCCTGGATCACAGCCGGAGACAAAGCCAAAGGTGTTTTGAGGTCACAGTGATGGCTGACATGTATTTATGTTGATGATTTCTTGTATGATTTTGTTTGGTAGGACTCATACTTGGGGTTCAACAGTGCATATATTTGTCCCAGAAAGGTACAGGGCGTTCATTTCTGTACATGACTTCATTCATTAAGCAAAAATTAATTAGGCAGTTGGCTCTAACGGTTGATATGTAAAAAGTTCATTTTTAATTATGATGCACTCGAATCAATGGACTGTTTTAGCTACATTAGACGTGTTTAGCCTAGTCGGTCAACCACTTTGTTCCAGGCTGAATCATCTCAACAACCATTAAATGGATTGTCATCAACTTTTATACAGACATTCATGGTCCCCAGAGGAAAAAACCTACTGACTTAAGTGATTCACTGACTTTTCCTGTAGCGCCACCATGAGTGAAAAGAAATGACCGTAATAAGCAGGACCCTAAAAGTGAGATACATCACAAATTGTGGAATTTGTGCACCGTTACACCCATAGCTCATGCTCAAGGATCTGATTCTGTTCAAAATCTGAGTAATGTGATGTTACTCAGTGGTATTTAGCTGTCAACATGTTATGTCTGAGAAACATTTATTTCTCTTTTCCCTGATTCTTTTGTGAACCGCAGTTTTAAATTCGTCATCCCCACTGCTAGATTGTAGGTTGATGTAACAACAGCATTGAACATGTCTCGGTGTCTTATTGAAGTAATTAGCCTGTCTTAACCTTTAATCCTCACTAAATTCTTCTGCCTCAACAGATGAGACTTCCCTGGCCTGGCTCAATATTGTCAATTATGCCTGTCACATGGAAAATGGTAACCAAGCCAATTTCCTCTCTCACTGTCTTTCTTCTTCTCTTGAATCGCTTTGTCTTTCTTCTGCCCTGTGACTATAATTGCACATTTCATAATGACACTAAGCAGACATAGACACAGATAAAGAGAGAGGGAGAGCTGGAGAAGGGGAGAGTACTCAGAGTACCCTGTGTTTCCAGCTTAATTGATGACAACCACAAGTGAAGTTTGGAACCTCTGAGCTCTATCCTGTCAACATTTCAAGGACAGCATGGGCTCACTTGGATTGGGATGATGTTAACGTAGAAGCTATGTTTTGTCCAAATCCCTACAGTGGTGGTGCAGGACTGTTTTACGCACATAGCAATCTGCAGGAGGCTAATTTAAAGACGCCTGTTTTCCATAGTAAACAAAGCATTTACAGCTTGTGTGGTAGCATTCAACAAGTTTGCAGTGTGCTTGATCTCAGTGCCAGTGATGATGCATATGGTTTAAATGGAGTGCATGAAGACGTTATAATCAAGCAACAGGTACCCAGTCTTTTATATGGTCGGGAGACGAGGGTAAAGTCAAAAGCAACAGCAAGTGCTCCCAGCTATGAATTAAAAAGGGAGGGGGAAAGAAAATGTGTCTCCTTTGACTGCATGTTGCTTAATTCTCTCTCTGGGCTTTGGCAAGCCAAGCCCGATGTTAAGTGGCTTCTTGAGTTTATCCAGCGAGGTCAGAGGGAAAATAAAAACATCACGCGAGAGCTACAATTACAGCCCTCGAACATGACAAGCGTCTGTTTTTGTGCTTTTGACTGAGGGCCCACTTTTAATGGTCGGTTCTGGCTGCAAGATAAACAAACAGTCATAGGGTTAGCATAACCCCTGTCTACAAGCTCTAGCCAGCCCCAGCCAGCGAGACAGCCAGGGAACCTAAACTCTGCCGCAGCACCAGGCAGCAACAGCAGAAGCAGCGGTGGTTTTGGCGGCAGGATAAATTACAGCATGGAGCAAAGCTGTGGTTTGTATACAGCATACTCACACAGTCACTCGCTTTTCCTTTCACTCTTTCTCTCTCTCTCTCACACGCTCAGACTAGTTCCACTCTGTGCTGCTTTCTGAGCTTTTGACTGGACCGTTCAGGTTAGACACATGAATGCACAAACACACACACACACACAGATGCAGTGACTTGGGTGGGCCCTTCCCTTTCCCACAGGTGTCTCCAAAGTAAGCCCAGCAATCATCATCGCATCTGGCAAGACTTCCAAACCTACAAACCTACTGACCTCATCAAGACACCAGCAAACTCTTAAATTATTGGTTCCAAATCCTGTGGGAGAATCTAAGCTAATGGGATCTCATTATATGAAGCATAAAAAGAATCCCATCAGGTGACATTTACGTATTGCATCATTCTGTATTCCCATCTAGTCGGGGCCCGAGGGGCCAATCAGAGATCAGTTCAGCTAGATGTCCTCTCAGACTGACACCCTGTTTGGAACAATGAGATAAACTATGATGAATGCTGATAGTAGGGTTGGAGTTGTGCTGTAATAGCACATGATCTGTGTGATCACATTGTGAAAAACAGATGGGTGCACCCTCTGGTTATGGCTTTGCTGCACTTTTTAATGTGGATAATGTGCACATTATGCTAACACTAAGTGTGATAACATACATTGGCATCACATTATATCTTCTGCTGTGTGTTTTACAATAATGATCGAATGTTTTGTTTTTGTTTTTTCCCTACTGAATGTTCCCTAATTTTATACTCAAGGGATGGGGAAGTGGTCAAATGGGCCCATTAGTACTTTAGGGATATGAACATTAGTGTAAACCTGTACACCTTTTGAGTGCTACAAACAAATTAAAACATTTTACATGGAAGTCATCTTCAACAAACTTTCATAGTTCATCTGTATTTACAAAACCAGACTAATTTACTGTAGCTCACATATATTTGATAATAGCTACAGATAGCTGAGATACTTAGAACTACTTAATTATTATTCTCAAATATCATCACTACATTTCAAAGGGTTATTGCATGTTTTGTATATAAAGTAAGCTATGTAGTTTTTCTAAGTCCTGGCAAGTCGTGTTTGATCATTAAAGCTGAAGATATATGATATGATCTAAATAG
This sequence comes from Lateolabrax maculatus, assembly GCA_031216445.1. NCBI lineage: Eukaryota > Metazoa > Chordata > Actinopteri > Acropomatiformes > Lateolabracidae > Lateolabrax > Lateolabrax maculatus. The sequence goes on from CM062198.1 coordinate 25,846,681, forward strand.
ATCCTGTTGACAGCTCTCAGTCTCTCCTGTGGATATTCACCTAAAGTTACGTTATGATTTCACAGACTGACAGGCTACTGCTGAGCTCTGAGTGCTCTGGAAATCCAGATCGAATTGATTAATATATTGATGTTATGTGCTTCAAATTATAACTAAGAGAATCCAACTGTTGTTTATAATCAGCTAGTGTTATCTGTCAGCCGGAGTGCCATTCGACTTCACCACAAGGAGCTTAAAAATTACATTTATCAGCCGCTAATCTGTCAGTGTGTTTTTAACAGCAAAAATATGTAATTTTCACTATCTTTTTAAGTACAAAAACTATACAGAGTGGTGTTTCTCTCTCTCTAACAAACCCTCTTTGGCAGAGTGTACAGACATCTGAGTGTGATTCATGTTTTTTCAGCTATTTTATTTAATTTTTTTTTTATAGCCTGGTTAATGCTAACTCACAACAATAACATTAATTGACTCAAACTGAAATTCCAGATTTTATGGAGGGCAATTGGGCTCAAGGACGTTGTAGTGACGGTACATTTGATGTTAAAAGGGGGTCATTGTTGCACGGGTGCACTCAGACTCAAACCCTTTACTCTATGCTTCATATTCTGCAGACTTGGAGTGCATACATACCATTTAGTTAGAATTCTGGCTTATGTGTGTGCAGGCATTGAAAACAGCAAAGCCAGGATGTACTGAGGAAACACTGCAGTTTGAGCTTTTCCTCCTCTGTGCCTCATTGACTCTGAATGTGTAAACAAAGTCGTCTTTGAACATGTTTTCTCGGTCTTTGTACCGTGTTCACACCTGCTGCTGAGTTCCTGTAACAGATGCATCCATACTTTAGGGTCACCACGCACACTCCTGCACAGTGTTGTTAGCACACAGCTACACACTCACAGGCATGCTGTAGAGACACTCAAAGACACCGCTCACAATTAACAATGTATTCGCACATGATTATTATGTACATGTACACAAAGGAAAAACACAGACCTACACAAATACACACTGGCAGAAACACACCCATACACCCACACACCTGCTGCTCGTCCTCCTCCAAAGCCCCTTGTGTTAATGGATGGGAGTCTAATTACTACTCTCGCACTGGGACTACTTTCTCCACACTTGTCTCCCAGGACATGTGTGCACGTTAGTGTGAGCGTGCAGGCGTGAGTGTGTCTGGGAGTGGTGGGGTTAGCTACTGTCAGCACAGAGCTCACACACACTGCTCATTAGCAGACTTTCTCTCTTCCTCTCCTTTTGCTTGCCGCTCGACACGTTCGCACAGACGCACTCGGCCTCATACAAAACACTGTTAAACACAGCGTAATGTTCAGCCGAACATCAAGGTAGTAGCAACTTAGCTTTGCTTGTGCATTTTATTTTAAGATAGAGTTTATTTCCTCTCACTCCGTCTGCCTTTTTCTCTGACAGACAAAGCTGGGGAAAGAGACAGCAAGAGATGATTGGTGCGCCTAAAGCAAGACACAAAACCAGACAGACACACTTCCCCATTCAACCACCACACTTCTGGTTAAAAATAACGACAAGGAACTGTGAGCTACTGACTCCTTCTCTCACGGTACTAATGCACACATCTGCGTGCACAATCACACTGTCACACACACACAAATTCACAAACGCAGCGCTGGTGGTGGCTGAGGTATTCCGAGTCTGTGTTTTGACACGGCCTCGTCTGTGACGCAGTCTGTGTTGTACCATAAACTGCCTCTGTACTAGAGTGACCTCCCCCACCACTTCCTCTGTGTCTCTGTGTGTTTCATCTTCCCTGTGGTTGTCAGACTCGAGGTCTAAGTGGAGCACAGAGGAGCAGAAAGGTCTTCAGAGGAAAGATTGCTGTTGAGAGCGTCTGCAGCTCACAAACAAAGGCCACCTGGCCTCCTAGCAGCGGGACGGAAATGTGCTCTCCCCGGTGCTACAGTGACAAGTGTGTGCTAATAACAGGGTCCACACACTCTTGAGGCCTAATTAGCCCTTCAGCTAATGTTGTGCTAATCATTCACAAACGCTGCAAAAACTTTGATGTTTATATTTTCTGTTCTCATTTGTCTGACGCATGTTTTCAATCTGGCATAGTAAAGGATGGAGTGGACATTTGCAGCTCCTTAATGCAACTCCTGTTTAATGCTTTATTAATGTGGTGTTAATGACAAACTCATATTTTTGTGGTAATAACAAGCTTGATTCTAAATGACCAAAATAAATATTTTTGTTTGTGATCTCGATGTGCAGGATAAAAGCCACAGCACTATGTAGTTTTTGCCATTATCAGAATGAAAAGTACACCTTTTGAAATCTCACCTTCAAAGGGCGATGAGTGTTTTTAGTGCACTGATCATTTTCATTTAATTCACTGACTGATTGAACTTGACTTGAAATGGACAATTTATTTCATCCTTCTCTTTTCAGATTTCAACTTTTCTCATTTTTTTTTGGTCAAAGACCTAATCAGTAATATTCCCTAAAAATAAGAGTTATATTCATGTACATAACTGAGGAGTTATTATTATAGGAAATTTTGTGTGCTTCTCGACCGATCAAGTTTGAAAGCATAATTAGGTTTTTTCGGATTTTAAAAACATTACTAGTGTAAAAAAAAAAGAAAAAAAAAACTTTACCAGCATTAGGAACATTAAAAACTTAGGTTTGGTGATTGTCTGGTGTAAAACTACAGATACCAACGGAATAAGTTTTGAGGATCGCCACTGCCGTGCAGTTTCCATGTTCAGTCTTTACATTCAATGTGTTAGAGAGCGGCGAGCAGAAGGTTTGCATTGACGATGGCTTTACTAGAGTTTGCCTTGCTAGTGTTTTTGTTATGAGAAAACAAACAGCCCAAGCTGACTTCTGTTCTTGCATTCTCCATTTGGTATCTCCGTGGCCCAGACGTGTAGTTACATTTGATGCACGTCAGCTGCAATGACGCTTTGATGGCTATGTGCGTCCAGGCCTAGTTTTAGCCCTAGTATTGAAAAACCTCTAATTACCACTAATTTAATGAAGATAGCAGGTTACACTTCTGTTGATAGAAGCTTGGTGGATGGGAGACACTTTTGTTTACATTTGGATCACAGGCTGTGCCTTTAAGTGCTTGACATTCACGACTTCTTTGTGTTACACTTTGCTTTCTGTTCACTGCACTGTGGGCCGAGCTGCAGCTGTACTCAACAGTGTCCTTGAAAAGCACCACATCATCTGTTAAATATCCGTCAAGTGAACATCAGCTGCTGAAGTCCCAACCTCTGGATAAGACTGTCATACGGAGCAGCAGCGTTTGCTCCATAGATAAAGGATGAAAGATAGGAATTGAGTCTTACAGGCGGCTGTGCCAGCAGAGTACGGATTCATCGCTGTCTGGCTGACCTCATCGGCTACTCGCTGTTGACTGGCGATGCAGAAGGAGGGGCAGACGGAGGGTGGGCAGAGACCAGCACCCGAGTGCACCCCCGGGCCGCTCGATTGCTCAGCCAAGTCGAAAATGTGTTCTCAGATCTTTGCCTGACATGCTGTCCTGTGGGGTTAGGCTTCCGCGTGTATGTTTGGTTGTGTGTGTGTGTACGTCAGGAAGGAGAGGAAGCACTGTTTGGCAGAAATTCACACTGATCATCCTTGACTGGTGTGCGTGTTTGGTTTAAAGGGCATGGAGGTGTGTTTGTATGAAGAAAGGCAATCTGATTTTGTGACAGTTTTACACAGGTCTGCTACAAATGTAAAATATCAGATCACAGGGTCATGTGTGAGCATCATATGTCATCTGTTTCGAGGTGATGTGTATGTTCATATTGTGGGAACATTAGTGGTTACACACAGGAAGCATTTGAAGCATTTATCGTGTACTTGAGCTCATGTTTGTATGTGAAAAGTTGACCACACCAAGTGCACCTCAGGAGGGAATTACAGGAATATAGCTATGTGAACAATTAGTGTGTGTCTCAGTTTGTGTTTCAGAAAAAAAAATTCAGGTGTGTGTGTGTGTGTGTGTGTGTGTGTGTGTATGTGTTTCATAATGTAGTGGAGGCAGTGAAGCCATGATGCCTCCCTGGGCCTGTTTCCAACTGGAACACTTTGTCAGATTGAGCGACCTTCGGCTGACAGGCCCAGAAGTTCACTGGACCGTGTGTGTGCATGCAGCACAGTCTGTGATTGTATGGTCATGCATGTGTGCGATTGTGTGTATGAATATGGGTGAATGCGCGCATGTGTGACTGTGTCTGTACGTTTGTGTGTCACACATCCATTGTGTGTGTGTGTGTGTGTTTGCAAATCTCCCAGGGTAGCAATCCATCTTGACAGTCTGTGTAGCCCCATCACATCACTGTCACGCCACTCTCTCACTCGGACGAGTGATGGAAGGAGTCCAGAGGGAGAGAGAAAGAGAGCGAGAGAGAGAGTGAATGACAGAGAGAGTGACAGATCACATTGGACTCATCAGGAAAAAGTGCTGTGACACACACTCTTCAGCACGGAGAGAGGAGGGCTGAGCGTGCCAGTAAAGAAAAACAAAACCAACCGAGTCAACTTCCCTCTGATCCATTGGTATTGGCCTAATTGGAAGTCCCCGCTCATTTGATTTCCTCAGAAGTAAACAGCTTGCAGCTTCTATTTCCACGACTTTCAGTGCTGACACAAGATGAACTTGTGTATGGAAGTGATGAGAGCCTCTCTTTTTCTGCGAGTATTGGAGACCACAGTCTTCATATATCCAAGGATACAGTATGTGAATTTATTCAGTATAGCTCCTATATGTTGTGACAATCCATTTATACAACACTGCAGTTGTGATTTTTACTGTTAGTTCTTCTGACTGCATAGTTAGTTTCAGGTAAAGGTTATAGAATTCAGAAAGACTCAAATATTATGGATTTGTCTGTATTGTTTTTTAACACACCTACATACATTTCATAGAAGGATCCACAGATCCTTAGTTGCAACATTGGAAAATACATGTTTTGAAATTCTATTTCAGTTTTGCTGAAAATATACACTCAGAAAAAACAGAAACATAAGAACACTTGTACAGTGCTGCGTTAAATCAGCTGATAACAGCTGTTCACATCATGGCAGTGACTCAAATCGGGACTTGTAGTGTGTTAAAGCTGACCACGCAGACTTAGTGCTTAGTGCAACTGCACAAGCTGATGAGTAAAAACTCCTCTCTGAAGATGCTGCTTTTAAATTAATCCCAAACATGCTCAATGGGATTGGTATCAGAAGACTGTTGTGGCCAGGTCATTAAGTCCATGAGCTCTGATCCTCTACGGCCTTGTTCCTGTTCATACTTGTCATCTTTAAGGCCATCTGTTCACATACAAAGCAAGTGTAGAGTCTCCATTGTATGAACCTGTTAATGTTGTGAAAAAACACATACAAATGGATGCCCACTTCGGCTGCAGGGGCAGACTTCCTATTTTTATGGTCACAGAGTTTATTTTTGTACAGAACACACATCTTGAAAAGAACCCATATTAATAATCACTACTAAACAATTATTTTATGATATGTAGAACATCTGGAACCAGGACAGTAGAGATATTCTACCAAACGTAACTTAATAATTTTGACATCATAAGGTTTTCCTATTCAGTGTAATAATAATAACTTTTTTTTTTTTTTGCATAATTAATAAAAAGCTGGAGACAGTTAATGACAGACGGCAAGAGATCTTATGAAAATAAATATCAACAACTGACCTTGAGAGTCAACAACAGACATATGGTGGAGGAGTATAAAATTAGTTGGCTTTTAAAGAATGAATTCATGTGAAACGCACAAAGAGAGCAGACTGGCATTGAGCTGAAAACTGAACCATATCCTGCTACATTTTCATTTGGTAGAGATCGGCTTGAGAAATTTACTTTAAGCTATTTAAAGATGCCAAACATTATACCTGCTAAATATCCACATGCTGACATTAACATTTGGCTCTGTTTGTTGATACGGCTTCACAGAGTCACCGGCATGGCTGTTGACTCTCAGTGGTGTTAATACTCGGTCTGTTTCGATCGATCATGGACACATATAGAGAATGTGAGAGGAGGCGTTCCTGAAGGCTTTGTTGTTTCTTGTATTCAAGCAGTATTCAGTCTATTGTTTGGTGAAATATTTCTGCTGATATTATTTTCCACTTCTGTGCATTGTTTTTTTATGTAGGAGACTCCTGAGAGCTGTGAAACTATGGTGACATCTGTGCAGATCTCATTGAGATGTCCAGCAGGGAAGCTGCTCACTCAGCCTTGGCTACAGGGCTAAGTACTATAGCTCTCAAAGGAAACCAAATTATAGTATTGGTGAGGACATCTGAAGGGAAGTTAGCAACCTGCACTGCTTCAGCTCTCAGGAGCCTAAAGCCTGAGCATATCTACCATGCTGCGATTGTTTTCTCATCATTGCATGGGGCTTTCTGTCTCATAAATTGTCCATAAACTGCTCAATCATTCGACGAAATCCAGCCGCACTCGCTAATATGAATTCCTTGTATTGTAGATTTAAGTTTATATTTCCCAAATGTGATGTTTGGCTTGGCTCACTCAGCACTGTGCCAGAAAATGTGATCTTAGTCCCGTTTCAGAGTAATGATTTACCAAATTGCACAGGGTAAACTTTCATGACTTCATTTCCTCTCCTGGTGCGTTGTCACTCAGCTGTAAATGTAATCAGTTTCTTGTCCAATTATGTTCAAACCCAGCCTGTCAGTGCTGTTTTGAAAAGCAGGACTGCGGTTAACTGAGACAGTGAGGAGACTCTTGGCTTGTTCGCCTTGTCAGCTGCTGCTTTTAATGGAACTATCTTCTGAATAATATCCAGATTGCGCCTGCACTTCTTCATCCAATCCTTTTATGTGTTGGCTGCTTGAGGCGCATGAGTAAAGTCTCCTTGATACTCTCAGCTTTTTCAACCTTTGCTCAAAATGTGGAGCACAGATGGTCAGTGTTGGCTGAGAACCAGGTTTGAAAGGTTCTTGACGTTTTTTAACACTGACGATGGTCCAGAAGTTTAATTGAAATGCAAGAAGTTGGATGAATAAAAGAAAACGTTTGGGAACACAGCATGATATCTGCAGAATGAATCTTCATATACAGTAAATTAATCTCATTAGCCAGAGGACTAAATCTAAGTTTTGTTTCCAGCTTTCTTTTCATCATAATTGCTTTTGTTTTGATTGGTGTGTGGCAGCGTCGTAGTGGGGTTGTTTCACAGAAATCTCATGGCACACGCACATAATTAAAGCATTGTAGGGAAAGTGTATTTGAGATCTTCATCAGCATTGACAAGCGAGAAAATTGCCATCACACGCAGTGATTTATTAGTTTCATTAATTTATGTTGATTTGCTTAATCACTCTCAGAGTGTGTCAGGCCCAGATCACATCAAGATGTTTACAGCTCCGGCACTCAGCAATGCGAGGTGTTATAATACTAATTCGGATAATTAAACTGGAGTGCTGGATGTTTAATGGGGTTAAATTAGAAACAGGGAACACTGCAATCAATATTTTATCAGAAATTGGAAGAGTATTCATCTTGTATTGATCCAAGCAGAGTCCTAATGGCCAACAAACCATTCATTGTCTTTTGACTGTTGTGAGGTTATGTGGGTGTGAGTGAAGATTTGAGGAAAGTGGCCTCTTCCTCATCAGGTTGAGACACTGAATCTAATTTACTATCGATTAACTGTAAATGTATTTCTTCACACTCTCCTCCCATCAGTTTGCTCCTTCCACTCATATTTGCTGATGTAGCGAGTGCAGCGAGGTGCTGTTCTCACACTACACGCTGGTAAAGAAGCATGGGTATTTTTAACTAGGCCCCCTGTGTCAGTTGCCAAGCATTAAAGGGCTTGTGTGAAGTCTGGTGCCTGGAAGGGCCTCTGGTTCTATCTCTGTGTGGCAAAAACAAGTAGAGAATCAGCAGAGAAGCCAAAGGGGGTGAATTTTTTTTTCAGCAAGGTTGTGGAACTGACACTTAGAAATGTATCACAGGAGTGCCTCCAGAGGCAGATAGCCCTTTGTTTTTTTGCACTACAGGCAGATGTGGGATGGATCAGCATAGACATACTGCTGCTGTACCTTCACTCATAGGGGTGCCACTGGGAGTTTTGGGCCCCTTGACAACAGCTCAACAACAGCTCTGACATAATAAATATCTGTGGTTCCAGCTCTCCCTCTCCAGCTCCAGGTTTCCTTAAACTTTTACAGTTTCATCTGGCCAACAGCATGTCTGAGTTTATATTACATGAGGCAGTTATATAGCAAAGGACATCTATAGAAAGTTAGACGGAAAAGATTTATTCATATTTTTTATCTGAAGTACGGCTGCAACCATCTTATTATAATTATCAGTTTATTTGCTGAATACATTGTCAATTCATCGGTAATTAGCTTCAGAAAATAAAAGCCCACCACACCGTCTGCCGTGGTTAAGTTTTGGTTAGGTTTAGGCACAAAAAGGACATGGTTAAGGTTAAACTAACTACTTGGTTAAGGTTAGGGAACGCTAGAGGATTTTGTCACTTGAACGCAACCATAAGTTGTTTTGGGGCAAATACGAAAATGACTGATGCTCTTTTTTTCTTGGGAGGACAGCCTCATTTTATTGTCAGAGTTAAAACCTTGTTGTTTTACCTCAGGACTTTAGCCTTTTCTTATCATGATGAAAGAACAAGTGGTACCCTGATAAAAATTGGTTTCCATGTAACTATGTTTCAATAAACAGTAGTTAAAAATATAAATCTAAACTGCTTTCGATTCCATTTTAAAGAAAATACAATAATTCTCCTCATATTTATATACATAGCCTAGATAGATATAATAGAGCTCCCAAATAAATGCCCTTGACAAATCTTTCACTATATTGTATGACTAATTGTGACATCTGCGTTTTCACCATGATTTTCTCATTTGACAATAATAGAGCACTTAAATTCGGAGGGTTCACTGATATAAAAGCATCCCCCTACACTGCTAAATCTCTTGTCGTTCTGAGCCAGTACAGCATGTCTTCGGCTCTATCCGCCTACTTCAGCTGGCTACTCACAGCTTGATCGCAGGTCTTTAATCTCATTAACCGCTATCTTTGGGAGCACATCTAAATGACTTTAAGGCAAATGATGTGGTTTAGTACAGATTTAATTGTTGTTTCTTCCCTTACCCAGGCTACTGTAACTGCTCTCTTACTGCTTAAAACAGCTTGACAGTTAAGGATAAATCTTACCTTTCCAACTGCCATCTCTTTATTCAATCTTAAACTGTGACCTTTGGTAAGTGTCACTATATAAATATAAATGTGTATTTTATGTAGATCTTTATGAGTCATTTTTAGCCATGGCTCCAGGGATGGCAACCTCGGTTGGTCGGTTGGTCGTTCCACCACTTTGGTCCAGCTTGAAATATCTCAACTATTAAATGGAGTCGCACTAACATTCATGGTCCCCAGAGGATGAATCCTAATAAATTTGGTGACCCCCCTCTTTTCCTCTAGCGCCGTCATCGGGTCACAATTAAAATGTGTTCAATAATTTGGTTTATACTTGCAAAGCGAATGGCATTCTCATCACCCTCAGGTGTACTCTGTGTTTAGTGCTAATAGCAAATGTTGCTGGCAGAGCTACAGGCAAGGCTGTAGCAGTAGCTGTAGTCTTGTTATTCAGTATTTATAAAGACACTATACTGTATACTTCTGCAGTTCTCATCTCGTAAATCGTAGAATAGCTTGTCGTCTGCACACTATAAAGACATCAGTTGCCAAAGCCACTTAAAATCAGCCCGACCCTGGATGAGGTGATGTTGTGTGTGTGTGGCTCTTTGAATGAGAGAACTGTCTGTTGTTTGAGAGGCACTTCAGTCAGGGTCTAAAACATATTTGTGAGTGATGCTACAAAGAGCATGAACTAGAGTACATACTCTTGCAGCAGCTAAAGCTCCACATCGTGACCCCTGAGAGGCTGTTGGTCACGTTTTGTAACAATCTCATCTTCTCAGGCCTGGAAGATTGAACGGCTCAAGGAGTTGCTCTGTTATTCACTAACAACCACTTGAACCTCGCTACCAAGGAGACCCAGGTACTCCCCAAATCCCAATTAATGAAAGAAAGGCTTTAAGAGGGTGTTCTTGACTCTGGCTGTGACAGCTTAATTGTAATTTTGGTGAGGCCCCTCTGGCAACAATCTTCTCTACTTGACAGCTCTGTGCTCCTGATTGAACTGAAAGCTCTCTTTTGCATATTCATTTAGTTACAAGTGAATACCGTATAGTGGTGGAACATATGTCCACTGAGAGGATGTGTGGAGGCTATGCTGTATGCTGCATGTGCTGATTACAAACACATTCATACAGACACCAGTGACATAAATGTGATGCTGTACTCCAATCTGATTAGTCATCAGGAATATATCTTAACAGCCTACTTATCTGTTTATATCCCAATAAGATAACATGCTATAAGATAACATGCTATTAATGGCACACCAAGACATAATCCACTTTACAAAAGTGGAACATTGAAACATGGAAGAAGGACATTTGGTATCTGTGTTCATGGATGTAAGAGCTACAAGGAAATAACTTGTTTGACATTTAATGACTGAACCCTACTAGTATCAGTTTGCTCAATCAAAAGTTAAACTTGAAAGTTGTTCACATTTTTATGTGAACCAATCAATATCAATACCAGTCAATATCGGCAACCTATATCGGATCGGATCAGCGCATCTTTATTGCTTATTCTTTTGTAATGTTAAACACATTGTGAGAAGTTAAAATATCAGTTAAATGAGTTGAAATAATATATTAACTAGCAGAAATTTCACATATTGGCGATTCCATTTCAGATGTGTATTAGAAACAGTCTCCCTATGGATATATTCCTATATACATATATAAGTGGTAGAGTGGTTTTGCCTTTAATCATATGGTAGATTGTTAAATCTCCTGCTTTTTCTGACTGCACGTGGAAGTGTCCTTGAGCAAGACACTGAACCCTAAAATTGCTCCCGATGTTTGGAGGGAAACACTGTCAGTGCCTTTGGACAAATTAGACGTTTAACCTGTGAAAATTAAGATTTCACTGAATAAATGTGTCTTGAATTAACTACTTCTAAGACAGATCTACTTATGTTGGCAGGGAAGTTGTTCCAAAGGGAGTGAGCCTTATATAATGGCAATGTACAGTGTTACGTCATGCCAATATGCTATTTGAATTTGAAAAGATAATAAATAATTGGATTATAGTGATATTTCTGTCAGGGTTGGTAGCCAGGAACACAGGGGAAGGACTCAAACACAGACAAACGCAGAGGATGATCCTCAGAGATTTTAATAAGAGAATACTCTACAACCAAAAACGCATGCAGGCAGGCACAATTCAGGATAAAGGTCTCAAAAACTCAGGAGAAAACAGAGGGACTGAAACCAATGATGAAACAAAGACGAACCGACCAGGAACAAAGGATCTGGGCTGGTACAAGTAGTGACTGATGAGGGAAGTGAAGACAAGTGACGCTAATAAGGAACAGGTGAAGACAATTAGAGGGCACACCGAGAGGAAATGACAAAAGTCACGCAACATGGCAAACTCTTGAATGTCTACCTAGAGACACAGCCAAATAGGAGACGGGGGCAGAGGCAGATCGTGAGAAGTTCAAACTAATTAGTTTCTTAAATTAGTATTACACTAACCAGTGATTCAGCTTCTTTAAATGGAGAAAAGTAGTCACGTTGCTGGTTGGTATCAGCGTGCACCACACTGCACGTGGACCAGAGAAAGCAGAGGAGAGTTGTCTGAGGAGATCAGAAAGAAAATAATAGACAAGCAAGGTAAAGGTAAAAGCTACAAGACCATCTCCAAGCAGCTTGACGTTCCTGTGACAACAGTTGCAAATATTATTAAGAAATTTAAGGCCAACGGAACTGTGGCTAACCTCCCTGGAAGAGGAAGAGGAAAAGCGACCCCAAATTGAACAAAGGAAAAGGGCGAATGGTAGAAAAAGAACGCCAAGGATAACTGAGAGAGAGACACAAGCTGAAATCCAAGGTCAAGGTACGTCAGTTTCAATCGCACCATCCGTCGCTGTTTGAGCGAAAGTGTGGTCCATGGAAAAAGAAAATCATGAAAAAGCCAGACTGGAATTTGTTTAAATGCATATTGACGAGCCTCAGTCCTTCTGGGAGAATGTCCTTTGGACAGATGAGTCAAAAATGGAACATTTTGGCAAATCACATCAGCTCTATGTTTTCAAACGCTTTCAAAGAAAAGAACACCATACCTACAGAGAAACCTGGAGGAGGTTGGTTATGTTTTGGGGCCGCTTTGCTGTGCCTGGCACAAGGTGCCTTGAATCTGTGCAAATCTCAAGACTATCAAGGCATTCTGGAGCTAAACACGCTTTCCAATGTCAGACAGCTCTTTCTTATTCGCATGTCATGGGTCCTCCAACAGGATGATGACTCAAAACACACAGCTAAAGGCAGCCAAGAATGGATAAGCACAAAACAAACATTGTTTTATTTTAAACATTGTTATTCTGAAGTCCTGATATCGAACATCTACTGAAAGGCCGCCACAGTCTTGGTGATTAATGGGAAAGACGGCATACAAAACTATAGATATCTGCAAAATTACTTTATATTGTTGCTCCAGTATTATTGCATTATTCATTATTTATTATTATTAATCTCTGCATTACTGTTCCTGAATTAGCATTGCTGTTGTTGCTCAGAAGAGCATGGTGTGGGTGCCTTAGTGCAGTACCCCTGACTTCAGATCATCCAAGACGGACCATTACCATCAAACCGAGCCATACAGGAGCGAAAAGGCAGCAAGGTGCATTAACAGTGGTCTTTTCAATGTTGGTGGGCGCAAATTCTTCCTTTTCTGAAGTGCACTATATGTCGCACGATTCCATCTCCTTTTTAACATAATATTAGATTTGAAAAGACTGGAGCTAAATCCATTTTTCTGCATGAATAATGTAAGTAAGAGACATGTCGTCTTCCACGTTTCTTTTCCACGCATGGTGCAGCTCTTCTTCTCTGAAGTAGATGTCCCTAAAAGCCTTTCCTGGGAGAGTGCAGTGAGGTGGACAGCAAAGCAGAACAAAAGGTTATTTTGTTGAAAGAGGCAGAGTGGTGACAAATTATGAACAACTCATTACACTGAGGTGGCACTTTGTAGAGCAGCGAAACACAATCAAACATGGAGGATGAATCTCTGGGGGAGTGTTGGAAGGCGCTAATAGCTCTCTGTCAATGACAAAATGAATTACATTAAATTTCCCCAAAGACCAAAACATCATTAATACTTTGGTGCATTTCACATTTTAAGATAATTTTTTTTATGGTATTTCTGCTCTGTTAGATTCAGTACTTCTCAACTACAGAAGGTGATAAAAGAACCAGAGGATGTGTTTTTTCATACTAAACATGTCACCTAAAATTCACTTTTATATACTACTAAATATTTTTGCTTAATAATTAAATACTGCCTGGATTATGTTTACAGGCAAAGTTTTTTCCTTTTTCCAGAAAAAAATGTTGATCTTGTATCTAGTTTTTGGTTCTTACAAAGCACAAGCCTTTTACACCGTAGACCAGTGACCAAAATACGCAGTAAATAAAAGTAATTTCTTAGCCGATTGTATTGTTTTATGCATTTCTTTGTGTTGAAATTTAATGATTCAATATAAAAAAAAGTTTAACTACACTCATATACGTCAGTTAAGTATAGAGCTCTTAGCTTAGCATAAAGACTGAAAATATGTGGAAAGAGTTAGCCTGGCTCGGTCCACAAGTAACAAAATCCACCTACCAGGACCTCTCAAAATTATTAATTAACATGTTATATCTTTCTTCTTTAAGTGTAAAAACGACTGGATGCAGTGACTGTCTGGAGTCTTGTCGTCATGGTGAGGTTCCCAGGCAACCAGCAGAGACTCCAGGGACCACGTCTTTAACAATGTAAAGGCCCGAAAACCATGCATACCCCATTTCCCACACATCAACTGGTATTTGTGAAAGAACAATGTGCATTGATAAAATAGGCGTACACGTGATTTTATCCTCATTATTTTTGTTTACATGTGATCATCATTTCCCTGTTCATTTGACTGTTTCAATATGAGCTCTATCAATCAATCCTTGATCATCCTTCTGACTTTTAATAATGATGATTGAGATATCACCACCATGATGGTTTCTATTTGGTACATGTAATACATTAATGGCACGGGTGCTATAAATACCCAGAGCTGTGCGTAATGGTGATGACAGCTGTTGAAGAACCTCACAGATGCAACACTGTTGGTGAAATTGCACTTTTTCTTCTCTGCCGTTCTTCTCATTGACAGTTTAATAAGTGGTGGAGTGGGCACAAGTATATATTTATCAACATGCCAAACTATTCCTTCAAAACTTAAAACAGTTGTACACTATTTACAGTGTGTGGTCTGGCAAGGCTTAATAGGCATCTCTGAAAATCAAAAGAGTTGAAATGCTTTATTATGAATAGGGATTAATTTCTTATCTCGGTTTCCTTCAGCTTTAATCGGGTCAGTGGAAGAATGTCAATTCACTGAGCGATTGGACATAAAGTGAGAGAGAACATGAAAACAAATGAATAAATGTGGTTGGATGTGTTTCCTCATTTTAAAATGGAGGAACTTGATTGGTAAGATATGATTAAGTATAATTAAGCAGCAGTTACAGCAGCAACATAAAATAAGCAGTTTTGGTTTGGCACTTGTTTCCAAAGCACTTCACAGTGCTGTGGTGATTGTGGTGGGAGTAACAGAGGAAAGATGAAAACCAGCCAGGAAAACAATAAAAAAAAAAAAAAAGCAATACCATGGAAGAGTGGTGTCCACTTTGTCATGGAGCTTCATCATTTGGTTTTCAGTTTCCTCTTGCAGGGCTGTGGGGTGAAGCACTGTAACCCTGCTCTAGTCTCTTGGATAGAGTTATCAGCTGTTTGGATGCTATGGTGTTAAAGAGAGCCACTGTGTGGGCCAGCACATGTTTCCCTGGTGGCATCATAAAATCCCCATGGCTGGACTCCCCACTTTGCTTAATATCCCTTGTCAACAACTGCTTTGGGTTCAGTTCTTGCCGCTGGTATTTTAATCAGTCACTATTATGGGCTAAACAGCTACACTGGCCCTGAGGCCGGCTGCTGGGCATGTTTGGATGTGTTTGGATATGCGCCTGCATTGCAATGGCCTGCCAGCATGGGGGCAGCACAGTTTGATAGACTTTGATGAACACACACAGATACACACACACACACACACACACACACACACAGACATGAATACAGACATGAACACAGACATAACTGTGGGTAAAAACAAATACACATGTCTTTGTAACAAGAGGAAGCCCACAGTGAATTAAAAATGTATTCATTTCATGTTGGCTTTTTTAGACATGACGAGTGGTGACACCTTGGAGTGGTTGGCTTCATTGAAGTCCCCCAACACACACAAACCTATGCATATATGTTCCTGCAAATTCACACTCTATTCTTATGATAAGTCTGGTTGGTTGGTTGGGCTGGGAAATATTGACAACCCATCACATCACTGGAGTGTATATGTATGAGTATGTCTGACCCAACAAACAGTATGTCAATCCTTTTTGAACGGACAGCCCCCTTCTCAAAATAGACCGAACGGGATTGTTTGAGTTAGCCAACTACCTGTCATTGTTCTGGTTTTGAACCTTTCTTTCATTTCTGTATAGTTTATTCATTTAAATAGTCACTGTATGCAACTAATATAACTCTTGATCATTTTTCAGACTCATAATCTACATATAGGGGAAGTTCAAAGGAACTTTAAGCGCAACAAAATAGTAGCTTCATTTATATCATTATAAATATCAATATCGAAAAAATGATCATGATATAGTTTTTTGACATATCGCGGATATTAAAACACAGCATTAAAGTTACCGTCACCATGAGCGACAGAGAGAGAGACCAAAAGACAGAAAGTGATGGGCATTAGGCAGCGTGCCAGCCTCAGTGATAAGTGGACCACTGCAGAGCTACGAGTGTGGAGAAACCTGATAGCAGGATGGCAGCACTCAGCATGTTAGAGGTGAGGGAAAGAGGGAGGGAGGGCATAACACTGACAACAGCAAGTGGACGGCTTGAAGATATTAACACAAGATGTTGTTTGCCTTTGTGTGTGTGTGTGTGTGTGTGTGTGTGTGTGTGTGCATATACTGAGATGACACATCAAGCAGTAGTGGTGCTGAGAGGAAATCTAACTAGACCAGTGAGTGAAGGTGAAACTGTATCACAAAGTCCCATACTTGGGTTTTACGCTTTGTGAGCTTATTTGTTTCAAATCCGGTGAAGCGTCTCAAAAAACACAAACCACGTTTGCAACTGACAGTCTGCATTTTCGTGAGCAGTGTTTTTATCTCACAGATACTTTCTGTTCTAAGATGTAACCCATGCAACATCTTACAAACCGCACTTTGCTTTGATTGGTAAGACTCTGGAAACACTCTGTGGTACTTCCTTAATGGGTGTGTTTAGCTGCCTGCTTCCATTCTCACGTAAGCAAACATACACAGCAGTGTCACAATCTCAGCCCGATTCCCAACCTCTGAATCTCCTCACGCACTTTTGATTTTGATGATGATTCAAAGGTCTGGTATTCTGTTAAAGTAAGGACTGTGGAGGGAACCCTTATTTTGCTTTGTAGTCATCTTCATCGTCTTCTGTAATATTTTCCTATATCAAGACACTTTGTTGTGTGTTACTTATTTCACCAGAAAGATGTCTGATCTGGTTAATTAAACAATTCATCATCAACCTCCGTTTTCTTGTAGTGACGTCATGCTAATGTTGCGCTAGCTGTCGCAGTGTTGACTGCACATGGATCCAGAACAGCAGGCCGGATGGATCCCTCACTTGTAATTAGTTCGGGCAAAATCAATCCTTTCCCTGACAGAAAACCGCTAACGTGAGGGTAAGATTGGTCTGAATGGTGGAGTTGCTAAAAGAGTCTATACTAATAAAAATTGAGTCAACAACACTGTAACTTTGGTGCGATTACATCAGTGATTACTGTACTTCCCCATTCCAGTTCCTTGAAGACAATATGATAGGTTCTGAATTTATTGCAGTGGGTGGAGCAGGGTAATTAGAGCTATTGATCTGGCTAAATGATAGCCTTCTCCTAGTGCTAAAGGGCATGTGCTCAGCAAGCCCCGGGTATTATCTGATGACCCATGAAATCGATGGCCCGGCTGCAATCTCCCAGATGATTTACCTCATTCCATTTCTCTCACAAGGCTGAGTGGGTCCACATGCACGAAAACAGCACACAAGGCTGCGCACCCTATTGCACACTCTCAATAAGCATGCATAAATGCTACACAGTTCCCTCTGAAGTATACATGAGTGCAAACACCTCAACTTGCCTACAGCCCTGAAGCACTGCATGTAGGGGCTTGTTCCCTTGGAAACCATATTTTGCTCTGGTCCATAATGAACTCGGTTGTCTGGTAGCCTGCCGAGTGACTGATGAAAAAAAGATTATTACATGGAGAAGACATTTGAAATGTCACCAAGATGTCAGGCTGCTCTCACATACTTGATCGTTTTTCCCATCCTGTCTAATAGAAATTTTACATTGGAACAAGAAGGCACGTGGTCAAGACCAAACCTCTGCCAATAATTAACAAGTTCCAATTTACAGAGCTGCAGCCTCAGCTACTGTTTTATGTTTATCGTTCTTATAGATCGAACAAAACATGTTTGGATGTTCCTGGTGTCAGACTTTGTGTAAAACTGTTGATTGAAAAAGTGTTCAACATATTTAATTTGCTTCCTGCCAAAATATCAGATCTTGCAAAACAATATCCATCAATAGTGACTCCTGCAATATTTATCTTAAAACTAGGGAAATGTTGTGGTCTGGTTTAATACACAATCAATGATCAGTGAGTCAAAGTCCTGCGCTTCGTACTCCGGTGTGGTACATAAATGTAGCACTTCATTCGTTCTTTAAAAAAACCATTGCCTGTTAACATAATCCAGGCAGTGATTATGTTTGTCAGCACAAACATATTTGGAAAAACAATTTACCACTATATAAATGTAGTTTTTAGTTGACAGGGTTGCTCCACCAGGTGCTGTCCTGTTTTTCATTGGTGGCAGTAGTAGAAGCGGTACTTGGCACCTCGCTGGGTGTGTTATCATTCACTTGGTAAAGGCAGAGTGGGCCTCACCATCATCACTGGGTTCCCTTTCACTCTCCAGCTGAAGGACAGGATAAGGTCACTTTGCTGACCTGCTTCCTACAGAAGCCACTTGGATGGTAATCACAAAAAATAACACCAACCCACTAAAGAGCCTTACACTGGGCTGGCCTGTAGACCTGGTCACAATGAGTGCTGACTAAATGAGCTTATTAATCACAGACCGCGCCAGAGGCAGAGCTATTCTGAATTCATTAATTCTCAGCAGAGCAGTCTAAAAAAAAGACTCAATCATGTTTTTCAGTATCAACAACTGTGCACTCAGTACAAATTGACACTGCATGTACAACAAACACTCAGGTTGCATGAGCGCTTAATATTATGTTCCAGGACAATAGGTCCATAGAGTGCAACAACACTATAACTAACCAGCATTTACAAATGAGCTGGTTTTCCAAAACTTTAAAAACAAATGACTCAAATTCAAATATGATTATTTAAAAAACAAACAATTAAAGCTATTGTCATATTTTAACCACTTAACCATGATTGAATAATCCTCTTTGTCTTAACAATACCAGTTGTAGATGGTTACTGACGCACAAAATGTGTCTAAGAATAAACCTGAACATCTTTTACCTATACAGTTCAAGTGGGAATAAGGCAGACTTCCAGCTGTGAGCGTTAATATCGGCAAGTTTCTTAAAAGACAGGAACAAAAGGAAGATTTGTCATGGCACTGAAAACCTTCTGTTTTTTCTCACTTCTTCACTCTTGTTTACCTTCAGTACCTTAACAAACTGCTCTGATAGACAGCTGTGCTTTTCAAAGGCTTACTTCTCACAGGTATTCCTTGCAGAGGATGGGGCCCTTTTTCAGAGAGCAATTACAGCAAATCACCAGATCGGATTTTAAAACAATTCCTCAAGATCTTTTTGTATTCAGCTCTGTGTATCTCAGCTTACTCCGTTAATGAATTAAATACAATCTGGAGAATATTTTCACTCCTGCTTTCTGCTGGTATATCATACCTGTCAGGCAGCAAACTGGCTTCAACAATGCTACTTTGTGTAAGCATGATGAAATGGATGATAACATCAAAGACTGCATACGTTCAGCTTCACTATTTCTTCTCCAAAGATCCATGTGTAGGCTTATATATGCACACACACATACAGTATTAATACCAACCAATTGGACAAACAAATGCATGGCCAAAAAAGGCCTTCGCTGTTTTTTGCTCAGACACTGCTCATGTCTGTGTTTGTCTCTTTTGATAAGGCCCTTTCATCTTGTTTGCATTGATTACAGGCTGACGAGTCACAGTGATACACTTAGGGGCCCTATTCATGTCTGCAGCCCCCGCGACACACACTGGGTCCATTGTGGCGAGGAATGTCTCCTTTCATGGCCTGAACTCGCCTGTGAAAGCATGTCAATAATCCCTAGTCAGTGGGTGCTTCACAATACTGCTGCGGCCATCCCACCAACCAGACCACTAGGCCCCATTTTGCACTCCTCCAAGGAAAAGTGACTGGGATGGTTGAAAGAGCGGACAGTTGAATGGATGAAGTAATTAATCTGATGGACACTGATAATCAAACAACTTCACAAAGCTGAGACAACCTACACAAGAAGAAAAGCACTAATCAATGTTTGAAGCAGTACACAAACCCTCTTCATTTATAACCTTCTCACATACCACACCTAATATCTCGAGAACTGCTTCATTGCTTTGCAAAGCCCCTCCTTGTTTTCACACTGCAGACCTCTAAAAGGCGGCCGAACATGTCTTCTCCTCTCAGGAAGTATCAAGATCCTTGTATACAGCAGAAGCAGGAACCAGCATTGGTTCGCAATAGAAGCTGTGGGTTTGGTAGTGAGGATTTGTTTGAGCAGAGAATGTGATACCATAAGCAGAATAAATGGGATTTTAGTCTTCAGTGGCCACTAAAGCCATTGAAAATATACATCAGTTGTATTTACTTTGGGGCTGGTGTGAGTTGCAGAGTGTGTGTGTGTGTGTGTGTGTGTGTGTGTGTGTGTGTGTGTGGGGGGGGGGGGGGGCAGCGGCAAAGGAAGCTGAAGGAATCCATTGGCCAGGCTCTTACAGAGATGAGAGTGAAAAGAGCCAATCATTGCTTTGTAAAGAATTAAAACCACCTCTGCAAATAGCCCCAATATTTGTGTAGTGCCTCAGAGTGGGAGTTTCACAGCGTCTGGGTTTCCAGTGCAAATAAACAGTGCAGAGGTCTACAAGGGTGGACTGCCCCCCCCTCCCTTATCCCAGAGGTGAAGCCCACTCCTTTGTTGCTGCCTAATCTAGGCCACTCTCTATTGAGTGGGATGAAAAGTGGATTTGTGTGTGAGTGTTTGTGCTTGTGTGCGAGTGTGTGTGTGTGAGTGACATATCCACCATCCTCAATGTGTGAGATGAAGCTGTATGATAATGTCTGTTTGTATGTGGTTCTTGAATCAGAGTCTCGGGCCTGTGGAGACCGCCACTGTGTTTGCCAGTTCCAAGATAACCCACATCCTTACACTGGACCTACACATACCGATCCCAGGATCCTCAGCGCAGAGCAAACTGACAAATATCACCACAGCTGACCAACAATTCTGCGTGAATCAACAGCACCTGCCCGCTTGAGATATGATGAATAGAAGATCATGTTGATATGCTAGCAGTTTTTATTTTGTATGCCATACTTCACATACAACTAAACAACTAGAGCTCATCACAGGTCCACTCAGGTCTAAATTATATTCAAGGGTAGTTTCCCATTGTATTACCGCAGGTTTAGGATTTGCGTGTCAATGTATGAAATACCAAAATGTATCAGAGCAAACTATATGAGCATGTGGTCTGTCATAATCATCACAGGGAAATTTGGGGTTTTGATGCAAGATGGAGAGTGTGAACTGTGAAATTTGTTAATGTATTTCTGATTTGGATGAGGGCTGCTTGTTAATTAGTGGCGCATCACACTGCTGTCTCAGTTGGTATTTTTTCTCTATTAGGGTTGGTTTTCCACAAGTCCATTTCAGACAGGGTCCAAAGGTTTGGACCCATTAAGACCTTTACTGCGAAGGCATTATGTGGATGACTGAATGATTTTACTTGGCAGAGGAGTGTGTACAGCATGGCGGTTCCTCTGTTGACATCAGATAATATCATAATATACTGTTTTTTTTACTCATTTACATTAAAATGAGAAGTTAGACATGTATGTTCTCTGTGTTTCTATAGAAAATGTAAGAAATCACTTGAAGAAAAGTCTAGATAAAAGGTGTGAGTCTAAAATAGCTACTCAGAGAAGTACATAGTTTCTAAACATGCAACAAACTTCCCAAAACCATCTCAATGTAATTTTCAAGTATAGTGACATGAAAATAAGTAGACTGAAATAGTGCCTTGGCAAGTGACTTACAAGTGATCATAAAATACTTGGTAATTTGCTTCCTCTTTACACTTGACAACCTCCCATGTTTGAGGTGAAGAAAGAAGTTTATAGCATTGCCACTCTTCTTGGGCACTTCAGTCTGTACAAAAAACTGCGGTTTATTCTGTTTTAAACACCCTAAAAGTATTCACTACACATAAGAACACAGACATTTCATCATTTCAAGAGTCAAAGTAATTGATACCAGAATACAGTGTGTAGAGAGCAGGTCGCCATGTTAAGACAGAAACAGCTCAACAGTCATACCTAATACACATGCATGTGCCCATAACCGAGCATTTTCTACGAGTATTTTTACGGACGCACGTTGTTAAGCGCTTCTAAATGTCGACGTCTGTGATGCTGAAGATGATACTGAACACATTTTAATATAACTTTGCATATTTCACTGTCTGTAATTCAAGCAATTTATTAAAAATACATCGATCACAACGTGTTGGTTGTAAATGACAGAAATATTTTATACTTGAAACGGTTGAGAAAGAAAACAAAGCTTGATGTGCAGTCGACAGCTTTCGGCTTGCTGCGCTTTATGATTCAAGTCACTGAGTGGAAGTCACTTTAAGAAAGTAAACTTTGATTTAGCTGCTGCTCGAGGCAGATGTTACGCTTCAACTCATATTAAACTTTGAATAAGACAGTTATGGTTCCTATACCTGTCATGAATAAGCATGTCAACTATTGTTGTGTCGTTCTGTCAAAAACATGCGTATATAAATAGAGAAAATGAGGAACCTGAAAATATACCATCAGGAAAGTGACATTTCAGACAGAATGGATCAATCGAGAAGAGGGAAAGGAAGACAGTGACGACATAAACTGGAAGATCAATTTTGCAAATGAATTCAATTGTTGAATGAATACAACAATTAATGATTGTTTATTAACTCATGAATTGTTGAATTAATTTGTGTGTGTTAGTTTACTTTTATTTCTTAATTTTCACATATTCATATTATTTCGCACAATCAATGATCATTTCTAAAAGCTTTGAGGAAACATGTCTTAAGTTTAAGAAGGTTCGTAAAATGGATTTTACGATCATCCTGGGCAACGAAGATCTGGTCGGTAAAAGGAAGGCTGCATAAAGTTAGAAGCTAACTTGCTCCTGGAACCTGAATTCACATATCTCTACTTGTCTTTGTCCATTTTTCTTACACATGAAGCCAGCACTCATGCAGTCTACAAGTGTGTGTGTTCAAGGTCAAAGGTCAAACAACGGAGAGGCAGAGAGGAAATTATTTCAATAATAATTTTCAATTTTTATTAAAATATATCAAGCATATTAAAGATCGGAATATATCTCCATATCATAGCTCAGATTACGTAGCGCAGCGTTTCTTATATAATTCCACATTTTTTGACATGGCGTCATACTGAAGCCTCATTTGTAAAGCCTGTATATCTATGCCATTCTGCACCTGCTTACACTTTACCTGTTATGTTTATTTCTGGGTATCGGTACTCAATACCTTCTAGGTACTGACCAAAATAACCCCATACCAATAAATATTGAAACTTTAGTCAAACAATGACTGCATTTGATCCTTTTATATACCCAGTTCTACAGAAAAAGTGACTATTTATATGGTTTAGCTCGCAGCCAATCACAGCAAGCGTTCTTCGATTTAATATGCCGTGTGATTTGCAGCCACAACCCATACAGTCTGGCGTGGTGAAGTCGAGCGCTGTGTATTTGAAAGAGTTGGCAGCTCAGCGTGCCAAGAAGCCACCACAACGTGTGATTCACATGATGGGTATCAAATTAAGTAGTCTATTGGTATCGTGATCACTTTACGAGTACTGGTATTGGTGCTGGTTTAGTCATTTTTGAAACCCAGCCCTACTTATGTCCCACCACAATATCCTAGAAACGCAGGTGCATCACTGGTAATCAAATGTCTAAAATGTTGTCACTTTTCAAAGTTACTCATGCATTTTGGTATTTCACTTTGACAGTAAAGTTGTCATCGAACCGACAATGAAATCTTGCACATTCAACCTATAATTAATTAATAATTACAACTGATGCCACAACATGACAGAAATTTTAAAACTGAAGTGAATATGTGTATTGGAATCATGTCATCGGTCAGTGCGAATCAGTGCTTGTTACCAGCAGCGGAGAGAAGCTTGGATTTTGAGTTTGCTGCTCACACTGTTCACAGCCTGTTCCTCCTCAAACTACCATGATTACAACTAGACCTACTAAGATAATTTATCATTCGAGACGTCGTGTGTGAAAAACCTTCTTTAAAGTCTCCCAGTGAGTGCGTAGCTTACCGACATGCCCCCGGTGCATGAGTTATTATCCTAACTCGTGTCAGAGCGTCTGCAGGAGGGATACATTTGTTGCTAAGCAACAGCTAAAGCTTGCAGCATGCTAACTGCAGTTTTGTTCAACATGTTGTGTACTTCTTGACTTTTGAGCACTTTGTTATGCTACAAATAATATGAAATTGAGTTTGGGTCTGAAGTGTACAAAAAGCGCCTGAGTGGGTCCACCTGTATTTTAGAAACACTTTGTTTAAATGATCCTTGTGTTAAAAACATAAATGAATTAGAGAATTAAATCAGATTGAGATCCATTTTTTCAAAATGGAGCTGAATGTTTTTTTTTTTCCATCACTGTGCAGCTTAGGCACTGCAAATATTAACAAATAATTCACATTTTCTAATATCTGATGTAGTTGCTCTAGATAGTCACTGTCAATGTTTATTCAACATTTTTCATATCCTTCACAGACTTCAGTTTAATTTCCATGTTGACGTCTGTAAAAGCATCCATACATGCATTTCTCATTCGAAATCATCTAGAGGAAGGGATTTAAAACTTAAAAAAGTACTAGTAAGATGATTAGTCTCTTATTTTAAGACAATTATCCTACTGTCCCAAACATTTAACAACATCCTAATACATTGATAAAATGAGAAATAGGCTGGCCACACAAACCCATTCTTAAATTCCAAATGTGAAAGGAGTAAATGGACACCAAGACAAACAAATAAATGAAATCTTAGAAGAAAATGAGGGGCAGAGACAGATGAGTGAAACAAGCCAATGTTTGAGCGAGGTAAAAGCTTTGTTTTGCAGCAAATGTTTTCACGAAGGAGGGGTTGAAGAAATGAGAGGGGGGGGGGGGGGGGGGGGGGATCAAACTGATATTTAGCCCCTACCGGTTTTTTTTTTTTTTTTTTTTCTTCCTGCTTTTGTTTTACGCAAGGCTCTTTTTACCACATGGTAGTGACAGATTGTTTGAGCTGAAAGGAAAAGCCATTCGGAGCTAATTAAGCAGCCATTGCAGCTCTGCTCGCAGGCGGGAGGCAGAGCAGCGCAGGCATTTGTCAGCGCCGGAGCCCAACGTGGGTTTAATTGACATCCCCGGCCGCTGACTGACAGCTCGTCCAGCCCCGGGCCAATCGGAAGCCGCGCAGGAGGACAGCTGCGACGCCATTGGGCGGAACGCAGCGAGGAGGGGGGGGGGTAAGGGAGGGAGGGGGTTTAGGGGAGGGTAGAGAGGACCCACGTGGGGGCCGGGCACAGCGCGCTGCACCCGATAGGCTGACGTCCTGACGCGCAGACGTGTTGCAGCCGATAGGAAAGCGTGTAGATGCTTGAGGTCTCGTTAGAAATAGGTCGATCAATTCAAGTCACTCAAAGGACACTCTGCTGTAGATTAAGCGGTATTCACGTCGTCCGGCTCTTTCTGTGAGCGCCTGTTTGTTCCTGGCATAGTAACAGGACTTATTTCTTTTTCTTGGCAATCCCTTTCCTTTCTCCCCCCCCCCACCCCCCGAACCGAGAGCAGAGAAAAGTGCGATCTTCCTGCTTCAGACTTCAGACTGTTTCTCGGGGTCGGACCGTGTTCACGTGTTAGTGTTCCTGCACGAAGCACAGGTCGCCTCTGCAGCCTCATGCTTTTATTAAAACCGATAAACTCTGCCTGTGACCGCGCAGGGTTATTTTCCCCCTTTACACCAGTTTAGCGCGTTTAAAGCGACGCGTTTTTTTTTAATGGTGAAACTGGCAGGTCTCCCCTCGCCGTGCGAGACGCGGGACCGCGCGGACGCGTGAAATTACTGCCCCTTTCCCCCTCTTGTTTTTGAACAAGCTGTTGAACGCACCGCGCGTCGCTTCGGATCCAAAATGGCGAACGGGGCGTGAGGTCACAGTCGCCGCGCCGCGCCCGGGGACCAATCGGAGCCTCCGGGTTCCGCCGCGCGGCCCCACGTGGGGGCCGCGGCGCCGCCATTGGCCCGCCGCCGCCGCCCGGACCCGAGCGCGGACGCCGATTGGCCGGCGCGCGGGCGCTCCGTCGGCAGGTCGGGTCCTCGTGTCAGTGCTCGGTCTGTGTGTGGCAGAGCGCGCGGCGGAGGAACCCGGTATACCCGAACGGAGAGCTCGCGGGGTGTTTCTCAACGGCCGACATTTTTAACGGACACAAAAAAAAAACAAAAACAACCGACATTTACCCGTTTTACCCGCTGATAATCTGGGTTTTTTTTTTTTTTTTTTTTTTGGACTTACTGGAAGATTCACGCACCGCCGCCGGATTTAATATCGGCTTTTTTTTTTTGTGTGTCTCTCTTCTGAAGTTGTCTGCGGTCCTCCAGTCGAGGGGTTTCCAGGGTCCGAGCGGGCGGAGAGACGCGCTGCGCCTCGGGATCACCCGGGTTTTAAAGGACTCTCGAGGGGGGGTGCGAAGAAGAACAAGAAGTGTGTGAAAAAACACAAACGGCGACGGACATTTTCCGCCCTTATCACTGTGCGGTGACGGCTCCAAGTCAAGGATATTAAGCTTTGTGTCTGGATACTATTTTTCTTCTTTTTGTTGTTGTTGTTGTTACCTGCGCCGAAGCGAGCGGAGGAATCGGTCCAGACAAAAGGTAAAAAAAAGGGCGACATGAAGGGGAGCCGCTAACGAGACGGGTGGTGGTGGTGGTGGTGGTGTGGCTTTATGGCAGCCGACTTTGAAGCAGCAGCAGCAGCTCCTTGTTTTCTGATCTTCCCGGACCACCAGAAACAACCCGATGAGTGTGTTTCTGTCTCTCCCCCCCCCCCCCCAATCTTTGTGGGAGACAAACTCGTTAGATTCACGAGAAACACAAAGCATCGTGTCGACGAGGCTGTGATCAAAAGTATCAACTTTGGGATTTATTTTGATGCCTCGGATCAAACACATTTTGCAGCTTCTCTGTTTTTTTTTTTTTTTTTTCTCCTCTGTAGTGCAAATCCGAGGCGACGGATTTTAGGTTTTTTTTTGATAGAAAAATGGGGAAATATTTGAAAAGGGGTGAAAAAAGATTATAATCTTAACCCCACGTGAGGATAAAAACCGTGTTATTCCTATTTTGTGAGGGCGCAGATAGTAGACGAGTCCGGTTAAGTTCACAAAAGCTTTAATTCCTGTCAGATAACGTACAACCCGAGGTGCTGCGGTCTCTCGCTGCGGAATCGATTCAGCTCCTCAGCTGTGCCCCTTTTTTTTTTTTTTTCTCTGTTTGTTTAGGTACAAAGAAAAGGCGCCGAGGTGATCCGTCCAGCGGCCGGGGTCTGAGCCGGCGCCTCGCAGCCGAGGACAGCGCTTTGTCCGCCGCCATCCTGCGCATACAGGGGAGGGGGTGGCGGTGATTTACCGCACCTTCGCCGGGGGTTCACGGACACACACAGAGAGAGAGAGAAAACGCACCGAATTCCCTCGTGTAAAAGACGCGACATGTATCCACAAGGCCGGCATCCGGTAAGTAGCTGTCTTTGTCACTGTTTTGTGAAATTGATGCGAATGCACCGCCCTTCAAAGCAGCCCAATTAGCTGGTGAGAGTGGAGCTGCTGATCCACACCTTACTATTTATGGTCTGCATCGGTGCTGCCGAGGAGCTTCACTCCAGCAGGAGAGAAACTGGGAGATCGTGTTTATTGGCAACAAGATCAGAGGTTTTGGTTGAACTCAGGAAAGTAAAGTGAAGATCACCACCTCCTTTTTCTTCTAAGCTGACTTGATTTCCCAGTGCAGTTTGTTATAGTTGCCTTTTTCAGTGTTTAAATGTTAATTGTGCTGTTTGAGCAGAGCACACTTAAATCCCACAACTTTGTGTAAGCTTTTTTTCCCTCTTCTTTAAAAAAAAAAAAAAAAAAAAAATCCCTCCCTCATCATCCTTTGCCTACCATGCAACATTACTTTGTGGATGGATGAAGTGACCCGCCTCTGTCATTGCACATGTTGTTGAGTGAAAGCGGTCGCCAGTCAGGGTTCAGGGGAAATGCGAGGACAAACCATGAAGAGCCAAAAAAAGACACAGTTTACCAAGAAAGAAGAGGAGGCGGCGGCACGATAGAGATGAGGCTATTATCTGGACTGTGACGGGCGTTATTTACACCTGTGGTATCTCCAATCTTGCACTTTTCAGGCACCTCACCAGCCAGGGCAGCCTGGCTTCAAGTTCACTGTGGCAGAGTCCTGTGACAGGATCAAAGACGAATTTCAGTTCCTGCAGGCCCAGTACCACAGGTAATGACTAGCCTACTGTAAACAGCACGACTTCCTGGAAAGAATAGGAAGAGGAAGCTGCCTCTGTGTTGTTCCATTTTTGTAGCTTCATGCACCAAATCCACACTGATGTGTTAGACTCCTAGAAACAGCTATTCTGAATTCTTTACTTGGTGTAATGTACGTAACACATGTCACACTCACTATACAGCATAATTATATTTCTCTCTTCTCCTTCTCTCCTGAAGTCTTAAAGTGGAGTACGATAAACTGGCAAACGAAAAGACAGAGATGCAGCGTCACTATGTCATGGTAAGAGCAGTCATCGTAAAAAGCTGTGAATGTGATTTAATGCCGTATCCTCCCTTTAGCCTCAGGTGAACAGTCCCAGGTGGTGCAGCCCTGGTGTTTTGCAAAGGCCATGTTAGCATTTGTCTCTGCTTGGTATTGTTGACTCACCGTGTTTTCATTGGATAAGAAGGTGCAGGGTGGGGGTGTGTGGAGGGGTGGTTGAAACTAGCAGGGGTCAAATGTCCAACTATTGATTGTGGGGTGTGACGACCCCCCTGCTATGGCTCTGGGGTCTTCTTTATGACCCTCCACCACCCCTCCCTAACACACCCAACATGACCCACTGGGGGTTAAGGACTGGTCTGCTGGCTTTGTGCACGAATCAGTGGGTTTTTCTTTTTTCTTTTTTTATTAAACTCCTTCTGACCACAGGGTGAACCACTTTTGACACACCCAGGGGTTTCTCAGATATGGGGAGACTTTGTATGTTTTTCTCCAACCATAAAGATAATAGACTACTTGCTGGGGGCAGGAATTGTCGTTGAAATCAATATCACAATATTAATCAGAAAATGTTTCCACTGTCGATGTCACAGTATGGGAAAATATATGTAAAATCTTTCATAAATTGATGCAGTGCAGGGAACTACATGTGTTCCACTGTTTAACACTGCGTCAGACAAACCTCTGCACATAAAAACAAGCTTTAAATCACTAATTTGGACAACAGACTTTAATAAAACAACCAGACTATGTTTTATTCTATGATCTGGTTTAATTAATATGATTGGTCAACCAAAAGAAAATTAATTAGCAACAATTTTAAGACTTTTAGGTCATTCTTTAAAATCAGAAATGCCAAACATCTTGGTATGAGTTGGTTCCAGCTTCTCAAATGTGGGACTTTGAAGATTTTTCTGTCACTTACAACAGAAAACTGAATATCTTTTGTGTTTTGGATGGTTGGTCGGACAAAACGAAACATTGAAAGAAGTTGAAACCTTGGGCTCTAGGATATTTGCAGGCCTAATATCATCACATAACATACAATACAACACAGTACAGCTCTACTACATATTTCAAATCTTGTGCAGTGTAGATGCTTTATTTCTATCAAAGAGCTGTGATGTAAAACTGTTCCAAGACCGGAATTAAAACAACATATTACATTCAGTTCAGAGCTCCCTGATGATCAAATGGAGACAAAGAAGTTTGCCTCTGCAAAGACGACCCAACACAAAGGTCCTTTCTAACACTGGCCGAGCTGCATTGTGTGCATGGAAAAAGAAAAATCTTTATCTGACGAGGGATGTAACTTAGACCTCACTCTAAGTTTGTGTATGTGGCTGCTTATCTTGTTTGTACATGAAAGGAATTACTTTAACCAAACGCAGCGGTACGTTTGTTAAATATTATTTTCCCTGTGAGGAACCAGAAGGTGGTGGGAGTAGCTATAATGTGTGGAAGCTGTTTGCTGTGTGTTTGATAAACAAGACAAACTACTAGGCTTTACTTTGTATCTGTTGGTGGGCTCACAAGCTTTTGGCAATCAACAGCAGATAATGTTGTTTTCAATAATAGTATTGGCTTTCTCCTGGGTTTTTGAAGCCATGGACAGCCATGGTGTTTTTAGCTCAAAGACTGGCAGTGCACAGTAGAAGTAAATGAGAACAGTAGCCAATCGTCTGTCGGCTGTGGCTGCACAAACAACATTAAGTTGTCAAACTCTTTGGTGAATGTCAGTGTGCTTTTTAATGGCTCACCCATGTGCTGCAACAAGTATTAAACTCTTTTATTGTTTGGGTGCTTTAGAGGACTGATAAAAATGTTTAACACATTCCTCAGTAGAGAAAAGTCAAAAAGTAACTTGTTGTTTTACACAATTAAGAAAGTGCATACAGTATATGATGAAGGACACATATCTGGGATCTTGCATCTAATACTTCTTTGATTCAATGTACAAATAAAGATGCATTCATTGCAAAGTCTTTGAAACACATGTTTTCGGCAAACTTTACCATGTAATAATATTTTCCCTTCTCCTCTGTTTTCACAGTACTATGAGATGTCCTATGGGCTCAACATTGAGATGCACAAACAGGTATGTAGCCATATCAGGGATGGGGTGTGTACAGCCAAAACACTGTTGTTTTTTTCCCCCCTAGTGATTGAGGAATACAAACACACCTACGCACACGCACACACACACATACCTGACCTTAGTTTCTACCCTCATCCTTAAATGGCTTTAGGAGGCATACACATACTGGCTTCCTGTAGTGAAAATGCTGACAGGCTAAACAACACGAAGGGCACGATGCCTGATGGGGATGGTTTGATAAGATTAAAGTGAAGTATTTGGCAGACAGTCTGTGAGGATGTTTTTTTTGTGTGTTTTGTCCTTCTGAGTGTGAGTGTGAGTGTGAGTGTGTGTGTGTGTGTGTGTGTGTGTGTGTGTGTGTGTGTGTACGCACATATGCCTGCACTATTCTGTGTCCGCCTCTCCAATGCCAGCCGGGCTAAAAGCTCATTAGTTCAGCTGCCACCCAGCACTGGGCATCAAGCTGCAGTGGAAAGACTTCTACAGATGAATAGGGCAAAAATATCTGCAGTTTCCTCTTCACCACCCAAGGAGCCAATTCAGTAGACTGGAGGGATGAAGGAAAAGGATTGGGGGGGGGGGGGGGTGCTGATACGTTAAAATCATCTTAACCATAGACATACTGGCCCCGCTTCACATGAGGCTCCTTTGTTGGTTTGCTTCCAGTTGATCTTTGGCCTGTCATGTCCAGAGTTTTGGAGGCAGGTTGTTCTATTGTTTGTGGAAACATCCCTCAGCCCGAACACTCACTCAGCTGAATGCCCCCTGCTGAAGTGACACTAAAAGCAGCAGAGTGTCATTTTAGGCATTGCAGAATTGTGATGAGCATTTTGTGCAATCTTAAAATAGTTGTTAGTTGCAGCCCAATAAAATAGAATAAAAAATACAGTTCACATAACAGCATTTATAGGCTATTCCATACCTGTAAGATGTCTGGAGGTGGGCATTTTGAGCATTTCGTCTGAAGTGTTTAGGCGTGTCCACGGGATAAGGAATGTCTGTGCCGTCTGGTTGCCTGTAATTGGCTGGTTAATGTTTGGTGTGGTTAGAAAAAGACATCTGCTGATCCCACGCCTGCTGTAGTCCTAAATGCAAGGCATCACCCCTGCAATAAAAGTCCGATTGCCCCTGTAAAGAACACTGCGAAACCACTCTGTTTAGCTAAAGATCTGACCTGAGGCCTTTTAGTCAGCCGAGTGACACCCACATTTTCTTTTGTATTAACAGACACCCGCATAATCTTTTATTCAGTTCACTTAAGGGAGGAAAAAAGATTAACGTGAACTCAAGACGCCCCTCTTTTATCTTTCTACACTTACATTTCCATTTTCTCTGATTCCGTCTTGCCTTCTGTTTCCCCTCAGTCACCTTTGCCTCCTCAATTTTCCTTTTCCTCCCTCCTCCTCGTGCCCATATGTCTTTTCATTGCTTCCCCCTCCTCAGTCTGCCCCGACACCCCAACGATGTGATGTGAATGATGGCCCTTGTGTCATTAGCTGTGTGATATGATGTATGAGAGTGGGAGTCTGTCAGAAAGAGAGACATAGAGAGGTGGGGTGGAGGCTTCAAGGCCCTCAGATCCAGAAGGTTAATGGCATCAGTGGGAGGGTAGCCCAGTTGGAACAGCAGCACACTGCACAATTCATCAGCTGTAGACGTTTTTTGGTAGGCATGCGGTGTGTGTGTCTGTGTGCTGTTGCTGTGTGTGTGTGCACTAACAAGGTGTTTTCTGTTTATCGAGGAGCCCGCTGCCTCTACATCCCCCCCCCCCCAAAAAAAACCCCCGAGCGTTTTCTGTCAGGGAGTTATCACCAACAAGGAGGTTGAAGCGATGCAGGGTGGGGGTGGAGCTGGTTGTTGTGGGTGGATACTGGTGGCAGTGGACAACACGAGGGGGGTGGGGTTGGGGGGGCGGGAACAGGAAAGGAGCGAGAGGCTTCGGGGTAAATGGGTTAATCGACTGGTCCTCTCCTGTGCATCTCCTTTGTTTATCAATAAGCCCGGTGGAGCCGACGGAGCGCTCTTGAATAATGCATGATTACTGCCACCTCCCTTCCTCTCTCTCGCGTCTCCCATCCCTGGTGAACGAGCGTTTGTGATGACATCAGCGAGAGGTAAACAGACAACCCTTAGCTGTCCCTGTTATTGGGAGGGAGGGAGGAAGGGACGGGGGGCTGGATTATTGGATGATGGCATGCATATTACTTTGCTTGTGTTGAAGATTTATTGCGGCGTGAAAAAAGACACGATAAACTCTCTTTGTGCTGTTATCGCTCATGAGCTGGATTGAAAAGCAGGAGAATGGGCACAAACACACACATACGTGCATTTAAATGAATACTCATTTCCCTTAAATGGTAACACCAGTTGTGTCTTCACACACACACACACACACACTGTAGTCCAAGTTCCAACAGACACACTGCGTCGCCCTTCGCTGTGCTGAACGGTTGCTAGTGAAGGGATGTGTTTGGCTGCAGAGGGGTAATTTGTTGTGACAGTGTCTCATATGATGGCAAAGAGTACAGGGTGGAGGTAATCACCCTCGCTTGCTGTCAATAAGTGATTTTAATTAGCGCAGCTCATTAGGGTGCCTCAGCAACATGCCCTGCTGACTCTGCGGCGGGGGTTGCTTTGTTTTAAACTACCTCTGTTCTCTGTTGTGGTCCATTGCTCATCTCTCGTGCGATTGCCTACATTTCAATTTCGGTTCTGTTTCTGTTAAATTGAAAGGAAAAGGAATATAAATAGAGAAAAAAGAATCCCAACAATTAACCACCAACAGATCCTATACCATGTCATTATATTTGGCTGCTTAGGTGGCCATTTTTGGTAGCTGTTGTAAGTATCCATTTCCTCACTTGTTTCGTGAATGAGGAAAACCGAGAAAGTGCTTTATCAAGGAGAGTCATGTCCATTTCCTGGATGGAGGAAGAGGGTAAAAGGAGGAGCAGCGAGAGGGAGAAAGAGAGCTTGTGCAAATGAATAATTTATACAGGATTCCTGGAATTGTTTGCCAAGGTGATGATGGCCAACCTGTCTCTAAGCCAAAACAAACTGACTACGAGAACACACACACTCTAGCTCTCAAGGGAGGTTGACAAGGTTATTGGAGGCTGTGAGACATGCTTTATTTTGATAGCCAGGCTAGAAGGGCTGGTAGAACAGTGTTACACAATTAGTGTCTGGGTGTGTGTGTGTGTGTACTCAACCAACCAGCTGATGGTGGTTTTGTGTGTCAGGGTTGATGTGGTTAAATGGAAGAAAATACTGTGTGTGTGTGTGTGTGTGTGTGTGTGTGTGTGTTAGTGTTTGTACATATAAACTGCATAATTCAAAATGAAATCTATAAAAAAAAAAAATTGTCTACATGATGATTTCAACTCTAACGAAATCCGATGTAATCTGTTGGAAAACAGCCCATTTCCATATGCTCCCCTGCAGAAAAGGATGTCACTTCAGTTTTGTGTGTATGAGCTCAAAATAGAATGACACGCACATGCAAAATATTCTTCATGCATTTGTAATGAACACGATACCTCTAAGTGCCTCTTTCTTCCTCTGCTCTGGCTGAGAAGATAATTCCCAAACAGCCATCTCTCCCCTGCTCCCCACCCCCCCCCCCTCCTCTCTCCCCTCCCCCCCATCATATGGCACTTGTTTTCCTCGGCAATTGAATCCTCGTCAGAGACTCTGCTCTCCACTTGGGGGCTAATGCCTGGAGCGACAAACAGCCAAATGGCTTTCAACGCACCATTGACAGAGGGATGCAATGGAGAGAGAGCCTCTCCAAGCTCCGGTGCTACTAGACAACCCTGAGTACCTGTAATTGTGGAGCTGCAGTGAAAAGCTTCTGCCGGCTCAAAGGCTTCTGTTTTCAGTGGCTTTAAGTGACAATAAACTCTTTCTAGTGCCTGTCTCTGCT
This sequence comes from Lateolabrax maculatus, assembly GCA_031216445.1. NCBI lineage: Eukaryota > Metazoa > Chordata > Actinopteri > Acropomatiformes > Lateolabracidae > Lateolabrax > Lateolabrax maculatus. The sequence continues at coordinate 25,881,177 of CM062198.1, forward strand.
GCTAAAAGCACTGTGGAAAATAGTGCCTCCGAAGTAAAGTGGGACTCATTTAAGAGTGCTGCGAGTCATTGGATGTGATGTGTTATCAGTATTTTTCCCCTTCAAAATGTCTGAAAAAGTCGTGTAAATAAGCCATATGCCCATTTGCCCTCTCTAACATGTGTGAACTCTGTAAAGGGTGCAGTGGTTACATTTGAAAAGGAAGGACAAGATGTAGCTGATAAAGGTTTCTCCGCTCAACGTGTGAGTCATGTTTGCCCTCACACTCTCTTAAAATGTTGCTGAGATTTGACGGGCAAAATATACGGCATCAGCATCGAAAAAATTAGGCCACAAAAAGAAAAATGGATCCAAAGGAAGTCTGTTCCATTGTTTTATTTCCTGGCACCAAAGTAATATTTTAACTGTGGGGTAATTTTCAGAGAAAGCCATGGGTTCGGGAACATTTAACCTTAAAAAACCCTGAACGAAACTCTGCATGATCTTAGCTTTCACAGCACCTGGTGCTTCAGTTCGCCTTTCAGAATCAACCGCTGAGAGAAACCTGTGTGTTTTTAGCACAGCGCAGTGAACAATTCAACACAAAAGGCAGAGTGCACCTGAATTCCATGAATATTTTTGGCTTCAAATGGTGGCTCTGGAGTGGTGATTTGCTATGAACAAATGGATGCCTTTCTTTGTGAATCGGTTTGTGGTGAGGGTTTGTAATGTTGTTGCTCTAATAGCCGAGTGTATCAGCATACCGCTGTTTCCTACAAGCCCCATGTTGCTCCCCTTGCAGCCATTTCCAGAGAAGTGGTGTGATACTGAAACACTCTAATCCTACTGTGTGTCATTGTATCCAGCCCCCGCTAATGATGATGGTTTATGAGTCTCCATAGAGCTCCCTCCCTCCCTCTCTCTATGTCAGCTGCCGCCCCCCAGTGAAGCCCCCTCCCCACCTCCCCACTCCCAGTTATCCCTCATTAATTTCCCGTGCCGATCAGATCGACAGGCCGAAAATTCAATTTAATGACCTGCCTCTTTGCTGCGCCTAATATGATTTTACAGGCTGTTCTGGTCAGGGCCCCAGCCCAATTTACATAACGATCAGCCGTGCCAGATAGCGTTGCCCCAGCAACAGAAGAGGGGGAAGATGAGAGAGGAAGAGGAGGAAGGAGGGAGGGCACAGAGGAGAGTAGTGGAGATTAGCAGGGAGGGGTGTGAAGAAGCATTTGGAGGGGCGGGGGGGCTGGATGGAGAGAGAAAGCAGTGCGTCGGAAGGTCAGACGGGGTTGTGAGATAATTCCTGACAGGCCAGCAAAGGTCTGCCCCCCCTCCTCTTCCCTTCTTTTCCCGTCTCCCCTCCTCCGAAATGAAAAGAGTGACACTGAGGGTTGTCCAAAGGGCTACTGGCACCTCCTGTCTCCCTGTTCCACCTTCTTCTTCCTCCTCCTCTCTCCTCGCTCCCCCTTTCACAGTCAAACAAGGTTAAGGGAGAAAATGAGTGGAATGCAGCGGCGTATAAAACGGCGGGAAGGGACCCCAACCCCCAACACACACACACACACACACACACACACACACACACACACACACACACACACACACACACACACACACACACACACACACACACACACACACACACACACACCTGCTGGGCCTCCACCCCTAATCTCTCTGAATCAATTAGTTCACCTCCCCCGGTTCAGTCAAACTACATTACCTTAGTGTCAAATCAGAGCATTTCACTTCATCCATCACCCCCACACCTCCTCCTTTATTCTGCTTTTCCACTTTTGTGTTCCTTCTCCTCTTCCTCCTCCTCTTCCTCCTCTCTCTGTGGAAAGGAGAGATTTAAAAAAAAAAAGGAAATGGGTTCGGGCAAATGTCTTGGGACATTCAAGTGCGGTAGGCGGGCAGCGCAGCATATCCATTTGTCCAAATGCAGCGCTGTAAAGTGCTCTATGTTCGTCGAGCCCTGCAGTATCATCTTACTGTCCCAGCTAATATTCTGTGGTCGATACCAAAGATGCCTCTGATAGATAGGGCCAGAGAGTTAACCTGTCTGCTTCAGCGTGCCCCACCTCCCTCTCTCTGGGCCGTAATTATGAAATATGGACCTCATTATGGTGTCTCCAGCCAGATGGTATTAGCATATTTCAGCCTCCTAATGAAATAAGGCCTGGGTCTAATGGAGGCAGGAGAGAGGGGGAAGTACATTTGTTCTAAGGCGGTCCCAATTTACTTAAGAAATACATGGTCTATCCAGATGGACGCTGCAAACATTTGTGTGTGTGTGTGTGCACAATTGCACGGCCTTTTTGTTTTATAGGTAGTTTAACTGCTTGACGATAGTGTTGCCAGAGGCATGCAGTAGACTGAAAGACTATCATTCTAATATTTTCTCTCTCTTCTCCTGCAGACTGAGATTGCCAAACGTCTGAATGCAATTCTGGCTCAGATCATGCCATTCTTGTCACAAGAGGTGAGTGTCAGCCCAGCTTACAGCATTTTAAGGATGACAATGATGTAATTCACTCTGTTCAGTAACTGTACAGGAAACAGTGAGGCGGGCTAATGTGCAGAGATCCTGTCAATGGGATGTATAGGAATGACAAGGCATCTTATATAGTACAAGACACTCCTGAATATATTCTTAAAAGTGATTGATTGATCATTTGTTAATCATTACCACCACTAGTTCTTATATAACAATTCTTATTATGTACAGTTACACTGATAATGCAGTATTTTAATGGGTCCGTTGTATTATTGACTTTGAGTAGGATTAAATTACTTTTGTGCATTATGGAGCACATTTCTTCCCCTCAGCTAAAGTGCCTATTTGTAGCCTTGTGTAGGTGAACCACCAGTACAGGCCAGGATATGTGCTGTTCTCGTTGTTTTGTAATGAATTATTTTCCATCAGGAATTTAATCTTTGTGTTTGTGTCCTGCAGCATCAACAGCAGGTGGCTCAGGCTGTTGAACGAGCCAAGCAGGTGACTATGACTGAGTTGAATGCTATCATCGGGGTACGTGGACTTCCCAATCTGCCTCTCACTGTGTGTATACCCCCTTTTTCTTCCTTTATTTGACCCGAGGCCAGGGGCAAAACTGCATGCACGGAAGAGGACCGGCGCTCCAACACAGACACATAGGCTATTTAAGTGTGCTACATTTCGCTTACGGGTTTATTTCACCTTTATACGCTTCAGCTGAAAGCTGCATGTCAAGCATAACCTGGGAAAGGGCAATAGATTCAGGAGGAAAATAGCTGTGAAACGGGAGTAAGAGTAGCTTAGTGTATTCTGCAACCATATTCCTCCTCCTGTCTGTGAATACAAACTAGCAATGCCATGTCCTCTTCTCTTGTGCAGACTTGCCCCCGTCTCCAGAGGTTTATTATGTTTTTATTTGAGTTAACAATGTTTGCAATGCACTGTCAATATGGTGTTCACTGCTGTAATTTCTCTGATTGTTGGTTAACCATGACCTGTCAGCACCCAGGGTGCAGTTCTCAGCAGCAGCTCTGCTCTGATTCTTTTTCTCAGGCAGAGTCAAAGAACATCTGATATATACTAACACAGTCCACTCTGAGATCAGATCACAGTGCTTCTCAGATTTCACTTTGGCTGCACTTAAATTAGATAAAACGTTCCAGCCAACAGGCTTAGCCATACCTTTGACCCAGCAGCAGCAGGAATTAGAGCGGTCAGGTTGGGACAAGCATTGTGATTGCAGCAGAGATTACAGCAGTATGGATGCAGCAGATACTGAAGATTTGTTAGGTGCAGTGGATAGAAGATCGAGGCTTTATAATCACACCATATAAATGGTCCAAATAAGCCACTTTTGTCGTGGCTAGGGCTGCAGTTAGAGATTCTTTTTTATTGATTAATCTCCCAAATTTCATCTCGATTAATCAATGAATCATGTAATTTATAAAATGTCAGAAAATAACCAAAAATACCCATCAGATGTTTCTAAAGCCCATGGTGCCAACAGTCCTATAGTTGTTGGAGTTTGTTTTTTTTGGGCTAAATATGTAATATGTATAATATCTCTAACTTGGTCTGTTTGATGGTCTGTTTGCAGTTGTTGTTTTTTTTACGCTGATTATATTAAAAGTACATTTCCCTATGTCTGAGAGCATCTGCAGCAATCTAAACTTTAATAGAGGAAAGGCGTTCACTTCAAAAATCAGTAACTGACCTTTCAATTGTAGCCACAACCCTAAACACACACCAAATCCATCCTGGCCTAATATGCTGTTTAGTGATTTGGTTTTTCATCTGGTTTTATTAAACTACAATGAGCGTAGCTGCTTTCTAATAGCCAGCTTGGACCCAGATGGATAACTGACCCTTTTGATTAGCCCTGTGTAGCAGAGGTTAGTCAGCGGTTAGGTAGTCCCAGCGGTAGGGGGTCAAGTCTAATGAGAGGCAGATATCGAAATTCGATTAAGGTAAATGAGCCAGGAGCACAACCCCCAGTTTTCAAGGTAATTACTTCCTATTTCCTTTTAGTCAGACTGTCCACAACAGGAGTGACCGTCCCTTCATTAAGGGTGGGCAAGCCCAGACAGAAAACACACACACAGGAATACAGAGTTTAATTATTGGGGTAAAGACACGGCAGGTGATCACTCTCCACGTCCCCACAGTGTGAGTGAGGCGGTGCTGCTGTGGTGTCATTAAAGCCTCAGTGATACTCAGAGAGCATCAGGTGCTGGGAGCTTCCTACAGCAGTTACATTAGAAAATAGATTTGAGTATAGACACACACACACACACACACACACACACACACACAATGGTGTTGTGTGTCGGTATGTGATGCAGTGTATATAAATACACTATATTAACGTCCTGCAAACACCCAACCTCCTCACTGTGTCCTCCCAGCTGGAGGCAACTGAGGCCAAACACTCTGGGGTCTCGACCCAATGAGTTTTCACCTGGTATGCAAATGGGGGGCATCTAGTACAAAACATTGGTATTTTTTTATAAGGGTGAAATTATTAGTCGATTAATTGAAAATGTGAAAAAAATGTGTTGCAGCCCTGATATTTTTTTTTTGATTGATATTACAATGGTTTGGAACATATCATCATATCTATAAATAAGGAAGTGAAACCAGGACATGGAAAAACTGTAAATAGAGAAAACCTCTGTCCAAAGTAAACTAGTAGTTAATGTCATGATGCTTTTTATAACTGTTTACACATTGTTTCCATAAGACTAAACTTACAAAAGAATGAGTTGCCTACATCCCTAGCGGGCTGAACTGTGTTACGAGAGGTTGGACAGACGAGAGACAAAGATGCAAATGAGTCTCCTCTGTCCTACATGATGTTTTGCATGAGTTAAGGCCGGAGGCAACATATGATTGAGTTTGATTTTACAAGTGTCAGAGGTGCTGTCTCATTTCCATGCTCCTACCCTCATTTCCATGATTTCCACAGAGGGCAAGATTGTACTTAGATAATGTTTAACAAGTCAGTTACAGGTACTGTGCCGCTTTTTACCAACCCTTATGTAAATGCTAATCTGTCTAACACACAACGTAAACTTCAACACTGCCTGGTTTTATTCACTATGTCACTCTGGTTCATTTGCTAACCGTGATCTTCTCTGTGCAAAAAATGTGCATGTCTTATTTAGGTGTGCATATTGACCTTATTACAGAAGGTCATATTTCCATCTGGTTTGAATGTGTAGGCTTTTTTTTATAAAGCAAGTCTTCACAGTGACACATGGTTTGACTCATCATTATCTACATTATGTTTGCTACAAGCAGTTAATATCTGAGTTTTGTGTTTCAGGATGATGTGCTATTTAAAAATAAGATATTAGTCTGAGATCATCTTTATTATGAGGCACTAGCTAATGAATCGAGCTTAGTGTAAGTATTGTTTTCAAATAGTTTTCATTATAGGTTGAAAGAATTGATAGTTGATCAAAAGAAAATGAATATTTAGATAATCCAACGTAATCTTCTAAGCAAAAAATGCCCCAAAAATCCCTGTTTACAGCCTATCAAATGTCAATTTTTAATGATTTTCTTTGCTTTCTTTGACAGTAAACTGAATATATTGATTGGACAAAATTATCAATTTGAAGATGTCGCCATGGACTCTGGAAAATCTTTCACTTTTTATAGAACAAAAGCTTTAACCGCGAGAAGTTTTTTTTTTTTAATTGTCGTCATCAGTCTTTTTTCTTGTTGCTTGTATCATTTCTGGCTGAATCTCTCCTCTTCCTCTCTCCTTTGAACCAGCAGCAGCAGCCGCCTCATAGTGTCTACCCAGCTTTCATGGTCAGTGTTCAGGGAAGTTACTAAACATAGAGAAACAACCTGTTTTTTTTTTTCCAAGTGTCTTTGAACTGCTTGCTTGCAGTGTAACATGTGTCTTTGTGAAGGGAGATTTCTGGAGACAAAGCATGACTTGGGTGTGTTTGGATATTTTCTAACCTCAAAAAAAAAAAAGAAAAAAAGTTTCCTGTGTTTCAATCCTATTCCAGTGCTGAACTCAGTCAGGTCTGTTTTCAGCGTAGGGTGTTGTCTAATCTTTGTCGCGACAACTGAAGAAAATATGATGAGCCACAGAAGCTGTTGTAAAGCACAGGATAAGTAGGTAATGTGGCGATCATTGCCAGACTTATTAAGCCAGTCTGCCAGCTGGTTTGTGCTGGTGCTGTTGACGCTTGTTCCACCTGACAGTACCGTTCTGCAGGGAGCCAGCTTCGCCTAGTTAACTTTAATTGTCTGTTTCCTGTGGAAGTTGCCTGAGCTGCGGCGGCATTTACACATAATGAAAAAAGATAAGTGTGAAAGGAAGCCAGCTCTTTTATCCATGAATATTGAATTGGAAGCAATTTATTTTCAGAATTTTTCCCCTCTTTCTCGCTCTCCCCGCCACACCACCACTCCCTCCCCTCGTCTCTCCTCTCCTCAGCCATAGCTCGTTAATGAGGCTTCTTGATAATGATCCCTGCACGCTTTTCCTCATTAGGCACACTCAATAGGGACGTCCTTGCCTCAATCCCTCTCTCTTTCATTCTCTTGTTATTTTCTGATTCTGCCTCTCCCTCCTTTCCTTGTTCTGGCTGCCCCTTTCTCTCTTTTTTTCTCGCTTTTCCCTTTTCACAACAAATAGGCTGCTCGGTACACCAGTACAATATCGATTAACAATGCCGCCCCTCAGTTGCTTCTATCCATTGTGCGATTTCAGGTCCAGCTCGGCATAATGAGCTGACTGAATAATGGCCAGCTGCTAAATAAACCTTTTTAAATGTGGTAAGCCACTAGATATATACCCTCATATAGTTCATGTAATGAATGTATGGATGAGATTATTGAAGTTCTATCTAGAAAGCAGAATAGCAATCATGTTTTTTTCTTTTTTTGGAGAGGCAGCTGATGGATGTGCTAAGTGTTATTTAACCTTGTTTTAAAGCACTTGCTTCCCTCTTGCCTGAGTGGCTATTTAACTCCTGTCTATCTACTCACTCCTCTCTGGCTGCCTCTCTCATACAGACGTCCATGGCCTCTCGGGAGGGGTGTGTGTGTCTGTGTGTGTTTTGCTGGCGGAGTGGTTGTGCTTGCTTGGTTTTCCAGAGTGTTGAAAGGTTTTGAGGTTTTCAAGTGTAGACCTATTGATTTTTAACTGTCCCAGCTATGATTGAAGCACAGTTGTTTGGGCGTGAGCAAAAACGCTTGTATCATTTCTGAGGACCAGAGGAGACTTCGAGTCGAACATAGTTGTCACATAAAGGTCTCGTACCGTAAATAAGAAACGCTGAGCAATTTGTAAAGTGAAAGAGTAGCAGTGTTGTAATAAGTGAGGAGCATCATATGAAAAGATAGAATATTGTAAGGTTTCAGAGTCTATATAATTCACAGCCAAATGCTAAAGACCTTGAGGATGGGAGATAAAGTAATAACACAGACATGTTTTGGAAATGAATGTGTTCTGCTGTCTAACACTTTGAACCAGATGATATTCATACTGTACATCTACAGCTATGAACAGAATCTGTTTTTTCCCCTCAGACAGGGATGAGCTGGATCAGCATGTTGGCAGTCTCTGTCACTCTGCTATTATGCATAAACGGTTTGGCCTTGAACTAAATGTTGTCAAAGCCAGCTCTAATGCAAGAGTAGAATGTGGTCATTCATGGATTCACTTCCCAGCCGACCCACTTGTCCTCTGTCTTCTCTCCTGTCTCTCTGCGTTTGTTTGTAGCAGCAGCAGCTCCAGGCTCAGCACCTCTCTCACGCAGCCCACGGCCCCCCGGTCCAGCTGCCCCCACACCCCTCGGGCCTGCAGCCGCCCGGCATCCCCCCCGTGACGGGCGCTGGCTCCGGCCTGCTGGCTCTGGGCGCTCTTGGCAGCCAGGCCCACCTGCCCGTAAAGGATGAGAAGAACCACCACGACCTGGAGCACAGAGGTGAGGAGCACAGCCTGCCGCACACGCTGCCTGCAGCGTTTTAGTACTGATGGATGACTGTACCTGCTGAGAACTGGTTTTACCAACCTGATACATTTATCATAGAAACATGTTGCTGTATGTTTTTTTTTTTTTAATGTGTCATTTACTAATGTTTCTCACAGTTTCTCACATTCAAGTCTGCAGTTATATATAAATAATATTAATGTTGATAGTCATTTATATTTTTTATTTTAAAGGTCATGAGTTTCTCATTCAGTCGTCTATTATTATGAATGTTAAGTCGATGATAAGAGTTCTTTACATTTTAATGAATAATTAAAGGCTTTGGTCCAGATGCCCCACAGTACTTTTAGGTCAAACATTTAGGTTAATTGAAGAGTCTAAAGATGTGAAAAAGCCCCCTGCTGGAGAACGATAAACACCAGTCAAAGGTTCTCACAGCCTAAAGTTGTCCTCCATAATGGCTTATAACAGCTTTATAAAGTACCAGTAAAGGTTTTATTAAACATTAATAAAGCTATTTATAACTCTATAAAAGGTGCCATATTAGAAAGTGGTACCAAAATATATTGGATACCAAAATTGCACTGCGTTGCGTACATGAGAGTAATCTTTTAGCTGAATAATTATTGTATTATTGTTATCTGATTGGAGCGCTGAGTCGTGGCGACACCCATACTAATTTGTGTTTTGCTTTTGTCTCTCCTGGTCCCTCATCTTTTCACTCGCCTCTGGCTATTCCTCTGAAAGAACGGGAGTCGAGCACGGTACGTTGACTCTCCATCTCCTGTGTGTCTCTTGACTTTGCCCGTCTCTGACTCACTGTGTTTGGTGATTAGGTGTACTTTACATAGACTTAAGCCCACTGTTCAATAGAAATTCATGCTCTCTGTGTAAGAACACACACATTTTTGTACTCAGGGGGTTGGCTGAAATCAAATAATGAAGTCTGGCCAAGTAAGCCAGTGCTATCTAATCCAGGTGGAAAATGACTCCAATCACTGGGCGAGGATTAGTGGTCAGCTACCTCCTTTAATTTCAGCACAATTAAAAGCGACTTTGACTCTCCTCTTCTTCCCTCACCACTTTAGAGGAGTCACTGTTGCATGTGTCCAATACCCGACTCCTTTTCATATCCTTTTATCTACTTTTCTCCTTTTCATATATCTTTTTATTTTCTGCCCTCTCCTTATCTCACTCATTTACCCCTTTCCCCCACTTCTTCTCTCCTCCTCTGTCTCTCCCTATCTCTCTCTTCCTTCTCATGTTAAAGTCCTTGTTTATTGGACTGGCTTAAAACTCTCAGTTAGCTGGAGCGCAACGCTCTGTTGGATCTGCTCTGCCAGATTGAGTTCCCATTGACTGGCCATCCTGAATGGGCCCACTCATGTCTGAAGGGAACCCAAACTCTTCCCCCATCTCGTATGGTGACGAGCGGCTGCCAATACTACCTTACCTGATCTCCCCGCCATCCTCCCCTCCCTCTCCTTTCCAGTGTGCGCACACACTCGCACGCAGAGTCTTCCTGTCCTGTTGTCTCAGGTCATCTGATAGCACAGTCGGAGGCAAGTGCAGGGTTATTGAGTCTAAGCAATCCTTTAAAGGTCAGGGACACAGACAGGCTGTGGTGCTGTGGGAGATTTTCGTTTGTCAGACAGCATCTTCACACCGAGCCAGACTAAAACTCTCTTTGTGGCTTTCTTTTCTACAACAGTAGCTGAACACATTTCCATATTTTGACCTGAGAAGTACGGATGTGTTGCCAGTTTTTTTTATTTCTTTCATCGTCACTCACTCACACAAATCGACTCAGGAGGTCTTTTTTTTTTCTTTGTCATTCTTTCATTCAGTTTTCCAGCTGTTACCTTTCTCTGCTGCACTTTGTTTTCCCGTCATCTGCAGCCAAGAAGTCAGACATCTTCCTTCTCCCTGTTTCATCATATCTTTCTGTTTCTGATGAAGGCAGGCATTTGTTGAGCTGCCTGACAGTGTGGGCTGGCCTCAGGGTTTGCTCGCCTTCACCCCTCCTCCTCCTCCTCCTTCTCTCTCTCTGCCTGTCAGCCTGTTTGGCAGTGCTACCCCACCACACCAGTGCCCAGACTACAAAAACCCCGTTTGCAGCTTCTGAGAGTGTGCCAGCCTGTCCGGGCATTCCCACTAGTGGGGAGAACTCATTGCCACACTGCTATGCTCTCATTGCTTGCCAAGTTCCTTTCCTGTTTTGCTCTCTTGTCTTTCTTCCTCTTTTTTCTCATTTTCTCACTCTGCCTCTTTCATGGCTCTTTTCTCTGCTGGCAACACCCTCTTTGTGTCTTCACATTGCACTCTTGTTCAGGTTTCCTCAATGGCCTCTTTCTTTCCTTCCTCTTTTTTCTTCTGGTTGATTTTCATGAACTTTGCTGTCATTTTCCACTGTTTTGTCACTGACCTGCCACAGCGCACACACACTTAGGGACTCTCCAGCAGACATTAATGTGGGTTTCACAGTGCTAGATCCTGGTCACTTTTTGTTTTTATATGCACGTACATGCATGTCACAGACAGAAAACGTGTTCAGGAATGAAAGCTGTGTTTGGTTTGAATTGTTAATGTTGCTTCAAGCATGTCTCTGACCAGGTCACTGTGAAGGTCTACAAGAGGATTACATCAGGGGGTGTGTGTGTGCACTTGTACAACTATCTTTGTGAGAACCAGTTTGAGTTTTAGACCATGGGAGTGAGGACATTTTTGGAAAGTGAAGACATTTTGACCGGTCCACACTTTCAGAGAGACCTTCAACGGGCTGTTTGAGGGTTCAGACTTGGTTTTAAGGTTCAGGTTAGAATTAAGTTTAGGTTAAGGTCAGGGTAAAGGTTGGGGGTCAAGCATTTAGTTTTGATGGTTAAGGGGCTAGGGAATGCATTAGGTCAATGAATGTCCTCACATGTATGTATGTATGTATGTATGTATGTATGTATGTACACCAAATATCCCACGCTGCACTCTGCTCCCACCTCACATTTCCTCTCCACCTCTACTCGAGCAGCCCCACACATCACCTAGCCTGCGAGTTAATGCTTTTGTCTTCCAGAGGCGTTTTGGGTGTTTGTGGGTTTGCTCAGCTGCCTCGTCTTTTTCCTCCTTGCTCCATTGCCTTGGCAGCAGCAGCAGCAGCAGCAGCAGGGCTAAGCTGTCCCAGAATCCTTTTCTGCACCTTCTATCCCTAATCAGTCCAGGAGCATTGTGCGTTTAGCCTTACAGTCAATATTGCCACTGCGCTGACAAATGAAAAGGCTCCAGAGCCATGCCTGGACTTAAACGCACCATTTGGTAGTTTCTGGCTTTTCTGGTTTATGAGGGTTTGTCACTTACTACATTTAAGCCCCGAAAAAATTCACTTGACTGAAGGGCATGTGCTGGCAGGACAGTGTCGACTCTTTTTTTTAAGTCCCTTATATCTTGTTTTCAAGCAAACAGAGAAGTTTATTTATTTGACTCACACAGTTTGTTACATCATATCATGTCAAGATGGAGAAAGATGACATTTACACCATTGTCCAGGCTCACTTCCTCACGAGACTTGCTGAAGCTGCAATTCTACACAATACAACACAAAGCATCCTCAAAAAACTGTCAATAACCATATTTCAGTTCTAATGAACATGACTGAGAGTCAAAGATACAACACTCAGAGGGAACTTGAGACTGATGTGGTCTGGCTGCATGTTGTTGTTGTTGGCAGAATAACTCAGTGTCGCCATCAGACAGCCTGCGGGCATCGAGTGAGAAGCACCGCGGCTCTTCAGATTACGGCCTCGACTCCAAGAAACGCAAAGTGGATGACAAAGACAGCATGAGCAGATATGTGAGTGTTCGTGTTTAATCGTTTCTTTGTTTGTATTTTTTGCATTAATGAGGTTACAGCTCTCCTACTCTACATGTTGGTGGGTTACTGAGCTGGTTTCTGCTGTTTTTTTTAAACTTTGATTAACTCAGTGTTAAAATACACATAATGTACAGTATATTAGGCCACTCTTGAAACATTTTACCTCGTGTATCCTTGAGTCTTGTGGTCAGTATACAATTCAATACACATGAAGAATAAAGTTTCATACAAAGAATGAATACAAATTTATTTGGGTTCAAATTTTATTTTCATTTTTTAAATTTTCCCTACAGTTACTCCTAAATTACTGTTCCTGGAAACTGTTTCTTTCCAGGAAACTTTATTTTTTAGGAAAATCATTAAGAAATAATTGACCTGTAAAATGAAGCGTTAGTTTAATTTCCTATTTATATAGTTTATATCTTAAGCAAATAGTAAACAAATGCTACATTTTACTCAATTCTTCAGTAAAAACCGGGTACAAAGTCTTACAAATACATCTTGTGTGGTCTTTCATTTTGAGCTGCTGTACAGTACTGGACTGAACTGGTTTATAATCACTGCAATTTTACCATTGTTAGTGGTCTCCCAGCAAGCTAAGCATGTCACTCCTTCATTGCAGGACAGTGACGGAGACAAAAGTGACGACTTGGTGGTGGATGTTTCCAATGAGGTAAGACTGCGTTTGAACTGAGCTGCTCAGCCACATTCCACAGTGTGAGCGCTGCACACAAACCAAACACAGCTCTCTTTTGTCATTTGTCTCTTGAAGCCTCGACACCTTTCACAGCGTTGCCAAAAGTTCTGTCATAATATTGGTTGTGTGTGTGTGTGTGCTTGTGCATATGTGCGTCACGAGTGTGTGTGCTTACTTGCTGTATTTCTTTTGCCATTCATGCAGAAAGTAAGACAAAGAAAACAAAGACAAAAGGGAGTGACAGGTGAATGAAAAGTGTGTGTCTGTGTGTGTGTGTGTGAGAGGCAGAGTATGAGCACGCACAAGTATATTTATCTGTGTTTGCACATGAGGCCCCAGTTTGTTTGACCTACATGTACATGCCAGTGGCTTTCCTCCGCTCTGTTTGCTCAGTCTCGCTCTCTGTCTGTATCGTTTAACTCCGTAGGATCCAGCCACCCCTCGAGCCAGCCCCGCTCACTCTCCTCCAGAAAACGGCCTGGATAAATCACGAGTCCTGAAGAAGGATGCTGCCCCCAACAGCCCCGCCTCTGTCGCCTCCTCGGGCAGCACGCCGTCCTCCAAAGCAAAGGACCACGCCCATGTGAGTGTGAGGGACACACTGAAAGACTAGAGAGAAGATGAAATAAGGAGGTTACAGTGGAGGGGGTGAAGGGTGAGCTGACAGACTAAAGGGCATTTGTCAAGTGAAGTGGGTGTCTGTGTGAAGGACTAATACGCAGGAGGCTTAGCAGTTGGCTGCTATGAGGGGCTTGAAGGGGCAGAGGGTGGATGCACTCTCAGGAAATCAAACCCTGTGGCTCACTCCTCTCAATCTCCTTTATGGCTTACCCAATAAATGGTCATTTCTTCCTCGGCCCGAGGCTGTAAATAACCCGGAGACACCGCAGCGAGGGAGCTGCCGTCCCCGTCTTGCTTTGTCGCATCTCCTCCTCCACATTTTCTCTAATACTGAAGCTCCCACTAACCAGGCTAAAACAATCCCCATGCATCGGTTTTACATAAACCATTTCACTAAGGATTAGGATAGATTTATAGCCCACATCACTACCCTCCACCTCCCATGACACCCAGCTTCTCTCGGCCCCTCATTAGAGTGTGTCACCCGGCTAAACCCCCACTCCTCTAGCTCGATCGGGACAGGAAGAAAGATGGATTAATTATGAGAGAAGTGTTTGAGCCACCATCTTGCTTGTCTAGCTACTCTTAACAAGCTAGACTTCTAAGTGAAAGGTTTATGCCCCCCACCACCACCCCCCCAACACACACACACACACACACACACACACACACACACACACACACACACACACACGCACACACACCATGGCTGTAATGAAGTGTCAATGTTAGATTGGATTACCTTGAGCCGTCCATTTAGATTGTCACTCTGGATTTCCCTGCCAGTGGGTTTTTTTTTGACTCACTGAGAGATTTTTTTTTTTTTTTTACTTTGGCATGGATGCTGTTTAATTTTCGTGTGCGTGTGTGGCTGATAGTGAGAGTAAGAACTTACAACTTTCAGTAAGAGGATACAAAACCAGGTTGCACTCAAAGGTTAAGGAGTATCTCTCTTTTAGAATGACAAGTCGTCCACACCGAGCCTGAAGTCCAACACACCTACACCGAGAAATGAGGCTCCAACACCGGGAACCAGCACCACTCCAGGACTACGGCCTCTCACAATGGGCAAACCACCCGGCATTGATGCTCTAGGTACGTAGACTTCTTCACTGTCACACTCATTCAGAACCAAAGCGATTCTATGGGTAACCACAGGTCGCAGATGAGCCGACATGCACGCCTCAATAACGAGCAAGTTGACTGCTTGATTTAACTGGAGGCTGATACGAACACAATTACATACCTACTACAAACGTGTATATAAAAAAAGAGCCATGCAAATGTATTTGATTGACTAATTTGTGACATTTATAGACCAGACGATTTATCAAGAAAATAATCTGCAGATTTTTCGACTTTGTTTTCTCAACTATTGTTTCCAATCTCACCACAAGGTCAATTAGTTGCTTGTGCAGTTGTCATGGAATTTAATAAAATGGAAATAGTCTTTAGTTGCAGTATTTCACTCATTGCAATGAACCATAGTTGAGTGTTCTAAATATTAATAATTGTCTAGTTAAGTCCCGTAACTCTTGGTCTCTTCTTTTAGCCCCCCCTGCCCTGCGTACACCTCTGTCCATTGCGGGATCCTACGCCACCCCGTTTGCTATGATGGGTCATCATGAGATGAACGGATCTCTGACCAGCCCGGGAGTCTATCCGGGTCTCATTTCACCACAGATGAGTGCTGCAGCTGCTGCCGCTTATGGACGCTCACCAATTGTAACTATTCCATCTTATATATAAAATTTATGAATCATATGTGTGCTTATTGCACACAACTGAATTAATCTAGCTCCTCTTCTTCACATATATTCATTCACGTATTTCACCTCCGTCAGTTTGACATAACAAGCCCTCCCCAGCATCTGTATTAATTATCCTCCACGACTGTAGGCTGTGAAGTCTGTTTGCAAAATGACTTTGAGACACTTAAACATTCATCCTGTATTTCCATAACTCATTGTGAATATTTCTGCTCGGCTGGCTGCAGCTTGTTGTGTGTACAGTACATAATGAGAAAGTACAGAGGGGGCCTCGCTCCTTTACTTTGATGTTAGTTAGTTAGCATTCTAAAGGCTTCAAAAAAAAAAAAAGGCTCGCCCACAAAATGCATCTCCATGTTTGAAAATCTCCCAGGCTTTCATTAGCATTAGCAAGTGGGATGTTGCAGCCTTGTGTAAAGCTTCTCTATGCGATGAAGCTGAATCTGCGACTTTCAAGGGATTCGCCTGGAAACGATGGTACAAGGGTTCCTCAGGGCGTTTGCAGATAAAGTGAAGCAGTTTTCAATTTGAATATTAGTTTAGTCCGATGTATCTTTGCAGGTTACTGGTTGTTTCGTAACTCTTGGCCTTTTTTTGCTCTTGCAGGCAGGGTTTGACCCTCATCCTCACATGAGAGCTCCGGGCCTGCCAGCCAGCCTCACGTCCATTTCTGGAGGAAAACCGTGAGTATCTGGAGTTATGAATTTAGCCATTTCTTATCAATAGATGGCAAATACTTCTTAGCTGACCGTCTTTCCCTTCTTCTGTCCTCTGCAGAGCTTATTCTTTTCACGTGAGTGCGGATGGTCAGATGCAGCCCGTGCCCTTCCCTCCAGATGCACTGATAGGCCCGGGCATCCCGCGCCACGCTCGCCAGATCAACACACTGAGCCACGGGGAAGTGGTGTGCGCTGTCACCATCAGCAACCCCACACGTCACGTCTACACCGGCGGCAAGGGTTGTGTCAAGATCTGGGACATCAGCCAACCAGGCAGCAAGAGCCCAGTGTCCCAACTCGACTGCCTGGTAACTATTCGTTATCGTGCTTTACAAGTCATGGCAGAAGAAAACGTGAAATGTTTGTTGAAGAGCTTCAGATCTGTTATTACTGCGGATGTTTCAAAGTGGCAACAAGGCGTCCAGGAAGAACAGAGACATAACGTACACAATTTCACGAGGTCTCTGCAATCGGTCTCCTTTTTATTAAGATTTTCTTGAGCATCAAATGTAGCTTGACTCCACGTCCCAACGTAGCTCTCTCACAGATCCCAGCAGACAGAGATGTGAATAATTCAGCAAAGTGTCTCACTGCTGTGCTGAAATAATCCTGTGAGAAGAAAAAAAAAAGCCTGCTGAGTAATGATGTTCTGATTGGCCAACCCTGTCTGCCATTACCCAGCTCATTACTTCCTCCCAACTGCCTCCCATTTCTCATTTTGATACTGCGGCTTCATGCTGTTCAACTCATATGGCCTCCAACACTCTTAAGGTGCGTCCAGAGGGCAATTGGGTCTTATAAAGCCATCAGGGTGCTGTTTTAATTCGACCAAGAGCTTCCACAGTCCTATTGATCTCTGTCTTCCTGCTCTCTTGGAGCCTGGCCAGCAGCTGCAGCCCCACTCTCCCTGCATCTCTTGTTAAAGCTGACATCCACATCTTCACTGTAACACAAACCCGAGTCAGCAGCAGTCTTAAAAACTTCACTTGTCAAAGAAAATCTCCTCTTGAGTTTAAGTAGAGATGGTGTTGATGTGGATACACTGATGTGTGCTGCTAATCTTTTTGTGCTCAACAGAATTGTAATTGAGTTTGTTCTTAATCTCATATTGTCCCATTCATGTAGATCTTTCACATGTTGAAAGATTTACGGATAAATTACACCCAGTTATCAAGATCGTGACGATGCTTGTTTCCGTTCCAGAACAGGGACAATTACATCCGCTCCTGCAAGCTGTTGCCTGACGGCCGCACCCTAATAGTGGGTGGCGAGGCCAGCACGCTGACCATCTGGGACCTGGCCTCACAGACGCCCCGCATAAAGGCCGAGCTCACTTCCTCTGCTCCAGCCTGCTACGCACTGGCCATAAGTCCTGACGCCAAGGTCTGCTTCTCCTGCTGCTCAGATGGAAACATCGCTGTGTGGGACCTCCATAATCAGACCCTCGTTAGGTCAGTGCTTTGGCTCTGGTGGATTTATTCTTACTAACAAACAACAAATACTTGATTCACTCACTTTGGACGTGAGCTGCAGGCATTCATACACAGCTCATTGTGTTTGAAGAATAAAATAGATGACCACCAACATAAGACATCCTCATTGTTGCAGTTGGAGTTTGTTCCTGACTTCGTGTTTTGTGTCTTGTGGTGTTGCAGGCAGTTCCAGGGCCACACAGATGGAGCCAGCTGTATCGACATCTCCCACGACGGGACCAAACTGTGGACCGGAGGGCTCGACAACACTGTCCGCTCCTGGGACTTGAGGGAGGGACGGCAGCTCCAGCAACACGACTTTACCTCACAGGTAGAGAGAAGCCTGTATTTAACAATTGGCTAACATTGCTGATGTAGAAGACGCTGAATTCATCCAGCGTCTTTTAGGTGATCCTCAGTTGACGCTTGTTGCTGGTGATGTCTGATTTAACCGTGTTGTTGTATCCTTGTTGCAGATCTTCTCGCTGGGATACTGTCCCACTGGAGAATGGCTGGCTGTGGGCATGGAGAGCAGCAACGTGGAGGTGCTCCACCACACCAAGCCCGACAAATACCAGCTGCACCTGCACGAAAGCTGCGTCCTCTCGCTCAAGTTCGCCTACTGTGGTAAGTAACAGGCAGAGAGGCCCCTGTCCAACGGTTCGATCTATTTAGTTTGTTGTTGATATTCATGGTTGTCAGAGGACGATTTGTGATGCTTTGATTGGGTCATGGTCACATCAGGCCAACACTCGACAACACTAAAGTGTTGTTGCCATATTTTATAAGAGATCTCCTTGGAGAACAAAATAAATGAGCGCCAGTCTTTTTAAAACTTGACTGTTGAGCAGAGCCGTAGCCACCACTGAGGACACGGAGGTCATGTCATATTTCTGGGAATTTATGGGTTTAATGAAACGAGGAGAAATTCATATTTCAGTTACTTGCCTATGTTAAAGGGATTCAGTGTTTTGAAACAGCAGTTTATGTAGATGTTTAAATGATTCAAACATCCAGAGATTGTTATTTAGTCACTTGCCGGGTGATTTAAATGCTGTTTATTTTTGCTCGAGAACATTTATCATCTGAACTCGTAATGAGTGCTGTTTATTCGTGAGATCGTGTTGCTCACGTCACTCTGTACAGCCTAAAAGTGCACATAGCAAAGGCTTGTAGCTGTATTAACAAGGAAGCTGTTATTTTACAATTAGGCTCATCATTCATTCATTTAGATCATTCTGCCTGTTGGGCAGACCAGCTGGTCTCAAGTTGAAGTCGCAGACAAATTAGGTTTTACTATCGCCTCACTTTCTTTTTTGCCAGAGCTGTCAGTATTAATTTCCTCTCACAAGACCCCCCGCAGCACAGTCTCGTATCACTGCTGCCACAGAACGGGTTAATTCAAATGCCGCTCACTGCTTCAGAGCTCTTGCTGTCACTAATTAAATCATTAGCCAGCTAGTCAGTTAGGTAATTAATCAGAGGGTGATTTAAATAATTATCAGAGTGGAAAGGGTGTGAGTCTCCTTCATTATGTGCATTTTATGATTGTTAATGTAATGGTATTTTCCTCAATAAGGTTTTATGGCCATTGATTAGGTTATTGCAGAGCCACATGTCGGCTCTTGTCAGTATACTGTAATTATACTCTTTTTATTTAAAGCCTAAAGAAGACAAACATGACTGTGAGTATAAGCACACAAACCTTCGGATTATATTCTCAAGACGTCTGTTCTTTGTTTGCAGGTAAATGGTTTGTGAGCACAGGGAAGGACAACCTGCTGAATGCATGGAGGACTCCGTATGGTGCCAGCATATTCCAGGTAACTAAGATAAACACACACACAATTCAACCAAACAGTATAAAGGGACATTACAGTTTTCATAACCTTAGTGGTCTTAAATCAGGAGGTGATTTCACAAAATCATATCAGTTCTATCATACACAATTTTTAAAAGTCCTACAAAATGGTCTTTCACCAATTAATAAACGATTGATTGAAAATAATCAGTAGTTGAAGCCAACATGATACCGGCTCTATTGTCAGTGCAAGTGAGTGACAGTGACATCACGGTCTTCCAGCTGTGGTTTCTGATGTACGTTAACTATGAGCTAACCGGACGAGCATGGTCAAGTTAACAGACAACAACTGAACAACCGTCAAGGTGTCTCAGATAATTCAACAGAAACTATACAGATTAAAGAAGCTGCACACTGAACGGTTCAAATATATGTACCTTTCCACGCCTATTGATGAGGTTAATTGTTAAGCGCGCTTCATACGACTAATGATTGGAACTACGATGTAACAACCACAAAGACATGAAAACGTACGAGGAAGATTTAACGGTGATTTTTACTTTCACAGTCGAAGGAGTCGTCCTCCGTCCTGAGCTGTGACATCTCAGCAGACGACAAATACATCGTGACAGGATCCGGGGACAAGAAGGCCACCGTCTACGAGGTCATCTACTAGAGAGAAGGGAGGCTCCTGCTCTGCTTCAGCACTTCTAATGAGATGACTTTTACTTCCCCTCCCCGACCATCCATCTGTGGACTACATCGTGCCGACACGAACTACAGATTTGGAAAACGTTAAATGGTGGAAATCGATGGAGCTGTCGTCCTTTTTGTTTTGGAGGGTTTATTTTTGGGTTACACTTATTTTTTTGTGACTTCTGAATTTTTTTTCTGTTTTTACTTTGAGAATATTTGGGTGTGAAGCGGCGCTTCATTTCTGAGAACCTCGTTCCCCAGACGTCTTGTGAAAAGTGTACATATCGGATTAAATAAAAGACATTTTATATATATTATAAAAATATATATATTTTCATGTCCTGGGTGTACTTGTGATGATTTTTGTTTTGGCCCACTCTGTCTTATGCCATGATATCTGAGTGGGAGAGCTCAACATAGATTAGAACTTTTTAACAATTTTACTCTTTTGATTTTCTTAAAGCACATTCTCCAGGCTGACCTTTTCAGAAATCAAACAGAGGAACATGAAACTTATGAGTAGGACATTTTGTGGAGATTTTAAAATGGCCTTTTGTCACAGTGCTCTTACCGGACGATGAAAACACGGAGTCCTCTGACTCACGCAGAGCCTCGGCTGGTTTGGACCACTTTGGGACCGAGCGGGACGCTTTGATTCAGGAAAAGAGATGGATGTAAATTTAATTCATATATATACAAAGACCCTTTTAAAGTGTACATCTCTGTCTGTGCTATCTTTCTCCTTGTTTGTTTTACCTTGTTAGATTAAGGGAGCTAGGGAACATCTGATGTTTAGCCTAACCCTTGGACCTCAGTTGGCAGCACAAGTACTGCAGCAGGCACAGACTGGATGACAATGTGCTTTTTGCTAACTTGACGTAATATGGATGTTGAATTGCACCATTGATTTCTTGGCTACAGACTAAACGCAAACAGTCCAATCTGCGATATTGGACTCCTTCTGCTCTTTGTATCTTATCAATATTCCTGGAATATGTTTGGTTGGCCGTGACGGGAAGGCAGAGAGACATGTAAATGCTTACGAGGAAGGAGGGAATGGCAACAGAAATACACAAATTAATAAATCAAGTGTCTCTCATGTTGACGTTAAGACAACAGTGAATAATTCTGGTTTGTACACTGTGCTCCTGATCCTGTCAGCATTTCCCACAAGAAAATAAACGGGGCGAAATGCGCCAGTCCCTCTGAATCACACCAAAGTATGTAGCAAATGCTGTCAGCACTGAAAAGAAATGTACAGTTGTTAATAAATCAATAAAACTGTTTTTGTAGAATGGCCCATTTCCTTGTGATTGACCTACAAATACACACTTCTGATGCTCTTCGGGGGGGCATCTGAAGGCCTATGTGTTGGTGAAGCATCAGTCTTTGACATACAGAAAAAAACTGAAAACTGAACAGTTGACTGAACACATAAGAAATTAAAAAAACAAAAAGAAAAGATTTTGTGAGGTTCCAAAATCATGGCTATGCCCCCAAGCAACACTTTAATGTAACGTCCATATCACTAAAACAGAAACAAGAGGTCTAAAAACTAACATCGTGTCTCCCGTATCTCAGAAAGTTCAGGAGTTAGAAAGTAAACCAATATTTGAGGATTGTAAAAGACTTTGGCTGCTGGCACTAGAATGATAAGTTTTGGCTCACCTCAGTGTGACCATGGACTCATTCAGTCCGCTTGGCTCGTCTTTGTCAAGTTCACAATGCAGCGTTCGAGGCCAAATCTTGTTGGGTGTGTTCCTGAATTCCACGATCTGTTTAAAGAGGGAAACACAGCATGAACGATATTAGGGTTTTGTTGTTAAGTTCATATGGCAGATAAGATGCTTGTGCTTTTGTTAAATTCTGACCTGTTTATGAGTCAAAACAAACACATTTACGGCTGTTTGTAGTCCGTGTCAACATTGTTTTATCAGATCAAATGTTACAATGGACACATTTTAGTTGGAACTGGTTATTTAAAACTATGTTTGTTGTCTTAAGTACCATTAAGACAGTATCTGATATTTATCCACAGATATTCTGAGCTGAGATGGTGGGAATCTTTTGCTGGGCGAGTGAAAAGTCAGTGATGACACAACTGTAACACTTCAATGTAGTTTTCAAAATCTGATTATGTTATAAATTATGTTGATATGTATGAATCTTTATAAAGATTCTAATGCCATATTTTGGAGTAAGGTTGGGTTGGCTTTAGTTTGTTTCTCTCAATCATTTGAATCACAGTAAGGTGGTGCTTTGTCAAAACTAAACAAAGGTGAAATAATAAAGAGACGCGGCAGGTTGATCAGGATCGGATTATCAGGGATACGTTGCATCTCGCAGGCTACCGAAAAACTATCCTAGTGATGAGCCTCGGCTGGCTCCGTTGGTCATGTGACCCTCGCCTTGGAGGTCGTGGCGGACCCCTCAAAAGACTCCCCATTTATCTACCAGTGTAAATATTTGTTGTCCTTTCTGGATTCACGAACAGTCTAGTTTGATGTTCAGCTTGTAAATTCGCAAACACTCAGTGCTTTAAAAACAGGGACAAAGTGCCACTGCTGACAGAGAAATCACATTGTTACTGTAGGTGTCATTTTTGGTAATGGGAACAGTTGAATGTCATGGTTGTGACACACAGACTTCTAATATATTTGTCAGCGCACACACACTGATATGAAACAAGTGAAGTGTAACAGAGAGAAGAGATCTAAACTGAAGTAAAAGGTGTGAGGGAGACAGAGACGGTTGTTGTGAGTTAATGGCTTTGTTTCCAGACGGGATGGTTTGTGGTTTCAGGCCTGCTGACAGGAGTAATGGTGGGAGGGATGAGACACACAGCTCAGGATCTGTGTGGCTTGCCAAACCACACACACACACACACACACACACACACACACACACACACACACAAAGTGACTACCCTGTTGCCTCACTTGAATCACAGAACCAGCAGAGACACATTCAGTCACACTCACAGTTCACACACTCCCACACACACCTGAGAAAAAGACAAACTACTTTGGGAATTTGTGGCTTTGTGCTGATATCAGTGATGATTGTGAAACTGGATTTGAGAATTAAATATCATGCCAAGAACAACCAGCATATGATTATGAAATTGCAACTTTTGGCATTTACTGTTATGTATTTTGTCAAGCACAGGCTTCCATAAGATTAGTCATGATATATACTATTAATGTCAGTGTCTGTGAATCTTTTTTTAATGACTCATCGCCCTGAACAGTTCCCATGTATTTTCCTTCCCCTCCCACATCCTTTCCCACTCTCTTGTTCTGCTCTCACCACAGGTGGTGACTGCATTCATTTTCACTTTTGTGGGGGTGCTGGCTGTAAGGCTGTGATTTCTGACTGTGTTTGTGAAAGAGGGGGAGACTGGGTGGCTAGGGACGCAATATGGGGCGATTTCTTTGCCATGCATTTCACCTAACTGTGTGGGCTGAAGGCTCTGTACATATGGCTGAGCTGTGGATGCATACATGTACATATTTTCTTCAACTACCTTAACATCAAGAACCACTTTGAGGATCTATAGCTGTCCGACAGACATTATGTTTATGTTTTACTAAATGGTTTTTCCAAATATGTTTTGGATAAAACTTGCAAGACTGGTGATGGTTTTTCACGGTGCTGTAGTCATAACAAGGATATCAGGAGGACCGTAGACCAGGGATTGCGTTCTGCGTATCACATGTGGCTCGATTTAGGAAACCAAAACACTTGGGTTAAGGTTAAGTAAAGATAGCGGTTAAGGTTAAATATTGAGAAATACTGAGATATATGGAAAAGTAAATACGTCCTGTCTTGTGTCACTGTTTATTTTTTAATATTTAACCAAGACGAAGGTCATTCTCTAACCTTAACCAAGTGCTTTGACCCAACCATGAAGACAATTATTTGGGTGCCACAAGCAGATAATATCACAGAACATTTTGCAGAAATTTAAAAAATATTTCCTTAATTTTTCTAATCCAGGAAGAATATTGTTTCTTTCATAAGAATAAAAATAGATAGAGCCCATACTGCTGCCTCACGTCTCTCGACCTGGGACGTACCACTAGCTCTGACTACCTAATATATGTAATCAATGTAGGTGATGGGGACAAAATTTACAGCGTTTACAGTGTAAAAATTAAAATTCAAGGCTCAACAGTCAGATTTAGTCAAACCAAGAGGGTATCTTCCAGAGTTTTGGTCCTTTTAGTGCAAAATCTCCTGTTTTCCCTAGACAGAAACACAGTAACAAGAAGAAAACTTTGGAAGATACCGACTTACTTTGACAACTGCTGAAGCTTCAAATTACCTTTGGTTTAACTTTGGGAGGCATTTTTACACAGAAAGAGGACTGTGGACCTTTGAAACCACCAACATATGGACAAAGAATCCCAACCGGCTGGTTTGCTCTTATGTTGTTGACATAAAAGAAAACATCCTGCTGTGTTTTTTTTACTTTGACATGAAAAAGACGATACACTGAATGTCAACATATCTCTCTGTTCTTTATATGTGTTTTGATATTTTGACGAATTTAGATGCATTACCAGAAACTATAAATGAGATATTTCTTAGTGAGATATTTCGACATTTCACCCAATTCATAAACATTTTCTCTCAATCTCTGCTAAAAGCCGACAGCGCCTCAGTGAAGGCTTCTTTTTAACCACTCTGAGAGGCTTGGCCTGTAAAATACTGAAGCGAGGTGTTTTTGTTCTCTTGACAGTCAAGAGCTTTTGGTGTGAAGGAGAAGTGGTGCAGGGCGCTCTGCCTCTCTCTTCTCCATTTCTCTCCTCGGTCCATTTCAGCAGGAAGGCAAAGGTTTCGGTCTCCTCTACCTGACAGCCTCCTGATTTCATCTCTCTTTTATAGCACTGTGAGAGCAAAATGATAAGCCTTTATTTCTTTTTCTCCATCTCTCTTTTCTTGCCAAGACAGACTTTTCTGGTTTCATCTTCCTCTTCCACGTCACCTTTCCTCCATCCTATTGTCAGCAGTTACACCCCTCCACATTTGTCTTTTCTGTGTATCTCCTCCAGTTCCTATAAGCACATCAATTGGACTGAACCAAGTAGCCTGAAGGAAACTGGAGTGTTTAAGGGTGCGGCATTCTTTTTAAAAAGAGAGAAAGAAAGAGCAGATATAAAATGAGAAGCTCTCTCTTTTCTCTGTCACTCACAGGATAACCAAGTGCTTTTGGAGAGCAGTGGGAGATTAAAGGGAGCTTGTGTAGAGGCAGAGAGCGCTGGTGCTTCAGCACCCAGAGGTCATTTGGGCCCCTTTGATAGCATTCAGGCCTCGCTCCATCTTCTGACCTGTCCTTAAGATGAGAAGCTTTCATCAGTCTCCGCCGGACACAAGAGCCCACTCAGGATCAGGGCCTCAAATTACAGAAGGGCTTTGTGTGTGAGAATGTGTGTGTGAGAATGTGTGTGTGAGTTGAGTTTTCATATTGTTATGTATAATTCAATGCTTTTACTGTAAAAGCCTTTCCCTTGGTCTTTGATCACACAGACTGATGAGAACGACGCTTAAACTGAACTTTCTAAATTATTTGTCCGGGAAAGGGCTGGAGGGGGATTTGAAAGGATTCAGGTCAAAAAGAGTGGACGAAGCTTCCTGTGGTAAACTTTAAGTAACCTGACGGTATCCTGAATAACAAGTATGTCGGGATTGACTGTATAACCGAAACCTCACAGTGTAATGCAATCCAATGCAATCGGTCTGCGATAAATACTACTTTTGTGATTCTTTTCATGTTACATCTTATGTCATGTCAGGGAAGTGTTGATACGACTCTTGTGATTTTTCAGGGAGATATTTCACACTACACATAGTGGAATCCAGTAGAACCCCATTAGAAACTAAGGCTCCTTGAAACGAGGGCCCAGTCTATTCATTGTATTTACTGCAACAGTAGTAATTTGCCTCTTTCCTCTTTCTACCCTGTAGACCAACATTACTGTATATCACATATTAGACAAAAGAAGACTTCAGTTTATCATGTGTCTGATGGACCATGATTATTACTTCATGACTTTTAAAAACCTTTGGACCTTCCAAAACACAGCATCAAAATATTGTATCACTTTATATTTAGTTTTGCAGCGTGACGTGTCCAGATGAAACAGAATGTATGGATGGGACTCAAAGAAATAGTTAGACATTTTGGGAAATATGCTTATTTGCTTTCTGTCTGTATGGTGAATACGAAGCTACTGTCAGCCACCACTTAACATAAACTGGAAGCGGGGGGAGACGACTAGCTTGGCTTTGTCCAAAGGTAACAAAATCCATCTACAAGCCCCTCTAAAGCACATTAACTATTAACTATTCCTTTAATATTAAGGATGACAGGACTTTATTGTTCAAAAGTAGGATGCATAAAGCACACAAAACAAATCGTGACTTTAGATTAGAGGGTCAGTCGACTCCTCTATCACCCACTCTTACTGAGGAGGTGGAAAAACAAAGAGGAGTTGTTTTATTTGTTGTTTCATTTGTTTGCATTTTGCAGCTCAGAGAACATGATGTTGGAGATTTTATTGAATTGGCATTTATCCTCACATACAGGATGTGTCATTAGGAAGATTTGGGATGTTTGTATCAAGGCAAATGGCTTAATTTTTGATGAGAGAAACGAGGGAGGATACGCTCAAACTGGTGTCTCCACAGACACATACAACTGAGACAGGATGTCGAGTTATGAGGTCTGGAGCCCACAGTTACAGTTAAAAATACATTTTGTAATATACAGTAAGTGATATACGTTAACAGACAACAGAACGGTGGTTCATACAGTAACAACAGAAAAAAAAAACACTTTCATTTCATGGGACCTGCAAAAGGGAAACTGTGAAACACTTCTCACAGCAATCGCTTTAACTGCCAAGGTGAACACGGGGGTTAACAAGCTCAGCAAAGCAAATAATTGGTACAAATAAGTAATTAGCACAGTGGAAGGGCTCAGATAAAATGTGAAGGAGCACTAATTGAACATGATTATAAACTTCCTTCCTTCCTCCTCCATCAATTGGAGCTGTAACGAGGATGTCCTCAGAGATAATTAGGATCCCAGGGCAAAAGTGCCACTTCAGAGAAACTAAGAGGGAGACTGTTCAGTACAGTAAAACACGGCGTGAAGAGTTTGTCAAAAATACAGAGGAATAATTGTTAATTTCACATAATCATGTGATGGTTTCGATATTATCCCCGTGCAATTTAGACTAAGCTCCATGAAGCAGTATTTTTCACATTAACACACTAATCCATTGACAATTAACCAGCAAATCTACAGCTGTATGTCGCTTGTGAACTATTCTGTTGATTTCCAGCTACTAAGGCTGTAGGGTTGAGTCTCACCACTCTCATCACTGATGTAACAGTACTCAGCACGAAATCACAAGCCATGAAGTAAACTAGTGTTTGGTGAAGAAGAAGTCAAAGATTTAGCAGCTAAAGACCCAGATATGTTTCACAGGACTCGACATTTATCAGGTTTTTGGTCAGAATACTTAAAAAATATAAAGTGCCTAAATTTCTCATCATGAATTAAATAGATTATAGAAACATTCAGAATATAAATGGAATACATCCTCAGAAGTTGGTCGTACACGTGTTGCATATCAACCCTATTTATATAGAGAAATTGTGAAGAGTTAATATCGAGGTTCAATTATTTGTCATTTGACAACACGGGGTTGCGCAATAAAATGCAAGTTGTAGTCCCCTTATTCTAGATTAAAAAATATATATTTGATGGTAGAGATTAAGTTAAGAAGTTTTAAAAGAAAACTAAGAAAAAAAGAAGAGGAAGTGAAGGGTAGAAGAGGTCATTGTAGAGAGGGAGAAGTGAAATGAAGCCGGAAGGCTGACAGAGAAGCAGGGGGCTTTGTGCTGTATGAACAGGTCATTTGTTTGGGTGGGTCACAGTGGTTAAAGGCCCAGAGGAAAGTGAGGTGCCAAGTTAATGTGACAGGCAAATGAGTGTGAGCCTGTTCCTGGGATTTCTATGGGCTTTATGCAAAGCGAGAGGCGAAAGGGGAAACTGCCCATTCAGTGTGGCAGGAGAGTGGAGGAAGGAGACTTCAACCAACAGGAATTCAAAGCAGCGGTCAAAACAGCAGACTGAATATAATACTGCTTTGAAAACTGGATTAAGTCAGTGAGACTAATCAAATAATCAGCCAACTCTGTCACTGATGATTAACGCTAGCGTGTTTTGTAAATGACAGATGGATTGGCATGTATATTTATATATTTTCTGTGAGCTGAACTCTTTTCTTCTAATCAGTATTAAAAACAATTGTGCACAACAGCTATCCAGGAATACATGTTATGCATAATTAGAAAAACCTTGCTGCTTGCTTGGTTACACACTGACAATATGAGCAAACAGCTATATGAGCCAACAGGTTCAATGCGCGTTGACGTGTTCAATTTCAGAATGACAGACGTTAACAATGCACCCATGTGTTGAATCGTGAGTGAAAACATGAACAGATGTGCATGAGAGTGAAAACTCAGACACAAACACTGCAGTGATTTAGGTGTGATGAGCTCTGGAGAACACATTTCGAATAAAGCTTCTAAAGAGAAGCAGCAAATAACGTTTTTTTCCTCTGATAAGACTAACCAGATCTCATGTCTGAGCTTCAAGTTAGCGTTCGCCCGGAGACCTCCCTTCAACTGGCTTGTGTTCGTGTTCGCATACACACAAAAACACATCTAAGCCCAGACACAGACATGTGGGACGTGCCCTGAATACCTCCACGGGGAGACAACCAGGACACATCCTGCTCTGATGCCTGAACAACCTCAGCGGGCTCCTTTTGAAACAAAGGATCGGCAGTTCTCCTGTCAGAGATCCTCACTGGATACCAAGTGAAGGAAAGTCCAGAAATCTCATTCTTTTCCTGACAGTAAGTGAGGGTTGCGATGTAGATCAACTGGTATATCGAGAATTTTGCCTTCAAGTTCAGGTAATTCTTCCAAACAATAGTTCACAATAACGCCTTCATCGCTCCTGACACCACACCAGTCCGCAGTTAGTATCGTCCTCCATCTTCGACTCATCTTCACCTGGGGCAGCAACTCGCACGCAGCCAAATGCGACCAAACAACTGTTTTCCAGTAGTGAACCGTACCATTCGTCCCTGGAGTTGCTGACCTTCATCCCATTTGCTTAACACATGCGATTACAGTCCAATTAGCCTGCAGATATATCCTACTGGCCAAAAGGAGATGCAATTCTGATGTCAACAAACTGGACACTCTACTACTCAGCTACGCCTCCAGTTACTGCCTGTGATGGTCAGAATAAATGACAAGGCACAACGTAAGCAGAGACCAACACACACCAAGAAAGTGCTTGAGTGATGCTGCGTCCATGTTATATCTGGAATAACAACCAGAAAGCTCAGATTAATCCTTTCTGTTGAACAATGAAAATGAATGCTTCCATGCTAGTGTAGTTAAACCTCAATTTGGATGTCCAGTATGTTTAACTGTCACACCACCAACTCTGAAATCATAAAACTGTCTTGATTACAGCAGATAAAGCAGAAACAACTCTCGCTGCAGTTGTACAAGAACCCCAGCAAGTACGCTAGTGAGCAGCAGTGAACGTTATTTCCCTTTAATCATGTGAAGAAATCAAAGAGATGTTGTGGAAATGAAAGGGGAAATCAGGCTTACATGAGAAAAGATACCTCACACATACAGACATACTGCTTCTAAGAGAAATATAGGCATTAGTACATTCATAAACACGAATGTAAACAGTGAAACACACTATAGTTCTGCTCTGCTTGTGATAAAAACTGACAAAGCAAACTGGTAATTTCTAGAACTGCAGAAGCAAAAGCTCTTCTTCTCTCTCTGTGTCTACCCTGTTTCTCAGTCTGAGTTTCTCTCTCTGTCACACACACACACACACACACACACACACACACACAGACACAGCATATTCCCTCTCCCTCTCTCGACCTGTCTCACACACCATTACCCCTGTGAGGCGCGGAGACAACCCTAGCCAGGGGAGAGGGGGAGGAGGGGCGGCATCATGGGTAATGTCAGTAGACACATGTCAAAAGTACAGCCTGTGTCCTGAAAAAGCTGTGTGTGGTGTGACAGCGGTCCGCCTGCCGCTAACCCTGCACCCCCCACCCCCCCCGCGACTCCGTCCAGCCGACACAAAAGCTTCCTGTGTTAGCCCTGAGGGAGAAAGAGAGCGAGAGGGAGCCAGCAGGGAGGGTCATCAGCACTACTCCACTAGGATAAATGCTTTTCCTCTTGCAGTCTCACCTCACTGCACAGCTATTGTCCTCAGGACGAGTGCAAAAGGGTTTTGTGTGTTTGTGTGTGTCAGAGAAAAGCAAAGTGTGAGATAGCAGGTGTGTGTGTGTGTGTGTGTGTGTGTGTGTGTGTGTGTGTGTGTGTGTACGATGACAGCAAAGAAAGACAGACAGCGATCATGTGTGTGTTTGTACAGGATGGGGGTTGGGGTAGTTTACCAGATCAAATACTCAACAACACACAAATCACTTAACAAAACTCTCAATTCCCCCCAAACCCGTTCTCCATCCACAAAACCACAACTATGAATCAAATAAGCCCAGCCACGGTGATTCACACGTCACCACACTACGTGGCCAAAAGTATGTGGACAGAGCAACAGTGGGCATTTATCTGCTGCTTTAACAGCCTCCACTCTTCTGGTTTCAGGCTTTCCACAAGAGTTTGGAGCCCGCCTGCAGGGATTTGCGGCGTGAGGTCGGGTACTGATGAGGTCTAGCTTGCTGTCGGTCACATGATAACAGGTGGTCATGGGAAGGGGTCAAAGTCAGCGACCAGGAAGGAGTCAGTGGACAGCCGGAGAAATTTACATCCGACGCCTGAGAGCTTCTTAAACACAGACAGGAGTTATGATCTCCTCTCATTTATGCTAAGTATGCGGGCCTTGTGTTTAGAATACTCTCTACGTTGTAGACTTGGCTTTGTGCACGGGGGAATTGACATGTTGAGACCGGAAGGCGTCTTCCCCAAACTGCTCCAACAAAGTTGGAAGGACACTATTGCCTAAAATATTATTGTATGCTGTAGCATCAATATTTCCCATGCAAACCACGAAAAGTAGACCAGATAGTTTGTATTGGGGGTATAGACATGTGTTTGGACAGAAAACAAACCTCAGCATCTCTCTGAGTGTGTATATAGGCCCATTGTTGAACTAACACAGGGTAAGCAAAGGACAAATAGTGCTGATTGCTGTGCTACAGAAGGCTGTTCTGAGATCAGAGGAGAAAAATAGAGAAAAGCTTAATTTTAGAGTGTGCTTGGATTTTCACAGAAGTGCTTGGATGAAACGGGATGAGAGATTAGATCTGCTCATAGGACACTACAGTTTAATTAGTGAGATAAACTACAGCCCTTCCCCCCCACTCTAAACTGAAAATTAATACATACTAATGAGCCATACTGTTACAAATCTTTTATTAATTTACATTTCATGCCCTGATGTTATAGTAAATATAATTTTCTTTCCTTTCCGTTATACCCAATTTTAACTGTATATCCAACCAGTGGTAAACATGGGTGTATTATATTATATTATAGACTATATGTAACCTGGACAGTGTATCGCACATGGTTATGGGTATTAATGGTTTTAAAATAAGTGTCCAGATTTTATTTAACTTTAACTTAATTGATTTTTACTGAGATTGTTGAAGCTCCGCCTATAGCATACTGCCTCCAGCTCCTGTCAGTGATGCAAACATCCAACTACCAGCAGCATTAAGACTCCATCTTGATCTGAAGGATTATGGTAATCGTTTTCATAAACGGGCATAAACACAAGGTGGATAATATTCAAACATAAAATCTACAATGATATCAACAATGCTTTACATACGCAAACCAGTCTCCTCTGACTGACACAACATACAGTTACAGTACAGCTACTTCACTGTGGTTTCTATCAGTCTTAAATACACTTAAATACAAGTCATTTGGACGAAAGTGTAGGCCATGTAGAGAAGGAGGAGCCAGTTAAAGTCCCAATATGCTCCAAAATGCACTATGGGTGGACAGTGTACAGCACGTGGTTCTGTTTATACTAAATTGTGGGCAGATGACAAAATGTACATCCCTTTTCTGCGGAAAGTATAATTTGAGCTTTAATATAATAATAATGACTTCATTAAGGACAAAAAAAAGATTCATAGCGCACTAAATAATTCAGAAAATATATACAAAAAACCCCCAAAACAAACAGTAAATACGTAGCAATGCATGTGTAACTTAACAACAAGAAGACAGAAATCAGCAAACTGCACCCACATACAAACCGGAGCGCGAGTGGGTCCACAGTCCGGATGAAAACCTGACTGGGCTCAACTCAGGGATGGGCCACGCCAGAATAACGTCATTTTCTGAGACAGACAGTCTGCACATACATCTTAAATGAATTGTAGTGGATCACAATTTACAACATGTCAATAAAACATCCTCTTTAAATCCATCCTCAGACAAGACAAGCAGTTGCATTAAAACTGATTTTGTTTTACATATAGCCTCATCAATAACGTTGTATTTGGTTTTAATAGAGCATTACTGTTTGTTAATATAAGGGTCCTCCCAGAGAAAGAAATAGCATTGGGCACTCAAAGTACTTTGGCATTTCCCTTTAACGCAACCGGCGGATGTGTATAGGTGTTTAAGTGTGTGTGTATGCGTGGGTACATGCATGTATGCATGTGATTTATGTATTTATACAGTAAAATCTAAATGTGACTTGGATTACATTTGACACTGAACTGTGTGTGGTGTTTAAGAGTCACTGTTAAATGTCATCTCACATTAACATGTATTTATCTCTGAGCCTTCACTCAAAATGCAAATTAATTCAAATCTGCCACTCAACTCTAATTAAGAAGCAGCATCAGAAATAGCAACAAACTGAGATGTTTTAATGGTTTTGTGCTTCTGGTATTACAACAATGATTCACAGTCTGAGAACACGGTGATCACAGATTCACGCACACACTATAAAGTGAAAACTGTTCAGATTTCCTATGCAGTGAAACAATATTTTAATTATTAAGAATAAATATGCTACTAGAATCTAGTCACACAAATAAAGTGATACTTTGTCATTTCTACTGGATTTGCCTTAAATTAATATCATGTTATTGCAGGAAAGCTGGCTCACGGGATGTTTTGGAGACAGGCAGAACTGTGGCTCCATACGGATATTAAAGATCTGATTACAGTCATTGATGCATACAAACCTGCTGTAGTGACATTAGTTATCTGATTAATATCAAATTATGAAACCAACTTCAACTCAATGCAGATCAAACTGGGTAAAACATGTGTCCAGATGGTCAAACCAACCTCAGCCTGGTTTTTCACTGGGAGCAAGTGTGTTTCTGCTGTATACAGTAATGGCGTAAATAAACATGCTGCAATATCGTCAATATTATGATATGACACATTTTTGTACAGGTATTATCTTAAAGAAGATGATATAGCACATCTTTACTGCACCGTCTATTCTTTAGCAACATTTGAGTGCAAATTAAACTAGTTACATTGTCCAAATAACTGCGTTCAATACTGTTATTTTGCTACAGATATTCTACATACAAATCTCAATACTGAAATACTCTGCTGACAATCACAGTGAAGCTATGCAACAACAATTTTTCCCACAGAAATGCTGCAGTTTCAACAGATGTCAAAACATCAGTTTACTGTTGTGCTCCTAGTAATGCACCCTTGTCCTCTAAAACTACATTTAGACAATGCAAGACTGTGGAAAAGCTTTCGTACAAAGACTTCTATAATTGTACCTTGACCAAAAAAAATAAAAGAAGAAAGTGCTTCATGGAGTGTAGATGTACTTAAGTAACCCTTCATATTTTCCTTTCAGCCTCTCCACAGCAAGATTACAGAAGGGAGTGAGCATTGTAAGAGGCACAGGTAATTGCCCTCATTTCTGCCACAGACAAAAGCTAATGTCTGGCTGCTCTTAAGTAAACCGTTGAGCGTCAGTCAAGGATTCTTCAAGGCTGCAGAAAATTGTGAGGGTCTTTTTTTCCATGACAACTACCAATCTTAGGATATTATGAGTTTCCCCATTTACACAAACTGGTACTGACAGACTGTTGCTAGTTTAATACAGTGCTATATGAAAGAAATATTTTGTGGTCTTCTGTTCTTTCTGAGACGGCTGAAGTGATGGTTTTTGGATTGATCTTGGACATGATTTCTATTCCATTTATTTCTGTAATATTCAGTATTATTCCTTAATGTGTGACAGATGAGTTGGTTTTATAATTTTACTGTCGCTCAAGTTGTATTCTTTTAAACTGCGGTCAATCTTTGTTGCACAGAATGATAATAACTTTTGCTTGGGAGGAATTGTTTTGCCAGAATATAAGTGGTCACTAATTTGTTTGTATCTAAGTATTCGATGGAGTCAGTTAAATCTGGCAACTCAAGTGGAATAGATTATTATGTAAATGTAAAATATGTACAGCACTGATGTTTGGCGTCCACGCTTTGATCTCTTCACTCCCCACAAGGAAACACCGAGCTCTGCACAGCAGGGAACGTGGAGAGATCGTTACATCTTCCTTACAAGAGTGCCTCCTTAGCCGAATGGTTACAGCGCATGCCACATGGCCACATTGTCGCAACTGTCGCCAGTACGACCTTTGTTGCATGTCATACCCGTCTCTGACATGACTACGTCATGTGAATGAAGTGGCAAATCGTGAAAGACACTATTTACATATATTTTGATTCTTTCCTGCTTCTACGCATATAACCACTAATAATGTTGGTATTGTTGCCCATATTTTTTCATGTTTTTTGAGGAGGCTAAGGCCTTGTGTTTACACTAAATAGACAGACGGTGTTTTTCACAGCCCAAACTGTGTTTTTCTTAAATGTTTTCCAGAGTTGATGGATCTAAAATCTTTTCTAAAATGATGCCATAGGTCTTTAAAGATGTAATTTGTGCTGTGCAGCAGAATAGCAGAACACACAACAGCGTTTTTTTATCGGATTTTTATCTATGTTTGTGTTGCCAGAAAAACTTCAAACGCATAAAACAGTAATTTGATTGACACAGGAACTACTGTTCACCTTGGTTAACAGGTGGCAATTATGAACACCCAACACTGATTTAGTTTTTCACTGTCCCTCGCTGAAGGAGCTTAGATTTAGCAGTTTTTTTCTACTCTTTCAGTCTTATTATTGTTTACAGATCCACCTTAGTGTGGAAATGGTCTCATAAGAATATGGTACAGCAGGTGTTATTCTAGCTTTTTGTAACTATAATGTTGAGAGGGTGTATCTAAGTTTGTGTGTGTGTTCAGTGTGAATGTCCGCTGGCTTTTAACAACATCAGACCAAAGTCACCACAGATTGTGTGCTTGTGCTTTGAGGACCCAACCCATTTAGGGAATTCAGAGGGTATTAGTTGGTGATTTAGGTCCTAATGAATGGGTTGCCAAGCCACACACACACACACACACACACACACACACAAAGATGTGTCCTCAACAAACACACTCTCCCTCTCTCTCTCTCTCACACACACACACTAATCCTTCAGTGAATTGTAACTAAGCATTACTCTCACCCCAAATGCTTCTTCCTGCCATGCTAAACACCAGTTCATGGAACACCATCTGGTCTCCTCCCTTCAAAAAAAGCAGATCTTGTAGAAGCAGCATGAATAAGCACACAATGCTAAAAGCCCAAATGACAATCAAAGACTCCAAAAGCTAACTGAAGATGAGAAGCCCAAATATTGCCCCATTACTCATCCTCTGACCCCAAATGTGATGTCCATTATAGCACACCAACCATTGGGGTAGAACCAATCCTAGTCCAGTTACTATTTGCATATGAAAGGCTTTAGCCTCAGAATATAGCATCCAGAGAGGTGGCTCTGGCTCTGATTTCAAGGGATATTTAGCCCCCTATTCAGCCATCAACAAAGGACGGGCATTCAGACAGGCAAGAAGGGAGGCAGTGCTTGCTGAGCCGTCACAGAGCTCATTTGTTCTCTTCTGTTTACTTAAGCCTCCCCCTCTTTTTTTCCCTTCCCTCCAGAGTCTTCAAGCATGGACGGGTGGGTGATTGGGAACCCTCCTTCGCTCCATCCCAATGGGAGAGATAAACAGCAATTTAAATGGCAGTCAGAAAAAGGTTTTGATTTGCATGCATTTATCGGTCAATCAGCACTGCAGACAATCATCATCAAACTGTTGGTGCGCGGTTGAACAGAATTATTAATTTATTTTAACTCCTTCTTCATCCTCTGTTCAGTTGTTAGTATTGTATGTGTATCCATCCGGGAGAAGAATG
The DNA here is from genome assembly GCA_031216445.1 of Lateolabrax maculatus. Classification (NCBI taxonomy): domain Eukaryota; kingdom Metazoa; phylum Chordata; class Actinopteri; order Acropomatiformes; family Lateolabracidae; genus Lateolabrax; species Lateolabrax maculatus. The sequence goes on from CM062198.1 coordinate 25,917,663, forward strand.
TACTGTGGTGTATGTGTGTGAGTGCTTTGAGTCTATAGTTCCTTTCACACATGCACTGCAACCCATTACCCCGAGGGGCTGTATGTGAGAAAGCAAATGGCCGAACCAGTTGGACCAGCCGACGCCAAAATCATCAGACAAATTCGAGGAACGACAAGAGACTTGGTTGTTTATGACCAAATTACAACTGGCTACAGTGTACTTTTTGCCGCTACCCTTCGCTTAAACCAAACAGAGTATTCCCAGAAGGTGAAAATGCATCTGACACGGACAACCTCCCTGTTATGTGATACATGTGTGAAAGGGCAACTCGAGACAATGTCTGGACCTGATTTGCTGGACATTGTCCGGATCTGATTCTGAGAAGACGGCTTACATGTATGTGTCCTAAAAAGTTTGAGTGTCTTTAGTCTCTGATAAGGAAACATTTGACGAAGCTCAGAGGCCTCCTAATCTTATTTCTGACACCACCCACCTCCAGCCTCCTGTGTATTGCTGGGAGATTGCTTAGGCGTCTGAGGGGAGAGGTATTTGTAATTATATAGGTGGATTAGGGGGTAGACTGAGGGCCACATGGACTAGCTTTGTCGTTTCTGAGAAGTAGGGGAGGTCGAGTCGCACTGTACGTCCCTCAGGTATTAAACAAGGTGCTGTTAGGAGGAGGACTGGAGAAAAATAAAGCACTGGCTCCAGATTAGCTGGGTGTAGTGTAGCATGGTGGGGGATGAAGAAGTGATGAGAGGAAGGCAGGTAGGTAATACTGTCCAGACAAGAGTCCCATTTTGAAATTTGTACAGGGGATTATTTAAAATCAGATAGAACAGAGCTATGAAGAGATGGAATAAAGTAACAGAAGAAAAGTAAATGGGTTAAAATTGTGTACAGGTGTTTCTGACCCCCATTGGGTTTAACAAAACATCTGTTAGTTTTTGCCTTGTTTACATGTTATGTCATAAAATGTTAATACCAAACAAACTCCCCCCCCTAAACGCCTAAACCAAGTTGATATTTGTACAATTTTTGGTCTCATATCTCATTCTTATTTATTTCGTTTAAACAAACTGCTGGTTACACTGAGTGAAGCAAAGTCACACTGAGACATTTAAGGTACAACTACAATGTACTTTTGTCAGCTATCTAGACGATCACGGTCCAACGCACTAAATAAGAAGTGATCCTTCCTGAAAGAGGCAGACATACGATTTTCTCCACTGACAGTAGTCTCAATAACTCAATGCAGCCGGAAGGACATGTTTTGAGAAAGGGGAATAATTAATTTCTCTTGACTGGAACACTCAACACACTTTGCTTTGCTATAGCTCCATCAGCAAATTCAACAAATTCTGTCAGGGAAACATTAACAAAAGTGAACAATTGTAACATGAAACATGTAACTCAGAATGAGAGTACAATCTCAAATTGCAAAAATATGTTGATAACAGGTGAAAAAACAAACATCATCATATAAATTAATCACATAGTTGGCACATGGCAAATATGGGATTTTTGTGGCCGATACCGGTTTTATAGGTGAAAAATTCACAAATGACCAATTTGGCGGCTGATACAGTATATTTTTGAGCTGGGATGAAAATAGACCTTTTCTATGCGGATTGTGCACCAATTTGCACCGAGATGACTATGCAAAGCCACTCAGAAGACTGCTTTCTTAAAAACAAAAACTTTACTAAAGAATATTAATATTATTATACATGAACACTGAGAAAATAAGGTGTGTATACACATATATACAATTACTAATTATATATTTTAGCTGGAACCAAACTACTTTGCGTTGCATGTCCTATTCTATATTCTATTATGAAGAGATTTATTTTCACTTACGACAAATTTATCTTTATATGGCAAAATGTCTGATGTCCTCTCCACTAAACAACGTATTGTCTACTCTAGAGATAAACTGCACCTCTGATTAAGCGGTCAGGGGTGACTTTTCGAATCAATGAATAGAAATTGGTCTCTTGCTCCAGTATACTGTGAGCCAAACCATTAACTGGCATCCTTAGTCCACTGAAACACAATATGAAACAAAACTGGCAATTAAGATAAATGATCTGCAGCTTTCTCATTTTAAAAAAGTTAACGGCATTAATTCATGAATCTGAAAGCATTTTACAATCTTCTGCCTATAGGTGAATAACAAAATGAGGGGGAGTGCTCGACTGTGTTATATACGTTATATCTCCAGCAGTGGAGAGCAGCCTCTCTGCTGCACCGTTACAGCCGGGGAAAGCCATTGTACAAATGATGCGACAAAGCTATGTCTACATTGTCCCTAGCATATTTTCCTGCACTATGGTCTGTATCACACAGCACATACCGGGGAACATCTACGCTAATACGGATGTATCTCGATATATCTTTGATAGGCCAATATCAGCCGATAAAAATCAGCCAACTGATGAATCGGTCCGGCTCTATTCTGCTTTGCTGGATGTTAACCGTAGTTCCAGTTCCACTGTTCAAAGTCATATTTTTTATTTGAAATGTACATGTGCTGTAAACAGAGAGAGGGCTGATTGATGCTGTTCTTCTTCCTCTGCTTCTGAAACGAAGAGGGAAAAGCTCCTCCTTTTGCAGCAGGAAGTCCTTGTCCTGGCAGAGGACCTCCTTCTACGCTCTTCAATCTGCTTTTGGAGAGCCTCCACCATCTCAATGGCCTCCAGTTCATAGGACTCTGCCTGGACCCTCAAAACCTTTTCTTTGTCCATCATCTGAATGAGGTCCACAGTGTCTCCAATGCAAGGTCCCTGCTTCTTTTCTTCCTTTTTTTATCTTATCAGCGAGCAATCTTTGGAATCCAATCTTTGGAAAACAGCCTCCCCAGTTTTGCTGCTCTCTGCCTCCGCCCTCAGCTTTTGCTCTTTCTGGAGCTGGCGGTCGAGATCTTCACAAAAGGCCTCATTGATCTAAAAGTCCTTGAGGTTTTCAGTCTCTGCCTGGTTCCTCAAGTCCTTCTCCTTCTGGAATATTTGTTGCAGCTCCAGGATCTCATGACGAAGTTGATCCTCCTCTGAGACCCTCTGCATGTTGTCCAGTTTGTGAAAAAGAGCCTCAGCAATCTCCACAGCCTCCAGTTTTTCTGTCTCTGCCTGGACCCTGGAGACTTTCTCTCTCTGGAGTTCTTTGCTGAGATCCTCCAGGTCCCGTTTGGCCACATTGAGCTTGGTGATAAGCACCTGGCTTTCAGCCCAATGCTTTCTTTTTGCCTCCTCCAGTTCTTGAAGAAGTTCCTCCACTGTTGAGGGGGAGGCCACTGCCTCTCTGCTCAGCTCGTGGGCGTTCATGGCTTCAGCTTTCTGAAGCTCATTCTGTAGCTCATCTATTTCTTGGAGCACGGCCTCTCTATCCTTCCCCCAGCTGTGATCAGAGCTTTGTAGTGGTGTTTTAGCTCCTGGTTCTCCAACTAAAGGCCCTCCATGTCTCTTGAAAGAAAGGACCCATATCTCACCCTGATCCATGTTACAGAGGTCGCTATTCAGATGTTTGGCTCTCACTTTCTCCATTCTTTGTGTTGAATATTTGTCTGTAAAGTAACTGTAATCAGCCTGTCTTGTTTGTTACTGCTGATCGCTGCTCCGCTACACTAAGGGCGGTGACGGCATAGATGGCGGTAACCGTATAAAGTTCACAATATACTTCACGTTCATCTCGTAAACAATTATTTAGTCATTAAATCAAAAAATGCTTGCAACCACCTTTGGCGTTCCGTCAACATCACTTTATTAACTAACATTGAGAGACATTTTCACCTGCTCCTAGTAACAATGTAGCGTGAAGTCAACACTCAACGGACTCAAACCACCGTACCGTCGACAAACTATAGATGACAAACTATAGCTGATGACACTATGTCTGCATTGCCCCTAGAATCTTTTTCTGCATCATGATCTGTAAAAAAAAAAAACATGAGAGAACATGTACGCCGATACATATCAATATATCTGTCATAGATCAATATTGGCCTATAAATTGGCCCGACCAATCGATGCAGCACCTCTGCTTGAAAAATGATATATTTGTACAGACAGCAGCAGTCCTATAGACACTGCTTCAATTATATCCTTTGCTTACTCTTACTCTTTTTATTATGTATGTATGCTTTGATGTAAATGCTCAGCAAAATGAAATGGAGTATGTTGGTCTTTCTCAGACACTGAGTGCTGAGGCTTCTGTATGTTTACATCAATTAGTTAAGTTCTCTGACGCTTCTAAGACAGATAATTTGTTTCTCATCTCATCTGCCACAAAAACACCAAAGTACAGAAAAGTCAAATTGTGGTTCTCTAGCTTTTACTTTTAAATTGGAAATTTATAATTTTTCTCATCATCATTCATATCCATATTACTGCTGACTTACTGCTAAATTATCTGAAAGAGCAATGGCAATAATACTGCTTGTGGAAATTGTGAATTAAAATCTACCAGACCTGCTGAAATCATTTTCATGCATGGATGAAAAGTGTTGAAAAGAGATTTGTCTCTCACTAAAAGCTTGTAAGTACTTTTTAGCAAAGGGGAGAGGCTGGTGCTTACGTATTGATTAGTCAAAAATCACAATCTCAAAAGCTGTCAACCTGACAGAACTAAATAATGCATGGGGCAACTTTCTGAACATGATGGATTAGTCTTTAAGCACATTTTCTCCTACAATCAATATCTCTTCAGTTCATTGCAGTCACGTCACTCATTACTCAAACTGTGATGTTGATCAGCAGACACTTTTGTTTGTCTGTGACCTCATTTACATTTACATTTACTGAAAAAATGAGTCTCTTCCTGGTCAAGATATTTATTGTGAGAAATTCAGAAAACCAATCAGCTTTGGCATTACCATCTGTAATCCATCACTCCCAGCAATAAATTGAAAATATAGTTTATATGGCCATTATGAAATTAACTTCTAGTTTTTGGTGGACTACTGGTGTTAAGCTTTATTGGGAGGCATTTTCAGCTTGACAAAGACAAATATCCACAAATAAAAATCAATAAAAAGTAAAACTTCTAATAACATCCAGTACATATGAGTGCCTGGTATTAAAACTTGAAACTATCTCTGACTAGTTGACAATTCCCCTTTCCTTAAAGACTATCATGTTGCACCTTTGGCGAAACCCAAATCAGTCATTGCAGAGCACATGTTTTGCATCTGTTGCGAAAGGCAGAATATCTGCTTCCACGTCAATAATTCTTGCTCCGTCAAACATGCAAAATGCAAATGCACATAAGTTTAGTTTTAATTGGTTCTTCAGATTACGAGGTGGTCTGGGAGAAACTATTGCACCCTTTCTGCACTGGAACAAGGGGCACTGTCCAAGGTGCTGAATGAGAGAGAGAGAGCTTTAGACATTGTGCTTGTCAGGAATTATGGCTCTAAACCCCAAAATTATCAAAATGAATCCAAGAAGCTCTTAAAAAATGCCTTTCCGATTGCTCACTGACTAATGAATAATGTCAGTAAAAGTAAAAGAGTAAAAACGATCTGAATAATGTGATGCCTTTCTTAAAAAGTTCTGATGTTGTCTTTTTTCATTACCTGATGCTGACCTGCCCTGTTTACCAGAATCGAAAATAATCCAGAAGAAACACAGTATCACAAAAGTAAATAATGAGTTATATTTTAAACATAAATGAGACTGCAAACATTTCACTACTTCCTTGTCAATAAGGTAGGGTTTCCTCTCAGATTTTTTTCAGCAGCAGGAGAGGGTTTTGTTGTACCTCAGTGGTGCCTTGAATCTTGTCTTGTCTACTCATTCAGGGTCCCAGCCTGATAGCCTGAGCTTAGTATTCATTGTTTCTCCTCTCCACTCTCACTTCTTTCTGCTCTCTCTCCTACTTCACTCTCTCCTTGTCAAATAAGATTATATTTGAGAATAAGTAAAATTAGATAATTCTCTCACATCACAAATATTTGAACACACAACCAGTAAGAGCAATAAAATATTGTAGTAGCCACCACTAACATTGCATATTTAGAGCAAGAAGGCATTTTGTTCCCTTCAAAACGTCTGGGCGTTGCTAAGAACCTTGAGCCCCTCCCTAGCTAAAGTAATGGCGTCTTTCTCTTGGAGAAATATTTTAACAAAATCATTTGAGAATGCGATCAGGAATATTTTAAAACATAGCTTATATAAACATTGTTGGCAATTATTTTACCAGCATTTACTGAAGTAATGTTAGCGGTGTTATGATTCACTGAGTTCACTGAGTTCAACGTTAACGGTACCTAATGTTAGCTGGAACATTATTTCAATATATATTTCTAGTATTAATAATAATTGGTTGACCATGAACACCAATAGAGAATACACTGCAAATGTTTATTTAAACTGCAAAATCTATCTAACTGAACATTAGTACCATCCGATCTCACCACCTAACTTGCAATCCTTTCATTACAGATAAATAACTTTGAATAGTTTTATCTTTGCAGCCCTGACATTGTGAATATTAAGTGCTTCATAGTGTACACACTTTTATTCCACAGAAATCAAACTGAGAGCAAACAAGTGTAAACCTTGTGGCAAAGGTTAGATGGTTTGTAGTCAAGCCTCTTGTCTCTGTGCCTCAATCTCTTTATCCCTGGACTGAGCTGGCCCTGGCCCAGGGCCCGTTCCCAGGCTGTGTGTGTGTGTATCTTTATCCTCCCAGCAGGGAGTTATCTGGGGGTAAAGGCTCACTACTGTTTTTACATAAACAAAGACTTTGGGATGAAATAGAGAGACCGTCACGGCCAAATCCCTGTGCCTGGCTGTCGGCCACTGCTCCATGCCGATTTCACCTCAGGCACCTTGTGGACACCACGCTGGTCCTGGTAATTAAGCAGCACAGAAAGGCACCATGATTAAACTAAGTGACACCAGAGGCCGAGGCGGGGCCACCGCACAGAGTACTGGTTAGAGCCATCACTGGAGAGTTTCCATTGGATCAGACTTTATTTCAAACAGCAGATTACATGATAGAGGTGTAAAGTGCAGCCTGACACTTACAGTTCATGTAAATGGTATATTGGCTGCATTAGTGTCTTTCAGACTGAAGAGGACGAGGACAGTGGAGGCAGCCTGCTCCTCAGGAACACACAACACGTCTAAGTTGGTGACCAACCCCAGAACGGCTGTCGTAATTATGATGGGAGCTAAGGAGAAAGTCAGGTGACGTTGTTATAAAGCAACAAAGCCCATGGTGGGGGGTCGGGGTAGATGGTTGGGTCAACAAAACATCAAACGTTAATACAGGAGACCGTTGTCCGTTGGTGTGTTGTTTTAAGTATGACCACGTTCGTTCTCGAACTTTAACCACATGTTTATTACTGTAACCATGATGACGAAGCTACCCTTAGCAAAGTACTAATTTTATCCCAAACCACAATGTTTCCCTAACCTTAACTAAGTTCTTATTTTAACCCAAACCATGATCTTTCCCTGAACCTGTACCTAGAACCTAGACCTCCTCTGATAGGGAGGATCAGGATCTGATCAAGATCAGAAAACACTTTTACGTGTTACTCTAGAGGGCTTGGACAAACATCGTATTTTGTTGTTTAATTTGGAGGACTTGTTGGACCCTCCACTGGTATAAAGGCTATTAGAGTTATTCTTTTTCACCCATCATATTGGAGAATATATTCTGGTGGGTTGGGATGTTAAACTTCTATTGTGGCAAGCTAGAGTTCGCAAGAAGGAAGAACTCAGTTAGAGCAGATTTTACCTTGAAAAGCAGCATTATTGGTATCGTCACTCGTAGTCCAACCACAGTCGCTCGAATAACCCACTGTACAACAGGTGTAAACTATAGAAACATTGTGGGGCACACAGTTGTATCAATAATGCAGGAATACATATAAAATTAGACTAATAGGTCTGTTAACTCGGTGCATGCTGGGATGCTTTTCTATACACCCACCCCTCCTCAAGACTCCCCTGCTTTGTCCCTCATACACGCCTCGCAAAAATCTTTAAGTCTAGGATTTATTGTTTGATTACGACTACAATCTGTTATTAACAATAAGGCTGAAATTATTAAAAAGCATGTATGAACTTAACAGAAACCAATCCTCCTTGTCAGTCACAGCCATGATCAGCCTTTCCACAGAACAAATATTACCAGGATCCATTTTCCACAATGCACACTTCGCTTGAATCCCTGCCAGTCAAGTAAAACCCACCCTACCTGCCACCCTGCATTGAGTCACTGCATTGAGGAGGCTCGAGAAAAACATTGCTGACTCCACATACATGTCATCTAAAGCCACCTGCCACCCCCCTCTTATTAGGATGACTTATCGCGAAGGCCAATCATGTCCCTCCTCTTCCTTCCTTCTCCACCATGTGTCAACAAAACCATCTTGGAAATCCCTAAAAGAAGAAACTAGTGCCAAGTCGAACAAAATATCTGTAATGTCAATGAAAACTTTCCTCTTTTTTTGTGACAGACCAAAGGCCCTTTTTTCTGTCTTTCCCCCAAAAAATGCATTTTCGCTAGAACTTCATGTGTAAATCATGCATTGCTATTACTGTATATTAATAAACAGTAAATTACCCCTAATACTAATAACAGTGATCTATAACAGGATATGACAAAGGTTCAGGAATGAAAAATTCTTCCTTTTGTGATTTATCTGTCCCTGCAGGAGGCCAGTTAAAATAATTATGAAAGGCAAATATCCAAAACGGAAATCTACAGACTAAACATGAACTCCAAGTACCACATCTCTTTGCTTTCATCTGAAAACCAAATAACTTCATCGATGACTTAATTTTCAAACGTGAGTTTAATGTTTGCCAGATCTTACGATTTGTACTTTCAAAAATCTCAAGACTATTTTCTATGATATTGAAAAGGGATTTTGAGACACAAGGTTTGACCTGACAATATTAACATTAACCTTTATTTAGGCATTAAGGTTCACTGAGAGTGATGCTCCCTTTTATCTAACTGTCCTGTTCACACTCACACAGTTACACTGGTTCCCAGTACAACCACAGTCTGATCTGTTTGCCAGTGCACAGCTCCACTGATGAGGGTTAAGTTTCTTGCTCAAGGGCACCTCAGTGGTGGTAATGAGGGATGAAGCAAGCGTTGCTACAGATTTATATTCCCCGTCCAGTGGTCAAAACTGGCAAGCCTGGTTCTCTAACCTTTAGGCCACTAATGCTAAATGTTTTCCAATATATAATTAATTAAAATGCCCATTTTTTATCAAATTAAAATGAGGATGTCTAAATGTTTTCATGCTTGGTTTGTCCTGAATTTTAATTTTACAATTTCAAATAGCAGTAAATACTTTTTACTCTTTTCACGATGTTCCATACTACATTGTACCTCATTTACATGTTTTACCTCTTAGCTTTCTAGCATGACTGCTATCACCATCATGACACAAAAACAAACACACACACACACACACACCCACACACACACACTGTCTGTTAGAAATTAGTAGTACAAATTGTCAATGACTGACAGGCTTCTGTGGGGGCCATGGAAACCAGAGAGGAAAACCAGTAGCACCAATGGTTGACATGAGTGACTGTTTGTGGAGAGTATTGTGTGGATCTGTGTACATGGTGAGAGACACTGCACTTGTCATTGTGCTTTAAAAGCCTGGGGTTCCCACTGTTTGCACATGTCTATGTCTGTGTTTGTGTGTGTGTGTGTGTGTGTGTGTGTGTGTCCATGTGTGAGCATGTAGCTGTGAAATGTTTATTTGCAATACTCCCCGTCTGCTCCTGTAACAGTGTCAGCTATATCCTGCTGTATTTAGTGGCCGTTTATGTGAAAATCTACTAGCGCCCATCTGTCATCTGCTATCTATGCAAAGAGATGGCCAGCAGCACCTTATCCGTTTTGCATTCAAAGCACTTTGTTTGCATCTGGCCTGTCAGTGATCAAACAAGCATGACGTCATAACTGAACGTCCCATATCACAGGGTCTGAAAAACAACAATGGGCGTGAATTAGATAAGTGTCTTTTTGAGTCCCTCTTATAGAAACAGATACAAAAAGCTGGCTAGGCAAGTCTGTGCATGCTGGTGAAGGGGTGGTGTGTGCATGTGTGTCTGTGTGTGCGTGTGTGTGTGTGTGTGTGTGTGTGTGTGTGTGTATGAGAGTGACTGTTGTACCCGTTGTAACTGCCAGTGTTAAAGTAGAGGATGCAAATAATGTTTGGAAAAGTCCGATAGTGCTGTGTCCTGCAGATATTTGCATTGGTTATTGTTAGTTAAATTAATACTACCCTGACATTAGCAGGTACAGCTGTACACGGTAGTGAAATAAAGATCCAGTTTTTCTGACGTTTAGAAAGTTCAGTTTTTATGCATTGGACTGAGTACTGTGTATGGAAAAGTGGGAAAGTGTGTTTGTTTATACATGCACATTTTCTGGGCAGCAGGGGTGTGGTGTAAATGTTTTCACGGGAAGAGCACTGTGATGATAAGATAAGCTGGGATAGAGCAGTATCTTTATAACCCACAATTATTTGTCTAACAGCAGGTGTCAGAGAAGTCAAAATAGGGAAGGAGTTAGACAAGATACGAACAGAATATTAATTAGGCCGTTAGGAGATATTCAACAGGCGGAAGTTTACCAGTTTTTACCAATCACCTGCTCTCAATTTAACATTGCTGATTTGTCTTTCTTCTTCCTCTAGATGTCTTTTTCATCATGTCAAAAACTATTTAATTTAAGGTCACTTTTACATATGCAGTTTGATTAATGTGGTCTGAACCAAAGACAAAAGATTATACTCTGTTGCCTTTTAGTTGCAGTCCAAATAACAGAAAAACTACACATATTTCAGTAGGATACAAGCACAACACAACGTTGTTTTACCTCATTTTCACTTTCTGGTGTATTACGCAAAAACAAAAACAAAAAAAACGGTGACGTGCATATGTTACTATGGTTGCCGGATTATTTTGCAAAAATATATCCACTGTCGAAGTAGTTAAGCGCTAAAATCCCATATCTACTATCACAATATCCTGTGGATGGTCTGTTTTGTTTTCACACCACAAACAAGCCCCACCAGAGTTAACTTGGAACTGGATCGAGACCCATCTTTCTGGAAGGTTTTGGTCTGGCCTTTTAGTTCGGTGTGAAATCAGTCTGTCAAACTGGCGTGGTCTAAACAAACCGAACCAAATGGGCAAATGCACCACAGTTCATTTGAACCGAATCAAACATATGAGATGTAAAAGAACCCTAAATGGTAAATAAAACTGGGCATTTAAACTGACAAGGAGTTTGGAGTACTTTGCCTTCTGGGTTATTTTTGGATCTCTCAGGGGTTTGGCTGAGCTTATTCTGCCGTGTGCATGACTTAGATCTCAAGGTGACAATGACATCCCAAAACCACTTACTTTAAAGCCGTAATAACGCATCCTTTCTTCACATCTCATGGCTTAGATGTACAAAAAGATCACGTTCAATTTGACTTTCATTTATCAAGCTGTATTACCCCAGTCTTGGGTCAGAAATCACACTTTTTCCTCTAATTCCCTTTTGGCATCTTCAAAAAATCCCCTCTATTTTTTTCCCCTCGGTGATCTTGTTAAATTAAGTATGATGGCTCAGTGTGAGTGCAGAGCCTTTTGCTGAAAGGAAAAGAATTGAACTGTCACTCAACTTCCGCCTCTTTGCAGCAGAGTGCTTAAGTGTGTGTGTGTGTGTCTGCATAAATCTGTGAGAGTCTGCAAGTTCAGAAACGTGTGAATATGCTTCTGCAGTAGAAAATGAGCAGAACACACCAAATAATGACCAGGTGACCTGACATTATGTAAACAAAAGCTAGATGTGGGTCTGTACACACACAGAGGACCTAACATTGTGCCTCTGCAGCTAAAGTAAATCCTCTCAGCTGCTAATCGCTCACAGACAGGCTGCATGTCTGTAGGCGCTCTCATCCACATTGTAGGAAGCTACTGACAAGGGGTTGACTGGGAGCAGAAAGGATAGATCTAGTTAACTAGCTCTATATGGCATATTCTTAGTCCAGACACTGGACAGAAAATATCCAACATGTTGGTGAGAACACTCTGTCTCCGTCTGCCTGCATCTGTTTTTTTCACTCCTGTGTTTTTTTTTTTTTTCAATCTCCTGCCGACTGTTCTTGTCTACAAAGTGAGAGACAGAATGAATCATCCAGGGGGATTACTTCCCTCTCCACAGAGTGCCAAAAATACCTTCTTTGGCTTGCAGTCACTCTCTTTTGCTCTTTTGTATTCTGCATCATTCATATAACTACGATTGCTGTCGCTGTTGGGTTAAAACCTCATATCTCCAAAGTTTTCAGAGGCAGAAAAGAGCAGCATAATTTTTAGCCTTCACACAAAGCATTATTCAGTTTATCCAGTGGGGGATTTAATGGTTGTGATTCTGGAAAATTACGAAATTTTCCAACAGACAGATGACCACGGGTGGTTTAATTCACTTGAAGTTAAAATGTGTCGATGTTAAAACTGATTTTAGCCCTTGGTCACTAAGTACAGGAAGTTTCCTACTCTTTCCTTCAAAAGAACAACTGATTGATGATGTCTTCTGAGAAGGTTTTATGTGGTGAAAATCTGCACAGTGTTGCACATCTAAACACTTGTCTTTAATTTTCCATGGCCTGAATCCTGCTGAAAGCCCTAGAGATGCTACGTAGCTCTCTGAAGTCTTTCTAAGACCAGGGCTGTGGTGACTCTGATCACATCCTCAATGTTTTTCCTACTATCTCAGGCTTATCTCTGACTTGTGGGTATTTTGGCTCGGACTTGTCTCATTTTTCGGCCACCAGTCTCACCTGTTACATTTTTCAGTCCCAACTTGTCTCAGACGCAACTTGAGTGGTGACCTACAGCCCTGTATAGGACTGCTCTCTTGTTTAGAGCAGAGAGTGGACCTTAAAGCCTTAGTCCCAATTAGCCCTATTAACTGAAAAGTACTACTGACATGTAAAAAATCAAACCGAAGAAAAACTGTGAAACATAATTGTGAAGGCATTTAAAATGTGGTTGAACTGGAGGTAAGGCAAAAAATCAGCGGAGGTCTGTATGTAAATTCATGTGAAGATCTAACTAGTCTGTGTGTTCGTGTGTGTGTGTGTGTCTGTGTGTGTCTATATTAAATGCAATCGCCTCAACTACAGTAACAACATTTAGAAAGGCTGGCCGATTTTCCAAATGTGCATATCCCACTCCTCATCAGGCAAGACATGAGAAGCTTTGGCTGGCATGAATCCTCAATCGGAGTGTAAAATAATCTGTCTCAGAATGTAATAATTCACATGGTATGTCTTTTGATTCGGATTAATGGCCTGCAATCCTCTTAGTCCAATAGCTCAGTAGAACTTCTCACTAACAAGTTCACAAGTCCACATAGCTTGCATAGACTCCCTCTCTTGGCCATTAACTCTCACAGTTTATAGGTAATCTTCTTATATCTGCCCTCGGACAGTTTCAACATACACCTTCGGGCGATATTGTAAACAAGTCTGCAATGACCCTTACACGGTGTCTGTGAGAGGTCAATGTTGCCTTCTTTAGCGTATCAGTTTTTAAGCACTGATGCTTGCTACATAAATGAGAGCAAAAACATCTCAGTACATACACTTTTTAAAAAAAATTTATTATGTCACCCTTTAAAAGTTGTCACAGGGATCAGTGACATTCAGGATTACTAGCACGTGGGAAACACTTTACACTTTAATACCCAAGAAACAGAACCCAGCCAAGGCTGAGTCTGTACTTAATGTAGGTTTGTACTTAGAGGGGAGTGAGCTCCATTTGTAAAAACAAAGTCTGTCACAGCTCTTGCCTGCTGCCATCTTTAAACATGATCCAGTGCTATCAAATAACTCACACTAAGACAGGAGAAAAAAAATAACCCTGAATCATTTAAATCCTCGACTCAATATTCTTTATCTTTATCCTTTAAGGTTCTTTATAATTTAATAAACAGGATTAAAGTCATTGGGTAGAACAGAGCTAAGCGAGGCTCGTTCCACATTTTCTGTTTTAGCCTGCACTCCGCATACTGAGTCCTATTAAGCCCTTGCAAGATTACAGGGCCTTAATCTCCGGGAACACATGTTGTGAAGAATAAAAGCAATTTTATTTGGGAAACCAGAGTCCAAGTTTAGCAGGAAATGAGCTTTCTCCATAATCTCATCTTTTTGCTTTTTTTCTCTGAGTAAATGAAAAGTCCCCTGTTACAGAACTGAGCTCTCTCTCTCTATGAGTGTGTGTATTGAAGAATTAACTGTGTATTGTGTGAAGTATGAATGTGTGTTCCCTCTCCCTGACTCTAACACACACACACACACACACACACACACACACACACAATGTTGTCGCTAGTTCATAAATACCACAGCAGTAGACCAGGTTTTAGCCGGCTTTGATTTCTGAGGAATGTAAATCCACCTGTTTTTGAACAGACGGGTTTTCAGACAAATGTATTTGTCACCGTTCTACACCAACACCACAATCACCTCCCTCCTCTCCCAATCACCCCCCCCCCCCCCCCCCCCCTTCATTCCCTGTAAATTCTATGCAGATTGCTGGCCCGTGCTTACTGCACTTTGCAGGGAAAGCTTCGTAAAGATGACGATAAGCTAAAGCTCTAAATCCCAGACTTAGCTTTCTTATCGAAAGCTGCAGGAGCGAAGAGAGCGCTTTAATAGAAGATATGTGCAACGCAGTGTATGTGTGTGTGAGTGAGAGAGAGTGTTGTCTGGGTTGTAAATGCAAATGCATTAAGATTCATTTTCCCTCCACACAGACACAATTTTATAAGCGCAGCATACGCCCTGTTAAGCTTAAAGCGTTTTAAAAAGAATTAAGACACCCAGCTCTAATAAATTTGATTGATGATGCACTGTCATCCTGCTGTCAGTGGTGGTATTTCAGAATACAGAAATCCATCATACAGAGATTTACATTTGAGTTGTTTATCGTATATGATATTGAAGTACGCAGTGTATCTCTGTTGTAATAACCTTTAACAGAGATGTTATCCCAGTTTTTCAGCTGGATATTATATGAAAAAGGCTTGAAGGTGAATCTGCTCACCCTGAGAGATTACAGTTTACAGTCCACCTTTGTGAGAACGTCCTCAACTACATCGGTTGTGTTTCCAAACACTTGAAACGACGCATGTTCCTGACAAGAAACCTCTTGTGGTCATGCAAATAATGACTGTCCTCACTCAGTGTAAACGTGGAGTACCTTGAAGTTGTTATACCACGGTAAATACTGTATATGGGGAGGATGTCGGGGAGGATGTCATGGACAACAGTCAAGATGAGTTTGTTTTAAACATGACCATGGTATTTCCCTGAACTTAACCTTGTAGTTTTTGTTGTCTTATCTTAAAGTTCCTCAATCCTATTTTCTGTCAATCCGCCTTTAACAATGAGCCTATGGGGTCCAGCATGAATATGACATTTGTGCTCTTCTTACTAGTTTGAAGTGGGTGATATTCAGACTAAAAAAGAAAATGTTAAAACTTTTGTGAACCAATCAGAATCATTCATATTTGAATCAAAATGTGATGACAGTTGTGGTGTTGTTTGATTATCTAATCAGGTTTAACTCTTAATAAATTATGCCCAACGGTAGGTTTTTTCCCCAAACTATAACTGTTAAAAAGAAATACAGAAGATCTCAAACTTAGTTTTTCGAGGCATAAACTAAACCTTACCACACAACTGTACTATGTGTCCTGATATTATGGTGCAATTTTTGTCATAAGGCATGCAATGCAAACAGGTTATTACCATTCGAAGTCTAATTTTGAATAATTAATACACAACCACATGTACAGGTTCCTGCTTTGAAATAGTTCAAAATGTGGCTGAACAATAGAAAACAAACTGGAAAAAGTATCAATTATCCAGCGTGTCTGGGGAGCTCAGATAGAAACAGGTCCCAGGATTCTCTAAGTGGATCTCTGTTACTAACGGACTGCATTTAACACATCTGCATCAAAAACATTTGCAGTTTAATCTCTGCCAAGCAAACTGCTTATACAGATTTACATTAAGCTCCAGGTATTTAGGTGTGAGGTACTGTCTCTCTAAAGCTGTGCATGGTGGGATGTCATTATTTCTCCAGTGAGGATGAGTGTATTCTTTAACAACAGTGTGATTTGCTCACTATATTAAAATCGCAGCAGAAAAGAGATTTAGTAATTCTATTCTCAGTGTGAATTAATCAAATAATATTTATAACATGTGAGAGTTTTTGATAGTTCTATTCTTTTAATGTAATAAAACCTAAAACCCCATAAATAATATACTAATAATTATACTTTATAAGGGAGCATGACTTTTCTAATTACTAATATGATAAAGTGGACACATTTAATGACTTTAAGACCTGAATATAACAATTGAAATGTTATTATTAATTATTCACAGCAACCATCAGAACTATAGAAAAATATATCAGTTAGGCTCATAGTATTGCTAATAATTGCCAGTTAATGTCATGTGTTAAATTTTTACAGAAAACTCATCCTTCCCCATTAGGAGCCATAAAACTGAGCTTCTGTGTCTTTTCTATTTACAATAGGTCAGACTGCTTCCTGTAAACAACCAACAATGAACAGGTTTAAAAAGACTGTCTGACAGCTCCAGGTTAGCACTTGGCACACATAGGTCTCTCAGCCTGGCAGCATCTCAGGGGTCAAACCTTGTTGCACTGCCAACCAGCCAGTTAAGGAGGCAGCCAGACAGCACCGATGTCCTGCTATCTGTACTGGCACACATGTCGCCTTCCCGTGCCCCGACTCCCCCACCTGGGTCCCTGATGCCTGTGTCCTGTGCACTCAGGTGCACGCACATCAGCATAATGAACTCCAAGGTAGACTTTACCACTTCACTGGGTCCTCACAAGACAAAATGCCAAAACAAATCTCGTCATAATTAGGCATAATCCAGCTCATTACCGTCTGCTTAATTATCCTATTAATAACACTTCCTAGGAGAGCTTGTTTGCGGCAGCAGCAGTGCGCTCGGGCAAATGTTTGTTCCTAAATGAGCAAACACAGAGAAGACAACAGCATTGTTCAAACATGGGAGCTGTGACAATAGGAAAAAACAAGGCCAGGATTCATAGTGTAGCATAGGGTTTATCTTCCCTCTGGGGCCTTGCTTCACCAGGGGCTTTGCAATACAGGTAACAGGCAAGTATGGGTGTGAATGGATACGGATTTTATATGTTTGTAGATTGATTTCACTACAACTAATTTAATTTGAAGTACAGGCAGCAATGGTCACATTATCACTTTTTAACTAACACAGCTTGAAAGAAAATAGTTTGTTTATTTTCACTGCAACTACAACTCCCTATAAAGAAAGTATGCAAGCCGTACACATTTTTCATTTAGTGTTACTGAACCAATTATTATGTTCTTTTTGTATGAAGAGCCTCTTTAAATCTCATAATGAAGACTGTATGGAAGAGATTTCCAAACAGCGTAAGGCAGAGTAATTTCAGGTCACTGAAATCGTGTTTTCGCTGAGGCACTGAGGCATAACTCATGCAGTTAGTTTTTCAGCTGGAATGGGTTAATGGCTTTTTTCCAATTGTTTATTTTCAGCTTTGATAAACAAATGCTTGTGACAGCAAATAAGAAATATAATGATATCATTAAGATGGTATTATGCTCGGTTTGTTCCGTTTCTACACTCTGCTACATGCTTAAATTTTTTACATTTCTTGAATTCAGTCCACAGTTTGATTTGTGAAGTCTGTAAGATGTGTGAGAAACCATCTGGCTTTTTATTATTTGGAGTCTTTGGTCACATGTGTGTTTCAATTCGATCAGCTATAGTTAACTGGCACGTTTGGTCTAAGTGACTTTGTGGAAGCAGCAGTATCCAATTATGCCTTTCTCAGTCTGTGTTCATGTCTCTTTTTGTGTTCTCAGTGTGGTCAATTTAACAAAATCTCTGACCAGCAAGTCATCATCTGCGGTCAAGGCAAGAAGAACAGTTCTTATCCCTGCAAACCCTTTTTCAGACATTCCCTTTTGAAGATAAACTTAGGTCTTGACTAGGAGTCAAAATGTAATGTTTTAAATTTCTTAAGGTTGATATTTTTATATTTAAAATTTATAAAAAGTAATAAATACACACTAAAGAAACTAGCAATGTGGTGTGTGATATTACATTTTGTTTACAATAATTTTACTGTAAATATACATTTCAGTGAGGATAACAGGTAACTTCATCAAAAATGCCTGAGTTGTTTCTAGATATCAGGTTTCACAAGATTGTCAAGCTTTAGCCTTATCTTGGTAGCACTTTTCTACGTTTTTTTCTTAACATTAAATTTATACTGTAATTCTGTGCAGACTGAGCACAACCTCTATCAACAGGGCAAAGACACACAGCAAGGTGAAAAAGACTGCCAACTGCTTCAGGCAGATGCCAACTGAGGCAACCCAGTCCACATCCTCCCCTTGGCTACGATATATGGCTTGGTGTCTGCTCTAAAAGTCTTCTGTGTAAAGAATTAATACAGATAGGCTGTTATCATACACAACCCAGAACTATGCATATAGACTTAAGAGTAAAGGAATCTCTCAAACTGTTTATACTTAACACTCTGTCTACTGTACACACACACACACACACACAAACAAGAAGCTTTCTTTATCTCCTGCTTTCTTTAACTCCATCCTCAGGCTAATGTTTCCTCCCTTGGTGTGAAACGCCATCCTTTGGCCTCTGGTAGGGTGAAGACAAAGCCCTGGCACTACACAACGTCTTGGCTTTGTGTACACAAACACACTTTTCTCATCAATATTTAAATACGCTTTTATCAGACCTAAAACCTGTGCTTAACCACGTGTATCAACATCAAGTATAAAACTGTAAAAAATAAAGTTAAACTGTTAAAAGCTGAGTTTGCTTTCAATATGTTCAGTGGTGTTATGTTTGCCAGTGTGGAAAGCTTTTATGATTCAAAAAGCATATCCAAAATCTGTAGGAGATCATCTGTATTATTATGTAGCACACTTATGCTTTTGATGTAAACTGAATGGGAAAGCATGACAGGATGCTGTGTTGGGGATGCCTGTTTTATCTTTTTCCTCTGATCTTTGGAGAAAGAGAGAGGAAGAGAAAGGGAGAGAGACAGACAGATAAACAGAGAGAAGAGAACAGACTTCCAGCGGATAGAGAAAAAAAGAGAGTGGGTGAAGGGAGTGACAGCGGCACAGTATCAAAAGAATAAAGAGAATGAATTATCAAGGAAAAATGGATCAATGAATTCACTTCATGCAAAAAACAGCAAACAGCAAATGTATTGAAATCCTATTATGGGCAGAAAAGTGAATAATTGATGCCTTCTTCTCTTTTTCACACTGATTCCGATTTTTTTGTGCCTGCATCAGATGGGTTTACAAGTGGTTTATTAATGATTTATATGTGAGTCTGAGAGCTGCTTGCTTACAAAGAGTAAATAATGGCAGTTTGAGTTGAGTGGCACATATTTTACAGGTTGTGACTGCTGATCATGTGATCATGTGAGTGAAAGTGAGATAAAGAGAAATGATCACCAAGGACAAATATTCTGCTGATACACTCAAAAAGAAGAAGAAGACCACAGGTGAGAAATTTACATGATCAAAATCAGAGGCATGAATTCACATTCTTAATTGCCACATGGAAACTGTAATTTGCAACATTAAGTCTTGCTGTCAATTTTGACAAGTTTCACCAATCAAAACAACACAATCGTGAAGTTATATACAATTTGCAAATGACAATCTGGGTCGCAAATAGACTTTGTGGATGTTCCAGGATCAAGGAGATACCAACACTGGAATAATTCCAAATTTCAAACACATACACACTCAAGCAACCAATGATACTGTTTGTGCGGAGATACAGAAGCTAAGAGGATAGTTATTATATATATTGTGATTCTAAACCTAATTCACAAAACTCTTCCAAAAATGTCCTTATTTGTTAGATTTACAACGAGACCATCGTTGCACAAGAGATCACGACACAAAAACAAAAACTTTATGAATTAAAAGTCTTTACTGAAATGGATAGCACAATAAAAGAAACAAAAGAGAAAAAAGAGGAAGAACACTTACACCACACACACATATTGTACTGTTGCCCTGCTGACTAACACCAGTGGAGCATTTCCGACAGGTGCAGCTTGGTCATCTACGGTTCAGTGGCGAAGTCCTTGGGGAGGACACATCATGGAGGGATGCCAGGTAGCTCAGCCTCAGGTGGACTCTTTCCCCTTGTTCGGGAGGACAACATCTTCACGGCCAATCAGAAGTATGAGAGCAAGGGGACAAGAGTGCACTGAGACTGGGAATATTGTTCGCCAGTCGTCCAGCTGGGTGACTGTTAATGATCAGGTTTATGAGAAACAGCTGGCTGCTTTAAATACATGAAAGATTAAATGCTTATTTCCTAGTCTCTACACTGATAACTGTGTTTTTGTGTCCCTAAGAGTCTAATTTCTTTCTTTAAATTATACTTCAGTGGTTATTTACAATGATAAAATAACACCAAAATATCCTAGCAGTACAGATCAACCTGACTTCACCTCATAGGCTCAGCTACTGGGACGCTTCAATGGACCTGGGTCATCATTAATGCTACTGTGACAAATCAAAATATCTGCAGTCCCATATTTCAGTTATGTTAGAACAAGCCCTCGCACTCCCCTCTTCTCTCCAGCTGGAAGCAAGGAAATATTAAATGGACAACTATTTTAAATTGTGTTTTTTAAATACCACCCTTTCCTAGAAATATTGAATGTAACATGTAACATACAAATAATGTCCATTATTTGTTATTTGTGTCCACAGAGGCTGCAGTTCGGCAGAAGTAAAATAGTCTCACTCAGATGTACTGTATTGTAAAATAATAGCATCTACTCTGGATATAATTATATACAGAAACTAAAAGATGATTTTGGTGTCAATCTCTTGTCAGGTATTGGGTGAAGTTCTTATTCTGACCCCAATTTGTCTACAAAAAGTGAGTGTAGTCCTTATACAGTTGTAAATATGAGACTAACTACAGTATAATCTTGGGCTGAAACCTGAGTCCAAATACTAAAATGACCACAAGCAAGTGTCAACTAGAAAAATGTCCCTATCCTCAAATTCCCTGTAGGGGCATGTAGACATTATTATACCTGTGCACTTTCCAGCACCTCCTCCACCATATTGAAACATCCTCTCCAGCTATTTCAAGCCAATCAAGTCACTCAGGCTAACAACAATTAGGACCCAGCAATTAGTCATCATAATACTGCAGCTCACTGAGCAACAATAATAAATGCGGTTATGGATGGGCTTACCCAAGTGAAGCTAACATCCACCCAGTGCTAATGATAGCAAGACAGTGCACATAATAACAAACTGTGCTCTGCCTTCATAATGAGACACATGAGCCGAATGAAACGAGGCGAAAGGAGGCAAAAGGAGGAGCTACAGTTTACTGAGGTCTAACAGAGGATAACTATTGCAAGCATGGACAGCATCGCCATCAGCACTTTTGCTGAAACGAGGCCTGAGTGCAACATTTATTGGAAGATATTAGTATGATTTATGTACTTGTCTGTGCAACATACTTTTTTTTTGCTCTAGGTGAAGGGTTGAAGAGTTGGATAGAATTTTAAGGACTCTAATAGCCCAAGGAAGTGAAAAGTCATTATTCTGTGTTTCATACTTTCAGAGATGTGTGAAGGTCAAACTACCTCTCACACACCCACGCATGGATGCACCTCCTGCTCTGTGTTGCCAACTGCCCTATGCTGGGATTTTGTGTCCTAAAAATTCACAGGACACAAAATGAGTTGTCCTGTACTAGAGTTCATTTCATAGCTTGTCAAATAACTACTCAGGATGCTGTAATGTAACTTGTGTTAAGTGTAAATAAACAGGCATGTGAACCCCAGTGACTTTAAATACCAGCACATTCATCCAGAGTTGATCCTGATTTAGCATATATGAATAATTTAGACCATAAATAAAGACTACAAAATTTTGTTATGGTGATAAAAAACATTGAAACTGTGTGTCAAATGGTTAATTGTTTTAACATTCTCTATGAAATCAGCTGTATAACTAAAGACTGGGTTACATTTATAGCTTGTAAAAGTGTGTAAAGTTACAAGAAAGCAGCATTTTTATTAAGCATGTGAGAAATAGCACAGAGGCAGTTAGCTGGAGTTATTTTATGATTATTTACAGATACAAAGTGATGGGTAACTATTGTTTGGGTCTCAGACCAAATTTAAATGGCAAAACAACCATTTACTAAAATGGGAAAGATTGAGAATATCAGGTTACAATAGGACCATCAGACAAGTAGCACTATTCATCATTCACTGGATCTAAATGTCACAGGGTGACTGTGTGAGTGCAGCGATTATACTGTAGTTACAACAGGGCTCACCAATGAAAAGATTTAGCATGACAAAATGAATGCCAGAAAAAACAACAACCAACAAACCGTCAGGCCAAGTTATTTCCAACACTGCTTTCCAGCCTGGTGTTAAGTTCATAAGTTAGGTAAAACACTTGTCTTACTTTTACTAAAAAGCTGAAGGTTGATTGCAGGATATTGATGGGATAAGAACTCTAGTCACCTACATGAAAAGTCAGATACACTACACAACCATCCACCACCCAGACCTCAACACCCTGAATTCCCACTTCACTTCATGAGGGACACACGCGACCAGTATTGGCACTGAACGTTGGTGCTGGACATAAATCCTGTGGTGCAGAATTGTCCAACGTTGATGTAATTCCAAGGAACAGTGGGCTGGATTTGATTTTGGATAACAATTACCACTTTTTATGCATTTATAATAACGTGTTTGTCAACTGTGACCTGGTGTACCATGGTTCCCTGTACATCACATATTCTATATATCATATCTTCATATTCTATGTTATAACCTACAAGGTACAGTGAAATGCACACTGTTATTGCTGACACCAGTATCCTCCGTGTTCTCCATTTTGTGATTACTACAGTCCTGTAGAAAAGCTACAGCTGATGTTGATGCATTGATACCCCCACTCTTGCTCGTCAGATACAAAACAGGTTGGAAACTGCACACGCAACAGAGGAATAGCCAGGACCCACAATGCACCAGGACTGGCAGGCAGGAAGCAGATGGGTTGGCTGGCCTTACTGGATAGCAGGGGCCCAATAGTGGCACCGGTTGTTGTTTTTGATGAGCTATGCACATAAGAAACCAGAACATCTGGTCTGACCATGTGGCACCTGCATTTGTCCAAGGCCCCTTGAAGCAAGCCCTCACATTGACACACACACACACACACACACACACACACACACACACACACACCTTCCACTGCCAGCTGCATCCACGCAAATGTGAGCTAAATCCAATGAATGATGCATGTTATTCACAGTGGGGTAGTGAGAGGCTGAGAGGGTGAGAGGGTGAGAGAGTGAGAGACTTTGATTAAAAATCATCCCACTCTCCCCCAAACAACTCATGAATATGCAGCAGGGTAATAAGCCCCAGCTCAAAGCAACTGATTTGTCAATTGTCTGCATTTCATCAAGATTGAGTAACACCTCAAGGGTGCTATAATCGAAAGCTGTAAAAAGGAGAGGGAGGAAAGAGCCTGTTCACCATTAGATTGCTGCGTTATCTTAATCATTAGGCACTTCGGGGGCTTAATTAACGACCTGACAAGAGCTGGGTAGAGAATTTGGAGTTGATTGGTTGTCGGAGGTGTTGAGTGAGTATACCGAATGCTAAGTCAGGGGAGGAATTCTAGCGAGATAGAAGAGCTGCTGATTCGCTTTCAGAAACCAACTCAGCAGCAGCCATTAGACTGTTTTAATTAAGCGTAATTAGAGATGCGATTACAATGATGGGTTTGATAACCAGTATTAAATCATTCATCCATAAATGTTATGCTAAAATAGATGAGGGGGAAAAAAACTAAAAAGAGAGGAGGGGCGGAGAGGAGGTGGAGTGTGAGTAAGATGTATGGAATAAATATGTGTGTGAGAGAAGAGTGAGAGAAAGAAAGAGAAAGAGAAAGAGAGAGAGAGAGAGAGAGGGAGAGGGAGAGAGAGAGAAGGGGGATGGCTGGCAGGCTGCCACCAATTAGTTGGATGTGCTCAATTGCAGGAATTCTCTGGTGTCGTGACTCATGTTGACAGGTGTTCAGGGTGAATTATTTGTACTGGGGAGACAGAGTGTGCACACTAAACACACACACACACACACACACACACACAATGCATGCTCATCCCATAACCCAGCTCTGATATAAATCCAGCATGTTTATCGCCCTGGTCGGCAGAAGAAAATGAGATTGGACACTCTTTCCTCCTTCTCATTCTCTCCTCCTCTTCTCCCCTCTGCTGACTGGCTGACTGGGTCATTTTTAAATGCCTTGTAAATTTGTCAGCCATATTAAGTGGCCATTAAAGGGCACCAAGCTGGAGGAGGAAGCAGGAGAGAGAAGCTCATATGGCAGTCCCTGACTGGCATTGCTCCCACATCCATCCAGCTTAATGGTGCCTGCCCACTGTGGCACTGGGGAGTCATAGCTGTGATGTATTGTGGCCTGGATGGACACAAGCTGTAAGAGGCAGATTAGCTACTGTAGGCCAGAATGTTTTGAGGTAACCTGGCTTGGACTGGCTGCTTGGCAGCTGTCATAATGCCCTGGCTTGGTGATCTGTGGCCCTCTATCAGAAAGTTTACTGGGTTATTGGTTGAGTATGAGGTACAGTTTTAGTTGGAACTAACAGATGGAAAAGTCTAATTGGTGGTCATTCCAATAAACAAAATCTTTATAGTGCCATTGAAGGACAAACAGTCCTATGCCAGCTGGGGTGGACTGGCAATGTAGAGTGACGAAACTGGTCAAATGTGGGCCAGTGGTTATTCTAGCAATGACGATATGAAAATATAAAGCAAATGTCCCATGTTGTTTGTTGGTTCTGCTGTAGACTGGCCTGCTGCATTTGATACAGAGAGAAAAAACTCATTACATCTCATGAGTCCGTCGTTTTCCAGCCCAACTCTATATTTAGGTATGTTACCAAACACATAAGATACGTTGCAGCTGGTTTAACACATGTATTTTGCAACCTGTTTTATGACCCAGAATTCTGAGTTTATTAAGCATAAACAAAAAATACTCAAAATATATTAATATTATACACACACACACACACACACACACAGATATACATTTTTTATCATAGAGAGTAGGAGAGCAAAAGAGTGGAGGATGAAGCTAAAGATCAATGTGTTTTACCAAACCAGCATGTTCAGTATCGTCATTTTGTCAAGAACTGACAGCAAAAATTATTTATTTCTTATATTTAGAATGAACATGGAAAATGGAAATTGCTTATTTCCATTCAGTACAATACAAGACGGTCATAACATTCAAGTTGTAGGCACAAAAAAAGATGTCTTCATTTATGTCAGCAATACTCTCCTCCAATTTTGTGGTAATAAACAAAGAAGAAAGTGGTCTTAATCAATTCAAGCAATTGCCATCATTGAGCTCTGCACCGCATATTTTGTCAATACAGGGAAGTCAATAAATCTTTAGCCTCGTCTAAAAACGAAGTAGCCAGTCCATTTTCTGATGGACACGACAAAAAGCCACTCTGGTCAATCAATCAGAGAGCCAGAAATAACAACTTGTGCATCAAAAGGATGCTGTGGAAAAAGCTCTGTGTTCATGTTGCCCTGTACTAAGTAAGGCTTGTTGGTCTACTGTCCCTCACACAGAAGGTAACACAACATAACCTTTACACTGTTGGTGAACATGCATATGACCCCTTGTGAGTTTCCTGTAAAGAATTGAATTCATAATGTTGTATGTAGAGTGCCTTAGCATGTCTGCAAGTCAGAGCTCAACAGAAACACCTTCACAGTAGAAATAAGTTGTCTTTTGTCAACTTAAATGTTTTAACCCACGCAATTTGGGCGATTTGTGGCGTGCTGTTCACGCATACATGTTCACATTGTATATATCCTGTTTATTAATAAAAACTAACAAACATAATTTACATTCAACCATTTTTCTAGGTGTTCTTAGGGTGAAGTAACAGTGCTTTCGCCTCAGCCAGTGTGTTCTAGTGTAACAAGTGCTTTCACATCAAATGTGCAAATGTGCTTTTGTGGCTAAA
Source organism: Lateolabrax maculatus (assembly GCA_031216445.1). Classification (NCBI taxonomy): domain Eukaryota; kingdom Metazoa; phylum Chordata; class Actinopteri; order Acropomatiformes; family Lateolabracidae; genus Lateolabrax; species Lateolabrax maculatus. The sequence goes on from CM062198.1 coordinate 25,943,869, forward strand.
ATTCAACTAAGAGAAACTTTGACCCCAAACTCACTTACCTCCATAAGGGCGTCCAACAGCCTTCCAGCATTAACAGCAGGGGGAAGTTAGGATGCCACTAATTCCACTGTAGAGAGATATGGAGAAGTGAATTTTGTGCATCTCTGAATTATATAAATAACTGCTTTTTTTCAACTAATCTGAATATCACTGATTTTTGGACTGTTACTCGGACAAAACAAGCAATTTGAAGACATCACCTTGGACTTGTGACAGTTATTTTTCACTATTTTCAATAGACTTATCAATTAATCGAGAAATGAAATGGCAGAAGAACTGACAATCAAAATGATTGTTAGTTGCAGCCCAATCTCAGAACCTATTGGCTATCGTCTGGCGATGATGTAGCCTCTGGGTGCAAGGGCTGATATTTAGGGGAGCCGGCTAACGGACATCCCGGTCATGACCTCCGTGCAGGCAACATTTCAGCCAAACAGATATCCGCATATGAATGAAGATACATTTTAAAAAAGCAAATAAAAGCTAAATCGTTGTCAGATGATAGCCGATAGTTTCCGACATTGCATTTCAGCCAATGCGTTCCGGCTCTTTTGCTCTCCACATGTACCGCTCAAATGTGATTGGTCAATAATACTATAATACTATCACTACACAAGGAAACCAGAACGCTTCCAATACCAATATCTTGGTCCCTTGCCTTCAGATTCTGCATTTGTATTCAGATATCTGTTTAGAGATAAGTTGCACCCCTACACGGCAGAGAGCATCAAGCACAACTGTTACACCGGATAAGAAAATCAAAACTGTAATGGTTTAGATTCTGATGTAGGCTCCTAGTTCACTGCTTTTTAGGATGGGCTCTTCCTTTACATAATGTGTTTGACCGTATGCTTCATCTTATGCAAACTATACAAACTTGGACATTTGTTGTAAAAGCTGAATGAGCCTTCTTTTAAGTATGAATGTGTTGTGCATGACTTGCAGTGTGTTGTATGCTTGCATACCGTATATACATTCACTGAGTGTATGTGACTGTCTCTATGCATTACACGTCTCTGTTCATACACTTTATTATACAATCTTTCCCTTCGCTTTCAATATACATCCCTCGTCCCTGTCCTCTCCTCCCTGCAGCTGCTTTAATGAAGTTGTATGGAGCACCATCCCTATGCCGAGACTGGATATGAAAGAGAGCCCTCAGAGCCATGGCGGCACAGGGCTCTCTCCCTCCCACTAATGAGCTGAGCTTTCAATGCGCCCACTAATTAGTTCATCTATAACTCTAAGCACTCAATTACTCTCCACCAGCACCAGCACCACCACAGAGAGCCGAGAGAGGCGATAAGACTGACAAATGCCTTGGCGCACACACACACACGCACACACACAAAATGGCTTGGAGCTGTGAGGCCCAGGAGAAGTTTTTCTAAACTTCCCACGCTCAAACATGCTGTTCAGGCAAAACACATTGATCTTCGGTTTCACCCTCTTTCTCTGCTGTTTTTCTCGGTCTCTCTCTCTCTCCCACTCTTTGGCTTCCTCGACGCATGATTCATGGATTAACATAGATGTGCTAACTGACAGATGTCCTCAAGCAAGTGCAGGAGTGTGTGAATTTTAAGTGCAATATGTAAGAAATACTGTCTATGCTCTCTTAAGAATTATATCTGTCTTACCTAATGAAACCATTAACACAAATCCAATTTTATCTCATTATATAAATAGAGTTTTTTCTGCGTTTCCTTTTTCTTTCCCCCTTAAAAATGTTGCACCCAGTTTTGAAGAGAAATTGTGCAGGTTGGACATGAATACAGCAAGAATTACAAATACACAGGTACATGCAATGTGCTCTGTTTTCCTGGAGTGCATCTTTTCCATATTAACTGCAAGCTCTCTAACATCCTGACCAATTATAGTAATATTGACAACAGCATTATTCACATGGACACCTACATCACCAGACTTTAACAAACTCATCAACACCGCCTGTGGATGAAACTCCTAGTCTTTGCCCACCAGCCTGGCGTCGAATCTTTTTAGTCCATTTACGCCTGAATCACGGACTATTGTGTATTGACTGAGCTCTCCCTATTAAAGCTAAATTGATCAAGCTTTAGCGAGTACGGGGGAAAAAAACACTGAACCAAGCTGACAGATACACAGCCACTACATATCACTGGCTTATGTTACCAAATCATTGGTTTGTACGATTAAGACAGTAGATATAATCTGACAGTATATTTAACAACACAGCTACCTAGCTCTAATAAACTGTGTACGGCCGAAGCCTGAAGAAGCGAGTTGAATAGCAAATGAGATGTGAGATGATCAATTATGTGATATAAAGTCTCAGTAAATTCAGAGGGGCAGTGTACTTCCTGCAGCTTGCATGTTACAGTCGCTGTCCTGTGGTGTTCACAGGATGAGGACGAGGCACTGAAGGACAACAGTGTTGTAAATAAGACAGGCTGATACTATTTAGCCAGCGCATTAATTTAGAACGGTGAACAGTTTTACTAGAACTACTTAGTTGCTGCCTGCAGCCAATCAGAATCAAGTATTCAAGCAGACCACGGCATAATACAAGTTAATCTACTTTGTCTCACGTTCCCTACAGCGTAACGCCGGCAGTCTGGCAGTCTGCCAGCTGCTGTCAATCAAACACAGACATCGACACACCCCTCCAGCCAGCTGTGATGAAAAGGAACATTTCTTATATTTCCCCAAAGGCCTTTTTTCTTCCTTTTAATAATGAACTACTAGCAATACATTACAAAAACACATTGATATTATTTTTGACTACAAAAAGGATTGACTAAATATAATTCCAGTTGAACTTTTAAATGATACTTAATACAAAACAACACAACATTTTTTGTTTCAAAGCTTAAAAATCAGAAAAAACTGATATGTCTATACACAGAGACAAACACCTTAGAAAATGTTTCCTTCAAACTTTCATTAACATTATAAACAAGATGTGAAAGATATTGCACAATAATGCTGATTTTAGATGTTTTTCTTCTATTTTATTTATTCTACAAACAAGCTTCTATCACAGTGGTGAACAAATTTTTCAAAATCAGAATATTTTCTCCTCAGTGCAAACACATGCTACAGCACTTTCCCCTTAGAACACTGAGAGTTGTTGAGAATTAAATAAACACTTGTTCAGTGGCAACACTATGACCATGAAGAATATCGTCATGATTTGTTTAGTTACCATCGTGTTTTGGTTATGCAGTCATACAGTAGCAAATAAGTCAGCCATCCTCGATTAGAGGTACAGGGATTTTTACAATGTGGTTCCTGAAGAAAAAGGGGGGAAAACAGCAAATTTAACTAGTGACTGTCTCACCCTCTTATGAAGGTCAACCAAAAGTAGATGATCATTAATAGTCCAATGGGTGCTTTTGTGCAAGGTTCCCTAAACCTATGCAAATAAATAACAGGTAGAATGACCGCCTCATTTGCACAGCCTGCAGCCTTCCCCCACCTGTAACATGAACACACACACACACCATGTGTGTGATGCAAAGTAACTGTGTACTGACATGCAAATCAATGACAGGCTCAACACTCTCAAGTAATTTACTAACCTAATACCTTTCCACTCTATTTAAATATGAAAAAATATAGCTGCACCGTAATAATGATGGACAAAACATTATTGTCTCCACATGAGAAGAGGAAGTTCTCTAATCATACTACCATCTGGTCTATACAGGTGTATATATGATAACCAGTTGTAAAACATAAATCCAGGTGTGTGGATGGAATATGACAATCAACAACCAAATTCAAACAGAGCTACAGATACTCCCACACAATCACATGCAAACGTCCATACACATGCTTCTCACACCACCACCCGATAAAACAGCCACTTTCATTTCCATTCCCCAGTGACTCGACTCCAACAAGCAGAGGCTAAATAAAGAGATCAGCTGGGGGCTCTGCAGTGCCTCTGTAAAGGAGGGTGCAGCTCCATTACCTCATGTCTCATGGGCCAGAAACAAAGACTCAGCAGGGTCACTGCTGTGGTCGGTTGGCTGAGAAGTCAATAACTTGCCTTTTAATGGATACATATATAAAGTGGTATATTTGCATACTACAATGCAGATCATACACAGACTGTCATACTGCTGCCTCACACTCAACCTGTGTCACTCGCTGAAGCACCAACAGCACAACAGCTGCTCACACACAGAACTTCACCTGTCCACAGTGACAGCCCTACATGCCAAAAGGATCTTATTTTAGTTATTATTTTCCCATGGTCTAGTGTTAAAAAAGTAAATAAATAGCCACACTTGTTCAGTGGCAACACTATGACCATGAAGAATATCGTCATGATTTGTTTAGTTACCATCGTGTTTTGGTTATGCAGTCATACAGTAGCAAATAAGTCAGCCATCCTCCATTAGAGGTACAAGGATTTTTACAATGTGGTTCCTGAAGAAAAAGGGGGGAAAACAGCAAATGATTATCGTGCACAACACTGTTAACCATGATATTTTTGGCAACAATAATTGTAGGATGAAAATTTGATTCAGACCAAATAACCAAACTGGTGTAATATCACATGGAAAAAGAGGCTTTGATGAGTCCTGTGTTGTTGAAAGTAGTTTTTCTCTTCAGAAGAAATGTGAAATAAGTTGGAAGTGTGTTACATTAAGATATGAAAAGTTGAGGTGTATCAGCTATAATGTGGGTACAGACTTATCCCTGTGGTTTTTCAGTTCATGGGTCGTTATTTTCACTACCCACAGCCTGCTTACTACATTCCTGTTCTGTTTGGCTTTCTCTGCATCTAACTATAGACAGAAAGCGCGTGTGTGTCTGTGTTTTGTGCATGAGATCAGCGTTACAATGTGAGTGTGGTTCATGGGCGTACACACACACACACACACACACTCTCTCTACATGGTGTAATAGGCTACGGGGGTGGTGTTCATAGTCTTAAGCAGAATGGATGCAAAATCCACATTACACAACACATTCCCATTCCAGAATAGTGATCCATCAAGCCCTTGCACTAAGCATCTGTACATAAACCTCAATTATGCTAATGCTAATCCCTGGGACATTGACGTGAGTAGGCAAGGAGGCTAACAGCTAAAGACTTTGATGTGTGCTGCCATTTGGCAGGGCCTCCTGAAAGACTAGCATTGGACCCCAAACTCCACCAGGGCTTAAGGAGGAAAAACCAGCCCGGCCTTGTCTGTTCCTCTACTGATTACAAGGGCTTAGGGGGCTTCTTTTATTTGCCTCTTTGGTATGGACCCAATCATGGGTGTCAGTTCTCTCCACTGCTGCTTGGCAGTCCTTCTGCATTCATTTTTTTTTTGTTTTTACTCACCCCTCCTGTGTGCCAGACTTCTGCTTTCTTTTCTTTTGTTTTTCATTTTCATCTCATGGTCGCCTTCCATGTGTACATTTACATCTGACACCTTCTGCTTTTATTCCCATTTTGGTACCTGACAAAAAGCACAGAATCGTGTAGCTTACTTTTCATTTTTAGGGACATTATATTGCTAGAGATTAATAATTTTCCAGAATATAACATCAGCTATGTTGGTGTTAATCCCTGTTCAATCCTGTATTTATTCCTGGGATCTGAAATAACAAAAGTCAATTATATTTTACCTTTTCTGGGCTTTAACTGGAGAGACTCTTCAGGGACTAAGTGGTCCACAGAAAATCTATAGTCACTGCATGTTTGCATGATGGGACTCGTGTGATTACAAGTTGCTTTTTGGAAATCAAGCACATAGCTCTAATCTGTTAATAAAAAAAATGGGAGATCAGACATTTCCTGGCAAACAGAAACATTGTTAGCAGTGATTTAGTTCCATTAATGACAAGTGTTTTTTGAAGTACTTCGCCCCCTTTCTTACTCTTATGTTCTAATTTCTCTGAGCTTTCAGGAAAAACCCTGCCACAAGAGAAGGATTAAAGCTTATTTTCAGTGAATGAGTCAACACGTGAAAATGGGAAAAACACTGCAGACAGTTTGTGTAACAAAAGAGATTAAGAACATTTAAGAGGGATTTGGGAAAATAATTGGGGCTTGTTCTAATTTTAGGGGTGAGGACTGTAAAATGGTGGCATAACCTTTTAGATTTGGATCAATAGAGACAGAAAACCTCAAAGGCCAACAGGAGGGAAACGCTGATATGATATGTTATAGTACAGCCTACTGGTAAGAGTGGTGCTCCAGTTTCCCACCAGTGCCATTCAAAACTGAGTCATGATGCTGCTGCAAGACTCTGCATTCACATTCAATGCTGATGAGTATGGTAATGGGGAAATAATTCAAAAATAAATTATTGACATTCAATGCCACCAAGCAGTTGTTTGTGTAATGTAACACTATGATGGCCAGCAGTATAATAATACATCCTTTGCAGATGGATTGATTGTTATGATTGATGAATGTGGCTAGTGTGGTAAGTGGCAAAGTTAATAGGGGGATGTTGTTTCACGTGATCTTTTCTAAATGTAAGAATGTAGCCACTGTTTAGGAATTATGTTTTGTGTTTGCACATCTGTCAGCACGCCGAGTGGCTTGGTTTGAGTGACTGCTTGCTTTACAAACATGAGAGCAAACTTAAGGCCGGGGTATGGTTGAAACAAACTAGGTCATACAAAGTGACAATGTCTAAAGGCAAAAGTGAAGGAGGAGCAAAACAGCTTTCCATTATAAAGAGGGGTGAGAATAACAGAAATAGGGATAACATTACAATTATACATTATAATCTCAACAAAACAAGCTTTGTTTTGTAGTTCTAAGATAAGTAAATGACCACAAGACAACAGTTATAAATTATTTTGTAATCACAAAATGATTAGTTTGCGATCATAACCTTAATGACAAAATAATTATTTTATAATTACAAGAAAACAAAACATGAAACAATAATAGTAATACAAACATGGCTTCCAACAACCACTATATTATACAACGTAGGGTGGATAATAACCAGAAGCCTGGCTCAACATTCAAAGAACGGGTAGGCAAATCAGCAGGCACTCTGTCAAGGGCCTAATCCTCCAGTGTAATGACAAGCCACCGAATTTTAAGCAACAGCTCAGGTTTGAGAAACAGTGCTTATGGATTTAGTGAACAGGCTAAACTCAATCATCCATCTCCACATCTCTCCTGCTCCCGTTTTTAAATCCAGTCTTTTTCTTTGGAAGGGAAATTTAAGTCACTGTCTTCCCTTTTGTGGACACTTTATGACTTATTCAAGCCAGGGAACTTTGGTGACTGTATTGGTAATAATAATGTGTCACGTTTCTGCATATGAAGGACTGAAAATATGATATGTGTGTGTGTACTGGTGGATCAGAGGATTGAGGTGGATCTACCGTAATGAAAGGAGACGTTTCTGACAGTGGCACGGAAAGACCTAAGCACATCTCTCTCCACCAGCAGCAGTGTGTTCACTGACTGATTGACTGTCTGTCTAATTGGCTGATTGACACTTTGTCTGTCTGTCTGATTGTCTAATTGGCTGGCTTATGCTCAGCTTCCTGATGCGTTGACAAACAATTATACTCAATGACAGTATCACATTTGTCTAATTAATTAGATGCATTTGCTACAACAGCAGGTAGTTAGCAGTGACAAGACAGAGTTTAGGGCTCTGTAAGCGTGTGAGATAAATACCTCTAAGTGTTCTTTGTGGAAAAACGAAGGGGTGAAATTCGTGGCTTTTCTCACACAGCAAAGTGATTGTTCTTTAGGTGTTTAGCAGTTCTTTTGAAGACAGACATCAGAGAAAAAAAACAACTGCTTAAAGCATCTGAGCTGTTTCATCCTCAGTGTCGGAAGGATTTTTTTTTTTTTTTCTCCTCAGCAAGACAGAGGAACTCAGTCCGTCAGCTGTTGTTGGCTCAGTGAAGCAGTGAATCAATGCAGTCAGACAGGCAGACAAGGCAAGCAGCAGGTACCTCTGATGTCAACGGTGCTCTCCTGACACTTATCTGCCCAGACAACCACTTTCAAACTTCTCTCTCTAATGCTCTCTCTTTCCTATTCTCTCACTCCGTCTGCACGATCAGTTTCTCAGTCGCCCACCTATCTCCCCTTTTTTCTTTAAATGTGTCTTCAAGCTACACACATCTCACACGTCTGTCTCATCTCATCCTCTTCTTCTCTTTAATCTCTCATAACTATCTCTCCTCGTTCGTTTCTTTTTTTTTTTTTATCTCTTCAGCCAGCAGTGGCTGCAGAAAAACAGGGCGAGAGAGAGCAAAAGAGCAGGAGAGAGAGAGAGAGAGAAGTGGTGTGTGTCTGTGTGTGTGTCTGTCTGTCAAGTGGGCCTTGTATAGCAGTCCCAGCAGCAACAAGCTGTCATTAGAGTGGGCAGGAAACAACCCTTGTGGCTTGGTTCAATCAAATTGTAATCCTCAGCACATTATTACCATGGCAGGGTCACCTCTTCACTGCTGCTCTAGGGCAGGAGCAGGTGGAGCACACACACACACACACACACACACACACACACACACACACACACACACACACACACACACACACCCTCCTTTCATTTGTTACAATTTCCACTGTTTTGCTAGCGTTTTCCTTGACAGTCCTTATATTACCTGGCCAGCCCCCATAATGAATCCATCGGAGAGGGCCGGGCCCGAGGCTGATGTCATGCATAATTCAATAGCCACCCCACCCCCCAAATCCCCACCACACTCTTCTTCTCCATATCCCTCATTCCTGTCATCCCCTCTGCCTCTAGTGGGGCTTCTGTATTGCCCAACCTGACGGACTCTATCATGCAACCCTGAAGATTACAATCTTGTGGAAGATTGTGTGTATGTGACTATATTTGAATGTGTGTGTGCACTTGTGTGTCACATGTTTCTCTCCTCTGTGGTTTCTAGGGAAACCGCCATTAGGGTATTGGTTAGACTGTGTGTGGGCAGAGAAGAGACTTATTCACCCCCACTAATGGACATCCTTTCTAATGTGGGCATCAATACCACAATGTTCTCCTCCAGTGCTACTTTAACACTTTTTTGCTCATCTTAAAACCACACTAAGCGACACATTGTTGAAGGTTAGACGTTAAACGCATACTTTTGTCAGTGCAGATTCTAGTTAAAGAGATCTTTTAGATTCACTGCTATACGATGGTATGGCTTATTGACCTGGAGCTGCATCAATAAAGGCTCCAACAGGCAGTTATGATGGGAGATGTACCAAAGGACAAGAAGCATGTTTATGTGCAGCTGCTTTCTGAACTATTCTGTTTACAACAGTACGCATATGTATTACTGTATACTGCACGTTAACACATTGCACTTAGAAAATAACAAAACCTTAATGGCTCAAGGATGTAATGAGGTCACAGCCAACAGCGGATGCCAAATATTAACACTGTACATACTGTTATTAAAAATTAAATCTGGTTCATGTGAGGTGGCTGGTTGTCAAACACATGCATTACCCAAAATGTGCCTTTCTTTATTGTGAATAATACCCGTTTTTTGGTAATTAGCAAGCTTGAAGCTACAGAATTTTAGTGCTAAAACACTTAATCTGCAACTATTATGATAATCATTTGACACTTATTTTAGGCATTCTCTGGTTCCAGTTTCTCAACTGTATATCATTGTAAATTGAATATCTTTGGGGTTCTGAAGTGTTGGTCAGAGACAATCCCCTTCATTTCAGGAGATAGTACTTTAAGCTCTGGGAAAATGTGATGGGCATTACTTCTCTATTATCTGATATGTAATAGACTAAGCGAATCACAGCCGTACAACATTATTGAAACATAATAGCAAGTGTGTAATTGGGGTAAAATGTAATGTTTCCCTTAATTTAATGAGTATCCCTACAATTAATGCTGCAATACACAGCAGTTGTACACGGGAAGGGTGCAGAGAGTGGGTGTGTGTAAATGCCTTTTTTTTCTTAATACCTTTCTTAGTGTAAAGCACTGAGGTAGTTTCTAAATGGGCATTAATTATAATGATCCCCCGAGGAGCTGTGGGCTAAATGGAGCAGATAACCAGACTAAAGGGCAGTATTTCCGTTATATTTAGGCCTTTCAAACTTGCCAAGCATGCCTTCAATAACTTGCACTGTTCAGCAGTAAGGTTTTATGGCCATTTGAATGTTCCCATTTTCTCCCTAAAATCACAAAATGCACGTCTTTCATCTTATCCTTGGAAAAAATAAATGTCTGGAGATATTTCAGATGAAACAAATAGTCGAACATGATGATATATTTCCCTTTTTTGGTCCTGTAAAAACTATTTTACAGTGAGAGATCAGAATGCAAGCAGTGTACATGCCACTGTCAACTTCTAGGTGGGAAGCATGGCCCCAAACAACTTGAACATTCATGCCTATTAAGAGATCATTTTCATGGGATTTCAGCTCCACTATACAGTTTACAACAAAAGAGACAAGACAAGAAAAATAGTGTGTAACAAAGACTTTAGGACAGGTTTGAACCAAACAAGCTACAGTTACAAAGTAAATGTCTTTGCCAACTAAGGGGCTGAAACAGTGATTTGTCACTACTAATGAGCCACAGATTACTTCACACTTGATTTCTGGCCTTCAAAATCACTCCAAACAGAAACACAAACACCACCTACTCAGATTTTTAACCGCTCAACATAGACGATGGTGCTGTGAAATACTTTCCATCATGCCAAAACTACAACATAGCAGCATTATTTATTGGTGGGTGCTGATTTGCATCATATAAGCCATTGATTATTTAATTTGCCTCTTAAAATTTAAAATATAAATATACAAGTTACACTGGTGCCTATATTCAGTTACTACAGAAATGGGAAAAATCTCACTGCTGTTGGTTAATACACCCATTTAGTCTGTAAACATTCAAGACTTAGTGTACACAAATGATTCATGGAGTGAATCTGTGTATGTGCCGGGATGGCAGGGTGCATTTCATCACGTCATTAGCAGTCTAGCAAGCAGAAATGATTTTTTTTTTTTGTTGCACCTAGGAGCATGGTTGTTTCAGATCAATGCTCATGGCAGTTCTTAAATCAATGAGTGATGTTGTAACTAGGGGACTCATCTGTGAAGCAGACCCCGGGGAGACAGAGAGTGAATGAGAGAGAGATTGTCAAACAGAGGGAGGGGGCAGATAGAGTGGAGGAGACAAGAGAGATAATACAAAACACAAAGAGCTGGAAGTGATAGAAATAAACGAAAAAGAAGACAGAGGACAGAAAAAGAAGGACAGAGGAAGGAGAAGTGTAGGTTATCAGAGTGTGTATGCAATGCACGTGAATGAAACAGAGACTCATCCAAAAACATCGACTTCACTAAGTGCCCTTTGCTACAGCACAATTCCAATATGATCGTGCTGAAATAATTGCCCATTTGATGAGGCAGGTAAATGTTGGCAGCATGGCCTCTCTCTCTGTCTCTCGCTCGCTGTCTCTGCCGTGTATTCGTGCAAAGTGTGTGTCTGCATACGGGGTGGGGGAGCAAAGTAATGGGCAGGAGGTGGAGCGTGAAAAAGGTTAGGGAGAAAAATCACATCACCAGAGATGAGAGTGTGCCTGGCTCCTAGGGCCAGATGTATTTACCTGGGTAATGATAGTCATCTGGACTGACAGGGCTGTGTATGTATGTGTGTGTATTTACTGCATGTGTGTGCATTTGTGTAGCACACAGCACAGTATAGCGCAGGATGCTGTGGAGGCTAGATTTCTGTTTGGCTGACTGACTGCCTGACTGAGGGGCCAGCTTGCCGATTTATTTGCTGGCAAAAATACAGACGTCTCTCTTGTTTTCCTTTTCTTTCTGTTTGTCTTCTCCTCATCTCTTTTTTTGATATTCCTTCTTTTTTATTCCTCTCGTCTGCTCTCGCTTCTCCAGCATCCTCTTTCCCTCCCTCCTTCATCTCTCCCTGCTTTGCTTCAAGAGTCGCCTTTATTAATTCATAAAAAACACATTGCACACGCAATTGAGCCCCATAGGCACTGGAGCATGATTCTATCCCACTGCACACACATTTTCCCATGTTTATACACACTGCTGCCTGTTGCCTTTCTCCCAGTTCCCCTTCTCACAGTCTTCCTCCTCCAGACAGCTCTCTAGTTCAGCAGGCGTTAAGCAGAGGCCAGATCCATTTGTGTCCTGTTATGTATAGTCAGTGCTACAGCTCGCCTCCGGCACAAGAGGACATAAGGCAAGCTAACTTAAATATTCTGTTTTGCTTCCTTTGCACACTGTTTCTCGCCACTGGTCGCAATCCCTCTTTTCTTGCTGTTTTTCCGTATTTCTTCCACAACATTTTTCTTCAAACATCTAACTGTTGTGACTATGTATTTGCAGGGGAAAATATGTGTGATTGTGTGTGCACGTAAGCACGTACCGTACATGTAGGTTTGTTTCGTCTGTTCCAGGAGGTGCACGGGTGTGAACCTTGACTGCTCTTATCGAGGGTTGCCAGATGTGAGCCTTGAGGTTAAAGAAGGGTCCCACGTGCACACACACACAAACACATACATGGTTTTTCTCAAGCCCCCACCCTCCCCATCTAAAAAGAGTAGGAAGGGAAAGGAATGGGTGCTTAGATATGGATTGCTGGGATTGAATTAAAAACATTAGCTTGAGGCTGTGCGGCTGAATCCTGATGATGAGGCCACCGGGGGAAAATGGAGAAAATGGGCTTTTGCTGCCAGGGCCTTGAAAATCCCTTACTAATGGAATGAGAGAAGGCAGAGAGTGATAGCGAGAGCGAGGTAGGGGAGGAAGGGATATCACACAGATGAGTGCGGGTGAATGGTTACAAAGACAATGCATTGTGTTTGTGTATGTGAGCGTGGGTTCATGTGAGAGCAAAATGGGCTGAAACAAATGGAGCAGAGCCAGAAGGCCTCCAACGAAACATCATTACAAGCAGCTCCGGAAATATTATGCCCTTGGCATAACTAGCAATGGGAAGGGTGGGGGGGGGGCAGCACACGAGTCACACAGGCATACAACCGCTTAGACTTGGTCGTACACACATTTGATCTGGTTCAGTGGTTTCAACTTTGGATTCATCTTGCTCAGTTCAGGTTATCATGACTTTTATTTTGATGTATTCATTATGCCCTAAAGCATGTTTTCATTCCTGGTTCCCACAGCCCACCACTATTCAGCTCAGATGATAGATACGTTTTTTTTTTGTTTTTTTTTTTTTAAATCAACGCATCCAAACATCGCTGTTCCCACTTTTTATCTGGTGTCCTGTTGGACAAGTTGGACACAAGACCAAGTTCTGTTCCGTCCATCTTTGGCAGACACACCGTGACTGTGTGCTGAGTTATCGTAAGTGTCACACACTTTAAGTTCAACCTAACACAGGACACAAAAACTAGACACATGAACATACTGATGTAATGTTTGCCTCTTAACAATTTATTTTTTAAGAGTGGTTATCAAGATTCTCAGATGCATTACATTCGCAGTTAGATCAAAGATCCTATAGAACTGAAAAAAGCACTAAAGGCACAAAGTAGCACATGACAACTGCCTTCTCTTTATCACTGTCTTTATCCATATTATAAACCATTCTGGACTGCAGTCTGAGGAACACAGGCCAGATGGTTAATTAGAAATAAAAGCTCTGAGTGCATACTAAGGAAAATGTGTGTTTTTCCTCATTTTGCTTTCTCTGCGACCATCACGGTTAAATTCTCTGGTGAATTCTCCAAGCGGTGGGCATTTCAGCCCCCTCATTTCTCTGGGAACTGAATAGAAGCATCTGACATGGGCTGACATGGGCTTTAAATGTACAATCTGGCTGTGTTATGATGGGAACAAATTAATAAGTGAATGTTATCTGTGGGTAGCAGAGCAGGGTGCCTTGCCAGGCCTTTTTGTTCCTGTACCACTTCTTTTCATGTAAATAACAGAAGACACAAAAACAGACCGAGCTCTTGGTTTGAATTGGATTTTGACATGGATATTGGCGCACTTTGTGTGTGCGTGCATGCATATATTATATATTATATAGTGTGTGTATTAAAGTGCATATACTGAATGTGGATGTGTATGTGCATGGCTTTGTTTGCACTGCTTTATTTTAATGTGCTTGAACACAGTGTTTAAGAATAGACTAGTTTCTCATTTTATACATGTGGCTTCACAGTGGAAACAGGAATCAAAACAGTCGGAGGATCAGGCAGGCAGAATAGGAATGAAAAATAAGGTGAGACCGAATGAGGTATAGGTGGCCAGCAGTGTCTCGCTCTTCTTTCTCTCCCAATATTGGTATTGCGAAGCCACTGAGAGATGGCAATCAGCAGGAGATGTGTCTTGAAGATGAAAGCAGGGAAAGAGAAACAGAAGGAGAGCAAGAGAAAGGAGAGCCTCTTAAGGCACCTCCATCAGCCTGTCGTTAGGAGGGTAATGAACCTAGCACCACTGCTGCCAAGCAACCAATGACTCACTCAGAGACACACACACACACACACACACACACACACACCACATTCACCCACTACACAAGATAAACACACTCACAAAACAGAAAATCTTTCAAGTACCCGAGCTCTGTCTCTGCTACTCATCCATTATCAGAATATCTTCCCAATTACAGAATGTTTAAACACAAAATATATGATGTACATACATCATAAGAGCAGAAATAATAGATCATTGGCTTGCACATTTACTTGGATCTATCAATCTCTCTTGTAGTTTTTCCAGGCTGCTTGGCTTTTGCCATACGCTGAGTCTTACTGCACTTCATGTATATTGCTTTACACATTCAGAAGGCATTTATCACAAACAGAAAACATAACTTAAAGGATAATTCCAATCATTTTCACTCTGGACCTTATTTACCTAGATTTTACTATTATTATTACTATTACCTCACTGTAGAGCTACTGTGCCACCTCTCTGTTTGTGGGGAGGACAGCTCTGTAATGTTATTGAAAAGGAACAAAGACAGACAAAATTTTATTTAACTAAAAACAGATCCTTTCAACATAATACCCAGAATAATGTTAAACTATCTAACAAACACAACGTGTCCATGTAAGTCTGATACCTACTAATACTGTTTTACACATCAGAAGAAAGGGATTTCAACAACAAGTTGGTATTGAAATCTCTCAAAAGGGTGATTATGACAACATTTTTATCACAGGCAACTTGTTACATTTAGCTTACAGCTTGCAATGTTCACAACTTTTGCAATTTGTGATTTGTGTGCAGGATACACACCTTTCACATCTTTGCAGAATTAGCTTTAATGCAGATTATTTATTCTTCTAAAACAGATTTGTGCACATCTATATGTACAGACAGCAGAAAACAACAGTTTTCTTCTCAGTCGGCTCCTCTTGGCCCTCTAAACTGTCTGATGCCTTGATAAGGAGCGAGAGGAGCTAACGTGACTGCCCATTGTTGAAGCTTACCCCAACTTCACTTGCTGATACACAGTCCCTCCTAATAATGCTTTATAATTTATTCATCCTGCTCCAGCCTCTGCTCCAGTTTGGTGCCAGGATTGTGTTTGAATATGCTAGTCATGAAAACTACAAAAATTAGTCAATCTCACCCATGTGCACTTGCAACCAGAGTTTGTGTTTGTGATTTTGCCCAGTGTCGGTGGAAAAGAGGAGTTTATAATCACAAAACTGGATAAAAACTCCTTCTGCAGCATACTACTAGCTGTTTTGAAACTACTGAACCCAGTGAAGCTTTAAAAGTATTGAGATCTGATCAACTTAAAAACTAGAACATGGGTTTTTCAGCTGCACCAAAGTTTATAGGAAAAACCTAAGATGGAGCTGGGAGAGAAGCTCTGACTCGTAACAGCTGAGTAAAGCTCCTGTTAACATAGGGACATACAGCATAAAACTGTATATTTAACTATAAGCATCCAAAGCAGTGATACACAAATACTCATTTATAAGCTTGCAGTAGTTTCATAAATCAGAGTTAATTAATGACGCAAACATTGATCATGTTAACATTGGATGATTCTATCCCCACTTGAACTTATACATGATGACTTCAGATCTGTCTGTGCAGATGCATGTACTGCATTTCTGCATGAGCCAACCAATGCGTTTTTGTGTGTGGCTGTGTGTTTACGTGTCAGCAGTCGTCACCAACAAACCTGCCCCTGAGGATGTGGGCTGGACTGTCAGCCTCAGTCAGACATCACACACACACACACACACACACACACACACAGAGTTTGATATCTGTCACCTTCTCTTGAGAGATCAGGCAGCCATATACATAATATATATACACAATACCTCCATAATCTTCCGCCAGAGAGAACCTGGTGTGGTGTCTATATGTAAGTGAGTGACTGAGTGTGTGACTGAGTGTGTGAGTGAGTGTGTGAGTGAGTGTGTGCTTGCCCTCTTAAAGTTCACAAGCAGCTCAGACTCCTGTCAGTTACGGCTGTGTCACAAACCTCTCTATAGTATTAATCCCATTTTCTCATTGCATGGAATATACTGAGTGCACTCTACTCCTCTTACTCGCTTTGGCTTTCACACACACACACACAAACACACACACACACACACACACACACACACAATATGCTTCTACTCTATTACACCAATACATTACTGTCAGAACACAAGAGTCATGGCCAAGTCAACATTGCAATACAGTAACACAAGAATATAATATATCTTTCCCACAGCAGATATTTTGACAAGTCATAGCAGGAGGAGTGCAGGTGCACCTAATAACATTAATGACAGCTCAGTTTCATTTAGGTATGCCAATAAGTCATACAAGTGAGTCAACGTGTGCAATATTAGGGTCCTGGCACTGGCAAACTACATTGGGGCCATCCAAAAGGAATGGAGGATTCGGGTGTTGTTAATCAAATCACATTTTGGGTGAATACATCAAAACGTAGAACTACATTCTTAGTCTGATTAAGACAAACTCTGTTAACTGCAACCTTTACCTTTACTTGTGGGCTGTAAAGTGTCTGCAAAAATGTACACACAGCGTTAATGGTAGATTTTGAAGTCAGTATCAGCAGAAAAAACAAGGCAGCAACATGTGCTTAGTGCTACTGTTAATATTTGGTTTGTTGTTTCTTTTCACTTGTATCAGAAGTAACCTACAGCTCTGTCGAAGAGAGTAGTTGTCCATTGCAGCCTATAGTACCTTTTTTCTGACCAACTTCAGAGAGACACTGCTGATTGGTTTATTCATAGCAACAAGGAGGGTGTACTACATTTCATGCAAACAGTTGAACCACAATGGGGCCTCAACCACAGAAAACACTTATGTTTTTACATAACTATAGGATCTTTAAGTGTCTCTGGTTTTTGTTTATTCAAGGCTGAAGACATTTTTCTATATAAACTTTCTATACAAAAAAGAATTATGGATCTTTTGTTTGGTCCAGTGTCAACTGAGCAGCTTACAAAACCATGTGCAAATGTAATCATAGCATAGAGCGAAATTCATTACATGCCTAATCTTCATTAGTTAAAATATCAATCCAATGGATGAAGGAGTATTCGCAGCTTCTCCGCTTATATTCATGGACAACCTCCACGAGTCTCTGGACTTTGTGTGTCGACTGGTCCTGCTCAGAAGGCAGCTTGGTGGCCAGACTGTGGTGCTGATTATAGGTGACAGGGACACTGCTGGCCAGAGGGACCTGGGAATGTTGGCATGGCAATGGGGAAAGGTCATCACCACAGCACTGTCAGCATCATCACTGTGACACAGTGATGAAAGAGCCGTAGAGAACAAAACAAGCAGACTGAAGCACATTCACACATCTTGTCTTTTGAGAATTGCTTTTGCCAAACACAAGTGGATATAATGTTTCTAAAATTAAAGAAAACAAACTAGCATTAATCTAAAATACATCATGATTTAAATGCTATTGTTCATAAATGATGTACAGCCCACAGCATCTACTGATCAAAATAAGCTGTTAATTAAATGAACATTTAGCTTCATTTAAATGGCACTGAAAATTTACACTGATCCATTAGTGGTGCATAGGTCAACACTGAAAATGTATTATGATTTATTGCATTTTTGCTTTATTTTGACAGGACAGTAGAGAGAGACAGGAAAGGCAGGGGAGAGAGAGGTGACGGCGTGCTGCAAAGAGCCTTGGGCCGGACTCGACCCTGAGCCGCCGAGGTAAGGACAAGTGGTACGTGCTCTATCCGATGAGCTACCGGGACGCCCAATTATGATTTCATTTGATCTTGTGTTTGCACTACATACATGTAGTGCACTTTCTGCGTTCTGCGTCCGCAGACAGCGGCTTCCACGCATTCACACGATTCACACTCCATTCCAGTTGTTGGCAGTAATAGACCATAATGTTGTTTGCCAACTGCCATAAAAATCAAGAAGAAGCATGCGCATTTGGCATTTTCATCTCTCGCCAGGAGTTCAACGTCATTTGGCTGTCTTTGTATTCTTTCAAAGACAAATTATATGAATATGGGTAACAGTGGATATCCTCTGACAACGATTCTTCAAAAGAAGCATCCATTTTGTAATCTGAGACGACACACAGACTTCTGCATAGGGGTCCCTCACGGACACGTGCAGATGAAAACGTTTACGTCTCCCTGACCAAAGTGACCACTTGCAGACACACGAATGCGGAAACTATGAGTTAGGCTTAATAATTTAATAGGTGATGCAGATGTGACATGTCTAGTTTATGTCTAACTTTGTTCCTATGGGTAAACAATTGCTTTACATTGGCTTTTAAGTGATACAAATTATGTTATTGGGTGATCAAAAGATCCGCATTTTTTGCCTCCAAGTTATAGTGGAAAATCATTTACTCTACCCTAAAAACGTGCACCAATTGATTCCTTGTTTTGCTGTAACATTCTACCCTCCCTCAGCCAACACTTGCTCACTTTTCTGTATTTTTATCGTTTACATTCAGACCTAGACTTTCTTCAGGTTTAATTCCCTGTGTATGATTCTCTCACTGAACACTTCTCTCTCTATGACTGCCTTGCGCTATTTGTCTCTCTATTCTGCACTCTCCTCCTTATAACTTGTCAAGTACAAGTGGGAGCAGAGGGTAGGAGGAGGGAGTGATTGGAATTCATTATGGTCAAATGATTGCAAACTCTGGAAGCTGAGAGGCTTTTCTAATCACAGCTGAATGGGCTGGAGAGTTAATGTGGGCAGGCTGTGAAGTGGAGGAGAAAGGAGGAGCGAGAACTCCATCGTCAATGTAGCGCTCTCAAGGGCTCTTCACAAAGCTCTAATGGTGGAATTGTTCTGACACTGAATGGATACATGAGATGCTGAGTTTCACAGGCATGACTCACTCTAAAACTGAAGTTAGTTCATTGCTGTGCAGAGAGAGGTTTCTTATTGAAATGTTTTTAGAGGGGAAAATATATATGTTTTCCTTTAGGTTGTCTTTTACCATCAGATGCTGTGTTCAATGTTTACAGTACTCAGGGAGCTCTGACACATATTTAGACTCTGATGCCTGCATTTATTGCATCACACTGCATTTCGGGGTATTATTTATTGTTTAAGAGAGTAGGTTATTTACCAGTTGTGGTATTGATGCATGGACATGAGACTCTGGTCATAAGGTCTTCTGACTAGCTGGTGGCTTGCCATACAACAGTTGTAAACAGGACTATATGCATTAATCAATATCACTGCCAGTGAGTACCCCACAGCACCCAACAGTATGTCAAAACCGAGAAATGCTGACCTTCCTGAACCAAACTTGTAGGATCTTGTAAGGATCAATGTGTTTTATGTGTGACAAGCTTGCAGGACACTTCCAGCTCCAAAGAACATGGGCGTGTTATCAGACCCTCATACTGTACAAGGTTGCTAAATGCAAACAAAGCTAAACATTGTTGTGTCTTGATGAGCTGTACCTCTATGACATGGTGATCTAATTATATTTGTAAGTACAGTGCTAGATACATTAATCTTAGAGTGTTTTATAATGCAATTGCTGCAATAGCTGCATGTTATTATCATCACCATAATCATGCTGCACTCAATTTGTCTCCATCAATAACGTATTGACACATCACACTCATTTTTGGAGCTACTTAAGGCTCATATGATCTGCCAGTGTGCCAGGCAACAACTACCCCCCCCCCCCCCCCCCCCTTTTTTTTTTTTTTGCAAACCAAGTTGCAGGATGGCTGCTGCCCCATGAACATTTTGCCAGTCCTGGAATGGTTGCGCCTGCAGCCTAATATCTAGCAGTGGAGGACTACTGCTACTCAAATCCTATGTGGGTCTATTTGCTCCTCCTCTACCCGTCTGGGCATGTTGGCACCCATTACAAAGGAGCTGAATAGTTGGCACACACTGGGCATCCGAGGGCCGGGGATCAGAGGAGAGGAGATCACTCATTCTGCCATCAACTTGGCACAGGTTTTTGGGACCAACTCACTACAGATTAGCCTACAGTGCTAACCTGTGCGACTGCAGACCGTTGGCGAAGCACATCAATGGCTAAGAGATTTCCTGCAGACTTTAAAGACATATGTGCACATGGCAGATCAAATTAAAATGCTGACACTGAGGTAGTTTCATCTTTTGGCACTATCTTGCAAAGAGCCACCTGGCCAGTGCTGCGTGCCTGTGCTCATCACAGAGTCCTCATTGGAGATAACTGCTGGTGTTAGCCTGGAAAACTCAAGCTCTTGAATCCAAAGCCATATGTCTCTGTTAGCCTGTGCATAATATTGTATATATTACCCCACTTTCTGCTGTGCCTCAAGATTAAAGATTCAATAATGTTTGGCCATACAAACAAGACTGGAAGCAATTTGTCTTGGAGTTAGACAAAAGATAGACAAGTAAAGTCAAGTCAAATAAAACATTTTTTATTACCAATTACCAAAAACTAAATAAACAGATCAATCCAGTGAACTAAGTTAACAGATCTACTATAAAGAAGTGGAAAAAGTATAAGTTTTGAAATAAAACAAAATGGCTTCAAGCTGTAATGGATCAAAAAGTGTTTAATGAAAAAGACTTGAACTGACTGACAGAGAAAGGAAAAAAAATAATTTCCAACCACCCTTTGTCCTTATAAAACCTGCTGCCACATCAAACAGCAAAAGAAATAGTGACAATATTTGACATCTTTATAATGTGCAAAACAGCTTTCAGACAAAAATTCTTTATATTGCTTACAAATAAAAATGCTGTTTGTTTTAAGCCAAAGTAATTGATTACATCAAGCTCATAAATAACTAACCAGTCATTTAGCACAGTAATGTTTTTCTGACTCACACACAAAAGATCTATTTGACCGTACTATTCTTTGACATTTCCACTAGTCTAGCCTCAAGAGCAAACTTAAATATTTTCTATAGTTCACATTCAATCCAATATAAGAGGCAGGAAAGATGGATTTATGATGGACCTTTTTGAAAGTGTCTGATAGAGCTGACACAAGGTCCTGGAGTCCTGGAGGTTTTCCCAGAATGCCTCAACACTCTGGGATGGAAATGTAGAGTGACACCGCGGTAGCCTGAGATCATGTGTCTGGGTTCATTATGCGTTATGCTTCCGACTTGTCTGAGCAGCGGCTCAGCTTATACTCAGTACCACACACATACACGCAGACACGCACAAACTGGACTACCCCCAAATGTTAGGGGGCCCTTTAGATACGTTGTTACTGGTTTAATACCACATGAATGACACAAATGAATAAAGCGAAAAAATTGAAAAACCCTGACAAGTGACTGGGGGCCCTGACCTGAAGCCATCTAAGTGTAAATCTAAATGGTGTTAAACTGTGCTGCAAATATGAGGTCCCCTGTTGCTAATGAGACGGTTTAGCCAGAGGAGGCCACACATAGCTGGAAAGCCTCTGACTGATCGCATTGCTATGAGGCATTTATTGAAGCTGGCGGATCTTATTTTCACACTTGGAGCAAACCCGACTCCTGGTGTGAGTGTGCAGGGGGTGTGATATGTGTGTGCCAGCTGCATTTCATTGTTGATTGGCACAAGTGGATTTATGGGGAGCCAGATGGATCTTAAGGTGTGTGGCCTGAAACTAGGTTTAACTGGCACTCCATCGCCCCTTGTTTTTGTCAAAGTAAAGGTTGTGTGTTCAGACAAGCTTTGTTGTCAACCTGTTTAAAATGCATAGAGATTCAGTGAAGGCAACAGAGAGCACATCAGTATTATCTATAGAGGGAGACCACAATTAGCCATCCATTAATTAAAAGGAGAAAGCATGGCAGCTGTCCAGAACATGTACTACCCTGACTGCTGATTTAATCAGAGTAGAGAAAATGAGATTATTAATAACCCCCAACACCACCCAAGGAGGTCTCACAGCACTGGATCCCCACACTGCATCCTGCCCCGTCAGCACTCTTAAACAGGGTTCGGCTGCAAAGCACAAAGTACACAGTTTGGCACTTTAATAGGTGCACACGATAGCTATAAAAGCGGATGAAACAAATTGCATCTGTCTGTGACTTGCGGTGGAGCCTGCATGCTGCCTATATATAGAGGTGTAAATGCCTTGCATTGGTCTGCCTCAAAACATCTGACAATGCAAATCTAATCCAAGCAAACATGCCACAGTTATGTCGTGCCTCATTTTAGGTTTGTACGAGTGGCCTTTAACTGGGGCTGCTGTAGGCCTACTCCACCGTCAGCCACCCTCCCTGTGCTGTTCTCTGAAGGGGAATAAGAGGGGGTTGAAGGGGGTTTAAGGGGAAACGACAGGTGGACGCTTGGGTGGTGAAACTTGGATTGCCAATGGGAGCCTGCTGATTGCATTCAGCATGAGCGTGTTGTCACCTCCCCCAACTGTTTGACTGCCAACCTCCCAGTCCCCCTTTCCCTGCTCCCCCCTTCTCCCTCCTGCAGCACTAGCACTCCTGTCTGCCCCCTCTCACCCAAACGACAGCAGAGACCCCCAAGCAGCTGGAGTTGATGACACTTGTCAGCAGAGAGATAGTGTGTCCACTGTGTCTGACTCCAGACCAGTCTCTCTCTCTGACTCATGCACACACATTTACAAGCTTCATACGTGTGCATGGCCGTGTTCACACTAACGCTCTGTAACACACCCACACACACACACGTTTCCTGTCACTTCCTGACAGTATATGTCAGCTGATCATTCTAGGAAGGCCTCACTGGTAAGATGAGACTTCCACTGAGCTGACAAACACACACACACACACATACATAACTTATTGGATGGTCATGCAGACATGATACATGGTACAGTACAAATGTTCTTAGTCACTCAGAGACACACGTTTTTACTTTTTCTTTCACAACTGATAACTAAACAACAATGAAGTAGCATTTCACTGCGCTGGCATGTTCTTGACAACTATTATATGGCAATACATAAATATAAATCCTGCACACTGGAATAACATCCGTCTTATCAAGACCAGAGGACGATGAAATACTGGAAATACTGGAAATACTGTTAAATAAACTACCATGGGATTCAGTCAGGAATATTTTCTGTTACATATTTCAAGACATTAGCTGTACCATAACCTGATTCATCCTGTGGAAGAGACATGGATTTATACCTCAAAATAACACTGTATTAAGTATGTTGAGTGCGACCTGACTTGGAATTGGTCCGACTAACAGACTAACCGTAATTTTAGCCTGTTCGCACACTGCAACTCTTTGTATAATACATAAGTGTTAAATATGAGTGTGAGACGGAGAAGTGTTTGGAAACGAATGCACAGAACACTGAACATATGGATGGAGAGTCAAACAGTGGATTATGGTGACGGAGTAGACTGAGAATTTTAAGTGTATGTTTTGATACACTTTCCCACTGCTTTACTTGGGAAGCCTGGGAAACTGGAAGCCATTTTAAAGTAAATCCAAGCTAATTACAGCTGCCATGCTCTATAAAGAAAAAAATCTTTTTAGAGCAATCTTGTACATTCTACACAACAGAATTATCACTTCAATAGTATATACTGTAACAGACATTGGAGTTTGCAGAATGTGCCGCTTCTCTATCCCCCACCCTTCCACTTGGCATGTATACAGTACTTAAACATGCTATACTTGACAGCCCATATCCATGTCAACTCGGCTCTCTCAGAGAGGAGAACTGGGCAAAGTGTCATACGGCAAGCTGAATTAAAGTGATGTCAACACATTCACCCTTGCAGGGAGGAATTTCAGCAACTCACTGACCATTTTGTCACTGTCATGGAAGGGCATGCACACAATTCTGTGCCCCCGAACCTCTCATCAACACAGACACACACATCCACACTAAACCCAGCACTGACTGGACATTGAGTACAAGTGATTCTGAAGTTTGTAAAAATATGTAGAATATTTCCTGTATGTATTTGTGCGAGCATGCGAAACATGCATTTTTTATGAGTCAACAATATGAGTCAATGACTTTGTAAGTCACTTTCCAACAGTCTAACAACATATTTATTTTAACAAAAATCATTCCAGTTAAGGATTTTGTTTGTATTTTCTTTATTTAAGTGTAGACATCGACAAATTCTGACAAAATGTCATCTGAGTATATTCTTTGCCTGCAAATGCAACATTGCCTTTAAACCTACAATAAAGTTACTATTTAAAGTCTGTTCTTTGACAAATAATCTACAGATACCAAAAGCAAAGCAAACATTTGCCATTGGGTTATCACATTCAAAATGACAAATTTGATAGGTATGACTGTTTTTCTAAGGAGAAACTGTAGGTGGGAAACATGTGTAGAGAAGTTGAGTGTAATGTTAAAATAAACAACAAATGATCTCTTCTTAATGTAGTGTTAACATTTTAAAATGAACAAATGCACCCTTGCACCCCTCGCCTAAACCAAACAGACTATTTCCACTAAGCGTGAGCACGTCTGACACGGACTTCTCCTGCTGTGTGCTACATGTGTGAAAAGGGCAACTCCACACATTGTCTGGACTTCATATGTGAAAACGGCTTAATATAACCAGTCCAGGTTTAAAAAGGAGAGTATTTGAGTTTTTAAGGATGCACTCTTGAACAGAACTTGCGAGGTCAGTGATGGTATGAAGTTGGACACATGAACAACTTTAACTGGGTTTGTTGTAGGAGTTTGGATATCTGAATAATGCCAAGTAGAGTCCTCAGCCAAAAGCTCCTTTCCTCAAGCCTCAGCTTCCTGACAAGCTTATTCCACTTGTCAGACAGACCTGAATTATATTTTGTATTACAGACGCCTTCAAAGGACAACTACCATTTGAGCCAAAAATATCTCTGTCAAAGGAGATGATTGAAAATGTCAGAGGATGACGCCATGTGACAGTGACAGTAGCTATGGGGATTTTATTTTGTACTGATGGAACAAAGCTAGTGCTTTGTGGCAATAAAGGTTTGTGTATGTCTTTGTGTTAGTGGGTGGTATCTGCATCTGCTTGTCTTCTGATCACTGTTCATAGGTCATAATGCTTTGTTTTTATGTTAGTCATGCTTATTTTTGTTATGTTTTGATCTATTGTTCTGTTGTGCATACTGTCCGATGGTGAATCAAATTTGAAGTGTGGATTAAAACCATGCGTATGACCTATAAAGTTGCACACGCAGGAGCCCACGTGTTAAGTCACACCCTTTTGTCAGGCATGTCTTCATCACCCTCCCCTCTCATCCATCATCCAACTACTGCTTCAAGGAAGGAACACAACCCTCTAAACTTTCACAAAAACAAACTGCTTCATCTTAAAACAATCTTCTCAACAGCAGACAAAGAAAAGGGCTGTTTTAATTATCAAGTGAGAAACCAAGACTCAAATGAAAAAAATGTGTAAACACATATGATAAACTCTGGTTTTTGGTTGTTTGCATCACCTCCCCCACTTCATCTTGTCCCTTCCACATGCATCCACAGCACTTTGCAGCTTGTTAGTGGGGCAGGATGGTTGGTGCAGTGCCCCAGAGGCGGTGGCGTGAAGGTGACATCTATCACTTAGAGCACTGGCGTACTAAAAATACCATCGACGGGCTCCCTGTGGTCCCGCCTTCTGACAGCTATAGCTTGGAGTGGGAGGGAAGCAGCTGACATGGGAGCTGGGGGGAAGAGGATTTAACACTGGACGAGGCGAGGGGGGCATCATATCCCTCCTATGAATGCCGTCACTACCAGAGATATCTTAATTATTCTGTTCACAAAGCTAACAGTTTGTTCCCACAGTCTTGAATTTTAATTAAGAACTACATGCATAGCAGGTACACATGTAGGAGACATTTTCATTTTTTGCACAACTAAATGCCAATGAAGAATGCTCTAACCACCGATCTCCACTAACAGAATCCACATCACGTACAATTAGAAGGGCAGTATTGCTGATACAGACATAAACTGAGCTTCTGAATTGAATGAATGCAATGAATGCACAAACCTCCAAGCCCTTTAAGGCAAGGGAGGAAGGTGATGATATGAGACCAGATTTTTGTTATTATGGACACACAATGCACACACCCATGACCCATGAACTACCTGGAATCCACTTAATCTGTTTAAACATTGGGTTATGGTGGTGGTTTAAATGTGTTATTTCAGTATATTATTCCTATTTGAGTGTTATAATCCATTTGCTACAACATATTTGCTTTATGAGAGATGCAGAACAAAAGAAGTTTTTTTTAACTATGACTGAGAAATGTGGTGCACTGTGCCACCATCTGTCTCTGCAGCTGTGACTGTAATTCTGTTTTATTTCGAGGGTTTGGCCTGCTTAACAAAAGATCATTGTCATCTTTCCAACAGGTGAGCCAGTAGTAAAGAGAAAGGCGTTTCCTAAATCAACAAACCAAAAGAGGTATTACGTACAAACCTGCCTTTATAACAACGTGCGCCTAACAGTGTGTCACAGCTATGAATAACCGTTCACCCATCTTTCTTCTACCTCCTGTAAGCACAATATTCATCTGTCATCAGACATAAAGCCTTAAACCACAACAGCTGGAAATCAGCCACAGGCATTTTCCACATTGTCAGAACAGGGTGCGAAGCATGTATTTATGTTATGATGTATTCGATTTTTAATGAGCACTGTGAAAGATATAGGTTGTTTCTTCTCACGCTTGAGTTGTCAGGCAACATACCAGTTGAGAGCTGTGACAACATGCAAAAGAATTAAGTAATTGGATGATATTTCAACTTCCTGTTAGGTAGATTTCTTTACTTTCCCAAGAAAAAGGAGGTAAGACATGAGAGACCTGAAGGTCAAAAGTTTGTGTTTAGTGAACATATAATAATTAAAAAGGAACCTGGAATGTTTCAGTATCCCTTGAAAGGCACCGCCAACCCGTTTTTTGGGAAAGTTTATCCTTGTTCCAATCGAGGATCTGAGGATGATGAAAATGTTGTATGTTGTGCAGATAGTAAAGGCCCTTGAGGCAAATTTGTGATTTGTGATATATAAATAAAATCAACTTGACTTGCCATGGCAGACTGAATTTTCCTTATTTGATTAACAGTGTTCTCATCATGTATACTTTAATGTAGTTTTAGCTACTGAGCAGGCCAGCAAAAATGGCTCAAACCTATTTTCTAAGAAGTAGTTTCAATAATAAGCTTGTTACAACAAGCTTCTCGTACAATAGCAACAGAGAATGTGTAACCAAATTACACAAGAGAAAAAAAAGTTGTTCGATTGGCAGTTTTCCAATATGGCCGGGGGATGTAATGCCCCCAGCATGTCATAGGTCCATCCTGAGGTCTCAGGGTTGTGAACGAAACAAATCCAAAGCATATTTGCAAGCAGACATCTTACTATAGTAACTACCCAAACCATCTCAACTGCATTCAAAGTGACAGGTTAACTTTGCTTTTTGCTGGATTTCACGTCTCTATTTAACACCACAGTCTGATACAAAACCTTCATGTGTGTAAATATTCTGTTGACACTTGTTTATTCTTTTTATGTAGTATGCTCCATATCTCAGTAAACAAACTTAAATATGAAATCCCAGTTTTAATTGTTACTTTTAGTGGAGCCTTAACGCCATCTAGTTAACCCAAGAAGCTTTTGACTAGAAAGCGTCTTGGGTTAACTGGATGGCTCGAGGCTTGTAAAATTCTATGGCACAGCAGCTCCAGTAGCATGAGGACAAGGAGTTACTGTGGAAAACATTTCCAAAATTACATGTTTTAAAGTTCATAAGCCAAAGCAGGCTGAATCTAGCTTTTAGTTAAAAGCACACCACTTCAAACTGGCCGGGGCGTAACAAAACCACAATCAGAGATGACTGCTGAACACAACATCAGACTCCCAACACATTCTGATCTACCATACAGTTACCTCTGATTGACAAGACTTGTTTCTGTTGTATTGTTTAAGTAAAATATTCATCATAATTACATGAGGGACAATAGCAAGGCCTTCTGCGGGTGTTAATCATGCATGTGCTGATCACAATTGTGTGTGATGAAGTGCGTGTAGACCTTAATCAGTGTACAAAAACTGTACAGTTTTGAGTCTGAGGAGACCTTCATTTAGTGATTACTAAGTGTGATTATTGTAGTTTTCTTTCTAATAATACATGCCTAATTCAAATTTAGAAATAAAGCTACTGGTATTGTGGTGGCAATAGGCACATTAATTTGAACTGGAGGGGGACAATGCAGGATTCACATTTCTCTTGAAAATTTGAAGGCATTTTTTTATAAACTTATCTGCTGTATGGAATTGTTTTCTCCTATAGTAAACTTCAGTTATGTGGAGCAATAGGCATGAATGTTGTGGTTGGCAGGTAATGAGGAACACCTAGTTCAAAGTAAAAGAAACAGATGAAAAGCCAACTTCTAACAAGAGAAAAAGATGATGTTTATGTTCCAGTGTTCATAACCCAACTGTGTATTGTGGTTGGGTTTTGAATTACAGTGGTTTGGCTCACAATATTGAGCATATAAACTCCATGCCTCCACTGTTTTGGCTGAACTTCACTTAAACAGAGGCTGTAAAATTCACGTCAGTGGGAGGCCAGGCCTAACTGTGGTTACCAAACTTGTTTATGGTATTGTCATGTGAATGCCGGAAGCTACAGCATATGAACATGTGGTGTGTTATCATAACTATGGTCTGCACTGAGAAATTCTGGAAAAGTTTTCGTTACATTAATTTTATGTTGGATATATGCAAGAATGACAGAAACTTCACATTCATGTTTTTAAATTTAAATACGAGCAACAAATATATGAAAGAAAATTATTCTTTGAATTTATAAAATCAACATATTGTCCAATTTAAATTCTACCAACTTACATTAAATGAATAAAAGGGGATGTTATTGAATTTTGGTGTTCTTACTCTGCCAGTCCCTTCTGCTCATTTTGTTTTAGCACTGTGCCAGCAGAGGGGGAAGAACTGGCAGAAATATTAAATAACTAAGTCCAAAAATAAGGATTTGATAGACATAACTTTATGTGGATGATCTTCATCTTTTAATTGGAAGTGGGTGATTTTGGCAAAGATGCATACAGACAAACAGACTGGTTGAAATGAAAGCACCAAGCTGTGGGTGTGGCAACAGCCACAGTTCCAGGACTTAGTACAAAAAGTACAAAACCATAGAAATAAAAGTAGCAATCAGACACACAATGGAATCATTTTCCATTGTCATACACATATATGTTGACTCAGAATAGCTCTTGCTGTAACTGTAGTGAATGTCGTATCACAGTGGCTTGAAGATACAAATCGTATTTGCTGATGGTACAAGGAATGATAAGTCCACCTGCACACGTCAATCTGCATGTTTTGCTGTGTTTGGGCAGCTGCTGCCAAGATGTTATTTATTTTGGAGTATCTCATGAAAGATATCAAAGAGCCCTTACATGCTTGGTCACACAGCCTATCTCAAGGTTTTACTGTAAAAGTCTGCCTGGCAGATACAGTGAAATGGGTGTACCAATATGTGTGAAGCATGCACAAAGAATGTGTGCTTTGCCCGGCTATGTGTGTGACACAGTTTGTCTGCTTATGAGTCAAAATGTGCTTCAAAGAGAGATAAACCAACATATTCTGAACAGCAAAGCAGTCTGTGTATGTGTGTCTATTCTCAGAGGTGGTCAGACTATGTAAACATTTAATGGGATGGCATAAAAAAAGACCATAGCTGCTTAACATCTGCTACTGTACCACACACAATGAAAAGCATAAATGTTTAAATGTTATAATCAGAAAAAACTTTGTTCTGACTTGTTCGACAAAATACATAAATTATCAAGACTAAACTCAAAAACTTCAGAAATCGTGAATAAACTGTGATTTGTTTAGCGCAGGAACATGAAACCTCTTGAGTATGAGTATGCTGTTGTATTTCTTGCATCAAAAGAGTGTTTGGCTACCAACACTGATGGTAAAACAGACTTTTTATCTTCCTGCCTCACAGTCTCTTGTGTTACTCTTTGCTCTTTGCAGGTTGATGTGCAGATTATCGATTAGCTACAATTATGACATTTAATGAAGACAATTTTCATTTTACATGAAAATGAAATGTTATTCGAATAAGTGCAATTATGATTTTTATGGAAATAACAGATGTAAAATTGTAGATGTAACCAAGGGCAAGTAGAAGAACTGTTCTTAATAGACAACACTACAAGCCAGCCATCCGCTAGTATTTCAAGTGCTACTCTTGGTTGAAAACTGACTTTAATCTTCAGTATTTTGTTCATGATTGGGATGAAGAGTCTAAACTGAACTGAACTGTCTAAAGGCTCTCCAAATGTTTATGCCGCAACAGTTGAAAGAGACACCAGTAGATCTAACAACACTGAAAACTGCAGGACTCTGAATTTACTCTAGTTTGGCGGCAAAGTCCAGTACTTAACCAAAAACAAAACAGCACGTGACAATTAAACAACAGGACAGGGAGACCCTTGAGAGAAATATGCCACTATGTTTTGCAGTTATATCACAATAGTACAAATGACAGAAGATTAAATTAAAGAAAATAGGCAAAATAGCAACAACAACTGAAGTGTTTGTACTTCAGGGTGAACAGGGGACACTTGAAGCCCCGAGAAACTCCTCCATCATCACCTTTAATAAATTAAATTAGCCAGGCAATCGAAAATGTCTCACAATACTTTCACATGAATACATTTATTTCTCAATTTCAAACTCACAATAATCTAATTGCGACAGAAAACAGATATTCACATCTGTTTCAGTGGCTTAACGAGACAGCAAAGCCAAATCAGTCTCCTAAAGCTCTGTTCTGGGCCCCGTTCAATAATTCATCTGGAGTGTGGAGCTCAGGATGTCACCTCCACTGCTACAGGCTTCTTGGCCTGGCTGGCAGTCTGGTTAGGAGGGCTGCCTTCTGCCATTAGCATGGCTCTGATCAGATTAACAGTTGGGCCTTTTGCCAAAAGAGAGGCACAAGGAGGGAGAGTCCTGCCTGGCATGGCTTGGGTATAGCATGGCACATTTAGCAGGCTGGAGTGACCACTGATGCACCACATTTAGCACACTGCCATCATTATGACACAAGTGGTGGGATGCCCCTGCCAGGAAAGGGAAGCAGTGCAGGTGGCCGTACTGCTTATTTTGGTTTCATTGCTATATTTTAAGTCACACTGTGATATTATTTGGATTTTTATGGTCTGTGGTCTGACTTAACCTGCAATGTAATACAACATTTGTTTTGAGATATTTTGCAGGAGTGTCATTATTCTTACTGACAGCAAGCAACTACAATGGAAGCTTCGAGTTACTGTTTGTGGATACTAAAAGCAATGAAACATTACTAAAAGAATGTCACTGAGCTTAAAAGTGGTCAACAAGGGACAGAAAATGGATAAAACAAGAGTCAAAGGGATGATGACGTAGGTGTTAAAAAGAGAAGATGGCGAGGAGTGAGTGATGATGTTACGAAAGGATGGACTGGAGAGAAGGAGTACGAAGAGAGAGTGTGTAGAGTGATGGCAGCCCTCCCACAGCTCTACCTGTGGTGGAACAGATTGGACCCGCCGCAGAGCGTTCTGATTGCCGTGGCGACCAAGCGTCAGCTGACAGATGGCTGCCTCCGAGCGTAGGGCACCAGGCCGTCCGCAACTACCACTGATTGGAAGTCCGTGCACACACAACACTCCTCACGCCCACATGCACAGACTGGTGCCCCACGAAAAGGGAGAGGGAGAATGGAGGACACGGTTGTTTTGATCTTGGAGGTGTCAGGCATCTTGACTGTTGCTGTTCCCGCAGACGATGACTGGCCAACTCCAAAATAAACGTATCCAATCTGGGTCACATCCATTGTCACAATCAGACAATCAGGCTAAATGTATGGAAGGAGAGAGTGTGGTGCTTTAGTGTTTGTTAGGGGGGTAAAAACGGATACCGCAGATTAGAGTTCCCCAATCACATACCTGCTACAATATCATACATGTAGGTGTAAGGTGTAGCTGCCAAGTCACGAGTTTTAAAACCAGTCAAAAAGGCACACCTTTAAATGAGCCTTCTTTTATTCTTCAACTTAGACATGCCCCTGTTAAAAACACCCTCAAACAATGCAGTCAGCAAACTCATACAACTGTGAAATAGACAATAATGTAGCATATCGCAGCAGCCATTTCCCTACACAATTCACTTTCTTTCTGCACCATTTACTCTCTCTCGCACATGCACACACACACACACACACAAGCATTGGATCTCTGAGGCAAATGGGTTGCATGTGTCTCATACCCCTCCAACACCTCCTGTTGCCATAAATATCTTGTTATGAAAGGCAGGTAATGAAAAGCGCTGCCTTGGTAATCCGTGACGGAAGGCAGTTTCATGCTAGTTTAACTCCCATCACCTCCCTTGCCCCCTCCACCACCTCTCTGAGACAAACCCTTATCTCTGGTACACTTGTCCTCCCTCACCTCCCTTTTCCGAGAAACCTCACGGGTCATCTATCTGCTGGACCATTTATGCATATTACAAATGTATTCTGTTCTGCTTTTATATTATCTTTCTTTGCCGGTGGCGGAGCCTAAGGATGTCAAAGTTTGTGTAGCCATCTGTCCAACACTTGGTCCACTGCCATGAAATTTAGAATGAATATTTTTGGTCCCCATAGGATGATTTTCTCATGATTCTGATGATCTTGGGAGTTTTTAAATCATATATCACAATAATTATAAAGGGTTTATTAATTATTTTTTGCTCAGTGACGTGCACTTTCAGTAAACTGTGCTATAAAACATAGTTTTTAAACTTAAATGAGTGTGATTTTATGGTTTGGTTGCCCATGCACACATAGTATTAAAGAAAGTCTGATGCAGGAGCTCATGACCATAAACTTACACTTGAACAGATGCACGTCCCCACAAAGCTGACAAAAGAGAAACTGCAACATGTAAAACTTAATCCCTTTGATCTCATATTAATGTTGTTGAGGAAAAAAAATGCTCGTCTTTTCACCTTGCTTCCTTTGCCCCTCAGTCAGTGAGGGAGTTGGCTCATCACAGAGCGAGCCATTGATCAGGGTGGATTGCAGGAGACAGCAGCTCAGAGCTGTGGCCCTCAGAGGTAGACCCTCTCACACATTCTGGCAGCCCTTCCAACAGAATAGATAATTCTGGAGCAGCAGCTCCCACTTCACCTCGTGCCAACAAATTTACAATTCAAACATGGACCAAGGTGTTGAAGAGGAATGTTAGAAACACTTTGATTTGTTTTTATAGGAGATTTGACAGAGTTCGGATACACGGAAACCCCTACAGTGTCTCTCTTGCAAGGAATATAAATTGCTTTTCTCAATATTTTACTTTTTTCCTTTATTTTCATTTTCTTTCTATAGTTATTATGGAGTGCATATAAAGAGTTCAAAAAGTGAGTAAAGCACAATGAAAATGTGGTTTTGTTTTAGATATTTAAAACAGTCAATATACTGTTGTTTTAATTAAACACTAACAGTACAAGTTAGTCAATAAAACTTTGTTTTTGTTTTTTAAAAGCTAGCTTCTTTTCCTACTGTGCATGTAAACTTTTACCTTGTGTGTAAATTGTACAGTACAGCATCGTAGTACCTCTTCCAACTCTGATAATCATTAACTTAAACAATATTTGCTGCCTGACTTTGAGTTGAACAAGTGTATTTTTAAACAAAACAATTAACTTGTGGAAGATGAAATACTGAAATAAGAGAGATTCACAGTCAAAATAGAGCATAATAACTTTTATTACATGTTTTTATCAGATGCTATGTGTCCATTGAGTTTCCATATAGGATTATCTTTGTTCCAGTGGCTGGAAATTACTCAGTGCTGGGACTTAAACCTGCTGTGTTTTATTATTTCTGTGTATTGGCAGAAAAGACGATGATACCGTATGGGCGGCTGTAGATACAAAAACAGGACAAGCGGATTGCCTTCCCACACAGCTACTGCAAAATGCTTTTGAACCATTTGGTGGTTGTGTGTTTGCAGCTGGCTTTGTGTTTCCTCTGACTATTTATAGATATATTACAATTTATCTGTCTGCGTCTTTGTATTTATTTAGGGTCAAAACTGTTCAGAAAAAAAACAAAAAAAAACAGTGTAAGTTTGTTTAGATGTTGCTGTACTCAAACTACATCATCCAGTTTGTGTTTGTATGTATATGTGTACCCACTCTTTCCAGACCATGTTTATCTCTGACTGTGTGCCTCACAGCCTTAAGGCATGAGAGCTCAGGTTCCTCTGCCCTCCCCAAAACTGAAAAGCTCATCAGGAGATAATTCTGGGAGCTGCCACAATGCCAGCTATGTGCCACTGTCACCTTATCTTCCAGGCCCTTTGCGCCCTGCTGCTCCTGTCCGTGCCCGGGGGAAGACAGCTTAGTACCCATTCTGGCTACAGCGGCAGAGGAGAGCAGGGCAGTAGAGATCACTCATTTTAATAGGCCTGTCACATCTGTTTTTAGAACCTGCGGAGGTCTCCTGCTGCTGGCCTCTGAATGAAGTGACCCCAAAATGATGTGACAAGCTGTGATGAGCTTAGGGGAGGGGAGCTTTAGGCCAGAGGAGTAGAGGAGGGGATTAGATACAAGGTAAAAAAAAAAGTGAAGGGATTACATCGAAATCATAAACTCTACAGTATAGCATGCACTATGATTTCGATTTGTTTTGTGAATAATCATGAGTTTTATTGTATTAATAATATTCAGGGTTTGCTTAGTGGATCCACAACGTTTGCTTTTTTGCTTGAAACATCACACGAGTAAGCATTAACAAATTAAATTTACTGTTTGTAGAAATTTGTTGTGAAGACTACCATTATAAAGTTTGTATTCTGGTTTAGGATGGGATGTGCATGTTCTTATTCTGCTCAATTTCCAGGATGTTGCCCTCAATCTGACAGCAAAAACGAAGGTGGTGTTCCACATGTTAGAGCACCTGCACTGAATAAACAACAGGCGCACACTCAGGGCCACCTGCTTCATTAATATGCAATATATATTAGCATTTTTTTGTGCATATACCTGATGTCGGTCTGATTGCATTTCCATTGTAAAAAATCATTTTACACCAACCCTCAACTCAGCTGGATACAATAGAGGCGATGTAACTTTAACGCTACTCTACCAAATATCGTAAAATGTATAGGCTCTAATATATCACGGTGGTTGAAGTGTGATAAATAAAATGGTCCCAGTGGACCCTATTGTTCCAGAAGTAAAAGAGACCGATGCATGTATGCAATACTGTCATAATGAAATGCTTACTGTGATGTTAAACTCATTACGGTCATCAAAGCGTTGTTTTTCTCTACTCTCCATTAATAATTAGGAAACCTTATTGTTAGCGAACTCAGTTTTTTAATCTGCTCCACACAGTGCTGCATTCTAAATCGAACATAACACTTCCTGCCACTGCTTTCCAAGTAAAACTCATTACCAACACACCACTGTAAGGCTTTTTTATGTAGGGTTAGTCAAGGACAACTGCGATTGCTGACTCCTTTACATAAAGATATGGACATAAACACTTTCTTCTTAACAAATCTAACTAAATCTTTCTAGTGAGGGATGGTGAAAAAACAGAAACAGACACAGTGTGCTGATAAGATGAAGAGGTGCATGCAACCGTGTCTTGATACAATTTGTGTTATACTACACTTCTATAAAAGTCAATAATGGAGATGGTGAACCACAATATCCAGCAATATGAGAATTTTTGAGCGATGATAAACAATAATATTGAATAAATGTCCAGCACTAGTTAACTTAATTTATCTGTTTAAAGTAAGTTAATACATGATAACAAATATATCTATGTGTATATACAGTATGTTTAATGTTACTATATTACCTTCTTGACTCCACCCTCAATGTCCACGTTCTGATCCCTGCATTTTTGGCAGTATATTCAGCTAAGTAATGGATGCCTGAGCTATCAGGGAAATTTGTAGCTGTCTCCTTTACAAGGGTTTCTCATTCCAATCAGCGAGTGTCAGCTCATTTTGCCTTTCAATTAATGAGTACTGACTGGCCACTAACGGTCTAATAAGTCTGCCCTATAGGTCTAGGCAGCTAAACCGTGCAGAAAGAGGGGAGGCTTGAAATGTTGGTTAGGCAAATGACTAACTGCCAACATAATTTCAACATATATTTAGCCTTTTAATTACTTTAATTTTCAGAAGAGAAAGCAGAGAGAGAAAGGGCTCCTTTGATACTGTTTGACCATGTAATACACTCAGGGTTTCCGCCAGTGTACTGCAAGCCTGGCAGCTTGCTGGGCCTAAGTTGACCCCACCCTTTATTTTTAAGATGTTTTTTTAAAATACAGTTACAGTGGAGTGGCTCGGTTGGATGTGTAGATATAATGGTTGCTTTTCTGGCTGAAACCCTGGCACTTGAACTGTCCAAAGTGATATTTTTCATTTCAAATAATTAAGCACAACATATCAACCCATTTGCTGAATTTCAAACGTGATTTAACCAATGTAACCAGCCCAAATCATAGATTGGGATAAACAATGTAATAAAACTAGCCAGACAAATGTAAATATTGAATGGGTAAATACTGAATGGATGGAGTGGGTGGTTATGTACAGTATATGCATGTATACATATCTATATACAGTATCTACAGCGTGCAGGATTTATATTTGACAATAATGAATGATATTTACATGTTAAAGCAAAGTGTGTATTTTAAACTGTATATAATTTGTAGGTGAGTGGATTTTTAAGTGTTACAGGGTAATTGACAGTATATGAGGATTTTTACTTTTTTAGAGAACCATATTGCTGAACCTTTACCATTTCATATTAATAAATGGTTGCTTTTTCACAGCATCTCCTTGCTTTAAAATTCAATTGTAGCCTCTCTGTTCTTTGTTTCCCAGAACTCGTATTCTCTAAAGATTTTCAAGTTGTTGTCTGAGTGTGCCCACATTAGTGCATGCCCTCAAAACATCAATAAGGGTGTTCTTATCTATGAAGGGTTCAGGAAAGTGCACACAAACATGTCTGTGCAGGTAGCGTGCTCACAAGCATGCAGAAAGCAGAACAATGAGTGGCTGCGTCTCATGCATAGACAAATACAGTCGACAAGGTGTAATGAACTGACATGGTGAACAACCCAGGGGGTGAGAGCAAATGATTCAAATCAGATGTAATGATCTTGCCAGCATTATAAATGCCAAACTGCGTCTTTGTTCCTTACAACCTGTATTATTTCATAGTGACAGCATTTTGCTGTGTACAGTATATTGAAGCCCCTATCATGCTATAATGGTATATTTGCAGCAGAAGCTAAATTCTTGTCAAGTAGCAAACACAGCTTCACTGCCAACAAGTCCTCCAGCTAAAAAATAAAAAGATGCAATTTTTAAATTATTAATATAACTCTTTGCTTATCTTCTACCATTATAGTTAGCTTTGGTTAGGGTTTAGATGCAAAAACTACTTGGTTAATGTTAGACAAAGACTGTGGACAAGAAAAAGAAATATGTTGCCACACTCCACCTCCTCTTTACAAGATTTTGTGGCAACAATAACAGCGAAAAGTCTTGCTTCACATGGCCACTAGACGTCCTTGTAAGGTAAACAGAAACATAAGTTGTATTATGCATTGGAAAAAACAACAAAAGGGGTTGTTTTTCATGGACACTGTGGTTGATAAAGAAATCTTGAAAACAAAAGACTTAACAAGCGACACAAATGTCCAACAAATGCAAAAAAGAACTAAAAACAAGTGAAAAATCTCCTACTCTGCTTATAATGCAAATATACCTTCTTTTTTAGGAAATCTGAGAAATTAGCTCACTCCACCCAAGTATATAACAACACTGTTATATCACTGACTTAAAGACAAATAATAAAACTGGATGAGACCAGCAGCAGCCACATGTACTGTCATTGTCCTTGAACATAACGGTGAACAGACTCATTCAACTGTGAGCCACTTTAGAAAAGAGCCTCTGCTAAAGGCCAACAACATCGATGGCGTGTTAAGATGGACATTTTCTGCTGCATGCCACGGCTCTTGCTGATCTGACCGTTCAGACGGAAGGACAAAGTTATCCATCCTGCGTGTTTACAAAATGAGCACAGCATATTCATATGTACGTGTTCACCTGTAGGGACAATCATGCGGGACTGTGTGGTCTGCTTCTTTCAGGGTCAAGTAATCAGCCATCTGATAACGGCAGCCACTATTTTTGTATCATCCGCCTACAAATGGCAAAACAACCCTTGTTTGATCATAGAAAACAAAACATGGGAGGAAGGGAATGACTACTGATCATTATCTATGTGAGTGAGGCACATACCCAAGGACAACTGTTCAATTACACACAACCCTGGTATTTGACAACAATAAGACACATTCCAGATATCTTTGTACTGTTTTTGTTCAGAGCTGGTTTAGGGTGTGGGTTTAGGTGTTCATGGAGGGTGGCTGCCTCATCTGATGCAAAGTATGAAGTAGTGTCTGATCCTTTGGAAAAGCTATCTTATTGATGATGATAAACATGACCAAGAGTATACAGCCTTGCAAGCAACTCTGTGAGGCTGTACTTAGGCACAACAGTGCGTTGATCTAAATGCTAACCTCAGCATACTAACATGCTCACAATTACAATGCTACCATGCTGATGTTTATCAGGTGTAATGTTTACCATGTCCAGCATCTTAGTTAAGTAGGTCAGCATACCAACACTTTCTAATTGGTGCTTAACACAAGGTTCAACTGAGGCTGATGGGAATGGCATTAGTTTTGCAGGTATCTTTTCATAAAGCAAAGTATTGGAGTAAGTAAGTTTTAATTTTCACATTCAGAGGATCACAAATGTTATTTCAATCAATTGTAAGGGGATCATAAATGTCTGTACCAAAATTAATGCCAATTTATCCAATAGTTGTTGAGATATTTTACTCCAAACGACAAATGTAAACCTCATGGTGGCACTGAAAGAAAAGTCATTAGGATTCATACTGTGGGGATTATGAAATGTCATGGCAATTAATTCAATATTTGTTATGATTTTTTGAACCAGAGTGTTGGAACGACCAACTGACAGACTGACGGACCAACATTGGCATCCCTAGAGCCATGCTACTAGTGTAGCTCAAGAGTGCAATAGGGTAGTGAAAGAAAAACAGAAAAAAGAAACAAAAAATCCCAAACAAAACAACAGGAAAAGATATAATGACAACTACAGGAGAGTATAATGGAACTTTTTCACAGCAGACATTTTGATGTGTCATAGCAGGAAAAGCAGAATACTAGGACTCTGGAACTAGCAGGCTCGTTTTTTATATTGACTGTGATTTTCCTGCTATGACATGCCAAAATGTCTGCTGTGAAAAAGGTCTATCCCCTGGTGAACATGAGAATATCCTTAAGCTTTTTTAATCATTAGTCTAATTATTTAATTAAACGGCCAAACACTATGATTATCTAATTATTGGTTGAAATCCCAGACCTGGGAAACTACCGCAGCTGAATTAAGTATCCATTAATCAAGGCAGATCTATGGACCAAATATCATGGGAATCCAGTCGTGGTTCTAAAGGTATGTTCCCAACAAATTGTCTCAACAACAGGGGCAAAAATATTTGGAGTGAATTTGATGATAGTTAATGTAGTTGTGATCCCTGCTGTTTCTTACTATTCTTTCTTATACTGATTATATACAGTAACCATATTACCTTGCTTAGTTACTGTAGTTGACAATGGCAACTAAACTGCTGCCAGTTCCCGCCACAACACTTTTTTATTAAAGCAATGCCTGTAAAAGAAAATTAAAAATGTCAGGGTATTACATTGTGTATCATGGGAGTATTTGCACCCAATTTTTTATGTGTTTATGCTCTATTTAAACACCATATGATCACTAAGGATGCATGTTAGTGCCAGGTGTACAGGAGTTTCAGAATACAAAAAGATCTCATTAGTCATTACTCCAAGGAAATAGGTTGGTGAATCATTTGCCTGCATACTTTTTTCAGCAAAAATGTTGTGGTTGTTCTTGCAGTTTGTTCAACAATGTTTGTTAGGAACTTTGAAATCCTCTAAGATTAATTTAGCATCCAGTAATATTAGAAGACAATTTTGTCAGCTTGATAATCAAAACCATTTTACTAAGCAGAAATTAATCAATCTTTTAACCTCCTGATGAAATTTGTGTTTTGGCAGTTACATACTCCATATGACTGTTGAATGATATGAATGTTTTATTACTTTTCATTAATGCAACCGCAACAGTTTATTTATTCCCCTGTCAGTCAAAATATTTTCAACTTAATGAAACAAGACACCATTATTTCCAATCGCATGGTTTACACGTAACTATATTTATTAGGACAGTTACTAAAGACAGCAAAAACATTGGATTGTTTGATGGTGCAGTAACTGCTTTATCATGTTAGATAGAGTCCCCTGCTTGTATTAAGTTATTTTTCATGCACTAGTATATTTCGTGAAGCTTATCCGGAGTTTTGAACACTAAGTCTACGCATACATAACTAGTAGGTCTAAACTTCAGGAATCAATCAGCAGAACTGCAAGGTATGTTTTTTTTAACAGATCACTTATAAATTTAGAACTGGCTCCAACTCAGAACTGGTTCTCATACTCAACCCTGTTGGCAAGTCTAGGCTTGAATTCCTGGAGGCAATTTAATCTGGGTGGTGAAGACAGGACAGGTGAGAAGAATTTATAGACCAAAATGGGAGGTGACCAGTAAGTTTAAGGATCGTAAAATATGTCTTTCATCAATGTTATCACCATGACTACTTTAAAAACAGAATAAACTAATGTTATATAATCGCATCAACCTAAAATACAAGCACATTAAGAAGCATCTCAGAACTTCTTAAAGTTGAGTTGATTAAAAAGTTTAATTGTTACATCCCGCTATGACCTATGTTTAGTCTTTTCCTGTTTTATTTTGAATTTCTTTGTCTTGTATCCATTGTTGTACGTACTTCCTGTGTTATTTTTTCCTATTAGTCAGTTTGTGTACTTATATAGCCTTGTCTTCTCCCCTTTCAGTTGCCAGATCTTTATGTTAAGTTTGTAGTGTGCTCTTTGTCTTTGTCCCTCATTTTTTGCCTGTTTACCCTGCTTTCTCGTTTTTTTGACCGATGAATGCCTCACCATCTCGTAAGCCTTTGTTTGACTTTGTTTAATAAATTACTGAACTTAATTAACCCTGCCTCTGGGATCTGTATATGGGTCCAATCCCCTGAGTTCCTGTAACCCTGCTTGCACCAGCCATGAGTTTAATGAATGTCCAACTGACCATTTGCTAAACTTATCACATCAAGTTTGTTAAAAACAGTATGAGATAGCTTTTGACAGAACTCCAGTTTCTAACATCTCCATTAGTTGTTTTAGTGTCACAAAAGGTAGATAACTAATGGAAACCTTTAACAACCTATTCTGTACTACTGTGGAACACAATTTAAAGGCAGGTTAGTCACTTCAATTTAGAAAAACATTTTTAAAGTGGGTACTTTACAGGTGTTTTGGATCTGCTATCACATCCTATGATCAATAGTCCTAGCACAAGAGTAAGTTTAACCAAACCAGCATACTGCATTTGCTTGCATTTACATATAATACCTTACATTCACAATGCTGCAAAGTCTCCACTATATGGGAATATGAAGTGTACTATTCTTGCACAGCTCAGACAATTTAAATACCAAAGAATGAGAAAGCCATTGTAGTTCGTTCCTCCTTGGAGGAGAAAAAGAGGATCAAGCGGGCAGGAGGAGGTGGCTTGTAACAGCAAGGAGAGGGCCTTCCTTGCTTTGTTTAACCTCTGGTTACAGCAATTCTGACATATAGCTGGAGCAAACTACATAATTAACTAGGCAAGAGATGTCGCATTTCACCAGACAAACGTTACCCGGCTCTATTGCTTATGTCTTTGTCTCTCTCTTACTCTTACACCTGTAAATGTTATCGGCAAGTAACAAGGGCTGCTGCCTGGACAATGAGTAGGGAAACTACAGTTACGGTGGTCTAATTTGTAGGCTTTCCTTTTTTTTCCAGGTGTCTGTGGTTGGAGTCGTTTGTTCATGTGTTTTCTAACCAACCTTAAGAATTCCATGTGTTAGCTCTGTATTTAAAAGCAGTGTAAAAGTACTGACAATAAAACATTTTACTT
This sequence comes from Lateolabrax maculatus, assembly GCA_031216445.1. Classification (NCBI taxonomy): domain Eukaryota; kingdom Metazoa; phylum Chordata; class Actinopteri; order Acropomatiformes; family Lateolabracidae; genus Lateolabrax; species Lateolabrax maculatus. Next base: position 25,986,474 of record CM062198.1, read on the forward strand.
TAAACTAAATCTGCAATAGTTGATTTCATTTGTAGCCGCTGGAGCAGCATAACAAGCTCTAGCAAACACATTTTTTTCTATTTGTGCTTCTGGCCAGCCGATGAATTCACAGCCAATACTTACTCTCCTTTTAACTCTGTTTTGGTCTCCACCAAATCCTGAGAGACTTTTGCTAAATGCTACACTATGTTCTCCAGCTAGTTTTTTAACTTTGTCTGCCATTTGGTGCTGTGCAGGTAGCGCACAGCGGGTTTAGAGGATTTTTTTGATGAAAACACTACAGTACACGACCGAAAACATTGATTTTAATTTATAGTTAACCAAACATTGAAGTTGCAGGACAGAAAACCAAAACAATGAGCTGAAACATGCTAAAACGCTCAGCTGAGCTGAGGAGAAATGCTGAGACGGGTGATAATTCGGTGGGTTTTTCACTATCGAGCATCAGCTTTCATTTTACAAATAGTAATTTGACCCATCATTAAGGTAAAAAATACTGATTTTGCCACCAAAATAACAAAATTACAATTGGAACAGGGGGTTACATTAAAAAATGTATTCATTACAGTATGTTTAAAGTCAAGTCAAGTCAATTTTGTTTGTATAGCACCAAATCATAACAGAAGATGTCTCAAGACACTTCACAGAGTAGGTCTAGACCATACTCTTTAAAATATTTTTATTTAGCACTTGGCGACATTGGTGAGGAAATTCCTGGTAATGTCTTATTTTAAGATCCTACCTTAATCCTGACCAGGAAAAGAAGTACTAAGGCACCTGAATGGTTGGGACAAAATTAATCATGAAGGCAACTGGAGGCAAATCTGAATTCCAGGATGTATTAAAATTAACACATACATACAGTATACATGCACAACTACACACTTCACAACACACACACATACACTGTGCAGACACACTCCCTAATCCATGCAAATAGACTAAAATATATTCTCTCTGACTCTGAATTGAGTATTTCACCATTGATGTTTTCACACCTTAAAATGAATGCTTAGATACACTCTGGTCCACAAATTAACCTGGCCTGCCCCCCACTAACAGCAATATGCACTGCTTCACCCAGGGAAGGGATCATTTTAAATCAATTTCTTCCACTCCATGTCAGCTCTCTCCCCCAAACAGGCACTGGTTTATAAGAGGGATTTGCCATAATCCACAGATATTCTGGATGCCTGCTATCTTACTATGTTACACTCAGTCCCCCAAGCTACCATGGTGCTGAGTGGTGACCAGAAGATACTTCCACTCCCTCCTAGTTGCCTAATGATAACGACCTAAACTAATGAATTGTAATCTATGTAAAACTCCTGGATGTATTGCATTGGAGTTGGTATTCAAGTAATATAGTTCACCTGTGAAACACAGGATAAGCTCATAAAATACCACAAATTGTTAGATTTAGAGACCCCGAGATTGGACTTATTTTACAGTAGTGCAGTAGCTCCAAGTACAGTGTTTCCAGCAGGGTATTGCAGTGAAGGCACACCATCTTGCCTGAAATAAAGAGGACCCCTGCTAACATCAGAAGAAATTATTATAGTTTTATGAAACATATTATCTACTTATTGAAGGTGTTATCTGACCGTTTATACCACCCATCTAGTACCTAAATGGCTCACAGGACGAGATGCATCAGCATCGGTCTGATTCAGTTCAGCGGATGACATTGATTGATACATCACACATTCACTTTGCAGAAATTATTTAGAGCAGCATGTCGCAATGTTAGATGAAAAAATAAAACCATATGCGTTTTTACAAGTTGGGAAAAGTAAAGGCAAATAGCCCCATCAGTCAGAGTCAGGTTGGAAAATGAAAGGAAAAACTCACTGCTGCACTGTCGGTCAGACACCAGGCACCACCAATTTCCTGGCTGAAACCCTGCTGTATACTTTAATGGACTTACAGAAAAGTCACCAAGTGGAACAAAATCGACGCAAAATATATGTTAATAATAATTTTACTAAAAAGAAAGATAATTGTGACCACAGAAACATTAATCACTAGCATCCATGGCTACATAAGAGACAGAACATTAGAAAAATACTATTGGTCTTTTAACAAGGTGTGAGGCGCAGCGTGTCTCTAAACTGTCGAGCAATCAACAAAACAGACCACAACTCTCCAAATTCCATGAAAAGAAACAGAGCAGGTTGGTAAGCAAAACAGTGGAGTCTTCCGAAATAACAAGAGCACACTAGAAATAACCAATTTGGAAATATCGGACAATTAGCACTAGTACTTTAGTACTTTAAATTACTATATTTATGCATACCCTTGCACCTTGCACTACTTGTCTTGTCACGCACCAATACACCACAGGAAATTCCTTGTATGTGAAAACCTACTTGGCAATAAACCCGACTCCGATTCCGATTCCGAAAACTGCATTCATAATGCTAAGCAGAACTGAGTGATTAACAAGCATGTAATAACATAATATAGTTGATCTTTCTCATAATATGGCTAACATTGTATTGTTTATAAGGTGGATTTTGGATGGATAGTGCTGTGCACATGAAGCTGCACTTTGCCTGCAGTGTTGTGGTTTTGATGACAGCGGGTGTTCAAGGTGTGGGCTAAAGCAGAGCTGTTAGGAGAACTGTCATCTCGGGGACAATAGAACTACAAGACCCAAACCAATTCTCTCTGCAAGAGAACAAATCCTCGCCTGTCAGAGAGATGCAGGGAAGACAACTTCATCCAGCTGACAGCCAGAGTGCTCCTTAATGGCTCTGTCCTGGCTGAAGAGGGTAGAATAAAAATACAAGGGCTGTTCCATTGTTCAAGCTTCCTGCAAAGATTGACTTGAGTGTCTGCTTTTAAGACACTGAGCCTCGAATGTGCACCTGTGCCCACATACATAGCCTAAATAACAATTCTCTCCTCAGTTTCTCATCTCTAAATGACCTGTGAAACTATTGGTTCTGCAACTGTCATGAAATATTAAATGATCTTTGATAGATTGATAAATGAAAGACAGCTCCTGATGAAGATCTCATGTTCTCACAGTTCTTTACATAGCCCAACAAAAACATACTATATGCATGACAATGCTAAGAAATTAATTATTTTTTTATATAATTGTTTTATGTTCACATTGTTGACACAGATCATCTCAACATTAAAATTATATGTTAATTAACAGTGGCCTGTTAAAAAGCATTAGTTTACTAATTCTCTTGTTTTCCTACCAACAAGTTGGATTCTAAATAGGATGTTAACACCGTCCTTCTCTCCAATACAATATATAGCGTAACGTTGCAAGGATTCCTGCTTACAAGCAGACACAAAATTAAAGGCTAATGTTAGTAAAATTACACTGGAATTGTTCCATCATCTTATATTAAACGTCCTTATTGAACAGTGGCTGATTTGAATTGCAACAGTAATGCTAAATGCAGAAAAATATATTTAGATGTATTGTATTGTATTGTTGATTGTGTATCAAACATTAATGAAATCTGTCATAGTTAGATGTACAGAAACATAAAATATAAAACATAAAAGGTATTCGAACCTGAGGGAAACTATTTTGCTAACTTCCGCTTTAAATTTGTGCAGGATTGATGAACAAGTAATTTCACAATAAGGGTTTTAACTCCAGTACTCCCGAAAACACCTAGATCCTCTCATAAAGCTGCAAGAGTAGTGAAAATGTCAAATTTTGACAGTGTTTTCAAATATCCAAGATGACCTCCCACCACACCTTGTTTTCATTGCCACCTGAAGAATAATGAAACAAGAGGTTGAGAAAAGGTCAGGATTGGTTTAAATTCAGACAAAACAGCACATTTATAGCGGGTGGAAAACAAAATGGTTTTTTAAATGGCTGGGTTAAAGTATATCAAAACAGAGGACAGTGTCAAGTGTATTTCAAAACAGCTGAAAAGGAAAGTGATACACTTAATCAATTGAAACCACTGACATTTTCATGATGTACCCTAATTTGAAAAGGAAATATGGTCCAATGGCATTTCACCTTATATTTCAGTGTAACCATCCAACGAAAACAAAAGGATAAGAGTGGAGTCCCAGGGAGAGTAACACCATGTAGGCAAAATGCAATTCCAGGAAAGAGCAAGTCTGTTGGAAACTAGAACAAAAGAGCAGTGAAAACTTGGAAAAAAATATATACAGGCACACTTAATCACCCTCTTCCCGTTGAAACCACTAATAACATCTAAGATACTGACCCAGTATGAAACCCACCCGGCTCTCCACAAAGAAGGAAGGAAACACAACACCCAAAGTGTGATTGCTTAAACATTTATGTATGTAGCATAAGCAGCAATGCACTTTCCATTAGCACACTTAAATTCTCATGAGAATGTGAATACTTAGTGAATTTATGGAAGTCATGTGGGACCAGGACCATTATTATGAAGTCTCTAAAGAAGCATGACAGCCTAATCGCACCAAGTACCACTTTATATGCATTTTCGTTTTTTTAATTGGGACTATTGGGACCATTTTCTCGGAACAAAACCTGGTGATTCCAGTGACAACTATCCACAGTGAGGTCTGTGGATTATCCAAAGTAACTACGACACGGTTTCTGCAAGGACACTCTGCTGCTGATTTCAACAAATATCATTTTTCAATACTTTGTGCACCACAAACAAAATTCCATAAAATCGATCCAACTTTTACATGCAGTTAGTTAAACAAGAAGCAAAGAAAATATGAAGCAAAACAACAAGTCCTTTCCATCAAAAGACAGAATACTGGGCAGACTTGTGTACCAAGAATAACTAGAAATAATAAATCTCTAATGGGCTCAATAAGTTTCAAGTTGAACTAAATTGGCAAATGATTTGCAAGCTGTGTAGAACTCACTTAGTCTCTTCTAAAAGACCTCAACTTCTGCAGGTATGTTACATCTATGCACCACAATGTCTGGCACACTGATATATTAACTGTATTTTTTCTTTGGTAATTATTAGTTAAGTGAAGATTTTGTGTTATTTGCTTTTTTGAAGCATGACAGTGACAAAATTATTCCTAAATTGCAATCCCTTTGCAACTGGTTATGCACTGATTCAATGTACTGTAGTAATACTATATCTTAGTCACTGTCCTTATGTTGCTGTTTACCACAACGACTTTAGAACATCCTCCTTATTGTTCAGGAGCAGGAGCAAGCTGACGCGAGACAATAACAGGTGCCATGTCAAAATTTACCACATATAAATCAACAGTAAAATTATACCAAAAATAACCAACCGTGATTTGTAAAATGCATCATTTGTGATCACTCCCTGTGAAACTGCCCCCAACCACACAACCATGTTGGGAGGGTCCCAATTCCCCATGTGATACGGTCCCCCTGAAGAGTCCCTATATTTATATCTGTTGTCAGTGCAGAGCTGGAGAGCCTTGCTGGCTCATAAATCTGGCCATGCTTAGCAAGCACAATTTCCCCCTCATTAGAGCTCCACACCCTGTGGAGGGACCTGAAATACGCACCAGTGTCTAAATCATGCCAATCAACCAGGAGAAGGAAGACTCTTCTGGAACCTTTGACACCTTACACGTGTCGACTCTTCAACCTCTTCATCATCATTTGAATATAAAATAATTTTATAACTGCAGATTCAATCATCTCAGGTTAACACATGAAGACAGAAGTAACTGCCTTTTACTGAGTAAAATCCCAAATAAGAAGCATATTCCAAAAATAATCCAACAATGAACAACCAATTGCATCCTAATGCCTTTATTCTGGTATTTGTCTATATACATTTAAACACATTTAAGGATTGTGAAAAATTCACAGCAGTGTGATTCCCCTTTGATTAACACACCCCCTTTAAGCTTTATCGTGCACCAATGTTGCCCTGTGGGTGGATACACCTCACCTTTGAAGCCCAAACTAGAGCCACAGGGAGGTCTGGTATAAAATAGGCTCAATCTGTCTCCCCCTCTCCACCTCCCACACCGTGCCTTAGCCCTTCACTCAAGCTTCACTCTCTTCTCCCAGGGGAAACATGTATGTCAGAGACAGCAGGTGTGAAGTGAGATTAGAAAGCACAGGAAGAGGAGGAGGGGAGGGAGGATGATAATGGGAAGGGAAGTGAAGAAAAACACAAGGAAAGTGTTGATGGTGTATGTGCCGCTGTCTCACTTTGTATGCAAGCAAGTTATGTTTAAGTCAATTCTGTATGCTTGTGCAGCAGCTGTGCAGATACACTGCTAATAGCCTTTGTTTCTCCTCAGAGAATGTCAGTCATCAGGTCCATATGATGGACAGCTTGGTGGCTGGCACCGGTAGAAGAAGAAAGCTCCAAGGCCATCCACTCCTCAGAGAAGCAATTATCTCCTAGCCTCAGCCCTACACCATGGGCCTGCATGAGAATGAGCCCAGGGCCATGCCTCAATGTCTGGCATTCTCTCTTTGGAGATACAGGCCACATACACAAACACATGCACATACAACACACAGTGATGGATGCACACCCTAGCTCACACATACAAAAGTAGGGAGGCGGACAGACTATAGGACACTGGTGCTGCCCTCCAATGTTATAGTTTCTTGAAATTGATCTGCTGGAACTGTTAAGTGTATGAGAAATACAGCATGTCAGGACAGGTTTTCAGCGGGAAGCCCGGGGCTAGAATTGAAGTTACAGAAATTGACAGGTGAGGTCCTATGGCCAAGAGCAAGACCAGGTAGGCATTTCTGCAGCAGCCTGAGGGTAAAATAAATGCAAAATACCAGAAACAGGTAAGTTTTGACATTCAAACCTGAAGTGGTTTAATAAGCAATGTGGAGCTCAACAGCTCAACAAGCTGGCTACCTGATGTCTGTTAATGAATAAGACAAGCAGCATTAACTCCGACTTAGTAATGCTCATCAAAGAACCATGTTCTTCAGGAGAACATTTTAGGATAATTTATTAAATTAATGAACAATAACACTGGCTCAATTTGGGCTTTGGTAATAAAATTTAAAACTTTTAATTGAAAGAAAAAAAAATATTATATATACACACACACACAAGAAGGGAGATAAATCTTGTTTGACTTGTTTGGCATGAACAGCAGGCACATATGGCACATATCAACAAACATAAAACTAAAGTCAATATTAGCCTGTTTGTTTATTTGCTTGCCTAGCCCATCACTTACACTGGTGTTTTGTGTCTGTGCCCAGAACAAACAGTATTTCAAGAGAATGCTTCCCAACCAGCTGAAGACGCTTGTACTTTCCACCCATTTCTCCTGAGATAAAAACTGCAAACATTTTCACAGCTGCTCTCTCGGTTTCTTCCAACTGACAGTGAACAGCAAAGTTCTCCTGCACTGTGATTTTTCCAATAATATAAATAAAAGCAGGTGTATGAGAGGTGTGGCAAGGTAACCGGTCAACAAAACATAATGACAGGTGTCCATTTCACTCATATCTGTTCATGAATCACATTTATCCTTGTTCTGTTTGTCTCACCACAGAGAGGTTGGAGAAAAGACTAATTACTGCTGTTTGTAACCATCCAACCTTTAATCTTCCACCTACTGAGCATGAGTGAGCATTGGCAAAAACAAAATAAATGACTAAGAAATTTTAAAAATGAAGTTACGCCAATAATTATACCATGACACATTTCGCTTTTTAATAAATTAGACAATTATCGCAAACAATTAAATCTTTATTATAGCTCAACTGCTCAGCCAGTATTTTTTTTTTCTCCCAGAAACACAGAACATAATCAACCGGAGTCAAATTCCTTGTGTGTGTACGCATACAAGGCCAATAAAGCTGATTCTGATGTGCTGATACTGATACCGTATATCTGTGATAAGCATGGATTTACCTATATAGCTCTAGTCATAATTCAAGTATATGGAACTAACAGCAAGGTTTCTGGTTAGTTTTTCATCATTAGCAGTCTCAAATATAAGGTGAGTAACAATTACACTGTAACAAGTAGTTAACATATTGTATAAATTAGCTCTACCACCAAATTTGCATTCACTGATTTCCAAGGCAATATCTTTATAAACAGGGAATGACTGACTGATACTGACAATCATGATTCGAAGTAGACCATTTCCTTTAACACCTGATGTTTGACTTGCCACTAAACAAACTTCTCTTCAGGGATGAGTAAACAAAGCCGTTTCTACGTTTGTCAAGGCAAATGATCAGAGAACATAAAGTACCGTATGTAGTATCAGTCCTTGACTTTGCAGATGAACTGATGGTCAGTGAACTTGTTGCACAAAATCTTCAACAGTTGTGCAGAAGCTGCAATGAGAGCTTTTGTCTACAACAAGCAACCCTGGTTTTGTTTATGTAGGCTACCATGTGACTTCTAGGAACAGACTGTTGGCAGAATAAATTGACTTTTCTCAACAAAGCAACAACGTCAGCTTTTATGTGTGTTAAGCTCATTAGCATAGTGTTGCATAGGCGGTGGGAAGATTAAAATGCTCAACAGCTGCATTGATTCGTCACAATAAGTGTAAGGCAAAACAGACATAGCAAAGATAATGGCAAGAAAAGAACACGGACTGCAGCAGAAGAAAAAAAAACAGCTAATAATACAAAAATGGTATGTCTTTCTTTGTCAAATAAGGAAGCACATCATCCCAGAATGAGCCCGAATTCCTTTCCTTTTGTTTTTTCTTCCCCTTTCTTTTTGTCTCCACCAACTTTATTTTTGCTGCTGTGTACTGTGTGGACATAGCTGACAGAGAGACGACACTAAGCACACAGATACACACATAGCAACTCCTGCTTCTCTGTGTGCTCAGCTAATATTTACACTGCCAGGCTGAACACTGGCACTATTGAATTTGGCCATTCAAAATAATGTTTGACTAGTATTAGAACAACAGTGAGGGAACACTGTCTCGGCAATAAGGCCAGTACCCCTCAGGTTGCGGCCCAGATAGAAAGGGGAAGACTGAGGGTGTGGACTGATGTCATCTTTTCACACTAGTTAAACATTTAGTGAGTCAGTGTTTTTTGTGTTGTTGGTTTTTCTTTGTTCTGGCCTTTTGTGTGTGTGTGTGTGTGTGTGTGGAGGTGTGTGGCTTGACTAATGTTACGTGTGGATATAGTATCTGACATTTGCTTTGTTTCTTCTTCGCCATAAGCAAAGGCTACAAAACAAAAGACAGAATAATTAGTAACTATAAGATTTACATGTTATCACGGGTGTTATTCACAGAGCTGGTCTACAAATGTAGACTGCGGAAAATCCCATTGTGTGTGAGGATAACAGTTCATCAGTTTAACAGAAAATCAATGATCGAGTTGAACACTCCTTCTGACTGGAAGTGAGGTTTTGTGGAACAACCTGATTAAAGAGGAATTCTTTTGACTTTGTGAAACATTAGCCTGAGTTTGTGTTAGTTCAGATTAAGTGTTTACAGTCTTTGATAGCCAGCAGGAGAAGTTCACTGTCCATAGGTCTGTCATCATCATCACTAGAGCAGGTCATAAAAGCTTACAAACAGGTTAATCAGTGTCTAGTGCTTAAGTGTAAAGCCAACACAGTGTGTCCCTGCAGCGTCCGTGCTCTAAAACAAAGAAACCTGCTCGTTTTTCAATATCCTCCACACACACTATATAATGAAAGCTGAAAAAAAAAGACTGACTGAAAAATGCAGCTGATATACAGACAGATCAAAGGAATATGGCACTATGTTTTTAATATAGATGTGAGAGCAACAGTGGTGGGGGTGGGGCAGGCCAGGTACACAACATCAGCTGCCAAAGTGAGCGTCTTTTATGGTTGGTACTGCCATCTCCTGGTGACAGATATTCAGTATTCATAAGAGTTTAGCACAGTATACGAATACTGATGGGTTTCCAGATTTACTAAAATAAAATATTAAAACTGACATATGGGAAGTTTTATCAAACAAATATCTATATGATTTTGTTTAGATAAGGATGTGTGATGTTGAATATATACACACTATTGATAAATAACAGCTCCATTCCAAATTAAACATTAACAGACACTGATGTCTGTTAAATGACTGACTGTGTACTATACTATAGCACGTTCTTTTAAAGTTCTGAACCAATTAGAGATATTTATATATATTTTCTTATACTTAACTAATATAATGTATGTATAGGCTGATAGTGTACCTATGCCTTTCTTGATTACTTATTTAATCAGTTGTTGTAAATCATAACTTAATAATACTGTAAATCTAAAATAAATACATAAATGTTTTTGGCAATACAGACTCGAATTAGAATTTCGAATGATTATGATTATGATTATACTGAAAATGACAGGTGCAAACACTCTAAGCAAGGCAGATAAAGTGTCAAAAAGGGTTTGAACTGTCTATTGTGGCCTGTAGGTAGTTAAATTGTCATTTTGTATGTAAGCACTGAAAGCAGTTGAACTAATAGCTGATGAGAACTAAAAGCAGGTAGGTGAACTAGAGGTCTTCACAGGTCCAAAAATTTGTGCTCGAACCCAAAAAGACCAGGAAATGTACTACCCAGAACCAAACCAGATCTGTCTATTATTTAAAAGCTGGTACTCAGGCAGAACCGAGAAATGGCAGACCCGAAACCGGCCGGGCGACACAGACCCGTTCGGCACCGGTTTCACAGCTGATTGCTATGAACCATTTACAAGTTGTCAAAACAAAACTTTGTGTCTCACCTAATGTTACATTAGCAGCCTTCTCCACTGTGCCTGGCCATGACGCATTTTATCCGTCCTCCCTGCCAAGAAAGTTGGTAAAATACATCCAGGTTTTCTGTTATTCCTCTCTTGCTGATTGAAACAGCATGGCTAATCCACTCATTATTTCATCTTAACAGTACACTTGTCACAGTGACGCAGTGAGAAATGCGATATTATATAGCTTGTATAATATTTTATGTTGCAAGTTACAACACACACACACACACACACACACACACACACACACAGCACTTCCATCATGATCAGTACTGTCTGATCACGGCCGGGTTTTCTCGGATCCACTCAGGTATTACACATAATGCTAAACAGACCTGGGACCTGCGGCAGTAGAACAGGACCCAAGCCAGACCCGACTGATTATATAAAACATGGTTTCGAACCTGTACAGGTCCTCGGGTCTCGGTTCCTAGGCTTTGGGTGGAACCATGAAGACCTCTAAGGTGAACTGTCCTCAAGTATGCACTTGCTTTTAAAATTCTCTGCATCAGCTTAAATGTGTTTGTAAAGGCCTAAGCCAAATACAACCTGGTCACTAACAATAATGTCACTGTTCAATATCACTCCCTCATATTAGCTGAGGAAATTATCCAATTTGGCACAGAGCATGACAGTTAACATTTCATTGTTGGCAGAGTTTTTCTTTTTCTTTTTTTTTTTAAGACAATGCCACAGCACCGCCCTGCTGTTCTCAGCCTGTTACTGCCAATAAAATGTTAGACAAATATTAGCTCTGGCAGAACATGACAGCCTATCACAACAGTGAAAGTCATTGGCCATATTAAATGGTTTATAGATTCAACCACTGAATAGAAAAACGTAGGCAAAGACAAAGGGCACAGAAGGGAAGGGGAGGTGCTAGGGAGGGCGCAGTACACTGTCCGCTGTGAGAACGTGTTTCAGCAAATAAAAAGGTAATGCAGGGCAAACATGGATACCTGAAAAGTTACGTTAGTAAATCTTGCATCTGTGAAACAGTCTGGATAGTGGGTTTATTTAAAAAAAAAAAAAACATATCACAATGTTAACAAAAAGTACACAGTACTAGTAGGACCTGCTGAACATTTATTACAACTTGTATTACGAGTTTTATTTTCATTGCTCTGACAGTCTGACACCATGTTTTGACACCACTGAAACAAGAGCAGTCAGACAACCATATACATTGAAAACAAACTTCCAGGTTAGACATACTTATTATGAAGAGAAAACAAACCAAACAGCAGTTGTTTCAGTTACTTTGTAAGCATTTTAGCCAACAAAATGTTAGCTACTCTGGCTTGTTTACCACTTATCTGATCTTCAGACCACGCATGTTTCTTGCCCCGCTGAAAACCTTTTTAATCGGCGTAGCAGCGTTCCAAGTTTAATTAATTAATAATTAAATTATTTAATTTAATTAATTTGGTTAATGATAGAATTGACTGCAAGAGATTCAAAATTAAACTCAAGGTTTTAATCAGACATAGTTTTCCATAAAAGGAAGTATTAATGAAAGAGCCACAAATGTCATAAAAGCAGATGGCTTGTGTTCAGAGTTGCAGTCTTCTCTTCAATTCCCATATGAATATATGATTGCATTGCACACAATTGCAGTGGATATGAACTTCTACAAGCAAGAAAACACATACACATGTGCATTCACACAGAACCTGTGATATCTGACTAATGTAGCTCCCAACCTTTTGTAGCAAAGGTGAAAATGGCTCCTTTCATTTCACAATGAACAGATGTATGATAAGAGCTTTGATTCAAAGCACCTTACACGACTCTGTGCTCAAGAGCCGAAATGGTTCCTTCTCAAAGAGCTCTTGCGTCTGTCTTAAGAGCTACAGTGCTTGTGTTCTAAACTTGAAAATATGTTTTTAAGGATCTTTAGTATCTGAAATACAATGCAAGTTATTTCTGTAGCTTTCACTGGGCTGAGAACTATCATCATCTCTAGTAATATATATTTTTTGATTTAATGGTATATGTTGAAAAAGTAGCATCTGACATAAAAGCCATGTCATTGTCAATAACTAATAATAGGGGTTATTGTGTGATCTCTACTAATCACATTCAATATGACAATGTCGGCTTTGTTAAAATGAGCTTCTTTAAAACACGCTCTATAAAAAAAAAAAGAGCGAGAGAGACTCAGTATGCTATTTTCTTGTAACCAGTGTGAGCTCAGTTGAAAAGGAAAGCAATTATGTCTCTTTTGAAATGCCACTTGGACAGCTCTTGTGGCAGCCTGTGAGTAGCCCCACTCATACATGACTCATTTCTACTCATTTTCATCCAGCGACTGAAAATGCACCACACTCTACTGCTCCTGCCAGCTTTTGGTGCAATTATATTCGGGCTCCTCCGCACACTTATCTTCTCCATCTGAGGTCAACTCAGGCCCTAATAACCACATTTTAGAATCCAGCGTCTTGAAATAGTCTAGTGCGTTTCAAAAGAAATAAATAACAGTGCTCTTATTGGGAATCAAAATTTCAGTAGGTAAAATTAGGATCCCTGCCTGGTCAAAGGACATCTCAGTCTCTTAGATGCATGCCATGCCTGTAGCCTTTGCAACTAGAAATGTGCAAAAATAGCTAAATCTATACTGAAATTAATTAGGGATAACAACATAAGCTGGATCTTGATGTTGTACTAGGTCTTACACCTATCCACAGAAGCCGAAAAAAATTTATAAGGATTGAATGCACTTGCTCCTGAGCCCCAATTTTAGGTCCTGGAAGCAAAGTATCTAGGATCTGACAGCAAGACGTTTGTGAGAAATTTGTAACTCAAAACAATAATCTTTAAGACTGTCAACTTAGAGGTCGAGTCAAGTTCACTTACACTGTATGTTTGATGTATTAAAATGGCAGATCATCACACTTTCAGTGTTGTCCTCTCCACCAACAATTACGACCTAGCAACAATGATTCCTCTAATCATCATCAATGATTTGTAAGTTTTACACTATAGGTAATGATATTAATTAAGGCTCTTGTCCATTGCTACTACTACTGATACTGTAAATTCACTGCACTGAAAAGTCAAGTTGGTAAAAGCAGATAACATAGGTTTTTCCATACAAGTATTTGCACAATTGTAGTTTGGTTAGGTGATCAAAAACTGACATTTTTCAAGGAAATGCAATGTGTACGTACAAACTGTGTCTCTTTCTCCTTATCCTACAGTAAATGACACTGACAGTTAATAAGGGCAAAGGTGCAGAGGGCCTTTATTTGCAGCGGTTTCCCAGAGGTGAGTTAAACATTAATATCAGCTATAGCAGTGTTATCTGGGCCAAATGACTTATGATCCTGCCTCGAGCTGTAAGATAGGCCAGTTTTAAAGATGGATAAGGGGGGTATAAGAAACATGAAGGTATTTAATAGGGATATTAAAACAATATACTGGAGGGGAAGGCAAACAGTGGCAGATTAAATACCAAAGTGCAGCAGTCTCCTGTCTTCCCCAGCCATTAAAACAGGTTTCTTGAAAAAAGGGATGAATTACCAAATAAAGTAATGACACAACTGGGGACCTATCCTGAGCTAGTCATATTTGTGTACTAGCACAAAACTTATTTGGTAAGAAATCTAACATGCAACAGCAAAGAAGCAAAGCAAACAAAAACTACTGATACCGTCGCTGCTGTAGTTATGTTTATGCCACACAAACACTTGACTTGATTTTTCTGAATGTTAGTCAAAGCCTCCCAGTATTCTGACCTTGTACATATCAATTTGGCTTTTACTAGCTAAACAAAAATGGTGAACACGGTTGTCCTTTGTGAAATGATAAATAAGTGACCTATTCCATGATTACACAGATGCTGGCACATTTTATTAGCCATTTACACAGACAAAAGCCACATCAAATGTTCCGAAATGCAAACACATAGTACATCAGGTTGAGCTGTTTTTAGTGGCTACAGTTCTTGCTTCTTGAAGATAAGAAGTGCTTGAAATGTCAGCGTGGTGTCTGCTTCATTCAGTGTGTTGCAGTGGCGTTTAAACTCATCACTGCAGTAAAAGAAAACAGGTGTTTGACAATGTGCCTTAAATTTCCATTTTCAATTTTATTCAACTTTTTCAACTATTGGCAGGACCTAACCTGGTTAAACTGAAGTTATGGCAAAGCTTTGGCTTACACATTTAAAAAGGTAAAACAAATCTTGATGACTAAGGCCATGTCAACAATAAAAACAGCTCAACTTGAAAACAACGTTCCTCTCCCTTTTAATCAACCATTGAGACCATAAATGGAGGGTTTTTTTCCCTCATTTAAAAAAGTCTTCCATCGCTTTTTCTTGAGAGGTTGAATCTGAAAAAACTGGTCACAAATGACAGGGAAAACAAAGCCCTAAAATTATGACTTATACTTGTGTAGCAAGCATAAGTCATCATGGACATGTGTAGCAGTTGATGTTAAGAGAACAACTTGTCACTTCTAACTCTTCCATGTCCGTCTATCTCACAATACAGGTGTCATTAATCTGCATTTCTGTAGTCAGACATCTTTGTGAGCATAAAATTGTTATTTAATCAATGGACACAATGCAGCAACACATTAATTACTGTTAGTGTCACCAAGTTTAAAAAGTTAAATTAATTATATTTCGATCATTAGCATGTAGCTTGTTAGCCACGAAAACTTTTTTGACATAATGTAGAATGTAATGGCCAATGAGAGGGTTCAAAATACTTCTGTCAAACTGAGACAGTTGACAGAATTATGTCACTCTCACACACACACACACACACACACACACACACACACATACACACACACACACACTATAAAATGCAAAACTAGGACAGCAACATGGTTTACAAAAAAAAGATAAGCAAGCAAGCAATACATCAACATCTGCATGTTTGTTTATTGTTTAATTTTTCCGATTTGTAAAGTTGTGACTCCGTGACCGTTGCCTGCGCGAGTGTGTGTGTGTGTGTGTACACGTGTCTCATGTTTAGCCATTCTAAGTATACTCTTTCATCAAATCAAATATGCAGTATAATTACACAGCATCATTATCAGTGCAATTAAAAAATATTAAAATACAACAACCCCTCTGTCAACTTTGCAACCAATAGCTGGTGGCTGGCTGCCAGCCTGGCATTCATTTCTAAAACCTACTTTTGGGCCTGGAACATTTAGCACAATGCCTTTAGCCATTTTCTCAATATCAGGAAAAACCAGAAACAGAATGAGTAATCTCACTGTATTGCTTCTTTCTACAGAGCATCTTTTCCTGGATATTTGTCTCAATCCTGTTGTAAAATCACAGAAGACAAGACTGAAGAGTGGCAATAATTTCCATAATCCTGGGTCCTTAGTAGAGCTATGGTTGTGAGTGCTGAGTGACATAAAAGTAGAAACGTTAGAATCTAGTGTTGTGTGCAGTGATGCAGATGGCTAATTTACACTATTAATGTCAAAAAATGTAAAAATCCGGACATGACTTCTAAATTGTTTTGTAGTGGTGCATGCACTCCACAGCAGCATAGTTAAAACCTCACAACCTAAAAGTAAAAGGAGACTGGAAGTTTAAAACAAGGATGATAAAGAGAGTGAGAGAGTGATAGAAAACCATGCATACTAGACCTTAATGAGGGTGAGTGGTTGAGATCAGTCTCAACTTTGTCATCACAAAGACAACCACAGCCAGTAAAAAGTCAGCCTGGGATTCACAGCGCCTTAGCAAAACCACACCACTGACAGCTGCAGAAACTGAGCGCTGTGCCAGGAACACAAGGAAAACATCCAACCCACTTTGGCTGAGAGTGTTTATCCCTAAACAATGCCTTCCAATATTTTTTGTGGATGCAAAAACCCGGAGCTTTCATTGTTCTTGGCAGGGACCTTCATGTCCTGGTTGGTGTTGACGAGGAACCAGCTTAACGGTAATCACTTGCAAATGTATTTATCTTTTATAGCTCATGATTGCAACTGTTTTCCGCCCAGGCTGAAGCCAGGGAGTGTGAGTTAAGGCCTTTATTTGGGATTGCTAAAGGACAATTAATTTTACTTCCATCTTATCTCTTTGTGCGGTAATATGGTTGGAAAAGGGTAACAACCCAGGTGACCCAGTGCATTACAATGAGCTATTTTAACAGTCGGTGTGCTTTTGAGCCATGGAGTCATTAACCAAAGACAGAGCAATTGGATGACAAATGAGGCCTGTAAGTGAAACAAAGCCAGATTAGTGCATTTCTCTCCTCTGAATGAATACAGAGAGCATCGTTTTATGTGTATAAAGGATAAGGCCTTCTGTAATCTATTTATAGTATTTGTTTGTATTATGTTTGTGCTGTGGCAGATTGTGTATCCCTGCTCGGCGGTCGCGTTCCTGAATGGGATTTTGTACAGTCAAATTCAAAGTTAGGGATATGTTATTATGACTGCGCCACAAACGGACGCATTTTAGAGCAGCTTCTATTTCATAATGTTACCAATATGGTAGTGTATAAACCACAGCACATTCAGCAATGTGGGGATTATGGTTACAGCAGGGTTATGCATGAATCCAAGGATGGAAAATATTCTCGTTTACCTTCCCCATTTTTTGTTTTTAGCTTCAGCTGCCAGTCTCACTGACAGTAGAAAAAGGTGAAAGAGAAAATACTAAGGAAAAATTTAAAAACCATTTTAAGGGAAATTTAAAAAGAGGTGGTGTATTGAAAGATGCAGGTATTTGGTCGTGAACCAAAGTGTTGGACAGTCAGGGGATCACCCATTATTACAATTCATTTTGAGGTGGGGCATGAATGTCTGTACCAAATTTCACGTCAAACTCATAATTGATGAGACAAAAATGTCAACCTCATGGTGGCAACAGAAGTAAATTCAAGTGGTCATCACAGTCATTAGGATATATTGTCTAGAAACACTGAATGTGAACAACATTTTGTGCCAATCCTTCTTGTAGATGTTGAGATATTTCCCTGGATAAGTGAAGAGAATACTTGATGGTGGTTCACCATTAACTATAACCATTCATTAGAGGTAAAGGTAAGGGGAATGTCGTTGTCTTTAGGATTCCTCTGAGCACCATGGATATCTTAACCAAATGACAAGATATTTGATTCAGGACCAAAGTGGAAGTGGTAATCACTAGAGGCACACTGCTAGCACGGCTAAAAGGTTGAATTGAAAGGAGGCATTGTGCACCATGAGACAGAGTTTATCCAAGATTAACCACTTAAAACAATACACTCATCCTTTATGGCTGTAATGTGTGATTTGTCATACTAATACAAAACTTGTAGCAGATGAGATCTGGAATCAAATACACATATATAAAACCAAAATATTGAATATCCAGGCCAACACAAACCTCCTTCTCCGTGTTAAATGACAATGCTCTAATTGGTGGAGCTCATCTGCATCCCAATGTCCTCCCATTCCAACACATTAGCTCCCAGACAGTTGTAGCCCTGACATATTGAGATGTAGTGCAAGAACTGTGCTCTGGGCACCAGACGATGTGCAGCTAATGCACTTTGCTAATGTATTATTTAGAAAGTGGCCTTGCTAATTGAGTTTTAATGTCAGTGGCCGCTCTCCCACATGTGTTTGACCAAGCACAGGGGAAAGTTTAGAAGTTGATAGATTACAGCTGGCCACTGGTGGCAGCTCCAAAGGTCATGGGCAATGCTAGGGCAACCACCATGACCTGAGCTGTTTTTAAAGGAAACCTGCCTGCTTTACTCACATATATTAACATTTTACTTGTTTTAAAATACAGACATTATTAAACAAGCCCTCGAGTTGATAAAACAAAGTGTGGTATATTAAAAAAAAGAGAAATGCAGGCATCAAGTAGATGTGAAGGCTTCAAATAAGATAATCCACATACATACAAACCACACAAAAATATTTAAGTGCTACTGCAATCACCAAAGGGCATACATATGGAAAATATGAAAAACTCATTCAGAGAAATTATGACATAATGTAACAGAAAAAAATAAAATGGCAAAAATAAAACATCTATAACACCTTTGCAAGACTAAGAGGAAACGTTTGTCAGTTGAACTGAATCTACTTTTTGAAATAGCACAAGGTTTCTAAGTTGGAATTTAAATATGCTTCCTGAATAAACAAGGAGAAATTTGCATTTTAAACAGCAACACATTATGCGCTGCAGCTTTGTGGAAATCATTAGTTACACACTTCTTTGCAATTATTTTGAAAGTTCACCCCACACGTTGCCTATGATAGGAAGGCACAGAGAAAGGCTCTAGTCTTTATGAGAATCACTCACCCAGAGCACAAGATAAAGCAGAGCAATAACTTATTTCAAAAAATCCCAACCGGCTAATTAACATTGTGAATTCAACCAGAAAGTCAGTATTCCTCTGACGAGTTTAATTGCATTGATGTGTGAGCCACAATTTAACAGCTCAAATAGAGAGCTGCGTTGGCTCCCATAAATGACGGTATTTCCTCACCTCAAAGACTGTAACAGGATTTTTTCTTTTCTTTTTTGTAGCATAATCAAGTTTAGCTTTACCTGAGCTCATTTGATGATTTAATAGACTTAAATGAGTTTTCCTCCTAAGGTTAATTATGAAGCACTGAATTAAATTAGCCGCTGTGCAATTGCTTATTTATAAAAATGTCTTCAGTTCTGCTCCGAGGTAATGTGATTATTGGATTGGACTGAATACCAGTCAAATCGTGTTGTGTTGTTAAGCTTGCTGATGAGTTCGAAGGGTCACTGAAAATGAACATCCTCCTCGACTGTAGAACAAACAACGCATGTAGATCAGACAAAACTTTTGGTCTTATCACTACATTATAAACTTTTAATTATAGTCTTTACATAAGAAAAATGTGTGAAAAAGTCAAATAACAGTCCAAATAATGTTCTCTTCAAAAAGTCACAGTTTAAAGTCTGTATAGTTTTTTCACTGCAATTGAACATTTAATGTCTAATCAGTTGCTAAGCTATGATTATCTTGGCACAGCAGGCCTGTCAAGTTTTGGATTTCTTCACATGCCAAAGTGGTGTGCACGGGGCTCTGGTGAGAGCGATACTCTGCATTAAAAGAGTTTGGAGGGTGGTGTCTTTCAAAAACCAGAAGCACAGGAGCAAAGGTATAAGGAATGGATTAGACAATGTATTTATCTGCAATTGTTAACATCGCTGGCACTACAATAGTAACCAACTGTTAACTCCAAGGCCAAGTCGCACATCATTAACTAACTAGGTTACATTAGTTTGTGGGATGACGGGTTATTTTAAAAGAGCCCTGTTCGAGACTAGCACATTCACTGTGTTGTATTTCCCCACTGTGGGAAGTTCGGGGTAACCTTAGCAGCTCTGTCCTGCTGTTAATTGGATTTAGGGAAGTTTACACTCCAGCAACTTTACCCAAGATGCTGTTTCATTTGCTTCATCTGTTGATCCTCATTGTAACCGATGACATGCCTGGGACATGCAGCCTCAGTATTTCAGCAGAATGTCATGTATGTAGCCATCAAGTGTATATTTAAGACCCTTTTACAGGGTTTTCGTTTTAAAATGAGTCAGCTGGAAACATTGAGATTGTGTATCCCTGTATCCCCAGTAAATCTGCCAGTTATCATTATAAACTGAAAATGTGCCATGCAGGAACATAAAGCTTGAGAGGCATAGCAAAAGTAACAAATGGTGAATGGTCAATAAGACTAATATTAGAATAATAAGCTTAAAAAAAAATAAATAAATCAGCTAAATTAGTATAAAGTATGGACCAACAAGATGATGCGAACACACGTTTGTACGACAGCTTGTCTGTTTAGATTTCAATCTCCCCACTCATCCTCTCCATCCTTTTTACCAACATCTCTCTCTGACAGGCTTTTTTTAAATCTTGGAGTTTTGTAACACCTCTAACATTGTGAAGCACTGCTCAGAAAGGCCACCATGGTGCAGAGAACGAGTGATTATATTACGGCACAGCTCATCAAACACTACATGGTCAAAAAGCAGAGCCCTTGATATCTCAGACAAGTGAGTTTAATGGCTGCCAGTGCTTGACCTTCTCCACAGGGCCTCCATGTTAGTCACTCTCCAGCAATTCCAAATTGAAACAGAGCTATAGCAACTACCAAATATGTGCAGAGAGGGGAGAAAGAGAACCCACATATCAGAGAAAACTTCATCTTGCATCCACTCCCATAGGGTCCCTTTCTTCAGTTATCCCTGGTATATTTGACTGACTTGGGACTGGGTGTCCCAACAGGGTGATAGTGTGACAGTGTCGCTCTGAGTATTTTGCAGTGCAGTATTTGAAGGGTAGGAGGAGGGACTGCAAAACCACCCCACTCAGGGTTTGTCTGAAGGCTCCATCAACCATAGCGAGCCCCAGCACTGAGGCTTTTTGATATCAGGGGCATGGGTGTTGCTGGAGATTGGGTTTTGATGTTCACAGTGACAGCGCATCAGAGCAAAGCAGCAGGTGAAAATAATCCATCTTTCACTCTGTGATTTATGGATGTAATTCCTCTGGTTCGACACCAGTTGCATTAGCATCCTTGGAGCAATGTGTGAGAGATAATGGATTTTGGAGGAGGACCAGATAAATGAAAACATTTAAGTGTATACTTAATAGTTAAGCATGAACTTTTAGCACAGCATTGAAAACACAATAATCAGTAATGTTTGAGGCCTAATGAGATTGATTAAAATCTAAAGAGAATGCTGTTTAACCTTTAACAGAATATCAAACACGTCATCTCATCATAGGTACAGAATCATTAAAATTGAACCTCCATCCGTTTCTCATCAACAATAAACCCCTCCTTACCCTGAACAACCTGTGATTCCCCTCATCCTCCTTATGGCCATCCTGACGTTCATAAGTGAATCTATTGACAATTACAATTATGGAGAGTGACTGAGCTCATCCCTCAAGTTCCAGCACCTGGAACATGCAGCAGGTTCTGTAAATGGAACAATTAAGATAATTGACTGTACAAGCCCCATTAACAAAGCATGCTTTCAGCTCGGAGCTGCGATTAGATTAATTCTCATAATGGAGAAGCCCTTATTCTTCCATTGTTCTCAATTTGCCCTCTACAGTCCAGGTGCCAGTCATATCCTGTGGGTAGGGTTTCATGTTGGACTGGGATCACAATGTTTTATTGGACACTGAACATCACGACTGAAGGACAGCAGAGTCGATGTAAAGGTAACACGGAGAGGCACAGAATATGCTCACTGTCAAATCTAATATATGTGTTGAGTAAACAAATACATTTTTTAACATTACTAAAGCAACAACTGCGTGATTCTGGGTTGGATTTTTTTTTCCACAATTCAAATACTATGAATTTTAAAGTTCTATCAAGAAGTGAAAAAGCAGGCTTTCTACATGTAAGAACAGCAACAACAGTGTTGTCCTCTTTCAAGGTGAGCAACCACCCAAAGACCAAACGGATGGCAGCAATGTTGCCAAGTATGCATCCTGGGTTTCTGACGCGTTAAAATCCAAAAGGACGCAGCAAACTCACTATCGACACACCCATTTTTCCCTGTTATTGTTACATTGTGAATCTTGTTGTAAAAAATAAATAAAATAAAAAAATACCCTATCCACCTAGTCCACCGGTCAGCATTTTCTTACAGTCTGCGCAAGATACTGAGTTCATAGGGGGCTTTTATTATAATAGCGTGTGTCCTCACTTCCCTCACTAACTTCTCTTCCTTGCGTCCTAGCTCCTCCCAGCGAGGATGTGAGATAGAGAGAGAAATGCGACAAAGAGATGCAAGGACACACCTGTGTTTCTTCTAAGCTCCTCCAGAAGCCTCTTCTCTCCTCACTCCTTGTATCCTCGAGGTGCATTTAAGGTACTGGCAGATCCTCCATGATGGCCGAGGGGGAACGATTTCTGGGTCACAGGAGGAGAAAGGATGCGAGGAAGTGAAAACCACACAGGCATGGAAGTGGCAGGAATGTCAAGGTCCTGTTTGGCAAGGACACAAACACTCGAAAAAAAGCCCAAAAGACCAAACCACAAAAAGGTTTCATGCCAAAAAATAAAAGTAAAAAGGTCTACAGGTTGATGTTGCACAAAACTATATTTCCAAAACCTCACTTAAACATTTGCTGCATTTCTACTAACTATGGTAATATAACATTTCTTAGTCTGGTAAGATCTGTAGACTGCTTATCTCAGTATTGTATCATTATCAGCTTAGGGTTATCCATATCAAATAAACCTGTATTTACTTCACAAAATGTCAACCCCTGCACATTTAAATGAGTCAAATGTAATTTAGATGTTCAATATAAAATGTCACATTGTAATGTATGCCGCCTTTTATGACTGGTGACAGCTTTTCAGTCCTAATTAATAAATATACTTGTGTGAGTTAAAAGAATGATTCACCAGTAATGTAATAATAATATAGCAAACTGAATTTGCTCGTTAATCTTTAAGCAGACTGCAACACAAAGTAAATAATGCAAGGATCAAACGTGGTGGTGTATGTGGTGAGTTCCTCTATGTCTTATATGTGCATCCTGTGTTTCTAGTGATGCACTCATGTTACAAAGAGTCCGTCGTGGCCTGTGCGGGTGGGAGGTCATTATTTTAGTAATATGAACTGTGTGTGTCTGTGTGTGTATTTTACTGGGAGGGGAACTAATTCAGTCATGCTAGTTTCAATATCTTTCTTTTTGTTCAGCGTGAGACTGAGGGAAAGTGTTAAGTTACAAGCACTACACACACACCCTCTATGGGTCTCTGTGTGTTAGGCCACCCATAATATCTGCATGATAGTACAACAGTCCTACACCTTTCAAAACCACCACTTCTCAAGGCCTGGCACACATCCGTCTTATGTGGACGGAGCATTGAGGTTAGGGGGCTGAAGCTTCTGCTATTACATTTTCCTTTTCTTCAGATGTTATTCTACATAACACCGGGCTCTCTTTTCTGCGGTCAGTGCCTGTCCAATTCATTCAAGAATGATATGCATTCCTCAGCCGCTTACAACTAGTCGCACTCCAACAGCTCAGGGCCAAGCGGGACAGGTTGCACTGCCAAAGGCAAGAAGGCAAGTAAAGTGGCTGCACTTATTGGACTCTGGTTTAGTGAAAATAATGATAGAAAAAAGCCATAAAGGACACAATACCACAGTAGCAAATTATAAAACATATTACTTGGCAGAGAGGCAAGTATATTTTTTTCTTTCTGTGGAAACAAGAGTACACAGCTGCTTCAGGTTTGTCCTATTTCTGACCATCTGCAGTAAGAGCCCCTTCATGATGTCTGTAACAGAAGACAAACCAAATACCTTCTGAGTCAACACAACCCTGATCCCTCCTGCAGTTGGAAAACAAATAAACATGGGCTCACGCTAGGCAGCCCTGGCAAATCCACTCAGGAATTTCAAATACTCCCGAATTTATTTTCCATGAGGTCTTTGGAGCAATCTTTGCAATCAAAGAGGTCAATTTTGCTTGGAAAGAGAAAGATATTAGGTAAATATTTTCAGGGAAACCAGTCATATTTGAAATGGGATGGCTTCTCTCGACCCCTGCCCCTCATGTGTACACATACAGTGTACACACACACACAAACGCACGCTTTCGTTCTGAACACACACACAAAGTTGTGCTGGAGACACAGATACACACACAAACGGCTTTTCTTCAGACACAGTCCAGTTTTTTTGGACTGATTAGTGCTGCTCCCCTGCCACCAGGCCGAATGACACGCTTGTTTATTTTTCCCATGCCCACTTTAAATTCCAACATTTCCCCCCCAAGTGAAAAGGCCTGTGTGTGCCTGGCCAAGAGGACAAAAAAGGTAGGAAAATATCAACAAACAATTTACATCAGAACAAAAACAAACAAACCTAGGAGAAAGAAGCTGCTAAAGAGGTCCAAGCCTTTTTTTGCACCAGAAATCCTTCTCATGTGGCTTCAGGCAGCCTGCCAGCCAAATCTAATATGGATTTATATACAAAGAAAGTGCTTAGTTTAACATAATGAATATTTAATCATGCATGGACCCTGTAAAGCAATTTTGCAGAAATAATTGAAAGCAGACTTTGTCTCGAGGCTTGGAAAAAAAGCAACAGCTAAACTGTTGACCCAAAGGAGCCCAAAAATCTCACGCTGGATTAAATGTTTACACTGCTGGCATACACTCTGATAAATGAGGTTAGGAATCTGGGGTGGAATCAACGGGTGTTAAATCTGCTGATTCTGTCAGGGCAAGAGAACACACAGATGCCAGGCTGTGCACATAACATGTGCACTTGTTGGGCAGCTTGCACATCCCCTAGCTGTCTTTCTAAGACTTTGACTATTTCACACTGTAACTGTTTGTATAGTTCTTCATCCAGTAAGACACAAGTTAGAAAAGGAAAAAGATTGGGAAGGCAAAACCATCTGCGTGAAATTCAAATTAACCGTCTTGTGTAAGGTTCATTAAAGGCGACATTCTGTTTTTTTGTGTTATCATTGTATATTTTATTATAGCTAGTATAAACTTTTTATCTTGCTACTGAAAACATCCAGCGGTACTGCTGACGTGAGCAGTGAGACATTGACGAAAAGGAATTTACTGTGAGAGAAGGAGAAGAGCTTCAGATACTTCTTTTTCAACACTGCCTATACAGACTTATTCTAATAAAGTACACAACAAATAAAGCCAATCATTGCCTGCCAATCACGCCAAGGTCCACCAAACAAGAGAAATTACCAATTTTCAGTAGGAGAGCAAAGCTAAGTACAAGTCCATCTTATGAGCCATATTACATCATATAAAGTACTTTCTACAAGCATGACTTGAGCTATTCACTCTTTTGTAAATTATTAGCTCACATAATAGTATTAACAAAGAGACTGTGATGACAACACTGCACGGCCTCAGGCCACAATAAAAATACAAGAAATAGCTAAACTTGCATAAAAAAAAGAATGTGTGTGTGTGGGGGGGGAGCATAAGCGGATTTGAAGGAAAGTGTTCACTTATGCAAAATAAAACAGGTTATCAGGTCTATTTGGTGATTCCCTGGCACCCTTAATAAATCAGCTTAGGGTGCGGCCTAACGGCTTCATTCGCCCCACAAATCTCTGCACTGCAATAACATGCGCCAGCGAACACAGATTAATTTAATAACTCTTTAATATTCTCCATGAAAAAGAACAGGAGACCAGCGAGTCCGGAGCATATGGGGTGGGTGGGTAAAGGGGGCTATCTGTGGAATAGGATATTGCTGCAGCAACAGATTGAATATTACATAATGATGTCATTTATATTCCATTCGAAGTGCTAGCTTCCCAGACTGGGGACTCAAACAGAGCTGGGGATTTGTCTGTGATAGAGAGTAATAGGGAGAGAAAAAGTTTGTGGGTATAGACGGTACGACGAGGACGAAGGTGAGCAGAGAGTGTTACAGTGCAAAGATTGCCTGTCACACTATATCTGAATGTGTCTGACTTCAGATGTAAAAGCCTGACTATAAATGTCTGAAATATACCTATACCATATGACCAGCAACCTACCATTATAAAATCATACCTCAATACATGAGGCCTACAATCAAATAGTTTAATACTTCAAATAATGTACTTTCTTATGTACTTACTTGCTCCAAACCCACTCTAAAGCCATATTCGCACGGGACTAGTATAAGCCTTCCTGGCGACCTCTAGTAGTTTGTAATAATTAGTCTGTCGAGTTCGTCTGTGATCTTAATCCTGTGTAAATCTGCCATGTCTGAAATTTGTAAAGTAAAAATGTCATCACAAATGACCTACCATATATCGCCGAACACAGAGGTCATGCGATAACATTAGTCCAGTGCAAATCGGCATCTTGGGATCTGGGGTTGTATTTCTTTTTTTGCATGTTTTTTTGTTTTCTCTGCTCCTTTTTTCTGCTTCTTTTCCGGTCGAGAATTATGGAGGCTGTATTTGCAATTATAAATGAAAGTTCTGACAGCATTTTGGTTGTAAATTTAGGAGGCTCATCTTGCTGCACAGCATGGAGACCTGCTTTTTACAGTCTATGATGGAGACCAATTCGCAAAAAGAGCAAAACTTAACATGGAGCAGCAGGGGGAGGGGGAGAAATATGGTGCTGCACATAACAAGATGTGTACAGGTCATAGATGTATAAGATCAGAAAATTTATGATTACAGTGATCGGAGCGGTTTCTGCAGCTGTCTCAGGTGTATCAGGCTTTTATTCACCTTTCAGCACAGAGATGGTCTAATAATAAAAAATTTGCGGGCACAAACGCCATCGATATGCAGAGCCTTGACATCATATCTGAGGGATCATTACTGTAAATTCGAAGTAAAATACAGACTTTGCTTATCCATTCCAAATTGCCCTGCACAAAAAACTGAGGTGGAGGAGTAATTTCTAAATCACATGAGGTCCCATGATGATAGTGGTCCAGTGTGATTAGGGTTTATGAGTCACACAGATATTTAGCATCGATGTTCAGTGAAAACTATGGATCTCCAAATTTTCTGATTTAAAATGTTTAACTTAAACTGAAAAATTAGCAGTGCTTCTCAACCTTTTTTGGACTTGACACCTTAATATGAAGCAATATCTAACCTTGCAATCGGTTAGTGCATGTTAAAGATTAAATTAAACAGACCAGTTAATAACACAATGGATTGTCTGAGAAATGTCATAATGCTGAAAACATGGTTGTTTTCTTGGCTCATGTAAAGCTGCTGTTTAGGAGATGCCTGGTTTTCACAGGACAGCAACAACATAGTTTGCTTGACAAGGTAACAGGTCACTGCAAGCAGACCTACAAAAAAATTATGTCTGATATCTGTTTCCCATTTTTGTGCAAGATGGTAAATGTCCTGTAATAAGCAGAACAAGGCATATCAAAATGACACGACTGCATCGGAAGCAAATGTTGAACACATCAGATGGCAAAGTGGTGCACGTGGTGGAGGTGAAGCTTGGAGAGAATAAACAGAGCTTGCAGACGTTGTAATGAGAATTTGCTCCATTTGGCAGTAGCCTGCAGCAAAGGTCTCCCATCTGTTTCTTATTGGAAAGGGAGTCAACAGTTTGGAGGGGGAAGGATGAAAAGGGAAATGCAAGAATGAACAGACCACAGTGACACCTTACGGCAGCAGCTGGTAACACAGGAGAGGGTGTGGATGGATGTAGGCATGTACAGACTTCAGTTCACGATAACAAGAATCAGTGGATGAACCAATTAATTAGTGAATATAATTCAATAATTTGCATTTACTTTTAAGCTTTGTGTGTGTTACTTTGAAAAAGACAATTAAAATAGATCTCAGGGAGATGTGTATGCCAAGAGGCCCTGACATCCTAAAACATGGGTAGAATTTTCTGGTATTTTTAAGAGGAAGTGATAGATTGATATGTATGTGAGAAAGACAAACGTCCTTTCCTACTTTTTCTGAAACACATACCACAAAAGAGATTAAAAGGTGCCGACAGAATGTCTTTGAACAATCAGGGCAACTTTGCTTTTCTGTGCCTTACAACCTCTCCTTTGTCTTTGTTTGCTCATGTCTCTCATGTACATGGCCACTCCTTGTCTTCAAGTAGGACACAGCTTTCTCAAAGCAAACCGACATCATCCGACATCTACTTCAGGTTGACCTCACCCTTTAAA
The DNA here is from genome assembly GCA_031216445.1 of Lateolabrax maculatus. Lineage (NCBI taxonomy): Eukaryota > Metazoa > Chordata > Actinopteri > Acropomatiformes > Lateolabracidae > Lateolabrax > Lateolabrax maculatus. The sequence goes on from CM062198.1 coordinate 26,014,800, forward strand.
CTGAATGACTGTGGAAGAACCTGTGGAAATGTTTGTAATGTTTGATGAAAATAAATTTGAATCTCATGAAATTACAGACCTACCCCATTCTTAGTTGACGTATAATGCCATCAGAGATGCAGACAATAACTTATATAGGCTTTAGAATCTAATATTTTATATGTCTCAGGACACAATAGTCTCAGCTTTGTCCTTGTGTTCGCCTTCTCAAAACAACATGGGAGTTGGCTGACAGTGACAAAAGATTTGTTTGCATATTAAGTGACGGTCGTTTGTGCAGAAGATTAAACACTAAGGTCAATGTTGAACCTGTAAAAGCACTCGACAAAGAATGGCATTACAGTTTTTATTAATGTGTGTGTTTAAACTGGGTACACACACTCATGGTTAGTGTGTGTGTGTGTGTGTGTGTGTGTGTGTGTGTGTGTGTGTGTGTATTAAGGGGGTGTGAGAAGCTTTTAGCAAGATCAACAGGCAAAGCAGGTAAACAGGCTCAACAGTGGCTATCACTTGTGAAGGATGTTATAGCTTTACCTGGTACACAAGCCCTGCCTTTAACTTTCAAACTGTGACAGCAAAACATTAGAGGATTTTCACAGGCCACATAAAGCCTTATCTCAGCCACTGTCACAACCACACACACGCAAAAATATTCTCGGCCACAAGCTGGAGTGTACACATTTTGAGTCTGTTTTTTTTAAGTCACAGAGCGCGATATCAAATCTGCACGTGGGTCAGATACGACACTAAAAACCTCTGCTCACACAGAAACATTAGTGATTTTTATTGTTTCAACATGAACTGGCTGTTTCTCCTATCAACTCGCATGATCAACATTTCAATGCTTATTTAGGCAAGAATGATCTTTCCCTAACCTTAACCAGAGCAAACTATGGTCTCAAAGTCATGCACACTGTATGCCCACCATCCCCTTGACTGCTTCCCCACTACTCCTGTGTGGGACAAGAATGGAGCACTTCACTTCTTGCCAGTGAATGTAATCCAGGCAGCGATTGTGTTTCCTCCACGATGTATATGGCAAAACAAGTTTGTAGTCTATAAACATTATTTTTTTTGGAGACAGGGTTGCATTTTGCTGTAATTCCTCGAAATGCCATTGGTTACATTCCATCTCTGCTAAGTGCAACATTATTAACAGTCGCACATTTGTTTTACTATCACAAATGTGATAAAAATGTGTTGACATTCACTCAACAAGGTAAGATCTAAGGCAACAGGTAAGGACAACCTGAAAATGAAATGGGGAAACAAGGGAACCCAGTACAGCTTCAAACCACCATTGATAACTCTGAACACTCACACACACACACACACACACACACACACACACACACACACACACACACACACACACACACACACACACAAACGGCTGTACAAACACTGTTTGTTGACCAGGGAGGAGACACAGGAGGTAGGTGGAAAGAAGGGGGGGTTGATGTGGAAGAGGGCTGTCATACATTTTCTGAGACGATGGTGGCAGAGAGTGTAATTTATAAAGGCTGTGGGGTTAAATCAATATATTCAGCCGTGACGCCACTTTTTAATTATGGCGCAAAAAAATGGCCTTTGTTAAATACACACACAATGGCAACTGATAACAATATCTAACACACTTGCCACATCTATAGATGTTCATATCTACTTATACTACAGTATAAAGATATAAAAGGCAAAGATAAAAGAAAAATGCCCTAGTCCCAATGTCCCTTACCAGTACAAAACAATAGAGTACCTATCAGCCAGAGCTACTTAATTTAACCTCACCATTGTGTTCATGTGAGACAAAGCTAAAGCACAATACAGAATGACTGACAATACAGGATTCAAAAGAAAATCTTTCCCTCCCTAAGAGAGCTTTCAAATCCAAAACAGTCCGGCATTAAACAACACAACGAGATGTGTTGGTGTGGGCATGTTGTTACAGGTACCTATGGGACAATGAAAAAGGATCCATGAATATATTACTATGAGGCAGGATTTTACAAAAGGAAAAGTTATCAAAGCAACAATCGCTTCATACTGTGTTTCAATGATTGCAAAGTAAACAGCCAAATTATGCCATACACGTTACAAAGTAATCTCCCAGGAAAGTGCTCCTGCACGTACTTTACTGGCCATCATTCGCCGATATCGCAGCATTGTGTCACGGCAAAAGTTGAACCACTCCGTGCTGGCACCCCCACTGTGCCAAAGCAGTGTTAAAGCGCTACTGTTGGTCTCAACAAGGCCATACAGTACACCAAGCACACCAAGCATGACCAACAACTAATCAAATCTGAATGTGACCCATGGCTTCATCAGGAAACCAGATCCTTTTTTGTTCCTTGTCCGCATGCCTCCGGCTGATAACCTGTGTGTAAAGGACTCACAGAAAACCCCCTTGTAATCAAAAGTTTCTTGCCCCAGTGGCAATGGGTCTTACACACTAATCTGCCTCAAAGCAAGGTCACTGGTAGAATTTACATGCACACCTGACAACCTAGTTAACTGGCAGTCCCTAAAGCAAAACCAAGGAGCTGATCATTGATTTTAGAAAAAAAGGAGGACAGACTCCCCTGTTTACATAAATGGAGCTGAGGTGTAGCTGGTGAACAGTTTTAGGTTCCTGGGAATCAGCATCACAGAAAACCTGTCGCGGTCCACTCACATCTCCATGCTGGTTAAGAAAACTAGGAAACTGATGTATTGCTTAAGGAAACTTAAGAAAGCTAAACTCCCATGTCAAGTTCTTGCCAACTTTTACAGCAAATGCAATAGAAAGCATCCTGACTGAAAACATCACAAACTGGCATGGTATGTGCACAACCCAGGACAGGACGGCTCTGCAGTGGGTGATTAAAACCACCTAGTTCATCACTGGCACCCATCTACAGAGCATCAGTGATATCAGTGAGGCGAGGTGTCTACGCAGAACCCAAATGATATTAAAAGGACCATACCCACCTCAGCAACAGACTGCTGCAGTCTGGCATGAAATACAGAGGTATTTGCTGTCGTACCACCAGACTACAGAGCGGCTTCTTTTGTCAGGCTGTAAGACTCCTTAATTCATCCTCCACACTACAACTTGCATTTCGTTGTGCAACCCTGTGTTGTAGAATGACAAATAAATGAACCTTGTACCTTGTCAAATGTAGTCAAATTTGCCAAACACTATAATATTATACAACTATATGCCATTATGGTTGCATTGGTTTTAAAACTTTAAACTAAACTGCGGTCAGTTTGCTTATTATACAGCGTGAAATTATTATTTTCTTTTTGAATATTTTAGTTTAAGGGTGGACAACTGATTTCTGGACCCTTTGCAAAAGCAGTCTTTAACAGCCTAACACTTAAAAACCATTCAAAATACTGAATATGTACCAAAGCAGTCCCATCTAAACACGGCTGAACAAATGTTAAATCTTACATACACCTATGGCCTCAAAAAACACAGTGGTTTCTGTCTGACTGCCTGTGTTTATTAAGCCTATAATATGAAATCAGCTCCTTCTGATACTACAGTTATAAATTACTAAATTAGGTAAACTGCAAGTGATTGTAGTAAAATATAAAAATAAAAACCTAGTGTATCTGTATGTACTCACCTTGTCAGCTGTCTCTGTTTCTGAAGGCCCTGTGTGTCAAAACACTGTTCCCTTGGCCTGAAAGTAGACATAATAATCTCATATAAACTTTTAAAACATTACATTTATCCTTCTCAAGCCACATTTTGTGGCATCAGCACTCACAGAGTAACCACACTGTTGAGGTCTCAGTCCAAACACAGAGTCAGACTAAAAACTTACAGTTTATTACCAAGAATGTTCATTAAATATCCTCGAATCACTGAAATAAAAGTGTGGGGGAAAAAAAGCAAACTAGTTAACTAGATATATAACCAATGAGTGAACTACAGTAACTCCTCGTTAACCCACCGACAAAGATCACCAGCTAAGGTCAGTTAACGTTGCGTTGACGCAGTGAACCGTTAACGTCGCATGAACCCGCTCACCTTTACTCTGACAGAAACGTGTGGTTTGTTTCTCTCCTGGTCTCCGTCGTCGTCTCCCTCACGTCCTCTCTTTCAGTAACCTGAGTTTAGTTGAAAGTTTGAAGAAGTCAGTTGTGTTTGAAGAGATGTTGGCAGTAATCAGAGGAGTGCAGGTGCGGACGAAACCATCTGCGGTAACCATGGTGATCGATACCCCCCGGGGAAATTTAGGATTTTGCTTTTGAAATTAATTAAGTAACTTTAAAGCTTGTGTCACGTCAGAAATACTGTTTTTTGAAGTGCTCGTCTCAAATTCAAAGGGAAATTCAAAACACTGCTGTTGCCATAGTTGCCAGGTTGATTTCAGGTTAGTGAGTGGGCCTCAGTAAGTTCAAAGTTAGTGTAACACAAACTGATGGCCATAACATAACCCTGTCCTCACATCGTCCAGGGGATTTCAGTGTGTCTGTGTTGAGACAAATTGGAGGAAAACCTTCAAATGGGAATTTACACAAAATACCTTTTTTACTACCTCCACTCTATTTTATCATCGCTGATTTTAAATCATGCACCAGTTCTTTTGTCTTTTCCAAAGAACTGTACACAATGTTATGATCGTAAAGCAAAGCAGAAGCAAAGATTTTTGGTGCACAATGCACAATAATGTGAAAATGAGTCCTATTTAATCCCAACTGATGGTTTTCTTTCCTACAGTTAAACCCTCAAGCGGATAATCCACCCTATTATTGAAGTCAACCGGTATTTCAGATATTTCAACAGGTGTGACAGAAAGTGTAGCCATACGCGTACTAATTATAACTCATAGAAAACAAGTCTGATTTTTTTTTCATCACAAAATGCATATTTAGCCTCTCACATCTCAACCTTTACTGAACAGCATGCTTGTTTTTCCACCTTTCTGTTTACTTGTACATCAACATATCTTTGTGTGTGTGTGTGAGTGTGTGCACTGCGTATCCACCTCATGTTTGCGTAAAGAAAAATTTCCCTGAAAGTAAAAGCCTCAAACATCAAATACAGTGTTTTGTAATGTCTCACTTTCACACTCGGCGGTAAACAAAAAGGTGACCGATCTAATACAATGTACCAAAGCAAACACAGAGTCCACAGTGGATAAGAGGAGCCGTGTTTAAGCAGCCATTAGCGAGTGTTTGAGTTAAAGAAGCCATTTAGTAAAGCAGTGCTGTCATGTGATGTTTGCTCCGACACTGCTTAAAGCCTGGCTAGTTAAACAGGCAGGGAAGGAAGGGTCAATATTTTCACAGGCAAGCCTGGAGACCAGACAGAGGGGTTGAGATTGGCTGAGCCGTTTCCCACATTCTTACCACTTCCAACTGGTGCTCAAGCTGGTTGGACCACAAGACAGCATGGACATCCTGTGGACAACAGACGTCACCACAGGATGAAATGACCAGCTAATATTTGGACATTTATGGTTTTTACAGTGGTATGATAAAAGCCCTGTTAGCAGACCGTGAGCCAAGGCTATTTATCAAACACTTGTCTAAAGCTGTACAAGTCTAAATGTACAGTCCTGTCAAGATATTAGAATACAGCATTTCATTTTTAGGTATTAATTGGTTTTATTTGGTATGTTTGTTTAAAAATTGGGCCGAAAATGAATTATGTCAATATCACAGTCTACACTAAAATACAATGCCATTGCAAAGGACAGAAAACCCAAGAAAGATCTTTTTTTAAAGTAATAAATACTATAAATAAATACTATATTATCCACTCAATATTTATTCTGGCATATACTCTTTGCACTAACACCCATTCTTGCAATGTTGGTATGACTTCATGCCAATATATAAAGTGTCAAACAAACCAGGTGCTTATTATTTAAAATCTGTGATTTTCTCACCTTTAAAAAGAGAAGAAAGCACGTTTAAGTAAGCAGATATAGTGTGTGTGTGTGTGACTTCATTTTCAGTGGCCTCTAAATAGAAAAAAAACAGCTCATATTTGATCAACCAGCTCCAGTAACCTAATTGCCTAAAATAGTCAATTAGCCAAGTGCACATCGCCCATTACTACGCATACTTTTCAGCTTCATTTGCTGTGAAGTGAAAATGCTGCAATTTCAATCTTAGGGAGACATTAATGACAGCTCATCATCCAGGCAGAAAAGTAGTTCAGCAAATCAGTGACCTCATCATCCTGGTTGTCCAGGCATTCACTGTGAAATGATACCAATGAGGCAGAAAGGCATCCTGGGAAACACAAGCTGTCAGTGGCAGTGACTGAGTACGCAGCATTACACCCCCATAAATGGATGACTGTCAAACTCATTACATTACAAGGTCACTTCAGGTCTGGAAAGTAACTTGTAGAAAGAAAAGTGGATTATAAGGATTCGTTTTTTTTTTTAAGCGATGATAAATAATCACATCAGATTTGGCCTCAACCAGATTCAAGCCCAAATCTAAAAAAGGTATTTAAAGCAGATCTGAAGCACATATTCCTCAGTAATCTGCATTTAGAAATATGTGCTTCCTAAAGGTATTTAGTTCCACCTGCTGTTCACATTGTAAACTACAACTTTTCATTCTACTCCGCGGAGTGTGTGCATTGGCAATCAGTTTTACCTGACAGGACAGTGGATTTCACATATTAATGTTAATAAACTCACTGAATATATACCACACTGCTCCTTTCAGGGCAATAACATCCATAAAAGCTGCAAACAGCTTAAAAAATTAACTGTGGAATGTGAAGTTGGTACAAAGGTATATTTAAATGACCTCTTATTTCTAACTTTTATTGTTCAGAATTAGCACTTTGTACGGACGGAGAAGCTGAAGCTACAGCAATCTGTCATCCAGAATTTGTTCCCAACGCTGACATCCTCAAAGCATTTGAAACATGTTGGTGGAATTTTACAAAACCAGAGTGCAAGCAGAGAGATCGAGTCCACAGGGTTTAGCAGTGGTGAGAAAAAAAAAAAAAAAAGAAACGCACAGACTTGCTAGTGTGCGCTTCTACCTGGTTGTGTCGTTTGGTTTGACATTTCTCACCTGTTGACAGGCCAAAAATGTTGCACAAACAGGCATAAAGTGTCCACTTGTCAGCAAGCACACGGTGTGCTTAGCCTTTGACTTCAGGCTGAGTGGGTCATTGTGGCTTTGACAAATAGAAGGAGGAAATGTGTGTTTGACCTCCAGCTTGAGGAGTTTAGTCTCTGTTTGCACAACTTGCTGACAGGAAGCCCTCTTGCCATTAAGATGCATTAAAAAAGGTATAATTTCCAAAACAAAACCACGTGTGACATTAATTGATTCATGCTATCCAACATCGTCAGAATTTATATTAAATAAAGTGTTTCTAAAAATACGTTTTTTTTCATTTAGTGAAAGTAAAAACATTAAACAAAATGCGTTGCCTTTATTTCAAATTTAAATCAAATACGTTGAGAACCATCAAATACTGAATCTTACTTTTGAAGCAGCTGTAAATTAACTGAAACAAACCCTCACAGCTTGGTAAAAGAATAAAAGAATAATAAATAAAAAAACATGTCTTTTGGATATGTTCAGGGTGTTAAAAATTGAGACTTTAACCTTACTGTCCTCATGGAATAAGAAATCATCATGACAAGACTTTGGGTTTGAATAAATTTAATGCCACCAGAAAAAGCATCATAATACTTATTTACAGTTAGCCAAGGATTGATTTCAGCAAAACATACTTCACAACTCTATATTTACAGCTGAAGTTCTTCACCTAGCAATCCTAAAACAACTATGTTCTGTAATCTATTTTTTTTATAAATCAGCCATATGCTCAGTATAACATCCAATAAATGAATAATCCTTGAAAAAAATATGCAAGCAATGACACTACAAAGTAAAAAAAAAAGAACACTTTCTATTGCTCTAAAGCGCAAATATTCTAATCTTTGGGTGGCAGTAAGAGGCAGTGAAAAAGATTAAGTAATAAAACATTAAATTTATCACATAATATTCATATTGGGCTACTTGATATGTCCAAGTCTCGAAGTAGTAATAATTCTAGCACTCAAAAAGGAAAAAGCTCACTAATCCATTTATAATTGAAATATTCTACATTGTTTAATCAAACTAATTTGGCTATGATTACATTATAATTGCACCTTATAATTTGTAATACGATCTGTTATGCTAAAAAAATTCACTGACTCTCAAAAAGGATGCATAGTTTCACAAGGTGGTCCCCTTCGCTGTTTCCGACTAGTCAGAATCTTCCATGTTTTCAAGAAGAAAAAAAGTTCCTTCATATGTACAGCGATTTAAGGCTTTCTGCGTCTAGAAGAAAGAAAACAAAACCGTACATATAACTCTATTATCAACACCAAGGCAACAGCCAGAATATGGTAAACAGTTCATACACACAAACAGACATGCTTTTATTTACTTACTTTTGATACACATAGCTTGAACTTGTGCTTGCCACTGGAGCCTTATGGGAGGAAAAGGTTGAAAAAGATTGACACATAAATTAGGGTAACTGCACACACACAATTAAATTATCCAACTCTTTAAAAAAATTTTTGGCTAAAGGTCCTAATAATTGATGCCTGAATATTTGAAGAAGATTATTACAAATGATATGTTAATTGCACAATAAAATGACTAGAAAGCAAAAGCATAGTTTAAACATTTTATATTTTTGTTGTATTTTTAGTTTAATTAAATAAGAGCTTACCCTGTTTTCTATGTCCTCCATTTGAGATGGTCCTTCTCCAGACCCCGAACGCCTCTTGCGACTGAAACAAAGAAGGGGTTTTTGTCAGTTCTCTGGACAAAACATCTAAAAAGCATTCACCCAACCTGAACTCCATTTTACAAAATGTCACTCACAATAGATGTAATTAGAATGTGTTGACATTTATCGCAAACCTTTTATTTCCACTAGTCTTTGAGAGGGAGAGAAACAGATAAACAATCCTTTCTCCAGTTTCCCTCATTAGTGTATTTTTAGTGTGAAGACTGTTTGTGCCATGTGTGAAACTTTTTACAAATATAAGAACAAAATGTTTTTCCCCTATAAGTGCATTTCCATCAATTTGTTTTTATGCACATCAAACTGTATGAGACACAGTCCTGCTAAAAGCCACTCTACTGGCTCTGTGGCAGAGCTGTCAATGGTTCTTTGGTCTTAATTTTAATCATCCCCTGACTTCCTCATGCAAAAACACTACTCTGTATTAATGTGTAAAATATGAAAGATCCTGCTGCAAGGGCTAAAAGTATGTGGCACCTAAATACATTTTTATATTCTATTAATTCTAAAATAAAATATACACAGTACTTTTAACTCTTAACTTTTAACGTTTTAAGATATGGTTAGACCTGACATCTTCACATGATGCTGTCAAATATACTAAAACTGGGCTTATGGCAAGCATTTAGGAACAGTATTAATAACTGTTTTATGTTGCTATATTATAGATAATGTCATATTGCTCTGTACACGAACATAAAGAAATATTACAACCTATAGTACTTGGGCACATGCTGTACCTTTGTGGTGTTGAGCACTCTTGTTTTAGTGTCTCAATATCAGTAAACTGCACAGCTTGTCCACCGCCCCTGGTCCTAAAAACGTTGCCCTGAGGAAGTTTAAAAACAGAAAAAAGAAGCCTCAAAACAAATATCAAAAAAAGGTGAATGCAGGAAGCAGCAAATACTCACAATCAACAGCGAAAAAAGGTAGCACTGTCCCGTTAATATCTAAAACAGGGCCCCAATGTGAAGTCAAACAGAATATGGTCAAGTCAAAATCAAATTCATGCAAGATTTAAAATAATCAAAAAAGTCTCAAATTAAGCAATTATGTAATTTTACCTTGATCAATTTGGTCTCGATCTCCCCGTCTGAGTCAAGCTCTTGATGTCTAAGCACATACTTGTGGCATTTGGACAGAGCTTTCTCGTTCGGGATCGACACCTTGATTGCATTGGGTATGATTGGCTGCATGACAGTGTCTAGGTCCAAATTAGAAGGTGGTTTGTGGTCTACCCATTTCTCCCCACCCGCAGAGTGTGAGCGCCTGTGCGTTGGACGAACTGGAGCGGCCGTCTGATGATCCCAGTGCGAGAAAGACAAACCAGGACATTATTCACATGTGACACCAGCAGGGACCATTGGGGGTTAGTAGTGGAGGTTGATCATTACAGGGTGTTCGCTTGTATTGAAAATAAATGTACTACTGGAAGTCCAAGAGGGTGTTCAATGTTTTTACATTCCAACAGAAAAAGTATTTCCAAGGTACTGTAACCGCTCACATGTAGACTCAAATCAGCCTCAACACAAACAATATTTTGTCCTTCCAGCATACATATTTTCATTAAGTAACTAAAGCACATACACAACATGCAAAGCAGCTCAAAAGTAGTGTGGAAATGGGTCTAGCAATTAAGATTACATGCGAATGGAATACAGATGTGGTTTAAAGATCAGATGTGATCAAAAGGACAGGTGACAGATAAAGGGTTTTAACATATCTTTGTTTTTAAAATGACAACTGATACAGTGAAGTTTAGACATAAGACTATATTTTACAATTATGAGGTTTCTGTTTTGGTCCCAACATACTGAGCAAGCCAATGGGGAACTCCACTATTACTTGGTGCTTCTAATTTAAAGTTTTGTATGAATGGAAAATTTCTACATGGCATTGGTTAAAGACGCTGTTTCGTTTCACTTCACTCAGTCATTATTTGCATTGCTGGAAAAAAAACAAATAAATGTTGGCAGCAATTCAGAACTCTGGAATAAGTTCAAAAACCAAAGCCAACCTTGACTAAAAGACAGAACCGTTGCACATTTAGTAAGGACCCAAGTACCTTTGCATGGAGTAGCAGCTTTAGGTGGTTTGGTCCCCATATGTACAGTCAAACATACATTTTTTGATTATAGCAAAAGTTAAAAGTGGGACACTCAAGATATTTGGGCAAGCTGAGTACACCCAAAATCATCATGTTAAGTGCCACCTCAGATCACTCCATACACAGACTAACCAACCCTACAACTGCAGTTGTATATTAAGTCCAATGATTTTTTTTTTGGTCTACTTTTTAATGAATATCTGATTAATAATGTGCAATGCTGCTGCTAATATGTGACAGTGTTCTTTGGATAAACAGTGTCTTATTGTGTTTATTTTAGTGGTGATTTTTTGTCATTTTGAGAGGTGCTACTGAAATGTGTGTGATGATACAGTACAAGGAAAAAGCAATTCTAGAAAGCAACAGGCAACAGAAAAAACTACAAACATGATACTACTCATTTGGCTTAAGAGAAACACCAGTCTACACTGATGCAGTGCTTCTACTTGATGCATTTCTAAACAAGCAGACATCTACTGATAACATTACCGGTGCAGTTCTGAACCAAGGCAAGGCTTAAACTACAAGGATCAAGGGTTAAAACTAAACATAATCTTAAGGACATCTAGGTTCCAACACACACTAACCCTTGTGCCTGCCTCTAGGTCAAGCCCATAGACAAGAGGTGTGTCTGGGGCCTCAGTGTCTGGGGCCCAGCGCTGGCCTCTCCTGCGACCCACACTGCTGGTGCTGTGGCATGGGGCGGGAGTCCGGCTCCTGTACTGGGGAGTCCCAGGGTGCCTAGCCTGGCTGCTTGAGTCTACAGGGAACCTCTGCTCCCACACAGAGATGCAGGAAGATACTGAAGGATAGGCTGAAGAGGAAGTGGGGCAAGGGTCCTGAACTGCCCTAACATTGGCACGATTTTGGTGGGAAGGAGTTTGGCTGAAGTCCTGAAAAAGTGACGAGGGAGTGGGGCCAAGCATTGTGGATGTTAGGGGCTCCAGATGAACACAACAGGGTAACATAGAGAAGAAGCTGCCGTGTACAGTAAGCATAAAAACCTTACAATTCATGTTTAAGATGATCACAGAAATAATTAGTAGCATGCACAATTTCCATGGTAAATTAAGTTTCATAAAAGAGTGATGAAGTGCACTGATGGATCGGGCAATATTACAGAGTAAATAACTCACAGAAAGCGGTGATGGTGAGGCGGACCTCTTCTGGCCGACGTTGCGATCTCTCTCCCTTGTGGGCCTCTCAGGCTTCTCAGGGCGCTCAGTGGGACAGCTGCTGCCATTGCTGCTGCTGCTGCTCTCTGTAACTATGGCCTTGAGCTGCTTCAACTTTTCATCCTTCACCCACAACTTGTTTTGCATCTCCAGCTGCTTGGCGTTCACTCGCCTCTCCTAATTAGAAAACAACAGTGGGAAGCAACTGAAAGTCATCATTTAATCCTATATGACAAAATTCTCTGGGCGTATTGTGGATCACATTTCTCATTTATAAATAAATGTTGAGTAAGTCTTTTACCATCCACAATGTTACTGTACTGCAGATGGTATATGAATTCTACCTGATGAAGGTTTGAAGAACTTCATAAAGTAAATAAAGTATAGAGTATAAGTGATTATCAGGTTGGCTACAACCAAAATCTGTCGAAGCTCCACAGCTTTTGTTTTACATAAAAAATATAAACATGATACTTGTATGTTTTTAAGGATGCACGATATATTGGTGGCCAATATATCATTGACCATTAAGCATAAAAAATGTAATTATTGTTTTGATAAAATGACTTTCAGCCGATAAGTACTTCCGATAATGCAGAGCCTTGGCTGAGGACTAGGGATGCAACTTTCTCTTTCCCCCCTCTCCTCTGACAGGAGAGCATAGAGGCCACAACAGAAAGAATGAAACGTACTTACGTTATATATTACTCGAGTCAGACTTTAGGTTTGATTTCATTTGAGTTAACGACAATGCTCGTTATCCTTTTATGCAAGAAAACACTGGTTGAACGAGCAGTACGTACATTTGTAGACAAGCTCTGCCTGTAATCAACTTGCTTTCCCCCCAAACATACATATACAGCACCATAGATGTTAATTATTGACAAGTATGTGCAAGCCCTCAATATACAAACCAAACGTTACCAATGGGATACAGTCAATAATTCCACTTACACACTCCTTCTCCCACTTGAGTTTGGTATCTGTCACCATGCCCTGCATGCGCTGCTCCATGCGCCTCCTCTCTGACAGCTCTCTCTGTAGCCTTTGCTCTCGGGTCTCGAGCTCACTGCGAAGGGAGCGCTTGTCCTGCTCATACATGTCGGTTGTCTTCTGCAGGATATCAACCTGAAGGTAGTGCGAGGAAAAAAGTGAATCCTTACTTTTATAAGCATGTTTAAAATGTTGCAAACCAAACAAAAAAAGAGTAGAAGAAGAGTTTTGTAAGTGAAGGAGACAACACCTTGTATTCCAGCGTTTTGGATTTTTTCTCTAATCGTTCTAACTCCATCCTCTGGTTGATGATGACCTTGTCTTTTTCGCTTAGTTTGCTTCGCTGATCATTGAGGAAGGTCTCCTTTGCATTGAGCTGACTGTCAAACTGCTGAAACATGGACTTCAGTGTATTGGCTGTAGGAGAAAAACACATTAATGTAAGTTGGTAACCATTTAGACTGTTAAGGGGTTTTTAAACTTAACTTCTAAAGTTACAGTGTTGCAATAAATACATTCTGTGACCAAAAACATCTCATGTCCCCATACGGTGACTAACTCAGAATAGGGGGTCATCTGTCACGCTGAATAACTGAATGCATCATTGTTCTACAAAATAAATTAATTCACTGCTGCCTAAAAGCAGCAACAGACTAGGCTATCTATTCACCAGATAATTATTTGTGGTCTAGAAAATGAGCCTGTACCAGTTTGGTTGAACTGCTCTGTCATCATTTGACGGATACGATGCCTCCTTTCCAGGACCTCAATCAGGCGGGGCAACGTCTGATCATCAGATGGGTCCACCACCTCACAGGGAGGCAGGACGGGAAGGCTTTCGATGAGATGATTCAACAGACCTGGGTTATCTACCGTGTAAATAAGAATAAGTCAAAATCCTGAAATGCATATCTGACATGTAAGAATACATCACGACATTAACACAATGAGATATATTAGTACAGAATTGAGGGTGATTTACCACCATTACTGGGAGGTCCTCGCTCTTCCAGGCGATGTGACAGCTCATCTCTGAAAACCTGGTTTCTGTGTCTGCGTCCTGCAGCAAGGCCACAGATTGGTCGGTCTACCGGCCGCGCCACCTCCACCTCCTGGGTCATCTCTGCAAAGCGCATCACCAGCTGCAGCACACACAATGGAATACTATTAGAAATCCACTGCCTATTTTCCTTAATGCACCAAGCAGTGCTCCAAAAATAAAACTGTGAAATTTGTTGAGTCAACATTAAACTTGGAGGAAATCTGTATAAACCATCATCAAATTTATTCTGAAACACAAATACGCTTACCATAGTTTCGTCATAGTCATCAGCCTTTGGATTGACACACACAATCATTCTGACCTTTCCTTCTCCATCAAAGTAGTTTTTAAACAGATGTGTAACTTTAGAGTCCCTGTATGGCACCATCTGGAAGAAAATAAAAGCTCTGTGAAATGCACCTACTAGAAAGTTACAAATGATAAGAACTAAAAATTACCAAAATTATTTTACATAGAAATAAAACAGTGAAACAGTCAAAATGATGTCACAAAACAATGATACAATGTTGAACAGATGATAAAATACCAACCTTATTAGTTCCACACATCTGGTTTTCACGCAGGACTTCCATACACGTGCGCAGTGTCATCAAGGACTGGTTAATGTTACCTGTAAATGAGACATAACTAGAGACGTTTGGTGTCGGAACAAACATTACTAAATACACTGACAACATGCAGATACACAGAAAATGCCTCACAGAGTAAGGAATGAACTGACCTGCTTCACGGAGACGGCTTCCCTCTGCTCTGGTTCTACTGGTGCGTTCACTGCCTGCTAAGTCAACCAGACACAGCTGGCTCACATTCACCTGGTTTTTGTCCTGTAATTTAATAATACGGTATTAGTGTCATAAAACATCAGCTGAAATCCTTCATGACACATAATAATATGCACTTATTTGGACCATCTTAACTGAAAATCAGGAAAGATTCACCGGCTTTCTTTAAAACAACATTTATCATAAAAACAAACTGATTACAAATTTTTACGTACAGAAACAAAATGAAAAATATCTATCAATGTGTAACTCTAGGGTTGCATGTCACCTGTAGAATGTGGTCCCCATCAGCATCAAGTGGTGCCTGGGCCAGCTTCACCGTGAACACACTGTGGGAGCGACTGGATTCACGGTTGAGTTGAGTGTTGGCTATCCTCCTTTTCTTTTGTCCTGTAGACAAATATAGTACAATGTGTGACATTAACAACAGCAATAACAGTACAGGTCAAATAACTTAATCATAAAGTCAACCGATTTATTGCTTTGTCCAATTATTCCTACTGATCTGATTGGTAAACTGAATATGAATTCTGATGAAAGCCACTGAAAGCTATAACTCAAACAGCCCTGCTATATCTCAGCAGTGTCAGCTCAGTTCAACATTGCAGTGCCAAACTTTGCAATTCAAATTGGCCGGTGTGTTAGCGGAACACACATAATAACATAAAATATAATACAACGTAACTATAAGAGGTTATCATTACCACTCACCTTTCCAAAAGACTTCAAAAGCCTCCTCTGTAGATTTTACCTCGACTTCTGTGCAGCCAGCCACATACATGTTATGATTTTGATCTTCACGGAGAATCTTGGATTGAGGTGGTCTAAAAACAATAATGAAAAGAATCAACATACACCAACATTGACTACGTTTACATGCACTAAATTTCACTATTATTCCGAATATGACAATATTCTTATTTAGGCCTTATTCTGAATGTAGCATTTTCTGATTAAGACATGTGGGATACGCCAGTATTATCCAAGTTTTAGGAGCATTCTTCGGACATGTGGATAGCACATTCAGAATATGCATCTCAATTGGGGTTTTTACAGCAGTTTGCAACACACTACGGCCTCTTGCCTGTTTACAGTCACCTCTGTGTGTTGTAAACTAACCAACAGTTTAAAAGGCTGTGGTAGAGATGTATGCCAAGAAGAAAGGCCCACATTTCTGGTCGGAAGGAGAAACCTACTTTACAGCTTTACACCTACTTGTAAACATTTTGAAAGACTTTGATATAAAATGTACGCCATTTGGGCATTTTTATGTTAGTCAGAGTATGCACGGCTGCATGTAAACAGGAATATTAATTTTCATTAGCCATGTAAACAGCTTGGTGGGAATATTGTCTTTTTCGGTATAAGGGCTAAACCGGAATATTCTGTGCATGTAAATGTAGTCAGTATAACACAATGATGTGTTTCTTTAGTCAGATAAGCAACAAAAGGTAAAATGACAAATACTTGATGTTAATGTCGACAATAACATAAAAATACAATCTAGGGAGACATACAAAATACATTCAGGGGTATAGGCACATGCACATTGGGTTTGCACACAAGCTTGAGCCATTCAGGGATGTCAGGGAATCACTCGTTGAAGACAACAACCAAGCTACGCCTACGCTATTTACAGGGCTTTGGATTAATGGGGTGGAAATGCACTGACGACCTATGGGACACATCGGCTACAGCCAAGCTACAACTATGAATAAACAGAGTACTGTGTAATGTACTTTACACATACATGAACTCATTGTTCCGTACAGGCGTGCCTCCACCGAGCCACCTAACAAAAACAGGATTTTTAAGAGTGCATCTTGTCAACATAGAACTACAGAGCAAAAAAAATCTGTCTCAATTTATTAAACATGGAACACAGTCAAAGTGGTTGTAATGCAGACCCGTGGTTGCACAACTACTAGAAAAAACATTTGCAGTGCACATTAGAAGGGTGTAACTGTGTGGGTGCAGGTGGGTAGCTGTGCAACTCTGCAAGTTTGTGAACAGAGCCATCTCATACATAAATAGCACCACAAAAAACCTGGATACAAATGAGCTTTGTGCAGACAAACCTTGAATATGTTGTTGTGTTTCAAGAAGCACACTGTAATTAAAAATTCTGTTTCTTACTTTGGTCTGATTGGGTCAAACGGAGCATCTTCGAGGAGGTCGTAGATATAGTTATTGTAGACCTCGATGTAGGACACAAAAACGGTGTAACAACAGTCTTCATCCACATTTTCAGATTTACATGCCTCCTCTGAGCTGATCATATCAGCAAACTCTGGGTCAGCCTTTTGCCTAAAAAGGATAAACCAAAAGAAAAGCAACATGATTAACGCAGTCAAAATGTACTTTAAACTCAGTTCTTTCCAATTTTATCAGTACTTGTGAACACCATAAATAGTATAGAAAGTAAAAAGCAAATTAAAATGACTTATAGCTACCTGGAAGACGGCGTTTTGGGCACTGACTGCTGACTGTCTCGCTTCTGTCTCTCCAGGAGAGCATCAACTTGACCCTGGATCTCCATCCCGTTCTTGTCATCTGGTTTAAACACCTGATGAAGATTTCAAACATTTCAAGTAAATGTCCCGCATCTCTCCAAAAATGAGACCAACTACACAAAACATTAAATGATTGAAAGCCTTACAAATCTTTTGGCCTGAAAGGGGCCAATGCTGTTGAAGAGCATGTCTAGAGAACGGGGGAGGAGTCCACCTTCCCCAGGTGAGCCAGTCATGGTGAAGGTCTTACCACTTCCAGTAACACCATACGTAAATAGCAGACCTATGAAAACAGGATAAAACAATAACATAACCACTTTTCACAGAGATATTTAGGGCTGATGTTGGCAATATATATGATGTTGGTCACCTAAAACTCTTTTATCTGACCAACAGTCCAAAACATATTGTTTTGGAATTTAAAAATCACATAAAAACAGAGAAAAACTGCTAATCTTCACATTTGTGAACCTGGAATTTGCAAATGTTTAACATTTCAGGTTCTCAGTTTGTTGTAGGTACCTTATATCCAACTTGGCTGCCTGTCTTCGTCCATCCCTCCCCCATGCAACCAAAGTCTCTTTTTTTCTTGATAAACTTCAATTATGTTTTCAACTATTGTTCTGTTGATCAACTAATCCTTTCAGCACTAGAGACAATAATCAATTTACAGGATTCTGCACAGTGTACATTATATATTTCATGCCTTGAAAAAATAAAACTTCAGCCCACTTACCATTTTTACAGTGAATGAGGTCATCTATCAGTGGCTTGGCAACATCCTCAAACAGCTCCATTTGAGTGGTATTAATACCAAATACTTTTTTAAAGCAGTACTGTGTCTAAAGGATAAACAAAGAAAAAACATACAGTACATGTGAATGGCATTCAGCATTGAGTGAGATGGAGGGAACAAAAACAAATATAAATGGTCAATTTGCTTTACATGCTCAGATAACTTGCCAAGCACAGAGGGCTGCAACACACTTACCTCTTTGTATTCCCCATTGCGGTTGGCTTTAAGGCCATCAGGAGCATGTAGCTGAATAGTGGAGCTGCTGATCATCTCAACACAACATTCTTCATCTCCTGTTCCAAGAGGACGTATACGACAGTATACCTACAAAGATGAATGGGTAAATGAGGCATCAGCTGGAAGAACAACAGATTCAGATAAACCTCATTTGAAGGCAGTTTCTCGTCAGTCACTAATTTGGTGTTAGTAGCGGCTGTGGTGTGGTATTGTTCCAGTTTTAGGAATAACAAAGTAAGCGGTGTTCACTTACTCCAACAGGATCTTTCTCTATGTTGGATGCCTTTTTTGGGCCAGGCCTCCGAGGAGTCTTCCCTTTGCTGTAAGGGATACAAGCAATACAGAATCAATGTCATTATTGTTAGACACATGACTAGTTAGTAATTCAGATAATTCACCAAAGTAACTTACACTACATGGCCAAAAGTATGTGGACACCTGAAAGTTGCCAGGCTCACACACTGAGGTCCCATTCATCACCAAGGTGTTGGGTGGGCTCTGTGCAAGCCAGTCAAGCTCTTCCACACCAAACTCAGAAAACAATCTCTCTATATAGCCTTGTGTATTGTCATGTAGAAACAGAAAGGGCTTTCCACAGTCTTAATTAGCCTTTAATTTTACGATTCACCTTTACTCGAACTGAGGGGCCAAGGCCGAACCATGGAAGATACCAACCCAGGACAATACGCAGGTATGTGGTGAGCAAAAGTGACTCCATACTTTTGGCCATTTTGTATAATATTCTTCTGATTTATCCCTAAAGAGAGTAACTTCTTATCCCTGAACCCTGAACCTGCTCACGACAATTCACAGGTAACAAACGTATGAACTTGACATCAACGTAACCCCACATTTCACCACGTTATCGTTAAACTAACCGAAGTCGGATTAATGTTTTGTTTTAGCCGTACACACGGAGAATTAACGCAGTGATAGTGTTAGTTTAGAAGTGAATGATGATGATGATGATGATGATATTAACGTTAACAGGCTGCAGCTACGTGCTAACACCAGGAGGCTAATCCTCATTATCCCGACTAACGTTACTCATCAACCGCCGGCTCTTCACAAAAGTTACCGGGACCATTTCTGCCGTAACACAGACTGTTAGCCGCCTGTGGATCTAAACGTAGATACAAGCCGGTAACACTCACCCTGGTCTCTGCATTGTTTGTGTTGTTCTTCTCTCCACTGAACACAAGAGCGCTTCTTCTCGATTTGAAAAATTCGCTCTTGTGAAACGTTTTTCCGAGTGTCGGATATTTCAGCCAATCACAGCGCAGACACGGCGTCCGGCAGCGGAAGTCCCGCCTACACTGTCTAACCTCCTTACGTGATTGGCTGACTCGAAATTTTTACCTTGGCTATATCCGGTTGGGTATGTTTTGTCTCTGGTTTTTGGTAAATAAAGTAAAGTTTTTGGGTCATTTTTTACTATTTCTGTGCTTCACTGGCTGAGTAGACCTAAACGAACAAACAATGTTTAATTTGAGTGTGAAAGTTAGAAGAAAGAATCAGAATCAGCTTTATTGGCCATGTATGTGTACACACTCAAGGAATACAGCTTAAAACAAGTACAATAAAGGTAAACATAAACATTCACACAGATATAAATAAATATAAATATTTAAAAGCATAAAACAAACAAACAACAATGACATTTGAAAACATTAGACAATAATGTAGTGGTGCAGAGTGCAAAGATGCTGGAATAAAGATGGAGTTATTAAAGTGACTTACTTTACATTCATGAGGTGGGTGGATATGACAGTATATACAGTGTGGTTGCATTTTTATTTCACAATAATGATATATATATGTGCATTTAAACTACAAAATATAATTTTGAATTTGTAGGTACAGTAGATGTTTAGTGTTACAGATTTATTGCACGGAGACCGATTTTAGTGTTCATGATCTTTGATAAAATACCTAATTTAGAAATATTAGTCAAGTTGTTTATAAACAGTTCCCTGCATTATCCTGTATAAATGTAAATTAGAATATGATTTCATGGCGCTCTGTTCCTCTTCTTGTTCTTATACATTATGTTACTGTATTTGTGTTTGATTGTTTTCACTGAATTAAAAAAAGGAATTAATACTTTCTCTGACAAGACAAAAAAATAATTAATTAAAATTAATTAATTAGCATGACTGTTTTAATCTTTAAAAGATAAATTATATACTTCCTATTTAGAATTAGAATGACACACAGGCAGGTTTGGTTAATAATTTATTTGAAAAAAATCCTAATAAATAACATTTTACATAAATACTTTCAGTTTTGCATCAATCGATCAATGTGACATGTCTCACGGGTCTACGGGGAGAGAAACAGCAATCATTTAGGGGAAATAAACATTAATTCTGTATAACGTACAGACTTACATTAACAGTAACTTAACTTTTAATTTATTAAGTTGCTACTTTGCAAGCAGCTCAAACTCAAGAGCATAACATTTTTCTTCCCTTGTCATAGCTGTGTCTTTTGTCCTGACATGTTTTATGTGAGTGATGTACAGTCACACTGCTCTCACTCGACAAGACAGTACAATCCAATATGTATGAGCACAAGCACTATAAATATGAAACGGACAGTCTCTTCATACCCCACATGTGGAAATCAGAGAATTAAGCATAAAATATTTGTATAAACATATAAAGCACTGGCTCATAATGTAGCTAACCTGCTACATTTGTAGCTTTTTGTAGGAAAAAGTTTCCTCAGAAACATTTAGACTCCTTCCATTTTAACAAACATTTTGTATTATTTCCATTGTATATTTTTGCACCGTATGTCCTTATTTTCAGTTTACACACACATCCAACAGCAGCCAGCACAGTGATGTCTGAAGACCAAATATCCATACGTTTAGTTCAGACTGCAAGTTATGATTCACTTAAACATTACGTCCGCTCCTTAATAGCTTCGGAGTGTTCCTTGCAATGTTTTTATATTACCCATAATGCACTCTTTTCACATTTCTTGTGAGCAGCTGGGATCCCTCAGCCGTGACCTAAGAATCCGGAGATTCAGTAGCAGGGGCAGACCTTGGCTGAGGCTTTGTTTGGACCTTTACCATTTTTCTTTTCGTGGCATACTGAGGCAGATAACAGAGGTAGACTGTAGAGGATAATGATAGTCAAATTCAGCACCACACAAAACAGCGTTGCACCCACTGAGTTGGTAAAGGTGACGGGTATGGAGTGTTCAAGGAGCCAGGGCCGCCGTGTCACCATGTCCTCTTCGATTGCCTTCATCTGGAAGTGGGTGCCGAGGATGCCGCACACATGGAAGAGTTGATGGCTGTGACCTGCAGAGGGAGCAGTGGAGGCGTGTTTGAGCTCACAGTGACATGTCCACAGGGTAAAGAGTAGGAGTAAATTCAATACCTCACCACTGAGCAAATGAGTCACATTGCCAACGGCTTTGTACTTAATGGAAAATTTTGGAGTTGGTTATGCATTAGCAAGATTTCACAATGTTTAACACAAATGAGAACACATTTAATGTGTTAATATGAATCCAGTGTTTCACAAGGTTTGAGAATTCATTCGTAGTGGTCTGAGACCTGAAATGTAACATTTGACAGTAAGCTGTAAAAAACACTGCATGCACAAGCTAACTTTTTGATCAGGAAACTAATTCTTCCAATACTGTAGAAGCACATGAATGCATCATTATGGCAAACATTTCACTCCATCCATCTCCCATTTTTTCCTGAATGGTTTTGAGAACTTTTGGTGGCATATAATGAGGGTCTCTCTCTCTCTCTCTAAAATGCTCTTCTGATATGCAAGGAGGGAAATATCTGTCACTTTAGATGCTAAAGTACTCCGCAGAGCTGAGAGGAACAGCAGATTTGGGTGATCATTCTCTGTAGGTTCTGGTTGGCACAATGGGCAAACAAACCAATGCGTAACGTGCCAATCATAATAGCTACTTCTCAGATCGGTCTTACCTATGTAGTCGAAACTGCCAGGTGCCAGGCGCTCAGGTAAATGTGTGGCAAACAAAAAGCCTGTGAGGAAAGCCAAGGCGATGTGGTTGTAGTGGAGGATGTTGGTGTCATTGTCTGTGCAGCCCTCCCCTTCACACAGAAACACCTGTGAACACAGCACACAGAGCGGATTCAACAGATTAAATTGCTATCACCATTATTCACAAAACAGGAAACCACTTTTATCACATTCAGATTCCTTAATGAGGCATAAACTCCTTTATTAAGTATCTGTCAGTGGAGCTGCTGGGTGACTTGCGACATAGTGTGGGTCTAGTCTCATGAGTAAATGAGTACAATTTCATAATGCCGGATTTAAAGACAGAACATCCATGGCTTAAAAAAACCTTTCTGAATAAATCACAGTCAAAAAAATAAATGTTAAACTTGTATCTTACTGGGGAACAGCTAGAACCATACATCAAACAGATATTCAGGTAGGCAGATATGTATCACTATAGTACACCTTTAAAAGAAGATCTTAAATTCATCCTGCTAAACACTGCACTGTAAATCAGTTCACCACCTTGAATAAAATGATCAGAAAACTGACCTGTTATCAATTAACTGTTAGTGGTTTTTGATATGTAGCATGTAAATTTAGAAATGTAACTTAATATATCATGTAGCAACCATTGTAGGAAAATATTTCAGGTGAAAAGTCCTTTATGCATGAACTGTTTTGTGTTTTCTTGTTTTTTCTTGTGTGAGGACATGGATTTCTGAAGTGCACGGCTGTAGCCCTACCCTATAAAACAGAGGTATGTTGTCAAACAGGTACGGGTAGGCGAAGGCAACAACGCGGAGGTATTTGCTGAACTTTGGTCTCTGGCATTCGGGGAATCTGAAATACATTAAGATAAGATGTTATTTTCAATAATGTCAAACAATATTTATATGAATTGAAGGTGGAGAAAGCTTTGTGGAAATGTCTTGCACCACTACAGGTAATGCCACACTTGCCATTAATCAATAACATAATATTTAAATATGGAATGGATTAAAATGGAATAACAAAGCCACGTGTGTATCGCAATCCATGTGGGTACAGATTAAATGTCATGTCATCCTTACATTTGTAGCTGTGACAGATTTAAGTCAGTTATATTCAATGTGACAGGACATGTTTTCTGACCAGCACATCAATTATATTTTTCACAGAACATTCATATAAACATGTTTAAAAAAAGGATTATCCATATATTATATAATACTAGGGCACTTCAACCACCTTTGACTTTCTTAGAGGTAAAGTCATTTAGTCATTGTTGTTGCAGAACATGTTTGACCACTCTTATTGTGAACTCCTCTAACCTGCTCAGCTGAAACTACAATGAGAGTACATAACTGTTTAGGCTTGGTCTCTACAGTCACAGGGTAACACCCATTAAACAGTGAGTTGCTCAATTGTACTTTTGAAATCCCAGTCAACAATATATGTGGGATGAAGTCTGTTTGAAGGCTTTAAAAAGGGAATACACATTTTATCTGTTGCTACCGTCCTTTGAGGCACAACAAACATCATTTTAGATAGAACAGTGAAGTCATAGCAGGAACTTTTAGCAAATGCATTGTCTTTACCTCTTTACGATGTCATGATTATATTGCAGAAATGGTAAGCCAAGCCTTAGCAGCGGGGAGAGATGAGTGAAAGAACAACAGTTAGCTATACCAAGCCAACAACAATCCAGTACACGAAGAGATCACAGAGCTAACAAAGTGATAATTGTTGTAAATACGAGGTGGAACAGTGCTCCGTTGATACTGAATGGGCACTGAAGCCACTTCTCCATGACAAAGGTCCAACAGATTTCTCATTTTATTCCACTGTTTTACTTGCCAACCACAGTGTTTGGCAGGATTTTCTAACATGTTTACATCACAAATATTAACTAAATGTTTGTCATGGACCAGGACTAAATATTTGAGGTATAACATCATCCTTATTTACAAGTTAAACTGTAATGTGATTGACATAGGCAAATGGGAACGTTGGGAATAAAACCAACACTGAACACAGACAGTTAGTAAGTTAGAAAGAAAAGTTTGAGAAGAACTTGAGAAAAAACAAGTATGTGGCGTTTAGCATAGTATTAGTATAGTATTGTGGTAAGTAAAACACGTTTCTAGGTTTTTCAAAGATTGACAGGGATTTATCTCTGCTTAGCTCTGTGACTTAAAACTTTTCAAAAGAAAACATTAAGATTTAGTATTAGCTGTGTAAAATACATTCTCTCACCATACCTGGAGTAGCAGGCCATGCTGGTGCAGACGAGGGTGTTGAACACAGCGATGGGGATGTAGCACTGGTGGAAGAAGCTGTTCACCCACTTGTCCGGGAAAACATAAGCTGAATAGATCATTGCTGACCCTGCAGGAGGACACAACAGTGCAGAAATGTAAACTTTTAACACAGTATGTTTTATAATAGCCTCCAGCCTGAGGGATTTATCATTTATGATATTTTGTCCACCACATACACAAGGAGACAGAATATGATATGCATATGATCAATATGATGCCATCCAATACAACACCCTCATGTGCATGTTTACCAAAGAATATTATAACTTTTCACATGCAGAGTGTCATCACTGATGATTGATGATGTAAATACTTTATGTTGTGATGTGCAGTATGTTAGATCTCTGTAACCTCTAAAATATTCACAAACAAATACAGAATATCTTGATTAAACTGGATTTGACTTAATTGTCAGATTTCTCTAAAATCATTTTTAACTCATAAGTGAGTTCCTGGAGGGTTCAGTGTATAAAACAGAACCACTCAATACCATTTCTCACTCTGGGTCCTAGTGAATCACATACACTTACCCAGACTGTAGAAACTGAGGGCGCCGTAGTCGAAAAAGAAGCAGATGTGGCGTGCCCGCTCTGACATGGTGCTGAAGGTGTGAGCACAGCTCGACGCCAGGGGATAAATGCAGCAGGAGAGCAAGAAGATCACCAGAGGCCAGGTGAAGGAGTCCTGCCATGCTGTCTGAATTAGCACCACTGTCACTAGTTTCCATAGGAAGTACCTGCCAGGGGAACAGGTTACGGTTAGTTGATTGGACTGGATTGGATGCAGCAGCACTGATTTGTTTAACAGTCAATAATATTTGACACCATACATAATACAAAAAGAAGCAGGAAATGCGTGTCTAAACATACAGAGGACTGACACTTATGGAAAAACCTGCCTAAATGAGTGGTTTAGAAGGTATCTAATCAGAGAAATCACTGCTTCTCTGACCTAGCTTGCATAAAAAGATAAAACAAGCACATAACCGATCAGTCTCAACTGATCAGTTTCTCTCTCTTCAGTGTCAGCTGTTACTACATGAATAATTATGCCCGATTCATTGCGTAACACCATCTGTAGTACTATCAGCAGTAGTATAGTTTATCGCTGGAATATTTGCAAATGTATGCGACAATAAAGGAGTAGCTGAAAATTTGGTGTATAACAGCCT
This sequence comes from Lateolabrax maculatus, assembly GCA_031216445.1. Classification (NCBI taxonomy): domain Eukaryota; kingdom Metazoa; phylum Chordata; class Actinopteri; order Acropomatiformes; family Lateolabracidae; genus Lateolabrax; species Lateolabrax maculatus. The sequence continues at coordinate 26,040,729 of CM062198.1, forward strand.
GTTTGAACATCGTACACCAACATGGGCGTGAACAGTGTAAACAGGCTTTTTCTTCCAGTGCTGACAAGGGGACAGTTACAGCACATAAAACCACAACTTTTCATTTTAACATTTCCGTTTGTTTAAGGATTAAACAAACAAGATACAACATGTAATAATTACTGAGCTTTAGAGGTGTTGGTAGGTGTATTTCTCACCTGTGGAGAGAGCCATGTTATCTTAACTAATTGCCTCCCAGCTGTAGCTCCATATTTCATGCACAGACATCAAACTCTAACCCTCTAACTCGCAGCAAAAAAGCAAATAAGCATATTTAGCAAAACGTCAAATATTTCTTTTAATTAAGCAAAAACAAGGTGGAACATTTAAACAGCTCCTTGCTGTGAGGTGACCATGAACACTGAAACATTAAGCCAGTCAGAGAGAGGCTTATTAATGAGCAAAAATACAAAGTAACAGAAATATATAAACCTCCAGTGTGATGTCCAATTACCTATTATTATTATTATTATTAACAGAATGTTAACATTGTGATAGTACTTTTATATCATATTATATATATGTATGTTTGTGTATATTCCTGACTCTTAAAAGAACCATACTGGGTTTGTCATCACTGTACCAGTTAATGTAGGCAAAATCAAAATGTTCATAATAAAGTATCATGTGCGTTTTCACTTAATTAAATCAGCATTTGTCAGAAACTGTCAGTTACATAACAGTTGTACACAAAAAGCTTAATCTTATCAGGAGCCTATAGTTTGGCTTGTGTATCTGTGTATCGTGTCCACTGTTTCCACGTCTCAGGGCTCCTCATTAACAAATCAACATTATTTGTGCTTTTCCCGTCACTGAGCAGTTAACTAATTGTGGCAACTCATACGAAAGCCTGAAGCACAGATCTGCTCATTAGCAGTGGGCCTGCAGGTCTACGCAGAGTCCCATGACACAAACATCCCTGTGCCCCGAGCATATCCAAAACACACACTCACATACAAACACACACACACACACACAAACACACACACTTTCTCCCTGGACCATGCAGTCAAAGCAACTGGCATCTCACCAGGGAGGAAGTGCAGCGTGGCTGGTGGGAGCAGTAACCTCTGTAGTAACTTTAAATGCAGAGACGTACTGACAAGAACACACACACATACACATTTAAAGAAATAACTGCACCAGCTACAGAGATGTCTTGGATAGATTTAACCTCCATTCTGTGATACAGCGCTTGTCAAACAGAGAGGAGACGCTGATTTAAAAAAACTGTTTTGATCAGAGACGAGACCACGTGACTCATTTGAGACACATGTATAAGCAGACATACCAAACCTCCGTCATAACCTTCCTCTAATCAGTATAAACAAGTTAACCCACATGCAACGCATGCTAGGAGGTGTGTATAGCAAACAATATTAGTTGATTTTTTTTTGTATGGGACAAAGTTGAGTAAATGTATGAATTGAATAAAAGATGAATACACTGTATATGAGAGTCCTGTCGTACATAAAAGGCAGTTGACTAGGCGGCCCTGCCAGACTGCAGGAGGTCTGTTTGTTGCTGGGATGTCTGACTTCAAAACAAACCTGTCTGTATGTGCAATCCTGTCTCATCTCGTTTTACTTGAGTCAATCCACACTGATGGCTGTAAGTCCTGTGTGTGAGTGCACTGCTCTCCTGGCATCTATGGTAATAAATAATTAGGATACATTCACTGACTTATAGTATGAATACTAAGCAGACAGATACTGTAACCCTGGAAACGAGCAGTAAAAAGTATTTATTATATCTGTTCTGGCACATTACTGACTAAAGCCTACCATTGTCTTTAGTCACTATAGTGCCAGAACGGATATAATAAATCCTTTTATAAATCCTTATTTTTTCAGTCTGTGTGTTCTAATAATAGGTACAGAACCTAGGTAGATGGAATTCTGGATACTTATCTAACCTTCAAGCTCAACAAGCTGTGCAAGATTCCTTTTAACATGAAGCGGGACAAATAATACCTTCTGATGAAAGCACAAGCACCCTGCTTCACTTTGGTTACAATTTGGAAAATCTTGCGTTTGTTATGAAAAAGTCAAAAATCACAACAGATGTCAGAATTGACTTCATGTTACTAAATATGCTGTAGGGAGTCCTTCTTGAATTGTGGTGGATAAGGTGATAATCCTACTTGGTTGCTGAGCTGTGACCTCATCGTATTAGGCAACTTGCTTCCAAACAACTGAATTTAACTGCCCTCAGGTGTTGTCAGTCGGCCAAACACATGTAAGGTAGCAAACAGACATTTATGAACCTTAAAATTGGGATGCATTGCAGCGAAAACAATATTTGTCAGCTGTACCAGGTGGGCAGAAAGTGGGTCCAGATGTTGAGCGTCTCATTGGTCAGCTGGAAGAGGCTCAGGATGCAGTCAGTGGCTGAGCTGCGGGGGTGTCGGTAGCCGGAGATGATGCTGTCCTCATGGAAAACCTTGAGAAAGAAAACTCTTGGTTGGTTTGACAACTTTGTGACACCTATTTGTCCCTGACTATACAAGACTGGGAACTTCCCAGTAAGAGTTGCATGTTTAATATAAAAATCTATAAAAACATCACTCTGGTTCCCAGACCGGGGTTTGGGATCCCTCCAAGGTGTCCCAGGATAAATCTCAGGGGTCACAGGATGATTAACGATATAAAAAAGAAAAGCAGATGTTTCTGTTGATCAAGATGATGTTTTTTTGCTTTTTTCTTGTGAAATACTCGATTATTTCTGAGAGGGAGAAATCACTCTTTGGTCCAACTATTCACAGCTCATGTCCATACTTAACTGTGATGAGGAATAACAAAGAGACATTGATTTGTTTTAAGGGGTTACAAGCCAAAAAGGGTAGAAACCACAAATTTAACATTACTTCTTAACGTTACATTGCGTTAAATTGGCAAATGTTTTTGTCCAAAGCAACGTGAAGCCTGAGAGGAGCAAGCTTATCAGTCTCTGCCCTGCACATCAGGTAAAGATGAGTAATCAATATTGTTTATTTCATGTAATGAAGGCGTAAAATAAGTCCAAGTATGACTTTGTCAGCAAAATGAATACACTTTTCACACTTTTGACTTAAAATCTTCTTTAAAATAATCAGGGGCGTTAAAATTTCCTTCCCAACACTCACCCTCCTAATTAAGTCCAGCTCAGTCTGACTGTGTGGAAGCTAAAGTAAAGATACAGTGAAGATGAACTTACTTTGGGCACTTGATTGATGGTGAAGACTCGTGGTAATTTGATGAGGCTGAGCATGACTACTGCTGCTGCTGCTGCTGCTGCTGCTGCTGCTGCTGAACTGAGGCCGCCGGTAGGGTGTGCCTCCGTCTTTATAAGGCTTGTGTTGCCATGCTGTACTCAAGGTTTCTCCCCTTCATCTCCTCCCTTTTCAAACCCGGTGAGAATATCCAGTGTACCTGTGCGACTCCTCCTCCTCCTTCCTCCTCCTCCTTCGGTCTCTCAGGAGGTGGAGGGTATGTGCACACAGGTGTATACTCACACACACAAAGGCATGTACACACACACACACACACACACAAACAAACACACAACTACTTGGCTTGATTTCTGTGTAAAGAAAGACAAGCTTTTCAAGATTCGATCAAGATAATTCATATTCAATTACAACATCTTAACATTCACATAAAAAGACTTGTTTCCAAAACAAAGATCTCCTTCTTTTTATAACTGCGTACTCCTCTCACAAGAGATGACAGTTGAGCCAGTATGGCAGGTTTCTGTAAAACAATCACCCAGCTGTAATTGCTGGCTGTATAACATTAAGGAGCCTAATATTTTCAGTCATTTATTTTTCATTTTTTCAGAAACTCTCAGCAAGTGCAGCCGACGAGGAGCTCGGCTCAGCGCTGAACATCAACAAGGGTTATCTGAGTTTCAGCCAGTCCAGATAAGGCTGACATCGTGAATGAAGGGCGTGAATCGGTCTGGCTGAAAAGTCAACAGAGTTCCATTCACGCCGCTTTCTTGCTCGTCTCCTGGTTAACCTGACATGTCACCATCTGTCCGCATCAGACCGACTGCAGCCGTCACACCCAGCAGAGACGGCCGAGCCCAGTCAGAGCTCCCCAGGCCTGTTATCTTGTTTAAACTCTGAAGCAATGAAAGCAAACACGTCCCAGTGGCACTGCAGAATTAGGAAGTGAAAAGTGTGGGATGTTATTTGTGGTTTGTTTGGCAGTTTGCTCATGGCACAAATAAAAGAAAAAGTCAATTACATTTGGTTGGTGTCATGGTTTTAGAGTATACAAAAGCTCTTTTGTTTTGAACTCAGTCATCTTTAACAAGATGTCACACTTGCTTAAGTTGATACACAAACGACAAGTTAATACTTTATCTGAAAGGCTTAATGGAAAACCCAATGTCTATCAATCTTCTGTTTACAAATGATTCTAGTCCAAGTATGTTTAAAGCATACACATTTTATCATGATGTTCCTTTAAACTTTTTGTAATCCTAAAGAATTCAGCTTAAATTGCAGCGTGATCTCCAAAACGTCAGCCCAGCTTTCATTAAAACCACTTTGAGTAATCCACCATGTTATGTTTTCTTCTGCAATCAAAACAGCTCAGTGTGAAGAACTAATGCATGTATTACAGCCGAGCACCTTGGGATCTCGTTCCGCTTTCTCTCAGAGGAGCAGAGCTGCAGAGCTGCACCACAGGTTTAGAGCAAAAACTAAACCAACAGGGGATGCACGTCTCACTGGAAGACATTTGGTTTGGCTTGGACTCAGTTTGTGCAGTTAACATGTGAGTTAATATGTAAGTCATTAAGACTTTAGCAGCAACAGTATAAACAAAGCCAAGTGCGGAGGGTTATGTCCTAAGAGAGCCAGAGGATAGAAAACAAGGTCAAGAGACGACAACAAAGTTATTTCTTGGAATATGGGGAATATTTTGCTTAGTTTATATGTTTTAATATTTTGGTAGTACCATTTATACTCACCACACTTAACACCAGGCTGATAAACAGTGTTTCACTGCCCTCATCGTCGCACTTCTGATCACACCCAACCACACCCATCAGTAATGCTGGATGGGTGTGGTTGGGTGGGGTCAGGAGTGTCCTCTATAGGTGCATTCCAAAACCTGGTTTCCACAAAATGACACAATGCACCTAAAGAAAACACCACGTGTACCGACAGCATGTAAAAATAGAAAAGGCTCTGCCGTGTCCTTGCCAACATTTACAAGCTGCAAAAAGTTCAGAGCATTTCTACCACCTACTGCTGTTTGATTATCAGCTGACAGAGATCCGTCCTATCCCATCCAAAGCTGCTGTGAAGGAATTTCCCCTCTTGTAGGTTAAAGATAAGTTAGGACAGGGCTTCACAGGTCAGGTCAACTGCCCGTCTCTGTTTACCTGATAAGGCCGAGTTGGCTCTGGCACCTGGTAGACCAAAGTCAGCAAGAAATCTTCTGTATTTGATTTAGACTCAACAGGCTGGTGCCAACTTTGGAGGTGCTGGATAAGAGAGACTGTAGAGAGGCTATGCTGTTGTTAGGTAAACTAAAGTGGGCATATTTCCTTGTATTATATTTCCTCAGGACAGCATCTTCAGATGTGGGTAGCAGGTGTGTTTCACATGTTGTTGTTTTCCCCATTTCTCGATCAAGCATCAATAAATATTCCTGCTTAAGACGTCCGGGTCTCCTGAGACCTCTTCTGTCTAAAGTGAACCAGCTCTCAGATTTCCTTCACACCTGCCACCTCGGACGCAGCCGTGCCGCCGTGTGTCTGCGCCTGAATCCAAGAGTGAAGTCACTGTGTACCGACAAAGGTAAACCACCGGGGGTCAACAGAAACAAGATTTCCAGGTAGTGTTAAACTGCTCTTTAAAAACCTAAAAATGACACGCTGAACAGGTTAAAATCGACTGTCTTGTGAATAGCATGACAATATCAGAGGTGGGAAGAAAACCAAGTACATTTACTACTGCAACACTGAACTATTTTGTGGCATTACATGATCATATTCTGTAGCTCTTACTGGACTCCTGTTTTGTTACATAAAAAATTAAAATAAGAAGAACCTTAAAATTGTACTTCAGTACTATACTTGAATACATGTTGCCTATTTAGTCATATTCCACCACTGGTGAGTGAGTGAGTGAGTGTGTGTGTGGTCTGTGTGTGGTGTGTGTGTGTGTGTGTGTGTGTGGTCTTTTGAAATCCAGCCTGATTTTATCGTTTCACAGTCATCACCTGATCAAACACATATTCAAGGGTAGCAGAAACTCTGTGATACATTACTGCCTTTAAACGAGGAATGAATCTACACACATATTAAAAACCATAATTTATAATTACTTCAAAACAAATCCTTTGCCGTTGTTTTAAAGTCTACATGATGATGACAAGTGGAAAACATGAATTAAGGAGCGGAGAAACATAACGAATGCAGATGTTTCCATAGGCGACTCAACAGAGTCACTGAGAGATTTGACGAAAACGACTCAAATGCTAAATGAGGGAAAATCTGGTGTTCATCCATTAAAATGACACTTTGTATTGGCTTTTCCTTTAATTTGTCACCCATCTGAATAAATGAAACATAAAAATGTAGACAGAATACAATCTGTCACTGCCACAGTGTCACAATTTTTGTTGTTGTGAGCAACTGAAGTATTTTTGATTATCTCTGATATTTCAGTACCTGTACTATCCCATCTCACCACAAGGTGTCAGTGCTTTCCAACAGACGCTGCACAGGTTTGGGTGTAAACAGGTACAGAGGTTGATTATGAAGATGTACGAGGAAGAATATCACTGAAAGGTTTTTGTTGATGAAGTTTATTTTTAGCCTGGACTGAGGGTTTTCTTTAGAGGAGCACACTGTCCTTAGATTTAATGTTTTGCTTTTGTTTTTCTTTCTTATTAATTAATTTATCACTCAGTGACTTAATCTACAGAGCTAAAAAGTTTTTTAAACATCACAGGGAATTAAAGTGCATCACAGGGAGGGAAAGCTTTTGGAGCACTGCTTGCTTCTTTTATTGACTGTTAATGAGAGAAAGTAACAAGTTTGCTTCAGGCCAAAGGCCCCCCCCCCTCTCCCATGCAAGCCAAGCTGAGCCTCCTGTGGCAAGTCCTGAATGTTTGTGTATCGTCAGCACAACCACTGAGAAGCTTCTCACATTAAGCATTCATTGAGTCATTGTTGCTGATGCTTTCTTTAATATTAAAAGAACTTTTGTTTACTTCAGATGGTCCAAAGGCTTGAAGCACAAATACTAGATTTTGACCTCTTTGATCACAAAACACAGCAAATACATAGATTTAATTTACATATATGCGGCAGTGGAAAGTAACTTAAACTTCACAGGAGTTTTTCCAGTTTATAGTGATTTATACTTTATTCTCCACTATATTTCAGAGGGAAAGACTGCGCATTTTTCTCCACTACATTTATTTGACTGTAGCACTATAAAAATACTCCATTACAAGTTAAAGTCCTGGATTGAAAATGTGGATTTTATTTACTTGTAATCTATAACATTTAATCCTTTTTTTATAAAATACTTTTTTAACTCTTAATCCCCAAAGTAACCAGCTGTCAAACAAATGTAATGGAGCAGAAAGTATAAAATCTCCCTCTAAAATGTGGAAGAGTAGAAGTATAAAGAAGCATGAGATTCAGATAATGAAGCAGAAGCACTTTGAAATTGTGCTGAAGGGCAGTAGTTGGGTAAATGTACAGAGTTGCATTCCATCACCGCAGACATGTGATCATAAATAAGAAAAAACAGGAAGTGTACACAATACAATTTCAGGTGTGTCTTTTTCTTGACTTACTTTAATAAACAATAAGTTTCCTTTTTCACATTTGCCATTTTTTACCACAGTAATGATGTGCTGTGGTGTGTCGTGGCTGTGTGTGGTTACACAGGGACAGATGGGTGGCAGACTTCACTGAACCAGGCTGCTGTGCTGCAGCTGCTCAAAGTGTTGGTGCCTCCCTGGTGTTTTGGTTGATGAGGTGTACTGTAGTTTGTGTCTCCAAATGAGGAGCGTGTGTGGCAGACGCCCCCTGATACATTATTAATAGTTGCTCGACTCCAGGCACCCTCTTTTTTTTTTCTCTCTGCTGAATTTCAGACCTTCACAGCTTTTGCTCCTTGGCTCAATCTAAGAAATCCCCCCCCCCACCAGAGATTTGCTTTCTCTCCCATACATCTCTCTATCATTTTTCTATTTACTCTCCCCCCCACTGCAGCTCTGTCTCCTCATTGTCCTCTCCCAGCAACGCTGTCATCTCTGACTCGGCTGGTGATTGCACTATTGAAGACTTTTATCCTCTGTACCACGTAAACCGAAGAGCGCCAGCTGCTCATGAATGAACAAAATACAGCAATTACCAGGTTTGGAAACAGAGACGGGAGGTTTATTTCATTTGAGTGTAATGGCCGTTTCTCTGTCTCTGCTGTTCATTTAGACGAGACGATGAGACTGAGCTGAATGGGATAACACTGTTTGCTCGGTAGCACAAGTGAAACAGGATAAGAATTGAAGTTTGAAAAGGATTTGGCGGAGCACCCGGAGAAATTGATCCTCTGATGATTTAGAAAAGCCTCACGGCGGACTGCTGAGGTAGCTGCTAATAAGAGGGCAAAGTTTTAAAGGAGTACTTTGACATTTTGGAAAGTATGCTTGTTCTCCTTCTTGCAGAGAGTCAGATGAGAAGATTAACGCCACTCTCACATCTGTCCCCTGAATGAGAAGGGAGAGCCAACTGCCAGGTAGCGTAGCTTAGCACAAAGACTGTAGGGGGAAACAGTGAGCCGAGCTCAGTCCAAACGCAACAAAGTCCACCTCCCAACACCACTAAAGCTCACTCATTAACATGTTAGATTTAGTTTGTTTAATGCGTAAAAAAAAAAACTTTGACAAATTGACAATTCATGTGCCGACCAGTGGAGATTCCAGTAAATCTCTGCTCAGAGCCACGAATCGACCGGTGAGATGTGAGGTGTTAATGAGCGAGCTGCAGAGGTGCTGCAGGGCCAAAGGTTTTTTTTATGTTCGGACAGGGCCGGGCTAGCTGTTTCCCTCCACTTCCAGTCATTGTGCTAAGCTAAGCTGGCCGGCTGCTGGCTGTAGCAGATATGAGAGAGGTATTGATTTTGTAATCTCTAACTTACTGCCAGAAAGCAAAAAAAAAAAAATATATATATATATATATATATATAAAGTGTGTAAAGTGAATTTCCCCAAATATGGAGCTTTTGCTTTAAGATTAAAACTTTGGAAGAAAGTCACTGCTCAAGGTGAAAAGATCTCAAACCTCGAAATCCTTCTGGGATGTGAACTGTTGAATTGTTCTCATCTGCTTCCACATCCAGTTTCTCCTTTCCCACCTCCTCTGAGACCCCCACAACACACAAACAAATCCAATAATGCAAGGTTCAACGGAGTGTTAATTTCATCAAGTGGGTAAATTTATGGACACCATAAAGCCGGTGGCCTCCGGACGCCGGAGTACCAAGGATTGGCTGTAATGGTATCACGGCCATCTCAAAGGCATCTGAATGGCAGCAGAGGCCGGCACAGACGCCACGAAGACACTGAGCTTATCCAGTTTATGTAGGGCTAATTACAGGACTGGGAGAGAGACTGACTGTCAGGAGGGATGGTGATATCATTAGTGTCGAGTAAAGGGGAGGAATGGGATGTGTGGGGTGAAGTGTGCGGCTGTGAGGGGGAAATTATGGCTGGATTGTATAAATGCCAGAAGGTAATGAAAAATGCAGGCGCGTGGCAGGAGACACTGTCCTTCTCAGGTGTCTGAGCTTCTCGGTGGATCAGAATATCCTAATTAGGATAAATAATTAATCAGGATTGTTTTTCTTCTCAGCAGTTTCACAGAGAGCGATCAGTATGAACAAACTGTTTCTCTACTGCAGTCAGAGCTGCTCAACAATGGACATGAGCAGTTGAAACAAAACAGATTATTTTTTACGTATAACACCACCGAGACGAACTCTGCAAACAGACCAATATGTGGATTGGAATGGAATAAGGATGATTAGCTGACGGACTTAATGATTACATGTCTGATCAATCAAATCAATAGGCTGATCATTCTACTGAGCACATTTATTTCAAAACAGCTGGGATTTTTTTTTTAAATTTAATATTAATTTGTTTTCTTTTTGGTAATTCCTTTGTGTTGTTTCTTTATATAGTTTATATACGTATATACTTCTGCTTTAACAGAAAAAAGTACATGAGAATATTTCATAAATAATGCAATTGGAAATGTTGTGGTCTCTTGCAATAAAGTGTAACATCAAAATAGTTGCAGATGAATTTAATCTTAATAATCGATCAGTTGTATCAGCTCTGCAGTGGACATGGCCATACATCTGTATGGAAATCTTCATTTAACTACAGAGTCCCTTTTAAATGTTACAGAGAAGAGATGACCAGACGTTTAAGAAAAATGCTTTTATTTTTTACACCTTTAAAAAGCAAAATTTTAAAGCACAAAGATTTACTCTGTATATAAACACCTCTCTTCCTTGGACTAAAAATGGTAGCATTTGCACATTGTGCTTGGATTGCAAAGTCTGTACAACCGCTCTGGGTCTCCTGTGGTGTCACAACCCCAGTAAACATTTTATTGCATAAATCACATTTGACCTCAGTGGTCATATGTTGAAGTCTTTAACAGATAGTGGAAAATATATATATAAAATACCACTAAAATGAGGAAAAAGAAGTTCTCATACCTGTGACACAGTGAACAATAATAGCAGCTTCCTTAATGAAGGTGTTGCACATTGTCCTGAAAAGAAAAACAAAGCAATCCAAAAGAAATACAACCAAAATCAACAGACAATAACTGGCAGTTGTGCTTTTTTTTTTTTAAATCTAACGGAAAACATCTTCTCATTCCTCTGCAAATTATTCCAACAAATGATGAATGATGCAAACACACACTCCGAAATAAAGAGAAACAAATTCTAGGAGAATTTGCAGCTATTGGCCCATTTGCCTTTAAAACTGACTAAATGCTAATCTCTAGTTGCACACATCCCCTTTACGATAAGCAAGTTTTACGCATCTTATTTTTGCTATAATCTATTCAACCTACATTTGAAAAATTAACATTTTTCAAAAGGCAGTGTCTCTGTGTGACGTCTCCGAGGAGACTTAACATCAATAAATGCTGAATGGAAATCGATTTGCACAAAAATATACAAATTCAAATTTACTTGAATCAATGACTTTGGTATAACAAAATGGTGATAGTTCATCACACACAAAACTTCCATTCCTGAATGTTCCCTTTAAACTACATATTTCTACTTGTCCTGTCAAAATGGCAAAGTATGAATTATGCAGGTACTCATGGGAAGAAAATGCCATCAGGAAATCAACAAAGCAAGGATCAGCAAACATACAAAAAACTGGGATTACCTAAAACAAAAAGTGCACTCAAACCTCTTCTCTGGGATAACATTTGATCTTTTAACTTTAAAAACAGAACATCAGCAGAATTTTATAACCTCTGCGATAGAGGATTAGGGTCACTGTTGTGATGCTGTAATAAGGAAATGTTGTAATTTCAAGGAAAATGGCATAATTTTACACAAGTCATAATATTAAATAATAAAGTCATAATGCAAGAGACTTCCTTTCTCATGATATTATGACTTTTCCCTCAAAATCTCAGATTGATTCCTAATAGTGGCCCTTATACTCTGAATGTAAGAAGTTGAACTACAGATGCAGCTGTGGGCTCAGACAGATGTACCTGGAGGAATTAATGAGTTTGAACAAAAGCAACTCTCAGTAACATTTCTTTTTTCTATCCAATGCTACATCAAAGTGAATCACATGCTTCTTTGATTTAGCCTTAAAAAGCTCACACAAGCACAACTTGGAAACAGACTGTTTGGGAAGATATTTTCATCTGAAAGTTTACATCAGTTTTATGAAAATGACCAAAGAAAAATCAACAACCTTCAGAAGAGCAAACCACACTGATTCTCCTTCTTCCCATTAATAATCTTTAAGGTCGATCGATGAAAGCCTCATTAATGCTGAGGGCTCCACTTTGTTTTCTTTGTGAGTGTGAGGCCGGTGAATGCTGACTCATCCCCGACTGTGTGCGGGCTCTCCGGCATATTATCCGGGTGAATTGTTAGTGTCTTGGCGAGCCCGTTTCTCCTCGTACAGCGGTCAACAGGGCAGCACTCAGATTAAAACCGCTGAGTTCATGCACCCACAACAGCTGAGAGGAGCGATGAGAGCCTGCTGGGACTGACAGCCTCTTTATGTTTGTCACGGATTCACCTCGACCTTCAACACTTCTGGCATTGTCTATTTAAATGTTATAAAATTACATGTCAGGGAGACTCAGCGGTGCCTCTGCTGCCCACATGTCTATCTACCCGAATACACAACGCATACATCCACACCACCTACACTCGTATCCTGCAATTATCATCTGGAAGTATGAGCAATGGAGCAAGAGCTTTTCAGATGAGCTTCCAAGTAAACAACACTCTAAAAAGATCAAAAGAGGGCATGAAAAGCTACAACCGATGGTGCTGCTGCTGTGCAAACCAAGGGACGTAAAGGGATAAAGATTTTCTACTTTAACATTGACAAGTCAAGGGATTCCTCTGAAACTAAAGTTTATCATTTAAAGTATTAGTTTTAAGTAATTGCCACATTATGTCCTGTGCACATTTCTTATGGGATGATGGGATCTTAGAAATGACACTGCTGGGCCTGATTTAGACTGATCTGCATGAAGCTTTAATGGACTTTTCTATTTGTGTGTCTGTTAGCCACGATAGACTCATTTACACCTGTACTCCCTTGTCAGAATATTAAAAAATACCTGTAGAGTTTGAAGTCATGAATAAATAATTGCTAATATTATCAGAGATGGCTTATATGTGTAGTCTGAACACTGGGAATTACCCATCCACTCCAATACAACACACCCCTGAAGAAGCTTCATTTTCTGGCTGACTGACTCTAAATCCCACAGCTTTATCCAAACTGTGTAAATGTGAGAAGTGTGAGAAGAACAGAGTGACACTGACTGTTGATCAGTGGATCTAGCAGCTCATTCCTCAGCCGTCCCTTTTTTTCAACAAACACTGTGATTTGTGATCAGCTGCGACCACGTCGGTGCTAAATTATCTCAGCCATGATCACAATCCAGACTCTGATATGGGGAATTTATGCTTTTACGCACGTGAGCTGAACTCAGAGGCTTCGGCACTGATAGCCATTTAGGATAAATGATGATATTTTTAAAGATTTCTGCAGGCCTGGTGGGTTTATCTCAGAGAATGTAACAGGAACTCTCATGTTGTGGCTCCCTGCAGTCCTCCACGACTCAACTGAAGCGCAACCTGGTCCCAGCGTAAGCCACATGACCTAAGATGAAGGCATGCAGGCAACTGTGACCAGAAGTGCATACACAACAGCTCAGCAAAACACAGTGGAATTGTGGGTAGGAAGCAAGGAGACATTCTGTTAGTGGAGCCTGTTTAACTATCTGAAATCAAATACGGTGGTGTGATGTGTTTATTCCTCAGAGCTGATTTCAAGCAGCTTGACAGACATCTAATCTATGACTTCATATTTAAATTAAAGTAAAAAATAACAACATTATCCTCCCTAAAATGATGTGTTACTATTAATCTGTGTTTAAGAGGAAAGGGCTTCAGAAAAGAACTGGAAGCTGCCAGTTTGGAAGCATTAAGCATTTGACTCTTCAGCATTTCTGTAAAGGGATGACAGCCAAATTCATTTCTTTCAACAGCTTAAACATGGTGTACTTAAAAAATACTTCTGGGGGTCATGGGATTAAAAAAAAAGGGTGCAGTATTTTATATTAATAAGATAAATTGTTTTGGCAACATTCTCCTCAAAATAATTTGTAATATATTCTGTTTTTTACAGTTTATTTGTTTCAATAAACTTTGAAAATCTGGCTGAAATGGTAAAAAAATACAATTGGAGTAGAGACTTGCGGTGGATGCACCAAAGAATGTTGTAAATGTGATTCAGTTTAAACAATTCAAAGAATTGTATCTTTCTCTAACATCATATAATGTTACTTTAAACAACACACAAACAAACACACACACACACACACACATACACACGTGCTCTTCCCAAACACAAACACACACACACACACACTCTGAAACTAGGTCTGTGCATAATTACAAACACTAGCTCAAGGAAAAAAACAGGAGAGGAGAGCTACAGTCAGTGTTGCAGAACATAAAAACCTGCAACAGAGCACACAGGAAATGTTTAGTGTTGAGAGCTGCAGCTGAATAAACTCATCCTTTATATTATGAACCTCAACCAAAACTGCACACGCACAAAGACACACAATGTGAGCGCCTTCCTCACATTCAATCATCCATTAAGTTCTCACACATTAAGTATATTCAACTTTTCAGTATTCATCTCAGCCGTTTACTATACGTGGGTTACAGTTGACTAGTTGTGCTTGGCACGTATCCCTTTTAAGTAGTTTTTCCAGCGCTTGACCACATCCTTGAAGATGGGAGAGTTGTCTATGGATGCCACCAGCTGTAGCTGGTTAATGTGCGTGGTGTGATAGTCCCAGCGTGCCAGGTTGGGCGCAGTGCCCAACATGAAGTGACGCAGGTCATAGATGCTCCCAGACCCCGTGTCAAAGAGCGGCAGCATGGCCTTCAGCGACTCCATGCCACGGCTGAACAGCTGCCCGGCCTCCCTGCCAAGCTTATCTCCGGCTGTCTCAGTCAAGTCAAAGAGTCCCAGCAGGGAGTAGATGAAGCCGTTGAGGACAAAGGAGCTGGGTGTGGTGGGGTATTCTTCATACCAGTCGTATTTGTTCATGAACACAGCTTTGACCCCGTGCTGCGCTGAAGGCACCTTGTAGGGTCCTACCGCCTTGAGGGCAGCGTTGAGGTAAGCCTGATCCTTGGTGAGGAGGTAGGCTCTCACCAGGGTGGACATGGCCTGGCCCTGAGCCATGGCCGAGTACCAGCCGGGCTCCAGAGGCCGGAAGCCTTCACCCAGTTTACGGGTGACCATGATGGGCCAGCCACCTCGCTCGTCCTGGTTGCGAAGCAGCCAGTCGCTGGCCGCAAAGAAGGCGGCCATGTGGGCAGTGGTGGAGATGGTGACGTTGTCAGCAAAGCCGCGCCCATGTAGGACCAATCGCACCACCCGCCTGGGCATGATCTGAGGAAGTCAGACACAGAGCAGACACAATAATGAATTGATTAATTCAATAATATTGCTCATCATCTCTGTGAAGGAATTTTCCTTCTTGTATGTTAAACTTCCCTCTTGTAGGTTAAAGGTAACTTAAGACAGTGCTTCACAGGTCAGGTCAACTGTCTGTCTCTGTTCGCCTGTTTCACTCTGTCTGCCTGACAAGGCTGAGTCAGCTCTGGCCTCTAATAAACCAAGGTCTGCTAGATATCTTCTGTATTCAGGTTTAGACTCAACAGGCTGGTTTCCTGGTTGTTAACACTGGATAGGAGAGACTGTAGAGAGGCTATGCTGTTGTTAGGACAGCAATGGTTGACGTCTTTCCTTGTTTGGATCCGATATCCAATAGAGTCATCACACAGACCAGACTGAGTTAGGAATTACCCTGTTTGGATATAGCGGAACTTAGCAGAAGGTTAAATACTGAGCTTCAGGACACCACCTTCAGATTTGGATAGCAGCACGCTGTGATTCACACGTGGTGTTTCCCTTTTCTCCTCAGTCGAGCTTCAATAAATATTCCTGTGTAAGACATCCAGGTCTCTGGAAACTGGAAACTTGTGAATCAGCTCTAAGATTTTAATCACAATCTCTACATGTAACAATTTAGTGTCAAAGTTCTGTCTTACTTTAATTTTACAAAGATGGGAAATCCCTTTCGATTAATTATGGTCTACTCTAGGGCTACAACATTGTTGCAGATTTTTTTTCTATTTCTATTTTTCTATTTATTATCAACTGACCTGTTTCAGGTCTAGTCCAGTCACATAGTTAATAGAACCCAGGTGTTTTGTCGAAGGGTACTTTCGGCACCAATTTTTTTTTTAATAAACCAACCTTTGTGGCCTTCACTGCCTTGGTGTTGGACAGACCAACTCCCTTCCTGAGGTCGGTGAGCAGGTCTCGGGTCAGAGTGCTCCAGACGGTTCGTGGCCCAATACCGTAGGTGATTTCACGGTCTTTGAAGGCGATGAGCTGCGTGCTGGTCACGTAGTGGATAGTGAAGGGCGGGCCCTTCTCTGTGGTTTCGAGGATCACAGACACACTGCCGTTGGAGATGAACTTGATGTCCAAGCTGAGGATGAAGTCTTTGGAGTTACCCAGCTGGAGGGAAACGCCTTCTGAGGACTCTGTGGTGGGTGGGTGCAGCAGATAAATGGGGAAGGGGTTAAAAATGTAGATAATGAACCGAAATTGCAGGAGAAAAGAAATTTTGTAGCGCTCCTTCAAGTGCATTTGGTCAGATAGAAATGACTAATCTCATTTGACTGACTTTAAGAACTTCTGACGATAACTGGATGATAATGGACTATTTTTAGCAGCCTGACAGGAAGCCTTTTACAGTGCGTCAGTCTCCTTTAATACACTCTCCTTTGATGGTGCGTTTCTTTGATAGCTTGTCTTATTTCCTCATGTTCCCAAGATTCACTCAGTAGTCACATTCTCAAATGATCAGATAACTTTAGAAAAATTCTGTGGCCAAAACCTTACTTTTTTATTACCATGGGTCTTGTACTGTTATTACATGTGTGAAGTGCCTAGCTCTGTGTGTGTGTGTGTGTGTGTGTGTGTGTGTGTGTGTGTGTGTGTGTGAGAGAGAGAGAGCCTCAAAGACACACAGGGAGAAGCTTCTCATGGGATGAACAGCACAGATGTGTCACTGCACACTGAGCTTAATTAGGAGGAGGACAGAAGGGAGGGAATAGAGGGAGGAAAAGAACAAAGTAGTAGGAGGATGGAACAAGAGATTGAAAGAAGTAGATTCACTGCAGCAACTTTTCTGTTTGGATCTCCACAGCTCTTCCCTACAAAGCTCACCATAGATACAGACTCCGATGATACTCCATACTGCCACATTATATCAACTCTGTGCCAGGCACTTCAGTTGCTGTTCTGAATTCATTTTAACCCCCTAAAGCATTAACAGCTTCTGGAATGATCTCTCCTTTGGCATTGTTACTTGGTCTGCACAGCAACCCCCCCCCCCCCCCCCCCCTCCAAAAAAAATAAAAAAAGAAGAGAGGAAAAAGTGTAGTCAAGAAAAAGGAGGGTAATTGAATGATGGGTAGGACAGGTGCCCTTAAAGCCAGCCTGGGGCCGGAGAGGGTGAAAATGAGCCAACAGTGAGAAGACAATTGAGAGTCAGAGGCAGAGAGATCTCACATGACATGAGCTGAGAAAGCAGAAGCAGACGAGGCCGCCTGAGACACAAAGACAGTCGATCAGGAGGAGAATGAAGGAGAGAGCCAGTCTGGCAGGGGCCTCTGGATGACTACGGCTCTTTAATGCACTCATAAATCCATTACTTAAGGCAATGCAGAGAGTAAGTGGATTTGTACTCTGGCCCCGTGATTACTCTGGCATCAATAAAGGATGGGCAGGGAATATGGAAGAGATTCCACCTCCTCTGCTCTGCTGTTTAGCAATAAGGCAGGAGGCAGAGATGACATGCAGCAAGAAACATGTCAGCGTAAAACCATGCCGGTTTAAGCGTGTTAAATGAACACTTGAACACACATGTACTGTAAGTGTTGTGCATGTGCGGAAACAAAAGATCCAAGTGACGAGACAACAGTCAACGCATGTGTGATTATTCATCCTCTGGTGACTACATCACTGTGTCCACACAGGACATACAGAGTATAAAAAGGTATTCACCCCCTTGGGGAGTCTTTGTGTTTTTAGGGATGCAAATAACAATTATTTTTATTATCGATTAATCAGCCAATTATTTTCATAATTAATCTTTTTGTCCACAAAATGTTGGATATCATAATTTCCCAGACCCCAAGGCGACTGTTTAAAATTGGTTGTTTTATACAGCCAACAGTCCAATACTTAAATATTATCAATTTACTATCATAAATGACAAAGAAATACATCAAATCACCACATTTGAGAAGCGGAAACCACTGAATCATTGGCATTTTTGCTTGAAAAATGACTGAACTGATCATTAAATTAGCTGCCGATTAATTTTTGGCCAATAAACTAATTGATTAAACGACTCATCATTTCTGCTCTAGATCTTTTGTCTTACATCAATGAATCAAAGTAAATTTAATGTGGCCTTTTGACACTGATAAACATAAAAAGATAATTTAAAAGTGATCTAAACAAATAACAAATGCAAACACGTCTCTTATATTTTATATAAGTAGTCACCCCCTCGAGGACTTTGCTCCTTTGGCACCATTTACAGCCTAAAATCTGCATGGATCATGTAGGTCTTAATCTTTTGCCTCATTCTTCTTTGGAAAACTGCTCGAGCTCTGTCAGGTTTCATGGGGATTGTGAGCCACAAAGTTTTGATTGGATTGAGATCTGTACTCTGGCTTGGCCACTAGAAATCTGATTTCACTTCTATACACATTTTATTGGCAATCACAAGGGTTACTGTTTTTGATATCAGCCTCACTGCATCAGAGATGTGTTGAGTTACGGCTAATGTGAAACGTAACATTTTTGACTGCTGCTGCTTCACAATGTAACTGACTTTAATGTGCCCTGCTGAAATCAGATCACGGTTGCTCTCCTGTTTCTGACAAAGGAAGTGCTGAGAGTCGTAGTATTAAACTGCACTTGGTGTTACGACTGAAACCACAGGTGTCGCCAAATCAATCTCAAGCATTTACAACTTTAAAGTGTCCTTTTCTGTTTATCGTGTCTAAAAAGCCAGTTTAACTCTACTTTGATTCACTGTTGTAAGACAATAAAACATAAAAACTTTGAATGTTGTTGAATACTTTTTAAAGGCAGTGTAACTGTACCTGTGGAAAGCTGTTACTCCACTGTATGTCCATACACCGATCACCTTGCTAATACTTGCAGGTTTAGGTTTGAACATGCTGCATCGACCGAACAACAAGGGGATTCAGAAAATAAGGGTGCTCAGTGGCGGACAGTGTGCGTGCAGGATTGTGCAGATGGTAGATGGTAGGTTATTATCAGGGGACAGACGATTGATCCACTTGTCAGACAATTTGAGAGGCTGTTCAACACCAGTGCCCTAGATACAGTAAGGAGGAAAAAAGACCCAAACAGAAAGAAGGGAGTAGGAGGAGGAAGTGGAGGGAGGCAAAAACAGAAAGAGAAGCTGACAGCAGAGAAGGAAAACAAGAGATGTTTGGATGAGAAGGCAGAATAAGGCGTTAAAATGGATAGAGGTAATATGATTGCAATGTTTAGGAAACACAAGCGATGCTGAGGGGTGATAAGTGGGTGGAAATGAGTAAATAGAGGTGGGAGACTGACTGAAATCTGGGGATAGATGAGGAAGATTAATGGAGGACGAAGACTGCTGAGGGAGGGCTGAGGAGTGATGATGAAAACATGATGATGTCAAGGAAAGAGAGAGCTATGATGGCGAGTTGAAGCAGCAAGGGGAGGCGAGCGAGGAGCAGAGAGAGAGAAAGAAAAGTGCAGAGCGGTGAAATGACAAGAAATTGTTGATAAGATGTTGAAAACAGAGGAATTAGGAGGAGGTGAAAATTACAGTAGAGGCAGCAGCTCAACAGAGGACACAAAGAGAGAGAGAGTGTGTCTTGGAAATATCAGCAGGAGATCAAAGGAGAATAAAAGACAGCTCACAGTCAGCACTGGGTAAAAGATTTTGACTTCTCCCAGTTCCAAAAATAACTCTGCCAACTATCTTGTGGCAGTGGTCACTTTACAGCTGGAAAACTAGGCCAGATTTCCAATCTCTATTCTAATAAGTAGTCCCGATTTTATTTATAGTTTAGACATGTAGACCACTCAGAGATACGTATGCCCTTTCACTACATTTCTTGTGTTTCACAATATAAGAACACAATTTGTACATTACCCCAGGGCTAATGAAATGTATTTCTACGAATTTAGCTACAGGCCTGTATTTGTGGTCTACATAGTGTTAAACGGGATATCACAAGCATTATCACAAACCTATTGTTTCTGCATTAATAGAATCATAAAATATTGCTGTTTGTATTTGTTGAGGTTCAGCTGGGTTCTTTTTTTTTTTTCCCCAAACACCAGTCAGTTAGAGAAAAGTCAACGGAAACATGGCTAGTTATTTAACACACATTTATTAAGATATTTATAAGCCCTTTAGAGCCCTTTAGTCATAAGATTTCAAGCTGAACTGGGAGATTGGTAGCCTGGCATCGCCAGAATAATTCGCAAACGCGTATAAGTCTGGAACCTCTCAGTTCATTTTTGATTTCCAAGGGGCGTTATCGATGGGCGTAGACCACCAATCAGAGCAACGAAACGGTTAATTTGGGAAAAAACTTGCCACTCTGTTGGTCTTTTATAAATAAACAGCCACAGCCCCCTCCTTATTTTTGGCACAGAGTGGCGTTTCTTTTTCCACAAAACCATCTTTGGCCAAGTGTAAGTATATAGACACCAGCATGCAGAGAGTGAGCATATTAAGCAGGCAGCGGCCAAATTTTCTCTTTTGTTGTTCTTCCAACTCACAGAAGTAGCAATAATTGACAACAGCGGAGTAAACTTGCCTAAGACAGTTGTCATTATAGCTGGTGCAACCATTGGTCACCAGATCAAACTTTAAGTAGCTCTTTTGATTTGAAAATTTCACTCTTTCAAATCGTATCTGAACCAGACCGTATTTTCTTCACCGCACACTGTAGCCCCGAATACAATCTGTTTATGGCATAATGAAAAGGACGATAGGAGTGAAGAGGGAGACAGTTTATGTTTTTCATATTTTCCCTCTTTATAGATCAATTTTTAGATGCACAAGGGAGAAGACTGCACACAATAAACGACTATAAAGTCTGAGCGAGGCTGGAGCTGTGTCTCTTCAATACCATATGAGCCTTGGATACAAAGCGAGTGAGGTGATTTAAATTAGATTCCTCTGAGTTGAAACAGTGCAAACTGGCACCAAGGACAGTGCAATCCTTTAGTCAGTTTTATTACAAAGGGCCCCATTTTCTAAAGGCGTATTAACTATGCACTGATGGAAAACTAAACAGGTAATACGGTGATAATTCATACATTTGTTAAGATTTTTTAAGTTCTTAATGCAATGTTCAAACCTCACCAAATCCCCCCAAAATAACAATGAAAGGTTATCAGTAACATTTTTGTGATGTAAAATCAATGCCTGACTCAACTTAAAATGAGAACATGGGTTGTTTAATATCGAATTTCTGGTAACAGTGAAAATTATAGAGACAGTAAATCACTTCTGATAATATTGAAAAACTAATGGTATCTGACTGATGACCACCAAATGATACTGTCGAGCATTTTACACTGTAGCAGAAAGAGCAAACATTTGATTCACAGATGAGCTTTACAGCTCTGCATCGTGGAGAACCCAACCCAGAGCTAATCGGTAGATTTGCTTAAAATATGAATATGATTAATGTGATATGCTTAAAGGAATAATCTGGTCATATTTTATTTTTTTGTTGTCAACAAATGCCACGAAAAAGATAAAAACAGACAATCGATCGTACGCAGCCAAAGCTTGTAAATAGCTTATTCCTCTGTGCCATAGACCTCCACTGTTGACACACATTAACTAGATTTGAACACTGGAGAGACTCACCACTTGGTTTTCATTAAAGCATATACACGTACAATGGCTTGCAAAGAGCACACCAGACAATAGCCTCAAGCTTTAATTTGTCCTTTGACCAACACACATAATTAAGGTTAAATGGCTACAGCTGATAAAATGTGGAGACAACAGTTATCATTTTAATCACTGATGTTCATGCTCTGGATAAAAAGGGGAAATCTACACTGAAAATAATGTCGACTAGACACATTATTGTCTGCAGCAATTTTCACAATGTATTGAGACAGCATAAATGTGTCAATGTCTGACTAAGTGAAGAAAATAGGATGAATTGTGTGATGTTTTGTCTGGTTCTTAAATCATAATTGTTGGGAATCTGTCATTATGTGGTGGGTCCACTGTCAACCAACACAGTGTGCCAGGATTCTCACAGTGTGGCGGTGACTCACTGCAGACTGGTGTAGTTGCATATCGAGCCTCCTACAGCAACAGTTAACAGGAGATAAGCTCCTTGCCCTGTGGCCATCTGGGCTCATTGGAGGCTTACGTACCTGGAGCACTGAACTGACGCACAGAGGTGGCTCGGGTCTTGTCGTAGACACGGCTGAGGCTGCAACCTTTCGGCACACTCCAGGGCGCTGTGCTGGCCCGACTGTCTCTCTCCTCGGCTGTATCGTAGACGTCCACGTGAGGAGGGCGCTCCGTCAGGTTTTTGCTGTAATGGCTCAAGCCGTACTGAGCGATCTGGATGGCGTAGAAGTAGCCCTGTGGGCCCCACTGAGTGGACAGAGGAACTCCTGGGTGGAGAGAAGGAGGATAAGGACATAGAATTACTTATATGCAAGAGACCATAGACACTGCAGTCTTGTGCTTCTGTAGTTGGTTGTCTTTTTCTGTTTAGAGTGTATTGTAATGCTTCTACATCTTGTGCTTATATGTTAATTTTGTTTTGGTAAAAAATTTTTTAAATGGCAGTCGTCATAACTTTATTTTTGCTTGAGGAAAAGTCACATTGACTTAAATATCAATAAAACTGGTCTAAAATTAATAATTGATATCAAACATACAAATTCTAGAAGAAAAGATTGACTATGGCAATAACTAAGATTCAAATCTGGGCCTATTTTGTAAACACATATGACAACAGAAAACAGAAAATGGTTAATGCAAAAAAGAAGCAGATAAGGGTTAGAAAAAACCAACACCAGTTATGGTAAATGATTGGACAGAGTGGTGAAATTCAACCTAAGCTACTGCATTTCACCGGAGGCGAGCTTGTTCATGCAGCCAGAAATAGCTCAGGAAGGAGAATCACTCTGATTAACAGATAGTTCACTTAAAGACCTTGTGACAGAGAGAGCACATGTGCAACCCAAACCCCATCCTTCTGAGAACAATACATAATATACTCAGATTAGGGCTGGGTGATAATGTTCCCCCTCCTTAAACTAATCCCCACTGCATAAATAGTTTATCACTTAAGTTCTACTTTCCTTATTGCCATTTCTGCTTTTCCCCTTAATGTGATGAATCTTGCACACAAGACTTCATTTTATTATTTCTGTTCTCTTACGTATGGGTCCAGTTGTCCGACCGTGAACTCAGACAGTGAATGATACAACACAGAGAGAGCAAAAGCCTTTTCTTTTCTTTTTATGACAGAAAACACAGAGAAATAGGTTTTCATTCTAGCTCATGTGTTTGGAATTGAAAATGGAGGTGAAGAACGAACTGATGGAGATCATGATTAAATTAAGAGAAATCAGTTTCAATTTCATCAATTTCATCTGGTCTCTCATAATGGTGTGTCTACTCTTAATAATAAAAGTTACGTATATAAAACCTTTCATACATAAAATGCAGCTCACAAGCAACAAACAGCGATAATTGATCTTATTGATCTTACTTAACAACCTCACTCATTATTTTCCAATTTTTCTAACAATTTGGAAAGTCTAACATCTACCTTTGGTCTTCGCATTTTTTAAAACATGAACATCATTTTTACCTTTCATTGAGGAGCTTAACCAAAACCCTCCATATCAATCATCACTCCCAACTGTAGAGTGGCAGTCACACTGACAAGAGTGGACAGCACATCCACATATATTCACTCCAATCCACAAAGATCTTTCATGTGTTTGTGATGAATTTTTCTCTTTCAAAACTCAAAGTGACAGATGACTTGTGTGCACTCTTGTATCAGGCCAAGTGGAGCTGAAGTTCCCTCAGTTACACAATTTCATCCATGCATATTTACTTCAGATCTGTTTTTTTATACGGAGACAACAAAGTGCCAAAGCATGAATTCATCCCATTTAAATGTTTATTTTTAAAAGGGACAAGTACATAGCAAGGATCACATACCACATGTAAGTAGTAAAGTTGTCACAAACAATGCCTGATTGAGAACTGTTACATTTGATTAATGTGTTCATAAAAGAGCAAACACACACACTTTCCAATCCCTTGCCAGAATTTTCTTCATGCCCGTCTTGTTACTGGCATCTCCCCTGACAACTTAAGTCAAATGACTGTCAAAATCCTAACACTGTAACACTGTGCTACTCACTGAATAACACTAAGTACTCCATGTGGAATTGACTGTTAAGCCTTCACATATTTTCATGACTCCAGAGGGTGGACTTTTCTGAAAAACTGGGTCTTCTGCCAATTACAGCAGGATCTAAGCCTACTGAAGTTAATATAGCAGTAAAAGTACTTACCATTATTATCGTATTGTTGTGTAGGGCTGCCTGACATATAACTATCTGTAAATAACTATCTAATAACCACGGGGACCAGCTGCATAAACGCTAATGTCTGTCCGTGTTTGTTTCAAATTAAAAAGCCCTCTAGCGTTTCATACACGGACCAATGAAAACTTGGTCGACTTAAGACTCTTCTCATCAACTAACATTTGGTCTACTATTAAGGGCAGCCATACTGTTGTGTGTATTTTTCTTCTCCTCCTTTGTTAACAGTAGCTTTGTGACTGACCTCTAGCAAGTCAGCAAAACTGTGACATCTGGACGACTGTAATGTGTTATGTGAAAGGGTTGATTGTTGTGCTGAACCCACTGAGCTTTAAGACCCCAAATATCACTGTGAAGAACCAAAATAAACAGGTGGAGGAGGGTCAGCATGGCCGTGTTTTCCTCAGGAGTTGGTGGGGACCAAAGCAGAGCTAAAAGGCCAGTGAATATTAGACTGACATGTCAGGGGGCCAGAAAATTACGTCAGGGGGATGTTTATGTTGCTTTATGCCTGGTGGTTTTTTTGTTGTCTTTCTGCCTCCTAATGGCCAAACCAGCTTAATGCAGGTTTAACATTTTCACTACAGCTGGGTATTTCAGCTGAGTATATCATGAAACAAGCTCAAGTATGTGCAAATCACATGTACTGTAAGTACAAGCGTATTGGAAAACAGCACAGATGAAAAGAGCCTGACTGCACACTGACTCCAAACCATAATTTTATTAAAGTTTTTGACATGACACAGATCGAACTCGGATCAATTTGTTTAATTTAAATTCAATTGTGGTTTAAAGTCATTGTAACAGTTTGCAACAGTGTCCTAGATTCTATTCACAGCGCATTCATCCAAGTTCACATCTATCTTCAGTATAGATGCCTCATGTATGTGTTTGCACCCAGAGTGTAAAGTGAGAGTATGTGTGTTTTATCAAGCACTTAAAAGGTTATAAGACGTGTTTTAGGACTGTCTATTTATATGTTTGGGCAAATGTTTAAGAGATGGTGGTCTACAAAAGAACGGGGAGTGAAGATAAAGATGGTTCAAGAAAAAGCGAGAGACACAAAGAACGAGACAGATGGTGATTTAAGAGGGTGTTGTTAGAGAGAATTAACTACTTCCACTAATGACAGTGCCCTAGCTGCTGGAGCTTCATTATTCTCAACTTTTGTTCTTTGTCTCATGGAGGCTCTGGTGAAGCAAGGAAAATAAAGACCTTTAATTTCGAACCATCAACTATAAAACCACAAGCCTCCAGGAGTTGTGACAAGTAACGGCACATAAAAGTGCGTGTTTGTAGGGCTCTGTCTAATAATAAAAACATTGAGAGCATTCATTTGCATTCAAAGACAGCGAGTGTGAATTTCAGACTAATCATCTGAAATGCTCTCCATCCAATAGTAGTAGATCATACATAAAAGTATCACAGTTAAAACAAGCAACTGAATGCTTGAGCTTGAGATACAAGTACAATTTGGGTGCGTGTCAAACGCTACCCTTTGATTCCTGACACAAGTTGCATCCTTAGAGAATATTGCAGAAGCTAGAGTTATGTAAAAGAGCCATCACGACATTTAATGAATATTGCTGAGGGTTAAATAACTTTTTCCATGGTTAGCAGCGTGTGTTGGGAGAGAAATGCTCCCATGACCTTGTTTAAGCCCTGCAGTACCTCAGACTGTGACAGGCTTATTAATGAACTGCTATTTTCACCTATAAAAATATGCTAAGTTGAAGAGAGGTGTGTATGCTTGCGCATGTGGAGTGCCAAATAGCAAAGAGCCTTAGGCTTAATTAATGAACCTTGGTAAATTGTGTGTGACTGTGTGTGGGTATGGGAGTTTAGATGCGAGTCCTCTATTCTGTACTAAAAGAAACGGTCTGCAGGAAATGGGAGAGTGAGAATAACTTGGCTTCCCGCTGCTCAGCCCAAAGGTACTAACAGATTTGGCTGGATTCCTGTCTGACCCATTTTCCACTATATATGTTCCCCCCCACTACATGTGTTGCAATTACGATAAAAGTAGCACAATTTGTCATCCAAAAAGGTCATTAAGTGGGACTGCATAGAACAAAATTAAAACAATGCATTATATTAAAAAATCATCCAAACTCTTTAGAACTAATCAAACAGATGTGTTATCAGGCTTTCTGGTCTCATAATTCGGTATTTTCTGCATCTGCCTCCGAAAGACTGTATGACAGAATGACACTTACAGATTTCACAAAAAAAAAAACAAACAAAAAAAAACAACAACAACTGTGGGTTGTTCTGTTTGTTTGATGAACAGAAAAGCAGATTTGTGTCACCATGTTAAAAAAATGCCCATGTGGGAAATTGCACTATCCATCTCAGCAAAAATGCCTATTTACTGCTGGCAAATTGCTCTTACAGACAATGGCTATCATTATTCATCAAGCTAACCTCTGCAACTGACACTTTGCCAGTGAATACATCTTCTTTTATTACATCTCCCCACCAAAACAAAAGCTTGCTTGTAGAGTGGAAAAGGACTTAGGACTGTGGCCTGAATAACTACGAATCCCACCCCTTCTACTTCAGTCATTCTTCACTGATAGATTTTTGAATTTGTAAGGGAACGTTTTAAGGGACTCAAAACAAATGTTATATTTTGGGTTCCTAGTGTGTTGGGATTTATTTTCTTTGGAGGCTCTAGCTATTTGGCCATAAAAGAAGAATAATGAATATCTATTTTGTGATTTCAGGTCCACTTCTTCAAGCAAGCGGGCCGCGGAACTATATTGATGACAATGTGGTTTGAACTAATAGCCTTTTAAAATGAGCTATTGATCCTTCCTGGTAATTACTTTAAAGGGAACCTTGAAAAGAAAACATCTTTGGAGATGGACACGAAGTGTGAAGGAATGAGTAGGGATACACTCACTTAACAGACATCCAGGGAGATATATATATATACACACCAAGAAATGCTGACAGCGTCCGAGTAACGAAAAGATACATTTTTAATTGACTTGACACAAATCACGTTTGGTAGTGTTAGTGTAAAGAAAGGGTAATAGTGTTTAGGAATGGGTGGCAGAGAGTAAGTAGGTGCTCTTGAAATCTGATCTATTTGGTTAATGAAGTTTGTGATTAACTTTCTCACAGATCAAATAGAGAATTTATGATTCATCACTCAGCAGACATTGATCTCATTAAGTAGGTCTAAATCATATATCTCTCAGTAACACGTTTATCATCAAATACGTGCTACATTGTCTGTACAGTATACGATCTACATACATTAAATCTATGCTGCGCTGATGGTGTGTGCAACAGAATGAGTGTAGAAACCTGGTGGTTTACTTTGGGTACCATGAAAATACCATTGAAAAAGTAAATCCAAACTGTAATGAGAGACTTACTTGTGACACAATGTGAAAAAATGAAGTGTCCTTTTGCACACGCATAAATTGATTATTTTTCCATCAACAGAGCCTCTACTTTTTTTGTCAGTGTGCAAGCATTTTTCCTACCGTATGTGATGAGGCTGTTGATCTTGGCAACACACACCACACATTACATGGATTTAAAAGCACAAAGCCTTTCACATTTGTTGCTCCAGTAAACAGACAGTAGGATTAAGGGTTCTTAAAAATATCCATATTCAGGTGTACAGTGAACGATTTTGTGTACCTCAAACTGTAAACTGTAAATTTTAGATCTGACATCAGGCGTGTACTTGTAAACATCCCTGTGATAAATGTCAATAAAAAAAGTCTTACCTTCCACGCCACTTATACACTTGACACGATCGCGGACCTCCACATTGTATCCCTCAAATGACATGAAGACTCCATCGGGGTGGTAGGGCTCACGCTGAGTGTAAACCTTTGAATAGCTGTGCTGGAACTCAAACCGATCGTAGCCGTCGTACTGCACTACTTTGCCGTACACCTCAAAGTATTTTTCCACCCAGCTGAAGGGCAGGTAGGTCTCTCCTCCCTCTCGCCGGCCTTTGATAGTAGATTCATCATTGATCAGGCAGTCAATTTCTTCATACTTGATCCCGCTAACGACGCCAACAACAGGCGGGGGCTCCGGAGGTTGTGGAGGGTGTTGTTGACTGCTGATGCTGGCATCCCCCACCCTGGGACTTGGAGCCACCAAGGCAGCACGGGGCAAGAAGCGTAGGGAGGTGTCACTGGAGCAGCGGTTCCATAACAACACAGTGATGAGAGTGAAGAGGGCGCAGATAACGATGAGGGTCTTGTAGTTCACCCGAGCAGCCAAGCAGCGCATGGTCACAGCTTGCCTGCAAGACAAAAAGACAAACACAACACAAGGGACACATTTGAAGCATGTATGATTGATAATACAACCAAAAGAAACTAGAAAAAATCTCATGCAAATTTGCTAAATGCCACATGTCTACAGTACAGTACAGTGTTAATCTCATTTTCTCATGAAACACTACATAAACCTGCGAGAATGCTGCTTGGAACAACTTTCCATAAATAGATGACAAGTTGTAATTTGTGTCAAACACATTTTTGCTCACTTTTGTTTGTCTCGCTATGGATGAGTCAGAGCACAGAGCTGGTGAATGTACAGTCTGTTGGTAAATAACACCGTACACTCCACATAAAACCAAATTTGGTGTGGTGGCACATGCAACATGGCAGGTTTATGACCAATAAGAAGTTCTGGATTGTACTTTGATTGCCAGTGTGTGCATGTGTGTCTCATTCACTACCTTACAAAAAAACAGTCTTTTGGTCCATTTATCCATCATGTTTATGTCTTGTTTTGGGTAGCTTTCAAGTCAATTATGCTCCTGATTGCAACTCACAAACTCCTCTATCTGGCACATCTGCAACAAAAGAATAGGCTTATTTTCTTTCTTGCTGAGAGTTAGATGAGAACATTGATAACACTCATGTCTTCATGGTAAATATGTTGCTGGAGCTAGCAGCCGGCTGGAAACCAGGGGGAAACGACTTGCCTGGTTCTGTCCAAAGGTAACAAAATCCACCTACCAGAAACTCTAAAGCTCACTAATTAACAGATTATATCTCGAGCCAGGCCAGCTGTTTCCCCCTATACCCAGTCTTTATGCTTACATTCGTTAAATGGCAGCTGGCTACAGCTACATATTTACTGTACAGACACAGGAGTGGTTTAGTTCTTTTCATCTAACTCGAAACAAGAAAGCAATACGTGTATTTCCCAAAATGTCTGACTATTCCTTTAAAGAAATAGTCCTTGAGATGCAGTGGCAAGACAAATAATATCTGCCTGTCGCTGGTCTACCATTAGAGGCTCCCAGACAAATTTAAAATTAATTTTAAGGTTTAGAGCACTGCATGGAATGGCAGCTGTTTTTATCTCTGACTTGCTCAGCCCATATTGCATCTTTAGCTCCCTTACATCCTCTGCCCAATTACCCTTTCAAAAAGGTTTACACAATCACTCACAATCAAGTGTATATTGACATTTCTAAATCCAGTTTTAAGAAACATTCAACAGTCCACATAAAGGTTACTGTCCCTGCATGATCGTGCATTTCCAATTTAAACATTTATCTGTTTTCTTTGTAATTTTCTGGATCATCTTTACAGCATGTATACATTTATCATTAAAGTGACTTGCTCACAGCAATGTATTCAATAGCAGTTCAACAACATTTAAGACTGCACAAACTCCCAATCTTTATTTATAGCTTAGCTGATGGCCTAATTATGTATGAATGCAGACCTCAAAAAATGCATCGAGCATTTTCTCCACACCAGTTACAAATCAATATACTGAGATCTCCTCCTCCGCACTAATTACAGCTTACTGCTCATATAATTTACTATTACAGTGATGACACAGTTAGGTCCTCTGATGACAGAGGAAGCATAGGAGGAAAATCATTACTCCCAAAGTTCCTTTCAATATCTCAGCTCAAACTAGCCACTACTAAAGGTCAGCTCAATTAATGTGCAGTAATTGGGCAATAGCAATGTGCTACAGCATTGCAGTCAAATTATACTGCTAGGGGCTTCTTGAACAAAGTTAACAGCTCAGATGACTCTTAATAAATAGTAAGGTGGACTTCCAGACTGCTTACACAAGCAAATGTTGAGGGAATGCATGTTGTAGAAGATGAAGAATAGCCTCCCTCTAAATTAAGGCTTAGGACTGTGAACAGTGAATTTAGGCTATGCTTGTGTAATAAATAGGGTTGAGATGTGTCCACTTAAATAGGCTCAGAAAATCTTTTTCTCCAATACACAAGTGAATCTTTTTTGCTCCTCAAAAGTGGGGAAAAAACATTTTCTTTCTTAGAAACTCTAGTTTAAAACTTTTTTCTGTTGCATTCTAGTCAGTGGTGGAAAAAAAGCTTTGGCGTATCTCTGCGTCTGATAAATTATTGCCACACATAAAAACTATCATTGATATTTGGAGAATTGTCAGCCTGGTGCAGTGATGAAAGATTGGGCCGATGGGAGCTCTGACAATGCTGAAAATGCGAGGCAGAAGGCCTGGGGACTGCACCCTGAAAGATAAGTAGGACCGGCCCTGTCAGGGAACAGACTATAAATAATTGGCTCTTTTTATAGTGATTCGTCGCTAGTGTTGAGCTCAGGCTTAAGGTGGATAGACATGGGCTTAAGCACTGCAGCATGGAGGGCATCCTAATGCCTCACGCTGACTATGCGACCATTCGTCTAATGCCACATCCCATTTCCTGAACGGAATTTAAACCCCGATGCAGCAACAGTAAGCACGCTGGAAGAGGAGTTAATGTCACAGGCAAGCAAATTACAAAAGGGAGTTTGTTTATGGTTCAGAAATCATGAATGTTCTGATCCAGGTAATATCACGCACTGTGTCATCCATGTCTAATGCACAAATAAGCATTTTCCCATTTGCCATGTGATTGAAACTAGCTTTAGAGGTTGACACCAACCAGAAACTATCTGGAAAGTTGGATATTTCTTGTAAATAAAACAACAGAAAAAGACAAAGAAAAAGAAATAGAGTGAGAGTGAGAGACACACACACACACACACACACACACACAAAAGACCAAACTAACCAGAAACTGTATTACATTATATTAAAAATAGGAGCAGATAAAACTCCGCAGCATTAAGGCAGAATGATGAGATGACACACCCTTACACTTTTAAAAACTTCACTTGTCAGGGAGTGATATATTTTTGGCAAGGCGTCTTGCAAATATCAAGCACGTTTCATTATGACAGAACTCACTCAAGACACAGTGAAAAGAGCTCGGAAAATGGGGATCTAATCTTCTCACTGCAAGATAGCGTCAGGTTCCTGTCAAAAGGACCTGTCAAACGTGACCTAAAGCACTGCCATCTGTAAATGGGTGCTGGCTGGTTAAATGCAGCCCAAGCTTGGATCAAGGCTTTTTTTCTGTTGCTGCTTATCCATATTAGTTCATGCTCCATATAACATTAAGTACTGTTTATGGTGGAAAACGCGTTATACGGATCCAAGGGCAGCACTGAAGGCAGGCTGTTGCAAATAATCTGTATAAGCCTCTAATTCAAAATAAACTTGTGTCTTGAAATCCTTATAAAGAGTAATAGCATTTTGTTTCATTGTTTTCTAAACTAACTTTCCACATAACAATTTAGTGTAATAATGTTATCAATGTCCTCTTGAGCGTGTTTCCACAAATTAAGATGTTTGTAAATCATATCTGCTGGTATGCACAAGTTAATTACAAGGCACACAAACAACATTAACCAAATTACTCACACAGAAGCTGTATTTTCTCTGGTGTATTTCAACTCAAATTCACTTACATCTATTAGTAGTCTGTTCTCACCAGAAAAACAACAGCCTTGTTGTTCATTCCATGATTTATGTTTAGGTTTTCCTGACGATCAACATTTTCAGTTGTTCAAATAATGAATGGCATTGCTCAGTACAACAGATAGAAGTTGTGTTTTACCGTTAGACGACACGAAAAACTAATAGGAAGGAGGTCAGAACAGATAGTTGAGAGTACAGCATCTGGGAATTCAACACAAGAGACTGCAGTTTGTGTCCTGTCTGCTTCCAACCATCCGCTTTATTTCTTTCTTTTCCATAAAGGCAATCTTTCCCTAACCATAACCATGTCCACAATCTTTTGCTAACCTTTAACCAAGTAGTTATAGTTCCCTAAACTTCATCAGACATTAACCATAGAGGTGGAAGATCAGAAAAAAGCTTATATAAGTGGTTGTTGGAACAGTCATATGTATAAGTTTTATTTTTTCTTTTAGGTATGAGGATGAGATATGAGTGGACCTTTGTGTAATCCACTGGTTATCAGCTCCCCTCAGGAAGTGTTGCATAGATATAATCCCTCTGGTAATAACACAGTTTTGATCTGGAAGGAAAACTACACTGATATAAAATATATAAAAGAGACAGATGCAACTGGTCAGGAGGTGAAAGACAATCATGTTGGAGGATAAAAGTCTTTCATGCTTGACAGATTAAAGAAAATGACACTGGAAAACAAAAGCAGCTTTTCAGTTTACATGCTCCCACTGTCCCGCTCCAGGAAATTGAAAAGTGCCTGAAACAGCAGGTAGTGACTTGAAGAGACTTTAAATTTTTTTTCTTCTTTTGAATATCTAAATGAACATACCTAGCTGAATGTAAGCAGGTCGGAGACAGGGATGAAGGAAGGTTTTGGCGTTTATATTTATTTTTAAATCAAATCCAATTCCCCTTGTGCATCCAAACACCCATATTCTGCCTATTGTTTCACAAACTACAAGGACTGTAATTTTTGCAAGGAAATACACCACCATCAACAACAAAAATCCAAACACTGTAAACATTAAACCGTACAGAAGTTTTGGGGTCAATGCTCTGCCAAGTGTTTTCTTGCCACTTGGGGCCACTTGATTATTTGAACCTTATATAAACAAGAGGTCCATTTACAATTAGCACAAGATTAACAGCCTGGCATTAGTTTCTAATTAGAAGGAAATTGTTTTCTAACATTAAATAATGCTTAGATGGTTGCATTGTGTTAAAAATGTACGCATTTACAAGCCTGTCACACATTGACAGACTGTGCACTGTTTGGTACTAATTTTGGACTGTTGGTCTGACAAATTAGGACATCTGAAAACGTAACCTGGGGCTTTCTAATAATTTATGGACCAAATGATAAATCAATTGAGGAAATAATTATCAGATTAATCAATAATGACAATAATTAGTTGCCATCCAAATGGTATGATTAACATTACTCAATAGTTTTAAAATAATTGTTATGGCACTGAAAACACGCATTATACTGTATGTACTGATAACTAAATACAAAATGGTCCACTTACAGTATGGTAACAATGACAGCTGGTAAGTCACATCTGACTTTGTAAAAGCTTAATGATACCTGACAAGTTCTACATGACATTGCTGACAGCTCTACACTGTAGCTGCTTGAGCAGACATCGGCTTCACAGACTGACAGGACGAGCAACTTCACAGTCTGGATTTCCTGAAGTCCCCGATCCTCACGTCGATAATACAAAGCTTTTTTGCTTCTTCTGTAGATCATCAAAGGCTTTAGACTTTGTGAGCATTTGCCTTTGAGCTGTGATGGACTGCAACATATGAGGGGTGTCTGGGTGCCCTGGTGGTTGCTTCATTGAATGCAGCAAGTGATCCCCTGGCTTAAAACTACGGGTATTAATTCCTCCTGACTTTTTTTTAACATATGCAAATATTTGGATGTCTTTATCCCCCAAATCCCCGGTAACAAGGCTGGGAAAATTCTAGCAGGCACCTAATACTACGATTCTTTGTTAATGATGAGAGGGTTAAGTGTTTTTAAAAGA
The DNA here is from genome assembly GCA_031216445.1 of Lateolabrax maculatus. Classification (NCBI taxonomy): domain Eukaryota; kingdom Metazoa; phylum Chordata; class Actinopteri; order Acropomatiformes; family Lateolabracidae; genus Lateolabrax; species Lateolabrax maculatus. Next base: position 26,075,146 of record CM062198.1, read on the forward strand.
GTCTCATGATATCAAATCTCTTCAACAGCAAAAAAAAAAAAAACAAACAACAAAAAACACTGTGACCTTGTTAAATACACTTGAAGTCAAAATAGCTGCTAATCTCTATCCTGGTCCCCAGTGCAGAATGTACAACATTTACAACATGTCAAAAATGCTGCAGCAGTGAGTATAAGGATGGGTGAATGGAGTTGTTTGTCTTCTCCTGCTGTCCTCTGGCATAAAAATCACAAGCAGTCATCACAGCAATAAAAGCTGAGTGCTCGTGAGCCACCCTTAGGGAGCTATTGTAGCAGAAGCCCAGAGTATGCGTGAGGTGCAGGTGTTGTAGCCCTAACTAAACTCATGACATTTTCACTGCTCTCCTCCACGGGTGAAGTAAGGTGGGGGTTTGAGACTGCCTGTAAATTATCAGCTTATGCCGAAGCTGTGAGGCATGTTAGCTCCTGTGGAGCTGGGGTGGTGTGTGTGTCTGTGTGTGTCTGTGTGTGCCTGTGCATATGTATTGTGGGTGTCTGTTTTGGTTCTGAGCCTGATTATGATACTGTGTAGGCATCAGGGTGAATTCAAGGCAACAACTGACGGGAAAAACATAACTTGCATCTTTATCCCACAAACTGTTAGTATGGGAGTGGAGTTACTACAAATCTCTTTTCGACCTGTTGCAAAACTCACATTCTAGTAAAAATATACATCATGTTAATAAAATAACACAAATATCAAAGTCGGCACTGATCTGAGGTCAGCTATTGAGTTGTCAACTTTTAAAAATTCAAGATGGAGTTGAACCTTTAAAGTGTGACTTTAAATCACAAATAAAGAAGGAAAGGTTAACTGGATCTGACTATTGGTAAAAGTACACAGTGCAGAATCTGCAGTTTCAGCCTGGCCAATGTGTCTGCAGGCTCTCTCTCTCTCTCTCTCTCTCTCTCTCTCTCTCTCTCTCTCTCTCTCTCTCTCTCTCTCTCTCTCTCTCTCTCTCTCTCTCTCTCTCTCTCTCTCTCTCTCTCTCTCTCTCTCTCTCTCTCTCTCTCTCTCTCTCTCTCTCTCTCTCTCTCTCTCTCTCTCTCTCTCTCTCTCTCTCTCTCTCTCTCTCTCTCTCTGCAGAAAGGTCTGCATATTCATGCAAAACTGCTGGTCTTAATGTCGCAAATGTCTCCTCGACAGCCACTAAGATTTGGTGTTTGGGTCGCTTAAAGGCTCTAAAACGTCACCAAATCTAGTGACACCAAGGCTGCAACTGACAATTATTTTTTATCATAAATTAATCTGAATATCTTCTTGATTTTTTGATTTGTTTCAATTTCTGAAAGCCCAATGTGGCTTCTACACATCGTTTTGTTGCCCAACAACCCCAAACCCAAAAATATTCAGTTTACTGTAACATAATAGAAAGAATTATATAATATAAAGAAAATCCCATAAAATGTTTTTCTTTATATGATTATGGAAATCCGAAATATTTTCTGACAATCGACTTATCAATTCCGTGACTATTGGTTGCAGCTCTGAGTGACAGTTACAAATCAGGTAAAACTGCGGTGGTTGTAAGTGCTCTCTCCAGTCACCATCAAAGGCCCCATGAAATGAAAAATACATCTCTACAGTGTTGATCCTGTGTCCCTGTGCCAACTGTTCATTTATCTTGTTATATACCTAATATGTTGTATGTAAAAAAAACATCATTTTTGAGTATTTTTATATCAAAATTCCTCTTTTCTCTTCCTGTAAAACGGTTTCAAATGTTTGATGACTCATCCTGCACTCACGGGCGTTTACTAATTTTGCGCCTCATGAAAATGCTGTCTTGAGTTTTTATGTCCCTCCTCCGTGACTATAAATCCTGCCAGCTACCAAACGGCGCGCAGGGGCGACAAACTGGCAAGCAGTTATGGGTCGTCGTTGTGTTTTTGCTTGTGCTAATAACAGTAATCTTTTCCCCTTTCTTCCTTACCCTTGGTTGAGAAGAAAATGGCTGGATTTCACGCATTTCGAAGAAGGGGAGCTTTGTGCAATCTCACGAATATGTGACATGCCATTTTTCAGAGCACTCAATTCTCAACATGGCAATGTACACTGTAGGAATGGCTAGCTCCCTTTCTCCATCAGAAAGGCTCTGAGAGCATCGCACTACACCTTCTGACACCCGGACAGGAGGGACAGGTTCCTTCCTATTTCCAGTGCTGCACTCCTTATGAGCGCTGTCAGCCATGATGTTAGCACAGGGCGTCCAACCCGGTGTGGGGAGGTTGGTTCTCCTTCCTCCTCGGGCTTGTAAGGGGAAGACGGTGCATCCTGCCTGCTGTTCCTCAGCCTCCCCATCATGTTTCACAGGGCCTTCAAGACCAATAACCTTGATGTTACTCCAGGCCTGTAAATAAAGTATGGCCACCTGTCTTCCTGCACCTCTTAAAAGAATGGCAGATGCTCAGCTAACAAACCTATACCAACACAACACACCAACAAGAAAACTGGCATCACTGCTTAGCAATAAAGTTTTGTTTAGAGGAAGCCTAGAAGTAAGGAAACTGCTTTGAAGTGAACATGCCAGTGTGTTTTATCTCTACAAGGAGGATTAAGCAGGTCATTACCAAAAAGCTTATAACTGAGGCCTACTCTGGGATTAAGCAAACGGGGGAGACACAGTAAAATATATAAATAAGACCTTAAGGCATTGTTTTAGAGGCTGCTTGTCCCACAACATCATAAAACAAGTGTGGAGCTCAGAAACAGTGGCAGAGGATGCTAAAGGCTAAGAAAGGATGCAAACGCTAAGAAACAAATATGCCATGGTAGGATTTAGTGCACATGGTCTACAAATGCTGCAACAAGAATCTAGACTGTGTAAACTGTGGCAATTAGGGGGGGAAAATGGCACTGTACATCCCTTGTGGATTTTGGGGGCATGCTCTTTTGACCCATATTAAAATAAACTGCATTCCAATTACACTATGTGCGCAAAATGTTTTGACAGTTCAGAAAACTGTAAAACGATTGGAGGGTTGAAGTCTAATCAACGAGCTGAGCTAAGTAAATAACTAACTAACTAACTGACTGACTAATTGTAAGGGCTATGTTGGTAATCTATGTGACCAATGTTAGTTTTCTTGATGCAAACCTTACATCTCCAATATCAATGTATTTGTCAACTATCCACATGTATGTATGTGACAAGTGGCAACCTCTGAGTCTGAAAAGTGAAGCCAATGTGGAAGTGCCTTTAACCGGCACTCTCTCTAATAGCCAGCAGGGGGCTGCAAAACAAAGTCTGATTGCACAGAAGTCATTGAGAAAATGACCCTACTTCTCACACGATTTATTATCTCCGTAAATATTCTTTGAATTTGTTTATGGTCTATGTCGCTAGTTTCAAGTCTTCTTCAGTACATCATGATGTTCATTTTGTAATTTATGTAAGTTACATTTAGACGAAATTAGACCATAAAGCAGCGTATTCCCTAGGGTGGGGCTACCTTGTGAATTGACAAGTTGTTACCACGATGACCGTCAATCAGGATAGAGACAGCGCTACCCTCTCGTCCAAATAACGTAACTTTGGGTTTTATAAAAAACAAGACGGCGACGGTGAAATCACTGAACTTGCAGCTTCAAAACTGCCGTTCACAAACAATGGGTGACGTCACGGAGGCTACATCCACTTCTTCTATACAGTCGCTGGTATTTAGGCTTGGGCAACATGATCTTGTTGTCAGCTATAACTTGTTTCTGGGTCCTAATGACACTGCGTCTCATGTTCTGTCAGTTAATGAAGTAGACATGAAGCCTGAATCTCATCCCTTCTGAGAAATATTAAACATACTGTTAAACAAAAAACACAAAATTACTCTTTCAAATTAGAAATTAGCCAAGTTGTGCGATTATCCAATTTCATCATTGGCTCTGCTGAAACATATGAGTACTTTTCACAACTGAAACACTACAATTCAATACAATTACCTTTTATAACATGAGGATCAAACAAACTGTACAACTCTGCATTAAGTACTGGCATATGTTACCATAAAAAAATCAAGTTAAGCCTGTTTACTGGCCTCTACACAAATAAAAGAGGCTTATGCACAAACATTACTGTATACCAAATGACCAGCCGATTCAAAATACACACAATATTATAACATTCATTCACCATGTGACATAACTGTCTCAAATATAAGCTGTTTGAAGTGGTGTGCCATTATCCAGAGATTATAACAGTGCTGTATGGGGGTGTGTGTGTCCGTATCTCAAGTCCAGCAGTTTTTCTTCATACAGACGCACAATTACCCGTGTTATACAAGCTAATGAACCCACAGTTAGTTCAAAGAGCTCCATCTTTCCTTATGCTATCAGAGATGATTCAGTGATGACAAGAAGAGGAATGCAGGGCTTAGGGGAACTTGTAACAGCTATGCTCAATCATTTCATCATACAAGCAAGACTGGGCCATTTTTCACAGTGGATATAAGAGCATGCACAAAATGGAAGATTTAATTTGTCCATGTAATGAAGTCTAGCACAAACTGGCATTCAGAAGAGGTTGTACTGCATATACATTATGTTATTTAATTTCCCATACAGTAAGTACGTTTATTTCATAAAACCAAAACAAAAACCCGTTGTTTCAGCTCGGTTTAATTCAGGGGTTGTGCATGAGCGAAACAAATATGCTTAAAGATGTCTAAATAGTAACTTCTTTTCTGTCTGTGCTAGTTTGCACATGAAGACCTTGAACGTGAACGTACGTTGCCCTGAACCGATGGCCTTCAATGACATTGATTACTGACCTCTAATCCATTTACAAAGAAACGGCCAACTGGCTGGACATCCTGTCGACATTCACCACGGAGTCTTTCCACAGCTGGTTCTTCTGGTACTTTCTGCTGGCAGTTTCTTCAGCACCTATACATGACAGAGGAGAAATTCAAATTCAAAATTCAAGCGGTGTATAAATAGGTACATAAACCTGCATACAAATCTGTAATTTTGTATGCGTGACATGCAAGAGCATGTAGCTAAGTATAGGTATGTGATGTAGAGATCCGTATATGTTCATATCCAGACATGCACATATGTATAGATGTCATTCCCTGGTCTTTTCCTGATAATTGATTGATAAGGTTACTTAGAAACTTACCTAAGAGATGATTGAGTCTTATCATTTGTGATTAAAGAAGACTAAATGCCCAGGTGACTCTCAGGTTGGGAAACACTACCCTAAAGTTACTGTTGCTGATCAGTTGATAATCATGCAGAAGAATTAAGTCCTCAGCACTGTGAACACCTTGGTCTAAGCAGACTCCACATTCTTCACACGAAATCCTTTAAGAGGCTAAATATTGCTAAATTATGATTTATTGCTCCTGCATGCTAAGCAGCTTTTCAATGCAAACTTTTCTGAGGGAAACAAAATTATTAACTGCTGTTTTTTTTTTTTCTCACTGTGGCTAATTATAACCTTAAATCAATGCTCCACAGACTTTGACACTGATGCCCGATAAATTAAGACGAGGAAACAAATACATATTTGTAATTGCAACCATGATGAATTTATAGGCTTTCTGACAGCAGGGTCATTAATGTACAACCAATCTATCAGTGAAAATATGCAGAGAGTGACATGAATACTTTACTCTGAAATTAATCTCACCAATGTATTTCCAGCCCCTGTTGAAACAGGCTATTAAACTAAAGAAGGTGCTAAATTGCCACATCAAAGAGAGCATATTGATCTTTTTATGAAATGTGCTTATTGACAAAGCACTTAAATTAGATATTGTAGAAATACAACCACCTCAGTTCCTTCTGTCATTGCATGGTCAACTGCCTTTCTACAATGCTTAAAGAAAGAAGGAAAGAAGGCCAAGAACAAGACAAGGTGAAACGGACAAATAGGAACATCTTACAATATAATGCGGTCCAATTAGGAACAAGTTAAATGAGTCAAAGCATCATTCATTGCCATGGTTATTAATCCCAAATCAATACCTGAAACTTAATGTTCTTCTTTAGTGTCCTCTCTCTTTCTACTAAAGGTTGAAGACAGATCTTAAGAACAAAAAGGCAAAAGATTACAGTGCTGCTAACGAAGAAAAAGTCCAAAATGTATCAAAAGAAATAAATGTTCAAAACCTGTAGCTACGTCTTGCATATACAATCTATACCATATACGGTCTGAGAAACAAAATCAAATTTTAATTCAATATTTCTGACATATTTATGCTCTGATGACACAAAGGGGGGTTGTGTGTTTGTGAGTGTGTAACCTGCCTTCATCTGAAAGATCCCCCAGAGAGAAAAGGAAGTAGAAATGTCAGCAGTCTTAATCAATATTCCCTGGCTACTGTATGGGCGTACTGATGCTTTTTCAGGCAGGTGTGCTGCAGGCAGATGGTGAGAAGTAGAAAATGAGAGCGAACGTCAGCCTAAAGCAGCTCATTCTTCCTGCCTGGAGCTTATCCTATTGCCTATTGCCATTATAGGCAACAATTCATTCTAGATATCTCCTCTCTCTGAACATCTGGATATGATGTTGTCTTGCTTAAAAGAAGTATCTCAGTTGCACAGGAATCCACTTATAAAGAAGCCAAAATCAGCTGGATAAGAATAACATACTAATCCATACATACTGTTATGTTTACCTATGGAAAATAACACCCATGTATGTTAAACCAAAAGGACCATCACACAGGCAGTGCTGTCTGCTTTCCATTAAACACTTTGAGAAGTCCCAGGGGTTGAGTGTGCAAGTGTGGATGTGCCATTAGGGTTCTCAATTAGGAATCTCTCTTTACTAACCCCCTGCTTGCAATGAGGATAATCAATTCATCTGATGATCTGCACATATGTTTCAAGCCACAAAATGGTAAAAAAAAATGCCTTTTTGTGGTTTGCAGCACACTTTTGTTTGCAGATTATATAAAAGTCAATAAAACATCTCAGTTTTCCCCGCAGTGTTTTACGGTGGAGGCGCCCTAGCTCGCCTGAAAGAAGAAGACTGCCTCTGCTAAAGAAATAAGAAATGGTTACATTTTTACAAAAAATACACTGTCCGTTAATTAGGTACACCCAGCTAAACTAATGCAGTCCAAATACAAGAAACACCCTTCACCTCTGTAATACAGTTCAACAGCACCACAAACTATATCCTGCAAAATGATGAATCAACACCTTTTTAACGGTTTCAACAAAAACTGATCATTATAACCTTCATAAACGTAGGCTTTGTTAAAGGACTGCTGTACTAGACTGTACTTGTATTAGTTTTAGCTATGTGTCCCTAATAAACTGGAAATAGAGTTTAATATTAAGCTTATTAAGCTTCAGGGAAAACAAGCAGTTGTGCTGCATCACACAGCAAAAGCAATGCATTTAATGAGAGGTGACTGTTCAGACCATCATCTTGTAATTACATTAATAATGAGATGCAAATGCATCAGGCTCTGTCTGATTTAGCTCAGCAGGTGATTGTCCTGGAGGACACCTTGAATATAGATAGGTCTTTTGAAACAAAGTTTAAATGACTGAATGATTATTGTTAGTCAGTTTACTGTATTTTTAGTTGATTGTGACTATATGTGAAAAATATGTTTTGGTCTGGTCTTATTTTATTCAAAACATTCCATATCTTCAAAAACTGTCCAAAAATGGGTGTTGTCTAAAAATAGAAAAGCAAAAGGAGTTGATGGACTAAGTTTGAGCTTTTCTCATTAAAAGGTATACATATTTGATCAGAAATTAGCACCTTCTTGGGCCATGATATTTCAAGAGATTTATATATTGGAACTTCAAAGTTTAACTAATTTCTAAAGTTGAAGTTGAACCAGGGTAAAGTATGAGTTATAGAAATAATCTCTTAAGGATGTGTAATCAAGGGCGGTGAAAGCCAAGGAGAACTCTAGCTCCCCTTCAAGGTGGCTTAGCATGTGACTCTCAAAGCTTAGCACTGCGCTGACACCATTTTCACAGCCTTTACATATTGTCCCATTTAATCGACCTTTCTTAAGCAAGGGGTTGACACCTTGCATATGAATCATGAACATCAACTTTATGGCTCTCTCCTGTGAATACATTTTCAGCATTAGGCTGAGGATATTTCTTTTACGGCGGCTTGACTCAGAATGATATTAGGTCATTCATTATTTTAGTTGCTCCTCATTTGCTGCCATCCTGACACAAGCAGCCATCTATCAGGACTTGTAGTCAGGGTAAAAAGAGAGATGGAGACCCATCTGTTGGGCATTCATAATACATCCATTTTCTCTAGGGAGTCAATGGCTGGCCAAATATTGAATGATCGCACCACTGATGCCACCATGGTGCCAGCAGTCATTGACCATCTGATGCCCAGAGCCACATCCAAGAATTCTGACTGTACAAAGTGAAGAGCTTGTTTAATTGAGACTTCTGCTTAAAGAACTGGAGTTAACTGATTAAATGTGATCACTTCTTATTAGACATTTAATAATTGCATTGTGATACAAACATTTTCAGATTCAATACAACTATCAGTTACAGCCCTAAACTCTAATTGAATTGATGACCTTAAAACTAATGCTCACTTTTATTATCTGTTACAGTTCAATACCAAAGTAGTAGCTGGATAAAAACAGCCTGCTCTTTTTCCAGGTGCTGTCTTCCTACATACAGTAATAAAGTCTTCTGGAAGACACACATCTGTGTGCCAAGTCAAAACCAATACAATCATTCTGTGATCGACTATGTATTGTGTGTGTACAAAGAGATATAAGAACAAAAATCTACATTTAGAAGATTAAATCTGTCATTGGATAGGAGACCATGACAGGCTAATTTGCATGATGCATGTTTTATACAAAAGGTTAAATAAAACATCCACTCTTGAAAAGGTAATTGAAACTGTTGCTCATTACCTATTTATGATGACCTGTCAAAAAGGATAAAAAGGATAAAAATTAGGCGATCTGGGGTCCAGCTTATAGACTGCAATGACAGAATACAATGCTTCTACATTAACGCCGGTATAATTGTATCAAAGACATTTGCATAGACCACCTACAATTAAAGCCTCGCAGTTATATGCCTCCGTCAACCAATCAAGATGCAGTTTACATCCGTGCCTGTCCAGACTCATATATTATATGTAGTAAAGACTTTGCAGGAATTTAATAAAAAGGTATTAGGTGTATTTTTGGGTGAAATGGAGATTATCACTATTGACATGATGATGATTGATGATGGTGATGAGTATGATTCCAGTAAATCATTTCATTTCCAGTGAAAAACACTGTGTCTTCACTTAGAGACTATTTTTACCGGGGAGTTTAAGTTCATTAAGAGAAACAAAAAACAGAGTCAAATTCCTTGTATGTGTTCACAACCAACCCGAAAACACAATCACTTGGGCCACGGCTGCCACTGAGGCATAAAAATAAGGACATTGCCAAAACAAAGATCTTTACTCCACCCCAAAAAAAGCCAAACCCCAATCGCTGTTTACGAACCTCTTATCGCAGCCAGCGTGATTCTTTTACCAGAGTTCGATCAACGAGTTACCTTTAAAAGCCACAAACCTGGGGGCCCAAGCCAGGCACCAATGCTAGGCAAATTCTCCCATAGCACCGGCCCCATGCCAACCTCTCCCAACTCTCAAAACTTTAGGGTAATTTTCACACTGGATTTAGGAAACAAAGAGGGTTTCAGAGAGCCTGCGTCACATGCTGAGAGATGCGTTGTGGCTGTCACAAGTGTTCAGGAATATAGACAGTAAATTCTGGTGTTATTTAGTGGTGCTTTGCATATATTTAGGGGTTCTGTCACTTCCTTTTTGTGCTTGTGAAAAAACGCAGGTCTGTTGTAGAGACTTACACCCGGATTGGGTGCAGCTGTTCACCCTGTGTTTGCTCTCCTTTCCCACGCAGACACTTTTTTCTATTTGTGAATTCCCTAAAAAACTACGTACTTTCACACTTAACTTGTACCGCTGTAAGTTAGTTATCTTTAAATAAACATACACTCTAAGATACTTTTTGCATTCAGTCATTAGATCACGGTAATATCAGCATCAGAGTGACACAGTTGAAGGTGGAGGAAACAAGCACAAACAGGCTCTTTGGGGGGCAGATGGAGTCAGTGCGCAAACACAGTTCAAAACAGAGAAACTTGAAAACTGAGAGCCACTCCTGCTTTGCACTCCAACTCTCAACTGAAGAAACAGGATGAGAGGATAAGACTTAGAGTGGGAGGCAGAAAAGGCAAGCTTGCAAGAGGGAGCCAAGATGAAAGTAAATAAGAGTTTGGAAGTTTTTGGAAGCTGAGTAAATACCCATGGTGCCTGTCAAGACTCTGTGGTGCTCTCTGCAGTGAACTCTGCTTTCATGCTTGTAGGCAAAAACTGGCGATGGACGGGCTAAACCACCGAATTCCAGAAATAAGTCACAGAAGCAACAAATATACACACACACACACACACACACCAACAACCTTTAGCAACAGCAATTAACCAGTTAGGGCACTGAAATGATTCATTTTCTCATTAAGTATTCAAATGTTGAAATTGTAAAACTTCCACAGGAGACTAAATTTACCACAGATTTTATTTTGCCTAGAGTTGAAGCTCATCATGTCGTGTTTGATTTAACCATGGCTTTTTTTAACAGAGTAAGGCTGCAACTTACGATTAGTGTCATTACTGATTAATCTGCTGATTATGTACTTGGATAAATCGATTAATCATTTAGTCTATGAAATGTCACAAAATACAGAAAAAATGGCGGTCACAATTTCCCAAGAGCCCAAGATGAAGTTTTTAAATTGCTTGGTTTGTCCAACCAATACTCTAAAAACCAAAAGCATTCAGTAAAAAAAATACACAAACAGTGAAAATAGTGATTTTTTAGACATTTGGCTTGAAAAACTACTGAAACAATTCATCTAATATCGAAATAGCTGCCAGTTATCTTCCTGATGATGAATGTTCAAGCTCTGAAATGGAGCAGATCTGTTAAAGCCAAACATTTAACATTTTTTAACCAATTAAAAACAAACACAAACTATTATTTCCTGACTCCCCGGACCCAAGAGATACAACAAAATTAAGGATCCACACCCGTGCAGTGAAGGAAAATATATTTTGTCTTTGAAAGGACAGGGGATGGGCACTCTTGCAGACAAAGTACAGAAAGACAACTGACATGAGAACATGTCCTACCGGCCTCTGTGTATCTGACGAACAGCTTTGAACTTGTTAGTAGCACAGACACCTCGGTGTGAGCTCTGAAAAAGCAGAGGGGCTGTGCCGCGGCTGCCTTTCACATGAAGACAAGACTTGCATCTTCAGAACCTTGTTAGTTCTCTGAAAAGGCCACCGACTAGTTTGGAATATTAAGCAGCTCATGCTGTCGGAAATCAAAAGGATTTTGCAAGAGTGGGAAGCTTCAAAAAGGCTTTGATAGTATATATCGCTCAATCTCCAGCAGATATGACGGAATGAAGAAATAAAGACAGAGGAACAAAGGGCTTCTGAGAGATGAGGGTGGCAGTGGGGTATTCTTCTCCTCTCAGAATTTTGCATATATGCATTTATCATTATTCCTCAGTCAGAGAGTCTTGCTCCTAAAATGTCATGTCAGACTTCTGACTGAAAAGACAGACAGCACGAGAGAGACAGAAATAGAAAAAAAAAGAGGAAAGTGGGATATCAAAATGTTTCAGGTCATTTATCATAATAGACACACTCAAGTAAGGCAAACTCAGTTGTCTCACGTCCAGTAATGTCCACATGCAAGCCACATTTACAGCATTAATAAGTTAGCTGCCTGCACTGCTATAATGCCTGGCAACATTGCGTCTTTACTCTGTCTGGAAAAGCAAGCAGCTGTAGAGAGGGAAAAACTCAAACGTACTGAGATTTTGAATGACTCAAGATTCACTTTGTTTCCAGCCTGTCCTCTGCTGGGAGGGGAACAGTAATGAGGGTATGGGGATAGAAAGATACTATTTCCTCACAAGGAAGAAGAGGGGATGGAGTCAGGAAGCAGAGTACAAATCCTTGCTATGATTTCTGTGTGGGAGAGGAAGCATTTCAATCAATTCTCTCTAGAGGAATCTAAGGTCAGGTTCCTAATGAAATGATTAGATCACCAGCGGTCTTTGCAGGAATAATTACAGAAACAGCAAGCTCCCGCTGAAGGACTTAAAGACAAAGGCATACTGTTTTTTCTTGGTGTGACTCTTAGTCAAACATGTTGATTTAATAACTGCACTGCTGGTGCAGTGAGAAAATTAACCATCACTTGGCAAAGAGATTAGATTTACTGTGATAACATGTTGCTTGCAAAATGTATTTCCTTCAGTCACAGAAAAAAAATAGGTTGTTGACCTTAAGGGGCACTTTAATCCCATGGTGGTAAATATAACTCTCCCATGGTTAAAAAAAACACTTACATAATCTACTTGAGAAATATAAGTCAAGACCTAGAGTCACATTAGAGATAATCAAGACTCTGTTGTTAAAATGAATATGCAAAGCACCAGCTCAAGAATTTAACAGAAATGTCAAGAGTTCTGGCCATTCAGCAACAAGGTTGAACATGTCTGGCAATGGAGAGAACTGTTCATATAGGGAAAGGTAAAAGCCTTCAGGTGATGTAAGAAAATGGCTCTTTCTAGCAGACCTTGTCTTTGCTATATTCTGCAGTTACCTATAAGTGGCCTTTCCAAGCAAATTATTACTCCAGTCAGGGCGGCAGCATCCTGTCAATCTTCGGTTTTCTCTCTTCCCTGTAATTGCTCTTGGATAAATCCCTTTAACCTCTCTCTGCAGCTCTTAGCCATCGTAGCAATTTCTTTACCCTTTCAGTCTATCCTTACATCATACTGCATGTGTTTATATGGCCCCACAGGACTTTGTTAAGGGCATCAGGGCTATTGTACTACTGTTAGCTTGTAATTTTGGTGCTTCGGGAATTTAATCTTCTAGTTTTACAGATTGTACAACAAGGCTGTACCAGTCCTTTGACACTGTTCAATCAGTTTTCAGCTTGTTACTCCATGTGGTCTGGCTGTAACACTTCTACCATGGTCCAAATGTCCACTGGAAGCATTTCAGAAGTGTCTGAAAAAGTCTCTCTCTCTCTCTCTCTCTCTCTCTCTCTGTGCATGATAACATCATGATTATTTACCCTTAATGTAATTAAACACATGTAAATGTATGATGAAATTTTCATTTTATGTTAATCTTAAAGAATTGTGAGATGTGAGCAAAACTGGTAAAACTAGATGAAGGGCCAGATGCATTAAACTCGCAGGTTTATGACTATGACTAGGTTTATGAGGTTTATGGCTCGTCAGATCTATAAAGCTGTGTGTATGCCAGATTTCGTCGTCCACTTTTAGCCATGAACGGATGTGAACACAACCTTAATCACATGCATGTTTTTTTGTGCATATCCGTCATTTATACATCTTGCCCCACGTGTGTGTCGCTCCCAGCTCAGACATAGCTCTTTTCTTCATGCTTGTGGCTCGTGGACATTGGATAGGATTGTTTACAACTTAATTTCAGGTTAGATACTTTTGTGCTAGCCAAAGAAACACAACATTCTTCACTGTGTGGTCTTATTTTGGATTGAAGAAGACAGGCCTGAAGTGAAAAACAAAATCAATGTCTAAGATCACTCCCTATTAACTAAACACTCCCCATGTACAATCTAATGCAATTCACTAAAACTGTTCAGCCATAAGGTCTACTTTATGATGCCTATATTGTTCACACTATTACAGAGGTGTTAATTCAATTACATGTCTTAGCATTGAGGTCATAGTTTGTTGTGGTGCACTGCATTGGAGGCATTTCTAATATTTTGCCCCCCTCACATATGTAAATAGGGAGGACAAAGAATTAGAAGCACCCTTGGTACAACCCCACCTTTAACTATGAAGTAATAAACATAACTGAATTTACACATTTCTGACAATGTCAACAAAAACGGAACAATATAAACTTCATAAAAAGGTAGAATGTATGGCAGAGCTGTTGCATTGAATTGCAACAGATTGTACAGTGCACTATATTTACCCTCCGCCACTTTATTTGAGTGGCCAAATTCAGAGTGTGATGTTTGTGCTATTGTAGCCTATATGGAGCAGTTACAGACCTACAGAGTTGTGCTGCATGCCTGTTTTCACTGCAGGTGGAGATGTTAATGACCTCATTCACTATTTGAAGACAGAAACCTACGTCTGAAGTAGGTAATGATGCTCAACCAAAAATATTAGTCCAAACGGTCCATTAAACAAAAACCTAAAGAAAACACAGCTTGAAATGTATTAACAGTCGATTGTCAGTTAGTACGTTTTTTGTTTTGTGCTCGATCACTTTTTTCTTATTAATGACAATGACAACCAATCTATATGTACAGTATCATTTCATTATATCAACCCACACAAACAAAGCTCTTCCTTTGGTTATACAATCACAGAGTTCCTATTACACTAGATAAAGCGGGTTAGAGATATGACATTGAGATAGCCATGGTCCATCAAATTCGTCATTGCTAACAGGGCTGTCAGGGCTGAGCTGAATGGTAAATGTGCTACTTAGGCATGGGTATGGGTATACAGTACACTGTGCAGAAGCAGAGGAGAGGAGACATGCCTGCACTGTACAGCAAAGCCTATTTATTCAGCTGCACTTTTTCATATGTGGAGCTGTACAGAGACAGGAAATTTCACTCCCTTTTCTGCAGTCAGCATTCCAAGGACTTACACTTCAACAGCGTTCATAATAATGGGAAGGCAGATGCAAAAAAAAATGTTAAATAAAAAAATGGAAATTATTAAATTCAAATGCAAAAAGAAATGATCATGAACAGGTCATTTAGTCTCTTAACTCAACACTCAATTTAACCAACACAGGAGAGCATTAGTATAAGGGGGAACATAGAGGTTACATGCCATCTGACAGAAATTGTATCTAGCTTCTACTTGTGGATTGCCAAAACATTAGAGTGACTGAGTTTTGAGTTTATAATTTTAACAATTTTTAAACTGACTTTGAGAATTACATGCTTTTGTCCAATCAGATGAGGAATACTAAAGTCTTAGCCATCTGAATTTTGATGCAGGAAGAGAAATTTAGAACCTTTGTTCATCTCTTTTGAAGATTATCTCTTTGTGTTTGCCTGATCAACTAAAGCCTGCTCAAAACTTTGAGAACAAAGGCACTTTTACATCTCAGTTCTGACCCAGACCTTACCTCCTCTAAAACGCACCAGCCAAAACTAATTTACAGTATTCATTTGGGACTCTGCCGTGACTTAAAAGTAAAACAAATCTTTAAAAAACTGAATGTTTGATTCTTGGGGGATCTATAGGCAATTTAGAGCATCCAGTTCACCTAACCAGCATGTCTTTGGACTGTGGGAGGAAACTGGAGCACTCAGAGGAGAACAAGCAGATTCTAGCCTTCTTTCTGTGAGACAACAGAGCTTACCACTGAACTATTGTGCTGCCCTGTCGTGTTGTAAATGGCATTCTAATTTTGTACTAATATTCAAACAAAGTTGTCTGAATTCAACCAGTTAGATCCAGCTTAAATCCTCTTTGACCTGCCAGTCTGAGCAGAAGCTCATATTGCTGAATTTACAAAAAAAATTCTATTGCACTATTGCAGAAAAGTGAATAAACTCCAGACATTTTACAGGGACAAGATAATTTGATTAAATTAGATAAAATACCCGCTGCCCCCTTTGCTGATTGAAGAAAATGTCAAAAACTGCTAATTAGATGTATAAACTAGTTTACAATTCTAACAGCTAACACATATTCAGTTCAATAAAATACTTAAAATATCAAGGAAACAAATTTATATATGAAATTTAACCAACATTGAAGAATGAGTGCTTTTTTTATACAGAATATCCAAAGGACGTTAAATACTTTTTGAGGCAAATAGTAACCCATGCAGCTCTTCTATTTTTCCTATGCATTCATCCACCCTAAATCAACTGACAAATGGGGCTTTCTTGACCACAAGTAGTTTGTGTATCTCAAGTATTGGAGGCTTCCAAGTGCTCAGACACTAGGCTACAAAAGAGCCGTGGGGAAAAGTTGAAACAAGTGCTGATGAGGAAATTGTATTAGCTACAGCAAAATTCTGCTGGGACATCCTCCTAGCTTAATATGTCCACCCAATCCAATAAAGGCTTAACAGGTCTCAGGGGCCAAGGTCGCGCCTCTTACCTTAAAAGAAGGAAAACTTCATTTGCAAGCCTAATCAAGTGTGAATGTCACTGAGGCACAGCAAAGTAGGGTTGTGGAAGGTTAATTTTGTTCAGGGAAGATGAGAGAGCTTTCAGAGACTCCTACTTTTGTAACATTGGAGGGTGTCGAGTTGTAAAGATGGCTATTAAGACGATTAATTCTTTATCCACATTGGGTAGTAAGAGTGGATGGCTCTTATGAGAGTGGTGTAAAATGACAGCCCGCAGACATTTCACTACGCAAGTTTCATGCACTGAACCTTTCAATTATCAAACTGGATGGAAAAGAACTCCTTTGCAAATACAATATCATTTGTAGGCTTCAATTATTGATCTGGCCAACTACTAACAAAAATCACAGTAAACTGGAACAACGCTTTTAGGTCCTGCTTTGGAGCAGGGCAAAAGCATGACTGTGACTGACCTCAACTGAGCTGTACTGACATCACAGTCAACTGCTCAAATGTGCAAGTGTTCAGTTATTGTGTTGCTCCTACATAATGCAGGTGTCACTGTCATTTGGAGACTTTTACTCTTCTGTTCCTATTTTTAATGCCCCATTAAGACTGAAATAGTGATGTGGGTCTAATCTGAATTGGCGGTCTATCGGAATGCAAGTCATCTGATACCATAGAGTACTTTGTATTATTATTTATTCAAGTAAAATATTTTAGAGCCACTTTTACTGCCTTGCCATATTTAACTTAGTCTATGTTTCTCAAATCTTTTCAGCAGAGGCTGTATGTGTACAGAGGAATTTTACTTTAAATGTATAATGAATACAAAGTAGCAGAAAATAACAATGAAATGTCAATACACAGACTCCATTGGTACCAACAACCAAGGCCACGGTAGACAAACATGCTGTTTGTGTAGCTGGTGCCAAGTTAAATTTGTTTAACCTCAATTCCACTGTGGACTACAACTATATGAACAAGTGAATGACCCAGGAAGTCTGTAGTGAGTAAAAAATGAAGTGAGAAGCATTCAGCCTGTCACTATAACACAACTGTGGTTGCACAGAACACAAGCTAAGAGACAACACAGTAGCATCTCTATTCACTGCCATTGAATAGACACTTGCAAGTCAGACTGTCGCAAGAGACAATTGTGGCTGAGCAGCACTACATTATTGGCTTAAATGTGTGGTTAACCCATGTGTATGAGGGGGAAAGGCAGTGGGGTTCTTGGGTTTGGGTACTGACGCTGATACAGATAGGACAGAAGGCAAAGGCACAAGCACTCTACACATGATCATGAGCCAGCCAACCACAGCATCTCGCTCCCTGTAGAGTGTTACAATTCCTTGGAAAGCTTGTTTGGACCTACCAGCTCTTAATCCAGGCTACATCCACAATACAAAATTAGCGTTAGACACACTTTTCTGAAAGACCTGTTCACTGAAAGCCAAAAAGCACGGTCAATAATGAGATGGGAGCATAGGTCCATATCTGCGTTGTCTGCGTGCCTGAGGGCAACTGGGGCCACTTTCTTTTGTTGTACAGGGTGGTTGGTATTTAGCATAGAGGAGGGGGGTAGAGGAAGGTGCCTGGGGTAGGGTTACGGCTCCAAAGTATGCAGACATAAGCTGTCTGCGTGGTGCCTTTGAAGCAGGCTATGGTTGGCTGTACTGTGAGGGTCATAGGGCAAGGGATTTACAACAGCAGTGTCCCACAGAGAGCCTGGACTCATCCAACCCCCCTCAACCCACTGCCAAAAGTTAACACAGAATGTAGGCTAGAAAGACAAGAAACATGTAGACTAAAAGGTTAACAAAGGCAGAACCTTTGTGTCTAGTAGTGAAACTAACTTCTCAAAGATGAAGGTCTACTGTTGCCAAGCAGATGATTGCTTTGACAATTAAAAACTTTTTTTGTATGTTAACGGTAGAGCAGCTGTATCCTAAAAAATAAGAACATTCCTGGAGGGGTTGACAGTGTCCCTAAACTATCATCAATCCACACCAGCTACTCGCTAGACAGGAAAAAAAACTTGTATAAAACTTATATAGGGGTGGACACTATATCATGGACACCTGCAATCTATCTATGGTATAGTAGCCCGATAATTGCCTTACCTGACAAATGTGGGGAGTCAGAAACGAAATGAGAAATGGGCGCCCTTTTTGAATTGCTCATTTTATCGCATGTAGTGTGTCATAGTGGAAGACAAATGGAGCAGCATCTGGACGCCTCACGACGTCCTAACGGAAAGACTAGCATGTCCAGACTTGTTTGCCTTTTCTCGTCTGGTTTGACAAATTTTACGACATGTTCCCAACAGCACAGAGCGTAGAGGTGAGTGTAAATATGGCAATATGGCATATGGATGTGGGTGCTTTCAGGTGGAACAGCAACTCCTCCTAAAGCATGTCCTCGAAAGACGGCCGGTCGATGATTGGTCGGGGTCTGCCATGTCTCTTGGACAAGTCACAGTAAGAATTTATGACTCTGTGATCGTCTAATCTCACACAGTGATCATCCTGAAAAGCAGAAATATAGTGTAGTCGTAATACAGTCAAGACATCACCTGACAAATACCTCCTTTTTTTGTGGGATAGACCAGGAACTTCATAGAGAAGAAAAATTATCCTCCACCTTCCTGCTCATTAACAACAATATTAGATAGCTAGTTATCAGAGGCATTGTAACAGTTCATGGGATCTTGTGCTTCATGAGTTTAGACTTTAGGCAAAGTCATGCATGCAGCAAAAACAGAGCAGCCCCTTGTCCAGTTGCCTATTATTAAGCATACGGACAAACTGGCTTTTGATTGCATTAGAGATAAAAATCTCAGCATTAACTAACTCAAGCAGCTACAGCAGTGGGGCAGAAAGAAAGTAGATACTAATATCCTGTACGAGAGACTTTAACGACATTGAAGCAAGCTGAAGGAAGTTGGTATAACAGCTGGATGTCAGGAACTTACAGTCCACAGTAGCTCTTAATTATTCTCTGAAACAGGTGCCACTCTGATGGAAAGTAACTTATCCATCAAACGGAAGGCCACATTCTTCCTTTCTTTTTCACTTTAGTTGCCTTTGTGCTCTGAACCTTTGTTCCTCATCACATTAAAGGTTTGCTTTGTAGGACTAGTTGAATTAAATCTAATATAGCCTAGCGTTTTATTTTTAATGGAAGCACCAATATCGAGACAAAGGGGAAGCTGACACCCAGCAGGTCCAAGTTGGGAGTGAGAAGCAATCAGGCACCTATTATCATATAGTGTGGATAGTGCAGACAATGACATTGTGGACCAACTTGCATATGACACTTATGCAAGTATCCATATTTATTTACATATGCATTCTACCCAAACATGTATGCAAATTCTGAAATCTATTAGTTCTTTTGCAGTAGAGCTACTCTATAAGACGACAATTTGATGTATAAACTAAAATAGAATATTTATTTATGCTGATAATTTTGCAAATATTCAAGCTTTTTTACATTCATTTGGTAAAAATATGAAATCCCTTGAAGAATCTTGCTGTTGACTGCTACTCAAATCTTTTGGGAAACTCCCTGCACAGGTCATCAGGAGGATTAAAGAGTCCCGCCCTCCCCCTCATCTGACCACAGGTCCTTGGTGTAAAGTGGATATAAAACTAGCCTGTTTTTATCAATATCCAACATCCACTCAGCAGGCTATTCAAGTTAATCATGGCAATAAGAGGTCTCACAGGACCAACACACAGAACACAGCATGTTTGATTTCTTCCATGTTACATGATGAGATGTGAGGAGCTGGAAAAAAATTGGTAATTAAAGAGGATTTTCTGGTCAACTTCAGCATAAAAAAGGAGCATCAACAGTAGAACTGCCATCTGCCAGCTTAGTCAGAAACAACCCATATCTGATAAATTCTCTTCTGCCACCAGGTGTGGGCAATATAGGTCAGGTATACTACACTATACAATACCATACCATACACACACAAAATTCCCATACACCCATTTAACGGTGAGTAAGTTTTAGTTACAATAGGTTAGTATGGGGCAGCATGTATAAGCATGATGATCTCCAAAGTTCATAGATGTAGCACACTAAGTATGTTGACTAACTGAATGCTGAGGACACCACAGAACATTAAAATGAATGATAATGTAAAATATTTAAATATTTTCTGCTAATAATTAAGTCAGCATGATCTCTTTTTAGGCTGCTGGTAGGAAACAGATGGGAAAGCCTCAACAGTGTGAGAAAAGACTAAGTCTCACGCAGACCTTTCCTTTAAAGCTTAATTAAGATGATAAACACACTCCAAAAAGAGGCCTTGTAAACACAGATGAAAATAAATGTTACATTTGCTTTCTATGTTTCATCATTCAAAATGTATAATTAGTTGATAATAATAGACAGAAGATGACACTTTTTTAAGGCCTGTAGCACAATTTGAATTATACAGACAGAAGATAATGAGGAAGAAAGTACATACATCAGCTGGCATCTCATCACATCTGTAGTTACCAGAGCGCTAAGCACAAAATATAATACGAATTACCACACTGGTAGCATCGACTGGCTGAAGTAGGGGAGGATTCATACAGAAGCTGGATTGACACCCTGAAATTAATTATAGCTCAGAAGACAAAGGTTTTAACGACACACAGAGACCGATTCTTTAGAAATTCAAGCTACAGGCAGACAACTGTCATGTACCCATTAAAATATGTGACCAGGTCCAGACTAAGGTCTTTCCGCTGTTGATTCTTGTTGAGACAGACATGTTTAGACATAGCAAAAACCCTGGGCATAACAGTATAATAAAAAGGGAGTGATATTCTTTTATAGGCAACCGCATAATTCAGAGAGCAGGTGGATCAAAGACAACTAGAAATGTTCTCAGGTTTAAGGTTAGTAATTACTACACTGTACACAGCAAAGGGCTGAATACAAGTTGCATATCTTGTTTCCACTTTGCTCCTACTCTGTAGAACAAGTGCCACAGAAATGGGGAAAAAATGATTATAGTTCAATAGAAAATATGCCCTGTGCTCCTCAGTGTTTTAAACAGACCACGCATCTGAAATAAGAAAAGAACTTCAACCATAAGGACACTTGACTGTGTCATACAGTGTGGTGAAATGTGCTGATGGCACTCATCACAGAAATGACTGAAATGGCTTTGGAAGGTCATACATCAACAATAAATCAAAGCTTAGCGACATAAAACTGCACTCTGCCAAATTCAGCAGATAGCAGAAGATAGCGTCTATGATTAATATTTACTGGAGACGAACTGAATAGGGGAATATGGGTTTAAGACTACAACTGTGACATGTTAAATACCATTGAATCATGAGGATTTGGTGAAATTGTGCAGGTAGATGTTGTCATTGAAAGACACCACAAACTATGAGCAAAACAGCAACACGCTCAGAGGTCAGAGCTACATCTATAGGGCTGTGTGACTACACCTATGTCCATAAGAGTGTATGAATAATTGACGATATGTATGTGAAAAAAAGTCCAAAGGTGCAGCCAGGAAGCCTTTATAGGGGAGACTTTGTAAGACTGTGCCTTGATACACAAACCAAAAAATGTATCAAAATAGGCAGTGAAATCGTAATATAATAAAGTATAATGGAAGTGTGTGCTGTGAAAGGGATGGAAACAACATCTTGCTGCATGGTGTTTTCTGCTGTAGGAGTAACTTTTGAAAAGGTACATTTTGCATCACAGTAGGAAATGGCCTTAATACATCTAAGAGAAGCTGCTGATCAATACCAGTGACTAAAGGATTACTTTCCCAGGTGCTAAGATTTATGGGTTTTAAAGGTCTTTGTTTGTGTCTAAATTAGTTGTTGGTTTCATTCATCTGCTCTGTACCTAACAAAGTATTTTGATGTATTATCTATTCCACCATGTTCACCTACATATACAATATTTAGCAGAGAGATGTACTGTATTCTGCCTTCTCTGGGCATTTCTATTAACTGTGTGCTCTGATTAGCCGACTGCCTAATTAGCAAGCTGCCAACTTCTGCCTGTGTTATTGCAATCTGCCACCACTCAAAAATAGTACAAATGCACATGAACAAAGTTTTGTTTATGCCTCTTTGTTAGCACATTTCTGGACACCCTTCCTGGCTAAGACTCCATATACCAAACCATAAACAAAATTCTTATTCTTATTTCTGTTTACTGCCACTAATTCTGCATTACATACATATACAACATACATTTACATATTTTTTCCACTTGTTCCCACCAGCCAGCTGGTACAAACTCATACACCACTCAGTTTTAAGCAGCTTTAGTCAGTAAGTAGTTTAAAGCAGTAATTCTCCAAAACCAAGCTTTAAAAAGGTCCAGACAAGGATCTGGAGACAAGCGATATAAAGTTACATTAATTAGGATAAAACTTACATTTACTGCTGAGATAGAGATACCTATCAAGGTAAAGATATTTTAATAAAGTAAATAAAGTAATTCTTCTTCTTCTTTATGCAGTAACACTCATTATTACACACACACAAACACAGCAACTTGACTACTATGTAAAATCTGAATAACATAACTTTTTTGATCATTGTATTTATGTCTAGATGGATGTGTGAAAGCTACCAGAAAACATTAAAATGAAGAGCAATATTAAGCATGAATACATTTACCACAAAAAGTACTGCTCTTCACTTCTGCCTCTCAAATGTCAGTGTCTTCCACCTTACTTTCCACCAGGGGAAAAACTGCTTTGCATCTGCTTCACTCCACTGCCTTTCCAGTTCATGCGTAAATTCAGAGCACCAAATGAAACCACACAGTGCCTGAGAGCAAGTTTTAGAAATGGTAGCCAGGCTGGCTGCCAGTGGTCAATGTTAGTTGCCAAAGTTGAAAGAATGGCTGCCATAATGACACAGATTACAGCTGGAGCAATAATGTTTCTGGATAATTACACCTAATATACATATTTCAGTTTTACTTTTAACTACAACTTACTAAAACTTACTAGTATTTACTGGAGTTTCAACTCCATCTCATAGATCAGGAATTAACTTCCGCACTCAAATTTGGATCCTAAACATAAAGGGAACATTTCAGCATGCAAAATAATTTCCTCCTGAAACGACATTCTTGATGTGAAGGTGTGGTAAACAAAGAATTAAGTAAATGCTTTTAAAAAAATGTTGCCAAGATTATCTGACTTTCCATGTTCAGTGTGGTGTCTACTGTCCACTTGTGAAGACATCTGCCTGCATTGATTCATCTCAGCTGCCATCTGCTTTATTAGTTCTTTCATTTGGGTGGAGCTGCCTCAGCGTTGATACTACTGACCCCACACCTATTTTGAGATTCACTATATCTGACAGACAAAACTGATCTAACAACAAGCCTTTAATTGTCTGGGTAGAAGACTCCACACCCAAGAGATTCAAAGGGGTTTTGACACACACAAAAACCAGACTAAACAAAACTGGTTGATGTGGTACAAATCTGGCAACTGTTAGTCTTGACCGCTGCCAGACATGCTGAAATAAACTCAGTGACTAAGCAAAAATCCAGGTGGGTTAATCAGGTTGTGCTGACACTGATTCTGAGTGCACAGCTCAGATACGTAATAATTGCAATAATTAGCTTATAACCAGATTAGAATTGTGCATATACACATACTGAAGCATGTGTAAGGAATTTAAAAAAAATTTAAACATGTTTCAGCTGGCTCTGGAGCATAATGTGAAGCATTTAAGGTATTTGGTAGTCAGCCCCTATAAAAATAGACTATACCATAGCCTGTGGCTTAGTTTGACATATGAAATCTAAATTGTAGGAGATTTGCAGAAAGACTTTGTGTATAACATTCATCATTATAATTTGAAACTTGACCTCCCCTTAACCAGACATAAAAGTGAAACTATTCTACTCACTCCTTTCATCCAACTGGCTATTTGTTAGCATAGACATGATGTTATTTGTTGTGTTGAGGACAGATGAGGAGCCAAGGACACTCTTTCATGCCTCTCTTGTGATGAATTCACAGATTGAGTGATCAAACACTTAGCAAGGTGCAGAACAGCAGAGACAGTAGCACCGCAAATCCATTGAAAAATCATGTAACAAGTATGGGATCAGTTTCAAAATTGTTTGTGTGTGTTTTATGGTTATGTGAAGAAAAAAAAAAGTACTATTGGCCAATATTTCATTATTGGCTTTTTAAACTCCCAAATTACGATGTGTTTTATCGGCCTCCGTATTGGTCAGACTATAAATAAGACCTCTTGTATGTATCTACAGATTGATAAGTAGTGGCAAATGTTCAAAGAATTTCCTCTATTCAAAAAGTATAATGATGTTGCTTTTATGAAACATCTAAGGCAAACTGTTGACTACCTAGTTGTGGCTCTTTCTTCTCACCTCCTTTGTGTCTTTCTGGATGAACATACATTACAGCAATAGACTGACACAACCAAGGTGCTGGACGATATGGCCAGAAATGTTATCACAATATGCTTTTTTATAATGATCGATGTTGATAATTACGTCAATATATATTTAGAAATAATAATAATAATAATAATGATTCTCAATTAACAGTTTTACTGTTAATAAGTACTCTCCTTAGGACAATATATAATTATTTATTATCAAAACGACTAAGTGGCAAATGCTCAACACAATCAATTCATGTTAAACACTTAACATATCCAACCATTATCTATGCCGCTTATCCAGGGCGGACACACAGAGACCGACAACCATCTACACTCACATTCACACCTACGGGTAATTTAGAGTCACCAATTAACCTAACAACCATGTCTTTAGACTGTGGGAGGAAGCTTGAGTACCCAGAGAGAACCCACGCAATCACGGGGAGAACAAGCAAACTCCCCGGCAGGCAGGTGAATTCAAACCCAGAACCTTCTTGCTCTGAGGCGACGGTGCTGATCACCACGCCACTGTGGAGCCACAACAAATGTCTTGTTTAAAATGTCTCTCGAGCATTTTAGAGGTAGTAAACTGAACATTGATAAAATAAAATAAAATAAAATAAAATAAAATAAAATAAATCGGTAGAATTGTATTTTCCCTCTTCTTTGTCAGTCAGGACTGTCAGCATCTACGTTTAGTTTTTTGCTTAAGTTACATTCATTTCTGATCAATTCAAATATTAGATGGAGCCTTCAGATAAGCAAAAAAGAAAAGTAATAGTGATTTCCCTCTTTTACTTCGAGTGGCATTAGTGAGTCAAAACCGAATGGTAAGTGCAAATTCAACATAATAAGCATTTAGCATTACGGTAATGATACATTATCAAATACAGAGAGGTTTTATTGTGACAGATTATGACGGTTATGGACTATGTTTTTGGTGCTTTTCAGAACACAAAGGGATCCAATGGCTTCTTTAATCCAAACAACAGGGACTTGGTATCCACAGTTACAGCTGATGAATGCTGCCAATTAACAGCTGGGTTGACACTGACTAAATAACACCAGTGTTATCCTTTAACCTTTTGACAACTTGATGAATAATAAGATCACAGGCCATAAATAAGAATAAATAATTATGAGATACATGTACAAATGTTTTGTAATATCTCACCAATAGCTATATGGCGCTGGTGGCCCAAACAATGCAGTGGTGTCCACTTGTTTAATGAAACGGCCTTCACTATGTTTGCACCACTGTCAGTTGTAATGCACACCTGACTGTCCTTGCTGACCCTGGGCAATTATGCGGTGTGGTCGTCTAGAAAATATGCCGTTTGAAGACCTCTGCTTTGAAGATTCCAGTCCCTGTCAACGTCGTATAATTGTGAGACTCGTGTACGATTTGGACGTGCGACTAGACCACATAAATGTAAGTGCAGAGGAAAACGGACTAAAAAAATAACTAATAGGGATTGGGATTATTATTGGGATTGTTTTATCGCTCAGCACTAATACCATTCTGTGCAGTTTATTCATTGCTTGTAGTTTTGACCATTGTAACCAATAGCCCACGCTTTACGCCTGCCTTTATTTCTTTATTTTTCTACTTTGATTTTATTCTATTTCATGTTGGTATGTATGTACATACAGTACATTTGAACTAAATATATGCTCATTTAACCAGGTATATCAAGCATTAGAGGTACAAAAACCTCTATCAGCATGAATATTATCTTACTTGGTGGCCATTAAAGAGGATGTGGAAGTAAAACTACAGCAGATCCCTAACAATGCACACTGTGAACAGCTGTGGAGTGACAATAACATAAAGGGATTAGACTGTAAAGCCCTGGTATGAACAGACGTTCAAGGATAGTATCAGTATCGACCTCTACAAAGTAGAGTTAGTCTCAATGCATCTGTGATTGCTTCCCAGAAGCACCGTTGCACATAAGTGGACTTTTACCTTCAGTGTGTAATATAAAAGGATTGTTGCAGAAATGGGTGGCTCTTGTAGGTGGAAAACAAACCTGTGAGTGTGGAGAAGTTATTGCACATTACAAAGAGACACCGGAGCAATCTGTGAAACGAAAAGAAGCTGCTCTGCTGCAACATCTTCAGTGGAAAAACCTGCAGCTTTAAACCTGCAGATGACCGGGACGTTAGCTCACCGGTGGCACAAGTTAAGTTTGTCAGTTTCTGGTCCATTCACAAAAAAAAAAAACATAATAAAATTTTAAAAAAAGCCTGACATGGCTTCCTGCCCGAGCCAGCTCATCACAACAGGACGACAACGTTAAAGGCGGTGTTTGTGTCGAGCCGACCGACAGCCACTTTATACCAAACACAGAGGAGTATCGTTAGCATCGGAGCTAACGGAGGAGGAGGAGGAGGAGGGGGGATCATTTCCAGAGTTAACGGCGAGCTTTGAAGTTCCTGAATCCTCCGGTTCCGTTAACGCAAACCCTACGAGCTCACGGCTGCTTTTTTTTTTTTTTTTAAAAGAGTGTCTCACTAAAAAAAAGGTTGGAGTGGGAGGAAAGAAAGAAAACAAACGTGGCAGAAGAGGAGACGAAGACTGCGGTGAGGGAGGGTGGTTTTAAAGAAAACACAAGAACTGAAGTGTGAAAATATGAGCTAGCAGCCGCACATAGTGACTGTGACTGTGTGTGTGGAGCAGCTCGGCACGTTAGCTGCCTTACCTGCAGGAGTGAAGGTGGCGAGCAGAGCCGGGCTTTCTTCACCCACACCC
Organism: Lateolabrax maculatus; assembly: GCA_031216445.1. Lineage (NCBI taxonomy): Eukaryota > Metazoa > Chordata > Actinopteri > Acropomatiformes > Lateolabracidae > Lateolabrax > Lateolabrax maculatus. Next base: position 26,102,510 of record CM062198.1, read on the forward strand.
GCGGAAGTTGTTTTCCCCCTGCCAGCAAGGTGGGTCTGTTGGGTTTTTTAAAAAAAGGAAAAAGCGACCAAAAAAAAAAAAAGAGAGAGTTGTGTGCTGGCCACGGGCGGATTTTCACGGGGACTCGGCGGCGGACTGCGACGCCTCCGAGCCACAACAGCGACTGAGAGCAGCTCCGGGTCTGCTGCCTCTCACTGGGAAGGAGCGGGGAAGCATCGCGAGATGTGGCGAGATCCCGGGAGATCTGGACGAGCCAATCAAACGGGCCGGCTGGAGCCACGCGTTGGTTTTGTTGGTGCTTTGTGCATTGGAAAATAAAATAAAAATAAAATAAAATAAGATGTTGTATTTATTATTTATAGGCTGTGTATGCATTATACTGCACTGTTGTGTGTAAGTATATACTGTATTATATTTCTATAATAACACAGGTAAACACTAAGTAGCATATCTTTACTTTATCATGTAGTCTTGTGTAAGCTGTTTACATATGGTAGACTTCCTTAATTGCTCTTGTGTAGTTTCTATTTTATTTTCTATTTTTCTATACTTCTATTCTTATTTTAGTTCTATATATGTTCATGTATTTATAGCATAGGAGTGTCGAGCTTCAGGATCTGTTGTAAATTATTCCATTAAGACGGAGCAGCATCACATTATTTACTGTTGGAACCTGTAGCTAAAGCCAGTTTGTAGATAGTGTTTGATAAATGACAGACCTTCAGGTGAGAAAAGAGGATTATATCAGACTGTATGAGAATTATATCACTTTTTGTGCCTGAAAATGTCTTTTCATGTACCGAAGTCCCCTTAATCTTGTGTCAAAAGTGTGTGTATGTACTAGGTCTAAAATTGATTATCTGCAGGATATCTGTTATCTAAATGAGTCACTGACTTTTATATTGCACTCTGGAATCATCACATTTCTTGCACAGCATTCTGATTATTCCATGTATTGCTTTAAATCTTACTTCTGCCTCTCATCGTAATGCATTATTCACTTTGTTCAGAGCAAGCCTTGTTCATTGTGTCTTTCCAGTTGAAAAGACTCACAGTGTAAAGCTTGATTCAAATGTGGCAAGCAAACGTCTCTGATAATAAACCAGGGTTATTCATGACACCAGGCTGCATAATTGTAAATCCTGCAATAAGAGAGGAAACCTGTGGCAGGAATAGTTTGCTTTTTTTTTTGTTTCAGTAGTAAAACAATTGGGAGGAGGACGTTTGATCACTGATCAGTTTGATCAGTGCTTTTCCTTTTCAAAATTACTATTGTTCCCAAAGTAGTGGCAATATACTGTGGCTTGATGTTTAGCTTTGTTGTCTTCGTTTGAGCTCTATGTCTGTTTCTATCTCTCTGTAAACTTGGCCTATCAGGCTAAATTTCATTGTATTGTGATTTCCAAGGGTAGCCTGGGTAATAATGCATCCATGGTCATGATTTTAAGTGTGGATTCAGCCCTGTGACAGACTGGTGACCGACCTAGAATCTCCTTTGCTTTCTATTCAGTGTATCCCACACCTCCCTGCAACCCTGAAAACGTGATTAAAGCAGAGTGTACTGCAGTATTTTTGACAGGAATGAATGTTGAAATGCTCAAATGTGTTACATAAAGTGCAATTTCAAGCTTTTCTTTGAGTGCTAATGTCTTTTGCATGAGACTGCATGAGGTTATTTCGGCAAAGACTTAAATAAATGAGACGTTCCCCTCTCCTTAGTATATGCTGATGCCAAATCTTATGAAATACACCATGAGAAAGAATAAAGGAAGATGATATCATCACAGGCAAAAAGAACTCAGGAAGCAGCACGAGCATGATGCAAGAGAGCAACATTTCGCCTTCGAAAAAGCTGTGCTCTAACGCTTTCACTGTGAGTATCTTATATCCCCATAGTTGACTGCCAGTAATGCTGTCAGGGAAACTATAGAGTTCCTTCTCGAGGATGCTCATTAAAACCAATAAGTAGAGATTCACCACAGTCTACTGGTGCTCTTCTAGGAATAGTTTGAGGTCAAAGTTGTATGTGGCCTTTGGGAGAATTCAAGCTTATCTTCTCTTGTCGTGTATTATGTGCTGCAAAATAAATCAATGACATTCCTATCATTTACAATAAACAAAACTGTAGCAAAACTATGGTGAACTATGGTGTGTTATTGAGGCTCTTAGTAAGATAATGTAAGATCAAACTATGACCATATACCTGCAGAGCTAATGACATTCCCATCAGCCTTACTTGTACTTTGTGTTTAGTATTAATTATTAAATGTTATCACACTAAATGTTAGATGGTGAACATGGTAAACTTTATACCTGCCGAACAAAAGCAGTGTGAACATTATCACTGTGAATATGTTAGTATCACATCAGCATTTCACTCAAAGCGCCAACGAGAATAAATAACTCCTCACAGAGCAGCTAGCATGGCTCTTTAAAGTCAGATATGAACCCAAAATATGGTTATCATCACAGTTAATTAAGGTGGTGGGAATGATATGATGTTCAGTGAGGTCCATTATTTTCCATTCTTCATTCTAAGTCTTCTAATATTCCCCTATTAGGAAAAACAAGGAAACACCAGGTGATATGTTTTTCCTAAAGCGTTGTGGGACTGTGGGAGCTTTTTTTCGGTGTGAAGAATTGTGCTCTGATTATGTACGGCTTTCCTTATTAGCTTTTTTTAATTTATTTATTTATTTACAGTTCTTAGTGGAATTACCAGACAGGGACACAACCAAATTGATTATGTTCCCAAATCAAGGAAAATCTTGTAGAAAGCTGTCAACAGGATATTGGATTGTGACAGAACAGATTTAAAATGGTTGCAGAAGGGACTTTGATTTTGCACTGTGTATTTGTGACATTGTACCATTATTTAGGTGAAAAATGAAACTTAAAGGGTTAAAGAGAGCACCATTATATACTCCATAATGTCATGTTCAAGTAATAACAGGTGTGAGGGTAATAGGACTGATAACAGTTTGAAATGTAAAGGAAATGTAGCTTTACAGCTCATTTCACCACTCAGCATGCATACAGCATTCAAATCCAGTCATTACCTTCGTGCAGAGTAATATTCCGCGCTATCACTGTTGAAAGGAAGATTTACTGCTTGCTAAAGTACAGACCCAAGAATTTAAATTTAGGATTAAATAGAGGCACTTCAAAGCTGATAATTATCCCTCCAATTTTTTCTACCGTAGAATGCATAACCAGAAAGCGAATGCGTGAGTCGCCGTTGTTGAGCACTCAACAAGGGTTCTTCAATTGACAGAATATTTCAGAGCTTAATCACAATTCTGGTTGACAAGCAGTTGCAGCCGTCTCCATCAAACCCCACTTACTGAGGAATAACTGGAATTGGACAGGAACAGGAATTTCACACAAATTAACAGGCTCTTTTTTAAAATTTCCATTCAAAGGCTGATTAAACACATCACAGCTGAAGAGATTTCTGGGTGTTTTTTGTGGCTCAAACTCTCAAAGTCTATATTTACCTTCAAGTTCAAAATGTGGACTCATTGAAGATATTTAAAAAGAACTTCAAACACCGGTCCTACTTTCAATGCCTGTCAGAAATCATTCCAGAGCGACAGCAGCAGAAAATATGGATTAACGGGCTTAATGCTCTGTCTTAAAAATCAAATTCCTCCTTAAGAAAGTGCTGCACAAACTGGTGTCAGATGAACTTTTCTCCAAAAAGTCTAGGAGCAAAGGATGGGCAAAATACAACGTGAGTAGAAAATAGAAAAACTCTTTTAAAAAAAGCTATAAAAATAGAGTAAGATATTGAATGTATGTGCAGATGAACGTGTTTCTCCTGCAGCCAGAGGGATAGCTGGGAGGATCTCTGGTACCATAGTCCTCTCTCTGGGTCTTTGTAGCAGGCGCCAACTCCAAACTGACTGACCGAGTGAGATAAGGTGCTCAGAATCCCTACCATTCATTTGATCTATGCCTATTAGTATTCAAAGACCGTTTCTCATTTTAACTTTTGCAAAAGGAGAGCAGGTGCGCCACTTTAATGTGCTGCTCTCCGTATCTGACATCAACCTCAGGCACAAGAAAGAGAAATGGACTGACTGACAGCGCTATGTGGACAGAGATAGAGTGAGGGGGGGGAGGTCTCACTGTGGATGGAGACATTCAAAATAAACTTCTCTCCTATACAGCTATATCAATGTGACAACGTTTAAGCATTTACTTTCCAAAGCCTTGGAACATCACTCAGTGATTTGTGTGCTTAATATTGAGGATGTGTTTGCAACATGATATTTTGCACCAGACTAAGCTTTGCTGTAATATAAATTGCACTAATGAAGAGTGGATTCACTGTCTCATAAAATGCACAAAAACCCACAGAGACCATTCAGATTGATAATTCTTTGTTACTAGTTAGATTGCTAATTTACCTTCTTAGATAAAGTTGTGTTGCTAATGGAAGAAGAAGGAGAGCAAAGGGAAATAACCAAATGTTAATTTTCACACAAGGCACCCTGGGACATAACTGATACAGGCCTGGGTGCAATTGGCTTGAGAAATTAATTCCCTGCAAGCTGTCCTGTTTTATATTATTTATATAATATAAGTGGTGTACTGAAACAGATTCATCAACAGCAAGTAAAAAAGTGGGACTGAGGACGGGAGAGGACTGTTAGTTACTGTGGGGAAAGTGTGAAGTCAAGTCAAGACTGAGATTGAGCCAGATGTGATTTACAGTATCTATGCGACTGTAGTTAGTTGGTTTGTTGTGTTATTTTTTATGACATGCACAGACAAGTGCAGACAAGAACACAACGTCTTACAAACAAAGGTCTCTGTCTACAGTCCTTCAACAAAGTCTGCCACAAACATTAACAAAACAATGTTTATTATTGTCTAGCCAGGAGAACTCACCATGAAGGACATTTTACTAAAAAGTGGGAGACCAGTAAACCCACCTGTTTCTACAGCTAGTGCTTACCTGAACTCAGCTGTGCAAGCAGAAATCTTTATGCTATAGCTGTTAATACCAAACATAAAGAGACCTTCCTCCTTCCTCCAATTTGTACTGAGCATTATGATTATTACATTGTAACTTGTTTTGAAAAAGATATATAATTAATTAATACAAAATAATTATATTAATCAAAATACGAAATAAAGATTTCAATTCACTAATCCTGGGATGTCCATGCAAAATGTCCCAATAGAAGATCTTTGTAGTGCGCCGCTTTTCAGTCTGTCTAAAGTCTGCTCTAAAGTCAAATCATGTCACATTTATGTCTCACTGTATGTCTATACTTTATGCTTAAACGTAATTTCAGTTGACATTATGTCAGTGGAAAAGAAGGAGCATTCTTAATGGATCTGTTAATAATTTACACAACACCGCAGCAGAACTCCATGTAAACAAAGCTTAAGTTGAATAATATCTCCACATTTCTGCAGGTCAGCAAAAGCAACATATAATATCAGTATGTCATTTCTGGCCCTTTGCATTTTCATGTAACCACAGCACTTGATGCTCTCCTCAAAGACACTGACTGAGTCACAGATTTCGATTACACAGAGATGAGTTTGTCTGACCAACATTTGATTGATTTGAGCATCCAGAGTGCACTATGAGCAGAGCTTCTTTTGTCTTTCACGTTATCCGTTCTCTCCAGGTCATAAAAGATTCATGTGGTATGGCTCTCAGTGTTTTTTAATTTACTTTAAGTAGAGCATTGCAGAGAGACCCTAAGAGAGAACAGTGGTGTGTTGATTTTATAAATATTTTCTAAGCCGTCCTCCTTCCCCGAAGAAACTTCTGTTTAGCCAGTAAACAAAGTGAATGAAAGATGGCCGATGAGTGAGCAAAACAAGCTCTTTAAATCAAAGTACCCAAGGAGCAATCTCAGTTTTTTAAATCTATAAATGCAAATCTTCTCTCCCCCTTCTGCTCTTACTTTAAATGAATGCAAACAAACTCACTAGCTGCAGTGGTGGAATGTAACTAACTACAATTACTTAAGTACAAATTTGAGGTACTTGTACCTCATTGAATCTTTACATTTCATGCAACTTTCTGCTTCTACTCCACTACAGTTATTAGGCATAAAGTTCTGCACAAAAAAACATATGAAGAGCTTTTAAAATATGTTTTGATATAAATTAAAGAGATCATAGAGAGATTATAAATAAGAGTTTTAATCATAGATTTACATCTGAAATTAAAAATGCTAAAAACAAAGCGGCTCACAAAGGTAATACTTTACCATCAGCATGTGTCTAAGCACTTGCCCAATCACAGCTCATTTGACAATATACAGTCATTTATATCAAGGCAACGTTCAACAACACTAATGTGACAGCGCTGTCAACCCCACTAACATAAATGATTTTTTGCTTTTGTCAAAACTTTTGTTATTTATAACTTACTTCTGAGGCAATTACCATAAATCTGCTCATTTTTAAAGAGGTTATAGAACTGCTGAAGCAGGCAGCTCGTCCTGACAGCCGAATGAAAGCTCAGCTTTTTTCAGTTGCAATCCATCACTGAGCTAAAGCGTGCTTCGACAAATTTGAGTCTGTGCACTTTTCAGTGGGTGCATATGTTGTTATCATCCCCAGTTTAACTGAAAAGAACCCTGTCGCCGCTTTAAGAGTTAATCTAGAGTCAGCGAGGACAACTTGCTTTCAAGTCACTTGTCATGTGTAGAAGCCTCTGCTCACCATGTGTCGTCTTACTTCAGCACTACATCAACACATATAATTATCTGACACACGGAGAGGCGAGTGGGGTTCTGCACTCTAAAACAGATACAGTTCCTCTGATAATCTCGAGGCAATACTTTGGTTATTGAGGAAGTTGCTGCAGTCTGTTGGTAGGGAGATCATTGTCACCGGGCCACACCCTCCCTCACTGACCAGTCGATACACACCGGTGACCTGGACCAGGAACGGCCTTTGCTCCTTTTTTGATTTTCATGGTATACTAAGCCAAACACACACAGCTACTTGACTCAGTCATGTATATGCATATCATTTTTTCCTCTAGTGCTTTTCATTTGCAGCAGGGGGAGAAGGGTATTTGCTTGCGGATGAGCGTTTGGTTAATTCCCAGTTTAACTCCACCAATTCCATACATCAAAGTCTGTTTACAGGTCTTGGGGAGCACTGCTGCATATGTGAAAACAGTTGTAAAACCATTTGTGTGGAATAAAAAATAAGATACCTTGCACTGATTTTGATCTATTAGTACTCTTTTAATAGTTGTATTAAAGGAATAGTTTGAGATTATGGGAAATCAATTGTACATGCAAATTACATGAATAATAGCTATAAATAAAAATCTATATTTTATATGAAATAACTCATTCATACCCATATCCTACCAAACTGACTCCAGATCAGCACGTACATATTTTTTGCTGAATGGCGGTTGACCTTCAACAAGTCAAACAGGAAAGCTGAAATGATTTAAATTCAGTAAATACCCAGCCTATTTACACATATATGAATAGTGAGTATATTCTTAAAATTATCAGGAGACGGTGTATCAGTTAAAATAAGGTAAACAAAAATGATAACAGTAAATAAATAGCCTATTTACACATATATTCATTATAAGTATATGATTTAAATATAGTGAAGCTACATGATGAGCTGTTTCAGATGAATTAAGGTATTGCATTAACTACAGTAAATGCATGTGAGGTAAGAACAGTACATTCATGTTGTCCATGCAGGGAGGAAGAGGGAAAAGGGGAAGAGAAACAACAAAAAATGGAAAAGACAAAGCAACAGGTTAGTTTGTGCGTCAGTGACCTGGTCTACACGTTCTCAGAGCTACATTTTATTTTTGATAATATACTGTATGTAATTACACAAGGCCATTTAAGACCTCGGTGAACGAACTACTAAGTAAGTGTATTTCCCAAAATGTTGACAGACTGAATGTTTGTTAATAGCTCAAATGTGTTTGTTTACGGGCTAAACGATGAAGACAGTTGTTTCATTTATGGTTGCTTTTTTTTTTTTTTCTGGCAGGGCTACCAATTTTCCAGCAGTGAGAAAACAGTCAGCGTTCACACATTTCTGCCTGTTTCTTCACCTCCTGCAGGTTAGAAGTCAAAAGACAGCGAGCGATATAGAGGACTCAAAATACAGTACAGCTACAACCTACTGTGTTGGCAAATCAGTGCTGCCATTTTTACAGCTATGCAGAAAATGAGGACAAAATACTAAAGAATTAAACAGAAATGGTTCCAGGACAGAATAAGATTTTAGATCGCTGACAATGAAATCTGCTGTTTCTATATTGTATCCATCATCCATATATTGTAGCTTTCTCATGACTCAAACACTGTCCATCACAGCTGTTTACTACACATTTTTTGAAAATAGGATTTAGAAGATGATGATTGCCACAGAGAATAACCTTGGAGAACCATGAAACAGCTTGTTAATAACAAAGTACTGCCTGCTAAAAAGATAGAAAAGCATCACATTTATTGTGGTATCTCCCCATGAGAAGGTTTGAGAGGGGTGTAAAATTGTTAAACAATACAGGAAAGACACCAACTTGTTGCCTGTATGACTTTCCTTTTAAGTGATACCATTTTCCCGTGAGAGGAGAGTAGGAACTGATGAGCACAAGTGAAAAAGGAGAGAAGCTTTATGGAGCTGGGACCACTTCTTTTGGGATAATGGAAATTATGCAAATGAGGTCCCAGACTAAAAACATTAACACAGGAAGTCATGCAAATTACGATAGTTCTTGAGACCAGATAAATTATCATTACATTTACCTCCACAGCTTCTCTATTTTACCGTAGGGACTTTTGAGGAGTAGTTCAGTTGAACTCAGACTATTTTTTTCTCAAGAGACTGAGGACATGATGTTTCTTTCTGTGAGGAACAAGTGGTTGCCTTCACAAAATTAATTCATGTTACTAAGGCTGCTGCTGTGGCGAAACTTTAGTGAATAGTTAGTGAAGGCCATTACAGGAGGTGTTAAAGAATTGAATTGTAAACAGGACGGTGTCGACAGCCATAATGTTAGATGAAATGTATTGTTGTGAAGACTTAACTTGTATTCTAATTCACAGAGGGAACTATATAACATGGTGCACCTTATCTGTATTGTTAGTAATGGTTAAGGTTGACATGCTGATGTTTAGCAGGTATAATGTTTACCATGTTCACCATCTTAGTTTAGAGTGTTTGCTAATTACCACTAAACACAAAGTACAGCTGAGGCTGATAGGAATGTCATTAGTTTTGCAGGTATTTAGTCATAAACCAAATTACTGGACATTACTTTGAGCTGTTGGTGACACTAGAGTAGTTAGAGTAGGTGAAAATTAGTGTCTGTACCAAATTTACTGGCAATCTGTCCAATAGTTGCCGAGACTCATTTCACTAAAAAACAAAAATATCAGCTTAATGGTGACGCTAAAGAAAAGCTCAGCAAATCACCCAAAATTGATAGACCTCAGCTGTCTGTACAAAATAATATTACAATAATTGTTGAGGTATTTCAGTGTAGAACAAAGAGGTGGACGGACTGATCCACTGACATTCTGCAGTCTGCAGAAACCACTTGCTCTATGAAAATGTGCCTTATCTGCTGCAATAGAGGCTCTCCCTCACTCGAGCATACAGTGCAGATTATCAGATCTGTGTCAAACGCTCCTCCACCTCATAATAAACATGAGGACACTGTTGCAGATTAGCACTCTGCAAATATGTAATTATGCATCATCCACCATATTGAAATACGATTAGGCCCAGGCATGGATATTTTGTGTGAATGTGTGTGTGGGAGAGAGAGAGATGGATGTAGTGAGAGTGTACATTGTAGGTTTTGACATGTATTCAGGGTTAAAGAAGCACAGGCGAATGTATCAGGTGTATCAGGTCAGATGTTCTTTCCCTGATTAATACTCCTAACTTTCTCATATGTCTCAGCTATAGAAAACCAAAGAAAAGTACATCTAAAATCTTCTCTTGTTATGTGAACTAGATCTCACATTGATCATTTAAAGAAATGTCATCCTTCAGCAGATGAAACACAAGCACCATCTCCAAAGATCAAGATCAATCTGAGCAGGAATTCTTGTTAAAGAAGCCTGAATATTATTTTTTATGTGGTTTGTTATGAAATTGCATGCCAGTGGAAAAAAGCAAGTAGGTGACGGGAAAGGAGAGGCTGAAGAGCAGAGTGTCTGCACAGTAACATCTGAATGCTTCAGCTGAGCAGAATGGAGAGGCCTCATTAAATTTTAATTGCAGCACGATGCTGAGTGCATTGCCATTTACATCAAGATGCATATGTGACCTTCTTTTTTCTCATATTACTTCTACCAAATGAGTGTGTACAGTACAGTACATCTAATTTGTCCTCTTGTCAGCTTAGCAGCCTTGTGATAAAATAAAAGGATGTTGGCAAAAACAAAGACCCAGTTAATTTTTGCAATTTTTATCTTTTTAAATGGAAAATAGAAGAACACAAAGCTATTCAGCATCGCACAAAAATTATCAACATTTAATTTGATTCTGTCTTTGTGGATGTGTGCATCTTTTGCACTATTGTGAAAAATGTGAGAAATTCTGCTTGAGATATGAAATAACTGCACCCAAAATCCTCACAAAAGGGCCCAGTTTCTTTAAACTGCCTAATAAGTGTTTCAACAAAGACAAGTGCATATACACAATAAACACCACCAACAATACAAATCACACCTCAGCATCAAGAATAAAACCTGAGTCACACTGTTCCTCACAGTTCCAGGTTGATGTGAGAAGAAGGAGTCATGTGAGCAGGAAGCAGCCCGTTCAGTATGCATGTTGGAGGAGATTAGTGACTGTTTATCGTTTTCCTGTCCTGGATGGATGTTGCATTACAAGGTATTGTCTCCAAACTGCCAAAATCAATTAATATGAATAATGAATGTCTTCTGACGCTGTTGGTTGTGAGTGCTCAATTTGTTCCAGCTCCAATTGTTCTCACACATGCAGAGCAGTTTTAATTTTGCAGGAGGTGCAAGAAGATAATTCTTATATAGATAAAATTAGGTTCTAAAATATTCTTTATAATGTTAAAAGCACCACAGGTCCTCAAGAGGCCTCAAAACACAAACTCTGCATTCTCCAGTAACATAATAGATAAATATGAACTATCGTGGCTCTTGAAAGTATTTAATTCACATGGAGAAGGAAGGTGATCTCATCTCACGTATGGACTGGCACCACTGAGTTAACCAGAGATAGCGATGGGATTACTCACCCTACTAAGATCACTTTACACTCTTAGAAACCACAGTGTGAGGGTTCACACATATAAGCCAGGTCACCAGGCACTAACCAGTGGTCACAGAGCACCAGCCGACACTTTACAGCTTGCTTCAAAATGCAGATTTCCTGCTCAAGTGTAAGACCGCAAATGTAATTCAGTGAGTCATTTAAATAAACAAGTGAACTAATGTTACTCTGTAAGCCATGTTAGCTCAGTGTGTTGGCATGATAATATTTGCTATTTAACGCCAAACACAAAGTTCAACTGAGGCTGTTGGAAATGTTATTAGTTTTGCCGGCATTTGGTCAAGTGGTCAAATTGGGTGGGGCTGAATGAATAAAGAAAGTTATTATGATTCATCGTCTGGAAACCCCTCAAATGTTGTGCTAATCCTTGACCCGACGGTCCACGTCTCATCTGGACACTGAAGCTCCACCGAGAGTTCGGGTGAGGCCTCCTTCCCTGTGTGTTGCTATGGAGAACATCCAAGCAACATGGAGGTATCAAGTTTGCGTGTGTCTCCTGAAGGAGGATAAGATTATAAAGAATTCATTGCTATTGATATTAGTTGCCAGTGTCCTGTTATTGCTTATCATTCTGTAAATAATTGACATTTGAGGTGTTGACCTGTGAAGTCAGAGAAGTTGGTGGCCTGGTTTGAAGTAAAAGTTACATCCAGTTCACATTTTCCTTGGACTTCAACCGTTTTCGCCTGTGTTAGTTAAGGTTAAGGTTAAGATGCTTTTAAGCCCATACTTGCTGTCAAACCAACATGTTTGGCCTTTGATTCAAAGGGTTGATAAACATTTTTCCCAAATCAGTAGTACTAATAGTATATTTAAACATGTGAACTATCCTGTTTCATTTGAATTGATTGGTTGGCGCAATATCCTGCTTTCTTTTTGCAGCGCTGCAGGTTATAGCTAAATCTATAAGCATTTACATTATTGACTTTAATGTCAATGAGCAATTAACTCCTCTGTCCCTCCCTCCAGCCACATTCACACTGCTCCAGAGCTGCTCATTGTCACTGGCTACCTTTCCACCAGATGCCCCAGGACTTATCCTCCTCTCGCTCCCACACCCTGCCACGCCCACCCCCCCCACCTGCACCTCATTCTTCAACTACATTTACCGGCTTAAACATCTATCCATTGTTCCTCTAGGGGATTATCAAAGTTACCCTGCGCCTTATGCCATTGTTTTCTAGCCTCTGTTTTCTGTTATCCAAGACCTGGAAGCTGACACTTCTTACCTGCTGGTTTTAAACCTCTGCCTGACCTTTTGGACTTTGGATTTCCTACCTTGTCCGTTTGGATTTGTTTGCCTGTTTGGACTTCATTCCCAGTTTTGACCCTTGCCTGCCTCACGATTCTGTGAGTTTTTTTACCTCCAGTTTTGTTGACAATAAATCCCTGAACTCTATCTCTCTGTGTAGTTGTCTGTATGTGGGTCCTTCCCCTGTTGTCCTGCTCACACCAGCCATGACATAATCAAACCCAACAGCAGGCTTAATCAAGAGCTCCAAATGGTATGAGGTGTATTAGTGTGCATAAGAACATTTTACAATTGAGATGTTCTCAGAATATTTAAGCACAGAAAAGGAACTTTGTTTAAGATCAGCCCGCGTTCAAGACCGGATACAAATCCCAAATAACTCTTATCTGAAGCGACTGTTTCAAGGTTTATTACTTGTATAACTTACAGGGTTACACAATCTGTTCTCAGAATATATATCCTACACTAACAGTGTAGAGAGTTATTTCTCACTTATTAACCAACAACATAAATTCATTATTTTCCTATTTCTATGTCCTGATGCAGCATTGTTTTGACACTACAAAGATTTCTTGTGCTTCATATATTATATACGTCTGTAAAATGATGTCTAGACAGTACAGCTGCTGTTTTGACTTTACAGTGCAAAAGAACACCTGCCTGATTTCTGCATCTGAAAACATGGTTGCTGCCCAGGAAAGCTGCCAAATTATTTCAAACTCCAACAGAGGAAAAGCTTTACTCTAATCAAGTCGTTTTTTTCCTCTTCCTTCTTTTTTTTTTTAAATTTGCAGTCAGCTGCCGATGGGAGAGGGGTTGATTAGAAGTGAAAACTAAGTAACAAAATGAGAGATTTAATGCAGAATCTGCTGTGTATGGGCACTTAAGTTGGGTGTTACCACAGACATAAAGTGCTGCCATGTGGAGAAAAGTGGAAGAGGTTGATTATTTCTGCAGCAACTGTTCCTCCCTGTTGCCACTGCGCCATGAAAACAATGTGTTCTCATTTAACTTACCCTGATAAATCATGGTTAAAATGTATTTAAAAGGTGTCGTGATCACCTTAAAATAACTAAAAGGTCTTGAATTGCTCTTAACAGTGAAATAAAAATAGAACTGAAAATTTGAATGCATTTTCTTTACACATGTGAAATGAGGTTTTTTTTGTCTGCAGTTTCTATTGTAGTTTTTGCTCCTTTTTAATCCACAATGTTTAACATGTTGACACTAGATATTATCTTCATTATTTCCAAAAGCAGCTCAATTTATCCTGATGATGATTCCTTAACAAATATCACCCTCTTGTGGTGCATTATCTCTTTCACAGGCACACGTCCAACAACGTTGCAGTACTATGTTTGTAGAGGAAACTTCCCATTTCAGTTGATGGAATGTTTTCTTTGGGTCATCCTTAATATCTGTCACATGATAATGCACAATTACATTTACAGTTGTTGCCCTTATTTATTAAAGGCCACCACAACCCCGATATCTTCAGGGACTGAAAGGGTGACTGAAAAGGATATGCTACTTGTGCATTTTGTAAACTCTACAGTGGGTTGTGTTGATTAACAGGTTGAAGAATCTTAAAATAGGACTACAGACCCTGCGCACTCACACAATCTGGCTGATTAGACTTGAACTAGACTCCTTTTTCATAGCAAACATTTTGACCTTTAGAGCGAGATGTCAGTCAAACACACACACACACACACACACACACACACACAGTTCTGAGATGAGGTCTAATTAAGAAAAAATAAGTCGGGTGTGCAGGGCCTCATGTTGCATTTGTGTGAGCTGTATGTTGTGTTTTTTGGGTAAAAGACACTAAAAGTGGTGCAAACTTTAACTGGCTGATGCCTTGCCATCTGAATTGAAAAGACAATCAGAATTTAAAGTTTTCAATTTCAAAGTGGAATAGTGGTTTACATGACAAGAAATATGTAAAGACAGGTTGAATTTGAATTGATTCACTTGTCACATACATGTACGCCTACATATGCATATACTGTGTACTTGCCCTATAATTATCTTTATTGTCCCTGTTTAATAAAAAAAAACAACAGATGAATATTACCAATATCATCCCCACAGGACATGTAGCATGATCTAAACACCACAGTATAAAACATCAAACCTTCAGCATTCACAAACAATTCTAATTGTAATGTATATTATTCATCTAAATCACTTCTGTATTTCCAATATAGTGAATAGAACAGCAGCAGCAGCAGCAGCATGAGTCTACTGATGCCTCAGCAGACTCTGCTTGAAAGATTCAAGCTGGCAAGAAAGATTCTTTGCCTTGTCGGCATTTCCTGAAAATACAGGTGTCAAGATTCTGTCTGAAACTAGTTGTTTTGATAGACGAAGATCTAAAAGTCCAACAGATGAGAATCTTCGACAGAAAACGTCTGCATGGAAATATCTTTCTCAAACACAATTACAGAAACTTGTCTGCATTAATGTGCAGGCGCTACTTTTAGTGTCTGTGTTCTCCAGCAGCAACAACTTGTGAGTTAAATACATTTGGGATTATTTGGATTTGGATGAGCCACACATTTTTCTAGTAATCTGTTAAAGGATCACTCTCCTGTGACAATGAACAACTTCAGGCATATTAAACCATTTTAGAAACATTTCACAGATGCAATTTCTGATGTGATAAGACATCAGTGGTAGTGGTGAAGCAACAGATATAATAGATAATCAGATATCATTGATTTCTGTTATGTGTCCGGGAGTAATAAGGTTATAAAAAGCAGTTGTAGTGTTCCTGTATTCATGATAAGTGTGTGCTCACATGATTCCAGGCTGCGTGATGAGGCTAGCAGTCTGGCAAACACAAATCAAAGATATCTCATATCCTGTTTGTCTTTCTGACAAGTTAACCAAGATTTATACAAATAATCCTGTGTTTGTCATCCAGGGAAGTGTACAAAGTCCAGCCAGAAAACTCTAAAGGTATCTGCCAAGTGAGATAACAATTTCCAAACGTTTTCTGTCAGGCGAGTTATTTAAGCCATCTCCCCTTAAACGTCCTCGCCAAGGAAAAACAACCATCGTATCTCACAAGAGGTCTGACATGGATTAACTAAAAGTCCTGCAATTAAAATGTCACTTAAGTAAAAGTATGTAAGTACTGTACATCGTAAAGTACTCAGTATTCAGAAAAATGACTGATCTCTGTCATCTGTTTACTTTTATATTACTAATACTGGAGCATTAATGTGTAAGTAGCATTTTACTGTTGTATGTGATGGAATTGGAGTAGTTTAATCTATAACAGTGAATCATACAGTATGTTTTGTATGTTAAATCTTAACCTGCAAAGTAACAAGTAAATGTAATGATCTAAACATTTTTACTGGCACTAAAAACAAGTTTCTTGGTAGCAAAAGGAGAGTGATGCCATTATTTCTCATTAAGGTGACGAACATGAAGCCCGCCTACGGCTGATTGAACAACCACACTCAGCCGTCACTGATCTTGGTTGTTTTTGGAATAATTTTCCCAAATTATCCATCAACGTTTTTTTTATTTCTGAAATAAACCTAGGGTTAAAAATACATCAAGCTGTATGGCTCATTGTGTATGTTCAACACGTATAGTTTGAATATCTATTCATGAGGTTCAGGAATTTTCGAGAGGCACAGAGTCATGCCGGGCTGTGTGAAATCTCAGGGAGGAAAAGGAAAGAGACGACCTCTGGTGGTCATGCTTCTACCTTAACCCCTTCATCCCACCGTCCCACTGGGGTTCAGACTCACGCTGCGCAGCCAAACTCTGTTCAAGCCCACGGAGATTTATTTCAAATTCTTGTGTGGATCCCAAAGTTTGGAAAAAACACCAAATCAGTCGTCCAATTTTTTTAAGAGTTTGGAAGTAAACTGTGCCACAAGACATCTAGAATATTTCAGTTGGATGGAAAAGTGCAGCTATTAAAAAAAAAAACAAGGTGTCTTGTGCTTGAATATTTCACTCAGTGTTAACATCATACAGCTTCACACAATTCATATGTGATACTGTCACACAGACTGAATAATGAGCAATTTTCCCAAACTTAATGATATTTGTAATAAAAGTAGATATAAGTGGGAAAAGTGAATTTTAAGAAGTTAAACAAAAAATGGTTTGAATTCGTTATCTTGGTCTATATTAAGTATTTAAATCTTATAACAGCTATTCTGCATTGCATTCATTATCTATCAACGGGGTTTTATTCCAGATTAATGATATATGGAAAAGTGAAATGGCTCCTGTTCCCCTGAGTTAAGATTAGCCTCATTAACCATGATGCATGTGTGCTGCTTTTATAATGTGGCTTGTTTGACACTAATGGAGAGAAGCAGAGAGTTAAAGTGCAGTTCGGGCTACTGAGTGAAACAGAAAGGAGGAAGGCGACTGACTGCAAAACAGCAATAATACCGTTATTGGCAGTTACTCACGTGTCTCCTTATCATGAACATGCACGTTATTTATCACACTAATAAAGTTACGTGGACAGGAGTGAGGCCGTCCTCCCTCTTGATAACCACTGGCAGGAGTTTCTATTTGGCATTCACATGCTCCTCTTAGGTTACTACATTTCATCATTTTTATCTTCACATTAAGTTGAAATTTACTGAGACAACGCTTGTGGCTTCATTAGATCAATTACTGTTCATCACATAGGGAGTGTGCAAGAAATGTGATTAGAGTCCCTCCCCATCAACGTTTATTTGTGTTTTTTTTTTAATGTGTACCAAGAGTTCAACTGAAATTGGCCCTTTAAACAGCCTGCAGACAGCCACTGGCTCCACACTGGTGGCTTTGCTTCCCCCTTGTGGATAAACTCTTCACAGCCTCAGACTGAGTTCTCCTACCGGCCAATAAAGAGTTCACCTTGTGAGAAAGTGGACGCCTGACTGCCAAAATAAATCATCCCTGCATTTTATTTGTCTTGAGTCATGACAAAGAGTTAGTGTTTGATTGTATATGACATAAAAGATTGAGAAGTTATATATTTATTATTGGAATAAATGCATAATAATCATAATAAGATTTAGAAAATTCACAGAATTTTGAAGGTGAAACTGTAGTTTTGTTATTACATTTTAATATTAATTTACTTTATTTTTACTTCCCCACTCATATGAACTCATATTTCCCCCCCATGAATTACAAATTACATGTGTGTAATATCCTCATGTCTTAATGTTGTATTCTGGTTTACATTTCTGCAAAAATGTAAACAAACAAATATACATTTATGTCCCATTTGTATAAACAAATCAAAAATCAACAAACTACATGTCATACCTTTAATTTAAGTCTGTGATGAAGCTGAAGGTCCAGCAGTATTTGGACCATAGTGGAAATAAATTATACTATCTTTAAAAATAGTAACTCAACACTAAACAATTTTTGAGTGAGTGGATGAAATATACAGACACTACTTTATGCTGTCAATAATAAACTACATAACTGTAATTAATTCAGGTCCCATTCTATAGTGTTAAATGCTAAGACACTTATCAGCATTTTTCGAGAAATAAACGACAAAACAAGTCGATCTTCAAGTCTGTCAATTTGTACTTTTTCCCTATTTCATGTCTCAGTTAAGCAGCTCATGTGTTTCATACTATTCGCCCCCCCCCCCAACCAACCCCTGTTTAATTTGTGTTTGTGGGACTGAATCACATTTTTTTGTTTTCTCCTTGTTTTGTAAATACATTGGGACAAATGTATTACATGCATGTTATTCTATTAAAGACTAAAATAAAACAAAATCCAAGAGCTCCGCATGATGAGCAGCTTCAGCCGAGGCCTCGGGTCAGCTGCAGCTCCAACAGGGACACACACACACACACACACACACACACACACACACACACGGCACGTACCTGATGTAAAATACCAAAAAGTATCAAATTAGACCAATGTAAACTTAAGTTAACAAAACAACCAAACTTCGACAACAAAACCCCACCCAGTTTTATCCGCGCGGCCTCATTGGCTCGCGTGTCTGTAAATCCGTTCCCTCTTTATTTGGCTGCTCCCATTGGTCGACGGTGACGACAATCCCGAGACGTGCTCCCGCCCACCGAGCGGATCAAGTTTGAATGAACAACAGCAGGCTGTTCTGGAGGTGGTAGTTGCATTTGCAGTAATTATTTAAAAAAAAAAAAAAAAAGTGTGTATCGTATCGCGGGCGCGCCGATCCAGGATGGAAATGAAGAAAAGAATTCATCTAGAGTTGCGGAACCGCACTCCGTCAGACGTAAGTTGGCCTCGCATCTCGCTGGTGGAAGTGTTTCACACTCAGCTAATGGAGAATCTTTTTTTTTTTTTTTTTTTTCTCTTCTTCGTGTGATGCCTCGGCGTGGGGGGATACAAAGTTTCCTCCAAGTTAAAAGATGATGCGGACGTCGGGTCACATTGTTGCGAACACGCTGACGGTCGGCAGGTGCTGCGGGTGCGCGGGGTGAACTTTTGTGCGGCTCCAACATCACGTTTTTCATGTGCAGTTTGAGAATGCAGCACAGCTTTTTTTTTTTTTTTTTTTTAAGCCAGGGGTATAAACAAGGCAAGCAGTGCGAGAAGCCATATTTGTAACTTTTGATCCACGAACGCAGCCCTTTCTCGTTTTTTTTTTTTTTTTTTAAAAGCCACCCCTCCGTGTCACCGTTGTTCCGTCGGCATGCTTTGCCCGTGAGATGCGTTTTAACCTAAACATTTATTTATTTCTTTCTGCACGCCGGCGCGTTCAGGATGCGGACACTCAAAGTCATGACATTATCAATGATGCATAAAGATCATCGCCTCGCAGCTGCATCCCCCCCCCCCCCCCCGACACCTCCAGCCGCTCAAACCCGACCAGTCGAGCTCGTTTATTTATTTCTTTTTTTTTTTTTTCCCTGCAGGAAGTGCATTCAAACATTTGAGCGGAGAGCCCGTGCAGCCTCGGCGCACCGATGGCCGAGAGACAGAAATAAAAGCGTCTGTTCGCGCAGGACCGTCGCTGCAAAAAATAAAAAAAAACAAACAAAAAAGAAAAACGCAAGAAACGGGAGAGCTGCGAAATAAAAACACGCACGAAAACGCGTCGTTGTGCGCTCGCCGGGTGGAGGTTTATTGCGGCTGTTTTTCGCGGAAGGGTTGCGGGGTTGTGTGTGTGTGTGTGTGTGTGTGTGTGGTGGGGGGGAGGATGAGGAGGATGAGGAGGGGGGGGGCGACAGCAGCTCCCGCCTCGATGAAAACAAACCGTCGGGCCGCGTCGTCGCTCTAGTTTTTCCCCCCAGAACTAGGACAAGCCGCCATTTTACCGAGAGAGAATATATATATATATATATAAAAAAAAAAAACCCCACACAAAGGGCGAGTTTGGAAACGCACGGCGCGTCCCGGTCCCTGGACGCGGGCCTCGTACCTCGTCGTTAAAAGCCGCCGTCTGTCCTCTCGGCGGATGTTTATCGCTCATGCAACACATGAGGTTTGTGTGGCGGCGGTGTGATCCGCTGCGGCCGGCCCTGCTGCTCACACATCACCCTGTGCACGACTCCCCGACCGCGTCTCACCACTGCGCCCTTTTTTTTATTATTATTAATTATTATTATTAATTTAATTTTTTTTTAACTCGGTAACCTGTCGAGATAAACGCCTACAAACCTTCCGCGCCGGGTCTGTTTCTACCGGGGGGGAGAGAGGAGGAGGAGGAGGAGGAGGAGGGGGAGGAGGAAGAAAAGTGTCTTTATGTCTTTACGTAACGCGCGGACAGCATCGCGAGACTTGGCAGCGTCCAGGCGCTGATTGGCTGAGTCACGTTCAAGGCCGCGGTGAAATGTCCGGTAACAGCTCACCTGTGACCGCATGCCGGACTATTTCTATATCAATGCGCCGAGCCAAAGGCAGCCCCCGTACTGCGCGCTGAACAATGTGACACCCAGCTTATAACAGTAAAAAAATAACCTTTTATTTAATGTGCGACAGTGGTCTACCTGGTGGGAGAAGTACAGACCCTAAAATCCTGAAAGATCCTGAAAATAGCAACACCACACAATAAAAATTCTCCATTACAATTACAAGTGCTGCTTTCATAATTGCATTTAAAGTACAGAAGTGTTAGAAGCAAAGTGTACTTAAAAAGCACTCAAACAACAGTGTTACATTATCATTATTATAAATACTTTATTCGATTGTTATTACGATGTGTTAATTTGCGAGTTTTAACAATTTACAAAACTACTTTAAATATACTGCTGGGTAATTTAATATATAGTCATGGGTCATTATGTTTTACAAGCTGATTATATATTTTGTATTTAAAAAAAAGCCTTAAACTGGAAAGTAAATAGTAATTAAGTAGTCAAATAAATGTAGTCGAGTGAAAAATACAATATCTCCCTCTGAGATGAGGAAAAAATTGAAATACTCAAAGTAAATGTACTGACGACAAGCCACTTTGACTGCAGAAAAAGTTTAATGGTGCAAATCAAACTGTAAATCTTGCTCCTTAAATAAACACTTTATTTAAGTCTTTAAAACAAGAAGCCTGGTCAGGAAAAGTACTTACTGGAGCAGTAGCTTCCCAAAAGCTGAAACAAAATCGATTTTAATCTGCCAAATACTACATTACATTTTTACAGTGAATTTATTTTGCAGGCACTTTTGTCCAAAGTCACATTCTCAGTAGGAATACAAACATCCCTCCTAAATAAAACAGACTTTTAGAAAAAGATCTCTAACCTTGAAATACCTTAAACTTAATAATCAGACAGGAAACGTACACGTCCTTAACATGTTTCATGCACGTTGTCTTTGACCTTGTGATGAATTTCTAACCGTTTTTAATTTGAAACCTGACCAGATATTTGTTTGTTCTACAGGTCAAAGAACTTGTGCTAGACAACTGTCGCTCAAATGAAGGCAAGATCGAGGGTCTAACAGACGAATTTGAGGAGCTGGAATTTCTAAGCACAATCAATGTTGGACTGACGACAGTTGCCCACTTGCCGAAACTAAATAAACTCAAAAAGGTGGGTGTTTTTCTACAAAAAACAATTCTGTGACTTTAAGCCTTTACCGTTGCTGCATGTTTTGATTGTTTTAATTTCATCGACAGCTTGAACTCAGCGATAACAGGATCTCAGGAGGGTTGGAAGTTCTGGCAGCTAAATGCCCCAACCTCACACATCTCAACCTCAGTGGCAACAAGATTAAAGACCTCAGCACAATAGAACCATTGGTAAGTGAGACCTTAAAATACTCTGGGGCGGGGGAAGCACAACATACAAAACTGTGTGGCTGTATTATTCATCAAATTTGTTTTTTAATCTTCTGACAGAAAGAATTGGGGACCCTGAAAAGCCTAGATCTGTTTAACTGTGAAGTGACAAACCTGAACGAATACAGAGACAACGTATTCAAGTTACTACCCCAGCTCACGTACCTGGACGGGTACGACAAAGACGACAAAGAGGCACCGGATTCAGACGCTGAAGTTTACGCAGAGGGCTTGGATGATGACGAGGACGATGAAGACGGTAAGTTTGAGTCAAAGTCAAAGTGCTTCACATATCATGTATATCGCTGTGTTCTTTCTAGCGTCTGCCAGAAATGATAATGTTGGCGTTTGAACATTTGTCCAACAATTAACCAATTACATTTTTCACCCAGATGTAGATGAGGAGGAGTATGATGAAGATGCAGCACCAGGAGAGGAGGAGGAGGAAGAAGGAGAGGAAGATGAAGAGGAGAATGAAGAAGAAGAAGAGGAGGACCTCAGCGGAGAGGTGGGAGGAGAATAAATGAGATTTACCCTCCATGGTTATTAAAAATGTTCAGTTTGAAATAATGATTTTAACTTTTCCTTTTTGTTTTTCAAAAAGGAGGAAGAGGAGGAAGATTTGAATGACAAGGAGGTTGACGATGAGGATGATGAAGGTGAGTGGTGGCTTAAGCAGAATCTGTCTCCCAATTCAGTATTACATATTAAGTGTATACAGTATTTAAATGTTAAATGTATTTCCTTCTGCATAAAACATTTGCAAAGCCGAGTTACCATATATTAAATCATACATTGCTTAAATCCAAGTCTGCTCGCTAGATTACTGCTTTTGTTTGTTTACTGCATGTTGAACAACAGCTGATAAATAACAACAGCAGAATAGCTCTACTAATCATTAAAATCTCACCAGGGAGCCTTTCACTGTTTCTGTACTTACAAGATATGATACGTGCACCATTTAGAGACAATCAAACAGTGACTTCAGAATAAGTCTACGAAATGTTTCACCAAAAATTCCAGTTATTTTCTGTCTTCAGAAGTGTTCCTGGAGCTGTTGGAACACCATCCACCGTTAGTTGTAATGTTTTCCAGCTGCTGGAAGCTCCTCCATTTCCTGTACACATTGCATTGTGGTAGAATAGTGTCCTTCATCACTCAAACATTAGGTTTCTTTTCTTTCGGTTTCAAGATGACTTAATTGTGTCACTTTTCCAGTGCGAACACACAAAAAACTCAAATCCTGCTTAGAATGAGTACATAGTACAGATTTGGGACTCAGCTGATTCAGAAAATCTTTATTGTCCATCACAAAGCGATGTAAATTTGTCTTATAATGTGAACATTGCGTACAGTTTGAGCCGGCGTTGCTCTCACCATGACGCAAAAACCTGAAAGAGAAGTTTAACAGGAAACACTTATTTGCTAGATTCTGGTGTTTGTGTCTTTAACTGTGACTCTTATTTTCTAGAAGAAGAGCGAGGTCAGAAGAGAAAAAGGGAACTGGATGAAGAAGGCGAGGAGGATGAAGACGATTGAGAGTCCTCTTGAAGCTAAGGTGTGAACTGTTTTAAACTTGTATCTCCCAGTCACTTCCCAACAACCCCATGTATTTTTCCCCCAGTTTCATATTGCAGTAGGAGTGGTTTTTGTTATTGGCCAGTCAGGTAGACGGGGTTGTCTGGAGAAATAAGTAAAATTTATGTACCCTTTGATGCTCCCGTATTCCAATCTTTACAGTCCACTTTTAACTGCTTTGTGGACACCAATTTTGTATTATCAAATAATAGCAAAGATAAACCTTTTTAAGAAATGTTTTTGTTTTCTCACCGTTTATGTAAGACCAGTTTCTGATGACTTATGTATTTTAAGACCCCCCTTCAAAAGAAAAAACAAAATGAAACAAAAAAAGAGTGCATGTCTAATACATTTTAAAGTCAACTACTGGATTTCATGTATGGCTGTCCTCTCCTCGTCTTAAAATTATTTTTTTGCATTGTACTTTTTTGTTTTTTAATGTAAGTTATGTATTTGTAGTGTCACCAGTATGCCAATACTCTCTGCTGTCCTGGTGTGAAACTTAATGTCTGAACATGCACAGTGTGACCCTCAAAGGGCATATTTTTAAATCATAGCAAAAAAATGTCTGCCCTTGTCAAAGCTGCTCCTCCTCCTTAAACCCTCAGCTTTGATAGTTCGGAAATTACGTGTTCTTGTAAATAATGACCAAATCTATTTTTTTGTATTCTCTTTGATGACGGCAGACATTGAACAGACAACTGACGTGAAACTATGAATTGTAATAAGATATTAAATATGTATGCTGCTTTATCTAAAATACGCAGTGTGAAATTTCTTGAATTTGAACATAACTTTATATGCATAATCTTTCCATAAAGAGAAATGTTCAACATCTGAACTCATTATCGCTTTTTCCATGTTCTTTTATGTGACACACAGGTGGCAATGTTTGAATTTGTGATGGTAGTGTAGAGAAGTACTTGATATAAATGGAAGGTTACAACCGCAACTTATGTGCATTGAAAATGTATTGTTTCAAAGTGTAAACTCTGGAAAACAGTCAGTTATTTGGACTTTGTTTTCACTATTATACGTAATGGTCAAATTGGCCTACCTCAGTGATTTTTCACTCTATGTTAAATTCACTGTCATCAGCCAAATTGTTTCTTTTTCCCTCCCATTCACTTCAATAAATCCCTTTTTATATATCTTTTGCAGTTTGTGGTCCTTGTATAACATATTCAAGCCAAATGGTAAAGTGTATACAGAATTCCAGTTTCTGGTCCTCGGGTATTGATGACAGTCTTCATTGTTTTTCTCCACATAGAAAAAAGATCCAGGATGCATTTTTCAGCAGACAGAGATGTGATACTGTTAACTCTATACTGCACAAGACTTACAGTACTACCACAGAACAAATTATGCAAATTTGAGCTTAGGTTCACTCATTTCCCAAAAAGTTTAAGTTCTGTGCCAAACCAATTCAGAGGAAATGCCATGGAGGAGGAAATGTCATTCGAGGAGAGTTTCCGTCATTTTAAAAAGTATAAAAGCCTTTCTGTCCTGTTATTCTACCTTCACAAAAATGAAGAGTTAAGTGGCTGATTTTAGTCCTCAGTACACCTACATGAGAGGCCCTGACATAGCATTACTCCAGCTGCAACTTCACCTCTCTCTCCACTTTAGCTGATCTTTCTCTGGTAGATCCTTTTCTCTCTCTACTTTCACTGTAGCCATTTATTTTTCCTGCAAAAAACATATGCATTTAATGTAATGTGTCCAAGGTTCAAGTCTACATTTTAAGGGTTCATATGTTGTTTTAACTGAAACTTTGGACCCGTTATGTCCACACTGATGTGATCAGGGAAGACTTGTGACCTTCAGTCCTTAACTTACTTTTTATTCACTCAGGATATAAATTCCATTCTTGCTATGCGTGCAGCCAATTTATCTATTTCCTCTTCGTTGTCCATAAAAGGCAGGATCAGTAATAAGACCAGGATCGATGTGATTGGGCTTGGATTAAAAGACACAACATGTTTAGCATAATCTTCTTGATAATTGTTTGAACCCTGCTGGCATAATCAAATGTTATGTCTCTTAGGTTTCAGACTGCAGAAAAAAAAGAACTGTTAAATGGTAATTTAGCCTAAGTCTGTTGATGGTACAAGTGGAGGAAGAGAGGCTGATGACTTGGAGTCTCTAGAGCAAAATTACACATCTACAGGTAAACACAATAATAGTGATATACTTAGTTTAAATGTAAAAGGATGGTTATTATTACACATTCCTGTACTGTTAGGAATAGGCAAGAATATATATTATACCTTATCTGAAGTTATGTTGTTGGAGTCAAAGAACTAATTCCATTTAAGGTACAGCTTCGCACAAATCTTGCACCATTTCAACCAGAAACATTCAGCAAAATCTATCAAGCATCACAATCAAAACCTGCGCAGCCACATCATAAAAAAATCAGTGGGATTAACAAATATACATGTTATTAGCTAAAAAGGTGACAAATAAATAGAAGCAAATATACATTACCTCCCCCATCCTCAAAATTAGCCCTAAATACCAATAACAGCCAGCAAAGCTTCCCTTGAGACTATTTCGAGTAGTTTCACAAGTCCACCACCTCTGGATCCATGTCTCCCTGCTGCTTTCCCATTGTTTAAATAAAGAAAGCAAATACTTAAAGTGAGTGGACTATGCACTCTCCTTAGGGAAGAAAGGCTGCATTTGGGTAGCTATATGTCAGTATTGTGAAGTAAATTTATAGCCATCAACATTTGTAAGTGAGAAGTTACAGGATAAGCAGCTCGGAGGAAAAACATGATCCGTGTCTGCAAAAGCTCGTCTCGTCTGTCAGTTGCAAAACCACTTCACGTCAGCCATTTTGAGAAGATACTGCAGCTTCACTGCAATCTGTGTCTGCAGCAGGGTCTAAGGCCTTGGGGAAGAAAAATAGGAGCCAGTGACAGTCTTTTTATCCTCCAGCCTTGCCTCAGCGAGAACTGGATGATGGTCATTATAGGAGGATGAGTGGAGGAGCTCCTTTGTGTGGTGATCAACATATTGCCACGTGAATGATAGGGTAGGCATAGTGAGACAAACACACGGAGGTTTGGCAGAAAATATGCAATAACTGATCATAACACTTGAGAGTGTGCTAGATCAAGAATATTAAGTTGTAAAAAGATAGATAATACCTGTTGTTTGGATCTCAAACCTTCCCTATCATTGATTTCATATTGATGTGGCAATCAATGAACACTGCCTTGCCTCCATCACTTATCATATTTGTCATTATTACAATTTTCCAGTAATTGCACCAGTTAAGACATTATCCAACAGTTATCATATTATTGTGTGCACTATGCAGGGCAGCAGGATTTAAGTTATGGTATAGTGTGATATATCAAAAAAGAGTGGTGGGAGGGCTCAGAAGCTTGTTGGAGGTCAGAATTGGGGGCAAAGGAAGCAGCTTTGCCAGTCCAGAAGGCTGAGAGGTCAGACGTTGTTGGGGCTAACGTTCTTCAGGTTGTTGAGCTCCAGCTCCAGCTGGCGTATTCGCACGTCCTTGGTGGTCAGCTCCTCCTTCAGCCGTCGCAATTCATCCTGCTGCCGGAAGAACATCCGCAGGAGCTGCGAAAAGAAAAAGACTCACACATGTAACAAATACTGACATACACGTGTGAAAAGCTAATGTTAATAGAGGACATTTAGAGAATGTAGAGTGATGGAAAAAATATTTTTGGTTTTCTGCACAATTAGTTGAACTCCTCTGAGCACTAGTTCTTCACGTGCCTCGTTCTCTGTCCTGGGTGGTACGTTCTCCAGCAGGTCGATCCCATTCACTACCACACTCTTTTTTTCCTTCACCGGGGCTTTGAACACTAACTGGTTTGGCCGCTGGTAACCCTCCTTCAGGGACATCAAGACTGGGTCTGTTGGCACAAAGAAACAAAAACACTCATAAGCAAGTGAAAACCAACACCAAGCTTCTGTGGATTTCTAAAGTTTGGTGAGAATTTAATGATTTCCATAGAGGTAACATTGGAGAAGGGCATGCTCGCTTATAAAAGGCAGTTTGTAGCTCTTGTTATGAGGTATACTGATGTTAAGAGCAAATAGACCATGAAGAATGGAGGCGATAAAAAAAAAAAGATTCTTATAAACACAGTCACCTCCTGGTTTTAATGTTCAGTTGGCTGATGTTGAAATTTAAAGACCCTGTGAAATGCAAATCAGAGCCCGGTTCAAGTTGTATGATCGTGATTAAAATTAAATATCTGTGGGATATTTATATATCCCACAGATATTATAGTTTACACCATGTTGGTGACAATACAAGCCATATGTTCAGTGACAGTGTGTGGAGTTGGCAATGAACAAAACGAAATAAAAGCACAGTGATTGAAGGTCACTACATTTTCTCACATCGCAAAATGCAGCATGTGTCATGATCTGCTGCTGAAGCTGTTTTGCAAGAGACTGACATGTGGAGTTGTTTTGGGGATTATTGCCTTATCTTTCTGGGTCTTGAATTAAAGGCTCCACACTAGTTAATATGTTCTTCAGACTTTGCCAAATGTAAAGATTGTGTAGCTTTATCCTATGTTCGGCTTTTGGCGTTATCATTTATGTTGAAGAGGAATTTGCATATCATGTCTTGTTTATCACAGTTAGAACGTCACTTTGGTTCTTAATTCCTTAGTTCCTGTTTTATTTTGTAGTAGTCCTTTCCTCGTTTCTGTCACTTCACTGTGTTTTCTCGCCTTTTTGATTCTCTTCACCTGTTCTTAACTAGCCTCCCTTGTCTTCACTTCCCTCATTAGTTCCTCAACTTATACCAGCCCTGATCCTTTGCTCCATGTTGGTTTCTGTCCCTGTGTTCGCCTGCCTGCCTGCCTGCCCTGGTTTTGTAAGTTTATTAAATACCACTGAAAATTTCAGCTTGCCTCTGCTTGCGTTTGGGTCCTTCCCTTGTGTTCCCTGGCTACCAACCGTGACAGGATAAATATGTTCTGTGCCTAACCTGAATTTAAATTTGGCAAAGAGTGGCTTCTGTTAATGTGTTGCTTCATAAACCACCAAAGGAGCGTCAACCAATCCAGTGTGTCTGAAGTGTTGTTTACCTCTATTAATGCCACTCAGCCATTCAGTTGCGGAAAGTGCAGGTTCTGTTCCTGCTGTCATGGGGTAGATGTCCTCCTGGTATGTGTCTGACTGTAAACCAAGAAACACCACATAAATCCTATCATAATTATTAGATTTTGGATTAGGTGTATCTAAAAGTCTGGGGGGAAAACGATCATTATCATGGTGTCTTAAATAAGTTTTCTTTGTCTGAAAGCAATGGATTTGAAAATATTCCTTAATGACACCAATGAGAGGACAGACTATAATCATTTAACTCCATTATTTAATTCCCACACTCACCCTTCTTGGCACAATCATTGAAATGGGCTCAATCAAACCCTTCAGGGTCACAAGCTTGTAGAAGCGGTACACCTCGCAAGCTCCCACATCCAGCCCGTGCTTTGGCATCACACCTGCAGACATGAACAAAAAGGTGTGGTGACAACATGAAATCCCTTCCCAGAATTCATGGCTAATTGGAATCACATCAACAAGAGGAAAAATATCAGTCTGCTGCAATATGACAGCATGGGAGTTAGTGGAGCTTATAAATCTACACTGAGGCAATGTTTCAATTCATCTGGCTTTTTTTCTTCAATGAATTGTATCCTTTCAGCCATGCAACACCACTTTTAGAGCAGTATTGAGGCCAAAGCCCATCAGCACTGTGATGTATCCCTCCTCCCATCCCATCAAGACTGCTAATGAAGTGGTTAGGATCCCTCTTTGTGCTCTCAGCAGGAGAGATCATATATCAGAGATCAACACATGACTTACCAAGTCCTTTCTGTGGGGCCGGGGACCGGAACTCCATTAGGTATTGTAAGTACGGCTTCTCTGTGGTAATCTCAAAGTAACGGATGTTGCCGTCCCCCTGTTAAGTCACCAGAATGTGGCCATTACATTACAGTTCAAGAAATATCTCTTGAAAGTTTCAACCACAACACATTTTTTACATTTTTTTCATCTTAATCCTTGAAGCGTCACGTTATTGGTGCTATTCTCCAATTCCCAGATTAAACTGTGCTGTCTTAGATCTATTTTATTTCGATTACATTGAAGTTAGTTTCAAATTAAGGGAGCATACTGCAGAGCAACATCTTACCAGTTGAAAACACATAAAGGACCTGTATAAACAACTTGTCAAATACAACCAGTGAACAACTTGGTATAAAATATAAGGCATGAAAAATGATGATGATGATTATTTACTACTGTGAATTGCAGTATTTATGTATTTATTTAAAATAAGGCATCACTGACTTTTGTAGCTTATTAGTTTTTCCATACTAAATTTGTACTGAGAGCCAATACCCTGTCACCTGTCAAGTGTCTCTCTTGGACTGTAAACATTTTATGTTTTCTTCAGGACAGTGCGTTCAACCATCAGTGTACATGCAAACATTAAAATGAAAACCTTAATGAACTGTACAGTTTTGTTCTTTCTTCTGCGTGGTAGAAAAATATGCCAAAATGTCAGGGTTAAATGTGGATCTGAATGTGGTACATCTGGGAAACATCACAGTCTTGATAAATAATTTCCACGTTGTGTCCCAGTAAGGGTCAGGGCTGACCTTGCCTGCCAGATATAACATGTGTGTGTCCGCATCATAGAAGGGAAACAACAGTCCTGAGAGGCCGTCTATGTCCTCCTCAGCAATTGGCATGGACAAATCCTCCTGGGAAGGGCAACACATACAGGGAATTAAACACACACACTGTGCTCCACCCACTCTGGCTTACAGACATGAACCATATGGAGGTGTTGTCTGACCTGATCCCAGAGAGCGATCTGCCGGGTGTTCCAGCGAGAAACCCCCGTGGTGAGCAGTCGCTTCATGTTTCCAAGGAATACCACTCGGTTTACACGGTGGTTCTTACAGCTGGCTTGCTGGTGGAGCAGCACACAGAGAAAGAGTTTAATGGTACATGCACCTGCTAGGAAAGTTTGTTCTATACTAATATATTACCAGTATTTATTCTTGTAATAATACAGAGAAAGCATGTGGCAATTTACACTCACACAGAGGGTAAGGATTAGTCCATTGGAGCAATCAAAATACATTTTTATGATTATTGAGAGCAGCTGACTGTCGCTCTCCAATATTTGAATTGAAATACATGAATTAAGATTTAAATAATTCCACACAGTCTACAAGCTTTGCATAAATGCATGGATATAATTATATCTCATAATGAAATACCACACCCAACAACCCGCCTCTGTGGGAATTTTAAATCTGTATTTCAGATACAAAACCTTTTTCTAATAATTTGTCCCCTTTTCTGTTCTTGCCTATTTTATTCCTCTTGCTGCCTGGTGTTGATCACCTCTGGTTGGTGCAGCAGGGGTGCTAATCAGAGAGCATTTCATGGTGTTCAGCCAGCAAGATCACCAAGGTCAAACATTAAATGGCTGACAAGCGGTGTGGACTGGCTGCAGCATTCTTTTGTTTTATGTAACTGCAGTAAATATTTTTTTAATTATTATGTAATCTACAGTCTGTAAATATAAATTACTTTGATCAAAATGTTGGCTTTAATAATAGAATTTGTGAGAAACGTCTCATGGAGCTGCACTTTCTCCAGTGACCTTTAGGGGCTGAAGACCTGCTGAAGAACCAAAGAGACAATATGGTAAAAATGTTACACAACATGTGATTGTTAAACATCTAATTCCAAAACCATAAGCATTAGTATACTTTATTTTCAAGCTTTCCACAAGATTTTTATATGGACCTCACTTTGTGTGTGGAGGCATATGACGGCGCCTTCCCTAAACTTCCCCAAAGATGGAAGTACACTATTGTTTAAAATATCACTAAATGCGGCATCATTAAGATTTCCCTTAATTTGATGTAAGGGGCCAAAATCACGAAGAACAGCTCCAGACCAAAGTAAATGCAGACTCAGACTCGATGTAAATGCACACTCCTGTAAAAACACCAGCCCCCTCCCTCTCACGTGAAGAACTGCCCCGGAGCGCGGCTCAATGACACGCAGCTTCTTGTCTTTGCAGCTGGTGGCCAGCAGGCTGCCGTCCGTGTTGAAGGACATGCTGAGGATGACGTCGGTGTGGCAGTCGATCATTTTCACCGGCTCTCCGATCTCCAGGTTCCAGATCAGGATCTGACACAGTCAGGAAGGATTGTTCGGGTGGAGATGTTAGATGGCTGTGGTGCTTGAATCAGTGATGAGATCATGCTCTGAGCTTGTCAATGGAACTTGAATTAATAGTAGCACACAAAATACTTGGTTTGGGTGCTTGGAGTTACTGATGTGGTACCTTGTAGTCGTAGCCGGCACTGAAGAGGATGCCGCTGCTGGTGGGGTGCCACTCGATCAGACCCACCCGTCTGCTGTGGCCGTACAGCTCCAGCACGGCCTCTGTCATGTTGCGCCTCAGACCGCCCTCTGGGATCTCCCATACTCGCACCTGTTCTCACACACAGAAAATATAAAGGAATACACAGTGCGTCATCATAAAGCATGCACACAAACATACAGCCACTTTTATAGTACAGGTTAGTAAGTATTCTATTTTTGTCAGAGGTCACTTCATATTTTTTCATAACTCTTTAACATGAGCTCCAGACTACTATCGGTGTGACACAGCTAGAGATCCCTTTGATCAAAAATAGCACACTGTATCAATGCAGCCCATTGCATTAGGATTAGACTGGATTACAGCTATGGCTAGAGGCTCTGTGTTGGACCAGAGGAGATTATCCTTCAACAAGTGAAAGTACTACACAGGACACAGTGCTAACATGGTTTTACTATGCTCAGTAGATTAATGTAACAGGTGCATGTATTGGGAAAAAGGTCCTACAGGGTGTTATTATATATATACTGTATGTCATGTAACATCTGAGATTAAGAGTAATAGCAATTGACATTTGATATTGTGTCTAATATCATTTATGTAGTCAGTTACTGAACAGCCAGTAGATTTTAGCCTTGCTCAAAGCCATTTCACATCTGTCATATGCCATTTCCAGGACAATGGCCCACAACAACAGGGACCAGGGCAGCTGCCAGCCAAAATCCAACCCAAGCTTGTGTCCAGTACAAACTCAGTGACCCCCTGGCCATAATGAATTGATGACGTCTTTGCCTTCTGGACCAGTGGCTGTCAACCTCAGCATCTACCAAACTTTCACAGGTACAGTACATTCTTAACATCTTCAAAGTCATTAAGTATTTTATAATTATCCTGAGTCAACCAGTTTGGTAAAAAAACAGACATAAAAAGAAAAGATTGCGGGTCACGTACCGAGGCGTCCTCAGAGCAGGACGCTACGATGTTTTCAAAGAAGGGGTTCCACTTGATATCCAGTACATTGCCTTGGTGGCCGCACACTTTTGGGTAATGAGAGTCCAGGCGGCCAGACTGAAACAGACAGAAATACATTATTTTACATTCACTTTTTCTGTTTAGCATGTAGGTGAAAAAAAAGAAAATATCAGCATATATATGAAATCTAAAGTGCACAGCCCACATGTAGTTCTAAAACACTGCATCAGATTATACTGCATCTGTGGTAAAATAACGTGTGTCACAAAAGAACAAAAATTACACAAAACAACAGTAGAAAAGAAAAAAACATAATTTTCCCAAGACCTAATAAGAAATGATAAAAAAGATAAATTATATTTGATACTGGATGCAAATAATTCATAATCTGTATGAATCTATTAAGAACATTACTGAACAAACATTTTCTTTTATTGATGTGAGCATGAAAGACTAATACAACATAAAAAAAGAAAATCTCATCAGTGAGATGACTTGATAAATCCTGAACAAAACAAAACAGACCTGGTTATTGTACAGGGACATTTGAGACATTTGAGGCACATTGTTGTTATTGCAATAACCCACAGAGTCCACAGAGGGGCAGTGGCTCATAACAACAGATGACAGAAACCTCCGAATGTCGGTCATGATGTCATGAATGTTTGATGTCACTTCAATCCACTGACCTCTTTTTTATTTCCTCAGAGATTTGTTTAGGAGCGTGGGGTCATGCCTCAGTGAAATCCTGTGTGTGTGTGTGTGTGTGTGTGCGTGTTTACATGCACTGTCCTCACTGAACCCTGAAGATTCACTCCAGATGCATTATCATGCAGTGATAGACTCGACTTTGAATAATAAATTATTTACTACTTTCAGTAAGGTATTGATGATGTATAAGCAGCATCTCTGCACCTCAAAGAGAGAACAAAATAATGAATTTTCAAACTGGCTTCTGCCACACTGAAGGAGGCAAAATGGTGAAATACAATCATACAATCATACTCCGTAAGTCTTGAGGTTAAAATAATTCTGTGTATGTATATGAAAGGTACATTTAGTTATCAGTTAGTATTTACCCAATATTGATCAATATTAGAGTGCTACTGGTTCATAGCTGACAAATCAAATAGATAGCACAAAGAGGACACAAAGTGGTTTCTCTATATATTAATATAATCTCATCCACATACATAACAGATACAGTATATATAGAACATACCAAAAGAAAGCAGATGAATAAATCCTTTTTGAATCTCACCATTGTAATTAACCAACAAAGAAGCTGCACACAGGAAGTTTGACCACAGAACAAAAGTTTCGAGTTAAAACATTGCCAAAGATACTGAAGGCCTTGCTAACAAGATGCCAACAAGGGACACATGCCAAAACCAATAGAAACCAATGTCTGCCAAAACCTGACAACAGTGAAGTGAGACATCAATTCAGTCAATATAAGAAGACAGGAAAAGAGGAGACAGTGTGCCCAATCAGGACAGAATTATTCATAAACATAACTCACTCAGACACATTGTACGAGTAAGCATTGAAGGCTCTTTGACATCACTGTCCTGTGATTTTCTAGTAACTTGCATTCGCCTTTTCTATTAATGTTACAGTGACTGGGAGGTTTTAACATGACCTCAAAACATTACTACCATGGGATCTGAGGGACTCCTTATTAACGTGGAACTAATTAGGTGCAATGAAATAATGTCTGTTGGGAACCACAGGGTTCAGGGGGTCCATGAGGTATTATGAGGAAATCAGGTAGGCATAATGGAAGTGTTTAGAGCTTAAATTTAAAATATTGTGGTTTCACAGTTATCTCTCTACCACAATAATAAAATAAAAAATATATAAAAATGACAATTAATTAAAGTTGTTAAAATGTATCTGGATGACTGGCAAGAAAGAGACACTGATATACCACAGGCTTCACTGTCTCAGATGGCACCACACTGTGATTGCTACTTTAATTGATCTGTAATTCTCAATACATCCTTATTAACAAGGTTTACCACAGCTGCTCTGTGGTTACAGGTTTAGTGTAGTGCATCATATTCTAACAGCAGCCTTTCAGGAGATTCATATTTTTTAAAATATGATGTGTCTCCTCTGGCAATAATATGTAATAATGTGAATTAATGAATTACAGAACAGGAGGAAAGGAACAACTAATGAGGACTCAGTAATACAATAATAATACATGTATTTTTTTGTCTCCTGCAGTCAATCAGTTTCTTCTGTAAATAATTCACTGTTGTTTTGTTGCTACGGATCAGTGTTGCCGCATTCACATGACTTTAAATCTTAGCAGAGGACGTTATAAATGTTCTGTGGCTTACTCTCCCATATGGCTTGGCACTCATTAACCCCCCCCAAAAAAAACATGCTGAGTCATGCTTGTTAACCTGAATTGATATTCTGCTGCTGTAGTTTATCATCGCGTTTATCGCATGGCATCGGCACCAGCAGCCCAGTCTGCAGTGTTGGGACGGTCATGTGGTCTAGTCACTGTTGTTGGATCACTGGTGCCATGTGTTTCACTCGACAGTAGAGCGTTGTTCATAATGACATCACAGTTTAACTTAATGGTCAAAATAAACTGTAGCAAAATAACACCCGTTAATGATGAATTTGAGCATTGTGCACAATACGTTGGAAATTCCACTTCTATATATGACATTAAAACATGTTCACTTTAATTTACTCTCTAAATATGTATCTATACATATATCATATAACATATTACATTAAATCCTGCTGGTGAACTGAACCAAAACAAAGCAAAGCCAGTCGTTAAAATAAACTGTAGGTTTATTTATGGTAAGAGATGATAGCAGAATAGGGCTGCAACTATTATTTTCATTGTTCATTGTTGTCTGCTGATTATTTTCTCAGGTAATCAATTAGTTGTTTGGTGTATGCCCATCACAATGTCATAGATAAATCGCTCGTTTCAGGACCAACCAACAGTTCAAAACCAAAATATATTCAGGTAACTATCACATAAGACAAAGAATAGCAGGAGATCCACATTTCATCATATCATACACAGTAATAGTAGTGGTAATAGCAGTAGTAGTAGTAGTAGTAGTAGTCGTTGCAGCGATTCAAAAAGCACCACACCCACTGCACTCTCTTTCTTTGTCTGAGGTGACGAAGAGGTGTTTGTGACCTTATGTGTCAATTTCGGGGCTGGTCTGAGTGCCAGGTGGTGCCAGCGGTAGTCCCTCCACATGTAGTGTTGTTGTCTGGGGCAACCATATGGCTGTCTCGCCGGCTGTCAAAGTAATATGTCTGCCATGCTCATACCTCGCCATTAGCCAAACCACAGATTAGTCTGTATGTGTAATGGAGCAGGAGGACCTCATTTGAACGTTCCCAAGTGTAAGGATGCCTTCTATAAAGATGGAAAACTGAAATGAGATTTCTGACTTGCATTCATGCTTATCTTTTCAAGTCCAAAGCTCAAACTTTCCTGTCTTTTTGTCATTTTTCTATCTGTCCTGAGTGATCTCATACACATGGCACTCCACACACTGCTTTTGATGTTGATATCAAACACTGAACGGTGTTTAGTAGATGTTATTTTATTTAC
Source organism: Lateolabrax maculatus (assembly GCA_031216445.1). NCBI lineage: Eukaryota > Metazoa > Chordata > Actinopteri > Acropomatiformes > Lateolabracidae > Lateolabrax > Lateolabrax maculatus. The sequence goes on from CM062198.1 coordinate 26,138,886, forward strand.
TTATTATATTAAGTGTGACTGGTGACATCCCTCTACATACCATACCTTGTTCTAATGAAGATTTAACTCCATTCATTGACTGTTCGGTTTACTTTTCATAAACTACTTTTCATTCCACAACTGTAGCCTAAACGTCAAACATTTTGCATTTAGCAGAATGTGCATTGTATACCTGAACAAATACACTATAAATGCTGATCATTTCAACTTTAACATCACAAAGAAGTGAGCACATCTTAACCAATCAACACCATCCATCAGCATAGAGCATAACACCGGGCCTCTTCTGTCCGCTGCAACGTTTGGAGTTTCATACATTATAAGGTCACCTCAAAACAATAAAGATAAAAAATATGTTTTTATTGTTGATCCCAATGTTAACTGTCTTATACAAGGGATCACTTTGTTGTTTTGACCAGAGGATACTGCATGAAACAGCAGCCGTCATGCCACAGAAGCTGTCATCTGTGCTGCTGCTGAATATGATAAATGCAATTTCTGAACTCGTCAGTTCAGCAGAAACCAGAGGAAATGCTTAAGTGCAATACTTTGACGAGGAGGAAATCGATCAAGCTATGGTCTTTGGACGGGTCATGGTTAGAGTCATTACACAGCAGGAAAAATACCACAGTAAAATATGACTTTTAGTGCAAGAATGATTAGTTGCTGTAGATGATAGTTTTTACCCTATTAATCCGAATTCATCAAAAAAGTGAGAAACACTTAAATTAAGGGTTAGGGTTTAATAAATGAAAACACCCAGCTGACACCCAGAAAACCACCACCTTAATTTAGAGTCAGAAATAAAATGACTGCTAATATCAGCTTTTTTTCTCTATATACACTGTATGTGAATTTTCTGACTCACAAGCCTTTCCTCTCGACTGACAAAACAACCAAACAAAATCAACTTGTTTCCTCAGTACACCTTCCACCTACATGTATCACCTCTTCATTTCCTTCTCACTGAATGCTGTATAATTAAAGATAATTATACTATACTATATAAATAAAGTTATTATTGGAGTAACAAATAAGCCACCCAGTAGTCACATGTGAAACCAGCCAGTATGACCTTCTCTTTCCATCTATGCCAGCAACCATTTATAAATCAACATGATGCCAGCAAGTGTTACTTTCATTATGTGAGGCTGTGCAGCTCTTCTTCTTATTCAAAAGCTCAAAACAAAGCGCCTCTCATAAACAAAGTGGGCTGCATCGTAACTGCCTAGAGACCTCTGAGTATTACCTGCAGCCTCACCAATTTAAACCACAAAAGCCATATTTGAGTTAAGCAGTGCAGGTAGATGAAACGAAAAACACCTTTTCTTAAATTAATTCATAGTTATGAATTAATTTAAAGGTTATATATGAGTGATGACATGGGCATTTATTATGTACCCTGTTGTTCTGTATATACTGTAAAATGACAACAGTGGACAGTTTGCTGACCTGACAGTGAGCACCACCGTTAGTTCGTATTATTGTCTTTGGATCTGAAGTCAAAATGGCAGTAAACATGCACACATACATAGACAGCCAGTAGTCTGTCTTGTTCCATGACTGAAGCTCATGATGATGTAAAGTAAATGGTAGCTGAGGTCTCCCTGCTTCAGGCAGCAGAACTGCTCAGCTTACTGAATACTTCTCCTGCCTGATAACAGCTTGACTCGACCCTGCTTGGATGCCAAGAGCTTTTCAAGTACCTTGGCAGAGTCTCTCTTAAAGAGGCAAAGCACTTCATGGTTTCTCAGTCTGACAATGTTATCTACAAAGTGGAGTACTTGCAGTAACTGCATGATAGCCTTATAGAAAAATAACACTCATATTTGTACTGCACTGTCCATAATACAGTGTTACATAAAGAAACACACCCACAATCAACATCACATAGGAAACACTTGACTTGCTGAATACATGAGAGCATCTTAATTCATAACTCAAATTGAGGAACTATTCTATACTCTCCATATAAAACCCAATATCACCACTACACATGTGAGCAAACAAGTTTTCAGTTAAATGCAACTTTCCACTAAAGTCTTTGACGTTATAATGAATAATCCAGCAAAAGCAGTGACACAGAATTGATTTCCTGAATGTGAAGATATTTCTCAGTAAGAAGAAACACATTGCCTTTTTCTATAATAAGACAAGGAATTTTCACACTTTCCATTACAACAGTGCCCTTTTGTTTTGTTTATGGGCCATACCAGTGTGCCTTTATGTGATCCTACTGGCAGTCCTACCCTGTTACAACTTTGGCTTTAAATTCTGGCTTGAGGATTTAAGGCTGGCATGCATGACAATAGCAGGGAGGGTCTGTCCTGAATTCTTGTGAAAACCGTTTTCAAACTTTAGATCTTACTGTGCTGTGAAGTAGCTGAAAGCACAGTAAACTGATAAATCTACAGACAAAATAATACTTTAAACCCTAAACAAATATATAGTATAATACACCTCAACATCCTAAATGCTTTGACTCAAGCTATGATTGCTAACTAAATTTGGAATAATGTACCAATGCCCAAAAACAATACCAAGACAAATCTTTTTTTCATTTTAACACACGATAAAATATCACATATCTCCTCTGACTGTGCAGTCAAGTAGAAAAATAACCTCCAAAGAGGAGAAGACCCCATTGATTGAACAGCCAATCAGGAGTGTAACAGTGCAACTTACCTGGGATACAGGTATGACGATGAAAGAGCCTCCGCCGGCACTCTCGGTGACGACTGCCACGAACTTGGAGTTGACGGCACAGAAGTGGTTGTCATGGACGTTCTTGGTGATGGGGATACCGTCGAAGCAGTGCTCCCTGTTGGCCACTTTGCCGTAGACGTTTCGAAACTTGGAGCTTCGGTAGGTCGGACGCCATGACATCTGAGGGTAATAAATAAATATATAAAGTTTAAGTTTGACACAAAACATCTTTATGTATAATCTTTATTAGGGATGCCACTGACAATTATCCATTATTAATGAATATGTCTTATTGTTTTGAATTAATCGTCTAAAAATACTGAAAAATGCTTATCACAATCTCCCACAGGCCAAAGTGATGCATTGCTTGTTTTGCCAAAAGCCCAAAGACACTCATTTATTTATAATCAACTCCTTTTAAATATTTACAGTATAAAGTTTACTTTAATATTGTTAAAGTTAAAAATTTATTGTGGTTAAACTATATGTATGCTTTAGATGACACCCCTGCTTTTGTACTGTCTGGTGTGTCCAGTGCAGCATATCCAGTAGCAGTTTTGTCATTGTGCGTAGGCAGAATAGATCATATATACATCACATATATCCATGAGGAAATAGCCACGTTTGTACTCTAATATGATCAAAAATGAAATAACACTGAAAGGAAAGTTATTTTTATCCTTTAAGTATTTTGAAACTTGACATGATGATGATTGTACAGAGAGAATCAGTGAACATGTCCAATTCCCATCTACTAAACACACAGTTGCAGGGTGGGCTGTCCCATCTGTGCAGACATGATAACAGTCACACATGCAGTTGCTGGAAATCATCCAAATTGGTTATGGGTGTGAGTCTTTCGAAGGGTGAAAACTGGGTGAAAACCATTTTGACACTATATCATGTCGCCTCAGAGAGTGTGATTAAAGTGTCAAGAAAGAAAAGCAATAGTAAAGACATTTCTTACAAATAACGTCATCACAAAAAAAGACAGCCGTGTAAACCAAAACGATTAATCTTAGTCATACACAACAGATTACAGTATGCGCTGTCTTTTATCACTGTACTTTGGTTCACATGAATCTTGTACGTCAGAAAAGCAGCCTTTGTTTGCAGCCACTACACACAACAAAAGAGAAGTGGTAACGGTTTGACTCAAGATTCTCCACCACAAGAATGTACTGATGAAGCTCTTGATTTTTTTGGCACGAGCTGGCTCTGCGTAAGGACTCAGACTTGACCCAGCCACAGGAACTGGATGTCAAATGCCCTTTGTCCCATAAGGAAAGAATGTGGTGGAATTTATTGCTCAGGAATATAGCTACATTTTTAGACATCTTCTGAAACCAGATCTGTTTGATGGACCATATCAGTCCACAACAGGAACTGGGGGGAGAGGATTTATGACTATTCTCAGATCAGTTGCAGCAATGCCGGATGACATCAGGCAATCCTCTATTCAGCATTGTTCTTGGGATGCGAAGGGGAACTGGTGGGAGTGGTGTACACATGCAAATAGAAACATCCTCAGACCATGCTGCTGCCATTGTCCTTCTCTGTCCTTTTCCATCTCAAACCAGACTGGTGAAATGGCATCCAGTAGGCTGCAGTAATGTGGGTGATCACTTTGCCCTCCCTTCAGCACTCAGTGACCCTGCAGCAGTATTGCAGAACTACTGTTATTACAGTGTATTAAGCATAGTGTCACAGTATTTTTTTTTTGTATTTTTTAATTTCACATATGGGGCTGAAACTATTTTCTGCTAATTCAGACTTTAAACAAGTAATTCTTCTTTTTCATCATCATCTTATTCTATATATTTATATTACATTGCAAGATTGTACTTTTAACTACACTACATTTTTCTGATATAATTAGTTAGTAGTCACTCTTTCAGATTAAGATTTTACATACAAAACATTTGTTGCATTTATAAAATACAATGTATTGTAATAAATATAACTACCTGTAGTGGCTATTTGTCCACAATCAAAATCAAAGTAACAAAGTAACCATAAGGAGAATGATGCGCCAACAGAAGTTTCTGTGTTTTCTTGTGGTTTATTCATCCTAAGCAAACAGAGAACAAAGAAATCATGGCTCCTTCTGCCTCTCTACCTGCCTACCTATAGTATACAAACCTGGGATGCCTGTAGAGCTGTTAAATTCTTAAAAAACAAAAACAAGCATAAGAAAATACTAAATAAATCTAAACAATTTCTTAAATAGCTTCTTCACTAGCCAACAACAGTATATAAAGTAGTTCAAATTAGCTCTGACTCCACCAGTTACAATATTAAAATGCTGCTTATAATATAATACATATAATAGCACTTTGAAAGTAGTTATTCTGCATAATTACTTTTAATTTCAATACTTAAGTACATTTGACTAAGACTTATGTACTTTTGTTTTTCATTTTGAAACTAATACTTTTAGTTCTAGTAAAGTAGCCTACACCTTTAAAGGATCTGAATATTTCTGCCGCCACTGCTCAAATGTGAGGATTTGCTGCTTCTCTCTGTCTTATATAATTGTATATTGAATATCATTGGGTTTTAGACGGCTGGTGACACAAAACAAGTTATATGAAAACTCACTCCAGGCTCTCAAGATGTCAATCGATAATGAAAATAACCGTTAGATGCAGCCCCACATATGTGATTCTACTTTGAGCATATGAATGTCTCACCCACATCCCATCCCGATCGACTGCTCTGAAGCCATGCCTGTATGAGCAACATAATGGCAGCTTGTTATAGAATTAATGTAGAACAGAAGAGCAGCAGAGAGTGGCCTGAGGGATGATTAGAGGAGAGGGAAGGAGGAGACTCGTCTGCTTTCAGCTGTCTTTACAAGGATGCTCATTCATTGGTCACCGGGGTATGGCACAGAGAGGATGTCTGTGTGTGTTTGTGTCTTTTTTATCTCACGAGGGTTTGCAGCATAAGAACACATGCACACACACACACACACATACACAGACCATGAGCAGCGGCATGCGCATACACAAGAGCAAGAAACTCAGAGAAGAAATGACTTTGTATCCATCAACACAGATCACAAGACTTGTGCGTTGTGAGCATGATTCCTTCTAGAGAACAGTGTGAGGCCTTCTTAACTTTGCAGACAGTTTTTTGTTTTTTGGGCATATTTTCACAATAATCGTTTTTTATGCCAAGTTGGATTCAAGTAAAGCCTACTTTCATATCTAATATATACTGAATATCTGGATACCACACTAATGTTCCCGTAATCACCTTATTGAAAATGTCACCTTACCTTACCAGTGTCCTTACAGTGACACTAGTCACAGTGTTGCTGCGACCTTCTCAGACTGCAAACATCCACCCTCCTCTCTAAGCAAGCTGCCAGGATCTCCTCTCTTCCTTCCTTCCCCTTCAAATCTAAGCATGCAGTGTCTGCTCTACCTCTTTCTCTCTCATGTTTTTCTCCCCCTCCCCTTTAAATTCACTCTTCTCCTCCTACTGCTGCTGATAACTGGAGGGCTAGCACTCCCCCTTTCCTCCTCTTACCCTTCTCTCTCCCATCCTGCCACTCAGTCGGCCCTCGATCTCTCTGCCTGTCTCTAGTCCAGGCTCCAGCCCAGGCAGAGTAGCAGCGTGAGAGTAGTAGCCATTCATCCTCTTTCCTCTCCCACCCACTGCTTGTTTGGACTCACAAGGCCCTTCTGGCTGATTCCCAGCAGCACCAGCAGTTTTACTTCCTCCATCCTCCACTCTTTTAATCTCCTTTCTCTGCCCTTTTTACTCTAATCCTTCACTCCACAGGTATGAGACCTACCTGAGTTTTGTAAAGAAACTGTGGACCATGTTGGCAACTGCAGCAGTACCAAAGGCAAGATGATACAATTTTCAGAAATAGCACAATTCAATAAAGACTGTTACTTTTTAAAAACTTGAAACGTGTATAGATAAGGAATGTAGACACATTCATTATGAGGACCTGTGTCAGTATTTTATACATACACAGTAGCTATAGTCAGAAATACAATATGTTGTCTTTGAGTCATTTTTCATTTTTGATTTCATGCAATGAGAACATAAAAAAACTAAAAGATGTAAAGCTTTCATATTTTGTACTTTGTTTCCATATTTTGCTCATTGTGACAAAAAAGACATCTCACACTTAATCCAATAAACTAATGGCTGTGATATCATGTTGTGTTATAAATTGTAATGACTTAATCCTGCTCTTAAAAATATCACTTTTATGATCAACAATTTATTTACCAATAAACTGCCATATATATAAATTAACATATTGCCTCTCAGTGTCAATTTACATTGTTACAGTTATTTTAACACACTATTTTAACACTTTTAACACGCAGCTGTTTGTGCCCTAAGTCTGATTTATGCTTCTTTTTTTCTTTGACCCACATATTACAGTCATTGTGTTACCATGGACTGAGATGTATAAACAAGGTGTAAGAAACATCTGAAATAGCTGAAGTTAATTTGAGCATCAGTGTTTGCTCCTATTTAAATAGATGACTCCATTAGGAACAATATAACATTTTATAAAAAAAAAAAACACTGACTAAGCCTCCATGCCAGCAATATGTGATTTATTTTTCATTAACATAATAATATAAGGGAACTTAAAATCCTAAAAATATCTTTTGCACCCTATTCAAAGCATATTTACAGATTTAATGGAGCTGAAGATCATTGTGTGAATGACTCCAGCTCCTAAATCACTGCCTGTTCCTCACCAAAGAACCCTGAAGTCTCTTTCACTACAGACTGTTTCCGAAACGACCCCTGGTCAGGTCGATATAGCGAGGCAGGTGTTGTAGTGAAAATTGCGTCCCCTGATGATTGTCTGTGTGTTTGAAATGGGGGTGCAGCCCTGCAGGTTCACTGTGAAGGAGGTTTGCCTTGACCTCTTGTCTTGGTGTGTATGTTTGAGTCTGTGCGTAGTATATTTGCCTTTTTTCTTTTATTGTGTGTTGTACATGTGTGTCTGTTTCCATGCCTGCGTCCATGTCTGACCATGTGTTGTCTGTTTGCACCAGTATACATTTACTGTCGTGTTCATGGCTGTAAGGCAGACCACTCCAGAGAGCAGAGTGTGTTTATTGAGTTTTTTAACATCTTGCCTCAAGGCACTGCTTCAGCTTTGTGCACATTCAGTCTTTTTTTTTTCCTTCTCTCTCTTTGAGTTTTTAACCCTCTTTCTGATATCCTAAAAGCAGCAAACGTCTGTCCACCTTCTACAAACCACAAAAAAATCCACTTTTAAATTTTTTTTTTTCAAAAGCATAGCAACATCACTTGGCTGTACTCTTCCATCGTCCCAGCTGCAGTCAAACGTCCACTCTCTTCTCGAAACTATACACAGTCAGTGGCAGCATACAGACTCATTATGAACCATAAAAGGCCATTCAAACACCACCAGATTAAATCAATGGGTTAAACTGTTCCAATCAAGATTCTCTCAATGTCGGTGCCAAATAAGGAAGTAGGGCCATCTGAGCTCACATTCAATAGATACAAAAGGAAAATCCGCAGGGTGACAGCATGTCTTGTCACTCAGATATAGTGAAGCCCTGTCAAGCCACCACGTCATGTTCTGTCTCTTCCTCTTCTCTCTTGGCAGTGACACTGTACAGTCGTTTACACTGTGACTTCCCATCTCTGCGAGGAGCAAATATCCCCAAAAGAGAGATATCGTATTGGTTCGTTTGGCCAAATTTTCTCTCAGCATGAAAGCCGATCTCACACAGGAAGTGTCACAGCTTGGCTGGAATATTTTCGACACTGCTATGGAAATGCCTGATGGGACAGTTGTGGTTATAAAAGCCTTTTGTGTGCTGTGAAGTTGCAGATTATTAGAGCAAAGTATTTGCATTTTACCAACTATTAGCTGACAGTCAGCATCACTGGTTGGTGTTAATCCTCTTCAGAGCAGCAATGTTGACCCCTAACTCTATCCCAATCAGATAAGTCACATTCTCTTACAAGTTTACAATTACATTTTATTTCAAATATCAATATACATTGTCTAAATTTGCAGTAATGGTTATTTTGTATGTTTTACAACAGTTTATGAGAGTCGGTAAAACCTTATGGAGACATACATTGTGCCAGGATTTTAATAATCCAATATATATAAAATAAAATAAATAAAGATTTTAAGAAAAAAAATCAATGTCAGTCTATTAACAACAGTGTAGTCTTTCCATACGAGAAAGAGCTTTGCTGAGATTGTTTACAACCCTACGAATGAAATCCATGCGCTGCAAAGGATTAAGGTAACTATAACTATTGTTTATATCGAGAGCTGAACTTCCACGTGTTGTTCCACAAGTAAGAATACCCACTGACATTTGTAGCATCCCTAATAACTAAAGATTTAGCCTTGGAACAGAGCCTATCTCAACAGTATGTTGCATGTGTCATTTCATATGTTTAGATAAGGAGTAGCTTCTTAACAAATTTAATTGATTTTTAAGGGACAACACCATTTCCACACCTATGTTATATATTTTGTTGAGTTGTGTATTTACAGTATCCCAAATGTTTCCAGCAATTCCGATTTTCAAGCCTAGAGAAATCCATAATTTTAATCAATTTCTTGTTGTCTGCCAGAAGCTTTCATGAATTTTTTTATCCAGTTTCAAGCCACATTTTTAAAATACATTACAATACATTTTTACACTTTTTTGGATCATGGTCATAACTATCTTCTGTTATTGTTTTGATTGAGAGTCCATGTAAGTCCATGGACCCCTAGCGGCAGAAAAATTCCATATTATGCATTAAAACGTTTTTAGACCACAGAGATTACAACTAAAAAATGACTTCATTGGAGAGTTAGTTACCTGTGATGCAGCACGTGGACATTTTCATGTGAGCTGTAGTTTTTTCTGTGCTCAGAAAGTATTTGTTTTTAACTTTGTTAAAATCACTTTTTCTACAGAAAAGTGCTGTAGTGGATGCTGATTTATTGTAGAATATGGACAGCAGGGCACCACAAAAATAGGAGCAGTCTATAAAGAAGAAGTTGGCACCTCATTACAAGGCAACCTTTCAAGTTTCCATGACAGTACACTATAAGCACACTTACAGACCAAATTTTACTTCACAAAAAATCTGCTGGAACTGCATAATGCCCTATGCAGACAGATCATGCACTATTAACCAGTGAGACAAGTGAAACAACAGCCATGCATGCAATGTTTACTTAAAGCATCACATACACACAAAAGTAAAAACAGAAAGGCACAGCCAAAACTGCAGGTGATAGCAGCTGTGAATTAGTGGTGAATGGAATAAAATAAAACAGAACAGAATAGATTTAACACACCTGCTCCAGCAGGCCAAAGTGAACCAGTCCATCTGGATTCTTTGTCGGATTTTCCAGATGGCCGGTTCAGGAATGTTGGAAAGGTAATCTTTTATTTGAGCCAGCATTAATTTCAATCAGTTGAAAAGAGAGGTCACAGGAGCTCTTGGAACTCACTCAGTCTCTATTATCTGGCCTATTAAGGTCTATTATATCATTTCAGGAGTTTCTCAAACAATTAAGAATACACACAAATGCACCAGAAAGGCTCAACTGTAAGACATCACATTGAAGTGAACAGTAGGGTTAGGTGAAAGGGCAAATTTTTCCTATTACTCATGTCTGCCCTTCAAACAACGATAGCTCATAATAGCAGGTGGAGGGTGGGGGTGGTGCATTGCAACTACTGATGGTGCATTAGTAGTTTCAGAGACGGATTTTCAGGAAATTTGCTCCAGACATTCAAGGTTCCTGGAGGATACATTTTAATGACTTTCCAACAACTTTGATGATTTACTTTTCCTCTAGCCCCACCAGCTGGTCAAATTCTTCACTTATTCAGTGAAATATCTCAACATCTACTTGATGGATTGGCTCTATGTTTTGTACAGACATTCGTGTTTCCCAGATTATTATGATTATTATTGTGTTCTAATGATTTTGGGGATCCCTGATTTTTTCCTCTAGCGCCACCATGAGGTTTGTATTTTTGTTTTTTATTGAAATATCTCTACATCTACTGGAAGGATTGTATTTGACATTCCAGGGTTAATCATATTAATAATTACTCTTTATACAGCCTATGTGCTTTAAATAGGAGCCTGGTGAAACAGCAGCCAGTTTTGGAGTGTGTCTTCATGATGATAGGGTATTACTCGGCGATAATGACAGTAGATGCAGAATTTCAGCTAATGGCAGCTCTTAGGCCTTAAGCCAGCCCCATTAAGCAGCGGTAATGGTGCAAAGAGCACACTACCCAAGGACAGGAAACCCAGAAACCCAGCTGAAGGGCACTTATCAGAGCAAGTACATTGAGGAGTGGGTGTCCCGGAATCCATCCATCGCCTCGTAGGGTAAAAGGAGTTTGTTGACAGCAGTGTGGATATATACTGTAGTATTTCCTAGACACTCTACTCACACTCATTTTCTACATTTGTCTTTCTAATGCATACATTTTACATTGAAACACACATCAGACACATTTGTTCCTACTCCACTTATATGGTCAGTTATCGAAAAACCAGAACAAAGGTCTAAATTAATAATGTCCCCTGTGCTGGCGTTTCCTTTACCCCCAGGAGTTGCTGCCACATGCTTTTTGGAGCATAATGATGCAAGCTGGGCCTCACACCCTGAATGACAGAGGGGGGCTGTAGACTAAAGGTGGAGGAAAAGTCCAGAGGAAAGACAGAAACAAAAGAAGACATGTGAGGCACAGTGACAAAAGAAAACAGAGATAAAGGGAGACACTGCCTAAAATAGACAATGAGGAATTCAAGGTGAAAGAGAAGACAAGATAAAAAGGACAAAGAGAAGAAGAAAAGGCAGGGGAAGACCAACAAAGACTGATGAAATATTTAAAGAAACAAAGAAAAACAGCAGACAGAGAGGAGGAGCAGAGGAGGCTCTTACCAGACAGAGATTAACTCCCCTCTGTCAGACCACCTGTCTCACACACACACACACACACACACACACGAACACACACACACACACACTAATATTGATATTTTCAGAATCTAAAAACTCATAACTGTAGCATCAAAGTTATTAAAATATGTAAAAATGTTCAAGAAGCATCTTAATTTTATCTTTAAAAATGATTGTAATGCCAGTGAGCTGGATATATACCTATGTATACCTAGAGATAAAAAAAACTTCAAAGGAAGAAAGGGAAACTTTATTTATTTTTGCATAAAACTTAATAGAGTAACACAAGCTGTTGTTTTCATTTGATGTTGTTGCAGTTTGAATTTCCAAATTACGTTTGTTATGTGGTGGTCATCTGTTTGAGCATAGACAATAATTAAAGATAATTGAAATTGAAAAGCTTACAAACCTTTTACAGAAGCAACTCTAAACGAAAAAAAAAATTGTCATAGTACACAAATCTCATCAGGTCTGAAATGAAATCCCTCTGGCGGTGATTCAAATTGACAAAGCCAAATGGCACTGAGCCCAAGACGCAGGGGCAGGAGATGAAGGAGCACTTTCATCAGATTATTGAAATCCATCACGGAGTAAGAATGATTAATCAGTCTGTGAGTTATGATTTCAGATCTGTTAAGATATTGCTTTTCAAAACTTCAAGGTGATTGCTTATGGAGCATGTCGACTTGCAGGACGTTGTTTCAGTGGTAATTTAACAGAGCACCTGGAGACTGGCATCAAAATCACCTCTTGTGAGTCAAATACATACAGTAGCTCTGTCTGATGTGATTGCTAACACTTCAGCCTAAAGTATGTTCAGAAACTGTAGGTGGCTGAGCTCTTTTTTCAGGAGATATTTTGAAGTGTGTTGAGGTGCTGTTTGTGCTATAACTCAGTGTGCTAACGAAGCACACACAGTTCTAGCACCACTGCATGCACTCGGATCGACAGTATCTTCTGAAGACATAGAGAGATGACCTTGGTACCTGTTCTCCTGTCAGTTTAACTTTACTTAAGCGAGCAAAAGGGGTATTTAAAGCAAGTTAATCAATACAAAAACTCTGCAGCCTTTGTCATGGAGGACATTTTGACATCTCACAGTATGAAAAGCAAAGGTGTAAATAATAAAATGAATGATGGCTTAATTCCATTTAGCTGCTTCAGTTTAAGTGTCCTGCTATTGATCATACCGGCTCACTGTCACACTGTCATGACTTACTGGGACACTGTAAGAGAACAGAGCCATCGTTAATGTACGCAACATTTGTGCTTTCTTACTATGACAAGTCAAAATGTCTGCTGTGAAAAAGACCTAATCTGACTGATAATTACACACATCCTAACAGTGTTATAGGACACACATCGTAAAAAGAAAGCCTAAACAGAGGCTACAACATGGAAAGATCAAAAAGACTGGCAAACAACCAGTTTCTCATCTCCATTAAAACCATAAATCAAACCATTTTGTCATCTCCAATATTTTAAAATCGTCTGATCTTTTCTCATACAAAGCGTACAGTCTACTTATTGCTCAGTTTTTCACAAGTCTGGGAAAAGCTACTTGTTCATCCAAATTGGATGAGACACAAAGCTTTGAAGTTCAGAACCGCAGAGACAATATGCCAGGCAATCCCGTCGACTGTGTCAGCGACCAGATGAACACCCTTTTGGTATCTCTTCCTCCTAAATCTATCACTGCCTGTCTTTCTCTCTTGTTTCTCTTTCTCCTATGTCCTCTCCCTATCTCTTTATCTCACTCCATCTCTCTTCGCACCATTGGATGGATGAAGCGTGAAAAAGCGAACCTAGACAGAGAACGTGGCCAAGCCAAGTGCCAAACCATCTGCCCAGCCAAGGACTTCTCCATTCCAGACAGTGACCATCTGAACCTTGGCAACAAAGACTTGTGCTGCTAGAATACTGATCTTCTATCATTTATGTGAAAGTGCTTGGAAAGACACAGAAGAATATGATAATTAATCCAAGCAGGAACAGAATCGGAAAGATCTAATATTCATCAACCCAATTTCCAATAATAATCTTGGTGCCAAAAAATACATTTACATAGAGCAAACAATACTCTGTTTTCATTTTTGACACTACTTTAATAAATTAAGATACCTGTATATGACATAGGTCTACAAACAATTTGAAATAATGACTTTCGGCTACAGGCTGCATTAAATATAAATATAAATAACAGATATAAATGATAATAAATATGAAAGAAACTGTAGAAATAACACAAAAATAAATAATTATAGGCAAGAATAAGTCTAATTATGGGTTAATCTCTTTGTGACCATGAACGTGCTCAGCAAATGTTTTGGCAATCCCCTATTAGAGTACAAGGTACAGTAGAGTAGAAGAGGTCATTTAATTGAGTATCCGGCAGTGAAAGGAGTCATCTTCTGGGGAGCATGATGGTCATGGTCTATTTATTTTCTAGAAAGTGTACAGGTGGACATTTTGGCCTAATGGTGGTGCTACACAAAAGGTCAGGGAGTCACCAGAAACCACAAATTTCTTGCCAATCTGTCAAGTAGTTGCCGAGATATCTTGCTCTGGACCAAAGTATTGGAGAGACTAAACTGACTGTCAGAAGAGGCAGATGCCGGATACCAGTTGTGAAAAGCTATTATGACGCTATTTGTCTGATACAGTTACCCGGGGCAATGAGATAACCAATGTCCTGGTTCAGGAACATCATACAGGTCAATATCAAATTAGTGCACCAGGTCAGTTCTCTGTAATCTCTTTATGGTTTCTTACAATTTAATGGACTAGTCGATGGACATTGAAAGTGGGTCCATGGAATAACTACAGGTTCTGTATGTGCACTTGCACTATATATTATAAACCAATTTATCATTTGGACAAAGTGAGTTGTGGTTTACAGATGCTGAAGGAGAAATTGAACCACTGAGTAGCCAGAGAGGAGGACAGGAATAAAAATGCAGTAAAATAAAAGAGTGTACCGACATAGGGCTCCTTCATGATGCTATTAAGAGGATTAATTAAGCAACTCAAATGAAAGATAGGCACGTCACAGCCTATTATCAGCGGCAGGATACAAAGAAGCTCCAATCTGTGAGAGACAAACAGATTGCAGCAATTCTGGCACCTTTGCCAGCTTTAAAGTGGGGGCAGGGGAGCTCCAGATGTTCCTGTTTATTCAGAGCAGAGGTTGTGTGGAAAGACTTCTCATGGGTTTGTCTTCCGAAGAAAGCAGGTTAAAGCACAACTGTAGAAATGGCCTACGGTTGTTTCTAGAGGCAAAAAAAGGATAGAAATCCAGCCGGTGTAGATCTTGAGTGGTGATGGTTTATTGCTCTTCACCTCCCTGTCCCAGGCATTGTAACCCTGTCTCCGCGCACACACACACACACACACACACACACGATATTATCTCCAGTGTCTCTCCAATATTGTCTATTCTGCACTTAAAAAATGTGCACATACACACACACAAAGAGACCGAGAAAAAGGCAACACTAATCTCCTTTGAACCCATGTATGAGCTTGTTAAGCCACATTTGAAGTGACATTATTCCCATATGTGGGTGAAGGTTAATGTGTTGTGACTTTGACCTATTTCATAGGAACCACTCCGTTGATGAGATCAACCAGGGAAAACTAAAATACTAATGCTGCTGTCATTCTACATTCATGTGCCTCCATATGTTTATCACAATTTTTCCATTGTTGAAGAGGCTTATTATACATTTTATATAAGAGCATGTCACTCACGTGGCAGGACAGTGTTTGTCTAGCTTACAATTTATTGGATATCTGTTACAGTATATGGTCACTCATGCACATCTTTCCAGTCTGTTGCATTGATCTGCTTGTTGCCAGCCTGTCAATTGGACTTCTGCAGTACAGAGGACCTACGTATGTGTCCCAGTTTAAAAGCCAGCTGTAAAACACAGACCTCATTTCACTATTCTCTGTGGGGACAAATATTTAATTTTGGCTGTTATTCCATAAGGGATTTTTTATTGGCACCATCTAGTCCCTGCTGGATGTGCTCACTTCCCGAGTCATACTTTGGCTTACTGTATTATCTGAACCACTCTCGTTGCGGCGTATCCCAGTTTTTTTTTTTTTTTTGTATTTTAAAATGTTTTGGATGGACTGGGTAGTAATCTTGTCAAATGGATCAAAGACAGTAATTATTAAGTAATCCGTGATGATACATGTTTAGAGTACACATATTTAGTAGACATATATAGAGCTGATCTGTATGACGCATTGCTGACGCCCCCCTCTGGCAATTATTTTCCAGTTATGTTCAAAATAATAACTTTGAAGATCACTAAATTGTAGGTAATTTTTCAAACAGTGACTCAAACTTTCTTCCTCCCAGAGAGCCTTACAGAGAACATCTTGACACAGGCATGAACTTGCACAACTGATTAGCTGTGGCTTATGCGTGTCGGTACTGCTTACAAGAAAAAGTTAACCTTTTAAGATTTGAAATTCTGTCATGCACGCAAATCACATATTCATTAGTTTTCAACCCAGCATGATATTTAGACTTTTCAAAATTAAAAAAATGGACATCTACAAATACATGACACGCTGACACGCTGTCGCCTATCCCCTTAACATAAAAGCTCATATAAGCTGTATTGCAAAGCTTCTTATCTACTTGGACATGCAACAATCACTTCCAATCATTACATTTATATTTAGGAGGTTTACATTATATCAGACCAAATCAATGCATGTATCAAATACATGACTGACACAATCCTCCTACCTATGGGATAGAAAATGGCTTCTATGCAGATTTAACTTTCTTAGTTAAAAAAAGTTAATTACTTGTACAACACAATTTAAAACCAAATCCAAGATTAAAATTCCTACAAGCAATTACCAGACATCTGCACAAACTGCAATAAATAAATAAATAAATACAAATAATAATAATAATAAATGTGATGTTGGGAAAATTAGTTCAAATCCCAGGATTGTCCTGTCCATGCAGTTCTTAGGCCTCCCATCATGTTCTATTCTCAGTCCATAATTTTGCGCAGTTGTTTTTTTTTTAACCAAAATTACAGAAACCCAGCTACTGTATCTTAGTCTTACAGAAGGATGGTAGCTAACATCATCAGCAATACTGGAAAACATGCCACCTCTGCTGGATATTTCATCCGAATGACCTTGCTATCTTTCTGTGGTTTCAGTGGTGTGAAGACACAACAGCTCCCTTTCACAATGTTTTCCAGTCCAGACAATTTACAGTTTTACACAAGGTTACTAATCAAAGGATGCCAACTTCACCTGGTAAATTCATTGCATTTCTCTGGAACAGCAGAAAAATAGGGGTGGCAGGGTTAATGCATTAAAAAAAGCTTCTCACCCTATCTTTCCATGACACAAGGACTTGCTGTATTTTTGCATGACTTTCTTTGCTGCTACTCTCAGCACCTTTCCACTCCAAACCACAACTGCTTTTTTCGCCTAATGACGTGGAATATCTTCTTTTATTGCCATTATTACTGTAAGCTCAGGAGTTCACAGCTCCCATTTTTCATTGTCAGGAGCATTGCCAGGCTACAGTCCTTAACTTTCGTGACCGACAGAAGGAATACAGTGTCTTACAGGAAAATAACTAAAATACCTGGTTAGCAGTTTGTTAAATGATTCTACATGATTCTGGCTCAATACTGGTCTACTTAACTGATAATTTTTAAAGGTTAGCAGCACCAAATTGATGGTAGAAGATGTTGCAAGTTTGTTTTAGGTGATCCCGTTTTGAATGTTGTCACTCGATTGAATGGGAATTATCAGTGGTGATCAGCCTCATAGATATGGGTCAGAAGGGGCCTGCTACACCTACTAGTTGGTCAGAAGACTGTTATCATCTATTCACATGGTTGATCAACGATATGAATACAAGAAGACTCCTGATCCAGTCCGAGAGGAATCCAGCTCACAGCTAAACCTAGTTTACGTAACTGTTTCTCTCTGTGAACAAAAAAAGGCGGACATTTTTTTTATATTCTCAGTTTAAAATGCAATATTACGTAATAATAATAAGTTTAGTGAGAAATGTGTATTTTATTTTCATCATTCATATCGTTGAACAACCATGTGAATAGATGATAACAGTCTTCTGAACCTACTAGTGGGTCCAGCAGACCCCTTCTGACCCATATCTATGAGGCTTATCACCACTGATAATGCCCATTCAATCGAGTAATATCGTTCGAAGCGGGTAATCATTTGGCCTCTTAACAGTATGTTTATAAATGTGTGGGGAGAGATGTAGGGAGCTTGGTCTCTGGAAAAATGTACGTGATTCAAGCATTATTTCCTAAAAGATGCATGTATCACCTATACACAGAAAAAAAGGGGGAATGACTATAACAGCAGATATAGGGTGGTGGTTAAATCCCCGAAGGAGACAAAACAACACATTATTCATTTTGTTATCGAGGAATGCAATGACAGACAGGAGAAGACACTGCACACTTACACTTTAATTACCCACGTGTTCTCAGCTAAATCTTGTTCAGCTTCCCTTTTCCTCTGTGTTTGTGACATGTGTTACTCTTTTCACGAAGCATCTACCTAAATAAATGACTTGGCTCATCAGCATCGACCCAGTGAACCCTCTCAGCTGCAGTCAGCTCCCACGATGAAGAAGCAAGGGGCAGACGCAGCTGGCTCTCAGCTGGTGAATCCGTTCAGTAAACAATAACACTCAGAAAATACATACAGTATGTCTCTATACAACAATGTGGTGTCCACAGGATTTCCCTGAGCAACGAGCTTTGTTGTCCTCTAATTCAAAGTGTATAGACCTTCCTATCACAAAGCCAACACAAGATTATAAAAGTGTCCACTTTTTAATCAAACTGGAGAAAGAAATGTGGAGAATATATCTTGAAAGTTGTCTCAAGTGTATTTATTTATCTTTTATCAATTCTGCATGATTTGGCAGATTTTTATGTATCAACATTTTTAATTAATTTCATAAAAACAATGTATTAAAAGTGTTATGGTGAACAGAAATCACAAATGTTAATAATTCCACAAATAGCAGAGAATACAGTTCATTTTTTACATGATCTGGAGTGGTATGAATTCTAATGTCCAATAATTTCTAACAGCTCTTTGTTTCCTGCCTCTGTTGTTGGACTGTTGCTTTTTAGACAGACTGTGTTACCATAGTGACAGCAATAGAAATTCAGACAGCTGGATTCAAGAACAAATTCTCCAGAAATAAGGACCGACTGACATTTATCCTGACGTTTCATAGTTGTGATGAAAGATATTTGGCAAAAACTCTGAAGTAAGAATCAGATAATAGTTCTGTGAAATGAATTTCAGTATAAATCAAACCCCACAAATATAAACTACATTCCAAATTATATATTTGAAGGGGTACTAGATTGTGGGTAGTATATGCAAATTAACCTGTAGTTTGAACAACAGCACTTACATTATGAAGGTATCCGCCCCAGATCCCACTCCCTCTGCCAGACACCCTGTCCAACAACTAGGAGCCACTAATGCATCAAGAAGAACACTTTCTTTTCCAACTACCTGTGAAAACTGCCCACACAGCAATGGTAGGACCCAAATCTGAAGGACCTCTGCACTGAACCCAGCTTTCCGCATCGCCAATAGCGTTCGCCCTGCACCACCTGGTGCCTGATCTCTCCAAACGTCAACTGAACTCAAACACGCCTCACTTATAAAATGGATTGCTTTGGCCAAACTCATCTGACAGACTACTGACCTACCAGTCCATACTTTAAGCTCAAAGCTGACACTTTCACCATATACTGCAGCCTTTATAAGAGGCTTATGTATTTATGGTTTATGTGATCTCCTCATGGGATCATCAGTTTGTTCAGAACAGTGAACCACCATGACTAACCACCTGTGAAATACATTTGTACACTTTTTTTGTATCTCATTTGTAGCACTATTGAACAGCTCACAGCACAGATTGTAGCCTCTTTTTTTTTTTTTACAAATGTGTTCTTTATAAAGGAGAGGAAATAGTAGAGACATGATATAAGAAAGCATGGAACATGAGGAATGGAAATGAAAAAATGAAGTATTTTGTGCTGCAGAGAGACTAATATCTATATTTACACTGTTATCAGTGCCCATAGGCGAAATACAGGGCTGAATTTGACCCTGATGAACTCCAATGCGGATGTCTGTGTGTGTCTGTGAGAGAGAAAGAGAGAAAGAGAG
Organism: Lateolabrax maculatus; assembly: GCA_031216445.1. Classification (NCBI taxonomy): domain Eukaryota; kingdom Metazoa; phylum Chordata; class Actinopteri; order Acropomatiformes; family Lateolabracidae; genus Lateolabrax; species Lateolabrax maculatus. The sequence continues at coordinate 26,158,783 of CM062198.1, forward strand.
TGTGGGTGGTAGTATCATCAACCATGGATATGTTCTCACTCATTGCCCCACTCCCCTGCTCTGCTATGTTCACTCAGCTCTCTTCACTGTTTCATTCAGTGTAGAATACAGTCCTACTTAGAGTAAAATGCACATTAAGATACATTTATAATCTGTATGTTCAAATGTGGCATGCATCATGTTTATCACTTGCATGAGACGTCCCAGTACATCATACCTGACCACCACACCACGTGGGAGAAATAAACATGTCACAAAACATTAGGCGTCAGCACTGATGAGAGAAAGTATCTCAAATGTGACTTGACATTACGTAAGCATGCAAGAAATGAAAACACAGCACAGTAAACAGCACTGCTATTGTCAGTCCAATGCTTGGGAGTGTAATGTGGGATAAAATTACGTAAGTAGATTCCATGACACTTCATCAAGCCTCCCAACCAAGCAGCTACTGTTTGAGTGAGAAAATGGACCACCCTGGTTCTCACTGCAGTGGCACTGCAACGGCCTGCATAGTTGACATGTATTGACCACTGCAGCTTCTCCAGTACGACTGTAATGATACATTGTCGTTACTGGTTCGATTTCTTGCTCCGTCTCGCCTCTTTATAGTGATGTTAATGCGTTGTCATATAAGAGATAACTTGAATACATAGATATTGCAGCTGCCTGTTTATTAGGTGCCAGAACTAATGCAGTTTCATACAGCAGTCCTGCAATAAATCCTACCTTCATGAAGGTTTTAAAGTTCAGTTTATGTTGAAACAGTTTTAGTTTTTGATTCTACTTCTTGATCATTTTGGAGGATGTAGTTTGTGGTGCTGTTGAACTGTATTGCAGAGGTGTTTCGGGTATTTAGCCTCCCCTCATTGATATAAATGGGGTATAGAAAATAATAGTCACGACTGTCATGACAACACAATACAATTTAACAGCTGAATGCAACTTTTATTTTTATACACACAGACACACACACACCTACATAGATATACATACATATATACAATACATTATTTATATAATGTATAAATATATCCTTAGGCCCCTAAATTGTGATAATTACCTGTGGAATATTCTATCGCCATTACTTATTTCTATTGAGTTTTCTGATATAAATAACATCCTTAAAGCTGCTGCAAGCCATTCAATCTGTTTCAATGTGCCAAAGCCAGAAACTATCAGACAAATGAGTCTTTTGTGTCACTATAACTCTGTTGTAATGGCCAACGGAGTTTGAGAGAGACTTAGAAAAAGCTAGATAGTAGATAGCTAGGCATAAAAAAGAAAGCAGATAGTTGAAGCCAAAATGACATTTACAAGAGACAGGAAAAAGTTGGAGATTTCCTGCTGACGCTGTATGTAAAGCATTAGTGGAGTGGAGGAAAACGAAGAAATGAATATGAAAAAGGAGCACTACGCAGAGAGACAGCAAAGATGGACGGGGTTTGAATCCATTTCTGAGTGATAAACACTGCCACATCATTTCTACTAGTATTGAGACTACCAGTTTATTCATACATTTCAAAAGACATACAGAGTGAGATAAATTCATGTTCTTAAATGAAAATGAATTTTCCACAAATTTTTGAAGAAGTTTCTTTGGAATTAAGTTATTACATCATATCACTCACATTTAATGGTTGAATTCCACACTATGGGCATTTTACAGGGCACAAAATACTCCTTACCACCCATTCACCCCTTACACACTTGCACATACAAGGGAAAACCCCCATCTGTCTAAATGCCATTATTGTCTTGTCCCCAGGCCCACCAACAGGAAGCACATCCTATGTCCTGATTGTATTTCCCCAGTGTCTTTATTTCGTCTGGAGGATTTCACAAATAATTCCACATTATTCCGTGATCTATTATTTCAGCAACCTCCTAGAGGGGAATCCAAAAATGAACACTTTCATCCAACAAAAGCCACAACAAAGCTTTCCCCTGTGCACTTTTTACAATGAATTCAAGTCATACTTTGGTGAGAAAGTCACTGACTCTATGAGTCTGGATTGTGTGAATGCATTTGGAGGAGGAATGATTCATGCAGTGACAGAGGGAAAGAAGAGTTTCCTAACTCTTTTGGAAGTATACTACAAGCTTTTCACACACATTTGAAAAGTACAGTTTTCACACACACACACACACACACACACATTGAGCTTTCTGACAGGCAATGAGCTCATGAGATCTGAATGTCTTCCTGTGGTGAATGCTTTTCTGTGGCTTTCGCACAACTATTTCCCCTTTTTCCTATTTTTTCTCACACTTTTTGTCTGTCCCCAATTCACTCACACACACACACACACACACACACACACACACACACACACACACACACACTGCTCTCCCATGTTAATTCTTTTATCTGCTCCATTTAGAGTGAATATAAGAAACAAAAAAGCTTAATTCTGGATTTAGTATTCTTAATCTGCTAAACAGTTTTGTCTTTTTCCTACTCCAGGAATAGCAGGATTTGGGTTGCTAGGTTGGCAAATTAGCTCTGCACTCAATGTGTCTGTCTTGTGTGTCGTTGTGTGTGAGAAAGCGTGCGGGTAAACAATAAGCTTGACAAATGGTCAGTGGTCTAAATCAGATCCAATTAAGATTTATGGTGGGCGAGGTCCCCTGAGTAAAGAATTTAGACAGTTTGAGTTTGGATGTGCTTGGATTTGTGTGTGTAAATGTGCAAAATGCAAATGTTTATTTTCTAATTTGAATGGACAAATAAAATCACTATCAAAGCATGTAAAAATCCAACAGAGATTTGTACAGAGATAGTCACTGAGATTTGTCAGAGCTCTCATATCTTGATATCTTGAATCGTTTTATGCTATGAGTCTTAACAGCCTTACAGTTAACAGCAGAAGCTGTACCATAAACACTCTAAATGGCTTTCAGACGTCTTTCCAACCACACATGTGTGCCTGACATCAGAGCAGCGTGGGCCTCCTTCATAATTGGGGTGTTTGCAGATATGTAATTGCAAACACACTTAACACAGCTGGAATGCTCCTTTGAATTATATAGAATTCACGTCAGTATGGCTAAATATAAGCTTTTGCAGGAGATAAACAAGTGTGAGCAGTGCATATATGTGTGTGTTCTTGTACTTTTATCTTTGTGTGGGCTGTTTTAGACCTGCAGAATCAAGACATTTTTGGAAAAGTAAAGGTACGGTGCTCATCAAATCCTCAAATGGGCAAAAAAGCAAACTTCAGGCAATCACACGCAGAGGAGCAGGGGAGTTTTGATAAAAGCCTTTATTAATTACATGACTTGTTCATGAAACAACTGAAAAAAATGACTGGTTTTAACCTTAGCAGGTGTTCATCAAAGTTTAAATGAATGAATGAATGAATGAATTGATCCTGACCTTTTAATGCATTAATTCAGAGGTGTGTCCTGATTGGATGAAAGCATTTGCAAAATCTTATTTGAGGGCTCGGCTTCAAGTTTGAGGGTTAAACTTAAAATAGGATTAGGGTGAGGTTAGGGGTGCAGTGCAGATGGTTAAGGTTAGAGTTAAGAGCCAGAAAATGAATAAAGTCATAAAGGGTCCTCTCAAGTCATAAGTATGTATATATGTGTGTGGGTGTGTGTGTCCGCCCCTCTGGGAACAGACAATCTTTTATCACCACACGGAATCCCTTTAGTGTTAGCGGGGAAGCATTTTTGCTGGTGTCTAAAGGAACAAAAAGGGGTACTCCGAAGGCCAGTCCTCCCCCTCCTCATGGTCACTCTTCTCCTCCCTCAGCGTCCCTCTGTCCTTCTCCCCAGCCCTGGCACACTGCTCTTTCTGTGGTATCCAACCACAAACAACTGGACCGTTTTAGGGGTTGCCGGGCAAATCACAGCTTTCTAATCAAAAGGGTATTCAAAAGAACAGTCCAAGTGGTCTGTGAAATGTTTTCTATGCCAGCAGCTTGCTGCTATGCTTAACAGCACAGTTGAATAGTTTGTTAAATACTCCGAAATTGCTTTGAATATGAAACAGTCCTTCTGTGCTTTTATTTCCCAACATCACTGGCTGGAGGTCGTTTGGCAGACGGAGGGCTTGGTGACCTCAGCCTTCTGGAGAGGTCAGTTTCTTGCACAGACAAATCCCGCTGTGGCCATTATGCCTCTGCCTTGAGCCCCGTGGACTGACAGCAAAAAACTAAAACTGACAGGAAGGTAACTCAGGGCAACGATCAATGGTAAAGCTAGCCTCTGTTGCCCCCTGTGTTGTTGGAGGACACTGGAGTGGTTTTCTATTGAACAAACTGAAAGCCGGAAAGCTGAGTAGTTGACTGTATGGGTTTATTCTTCCTACTTGTATATAATGTAAGGGAGCAGCTGTGAGCTGCAGGGTTTCATTTAGCTACTTTGACACGAAGTTGAACAGCCCTGAGGATGTAGACACACACATTCACAAAGTATAAGGTCAAAAGACAGCGGATAAACAGGTTTGTTCTCTATGATGATATCAGGAGATACTCTTAGTAGTGGTACTGGAAGTTATCCACCCACCTACACATAATGTGTCTGCCAACTCACATTTGTGCCCTCCCACCTATGTCCACACACTCATGAACATGCAGACATACAAGCAATCACAAGGCAAATGAGAACAGAGTGTCCAGATACAGTAATTATAATCCAGTGCTGTGCCCTGAAGCGTTATCTGTATTGGCAGTTTTCTGCTACACCACTGTGAGAATCACACTCACGAAAAACCTATTCATTTATTTTATATTAACTCCTTGTCACGTCACAGCCAAAGGATTATGGACTATGAATATTCTGCAGATAAGCCACAGTAAAGCTCAACAGCCTTTTTAACTGCATTTCCACACAATGACAAGGTAACTCTGACTATAAAACAAGACTATAAAACACTATAAAATAAAACAAGAACAACTGCCACTAATAGATAATATGAGCAAACTTCAAGTACTGTATCTGCAAGATGAATTTCTATGGAAATTGTTGGACGTATTACTAGTGTTAATTGTCTGAGTAAACATACTTCTCTATCAAAACTAAAAAAAGCAATGAGTAAACAATATGAACTTTTTATGGGTTGACTGTGGTTTTACAATACAGATATGAAAGATAGAATACATATTTGTGGGGTGTCATGGGCAGCTGGTGGACTAACATGCATACCATGTAACTGTAATATCACTGAGTCAAGGGGCTGTGTTGTATGTCACCCCCCTTTCTCTCTTAATGTTTCCTCTATGCCTCTCTGTGATGTACTTTCAAACAGAGGCAAAAATGCTGGAAAAAAAGAGTGGATATTTCTAAAAACATCAACGTACTTTGAAGTACTTTGTATTGTGATTCAGGAAAACATTAGTACTCTAAGTAGTGCATCATCTTACTCCTTAGCAACTCTTCAGCAGTGTTGTCTTACTCATAAACCTACAGTATAATAACATCATCCAGCAATTTTACCCTCAGGTATTCAAATCATATTATGCTTTTCAATTTGAGGTATTATGATATTATGTAGCAATATATGGGATAAACCTCAAGGCCCAAAGAAATTACTGCCAGTAGACTGAAGTGTCTGTCTTAAAAAGCTAAAGAGCTTATAGTCCCGTCTCACAGAAGACCCAGAAGGCCATGTTTGAAAGTGAAGGCCATGGATTTAAACATGCAGTGACCTATTTTCACTGTCAGCATAAGGAGTGAATGGTGGTTTCTCTCTCTGTTTGTTGATCTGTCTATCAAAGCGAGAAACAAATACAAATATTTGACATTTCCTATTTATATAAGTTTCTGGTCGGTTTCTGGTTCATGTTATACAGTATACAGTACATCTCAATGAAATTTCAGGACTGACAATATCTTAGAACATTGGTTCCCAAACTTTTTTAGATCACAACAACCCTCAAATGAGTCACCCAAACCCCAATATAACATGCACATATGTACAGACGCTTATAAGTTTGTTATAAGTTATATTTAGGGTGTACAACGACAAACAAACAAAACAAAAAAAAGGTTGCAGGCATTATAATGAGACATGTTTGCCTGCTGTTGTGCACTCTCTCTGAGGTGGGGAGAGAGAGAGAGAGGAAAAGAGAAAGATATTTTCAATTTTCATGACTATTTGTGCTATACACCATAAAAATTCTTAGCCCTTAAAAAAAGTTTCCAAAGCCCCATTTTACTAGCATCTCTTGAAAATAAACAACAACATTCAATATACACATGTACATATGTTTTATGTTTGTGTTTTGTTGGTCGGATACTGACATCAGTTGCCAGCCTGCATTTGCTATTTTAGCATAAAATACATTACCTGATTTGTAAATGTGGAATATTTTAAATCTGGTGATGCATCAACATTTTATTTCTCCTTTTGTCCCACTTAAGGGGTTGTTGATGGTAAATATTTTACGGCTAAACTAAAACAGCTCATAAAGTGTTAAATTACTGCACAGAAACTTCACTCGGAGCCTTATCAGACAACTCTTCTATTGAGCTTGACGTGCAGACGTGCTAATCAGTCTGAGGGGATAAATCCATTTATGTGGGTAATTCTGTATTGTTTAGTTGAAGTGCCGGTGCTCATAACCAGCACAACATAAACATTACATGTACATTATGGCTGATTTAAAGAGATGACATCACTGTCATGCTTATGCTACATTCATAAATATCTATGTCCCCATAGTAAATCAATGTAAATCTGTACTGTTAGAGGTCATGTCAGACCATACAATTCTTGGTCTGATACTAAGTAGGCCTTGCAGGTACTGTCTCTCCAGGATATCATCATCATATTGTCTGTTTCTTCTGCTGAGGGGTACAAGGCTGTTTAGCCCTGTCAGCATCCAAGCTTTTGTCCTGTATCCCTCCCAAGGTGACTTCTCTGCTGTTGGCAGGCATAGCCATGAAAACAGCTCCCTAGACTGTCTCTCTCTCTCTGCTTCTCCCACACACCCATCATCTTTTAGATACCACTGGGTAATGTGCTTTCATACCATTTTTAACAGAGATGTCAAAGCATGTTTTTATCTTTCCATTTTTTAAATTCAACCTCCCTCCTCACCTCATTTCCATGATTGCAGGTTGGATTCGAAATGCAAGCAAGGCCAAAAAATCATGGGTGTATTCATTAAAAATTCTCTTCAATGTCTATAGTCAGATTAAGGCATTGGCTCAATGCCCACACATGAGCACCTGACCTTTTCCTCTTTCAGTCCTCATAGTGGAGAACGTCCACCTACGCAGTGGCACACACACCTCCCACACAATTTCTCTCACACACAGGCAGAAAAAATTGTACTTGGAGAGCAATTGTCTGTGAATCTGCGTGGTTTGGTGTTAGAGATTGCAGACTGGAAATACAAACTACGCAATTGTGTATTAACAGAACTTGTGTGTAGAACTTTTAGGTGTGTGAACATAAGTGTGAGTAAATAGGCCATTGTCCTGTGTCTACAGTAGGTCATCTATTTTGGTCCAGGTTAATTCTCTACATGGGAGTAGGTGTACTAATTTCCTCTCTCTGTGTCTCTCCTCCTGTTTCTCTGTCCCTCTCTCTCTGTTTGTCTGTTTCTCTTCCTGTCTCTCCCTCTGTTAATTGATTAAGAGGATTCAACCGGCTGCTGCAGCGTTAAGCACAGACTGCGACCACCAATACACACTTGGGTGCACATAAACAGTCACCCAAGCGGGCTGACACACCTACTTTCAGATCAGCTTGACGCTGCTCACACACACACACGTGTTACTGTCAATTTAGAGGACACTGCATTGACTTAAATCTATTATATAGAAGTGCCATAATCTAGACCATATTGCTATGTGCCCCAACACTTACCCTAACATTAACTTAACCTAAACATTAACCTTAAAGTCTTTACCCTAAAACTTAGTGGTTTGCCTTGTGGGAACCTGCTGTGATTCCCTAATAGGGGCTGAGTCCCCATAATGTGACAGTTTGAACAGTTGTTTACACAATTTACTCATTCACTCAACTCGCTTTTTTCCAAAGCGATGTATAAGGAGAAGCCACAATATGACTGAGGCACACTGACAATGTGGGAATACGAGATACTCAAGTTATGGTTTCATGTGAAGTACTTAGAAATCTGCTATAAGCCAGAATTTGCATATTGTAATAATATTATTTCTGTTAATTAGTATTATAAATCACCATTTGGCAAAACCACCATTGGGCTTCAGGAGATGAGCTTTACTCCTGCAGCTGCTTGCAAACAAAATGCCAAATCAGTATGGACCTGCTTACCAGTGCTCATATTCTTATTGATAGAAATAAACAAAAAATGTTAAACAACCAGAAATGATCACCAACACTACATCTCTCAACAATTCTGCAAATACAGTTTTTTTAACTGAGTTTGAGGGTGTTATACAAAATTACAGCACCTAAAAGAAACAGTTTGGTCTTCAAATGCAAGGCCTCATATTTCATTTCTTCTCTGAACCAAGTCTCATCTGAACAAAGTTTATATGGCTCCTACACAGATAAAAAGAATAACTTCTTCATACCTAGAATGAGTTGTTGCCTGTAATACTCTGCAAATTAGATAATGTAATCCCAGAATTTCATTTTGGTCTCCTTAAAACCAGACTGCATTTCTAATGGGAGCACAATCATGCAAACACGCATTAGTACACATCCTGAGGCAGCAGCATCCTGATAACCTTGCACGAGCACAGCAACTCTAATACTACTCAAAAACTCATCTTCACTCCTCCACAGACAAAAACACACACATGAGAATAACACCTTAAATAACCTTTACAGTCCAGTCCAACCCCAAGCCCAAATCACTGGTGACATCCTGAAAGTTGTTCCCCATCCAAAGCAGTCTTACCTTTGTGACAGTCATGCAGAATCAGTGGGTGAGGAGCAGGCCAGTGTCCCCTTCAAGCAAAGAGCAACGCCGCAGGAGTGGCAGAGTGATGAGGAGGAGAGGAAGGCAGCTCTGCTGAATATGCAGAGAGAGAACGAGAGAAAAGAGGAGGGGACAGACAGGTTAGTGTGTCTGGCTCACTAAGTACGGGGGGGCTGATTGCTGCTGCAGTGAAGTAATGGCTGGCAGCCGGCGTGCGGTTGGTTACTACAACAGGGAAAAGCTCCTCGCTAGGATACACCCATCCCTCCTCCCTCCCACACTGCACAAACGCAAACACACACACACACACACACACTGAGGATGCACACAAGGTCCGGCTGCCCTACTCTCTCACTCTCTGTCTCTCGCAATATGATTAGTGATGGGCTAATACAGCTTATTGATGAGCAGTCAGGCAGGGCTGCAGGAGGAGGCGGGAGCAGTGCTGCCTGGGACAGGAGGAGAGGACTGCAGAAACAGAGAGCGGAAGGGAGGGAGGGAGGGAGTTGGACGCTGTGTCGCAGTCTGCTACTCAGGCATGGAGCTAGCTGCACGTCATCCTGTGTTTGTGTGTGTGTGTGTGTGTGTGTGTGTGTGTGTGTCTTCGTCTGTGAGTGACAGAGACATTGATGGGAGAAGACAAGAACATTTAAATTTTTGCACAAAGTCAAAACTGCACTGAATGTAGTTATTTCTATATGTGAAAACAATACACATACACATGGAGACACACAAGGATAGGCATATAAAAAGGTAAAAGTTGAAAAGCTGTACTTATGAGGACACTCTTTAACCAAGTTTATCTCCTCACCTTTCACCCAATCCCTACAGGTATCCTTTAACTTAACCATAAACTAGTTTGAGCAAAAGTTAAATATGCTTCCAATCAAACTGTAATCAATTAAAGCTTTTGTTTTACACATATGATGAGTTTTGTCTGAGGGGAACACAATTAATTGCAGTGGACATTAGTTTGAGTTGATTTAACATACATTTGCCATGTGATATATATCACTATCACAAAATATTCTCATTAATGTCATGAAACTGATTTCAGCCCTAGATATACCCTTCTTAAATTTAAAGGCTGTTCTAAGTCTTAAATCCAGATGAATCTCTCAAAGAAATCAGAATCGGTATGGTTTATTTTGGAGTTCTTTTCTTATGTTTTCTTTACCTACTAAGGACACAAGTATAGTAGCACAAAGGCACCCACCCACACTCACAGAGTAACACATCTTTGTGATACTAATTGTGTAAATAGAGGGATGCTAGAGACAGGCCAAGATTCCAACTCAGTTACCATGGCTTAACTTCCCATAGCTGTGTGACACTCTTCTCTAGTGGCTGCAACCCACAATACTGGCTTTGTTTTGTGCCAATACTGGCTTTGTTTTTGTGCATCTACATGTATGTACGTGTGTGTGTGTGTGTGTGTGTGTACTGTAGGTGTCTGCACATGCTGGGGTAAAGGACACTGAATGGCATGATAGAAAGTATCCATTGCAGGCAGGTCATTAGGGTTTTTGTGACTTACTGTGGTTTTTAATCACACTTACCCGCATTGTCATTCAGTGGTCACTTCGCTCCTTAAGCTCAGTCTTTGGGAGTGTCATCTGAAGCCCCACTCTCAGCATTTCCTTTCCAGAACAATAGTATTTCCTGTGTCTGTGTGCATGTTATGGGTGGGGGGAGAGGGTCTTCAAAATATTTCTGAGAAAATATCTGGAATAAAATACTGTCACTAAGTTGGGCTACAATAGCACTTAGTTGTGCACAATATATGATTACTTGCCAAAGCTTAACAAGTAATATGGCAGTTTATTATAAGAAACACATGCTATGAAAGATTAATGTGTTTGTGTTACAATAAATGCATTGCTAATCTTATAATAAATTATTTCTTAAAAGCACTTTCATTACAACCTCAAGAGGTTTTGCTTTTCTGCCCATTTAAATGAAGACAATATGAGTAACTTAGTAATTTCTTTGACCTGCGTGACTATGATCAGTGTGAAACTTACATGTTGTGTCATAGCACTGACCCATTGAAGTTGAATTCTGCAGGCTGTTGGAAGTACGTAATCTTTCCAATTTACATCATGAAAAAGGTGTGGGAGGAACAGACATCATCCACTGGGTGGAGGTGGCAAATACAAGGACCTGCAGACCAGGAGCAGCCACCATGTCTCACATGTTCCACCAGACGTCTACATGCTCCTATTCAAAGAAAATGGAGGTGGGAAGAAAGAACCATTTTAAAATGTTCATAGTGAAAGTCAATATGCATGGATGTCAACAACATTCCTTTTGTTAAATGGAATAATAAACAACAGTGCTCACTGTCTGGCTTAGCTGGCTAAGCTGTTTGCTTTACATCCCTGATTCCTTTCTGTTCTAGTGAATTATGCCAAGTCTGTCTTCCATTAGGGATTTCATTTCCTTGTTGTTTACTATTCTGACCCTCTGACAGCTGTGTAACCTGGGGGAATCCACCATATTTAACAGTTTGCTGCCATCTTGTGGAGAAATTATATTATTACCCCCAAGTTGTTTGGTTCGAATATTGCCAATTTATTAATGAACTGTCCTTCTTTTCAAGTCACTTCAAGTCAAATTGTATTTATATAGCCCAAAATCACAAGTCACAATTTGCCTCAGGGGGCTTTACAATCTGTACAGTGTAGGGCACTGTCCTGTCCTTAGACTCTTGATTCAGATAAGTAAAGCCTCCCCAAAAAACACCTTTTAACAGCGAAAAAATGGAAGAAACCTCAGGAAGATTTTGAAAAATGTATTAGAGAAGCATGCGGAAGTTAACTCTTTACAATACACAAACTATGAAAGTCTAAAATACTAACTTACTGCAAAAAAAGAACCCATCTCTGTGGAAATATCTTTTTATTTGTGCAGTAGTAACTCTATGCAACTGACGACTGAATTTGAATAATACTTTAACATCAGCAGTAATGTTACATGTTCTAGTTTGTAGCCACATTTTGTCTTGACTGTCAGTGGAGTCACAGAGCAAACTTGGTACAAGTTTAGACTGGGAACCAGACGAATCCACGAGTCCATGTTTGATTAGCTCAGGCAGATAGGTCTGACCCCTCTCCCATTCAAACTGATCCCTCTGCCGTTTTATCGGGCGAACCAATCACAAGCGTTTATCTAATTGGAGGCGGGTTTAATACGATGACTGACAGAGACGAGCGCCAATCAGGTATCTTTGTAGATATCCAAAATGGCGGCTCCTGCGTTCTCCAGCCGGCTGCAGCGGGATTAAACCGGACTGGATGCTAAATTTTCTCTATAAGAAGAACAAACAACTGCACTTAAACTTTATGTTGATAAGAAATGTGTTTTTGCCAAACTTATGACAGGACGCATTTGTGAATTAATCTGACGATGCCAGGCTATTGCAAGCTAACTTAACCTTTTGAAAACACCTATAGGTCGTTTTATACTCTATACTTTAAACATTTCCAGATTCCGAAAAAGCAGTTGGAGCAAAAAAGTAATAATAACTCCATTTAAAGACCTGCAGTCTATAGATAGTGTGAGCTAGTTTTACACTGTTGGTTGGAAATGTCGAGCTCCTAAATTTGTATTAGCGGTGACTTACACAGGTTGTATTGATGAGCAAGGTTGTGTTTTTAATGTGTAACACTAACTAACCTGTTGACATGGTTGGCTGAGCGGTGTGTAGGTTACTCCGAACACATCTATCATGTGCAAGGATAGAAATACCAGGTTGAAATGTTGGCGGGGGTTTCTGACTTTAAAAAAGCAATTTTATCCAATGCGTGCTACAGTCGGAGCTCGGCTGTGACAAAGATGGCGACCGGAAGTGACGCATGTCCATGGTATACTTCCACAGTGATGACCAAAGTATAAGGATTTGGAAAACATATGTCTTTAAAACAGATGTAAGTGTACCTATTGTTTATCTTTGCTTAGCCCTGTGACTTTGTGAAAAGTTTTAAATGTAAAAACAATAATTACAAGAGGAGCACAATCTTCTAGGGGAATGTAATGTTTTTCTTCCTGTGCTGTCCAACATTTAGTTAACTGTTCTGTTGACAAACTCCACCACACAAGACAAGATCCTAGTTTAACGTTAGCTCAACTATCAAACCTAGTAAGCTTTTATGACTGGTGCATATTATGTCAAAACCAGATTTCACATCAGGCAGTTATATGCTGCTTCAAATCAAAATATCACATGACAGGATTTCACAAATTAGGATAAAATAAATCACATTGTTATTTTTTTGTTCAAGGAAATTGATTCCCCAATAAATCTGAAAGTATCACATTGTATAAAATGACACTGCATCTAGCTCCTTAAATTGAAAATGTTGAAAAGTAAGGTTACCAAACTACCCAGACCTTTTTCTGAATTGGCTTTCAAATGAGTTCTCATTCAAAGATGAACAGGACATCCGACCCTCAAGACATAAAGTAAATTAAATTAGGCTCAATGCAGGCTTGACTTCAAAAGTTGAACTATGGGCCAGTCATCCTGACAATCCATATCCAAAACTTCCCAGACAAACAAGGGTCTAAAGGCTACAACTGAAAGCCTGTAATTGTCTGTATATAATGGCTGTCAAAACATTGCAGACTTTGTTTACATGATGATTAATTGGTTTCAAGACATTATCAGCAAGGACCTTAATAAATGCTAAACATAAATGTTGTGCAATATGGACAGAACTGTAGAATGTGAAACTATTCCAAAAATCTCTATACCACTTATAGTACTGTGTGTTAAACTGAAATTTACTTACTCGCTTGCTGCATTTTTCAAATTTTCTGTTCTTTTCAGCAGATGGAAGCCACTTCATATCAGCCCCCTCATGAATATCTTGTACACATACATACATAGTAGTATGCAGGTTGTAATAGAGCAGCTGGTGAGCTCTCCACAGATAATAAACCCTGTAATTGCAGCACTTCAGATAACAATTGGCAGCAATAAGATGTGTAGTTAGACTAGAAACCTAAATCTCTTTCAGCAGACCTCTCATTTTCTAATATATTTGTACATGGATTCCCTTCATTGTTTTATTAATCCTGCTGATGTGCATCGGTGCTCAGTGGAATCCCTCATGATTCATTCTCGCTCTAAGTGGGAGGGAGCGTTATTCTGTAAGGCATAATTTAATCAATCCGCTCAGCAGATGACTGTTACAAATTACATAACAGACGAAACTGATGTAACCAACCACTGTGCCACTGACTCAAGCTGACTACATCTCATAGAAAACTAGCAAACCCCTAGAAAAATCAGAAGGCTCACCTAGCGACCTCTATGGCCCTCAGCTGACTCACCATCCAGAAAACCACATTATACTAGCAGTCATTCAGATGACTAATCTTGCAGACTAAAGGCTGCTTGCATAAGCATCTTAAAAACTGCAGTGTAAAAACTATTTTATGCTTGAAGTGAAGGTGAGATACGAGGTTGAAACAGCCCATCTATCATCTCAGAAACTTAACTGTGCTGTTATTCAGGTAATGTCTCGTTGACCTTAATGGCCACAAATGTCCGTCTTAAATACCATAAACCATACAGTAATAAGATAAAAATAAGTATTACTCTCTTTATCTTAAATTATAGCCATGGTTTGACAAATTAGGTCCTTAATCCATCAATCAGGAGGTGGGTATGCCTATATGTGCTGCTGTATGTTCTTTAATCCAGAGTCAGTGAAAACTCTGCTTTTATGGGCTGTTGGTAAACTAGTAATGTGCATAACAACAAATCGACAGCACACAACTTCCACAACAAGCCCTCAAATGCTATTTTAAAACATTAAGCCTTGCATCACATTAAAATGAACAAAATACGTCCTGGATTGAAGCCTATCCACAGGTGGCGCTGTGCTTCTGTGTCCTGAAACACTCACACACATGTTGCTCTTTTGCTCCGTCACTCATTTCTGTATTTCTTTTTCATTTTTCTGCTTTGTTGGCCAGCTGACAGCTGAGGGAGAGACAGAGATAAGAACGATGGAGAAGAAAGACGACAGTGATATGCAATAAAGGTATGTTGTCAGATTTGAATCCAGATCTACAGTATATGGCGTGCACCAAAACCAACTCAACCACCACAATGGCCAAGGTCTTATTGAGAGTCATGAGCAGTTCCCCCCATTACTACCCCCAGCTCTCTCTCCGTCCTACCCTGACTCAGCCCCCCCTTCGGATCCTTTAACACTGGCCCACCGCATTATTTCCCCTCACAGAAATTGTTGCTCTAGTGGAACATTTAATGCACAGGGGCTCAAATTTCGGCTTCCCCAGTGCACAGCACAGTGTTCCAGCCAGCCACAGTCTGTACACAAACCACTTCCTCTATCTGAAGCAAAGGCAAGAAGAAAAAGTGGGGAGGGGGGCGAGTAGGGCCATGAAGAAATGGATAGAGGCAAGCGAAGCAGCTGATAGAGGTCAACAGAAATAGGAAGTTCAAGAGCAAGTGGGAGTTAGAGTGATTGACGTTCTAATCGATCAGCCTTGTGTATTTCGTAGACGCACACACTGCAGTGTCCTCATCAGTGTGTGCTTCTTTGTGTAGGTGATGCATAGCTCAACAATGAGTAGACAATTCCACAGTTTATTCACTCAACGCACAACGTATCACTCCAGTCTCGCCTTCTATTCAAGTCATTTTCCACCGGTTTTTAACTTATACAAGTCTCCTCTCCAGCTACGTTTCCATTCCCAGGACTTTTCATTTGCTCTATTTTCTCACCTGCCGGTCATTGGGGCAGATTTATGCAGTCCTCTGATGAAAAGCCCCCAGACTATGGTTCATGTCAGTGTCAAGGAGAGATGCTTCTGAACTTAATGCTGTTATAATGTTGTTGTTTTTTTAAAACATTGCAAACCTCTCCTCCTGCTTTTTAAAATGACATTGGTGGCCCTGTTGTTAGATTTATACAGGTAATAGATAATGCAATTAAGATGTTTTAAGGAGGGAGAGACATCAGTGATGAAGGGTTTAGTGTTGCTTCCATTTGGAAAAAGACCCATACTGAGTAACCAGACACACACATACATTCTTTCTTTATTTCCTTCTCTTTGTCACCGTGTATCCGTCTCTTTTCTTCTCTCTCGTACACACTCACCACACACAGAGTATGGAAAACAACACACTCACATTAAGTCAATGACAGCGGTACAAAGGCTTAACATGTGGTAGCAGTTAAGCAGACCTTCGCAATCCAATAGACCTAAAATAGAGAAAAAATTACTGAAAACACAACTTCTCGTCAAACGTATATATATACGAAAGGAGAAATAACTTTTGCCCCATGTGCTTCGTCACGGTCTGATACAAATGTTCTCTCATTATGTGACATTAGTAGAGACAGAAAAGTAAAAACTGCTACCCTACTCTATGTCACTCATTTTCTCTTTACAATAGCCAAAGACTATATATTTGACTCTCATAAAAGTCAGTAAGCAAGGGGAAATCACATTCAAAACTTGAAAAAAATAATTCTCTGAGGACCACTCGCTGGACTGATTGAGTGAGTTTGTTTGGCAGACACTGTACATTTAAATATTCCTTTGGTCAGCTCTGTCCCCACCAATGAATATGAAGTGCCTTTTATGTTCATTTGGTTTCCATTTGAGGCCAAGCTGAAGGGTACCACATTGGCATTCGACAAACTTGTGACTTGTTTTTTTTTAATATTTTATGGCTCTGCTGTGTCATAAAGGTGCTGAGGCAGGTATACATATTCCAAAAATAATTCAGATATTAAACACATCTTAGTGTAAAAACATAAATCATGGACACAAATATGTATTTTGTAATAATCACCCATGATTGAGTCAATGACAATGTAAATCATCCATTTATATGGTGGTTTCAGTGAGATTACCCACACAGATTCAATTGTTACATATAACTTTCTTGAAAGAAACCATAGTCACATTTAAATCCACCCTTTCTGTATTTCTTCAGCACAAACACAAAAATATGATGGAACTTTTTTTGTCTTTTTCTTTCTTTCTTCTGAGGTTCTTTCTTCAGAAGTGATGTGAATGTGGTTGTGTGGTCTTCTTATCTCAAAAGCAACAAGGACAGACAGGCTAGCTGCAAGTCCAGTGCTGAGTCCAATGCTCTTTCTTCAATTAGTGCAGCTCCAATCATTGCTTATACAGCTTTTTGGGCAGTCTGAGGTTTTCACTCCCAGACTTAGCGCTAACAAGCTACGGCCTATCGTAAAAGCAGTGGAATGTTATTAAACCTTCTGCATCTCTTCCAGTGTAATGCCAAAAGTGACTCTTGAATCATGCTTGCCTACACTTGAGGGTCAAAAAGTCAGGTGAGTTACTTGGAAGCTCTAAAATGCCCAATAAAAACTCATTGTCTGCAAGTTTCTGAGAGATAAGAACTAGTTCTGGCTGGTTCAGGATCTAAAAAAAATCTCTCTTTGATCTTAAAAACTGAGGAGTTTGTTACAGTTTAGTAAATTTGTCTATTGTGCTCTTTGACTCCTTCTGTTTTATGGTCTGTTGTTGCATTGTTTATATCTGACAAATGGCTTTGATTCCTAACTGCTTGGGATTGATTGTATTCCAACTTTTGTCTTGATTGTGTTTGATTGAGCTGGTAATCAAACTTGGAACACATCCGAGGTCTGATTAGTGCCAGCCGCCTTAAACCAGTGGCATATATTTCCACCACATGGAACAAGTGACACACTGTTGTTCAATCCAGGCATTTTGTCTTGATTCATTACGACATAAAGCAATTTAGATACAATTTCCAGACGACAGTGGTATTGGGTCATATTAAAAACTCTGAGGAAGATTCAAGCATATCACAAAATCAAAACCTTGCTCCAGGCAGTCCTTGAGTACATTATTATGTGAATTCTTGTGTATGTATGTAGAAGAATATGGACATGTTTATCAAAATTTGAGAGTCTGTGAGTTGATGACTAAATTAAACATTTCATATAGTTGAAAGGCACCAGGCTTGGTCTAGATTGACAAATGAGAAATGAATGCACAGTGGTTCGGGGAGTCTGTTGTTGTCCATTAACAATGAGGCATTTTTGTATAAACCAGTTAAAAAGCGTGTGTTTTGTCAATCTGCTTTGTCTTATGAGTGTGTCCCTCTCCAATGCTTCATCATGTAGCAGCTAATAGCTCATATGAATAGTCACATCTGTTTGGAAACAGCTGGTGTTAGGAACAAGTATTTGAAGCTGTGAGAGCGAATACAACCACATTAATTAGGTGAAAGGCCTGAATTTTCTTTCTGGAAAGAAGACCAAGAACAATAATTTAATTGTCTAAATCTGTGGGTTCCTGGTCTATGAATGGTTTCAAGCAGGCTGACTCATTTTGCATTGTGTTTCTGATCAGACAGGCCTAGAGGCTGACAAAACTGCAGAGTAAATTAGGAGAAAAGTGATGTTCTCAAGACATCTAAAGGCCAGTGATATAAAAGCAGAGAGACTATTTTATGAAACTAAAGACATGTCTGTAAGCAGAAGTCCTCAGGTCCAGAATGGTCTCAGTGCTCATAAACTGCGTAATTGAACAGGGGGAGGGTTCCAGCTGTCAACATCCACAGGCGGCATATTTACCTGTGCCTGGCAGGGGGAAGACTCAGCATGCAGGGACGCTGTGCAGCTCTGGACCCTGCTCCTGGAGTCATGCCATCCTCTTACTGTAAATCACAGAGCAAGAGGGGGTCATTGAAAAAGTTTAAAAGTCTGAGTTGGTATTTCCAGCTAAACATCTCATTCCTGGACACCATCTGTTTGGCAGAGTATGAATGGGGAACCGGACAGCTATATCTCTTGGTTTTTGGTAAAGGTAGCTGTGCATAGCTCATTTTTCAGACTTTGTTGTGGATGGTATGTGACATTCATTATATATAAAATGTAGTGTGTCTGGTATAATTGGCAAAGCTGTAGTGTGTTTTTGTGTGTGTGTGTGTGTGTGAGTCTGTATGGACTGTGTGTATAGAGCCCACTGAATGTTAAATAGTGCACACACTGTCCAGGACATTACGTCTAATCATATAATGTAATCTTAGCCTCTTGAAATGTTTAATTTTCATGACTTAGAATTCAACTTTATTTGTGAGAATCAACAAATCTCTCCCAAAGCTTTAAATCATCACTGTAAGACATTTTTTTACAGTATGATGATGAGGAAAGAAATTAAGTCCAAATGTTTACAAGCAAATGCAAATTCTTTGCAGTGATAGCAGCTACTTCAGTGTGATCCCATTCAGCTTTTTACAGTAATACAAGATTGATACATTTGGGTATTAATTTCCTGTTAGTGAAAAATGTATTTTATTGCTTTAATTATTTTTTGTAAGTTAACCTAAACTTGTCCACTATCTTCCCATATGTATTAAGGTGGAAGGATTGATTTAATGTGAGATTTTTAAGACCTAAACAAGGACTATGGAGGCCCCCTCAACTGTGTTTGAACATTAGTAGCTCAAACACTTTCAAATACTAATCTGACCAATGTCATTTTAACTCAACACATAATAAAGTACAGCCAATACTGTATAATTACTTACACATCAATATGTCCTCTTTACCAATACTACATTGAAATCTGAAATCAATATACAGTCCCTCATCAACCTATCGTGCTTGTTTACACATGATATATCTTTTATCTTTCTTTTGCACAACCTAAGGCTTGGTCAGTAATCCACCCCCAGTAGCACATGCCATAATGCCAATCTCACATTAAAGTATAGATACTTAAATAATTGCACATGACTTGGTTTTTGTGTCAAAAATATTACACCCAACATTCACTCTTGTCCTTTCCAAATTGTTGTTGAACTATAATAAAACTAACAATGTTAACTGCTGTCTGGTAAAATCATGTTTGGCCAAACGATACACTGCTATAAACTTTAAAATGGTATTTTAATATAATGATTGTCCCATTTATACTGTAATCTAGTATCACAAATATCTTTTACAAGGTAAAATCACCTTTTCATTTTGTTTTTAAATTTTCAACGTAACCAACAAATGTAGGTTGTGCTCACTGCATATTTGCTATAAACAGATACCTGCATATGAATGCAGAAACTAGGGACCGCTGGTTACACCGGAAACCTCGAAAAAACGGCCCTTGGCTCCAGAGGCTAAATCGTTGTCAAATGATATCCGAAGGGTCCCAAGATTGCTCCCTGAGAGGCCCCCACTCTAATCTTGGCATGCTTTTAAACACAGTGTACAGCACAAACGATAATTGGATTAGAGCCCATTTAGGGCAGACACCTTCCACTTGCCAAATTAAATAGATCTTTAAACAAATACAAACCTAGTTAGGGAAACTGAATCTGTCTTCTCCCGTGCAAATGAACTGCCAAGCCTGGTACGAAAATAAACAGAAGGTTTAAACTCTCGTTGGAACAGTAGCTGCCAGGGTGTAGAACAACATAAAATACCATCACACATAGACTTTCCCTTTGGAAACACCACACCACAAGATGTGTTGCATTAACCATTCATGTGTTGTCATAAGGATTGCATTTAAAAAGTCTGTGAGAGGGACTTAACTTGGTGTTTGAGTGGTCAACCTGCAACAGACAATTGCATATAAGCTTTGTGAAACCTAATAATTACAAGCAGAAAATTGTAGACGGTTTGGTTTTCCATTGAGACCCAAGAGGAGAAAAGCCTTGTACAATTTTTCCATCTGTCTCACAATGAATGTAAATGCAAACGCAATGAAACAGGAGTGTGTGTTTTCCCATGATGAAGACATGACGGAGGCAGAAGTTTTTGTTAGACCACAGGTTGGTATGACCTAAGTCTCTGTATGAGACTTTTGAGTTGTGAGTTGCTTGATTGGATATAGGAATGTGGTGAGTGACCGTAATTCATTTTTGATATTTTTTTTGTGAGCATGTCCTGGAAAGTAATACAACTACAGCAATGTGGCCTGTATAAGAGCTGATTGTATAATATATGTTCATGACTGTCTCACACTATATCGTATCCATTATTACAAAGCAGTCTGGGAAAAAATCCTTACTGACATATAGCACATTACTACGTCCATGGAAGTAATTTCATATGGGCAGCAAGGCTTTGTGTTTAAGCTGGGTGTCGAGAGACATGGCTTTGCCCTGAATCTGGTTGTGTGAGCATTGCGGCGTTCCTTTGTCGTCCATCTTGTGGCGTGTGGCTACAGTTTCCACATTAGTCTATTTCCCACTATTGCTACTGGCACAACTCATCCTGCACAATGCTCTGCCAGAGATCTGGAAAAGTTAAAATGACTCACTCAAGCTCAGACAGAAACATTTACTTCTCTCATTCTCTGTATGTGGCTCTTTAATATGTTCACTTTTAATATACAGTATATTGAGAGTTTCCATAAGCATTAAACTAGTAATGAGATTGTATCAGTTACTGAGTAATGTTTTATTGTTTCGGAAATTCATGCATGCGGTAACAAACAAAACAGAGCTGAATAGTAAGAAGGCAAGTTAATTTGCCTGTTGGCGTAGATTCATGGTTCCTGTGATGATTGTTTCCTTTCAAACTCCTAAATTGATTTGGACCTCCACGGTGGATCCAGCAGCAGTAGCACTAACATGCCAAATCTCAGAAATGCTGAGCAAGGTCCTCTGATACTGATTGTGAATTTACATCCCCAGACAAACTATTAGGTGGCTAATAACACAGTGCTGTAGATACTTCTGCAGATACAGCTAGTGTCAACCAGTGACGTTTGTGTTTTTGGCACTAATGGACTTTTAATGTCATATTGAGAAGAAAAATAAAGTTCTATCCAACAAGTCCAAATTCATAACATTAAGTTCCTAAAGAGGACTTTGCAGTTAGGTGAATATTGATGGCAGGACAAACTCCACAGAAAGTTGTTATGGCTAATATGTTGCTATACAAAATGTTGATTATTAGAGTCTAAAGTTGCTTTAATTAATTTTTGGCATCATCACTGGCTTATAAAGTTGTAATTAGTATCAGTGTTTGAGTATGTTCCCTATAGCCACCCGGTAACTTTAGCCATCTACGGAGGCTAAAAAGATAAGTAGAGCCAACACGTCAAAGTGTCTTTGCCAATAGTCAGGCCAGTGCCTTGCATGGTAGCTTTCTGTCATGTGTGTTTGTAAATGAGATTTTAAAGCGGTTGCTGTATAAATGAAGTCCATTAACATTACACTGGATAATTTGATTTAAAGTTGATTTTAGAAATATTGAATAATGTTGGTTTAGGGTTATCATGTTTTATTTTTTAAAGCCAGTGCTCAATAATGTTATTAAAGATACATGTCTGGTTTTTTTGAGAGTCAATGGCTTGCCAACATGTGAAATTACATAAAAAAGTGCCTTAAGATGCAGGTCTTCTTATAGCCACTGATTGCAGGCTCAAAAGATTACAGAACGGGAGTGACTGGGGAAACCCTCAAATTCTCTACACATTTTTGTGATAATATTTACCAAAATAGTTCTGACTGCTCTGTACCAGGTCCGTTGGACTTCTTTATGGTGACTTCCTGCCTTCTATCCGATGTATCTTTGGACAGGCTTCAGCTCTCTGTGACCATGAAAGGAAAAATTAGGCAAAGAAAATGAAAAATGGGAGTACAGAACAGTTGGACAGGTGCCTATTATTCAGCCTGCTCTGCTTATTTACCCCTAAATTAACAGAAGCTCAGCATATAACTCTGCATTTCCTATTTGCAGTTCCCAAAGTTACCACAGTGAATTGCACATAATGATATGTGGGCTGTATTACGTATTTCCACTTCAGCTTAGCAATTGGTAGACAGTCTCTGAAGCTTAAAACCATAGATCTCGGGTTGAGTTTACGTCTATGATGGACTGTTTATTCTAAATGCCATCTTTAGAAAACATCCACAGAACAAATAAAGAGCAACCGAAGCAAAGACCGTTTCAGTTAAACACACACACACGCACGGAAAGAGATCCTCGCCATGTTTATTTACTCATCACAGTATAATTTTGCTTATAGGTGGAGTATACACATCACTTTCCTACAACAGAGCAATCTTTTTAAGCCACATGTATACTTACAACATACAGTAACAGCAAAAAAGGCTTCAAGATACACTGTAACCCAAAAAATAATTTAAAAAACTCAGTCTGCATTCTGTAGAGTAATAGGATTTCTGCATGGCAGCCGAAAAACCACTGAATTCCTCCCGGCCTGCATTCTGTCACTCTTTTTCTCCTCATCCAAATCCACTCGCATTGCTATGATTTTTATTGCTTCAACATTGGTTGACCATCTCCTCTCATTCCTGATAGATGATCTGATACATTTGGTGAAACAAAAGATCTGAGTTTAAATCTTTAACCATAATTAACATAATCAAGGATACAATTTTACACTTATTGTAAGACAGTATGTTTAACACTTAACCGTCTGTGAAGTTGTCAACAGTTTCTCCACTTTGCCATCTACAACAGTAAAGTGCTGCTTACTCATTAATGGATTAATAATTGGTGTGAATGCTGTGTTATTCTACATACATTCTAAAAATGTATTATTATTCTTCAGACCGCTTTTTTTGCAAGTCTTCTTCTTCCACATTATTCAGTGTAGAAACTTCATTCAAATATCAAAACGTCCAGCTCAATTAGGACATTATTGCTTGTATTCAACTTTTTCATAACATTCATACTTTCCGTAATATTCAACGTTTTCCAGGAATTTTGCTCCATTCAAATGAATGTGTGGAATGTTCAAAATTTCCACATTTTCCCACTTTTTCATGCCTATTCAACTCTTCTTTACTCATTCATACTTTCAGCTACAAACTCCATTCAAACTTGTAAAATTTCCACATCTTTGGTACATTCAAGGTATTATTCAACATTCAAATCCCATTAATACTTTGGAAAATATTCAACTTTGTTTAAAACTTAATTATAATGAAAGTCAATGAGAAAAACATTCAAAACCACTCATCTTCAAAGTCCTCCAAATCCTTCATACTTTCACGTAGAAATGTCATTCCAACATTAAAACGTTCACTCCATTTTGGACTTTCTGGCGTAAATCAACTCTTCTAGATCATTCATACTTTTTACACAACCTCATTTCAAAAACCATGAACATTGGGGAGGAGATTGAAACTCAACTCAAAAGTTTCTACTCAAATTGCTCCCAGTACCACAATTTTCACTCCTCATACGTGATTTTACATCAGAACGTAGGAAAAGTGTTTTCAAGCAACATGAGCAATGAGATTGGTTTAGATATCTTACTCTCATGTTAACCTCCATAAAATAACCAGTCTTATCAAGGACTGAGACAGCAGTTAACAGCAGTTGGTGGATGTGACAAACACACACACACACCCACAGGATTTTGACATTTTTAGACTTTTTCAAGCATTTTTCAAGTCTAATCTGCTCATTCATACTTTCAGGTGTAAACTCTATTCAAACCAGAAAATCTTGAAGATCTTTTATACATACTCAGTTTTATTCAACTTTTATCTCCCATTCATAATATTGAGACCATTTCCCACTTTTCTTACTAATTCATACTCCCTCCAGCTACTTCAACCAAATTCAATCCAGCAGTCCAGTTTAGCGCCAGCCTTTCAACAAATATTCAACTATCACATCACATCTTTGTTGTTTTTTTGTCGTTTTTGTTGTTTATAGTGTCGTTTTTTTGCTGTTTTTTGTTGTTTTTGTTGTTTATAGTGTTGTTGTTTGTTATTTTTGTCTTTTTTTGTCGTTTTTGTTTTTATTGTTGGTTTTTGTTGTTTAAAGTGTCATTTTTGTTGTTTTTGTCATTTTTGTTGTTTATAGTGTCGTTTTTTGTTGTTTATAATGTCGTTTTTGTTTATAGTGTCGCTTTGTTGTTTTTTGTCATCTTTATTGTTTTTGTTGTTTATAGTGTCGTTTTTTGTCGTTTATGTGTCATTCATTTTGTCGTTTTTGTTGTTTTATGTCGTTTATAGTGTCGTTTCTTTCGTTTATAGTGTCGTTTATAGTGTCATTTCAGTCGTGTTTGTCTCTTATAGTGTCGTTTTTGCCGTTTTAGTCGTTTATAGTGTCGTTTCAGTTGTTTTTGTCGTTACTAGTGTCATTTTATGTCGTTTTTGTTGTTTTTTGTTTGTAGTGTTTTTTTGTTTTTATAGTGTTGTTTTTGTTTTTTGTTTATAGTGTCGTTTTGGTTGTTTTTGTCATTTTGTCGTAGTTTCTGTCATTTATAGTGTCATTTTTTAGTTTTTTTCGTCATTTTTGTTGTTTATATTGTCGTTTTTTGTCATTTTTTGTTTATAGTGTTTATAATGTCATTTTTGTTGTTTATAGTGTCGTTTTTGTTGTTTTTTGTTGTTGTTTTGTCGTTTTTTGTTGTTTATAGTGTCGTTTTTGTTGTTTATAGTGTCGTTTTTGTTGTTTTTTGTTGTTTTTTGTCGTTTTTTGTTGTTTATAGTGTCGTTTTTGTTCTTTATAGTGTCGCTTTTGTTGTTTATAGTGTCGTTTTTTGTTGTTTTTTGTCTTTTTTGTTGTTTATAGTGTCGTTTTTGTTGTTTTTTGTCGTTTATAGTGTCATTTTTATTGTTTTTTGTTGTTTTTTGTCGTTTATAGTGTCATTTTTGTTCTTTTTGTTGTTTTTTGTCCTTTATAGTGTCGTTTTTGTTGTTTATAGTGTTGTTTTTGTTGTTTATAGTGCCGTTTTTGTTGTTTATAGTGTTGTTTTTGTTGTTTATAGTGCCGTTTTTGTCGTTTTTTGTTGTTTTTTTGTCGTTTTTGTTGTTTATAATGTCGTTTTTGTTGTTTTTTGTTGTTTATAGTGTCGTTTTTGTTGTTTTTTGTTGTTTTTTGTCATTTATAGTGTCGTTTTTGTTGTTTATAGTGTCGTTTTTGTTGTTTTTTGTTGTTTTTTTGTCGTTTTTTGTCGTTTTTTGTTGTTTATAGTGTCGTTTTTGTTGTTTTTTGTTGTTTTTTGTCGTTTATAGTGTCGTTTTTGTTGTTTATAGTGTCGTTTTTTGTTTTTTTGTTGTTTATAGTGTCGTGTTTGTTGTTTTTTGTTGTTTTTTGTTGTTTTTTGTTTATAGTGTCGTTTTATGTCGTTTTTTGTCGTTTGTGTCGTTTTGTGTCGTTTTTTGTCGTTTTTTGTTGTTTTTTGTCGTTTTTTGTTTATAGTGTCGTTTTTGTTGTTTTTTGTCGTCTTTTGTCGTTTTCTGTCGTTTTTTGTCGTTTTTTGTTGGTTTTTGTCGTTTTTTGTTTATAGTGTCGTTTTTGTTGTTTTTTGTCGTCTTTTGTCGTTTTCTGTCGTTTTTTGTCATTTTTTGTTGTTTAAAATGTCGCTTTTGTTGTTTTTTGTTGTTTTTTGTCATTTATAGTGTCGTTTTTGTTGCTTATCGTGTCGTTTTTTGTTTTTTTGTTGTCGTTTATTGTGTCGTTTTGTGTCGTTTTTTGTTTTTTGTTGTTTTTTGTTGTTTTTTGTTCATAGTGTCGTTTTTGTTGTTTTTTGTCATCTTTTGTCGTTTTCTGTCGTTTTTTGTCATTTTTTGTTGTTTATAGTGTTATTTTTGTTGTTTTTTGTTGTTTTTTGTCATTTATAGTGTCGTTTTTGTTGTTTATAGTGTCGTTTTTGTTGTTTTTTTGTCGTCTTTTGTTGTTTTTTGTCATTTATAGTGTCGTTTTTGTTGTTTATAGTGTCGTTTTTGTTGTTTTTTTGTCGTCTTTTGTTGTTTTTTGTCGTTTATAGTGTTGTTTTTGTTGTTTTTAGTTTATAGTGTCGTTTTTGTTGTTTTTTGTCGTCTTTTTTCGTTTTCTGTCGTTTTTTGTCATTTTTTGTTGTTTATAGTGTCGTTTTTGTTGTTTTTTGTTGTTTTTTGTCATTTATAGTGTCGTTTTTGTCATTTATAGTGTCGTTTTTGTTGTTTATAGTGTCGTTTTTGTTTTTTGTCGTCTTTTGTCGTTTTTTGTTGTTTATAGTGTCGTTTTTGTTGTTTATAGTGTCGCTTTTGTTGTTTTTTGTCATTTATAGTGTCGTTTTTGTTGCTTATAGTGTCGTTTTTTGTTTTTTGTTGTTTATAGTGTCGTTTTTGTCGTTTTTGTCATTTATAGTGTCGTTTTTGTTGTTTATAGTGCCGTTTTTGTTGTTTTTTGTTGTTTTTTGTCATTTATAGTGTCGTTTTTGTTGTTTCTAGTGCCGTTTTTGTCATTTTTTTTGTTTATAGTGTCGTTTTTGTTGTTATTTGTTGTTTTTTGTCGTCTTTTGTTGTTTTTTGTTGTTTATAGTGTCGTTTTTGTTGTTTATAGTGTCGCTTTTGTTGTTTTTTTGTTGTTTTTTGTCATTTATAGTGTAGTTTTTGTTGTTTATAGTGTCGTTTTTTGTTTTTTGTTGTTGTTTATAGTGTCGTTTTTGTTGTTTATAGTGTCGTTTTTTTGTCGTTTTTGTTGTTTTTTTGTCGTTTTTGTTGTTTATAGTGTCGTTTTTGTTGTTTTTTGTCATTTATAGTGTCGTTTTTGTTGTTTAGTGTCGTTTTTGTTTTTTATAGTGCCGTTTTTGTTGTTTTTTGTCGTTTTTTGTTGTTTATAGTGTCGTTTTTGTTGTTTTTTGTCGTTTTTTGTTGTTTATAGTGTCGTTTTTGTTGTTTATAGTGCCGTTTTTGTTGTTTTTTGTTGGTTTTTTCTCGTTTTTTGTTGTTTATAGTGTCGTTTTTGTTGTTTTTTTGTTTTATTGTCGTTTTTTGTTGTTTATAGTGTCGTTTTTGTTGTTTATAGTGTCGCTTTTGTTGTTTTTTTGTTGTTTTTTGTCGTTTATAGTGTCGTTTTTGTTGTTTATAGTGTCGTTTTTTGTTTTTTTGTTGTTTATAGTGTCGTTTTTGTTGTTTTTTGTTGTTTTTTGTTTATAGTGTCGTTTTATGCCGTTTTTTTGTCGTTTATTGTGTCGTATTGTGTCGTTTTGTGTCGTTTTTTGTTGTTTTTTGTCGTTTTTTGTTTATAGTGTCGTTTTTGTTGTTTTTTGTCGTCTTTTGTCGTTTTCTGTCGTTTTTTGTCGTTTTTTGTTGTTTATAGTGTCGTTTTTGTTGTTTTTTTGTCGTTTTTTGTTGTTTTTTGTCGTTTTTTGTTGTTTATAGTGTCGTTTTTGTTGTTTAAAGTGTCGCTTTTGTTGTTTTTTTGTTGTTTTTTGTCATTTATAGTGTCGTTTTTGTTGCTTATCGTGTCGTTTTTTGTTTTCGTTTATTGTGTCGTTTTGTGTCATTTTGTGTCGTTTTTTGTCGTTTTTTGTTGTTTTATTTCATAGTGTCGTTTTTGTTGTTTATAATGTTGTTTTTGTTGTTTTTTGTCATTTATAGTGTCATTTTTGTTGTTTATAGTGTTGTTTTTGTTGTTTATAGTGCTGTTTTTGTTGTTTTTTGTTGTTTTTTGTCGTTTTTTGTTGTTTATAGTGTCGTTTTTGTTGTTTTTTGTCGTTTTTTGTTGTTTATAGTGTCGTTTTTGTTGTTTATAGTGCCGTTTTTGTTGTTTTTTGTTGTCTTTTTGTCATTTTTTTGTCGTTTTTTGTTGTTTATAGTGTCATTTTTGTTGTTTTTTGTCGTTTTTTGTCGTTTATAGTGTCGTTTTTGTTGTTTATAGTGTCGCTTTTGTTGTTTTTTTGTTGTTTTTTGTCGTTTATAGTGTCGTTTTTGTTGTTTATAGTGTCATTTTTGTTGTTTTTTGTTGTTTTTTGTCGTTTTTTGTCGTTTATAGTGTCGTTTTTGTCGTTTATAGTGTCGTTTTTGTTGTTTATAGTGTCATTTTTGTTGTTTTTTGTTGTTTTTTGTTGTTTTTTGTCGTTTATAGTGTCGTTTTTGTTGTTTATAGTGTCGTTTTTGTTGTTTTTTGTTGTTTTTTGTCGTTTTTTGTTTATAGTGTCATTTTATGTAGTTTTTTTGTCGTTTTGTGTTGTTTTTTGTCGTTTTTTGTCGTTTTTTGTCGTTTTTTGTTGTTTTTTGTCGTTTTTTGTTTATAGTGTCGTTTTTGTTGTTTTTTGTCGTTTATAGTGTCGTTTTTGTTGTTTATAGTGTCGTTTTGTGTTGTTTTTAGTTTATAGTGTCGTTTTTGTCGTCTTTTTTCGTTCTCTGTCGTTTTTTGTCATTTTTTGTTGTTTATAGTGTCGTTTTTGTTGTTTATAGTGTCGCTTTTGTTGTTTTTTTGTTGTTTTTTGTCATTTATAGTGTAGTTTTTGTTGTTTATAGTGTCGTTTTTTGTTTTTTGTTGTTGTTTATAGTGTCGTTTTTGTTGTTTATAGTGTCGCTTTTTTGTCGTTTTTGTTGTTTTTTTGTCGTTTTTGTTGTTTATAGTGTCGTTTTTGTTGTTTTTTGTCATTTATAGTGTCGTTTTTGTTGTTTAGTGTCGTTTTTGTTTTTTATAGTGCCGTTTTTGTTGTTTTTTGTCGTTTTTTGTTGTTTATAGTGTCGTTTTTGTTGTTTTTTGTCGTTTTTTGTTGTTTATAGTGTCGTTTTTGTTGTTTATAGTGCCGTTTTTGTTGTTTTTTGTTGGTTTTTTCTCGTTTTTTGTTGTTTATAGTGTCGTTTTTGTTGTTTTTTTGTTTTATTGTCGTTTTTTGTTGTTTATAGTGTCGTTTTTGTTGTTTATAGTGTCGCTTTTGTTGTTTTTTTGTTGTTTTTTGTCGTTTATAGTGTCGTTTTTGTTGTTTATAGTGTCGTTTTTTGTTTTTTTGTTGTTTATAGTGTCGTTTTTGTTGTTTTTTGTTGTTTTTTGTTTATAGTGTCGTTTTATGCCGTTTTTTTGTCGTTTATTGTGTCGTATTGTGTCGTTTTGTGTCGTTTTTTGTTGTTTTTTGTTGTTTTTTGTTTATAGTGTCGTTTTTGTTGTTTTTTGTCGTCTTTTGTCGTTTTCTGTCGTTTTTTGTCGTTTTTTGTTGTTTATAGTGTCGTTTTTGTTGTTTTTT
The DNA here is from genome assembly GCA_031216445.1 of Lateolabrax maculatus. NCBI lineage: Eukaryota > Metazoa > Chordata > Actinopteri > Acropomatiformes > Lateolabracidae > Lateolabrax > Lateolabrax maculatus. The sequence continues at coordinate 26,188,593 of CM062198.1, forward strand.
TGTCGTTTTTTGTTGTTTTTTGTCGTTTTTTGTTGTTTATAGTGTCGTTTTTGTTGTTTAAAGTGTCGCTTTTGTTGTTTTTTTGTTGTTTTTTGTCATTTATAGTGTCGTTTTTGTTGCTTATCGTGTCGTTTTTTGTTTTCGTTTATTGTGTCGTTTTGTGTCATTTTGTGTCGTTTTTTGTCGTTTTTTGTTGTTTTATTTCATAGTGTCGTTTTTGTTGTTTATAATGTTGTTTTTGTTGTTTTTTGTCATTTATAGTGTCATTTTTGTTGTTTATAGTGTTGTTTTTGTTGTTTATAGTGCTGTTTTTGTTGTTTTTTGTTGTTTTTTGTCGTTTTTTGTTGTTTATAGTGTCGTTTTTGTTGTTTTTTGTCGTTTTTTGTTGTTTATAGTGTCGTTTTTGTTGTTTATAGTGCCGTTTTTGTTGTTTTTTGTTGTCTTTTTGTCATTTTTTTGTCGTTTTTTGTTGTTTATAGTGTCATTTTTGTTGTTTTTTGTCGTTTTTTGTCGTTTATAGTGTCGTTTTTGTTGTTTATAGTGTCGCTTTTGTTGTTTTTTTGTTGTTTTTTGTCGTTTATAGTGTCGTTTTTGTTGTTTATAGTGTCATTTTTGTTGTTTTTTGTTGTTTTTTGTCGTTTATAGTGTCGTTTTTGTCGTTTATAGTGTCGTTTTTGTTGTTTATAGTGTCATTTTTGTTGTTTTTTGTTGTTTTTTGTTGTTTTTTGTCGTTTATAGTGTCGTTTTTGTTGTTTATAGTGTCGTTTTTGTTGTTTTTTGTTGTTTTTTGTCGTTTTTTGTTTATAGTGTCATTTTATGTAGTTTTTTTGTCGTTTTGTGTTGTTTTTTGTCGTTTTTTGTCGTTTTTTGTCGTTTTTTGTTGTTTTTTGTCGTTTTTTGTTTATAGTGTCGTTTTTGTTGTTTTTTGTCGTTTATAGTGTCGTTTTTGTTGTTTATAGTGTCGTTTTGTGTTGTTTTTAGTTTATAGTGTCGTTTTTGTCGTCTTTTTTCGTTCTCTGTCGTTTTTTGTCATTTTTTGTTGTTTATAGTGTCCTTTTTGTTGTTTATAGTGTCGCTTTTGTTGTTTTTTGTTGTTTTTTGTCTATTTCTTTGTTGCTTTTAGTGTCGTTTTTGTTGTTTTTTGTAGTTTTTGTTGTTTATAATGTCATTTTTGTTTTTTTTTTGGCGTTTTTTGTTGTTTATAGTGTCGTTTTTGTTGTTTTTTGTCATTTTTTGTTTTTTTGTCGTTTTTTGTTGTTTATAGTGTCGCTTTATGTCATTTTTGTCGTTTATAATGTAATTTTTTGTTGTTTATAGTGTCATTTTTGTTGTTTTTTGTTGTTTTTTGTCATTTATAGTGTCGTTTTTGTTGTTTATAGTGTCGTTTTTGTTGGTTTTTTGTTGCCTTTTGTTGTTTTTTGTCGTTTTTTGTTGTTTATAGTGTCCTTTTTGTTGTTTATAGTGTCGCTTTTGTTGTTTTTTGTTGTTTTTTGTCTATTTCTTTGTTGCTTTTAGTGTCGTTTTTGTTGTTTTTTGTTTTTTGTAGTTTTTGTTGTTTATAATGTCATTTTTGGTTTTTTTTTGGCGTTTTTTGTTGTTTATAGTGTCGTTTTTGTTGTTTTTTGTCATTTTTTGTTTTTTTTGTCGTTTTTTGTTGTTTATAGTGTCGCTTTATGTCATTTTTGTCGTTTATAATGTAATTTTTTGTTGTTTATAGTGTCATGTTTTTTTTGTTCTTTATCGTGTTGTTTTTGGTCATTTTTTGTTGTTTTTTTGGTCGTTTTTTTTATAGTGTCGTTTTATGTTGTTTTTCTGTCTTTTTTGTCGCTTTTTCTCAGCAGTTGGTTGATGTGACAAAGACACACACACACTGGATTTTTGCATTTTTTGACTTTTCAAGCATTTTTCATTTTTAATCTTCTAATTCATACTTTTATGTGTAAACCAGAAAATCTTGTACATATTTCATACATTCTCAGTTTTATCCAACTTTTAACTCCCTCTAGCTGCTTCAAGCTAGTTCAAGCTAGCAATCCAGTTTAGCGCCAGCCTTTTAACAAATATTTAACTATTCCAGATCTTTCATACATTTTTGATATTATTCAACTGACTTTTATTAAACTTTAGCAATCCAGTTTAGTGACAGCCTTTCAACAAACATTCAACTATTCCACATCTTTTATAATTTGTTGATATTATTCCACTTTTTGTGCTCAACTTCAGCAATCCAGTTTAGCGTTAGCCTTTCAGCAGTCAGCATGCACACCACAGTTTCTTCAAAAATTGCCTTTTCTAGTTTACAGTAACATTCTGAAAGGTCTCATTCATAATGATTATTCTTAGATTAAATCATGTTATTACATTTTACTGCTAATACTTGATAAACATTTATTAAAGTAACATTTTGAAAGCAGGACGTTTACTTGTAATAGAATGTTTTACGCACCTCTTCCAGTTAGCCTATGTTTAGAAATTAGTGAAATACATGTACTTCAGACATACAATTGCACCAGAATACAGAAATGTAAACCTGAGATTTTAAACAGATTTTGAGTTTTTCCTGTGTGGATAATAGACAGAGTCTCGTTGGTTTCATGTGAACTACGGCACATAATGCTTGACAGAGAGCTTCCTGCAGATGACCTCCCAACACTTTCTCCAGGTTAATGCTTTATGCAGAGGTACTTGCTGGAACCGTGCAGTAATATCTCCCTGCCGTCCTTGCAGCAGATGATACGAGGCCAAGACAGAACTGCTGGAACAGCAACATGTTTCGAAAAGCTCCTTGGAGGACTTTGAGTGTGTGCTCTGTTGCTCTAAAAAACAGTCTTTGTTTCATCCTGCAGCTTCCTTACTTGGCTGTGATTTGTGGAAAGTAACATCTCCACGGGCAATAAGCTTCAGCATGTACAGTTGAATGTTTGAGGAACAATTTCCAAGAAATAGTGTAGGCAGTAACAGAGAACTGGCAATGACTTTGACAAAAGAATATGGGACTGTGGACTTAAAGACTTCATATGGAACTAGATGGCAGAGGCTTCACATCCAGATCTGAGATTCTGCATCTGCTCTCCCAGTTGGTTCATCTTTGTAGGTCAAAGGGAGAACTCTCCCTTGAATTGTTTTTTTGCTTGGGATCCCATGCACCTTTGGGGAAGTCCATCCTCTGAGAGAGAGATATTAAAGAGAAACAGAAGAGAGAGACAATATTTTCTCAGTTCACAGCAAAACTGAAAGGCCTTTGTGCCTGCTTGGCTTTAAAATCAAAGATCTACTGTATAACACTGATTATTGTCAGGTTGTCTTTAGTTCACTACGTATTTGTTTCTGTTCATAAAAAAATGTATCTATATTTTTCTATGTATAAACCTGTAGGTATTTTTTTGTTTTGTTTTGCAATGTAATTACAATTAATGCCACCTTAAATGCACCAAGGGGCTGTCAATTAACGTTTAAGTAATGATGCCTCAGAAAAAATCAGTTCACAAGCAGTCAAACAAAAGCCCCAGAGACCAGGCTTGGAGGCCTCAAACTTGACAACATTATGATGGGTGATGGATGCTGGGCGTCAGCATGAGACATGAACTCTGATGGGGGTTGGCTATTTGCATCTTTACATCTGATCCCAGAAGACTTGTCCTGTGTCCGGCCAAAGCTCCCGTTCTAGCCTGCGGAGACAGCCATACATCTCACACAAGCAGATAATCCTGGGGTGATTTAGGTAATTGCTTGCAGTTGTGGTATGGCGTTGGAGAGGGTCCTGAAAGGTGTGGTAAGTGTAGCTCCTGTTCAGCATTGATTTCGGGGCTGCACTTCACAGTGGGACTCTGTATGGCTTATACGGTCTGGAGGAGGGAAAAAGAATAGGTTTTCAAAACCTAACCTTTCACGTTCTGCTCCCTCTAACCCCCCTTCCCCCCCCCCCCCCCCCCCCCCCCCCCCCCTTACTGACAGTGAGCTGAATATCTACATGGCAATTTAGGTTAGCAGCAAAGCATTGGGGAGAATTGCCCACCACCCCCCTCTGGTCTTGAAAGGCTGACAAAAAGAGCCCAACTCTTTAACTGCACTGGCACACTGCCTTCATTCAGAGCACCAGACTTTAATCTTAATTGTAGGTTCCTCTCTGATCTGTCATTTTTCTGACAAACTGACAGTGGGAGATTCTTGAGCTATGAGTTTGTACCCACAATACTGGATGAAACAATTGTTGTTATGAAAGTTTGCATGTTTATGGAGAACATTTTTATGTTATAATGACTGCCAAACCCCCTTTTAACTCCTTGATTTCCCCTCTAATTTGGGAATGTTTTATTCCGATAGTTTGATGGGCAGGAATGCTGCCTTTTAAAACATTTCCTTGTTGTATTGTCTAGTCTGCCTGCGGATACTACTATATGCTCATGATGTAACCTGGTTTACCCTGTAGAATTGCTTCTGCTCTATATGAATATAATGTCAGCAGGAAAAACAATGAATATCAGTGTCATGTTGATGTTTTTAGACTTTAAGTCCTAATGTCAAATGCAGACATTTGTACTTTATCCAACCATGCAGTATCACTTACTTCACTCACCTTATGCACTAACTCATTTCAAGAACCCTGCCCATTGATATTTACATCTTAAATGCTATGTCAACATTTTCAGGCACCGGCACTAGTCACAGGGCTTAATTTCCTGCCTTGAAAGAAACAACAGGACCAGCAGTGTACTGTGGAGAAGTGATGAAGGAGGAAGAAATCCAATGAATTTTTAAGCACCCTTGATGAAAGCAAGTCTTGATTTTTCTCTTGTTTTTGAAGGCTCGGTTATCCTAAGTCGTTTAAGCACAAACACCGGCTTGATTTGTGTGATGTGTGGTTGCTCTGTGTTGAAAAGAAAACGGGAGTGTGATTACAAACCAAGAGGAAGAGTCTGTTAGAGCTAAAGATGTATATTTGTCAGTTTGACAGATTTTTCAGATAGACAGCTGCTCACAGGATGGATATCAGATCTGGATATGTGACAAACTCATCATAGTTTAGCAATACCTCTACTAGTATTAATAACACTGTTCTTGTAGTATTAATATTAATACACTAAATAATTTAAATGAGCATAAAAATCATGACTTTTTATCATTGGCCAGCAAATGCAGATTTGAAACAAACCAAAGTGAAAAGGGGAATTGCATTTATGTGACATGCAGTGGTTAAGTAGTGAATTGGAGATCTACCAGGTGGCCACAAATGGATTTCAGGAGAGCTAATGCAAACAAACTATATCTTAGTCTGTAAGTGGGATCATTATACATTCAGTAGTTAGGACTGGATGGTTCAAGTGCAAGGGTATGAGGTAAACTACAAACCCCACATTTGCGTTTTACCGTTAATGCAATGGTTAGCTTGTGGTTGTGCTATGAACTAACGATTTGTGGAGCATAGCTTGAGTCACAAGATGTTTTAGGTGTGTAATGAGAAACGGCTTGGCGGTGTTACTGATCTACTGTGTATTTCTTTAGATTCACTTGTTGAAATATCTTTGGAAATGTATGTGATCATGGCAATGTTATGTTTTGCATCTGTCTGTGGATGCGTGTGCTTTTCAGTTGTCGGTTCACTATCAAGAGACTTTGCTGTCTTCCAAACTGCAACTCAGTAAATGTTAAGTCTGTTAAGTGACCACATTTATTTCAGGAAATCAGTGTACAACTAAAGTTTACAACTTGGCTCTGATTCCCCAATTTTTATTTTATTTATTTCACATTAACAACATGTTTTTTCAATTATTCAGTGAAAAGATGAAGTCTTCTTTTAATTCCTTTACAGCACAACAGCTGAAAACGTAATTTCTTTAAAATGCATCATGAATATCCACCACAAAGTATCCATACAAAAAAAACTTTGCCTAAAGATGAGCTGTCTGAGAGCATTCACCCAGTCAAACTGAGCTGAATGAGTGTGTGAGAGTATTCCCGCCTGCTGTGTCGGAGTGGACCTCCTTCTTCTTCTTCTACAGTCCCCTCCTACTTTCCCAAGATATAGGCAGCGCTTTAACTTGGACTTGGAGTCAATCAGCGTGGGATCTTTAACTGTGCCTGCCACTGGGTCTCTGTGCCTCAGCACACCACATACACACTCACAGCAGTCATCATTCACACACATAAACACATGCACGCTTGCACCGGCCAACATATGGAGTACTACTGCTTCCTCCTGCTCTGGATATGCAGCCAGCAGTTAGGTGAGTAAAATGTGTTTATGTATGTGTGTTATTTCTGAAGTGTGTGTGTGTGTGTGTGTGTACTGTATGCATCCTTACATGCTTGTGTTATGCAGATTTATGAATCTGAAGTTCTTTCTTTCTTCATGTAGCTTTGGAGTATAATAATGGCACTCTAATTGATAGTTATACTTTGACCCGTTCCAACAGCAACTGGAAACTCTGAGACTGTTGCTTTTATAGGTTTTATAGGTACATTAGAGAACATTTTTGTTAGTATTTTGGGGTTTAATTTACAACTTCATTGAAAATTTGAATGTGAACACATATTCTGTATTTGAAGAAACTGTAATATCTGAATATCTTAAGTGAATGAATGGCTGCCTGTGTGAATGACATCATAACCTGACATCTTGACCGAGTGTCATGCTAAGAGACAGGAAGGCAGAGCTCAGTGGCTTTACTGAGGGATATGTTGTCCCCCTCAGGTCTACAGAGGTGCTCTGTGTCTCATTGGAAGCAGGCATGTTCTTTCAAATGAAAGTTGATGCTATCTCCTCACAGTCCAGGCACCAGTGACTGGAGAGTTGGTGGTGCTTAGCCAGAACTGTGGTCAATTACCAGTGAAATCGCTTTACCAGTAACATATCTAGACAGGATGATAGAAAGAGAGAGACAGGGAGTGAATAAAAGGCACCTAAAGCATATATTTTCTTTTTTCAAAACTAAAAATGTAACATGAGTTACATAAATTAACATACAATTTCCACAAGTACAAGTGAAGCAAATCAAAACTACTGAACCCTTTAAACAACTGTATTGTAGAAATTTGAGCAACTATGTTGTGCTACAGTAGAGCTCTCTATCGGGTCAAAGGGTTTTGAGCACAGCATACTGTGAACTGTAACAACATTGTTTAAACCCTTACGCTGGACTTTGTTTCCATAAAATACTGTGCATGTTGTCACCATGGCTGTACATATACATTATTTTTTTCCAGTTTATACAATGAAACACTATTCACTCCTTTTCTGTTATGCTGCATCACCCTGAGGTCAACACTGAAGAAGAAACTTCAGTATTGAAGACTGTTACTTTTTACAAGAAGAAATGAATCTTTATACATTTGGTAAATAGGACAAAACTAAGGAGTGGAGGGGAGGAAATCTCTTTTGTAAATATTTGGTTTGATATTGGAATTAGTTGGAACCGAGTTTTGGACTGATGCCACAGTGAGTGAGACTGACCTTGTAGCTGGAGTCTGCGGAGAAAGACTTGATGCTGGCTGGGGTGAGAGATGTTTTGGCAGGCACATAAGAAGGAGGCTGCATTTTAGTCTTTTGTTTGTGGAATCCTGGGACTTTTGGATCAGTGATCCCATCCAGATAACTTTGAGTAGTGCCATGAGATGGAAACAGCGGAGAAACTACCAGTGACAAAAATATCAACTTTTAAATTAAACCTACATTTTATTTTTTCCCAGATAGATCATCATCCTTCTTGCATACATTTTGTAGATTTGTTCTCATAAGGCACATGTCCTCATAAACACTATTCCGGCAGGATATGTTAACTCAAGTTTATTTTATTATGTGAACTCAGAATTTCCTCCTTTTAATGGATGTTCAGTATGGCCACTCCATGCAGTGATGATCTAGCTCTCATGAAGAGTTCCCACTATGACTTTCATACTGATGTAGAAGGTGAAGAGTGCACTGAAAATTACAATGACAAATGCTGATTAAGTACTAACATACTAACAAAACAATTGCCATTACTGCAGGCCCTCAAAAGTACAAAACGTACACTCCATTAAGGCAAAAATTACATTGTGCCAGATTTTGACTGGATAAGTAAACAATGATACTCCATGAGGTGTCCTGATAATAAATGAAGTTGAGACCAAGTCCAATATTTTATTAATGGGTAAACCTCAAAGTGCCTGGTAGCAATTATATCATGGCCACTTCCCGAAGGAAATTTGGGAGGCTGTGTTTGCATCATCACCCACTTATAAAAATGTTTTATAGTCAGTATAACCCAGGCTCTTTGGGTCAGTCATTGCCATTGACTGCTTCACTGAAAAGAACTAAATAACTTGTAATCTGACGCTGCAATGGACAGGGTGATGTCCGTTGTCTGTACCCTCCAAAATTGTTACAAACAAAATGATGTTTTATGATGTGACAACACAAGTTTGGTTGGGTTCAGTCACAGAAACAATTTGGTTTGGAAAAGATCAGGGTTTGGGATGAAATAAGTGCTCAGCTAAAGTTCCATGGGTGCTTATGGTTACATGAAACAAAAGTTGACTGTCAATTTATGGAATACAGAAAATGAATGAATCTCCTGTTAAAGTAAGTTAAAGTTCCAAAGTTTTGTTGACACCTCCACCTCCACCTCCATAACGTTTTCATCCAACTTCCTCCTTTGCTATCAATGGACAAGACTCACTTGAACGTAAACCTATATTGTTTTGGGGTATTTACTGAAACTGCCACAAACTGCTGCTGGGAATGTGGTTGGTGAGAGCGGCGAGACTGAACTAAACTAACTTTGCATGAAACAAAAACAAAAAAAATGCTAAAAAGCTTATAAACCGCTAGAGTTGGAGGACAATTTTTGATTGATCCTGTTGCATGATTGTAATGGACACATTTTGCATAACATTTGTAAATTCCATAGCCATTCACAAAATCACTTACATAATTATTCAATGTATCAGGGATTCTTTCATTCCTTCATGCTGTGACAACTGCTTTTTGGATCTTATTGTGTCCGGATTTTATTTTCAAAAGTGACTCCTGATTTACTGAGATTAAATATGTTGATATCAAGTGTTCCTGGGGGTGATTTATATTAACATGTCTCAACAAAATGAATTATTAAAGCCATTTATTGTTTGAATTACTATGAGATCGTTTTGAAAATACCTGCTCATTAATCAAGATTAGTTTTGTTTTACAACATTACAGTTAGTTCAGGTTACACTGGCCAAAAGCAATTAATGCTCTACCTCTGAATATGTCGACATTGTGTTATTTGTCTAATAACAAACTTACCGCTCACTAATTTGTTGCAAATGTCTTGACAGTGTTTGATAGCTGGTGGTACGCATTCTGTATTGCTCTGCCCCTAAAGACTTGTTTTGAATCCCTGGAGGGCCTTTTGTTGGCTCAGAGGATTAAGAGCTTGTTAAGCAGTGCCCAGTTGGCTGTTGTGTATTGGGAACATCTGGTTTTAGATACCCTGTGCCTCCCAGAGTATTTTAGTTGGCGTGGGGTAATAGTTATATAAGGTGCCAAAATGTTTGAAAGTATATTGTCAACTGTGGAGTATCTTTCCAGAGAAAACCATTGTAATGGAAACCCAGTATGGATCAATGGAAAACAGTACGGTCTGTTATATGGAGACTCTGTTCTCATATTTGTTAAAACGCAGAATACCCCCCACAAAACCTCATAACACCAGTCAGATGTAGTCATAATCATCATCATCAGTCATAATGACTATACACCCACATACACATACCAAAATTGATTGTCAACATGGACTGAAAAGTAGTAAAGAAGAGGAAACATCACAATGTACTGTATGCTTTCATAAATCCTAAACCATATTACCCTGTATCAGCTTATAAAAGTTCTACATCATGTCTGTTTGATATGAGAACGTCTCCAAGCCAGCAATTTGCGCAACGCACCCGCACGGCTGCTCCATGTCAGTGGGTCTGTGGTGGAGCTCCTGCAGCTTGGTGTTGGGCCAAAGGCAGCAGCAGACTGATGCGGGTCGCACCAGCAGCCACCGGCCTAAGGTTTATTTATCTGGGCACTAAAGCCGTTACACAGGAAACCCAGCAAGACTCCAACCTTACGTTAGAAGCTGCTGATATTACTGGGAATATTAAATTGCTCTGCCACATTAGTAGCTTAAAAATGGAAAATGGATCACCTCCATTCTCATGCTTTCACCCTGACACTTTTCCCTGTCCCTATCTTAGCTTTTGCTCATTTCTTGGTCAGACTTCAGCCTATCTGTGATGTCACTGTGGGAAATATATTTTAAAAGCTTCAAAGTCATCCTAGCATTAAATCAGCTACCAGAACATTTAACATGCTCCAGTTGTACAGTGTAGGATAGATTTAAAAATGAGACAGCCCACTGCCAGTCATTTGTAAAATGATTTATGCTGCACGATAGTGTCAAAGGTCTCCTACTGATTTGTATTTATTTTTCATACACCTATCTGTTCCTAGCAATCTATTTTCACTCACCCCTTTTATGTTTCTACATAAACAGAAACTTTAGGAGGATGTTTGGGGTTAGGATCAAACACCAGCTGAACATGTGAACCATTCATATGACAGGAAATGAGCAATGTGGAGAATGTGTCAATATTTACATGAAGAGTCTGCATGGTAGAGATGGCCATTTCATGTTAACATAAGTGGTCTATTGTTGTGCCAGTCAAGGTGTGACATATTCCTGGTCACTTGACAGATGCGCAAATTGAATGACTTATACAATGACATGGCTGTCACTCCACTCACAGAATGTCCTGTGGTTAAATTGTGGTGGTGATGGTTTTGATGCTGCCTGCAGTCCCTTTACCTTCAATTTATGACCCAGGTTTACCGATCCTTTCCAAGGAACAGTGGGTGTATATATTTGTTTTTCTATTTGTTTAGGCAACCTATTAACAGTTCTAAATATTCAGTATCTAAGGAATGCAGACAGTGTCACATTTCTGTTGACCATTTTTCTTCAATGAAAACAGCTGCTCAATATGTAACCGCTCCAGTGCATTTCAAAGTGCAAACAACTGCACACCCAAACAAATACATCTTGTCGGCTATGTTATAAACAAAAAGCTTAGTTGAGTTGCAGCTGTACCCCGTATTAATACAGTACTCTATTTAAATAGAAACTTGAATAAAAGGTAAAATCATATGGTTTTTATGGAAATAAAAATACATAAATCTGATAGGAGTTATTTTCATTTAATTTGACGCAGTAAAACATTTTACATTTTAAGATTCAACCACTATTTTAATGTCATAATACAACCACATTACTTACCCAAAGAGAGTGAATAGTCCTTTAACCGTTTATAGTATCAAATTGGATCACTTTCCTTGGAGCACCAGGTTCTTGATTTTCTAAGGTAAAGCGCAGGTGAGAATCATCTTCATCACAGTGTAACATTATACCTATTACAGGGATAATGATCTCACCGTTCACTCAGAAAACTGTGGAAATCTTTCAGATAACAAAAAAGCTCTAACATTAGTTATTTGTGTTCCATCATCAACTTCTACTGTTACTTTATGTTCAGACAGAACCCAAAGTGAATTTTAGAGGCGGCACAATTATTCACCATGTCAATATAAAGATAGGATTAGACGCAAATTCACTTGGGGTGGTGCAAAAGTTTTGCATATGCCAGGGCTTTATGAATTTGTTTCATAAATGTACAGAAACTAGAGGAAAAGGACGTACTGGAGGGGAATTACAGAGAGAACCAGAGTTTCTGGTGAGTTCTTAGATCAGTCAGAGGTTGAACTAAACAAATATACACAGGCACGGATCAGAAAAGAGTGAGTCCATACGAAGTGTTGTCCGACCATGTTGGAAACCAGAAATATTTATAGCTGTTCCAAACAGCCACACTCAGACGGGATGAAAAGAGGGGGAAAATGCAATCATTGTTTAAATATAGGGAAACGTTGCACGTTTCAGACAGTCTCTCCTGGAAAGAACCCTGCTTACGTTCTCACCTAGGCACAGCTGATCAATCACTGAAAAAAGTGTGGCAAGGAGGTTTCCGAAGCCATAGGGCTATCTGACACGCAGTTCTGATGAAGTGTACTGGCACCTTAAGGGGCCTCTAAAGCAAAATCTTGCTTGGGCCTGGCTGTGGAATCAAACCAAAAACTGCTACACAGCTAACCTTTATATTTAACACACCTCATGACTAACACATTAATACGGAATTGACAGTCTACTAATGTGTGTGTGTGTGTGTATATATATAATATTTCTGAAAACAAAACTTTGAATCAAAAGTGGACCTCAAAAAACATTGATGATAAAAGTATTTTGTTAATTTTTCATCTTTCTTTATCTATCAAAATGTTGGTCTGTTTTTTTTCTTCAGAAAGCCAAAGTTTGTCTCCATCTAGCTGACAGTGGCAAAACTTTGATAGTTGTTTTTCATGGATAGCCAAGAAAAGCAAGCAGCTCCTGTGTGGTGTGTTTAAAAGACTTAGCTGTAGTTTTCCTAGTGGTAGACTGGTACATATTGGTACGTTTGGGAAGTTTTGGGACATACAGTCCTTGACATCAACTAGACAGTTATGTAATGTGGGCAACTTGGGCTTCTTGATTTATCTTGGCAATGCAGATGAGTACCAGTGGGATAAAAGTGAAAACAGATGCTATACTCTCAATTAATAGGGTTATTGGATAACATAGCAACAATATCAGGTCAATAGCAATTATATTAAGAGACTCAAAATGTTTTTCTGCATAACTGTATGTAATAGCACAAGTGCACAAGTTATACTCACATCATTAGAAGAAATCCCTGTGTACAACTGTCTTGAATTTGACCCCAGCTGTCATTTGTTGTGGGTTATTTAGAATTTTACAAATTTTCCAACTTTGTTGAGCATTCCTTTACCTTGTTGTTTACATTTAACAGAATTTTCCCCTTGCAGAGCTCACTTAACTTGACGTGACCCCAGAGCCTCACGGATGGGGAGTGAGCTGTGAGTGGTCGTCCAGTCGTTTAGCGTGAGGTTGAGGGATAGAATAAACCCAACAGTGTGTGGACTTTAGCCACAGAGATGTAAGAAGTGGGGGAGTTTGTGGTGGTTAGCAGAGGCTTTTGTGTTCTCAGCTCAGCTTTGCAGCTCAAACTGTGAGAAAACACTTTATTTTCAAGCAATAATCTTCAACTCCTACAAAACCAACCTCTGTGTCCCATTAAGCATAAAGTCTGCTTAAATGTCCCTCATACTTTCTTTTCTTAATGCATTTTTTCTTGGCTTTGAAGTATAATAGTTTCCAATCTTAGTTAGTTTATTGTGGGATTTAGAGTATCAGGTCAACATGATCCTTGACCTTACAGTAACTGAAGCATCAATGGTGCAACACCAATCAACGCACACACACGATATGTCTGGCAACTGGTGAAACAGAGATCAGCAGGAGATTAAGTAGAAGACAGATGAACGGAGAAAGATGGATTTAGAGGAAGTCAGAGTGGTAGACGATTATGTTTTTTCCCCTTCTAGTCTGCCAAAAGGAAAATCTCATCACCTCCATGTCCTCACAGTCCTCTTCTTTTGATGGAAATTTAAAAGCCAAGTGATCCCGTCAGCATTAATTAATATAATGGGTAACTTGGTGACATGCAGAATCTGAAAAAATACCTTCTCTGATTGGTATTTTAATTGAAAGCAGACTTTCACTGCTTTTTTCTACCACCTGGGAAGCTGCCTAAAGATGTGAGAGAAATTTAAGTACACAATCGGGAAAACAGATTTGCTTTGATCAGGTCCCATAGCAGCTTTTACTTCTTAACCTCTTGTACATGTCAGGTTACACTTCACCATCTATTAACTGCAATATCAATAATAAAACTCCTTGCTGAGTCTCTTTACCAATTTTATAATTGAAGTTGCAAGATATTACTGTTGGTACTGATATAGCGCATATTTTGCAATTTAGTCATATGGAAGGAACTTTCTAGAGCCTTTTCAGATCCCTTACCCCTGAAATGTAAATAATAGATTTTATGTCTTGGCGGGGCCCATTATATGTTGTTATGAGGTATGCCAGATTGGTTATTTGTGCCTCTCAGAGAGTTCATATGGAAATAAAACATTGGTCATTGGTCACGTAGGTTGTCATGTTGATAGTATGCTGCTTAACCAAAACTCCTCTGGGTCTGCAAATGTCGGATGGAATAATGTCAGTCAAATGTGACAGACAGCTCAGCTGCTCAGCAATGCTTACACAGCACGATTAATATTTGTTTCCTTATGAGGGAAGTCTGTGTTTAGACTGCTGCAGGGGGACAAACAGACATGAGACAGGATAGGGATTATTTTAAGGATGAGTAAGGATGAGTTTGCAGCTGTTTGTTGCACTTGCCAGATCGCTGAGGTCTAATCCGTGTCAGTGTAAATTATTCTTTCAGTACAGAGGTCCATAAAACTGCTGACATACTGTGATGTGGCACTGATAACTCGATTTTCTGTACAGATTACACTAATGCTACAGAACTAGGCACTGAATTTAGCAGAAATGTAATGCTCTTCTTTCTGATGAAAATTATCTTTTCTTTTTCAAGGATTCCACAACTGCTTCAACATCGACACAAAGAAACACAGGATCATCAAAGGGCCTAAACAGGCCCAGTTTGGATATACTGTTCAGCAACACGTGGCTGCTGGAGGAGAAAAGTGGTAAGGGACTTGATGATTTACACACTACTGCTATGCAAACTATTATAGCTTGTTAATGTTTTACCTGTGGAGTACTATAGCAATTTGATGTTGAATTATGCTGATCAGTGCCCGTCTTATCACCCAACATTGTGTTCTTTAAAATTAGCCTCACCACTGATTATGGATCAAATAAGCAACAGGTTTATTTCTATTTTATTTCGAAAACTATCACCACAACTTAAATTTCTGTTCATTGTGCAGGAACCCTGGTACCATTAGGTGACAGCAAAGTTTTATTTGTATATAATATACTTTTTAGTTTTTCAGCAACTGGAAAAACTGCTGCATTGACATTATTATGACTTCCGATGCCACAATGATCACTTGAATTACAATGTCAAACTGTCATCATTTATATTTTATGACAAAATATCAATATCTCTTATTGTGATGTATATTTTTAGGTATTGTAAAACTGCCAGAATTTACCTTCATGATCTATGGCTAAGATTAAGAGGTGAAGTACATTATGACTGTAAAATACATCCTGACAAACTGTTTTGGAGACAAATTGCTGACTTGGCAGTGAGACATTTTTCCCCCAGAAAGATAGTGATCTACTGTACCTCTCCTGTGGTGTGCAAAGTTTCCTCCCATTAATTTTTGCTTGCAAAACAAACTGTAGTTCTGAAGTGGATACCTCACATCCATCATTACCTCATAGCACAAACTGACTCCTGATGCACACTATTATTAGGCCAACTGGCACCATGTGGTGGCCAAAATTAGTTTTTGGCATCCCCAAAATGTCTGGTTGCAAGCACTGTGCGATGCCGAATTCCAGCTGTGCTTCTGTCTGTGTGTTTGTGTGTGTGTCTGTGTGTGTAAATCATTAGTTCTGTTTATATATATTTTAATTATACGTCTATTTTTTTCTCTCTGAGTTCAATGGCTTCCAGACTGGCTTCACCAGAAAAATGATAGTACCGGTCATTAGTTTAAATGCAACAACCTTTGTTTACAATTTCTTGATGAGCGACCTTTTCCAGTTGTGTGACTAATGACTGTCCCCTCCAAGTAGCTTTGTTTGATAGGGTGGAGGTTTACATCAACATCTGACCATGGTTCTTATCCCGTCTCCTTCCACCAACCAACACTGTTTTAACCTTGAAAATGTAATTTAAAAAGCAGCCCCGTCATTAATTTGAATGACCACCGCGTTGATACAGCAGGGGTGCCTACACACAGGACTCATTGCGGTGTCCAATCAAAAACATTCAAGTAAACATTGCTGGTACTTGTAACATGAACCTGTTTTTCTGCTGTTTACTTTGTGACCATCATGATGAAACATTAAACAATTTTGGAGCAATAACATAAAGATGTAAACTGCTATGTAGCATTTTGGCATTGGAATCACAGTCAAATACATGGATCTGGACTCAAACTAGACTTTTTGGATTATATTTCATTGTCTTGCCAGTACCTGTTCAATATCTACTAACTACTAACTTCCGCTTGATGGGGACTCTACTGGGTGAAATGTGTGTCCAGCTACTGATCAAACTATCTAGCAGGAAACCCTGGACCTTAAGCAGTGGGGTGACATAGTCACTTGTTATTTTTGAAAAGTCATAAGGGTTGTTTTTGGAAAAATTCAGCTGGCTGCAAGAATGCAGGTTTAAGGCACTTCCGCAATGGCTTAATTTTTCAGATCCTGAGGTTGCCGCTTGGTATACACAAACTGAGTCTGATTGTGATATCACATCGGTGTCACTTAATCACAACTCAGGGTCCAACCCATAACATAAGTGTAACATAAGCTTTATTAGTTGAATCTAATTATTACTGCAACAACATTGTGGTAGAACTAGGTTCTATGGTCACTGTTTTCTGGTACTAATTTCTAAGTGCTGCTCTGCAAACATAATGGGACCAGTGTACAGACTGCTTACTGTCCCATGCTGATTGTTTTGACTATTCTTCTTGGCAAGTTATCCATCACCCTTGAGCAGCCTGTGATGTGAGGCCTACTCTATAGTGTTGTTTGTGTGTGTGTGTGTGTGTGTGTGTGTGTGCACGCAAAAAGAGAGAGTTTTGTATTAATATAAAGAAGCTTTAGAATATTTCATATGGCAATGCAATCACTATATTCTGCTGGCTGATAAAATCACAGATCGCAGTGTCTGATTGAGAACCTTCACACCACTGTGTGTGTGTGTGTGTGTGTGTGTGTGTGTAGACATGCTCTTGTATTCATATCGTTGTGAGGCTCAATTTGAGTTCTAGACCATGAGCGTTAGACATATTTGGAAAGTGATGGCATATTATCCTGTTTTTCATTCTTTGAAGGGTTGTTTTAGGGTTAAGACTTGATTTTAGCGTTAAGGTTAGAATCAGGTTCAGGTGAGGCTAAAGGTTAGGCTTGTCATGGTTAAAGGATGTCTGGTGATTTTCTTTTTTCTTTCTTTTTCTTTTCTATTGTCAATAAATCCCAACAGTGAATTGATCCTAATAAGAATGTCTGTGTAGCCAAAGCCTGTTATGTCTTATTCCTCTGTGTCAAAGACCTCCACAGTAGTCCAAAAACTATTAAAAACACAGCAGTGAGCCACACTATTTTACTGAGTGACGTGTTCTTTCATTGTAATGAAACTGGGCACTGTAGTTAATGAATGAGTCAATCCAAGAAACCCAGTCCTGCTGTCATAAATGCTAACACTACACTAACACACCAAATGTGTCTTCATGAACAGCTAAAAATAGTCCACAACAAAAGCACAATTTACTCGCGATTGAGTAACATTTAGCAAAAACGTTTTAGTAAACAAAATATGGCCTTTAAATAAAAGTATATATTCGTGACCCGTTTATAAAGATTTACACCTTCAGTAGGAACCACACACAGGGCTGGGAAGTCAGAAAGTATTGAGATACAGACTACTAAACGTACTGTATAGTTGGTTTTAGTCTATTCATGGGATTTCTTGAGAATAAAAATATAGAATTTTTCAGTCTTATCCTTTAATCCTTTAAGGGACTGCAAACTTGTGTGTTCTTAGTGTGCAGGAAGGGACATTGACCAATTGGCGAGGGAAGTGACAAACGAGCGAGAGCTGCCAGCTCACAGAAGTCAAAGTCTCCCTTTTTTCACAAGATGCACATGTCAACACTGTCGATAACCCTGGAAAATCCAACCTCTTTTCTAATCTGAGCAACTGTCCGTGAACCATGTCTTCCAGAACTGAAAAGGTCTGATGATGCTGATTTGTGTGGAATAAAGGTCACCAGAGACACTGCCTGGACTGAGGTAAATGTCTGAGAAGGAGGTGAAAACATTTGCAGTGGAATAGTGCAGCACAGACGTGTACAAACAGTTTCCAGCCAAATGGAGCTATTGGGATTGGGATTTTGGCATCTTTATTAGGTGTTCATACATCTTGTATAAAAGTGCCTTTATTTCTAAGCAATAAAATAGTTGTAGTGTGGAAGAGTGCTAATTTTGTGGAAAGCCTTCTAACTGATGCAAGAAAGGAAAACATTTCTATAAATGTCTCCCACTGTTATAAAGCATTGTTTGAGTATTGTGGCTATTCAGTATACAGTCTAGCTGAACCTTCCATGACCCGTAGTGCTGAGTCTCCCACTTGTTATACACCTTGGTTATGATTTGTCTGACTCCCCGGCAGACGACTAAGTCATCCAGTGGAGTTTAGTTTTAAAAAGACTGTTTAGTCAGAGCAGCAGTGTGCGTAGGTGTGGGTATGTGAACACACAGCTGCATGCAGAAACTCAAGCTAGACTGTATATTTGTGTGTGTGTCTGTGGGAGTATGTGTGAGACATGCATATCTGATGGTTCTCAGCTGGATTAAGGAATGTCGCAGGATCCGAGGGAGATGTGAAAACACAGTATTGTTGAGTAGAAAAGGACCATTCAAATTCTGAAAAGTAATTTCAGCAGGACTTGATTTGTTTCATCTACATCCACACATCTAAACCAAAGATGTTTCTGCTCAGGATAGTTTTAATCTATCACCACTGGTAAATTGGCTGAACGATGTGAGCGTCCACCCTTTATTGGACAATTGAATCAGAATCCGAATGAGATTTATTGCCAAGTAGGTTTTCACTTACAAGGATCTTTTCTTGGAATATTTGTGCATTTTTTTAAACAGTAGACATAAAAAGTATAAAAAGTATAAAAAATAGAAATAGAAATACAAGAAAGATAAGCTATAAGATAAGTTATTCTGCAATTAATTCATCTTCAACTACACACGTCTCTCATTTTCATGTGTGTAAACCATAAATTGTATAAAAGAAGTGGACGTAGCCACCATGACGTCACCCATTTGTTTGTGAACGACTGTTTTGAACCCGCTAGTTTGGCGAATTCGCCGTTGCCATCTTGTTTTTTTGGAGCCACAAGTGACGTTATTTGGACGAGAGGGTAAAGCTTACGCTGCTTTATCGTCTATTTTCGTCTAAATGTGACTATAATTTACAAAATGAACATCATGCTGTACTGAAGAAGACTTGAAACTAGCGACTGAGACCATAAACTCATTAGAAGAATGTTTACTGAGGTAATAAATCAAGTCAGAAGTATGGTCAATTTCTCAATTACTTCTATACAATCGGACTGTTAGACAGAATGCATGTTTAAGGCACTTCACTTTTCAGACCCAGAGGTTGCCACTTGGTATAAACTTGAGGTTTAAGGGGGGATACTTGAGAGGGATTTTCTCAAGATGAACATGATGAAGCAATGATCTCTGCAGATTAGGACAAAATATGCTCTTTTTTGTTTGTAGTGAGTGAAAATGCATCTTTGAAGTTGCAGACAGCACACTGCTGCAGAACATGTGCTCACCAAGTGTCAGCACTTCAGAGGGCAATTTCTGCTGATTTTGTGGGTTTGTATGTTTTTTCTGATTGACTGTGAGACGGCTTATTTTAATGCATATACAAATGTGACTTCTCACTTAGATTAGTCAGTTAGAAAACTGTTTTTGAGCAATACGCTTGTATTATAAATTGCAATGGACAGTCGACATTGTCCCAGGCCATTTATGCCTTTTAACTTTGTGACCTCCGCTTTCCCCTCAAGTGGTTTCACCTCAATTGAGTTTTCAAGAGAATTTAAATTGTTACAATTACTGTTGTTGCCTTTGAGCATCTGCGCTAGACTGTAGGGCAGTCAACTTTTCCAGAGTTGTCTTATTTCTCAAAACCCTCAGCTCTGTGTTTGGATAGGAACAGGATCACAGCTGGAAAGTGACTCTGAGGCTTTTTATGACCCGAGCCTGAAGTAAGACAGGCATGCAGCTAAATTCAAAAGGCTTTCTTTGAGGACCAAATTAAGAAAGTGAGAAAGTCTTTGTTGGTTCTAGTCTGCTTGGACAAGTTATTTACAAGAGCTTTCATGTATCTGAGATATTAGAACAGTATGTATGTAAGTATGTAAAAGAAAACTTATCTGAGAAATTCTTTCCTTAAGATTGTTTTTTTTTTTTTTTTACCTTAGCCAAGCATGTGGTATAAACTTTTCTAATCAAAATATAAGTGAGCAGAGGGGGAAGAAAATCACCATTTTGGACTTCAGAGACATCAAGAAGACATCTTTGTCAGGTCTGTTGACAGTTTCTGTCCATGACTGCTGATGGACCAACCAAGTTGAGGAAAGGTCACCATGTCAAGAATGTGTAATTTCCTTACGTGTCTACTGAGCATTATGGTGGTCGAAACACTTTGCCAGAGCAGACAATCTCTGGGGAGCTGAGAGGAGGCCACATCATCTCCAATTGGAGCTTGGGTCTTTAAACCTGATTGGCTATACGGACCTGCATACTTGAGCCATACACCACAGAAGCTTCTCACTTTCTATTTCCACTGTTTATTTTTCTACCGTTGTACCAGGTCTCCTCAATGGAGACCTGACCTTTAGTCCTTAGCCTAGTTACGAGTTGCACACCACAAAGACCTGCAGGGAGTCTATGAAGTGTTTCACCACTGGCCTTAAATAGCGTTTCCTTTATTTAGTTCATATGCAAAGCTGCAAAGAAAAGTGTTTTTATGCCTCGTGGGCGAGGCAGGAAAACAAAATTCAGTCTATTTATTTTAGACACAACACTCACAGTCATGTGATTGTAATGTCTATGTTATCGGTTTTCAGTGTTTTCCACTGTTGAAGTTAGAAGATAGATATCTGTGACAGGGTTGAAAAACACTGAAAACAACTTTATGGTGAAAAAAAGACTTTACAGCCAAGCTAGCTGGTCTGTGAGGTTGTATCAGGCACATCAGTGCTTTGAGCTAAATGCTAACATCATGCTCACGTGACAATGTTAACATTCAGATTTTTAGTAGGTAATGTTGACCATGTTCACTGTCTTAGTACACTGGTTTAAAAACATTAAACACAAAGGAAAACTGAGCTCAATGGGAATGCCATTATTTTTTGCAGGTATTTGGTCATAAACTAAAGCATTGGACAAATTGAAATTATTTTGACCTGATGATGGTGCTATAGAATCAATGTTAAGGGATTACAAGAAGGTATTACTGTTCATCCCAAGGGCAAAATGAATGTTTGTACCAAATTTTGTGGCAATCATTCCAATGTCTGTTGAGTCAAATGTCACAAATGTCAACCACATGGTGAAGTTAGGGGAAAAGTCAGGGGATCACCAATGGCATTACAATTCATCCTCTGGGAACCACGAATATCTGTACAAAGATTTGTGGCAATCCATGTAGGCCTAAATGTTGAGATATTCTGTATTTTTTTGGGGCATTTTAAACCTTTATTAGGGACAGTACGGAGAGATGACAGGGAATAAGAAATTTAACAAAGATCCCAGCTGGACTCAAACTTCGGATTTCACACGGAAACACTGAATCTCTAAGCCACGTGGGCATCCTGTGATGTTGAGATAGTTTACTGGATAAGAGGAAACTTTAAAATGCTGGTGGTGCAAGAGGAAAAGTCAGGGGCTTACCAAAGTCGGCAGGATTCATCCTGTGGGAACCATGAATGTCTGTACAAATTTAATCCAATCCAATCCATCCAATCATTGTTAAGATTTTTCAGTCTGGGGGAAAGTGGTGGCCTGACCAACCAACAAAGCCTTTCCTAGAGCCACACCGCTGGCGTGGCTAAAAATATATCTGAAAGTTAAATACAGACATCTCAGTGTTCGAGCTGCATGCTTTGTGAATTAAAGCAACTAGCATGTGCTTGCAAATGTCTCATAAGTCATCTACTCACCCTGTCACTGTCTGGTCAATGCTTTCAAGTGAAATAGACAAGATATATGAATGTCTTTGGAAAATGATTATGTGACCGTTCCAATTCCTCAGATTTGTGAGCAAGCATTAACAAAAGAACACATATTCTGTTAATGCAGACAAATGGAATGTGATGAGCATGCGTGACATTGGAGAAGCACACTCATGCTTGGGGCAGGGATGTGGTTTCACAGCGTATACATATCTTCCTTCCAAATATGAAAAACATTACCACATTAATGACAGCCTGGGCTTGGGGATGGCGCTTCCTCAAACCCCAAAATCCTGTATTCCCCGGTAACCATGGTAGAAAATGTCCACGCATTCATTTTGGGTCAAGTCATTTCTTTCAGTGTCATTACCATTCCTGCAGTGATGATGCACCGAGGCTAGCATTCGACCCTAATGAGCTCTGGAACATGATTGTTTGAACAGCTTCTGGTGAAATTCAGGAGGTCCCAAGGCAGGCGTCCAAGTCAAAGGCAACAATGGTCCCTTTTCATCAAGGTAGCTGTATCCTGACCTGAACTTGTGCTGCAGTTTCTCTTGCCAAGGGATAGCAATAACTGAAGTAGTAATAGCTATGAAAATATGAACACTGTCGGTGCCACTGTGGTGAAAATGACTTCCAGCCTCTGTGAGACTTTAAATGTTGGCTTCAAGAGCAATAACATTGAAGCTTACTTCCATATGAGTTGCTCTTTGGTGTGCAGTGATGGACTGAGCAACATTTCCCCTCATCCTCAATTTCTGCTGTGAAATGTCACATCATAACTGGTGCTAAATTTTTTGTGTGCTGTATATGCCCTAAATAAATCATACATCACATGTATAGCCTCCCTAAAAGAAATTCATATGTAAAGAAGGCATGTCACATGACACCAAGAAATATACTCGAGACTGAAAGATTATTCTTGACCTTGGAAACAAACAAACAGTCTCACCACAAGATCCACTTCTGTTCTGGAGCTTAATTTCATCACACGATCTTACTCAGCAGGAGTTTCCCAGTTGTCATGGAATTGTAGATTCAATTTTCAATACAGTGTTCTTAATCCCTAAGGCCATAGTCAGTCTGGTGATGAATTGTTTGCAATACCTTTCTACCCCGGAGAAAAAAGACAAAAACCCATACATATAAATGTCATAATAAACAAAATCTAAAAAACACACAAAGTAATGATATTCAAATTACATTAAATTCTTTATATACAGTAGTGAACTTTAAGTGTTATCTTATGATAACTTGGAAGCTGGCTGAGGTTTAAACAGCGGAGTATGAAAGGACAAGATGGGGCAGTGACAAAACTGTCTGGTGTCCTAATTCAAATGAACAACTATGTTTTACAGTACATTGCAGGATTTTAGCTTTTATAGCACAAGCAGATTAATTCATTTTACATTTGACTTGAATTATTTTAAAGTTTTTGTTGAGTACAAAGTATAAATGTCTTTTCAGGCTGTTCTCATGAAACTTTCAGAAAGAAAGGAATTTATTTTTTGGAGAAGGCATTACTGGTTTGAAAAAAGAAATTAGTCCTCTCCCCTGAATAACTGTAAACTCTTATCTGTAGTTGTTCTGCCTTAATTAATTAAATGGGGATTGTTATTGCAGTGATAAATTGGAATGAATGATGTCTTTGTTTCTGAAGAAACGTGTTCAGCTTTAGATTTGTAGACTATCAATTGCAAAATGCTACAACAGTATTATTACAATCCCCAAGACACCTTTGATTTCCAATGAAATCATTCACATCATGTTATGTCATGCTAGCCTTACGCAATTATAAGGGAAGTTCTGAATACACGCCTTTCCTACTAAATATTACCAAAGTATTTTCTTTGGAGTTTGGAGTCGTTCTGGAATTTCGGGATCATGAGACTGACCTAGAAATCCTTAAGCTGAAGATCTGCCTTTCTTTAATTGTTAGACTTTGACCTACAAGTCCATGCAGGAGGTTGGCCATGGTCTGCTTTTGCTATAGAGTGGTGTCAAGTGTCTTTCCATAGGGGCTCCTTTGCCTGCTGCTTTCCCTGTGATTTTCACTTGGACCGCACTGTTGTTTAAATTCCTAGTTGACCTTCTGTATTTATTGAAGTTTTTTCAGGAATGTGATTAGTTTAGGATACAACTAACCAATGAATGTTTGAATTAAGCAAGCTTAGATGAAAATTGAGGGAAAGAAAAGTGAAAAAGCTGTGAAAATTCTTATTTCAAACCAACAACAAGTTGGGATGCCATAATTTAATCAAGACTTTTACTACTTTAACAGTAAAATATCAATTCCAAAATGCAAAATCCAAATTTACCATTAACTGCCAATTCTGGAGTTCATTTCATCTCTGAAGATATGTAACCCTGAGGCAATCGCACAATGAACCTTGTGATTCTAGTACAGTGTTGATGTAGAAGTGAGCCACACAGTATAATCTAAATATATCATGTGATAAACAGACTCACATCACAAGATATAGCAAACCCCTAAAGGAATTTCATTGAGATCATCAATAATGAATAAAACGGCTCTAACCCCTTTTTTGTTACCCTTTAAGAACACAAAGTTCTTATCTCTGACATGTATTTGAATTATAGCACTCTTTAAGGCCTTTATGCCCTCCATCAGTTCTGAAGTAAACATGCCAGACGACTTTATGTTCAAGTCATCCAAAACCTTTTTGTGACATTTATGAGACCTCCCTGACCCAGTGCAGGAATTGTACTGTGAGGTCAAGTGCAGGACTCCTCACAAACACTACGTCATGTGAACAGAATTTCCAGCTCCCACCACTGCTCTTTGAGGAAGTCTAAATCCTATGGGGATATGTGAGGACAAAATTCCTCCTTTTAAAGTCTGTTTTTAATCTTGATGGCAAAAGTAGATAATAAATACCCGTTCTTCCACAACTACTGTAAAGGTATCCTTCAGCAAGGCATTTAATCAAGCTCGCACCTTCAGTTAATATTCATATACAACTATCCTACATTATCAGTGATTTACTTTTATTCCTACTGCTTGTGCCAATGACTGAAATGTATTTACATTAAAGCAGTAATGGGGTGCAGAAGTTGGGGTAGTGAATGAACGTACAAACATTTGCCTTCCATAGTCACGGCCTATGTCCTCATTCTGTCTCTGTTATTAAGCATTGACACATTTTGGCAAGGCTACTGGTGTGACAAAAGACTGAAATATTTCAACAATTATTATTGCCATGAAATATTGTATGGACATTCATGGTTCTTGACTTTGGTGATTGCCTGACTTTTCCTCAACCGTACGGGCAACAGTTAATTTTTTAGTTCAAATCTGTAGTTAAAACAACTATTCGGTAAATTGACATTAAATTTGGTACAGATATTTTTTAGTGCCCAGAGGATGACTCTCACTTTGGTGATCCCCTGACTTTTACTCTCTCCACCAAGAGGCTGACATATGTAGTCCTCGATAACTATTGGATGAATCGCAATGAAATTTGGTACACACATGTCACTTCAGGTTAAATTGTAATAACTTTGAAGATTCCCTGACTATTCATCTAGTGCCATCGAATCAAAAATGTAATTCCAATACGCAAGGTGCTATCAGACCGCAGATGCTCGGTTCCCACACAGGGACATTGTAGTAATAAGAAACTGGCTCACACATTGACACACTGGCAGTAAAAATGGTGTAGCTATGTACTATGCAATACATGTGACAAGGTATGTGTGCTCTCCCATATTTATTTATAATGTGAATGTGCAATGGAGATAGGATTGTATCGTGAGGATGTGACTTGCAGGAGATGACTGGTTGTGTCGCCAGTTACAGGGTGTGACTGTGTGGAACTGTGTATGAATGTTAAGTCTCCTGCTGCTGGACGTGATTAAACACGCTTAGTTAACCTCCCTTGATAAACACAGGTTGAAAATCATGTGTTTTGTGTGGGTCACTGATGTTAACAGTCACTGTCATATTCCCTCAGAGAATTAGGTACCAACTCGCACAACTCACGCATTAGATAAGCTTTCATTTTAATCTTTGCAGCTGCCTGCACCAGCTCTGTGCAAACTCGCTTCTCAGCTCCATCTCACAGGTGTAACTGAGACCTGAAGTGTTTATTTACACTTCAAGTCTATTTTTTCAACAATACGTGCACAAAAGCGAGGTTGATGCCGAAAGAAAAGCACTGAGTAAATATATATTCATTTCAATTTGTAACCTAGGATATTCGTTAGATCAAACTTCATAGGTTTACTACAGTTCACTATATATTAGGGTTTTAACATTATTATATCATTTTAATTATGAAACTTTTTCTCATTGAAGTGTCAATCATATGAATGTACAGAAACGGTGCAACGCTGACGTGACGCTTGCGTTCCAGACACAGTGTTATTCTTAAATAGAACAAAAGATGTTAATCTTGATCCTCAATTACTTGTCAACTGTTTACAGTCAATAAATAACAACTGATACCTTGTGTTAAGCACCCTTTAATATTGATGTATGTTTAAAGTAATTGTAACTTTTGGATTTTGGATTTTTGCAGGTTATTAGTGGGTGCCCCTTATGAAATGAATGGCCCCTACCAGACAGGGGATGTTTATAAGTGTTCACTGAGCAGACGAACCAATGGCAATGGTTGCTCCAAACTCAACTTAGGTATTGTATCACAAAACACCACTCAATGTTTTACCAGTGAATCGCAACATACACTACATAAAGTAACAGCAACAATCATGAAAGTACAAAATCTGAATAAATGTGCATGCATGTATTGTATAGGTGTTAATATGTCGGCGTGCTTTTCTGCATCTGTCTCAGTAAACATCATGGTGACATGTGTGAGACAGAAGTGTGGGTACCATACCAATCATTCCACATTTTACTATATTTTTCAGTGGTTTATGTACATTTCCACATGTGGGTTGTACCGCACATCTCACCACATGCTTCTTCATACGGGTTGCACATGTGTTGTGCTGGTAAGGTAGGCACATGAAGTTTTGTCAAGTGACTGTTTAGATCCGAGGATGTGGACGCTGCTTTGGCTGCCCAGACAGCAATAACAAACCAGTCTGGTGGAAGTCCCAGATGGTGGAACTTCTGTTTGGTCTCTGAAGGATAGTGCATGTATTTATGTATATATGAGTCTGTGCATCCAAGATCCTCTCAGTGAGATTCATTTTCCCTCAAGGAAGGATATCTCTGACCAATGTATCAGAGCGAAAGGACAAGATGAGGCTGGGAATGACGCTCACATCTAACCCTAAAGACAACAGCTTTGTGGTGAGAACAAGTTTAAAACTCATTGGATTTATCTTCTTGGGATATAACAAACTATAATGGTCTGCTGCTGCAGAACTTTTTGAGTAAGTAAGAACACATTTAATAAAATAGCAATGGTCAAAATGGAAAAAAGGACAATCCCACAAGATTGTGTTTTGATTACACGGTTGTCATGCTGCAGCTCTCCCTAGAGAAGTTCTCTGAGAGCATGAACTTAACTTTCTGTAATATGCTGAGGTCGATAATGTTTCTTATATAAATGCTTTCTTTTATGTTTCAGGCCTGTGGGCCGTTATGGTCCTATGAGTGTGGCAGCTCTTACTACAGCACTGGCATATGCTCCAGAGTCAATGCGAGCTTCAAGTTCTCCAGAACGATTGCGCCTGCCTTTCAGAGTAAGTCTTAAAGTATCTTTTCTGTTTGACAAACATTCATGGACGGTTTCTAGTCACAGCAGGTGAGTATTTCCTCACTGAAGAACATCTGTTTTCTCCATGTGTGCTCTCGTGATTAAGTCTTATCTTTAAATGTTTTTCAGGATGTGAGACCTATATGGACATAGTGATCGTTCTGGATGGCTCAAACTCTATCTACCCCTGGTATGAAGTGCAGGCTTTTCTCATCAACATTCTTCAGAAGTTTTATATTGGACCAGGTCAAATACAGGTGTGTAAGAAAGGAGATAAGATATATTGGCAATGTTCCTTGTTGGATACATTTAATCCAATTTATATTATTATATATTATTTATATTATTATATTATATTTATATAAAAGTATTTTCTGTACTTCAGTAAATTCTGTTCATTGTGTTTCTTCGGACAGGTTGGAGTCGTTCAGTATGGTGAGAAGGTGGTCCATGAATTCAAACTCAGTGACTACAAATCTGTTGAGGAAGTGGTGAAAAGAGCGCGCAGTATCAACCAGCGGGGTGGAGAGGAGACCAACACAGCTCTTGGCATCAACATAGCACGGTACGGTATCTCTACTTGTACAAATGAGCAGCAGCACTTCACTACTACTCCCTTCTGTAATTGATTTCATTGAACATATCAAACAGCTCACAAGCTTTCAAACAAGGAGGTCGGCGTGGTGCCAAGAAGGTGATGATAGTGATAACTGATGGAGAGTCACATGACAGTGCGGATCTCCAGCAAGCAATTGAGGACAGTGAGAAGGATGGCATCACCCGTTACGCCATTGCTGTGAGTCTGCTAGACTTATTATTCACCTGGGTTGGGTGGTTTACACTTTATGAGTTTTGACTTTTTTTTCTGATTGCTAATACATTTCCAGTGCAGCATTAAAACACCATAAACACTAATGAAGTGACCTCATGGAGTTCAGTTAAAGCAGGTCTTTTAAGAGCTAAAAATAGAGCCAACAACACAGCCCCTGGAGAGCAAACATAAGCTCAGTGGAAGTGTAGTTAAAGGTGTAAATGATCTCCAAACCACATGGTTCTTTGGTTTGTGCCACGACTGGTACAGCTAATGGCACCCTTGATTCCATCCAGTGGCTTAGCTGGGCACGGGCATCTGAACAAAAACTCTGAAGTCATGTGGTTGACAACACTGGCATTGGTGTAGAAAACCTAAATCCTCTGAAGCCCTTCTCAAAGAGTTTTATAGGGCTATTAAAGTGTGACAGATTAATTCAGTTGGTTGACACTCAAGTACTTCATGCATGCTCTGACAGATAATTAATCTTATCTTCACAGGTCCTTGGCTACTACAACCGTAGAGGGATCAACCCTGAGGCCTTCCTCAATGAAATCAAGTACATTGCCAGTGACCCAGATGACAAACACTTCTTTAATGTGACAGATGAGTCGGCGCTGAAGGATATTGTGGATGCACTTGGAGAACGCATCTTCAGTTTGGAAGGTTTTTACAAGGAATTCATTTGAAATTATAATACATTAATTTGGCAGACGCTTTTGTCCAATGCAATAAGTGCATGCAAAAATTGGAATTGCATCCCTCTTCAAAAACTAAAATAACAAAAAGTATATTCAGTGCTTCAGTACAAGTTCTAGGTTATTAGGTTTTTTATCATGCGAAAATGCCAAACATTGGCTGGTTCCAGCTTCTGAAATGTGAGGATTTGCTGCTTTTCTCTGTTTTGATGATTGTGAATTTAATAATTTGGGTTTTGGACTGTCCGTTGGATAAAATAAGCAATTTTAAGATGTCACCTCGGGCTATGGGGATTTGTGATGTTGATATAACAAAATAATAATAATTGTATATACTATTATAGATAAGATACTTTATATTCTAAACAATTAATGAGATTAAGAGATTGATTAATCATACGAGTAATCATTCATTGCAGTGGTAAGGCTCTAACGAAGCTTGTTAAAATTAGTGCCACAAAATATCTTTTAAATCTCTTATGTGAAGTGTCCACATTCAGAATTCAATTCTATGACTCTTCTTAGGTTTTGATTGTAGTTGGCAGTTTAAATTTCTTTGTTGCTTCAGGGGTTCAAAACTGTAAAAGACTGATTTGTTTACACAGGAACCAGTAAGAATGGGACAGCGTTCGGCCTCCAGATGTCTCAGGCTGGATTTTCCGCTCACAACGTCGAGGTGAGTCTGACTTCTGCTACTGCGTCACCTCATCATCTGTCAACATGTAGAATAACACACATTGTCTCAATTTCTGGCGCATCATAACTCCTCCCCAAAACCTGCTATTTATCACTTTCCAGTCCCCCCTGAGGTGCCTGCTGTGTGGCCCCAGAGGTTTAGGTCATCCTGATTTAGGAGCCCCTGACAGAAGAGACAGGCTTTTTTCCACTCCAACCATGTGGTGATGGGTAATAAGACACTACTTGTTCCCCAGGGAAACATAGTATCTGGAAGCTGGGACAAGATTGAGACAGTTTTGCTTCAGAATGTGTTTTTCCTTTTACTTTACCAAGAGATTTTTGATTGTATCTGAGAGCAGATAGTTGCAGGTGCGCTGGCTCAGAGGGTGATACTGCTGGAAGAGGGAGATAAGGCTCATCTCCTCTACTGTACCTGCTGTTCATACAGTTAATTGATTTTCATTGCTCTCTTTCTGACTCTGTCCAGACATTTGCTGATGCAACTGCTTTGATTTTCCAGTTCCCCTTCACAGTGTGATTTGTCAAGGGACAAATAAATATATCCCATTTATGATGAAAAAAATAAATATATAGCAGAATTTGCAGCTGGGTGGCAGGAATGGCTGGAAATTCTGTCCACAAAGCCAGATTCCAGAGATGCTCGACGACACCAACCTGAGTGTTGAGAGTAGGATAACTTATTGGAAAGAATGTCGGGGCTTTAAAGGAGAAAAACAGTCCTGAAAGCCCAGATGGTTTTGCTGGATGTGATGGGCAAACTCGGAAGGCTGCTTACGTCATATACTATCCAGACGTTTCATGCATCTGCATTTACAGTATAGCATTTTCTCCGTCTGCTGTTTGTTTTGTTAACTGTAACTAAACAATGCAAAAAAAAAATGTTCTCAAGGCTCTATGTTTGTAAAATTGTGCAGCTTCTATAATTTGTGTTTACCATAAAGTGTATATATCCTCAATACATTTATGTATGTTTATGTAGAACCACAACTCTGGGGTCCTCCAGTACAAGAAAGAGTTGACATCCTAACCAAAGCAAGGCACACACATCTGTACATGCAACTGCAGTCGAAATAGGTCACTGGTTTATAAGGTTGAACTGTTTTGGGGTTTCATTCATTTGCCATGGAGACCATTTTGACCAAACCACATTGGCATAACGCTGCTGTCAGAGAGTGACGTAGTGCAAGCGTGGTGAGCACACAATTCCATCTTTCAGGAAGAAATCGCAAGCCTTCCAGCATATGCTCAAACACTGGAAAATGTGTTGTCGGCATATTGTGTACGGCAAGAAAAAAGAACTGAGCTCATTAAGCAGAGGAACCCTATAATTACAGTGTCAGTGATACAAAGTATGGCGAACCATGGAAGATAGAAAATGCCCCCTCTCTCCCTCCCCGTATCTGCAGCTAATTGTACTTTATGGTTTGTTTCCTTTGTTGAATGATGAGTTAAAACACACACTGATCAAGATTCAGTAGTGATTTGATAATGGACTTAAAAGCAGATTTTATTGTTTTCGTTGCACACTGTGGTTTGTGATTGTGTGAAAACGTTCTACTGTAGCTTTTGTGTCTGTGTATTAAGTAGCTGTTAATTGGTCATTAAATTCAGTTCCTCTAGTTGTTTTTAAACTTTCTGGAGAAATTAAGTCTTAAATACCTCATGGATGTTTGTCTAAAGTTTTTCTCACTGACTGCTTTCTTTTGTTCATAGATATGCCCCTGTATCTCCTGTTAGTAGATAACTAACAGGAGATACAGGGGGGTAAACGAGATCTAGAATAAACCAAAGATGTGTACTTGTTATTGTTGTTCTTTATAATTCATCAAAGAAAAAGGTCCATTTGTGCACAGATTAGAGCTGGGACACTGCCTTTTCATATTGAAATGCACCGGTAGGCAGTTATAGAAGTAGAAGTCCGATTTATCCAGTGTGAGATCCAGGAGAAATAGAAAATGAGTAGCATTTGTGATCTTTTAGTGACATAAAGAATAGGAAGCATGTTGATGTTGCATGTTGACCTAAAAATGGACCACTGATTCCTATATACCTCAACATGTTCTTGTTGTAGCAACATCTGCATGAAAGTGATCTGATGTACTGTGGAAGAAAGAAAGAGGGATACATTTAATTAGATTTTCTTCATGTCCTTTTAAAGTAATCAAAAGTTGTAGTGAGGACCTCCCTTCCATTTTGTGTTTA
Source organism: Lateolabrax maculatus (assembly GCA_031216445.1). Lineage (NCBI taxonomy): Eukaryota > Metazoa > Chordata > Actinopteri > Acropomatiformes > Lateolabracidae > Lateolabrax > Lateolabrax maculatus. The sequence continues at coordinate 26,220,636 of CM062198.1, forward strand.
TCACTGTAACCAAGATTATGTTTCACCACAAGTCGAGTTACACCATCATTAATCTGAATGAAACTAAGGTGAGCCAAACACACAGACGGTGCTCCAAAATGGTGGTCACATTTTGTTATGTTCCACGAGTATATCGTCATCGTATATAGTAATTACATGTTGCGTGCATGTGCAGCACAGGCAGTACAACCAGATCATTCTCTGCTGTTTAAAGTATAAAAATTAACTACACTGCACCACCCCTACAGGATGGGATTCTGGTGGGTGCAGTCGGGGCTTACGATTGGAACGGAGCAGTGCTGAAGGAAACACGACAGGGGAAGGTTGTCCCTCCCAAGTCTTCCTACACACATGAGTTCCCTGAAGAGCTCAAAAACCACGGTGCCTACTTGGGTGAGTAACTATAAAATACAAACAGAAATTCTTTTAATGCAGTGGAAAAATCAGGACTGGATTGTGATGGATACATTCATAATGGAAGGAGAAATGTTGTTATTTTAACAATGAAGGCTATGCTTGAACACCGTTGGTAGCATTTGCTGCCATGGCCCCCAGCCTTTAATCTTTTTTTATATCCTCTTGTCCTGGTAGAAGACCTGTGGTTTAACACCAACTACCCTAGCTGCAACCCATGTCTATAAAGTGTACCCATTGCTCCAGTGCTTCCCATCATATCCCACCCCATCTCACTCCACCACCACAGACCTCTGCTTTTACCATCAGTGGTTTGTCTCTGAGCTTATCCACCAGGCTGCCAATGGAAGCCATTCTAGACTCAATAGTAATATGAGGTGGAAGCATAATTTTGGACAGGCAGGGAGAAAATTAAAGCTGGGAAAAAAAGGGGTATGAGGATGAGAGATGAAGGTGGAAAAGTTTACGGGGAGTAAGTGGAATTTTTAGTGGGAAAAGACGAAATAGAAGAAGAAATCTGAGAAACCTGAGAAACCAGAACTTCTTTGTAACTAAATGCAGCTCACTGTGTTTCAACTCCTCAAATTGCAACGTTTTACAATTTTTCTTTGAGTCATGCAGATCACTGCTATGAAATTCAACCTAAAGGTCAGGCCAATCACTCTTAGCACACTCAAACAGTGGAACACTGCATACTGCCTTGGTTTTTATTACAATTTGACAATAAAACAATGAATTTAGTCAATAGAACACAAAGTAATAATTACAAACATCACAAGTAATATCATCCTTGGGTTACTTTTGTGAAGGTAGGTAAGTCCAATCTCTAAATCTACTTACTGCAGACGGTTGTTGTCAGTGGGTAAAGGCAGAATTAATGTGTGTGTGTGATTTACATAACCAGGTTATACGGTGACGTCTGTGGTGTCAGCCAAAAACGGTCGTCTACTCGTAGCGGGAGCTCCACGATTCAACCACACCGGCAAAGTCATCATCTTCACTCTGAAGAACTCAGGCAACCTCACCATCCTGCACTCTCTCAAAGGCCAGCAGGTAATGTAGCATCCAGTCCTACTATCTGCTTGATAAAAAGTTTTAACAGCTGTAGGCTATTTGCACACTGATGTAGTCCTCATGTCTGCTTTGGATGAGTGCAGCAGTGCAACAAAGAATACCATAAAACATTGTTATAAAAACACTGCTTGCACTCCCACTGATGAAATGCAGATACATTTGCTATAATAGGCTTTAAAACTCCTTTGTGTTGATCTTATTATTCTCATGTCATTGAGTTTTTTAGAAAAATTAGACAATGCCGTGTTGCTCTCAGCCCATTAGCAACAAACATTTCTGTCTGCCACAGTTTGACACAGGAATTTGTGTCATTGATCGAAAGCAAGCTGTCTTGTCAATGCAGGGGGAAAGCAAACCTGGACAGTCTAACATGGAGGAGGCTGCTGTAGCTTATTAGCTGTGTTGCACCATACACTTTTATTCACTGCTTTACAAAAGAGGCATGGGTTGTAGTTATGAGACCGGGAGTCATATGTCATACCATAGTCAATGGTATGACTATGTCCTTTGAATAAACTGTATAATCTTAGTGCCCAGGGTCATTCCCCTTTATTGAATGAAATGATTTACAAACCCGAGAACAAAATGCAAAACTAGAAAGAAGCACTAGCACTGGCCTGTTACCAGCTGGCAAGCATGTTCACGATTAGCTCACCAGCTACAGTAGTTTATCTTTATGGTGAAAGATTGCTTTAGTTACATTATAGACGGTTACAGTAAGATTTTAAGTAAAGAAAGAAAAACATCCTCAAGGGGCATCTCTTCATGATTTTACATAATCGGTATAAAAACCTAAAGGATCTAAAAGGATCACAACTGGCAGTGTAGGACTATTCTGCAGCTAGAATTGTGGATAGATCTCCTGTTTCTCTTTGTTTTTGACATTTTGGTACCAAGTATATCCTGTATACTCATATATTCATATATTCGTATATTCATGAACATATAAAATAAAACAAAATGGCTGGAAAAATTATCATGACATGCAGTATTTTTCTGTGGAAAAGGCCCATAGCCAAAAGGATTTTCATTTTGAAATTTAAACTCAATAAAATGACTGTGCTCCACTACAACAGTCCAAATGACATAAACATAACATACTGCACTGATGGTGCATGTTATATAATTAAAATTTTTCACATTAAGTCTAAAAAACGCTAATCATTTCAAGGAGATGTGGCCCTGTGTGTTAATGACCACTACACTCATAACTGGCAGCTCTTCACAGGCCACAAGCATGAAGTGATCCTGCAGCAGCTTACATTGTACCTTGTCAGCAACTGTTCATCCAGAACAGCAGATGTTTTTTTATCGAAAACTTTCTTGATCTCGCAATTCTTGAGAAAAAAAGGTTTTTATAGGCAGATGTTTCTAATCTAAAAACCAATAGATGATGTTCCATCCACTCCAGTGACTGATCGAGTGTCTCATAAAGCTCTCACAGTCTGTACACTTACAAAAGCACCAGGACTCTGACCACTTGCTTTGACACAACAGAGGCCCCCATTTGAGTTCATAAGCAACTCCAGATAATCTGTTAATCAGCAAACCCAAGTAACATGCGGTTCAACAAACAATGGAGAAGAAGCCAAGTATTTCAGGGTGTATAATCATCTAAATTATTGTTTTTAAAGGATTCAAACTGATAAATAATAAAGATCTTAGAATTACATGCACATGCGTCTCTTTCAGATTGGCTCCTACTACGGCAGTGAGATTGCACCTCTGGATATTGATGGAGACGGTATAACTGAAAACCTTTTGGTGGCAGCACCCATGTTCTTCAGTGGAGGCTTGGAGAAGGGAAAGGTCTATATCTACAGAGTGACAGAGCTGGTGGGTATAAACTCTAAAAATCTTAAACAAATAAAGAGAGGCATAACCCATACAGGGTTTTTCTTGGTTCCAAGCAACCCACTACCCATAAGTGGGTCAGCACCTGTTTAAATTGAAGACATTCCCAGTAATTTCTAACACACCTCACTAGTGTCTGGTAACACACACCAAACCAGACTCTCTTGCATTCCAGCTTCACAGTTAACACCCTGACGTGCTACAGGCAGACGTTTGACACATGACCTAGTCCAGATTAAACGTGGAGATCAAATGAGAGATCTTTGCCATGCCAGTTTGCAGACTTTATTTGATGTGTAGAATGAACTCAACAGGAAAGTATTCTGCCACTTCTAAACCCATTTCCAGCAAGCCATTTGGAGGCGAAAACTTTCTTTAATAGAAGGAAATTTCCCGGTGTTCCAGGTCTGTCTTGCTCATTGGAATAATAAATGTCTTCAGCTGTTTTGAATCCATTGAACAGGCATAGAAGAGGTATTTAGATATATGGTGTGGCCCAAACCACATCACAGCTGGCAGACCAAGCTTAAGAGAGAAAATCAAAACACAAACAGAAAGAAATCACTCTTTAAAAATGTCTGTCGTCATCATCAGGACAGCACTGTCACATTAATAATAATCATGTGGTTGATTCAGGTGTTGTAGATGCTGCACAGAGATATTGTTCTGGAAAACGCTGGACGCCCCGTTTCAAAAATGTGTCACTGTGGTCACAGTGAATATTACACATCCACAATGTGATTCTGCCGACTTGACTTATATTTGTACTATCAATAATTTGAACTTGGCCATGCTAGCAGCGTGGCTTTACTGATGGCAATGCTGGTCAGTCAGTTCAGACTGTAATATCTTCTCATTCATTTTAACACTATTTGAGAAGTATATCTTGCCTTATCAGAAATGTATGGGTGGAATAGCTGGGATGCAGTCAGAAAAAATTATGAAAACCAGTATAAGTACAGATAATCAATGACTAGCTGATACTCAAAAAAACAAAACAAAAAGGGATAATAAATACAAGTCCAAAGCTAAATGAAGTTGCCATAAGTCTGACAGCAAAGTGCACTCATAACTTACTCCTGAGCCACTGCAGACTGGTTGTGACCCTTCATGGCCTCCTCACAAACCATATGTTTCAAATTTAAACAGCACTGAATATATTTTTCCCCATTTCTATCAATCTCCCACTTTGTCACACATGCACACATCAGGTAGCCGAGAAGTAAAGCTACCTTCCTAAATCAACTCCCTTCCCATTTATTCAACTGAAAAAACAAGTGATCTCATGTTTCGTCTGCCAACCCTAAATTATATTAGGAACTGGGATGCCAAGTGGAGCAATGATATGCATGACTACTGATGGACTGAAGTATTTGGCTCCATTTTGTCAGAATGCTTCCTTTGAAAAATTTTCCAGTCGGGTAGCTGCTTTCAAAGACATGGATATTTTCCATCTGACTTTACACTCGCTAAGAATAGAACTTCAAATAAATATACTAAAGCTATATGGCCTTCTTTATTTCTTTTTACGATCCAGAGGTAAAATTCCTCACTTTTTGGTGCCAGATGTTTAAGATATTTGAGTTCAAAAAGGCAGAATTAAAGGATTATATGGAAAACACAGAAGCTGATCCAAACTTTATCTTTTGTTTGATTTGAGGAAAAATAAAAAAAGATCTTGTTTGGTACTTTTTCCTTAACAAAAAAATTACAACATGATGTCAAAAGATGGTTTGGAGATAATTGAAACAACAAACCCAGCTGGCTGGAGCGGAACGATCTCTTCCTTGGTCTTGTTATTAGATGTGTAAATAAATGGATGACAGATCATTTAAAGAACAAATCAGCCCTTTGACTGGAAACCTGAACTCTGCCAATAGACATGGATCTCCCCATAGATATGATATACAGTAGGACTTTCTATAATTAACATATATGTGCTCTTTTGAAAAATGTCCCTTTGGCATATGCATCTGTTTACAATAAAGCTTTTGTTCTGCACATCTTGCATTTGTGTATGTATTAATACTATACGAACAACATGTGCCTACAGTGAAGGCCAAATGTGACACGCACATGAAGCGTGTCACATTTTGTTTGAAGTATCAGGATGTTTGCATACTGAGTGTGATTTCCAAGGCATTCTATTTCACTGTAACATTAACCCCTTGATGGATGGTTCAGTATTTTCGGCATAAGATGCTGTGAGTAATTTGCTGGTATTAATTTGGTGCATTGACAATCTGGCAGAGGTAAATGTAATCTCTAGAACATGAGGTCAAACTTTGTTGAGTTTTGTCCGAAATACCAATTTCCTGAAACACTGGTCAATACATAAAATATAATTTATATTAATATTATACAGTATATAAACATTATGCATAATGCTGTAGAGAAAGCGGACGCAAATACTTTGCTGGGAACAGCTATACAGAAAAGACTAATGAAACAAAAGAAATACGCCAAATCTGAACCTAACTCTCATGATGCAGCATTTAGTCCAGTTACTTATGCATGGAAATACTGATATCTGGAAGCAGAATAAAGCTTTGGAAATACATGAAAGGGTTTTTTTTATTGTTTTTTGTGGTTCAGAAATGTCTTTGTTCACTGACACTGTTTGTTGTAAGTGGGAACCAAAGGGAAAACAAACACAGTCTGAGAGCAGCAAGACTAGAATGCTTTGTGTAACATATGTACCTTGTGTTAAATATATTTATGATCATGCTTTATGATGTGCCTAAAAAGATAAATTATGAATTCATGAATAAGACAACATAAGCTTTAGCGTTTTCATGTTTCCCTTCAACACTCAGAATCGTTTCATCCTCGAGGGGACGTTGGAAATCCATAACGGTGGTCAGAACGCTCGCTTTGGCTCATCGCTCGCTCCTGTCCCTGATCTGAACGGCGATGGCTTCAATGACTTGGTGGTGGGAGCCCCGCTGGAAGATGACCACAAAGGAGCCATTTATGTTTTCTTTAGCCAGCACAACAGAATATTACGCAAATACAAACAGGTAGGAGTTGTGCAAAGAGTATGCTTCAAAGACAATACCAATGTATTTGTATGTTTTTTCCCCACTGTCTATAATCTCATATAAATATTACTGCTGATCATTTTCCAAAGCATACAATATGTTTTTTATTTGATTTACTACCTTCCAGGTAGCCATTGATTTATGTTAATTTCAGTATGGTAAAGAAATCAACTGGCAGACACTTGAAACTTGCTACAAGTAGGTGTCACTCTATACTCCTAGCAGTCAGGTACTCAGATGTGAGGGCAAACGAAACCAGACGAGGAGCGTGAGAGCAGGCAAGAACAGGGAACAGGCAGGTGACCAGTACAAAGTCCTGGAACACTAAGGCTAAGGAGGCCACAAGATGATCTAACAAAAGACTGGGGGGAAAAGGGGCTGGCTGGATGAGGGAGTGAGTGGCAGGTGACTGGAGATGGCGGGAACACAATAATGTCACAATAATAGGCTTTGCAATGACAGGAGAGGTTAATGACTGTCAGACACTTGCAGAATAAGTTAATATGAGCACCCTATGTGACAGTACTGATTTAAACAGAAGTAAGTAGCTGCCATTGGAAATGTAAACCAATGGTATGCTTCAGAGAATGATTGGTAGTAATGTAAATATGATATTTGCAGTATATGGGCTAAATTTGTCTTGTCAAAATTCAGTTGAAGTAATGTACTTTTAAATGTACAGCATCTCTTTACTATTATGGTTTAAATTTGAATACTATATTTTTCCTAAATGTTACATGCACAGTTTAATTGCACATACGACTGCTGTAATACTGACTTTAATCGTTACATTGTAAACTGTGGTTGTTGTCATTATGATCCCTGTTTGCTGTTTCTCAGAGGATAGCAGCTGCAGATTTGGCTCCTGGCCTGCAGTACTTTGGCCGAAGTATCCATGGCACAATGGACATGAACAATGATGGTTTAGTGGACCTGGCAGTAGGTTCCCTTGGTGCTGCTGTTCTCCTTTGGTTAGTATTTATTTATAAGTTTTATAGCTGTTGAATTTGTTTCTGCAAAAGCACGAGGTGGGCTCGACTCTATAAATACATTTAATCCGTTACTTAAAATACATCCCTCTTATACTGTTTTGATTTGCTCACTGTTACAGTTTAAAGCAAAAATTGTTGGCACCACCCTCTAATAGAGAGTTTGGGGTCTCAAATGTCATGGGTTGGCTTCATCTGTAACACCTTTATGCCCTCACAGGTCACAGAGTGTTGTCCGGATATATACCACTGTCAGGTTTGAGCCCAGTAAGATCAACATCTTTGTGAAGGACTGTCAGAGAGGTGGGAAAGACGTGACCTGTATGTCAGCCATTGTATGTTTCAACATTACTGGCAGGACGGTCATTCTTCCCACACAGGAAATTGGTAAGCCAGCAAAAATAATCTACTGCTGTGGAAGCATCACAGTAAAGTTTCCTAGTTCCCTCCCTTGTCTTTGCCTGATGTTTGACATCTCACCAAGGTTAATAAAATAATTTGACTTATTACAGCCTATCAAATCTATCGATAACACTCTCTAAGTCTTAAGAAAAGAAAAAATATGTTTTTTTCTTAAATGTGGAACTCTTAATCATACTTAGTTTCTGAGAAAAAAAGATGCTCACACTGCCAGCTGTGTTGTCAAAGCTTCAACAGACCATTTTTACTGATACGCTTCAACAGAGAAATCCATAGTTGCGATATAGTTCAGCTGTTGTTTGGACTGCGGTACATGACGGGATGAAACATTGATGGTTTCAAGTGAGAAAAGGCCTTCGGCTGTCTGAATGTATATCCTTCATGTCCTGGCTCCGATAGACTCTTCAGCGTGCGGCTTACCGTAAAAAACTGTGACGGCTCCTTCTATTCAAAGTGGCGCCAAAGCAAAATGTTTCTTTACAAGCAGTAAGAGATTCTGTTCTCACTGCTCTTTCTCTGCCAAAGCTAATGCTTCTGCTTCCAAAACTGGTATATCTGAACCACACTGGTGCCATCAGATGTTCCTTTTATTGTGTGAACGCTGGTTGGAATGCATCTACAAGTTTTTCTCTGGTTTTTTTGGCTTCAAAAAGAGAGTTTTTTTCTAACTGTTGGTGGTGGGGATAGTTCATAGACTCAATCCCCAATCCTGCAGATGGGTGTTGCCTTCAATAGTAGCCCACCTGCATATAACCGGAGGGTTTCTCTGCTCACAATTTGTTTTAAAAGATGTGATGGCGGGGTCCAGTTTCACTGAGTATCGGGGGGAGGAAGCAGAGGTGCAGGGAGCGTGTTCTGAGTTAACCTCTTGACCCTCCGACATCTTTATCAAATTTATCAGACGTTCCCAAACAGAGTAGAGGAAGAACAGAGGGTGTTATCTTGTCTTCCATGGCTCCATACAGTGGAACACGTTTATTTAATTTTCCTCTCATTGTCGTGTCTGGCTCTTAATCCATGGCAGATGTGCTGATGTCTGCGAGTTTGCTGTGGTCTGTTGCATGAAATGGAACTTACCAGTTAAATTAATCCTATTTATGCTAATATTTATTCAAAGTAAATAAAAAGACTCAACCAACTACTTTTTAGATGTTCTTTGTAGGGATTTAAAGTAATGCACTGACAAATGACAAATGTTCCTGTGTAACCCAATAGATCTTAAAACTCCAAGTTGGAACTTCAGCAGAAGTTTTTTTTGTAAATCAGAGTTTCTCTCATCAAAAAAGGAAAAATGTTTTATAGTAATTGATAACCATTTTGTAATTGCGATGTGGTGAAAAGTGGAGAAAAGCTTCCAATTTTGTATCCATTATCTGCCCAGATCTTTTTGCGAGGCATTAAGATTTCTCCCACTCTCTAATTCTCTAGTTGACCCTAAACACAACACATGCACAAGCTCAGCCTTCGTAGATTTTTCCTCATGCCATGAAAACAGCATGACGAGTGGAAAGCCTGTTAAACAATGTGGCTTTGAAATGACTCAGTACTGAAGCCAGAGGGTTTGGATTCTTGTATATGTTGGTCACACATTCATCATATGTTCGGAGTCAAGCTAAAATTGCATTGCACTGATACAGTTATGTCATTTACCATTCCCCATTTTTTGACAATTAGTTTGCACTAACCTAAGTAAGAGCAGAAACCCACAGATCTGAGAAACACAAATAGAATAGGATCTTTAAGGTTTCACATAGAAGTGTAATTTCTTAACTCTTCCTATGACCCACTAGGGATCAAATATAATGTCTCCATTGCGGAGAGACGCTTCAATCCTCGGGCCGTACTGGACAATCCGAACAAGCTGCAGTCTCAAAACCTGACCCTCCTTCCTGGAGTAGAGACCTGCGAACACATCTACTTCCACGTCATGGTGAGGAAAAAGTCACATACAACTGTGCAACCAGTGTTTCCAAAGACATTGGTAGCTTGCAATGAGAGAATTAGCTTTAAATTGTATTTGTTTATTTAACTTTGTTTGTTAATGTTTACTTGTAAATTAATTATTCATCCCAAGACCTACTGATCCCAGTGTTTTACTGTATAACTGATGGATATGTATTGCAAGTGAGATTCTGTGGAAACTTTTAGTATCATTTGAAGTTTAAAATGCTTGGACCAGACTACAATTTGTTTTCAATTCAATTATTATATAAAAAGTAAAATGTGAACAAGTTGAATTTCACCAAAACAGTTACCTCAGCTTTAAAATATCATTGTTGATATTGGTCACCCACATTGGTCAAAACCAACACACACTGCACATTAAAATGAGATTATAATCATATCTTTTAGCATTTCTGCATTTGTACATTTGTATAAAACTTTTCAAAGCAAAAAATATTTGAGTGCCATAGATAAAGTGCCATGATAGAGTAAATCCACAGGCTAATCTTTGAATTTAATGTTTTATTTTAGGAGACCACAGACTATGCAAGGCCCATAGTGTTTGCTGCACAAGCGGGTCTACAAGATCCAGACCAAGGACCAGTTCTAGATGACAGCTGGCCTACTGTTGTGCGGACTGAGGTGAGAGACAATCTGACAGCTTATCCTGCCTTGGCTTTCAAGTTATTAAAATGCACTTCCATAAATTACCGTCTCATTCTATCGAAGAACATACGGAAAAGAATTAGATTAGTAGTTTCATGACTTACAAAAGCTTCCCTCTTTGGCTAGCTGCCCTTCTGGAACGGCTGTGACGAGGATGACCGCTGCATACCTGACCTGGCACTGCAGAGTATGACCGACCTGATGACTCGAAAGTAGGTACACACATCGCAAGACATACTGTAGCGCACACACACAAGAATACACATACTGGATTTACACAGTACACACGATTTAACTTTTTTCTTTCCCTCTCTCCCCACCTCTCAGTCAGTTCTGTGCACAAGCTGTACAGTCGCGTGGTGCTTTCTGCCGCCATTTAAGTGAAGGAGCGAGCGAGGGATCTCTGCGAGTGATAGAGGGAAACAGGAGGAGGATGGTGGTGGATGTCCGATTTGAGAACAAAGGAGAGAACGCCTACAATGCTCTCCTAAATATCACCTACACACCTAACCTACGCTTCTCTAGCCTCATAGTCAAGGTATATTATCATCACCCAAACTCATGTGGTGTGAAATTGTCTGAAATATTCTAAAGAGTCTTGGATTTAACCAGCAGATACTGTATTCAAAATCTAAACTGTTAATATTTTTGATCCAGGACAACTCTGACATCAAAATAGAGTGTTACATTGAGGACAAACTGAGGAATGAGAAGATCTGCAATGTCAGTGCTCCATTCATGAGGGCCAAAACTCAGGTGAGATATCAAACTCTATTTAAAAATCCACTAACATTTTTTAAAATATCCAAAAATTGACTTTCACTGCAGAGTTGTGACTTTGTTTGTTATTTGCCATTAGATAATCTAACAACAAAACATTATAGGCATAACTAGGTATTTGTTTTGCTGTTGTATTCATGCAAAATCTAAATATTGGATTGGCAGATTTGCAGGTTTTTCACTGATTCTAGAGCCTTTTCCTATGTTATGTCTGACACTTTGTTCCTGGGTATTTTAAGTCCAAAAAGGCCATATGTTTTAGGTAAGAATCATCACTTCTGTTTTGATCTGACTGAGTGAAAAGCAGATGTAAATGTTGATATTCTAACCATTAAAAAAAAAATTATTCATATTTAACTTTTCATACTGATTCCAAATATGCTAAAAAGCAGTTTAGATGCTTGCACTGAAATAAAAATCTGGACACGTATCCGCAGCCCTGTCAGAGCAATCTCACAGCCTGTATTGTGCCACTACTTTAGGGCTGAAAAAATATTGCCCTGGGCCATATTAGACCACAGGGGCCCAAAACACATGCAGCAGGCTTTAGATGATCATGACAGACCACACTGGTTAATTTAAAACCCACAAAACAACCAGAGGAGCCCAGTTTAGTTCTGGTTTGTGAGATCCCTCCCTTCTATAGTCTGACATCAAAGACACTAAAACATGACCTTCTGTATTTAACTTTGTAACACATGTTAGTAGCAGCTGTAATATAAATATGAATAAATCTATTCGTATAACATCAGTGGTTTATCAAGACAAAACAACACATTAAAGATTAGGATCAACATCCTTATCCTAATTTATATCCTCATGGTTTGAACTGTGACTCAGCCTCTACAGTCCTATGTATATATAGAGGATGGCCCCCCACAAAACACATTATGTTGTTGAAACTACTATGATCTTTTACAAACTTTATACATATTTAACATTTTGTATGTATAAAAAACAAACCGCATCTAACTGCACAAACACCCACCCTATACCCAACCCCATAGGTTGAGGCCCTCCGTCAAACACAGAGAGAGAGGGAGAATAATAAGAAACCAGTAAATACATAGATAAGTAAAATTAACTAATTTATAAAAGCAAGGCACCAGAGAGGGGAAGGCATGTGGGGAGATCAGCCATCCTCAGCATCAGGCACCAGTGTGAAGGATTTTATGTGATCCAGAAACGGTGTCCAGATTGTGTAAAAAGTTTTTACAGAGCCCTGGTACAGTATCTTATTTTCTCCAGCTTGATAAAGTTCAGTGTCTCCTTGATCCAATCTCCAAATTTAGGGGGTGACACATGCCTCCATTTCAGAATTATAAGGCACCTAACCAGCAAAGTAGTGGAAGCCATGACCTTCAGCAGTGTGCCAGAGACAGTAAATGAGAGATTTTAACTACTGGTATAGCACTGATATTTAAAGCTTGTGAACTCGTAATGTGTTTAAAGCCTTCTTCAGCGAATGAAACGTGCTCAGATGTTGTCCCATGACCTTTGGTCAAATGTTAACTGACCATAAACTATATATGATCACTTGTTATAATGTGACCCAAGTTCATAAGTTACATAGGTCACATTATGTGTTATTTGCTTAACATTCTGTAAGAAAGAGGACACACTGTCACTGGCACAAAAACATATTTGTGTAACTGAAAACCTACAGTGTGGAGTCGGAATTTCTGGGACACAAGCCATAACATATATGAGTCGTGTTCCCCTCACTCACACAGTTGTCTGAAAGTGACTTTGCATGTTTTGAAAGCATTTTCTTAAAGGTTAAAGCAACTGTCCCTTATTCGGACATAAAACTCAGTCATGCAATACCTTCTTCCACTATACGCTATTAAATCAGGTTCCCATTTGGTTGTCATTACATTATTATCAAGATCCTTCTTAGCAACAGGGTAAATAGAACAGAAGAACCTTCAACCTCAGTCATTAAGAACATTTTCTCTCCGCTTTAGCCTGGTGCACCAGGTGAGACTGAGTGAAAGATGCTGAGATTCTTTTTCTTCTCATCTGTTACTGATTCTCACATTCAATTCTGCTGTTTCCAAGCCTTCCACAGGCTTGTAATGTCAACGATATTTATGAGACTCTGCACTTTCCAGTGTATTTTACAGCAAGGCATCAAGTTTTATTTTTAAGAGGGTGATGTTTGAATTCACTTTGATAGGGATGACACTGATGATACATCGCACAGTGCAATTAAAAGCTATTAAACAGCAAGCAGATTATTTGTAAGCCATCTTTTCCATTGATGTCTGAACAATAGTCTTTCTATACTGATACAAAGTCTGCTAACAAATACTTAAGGAATGAAGTAATGAAGGTGACTGAAAGAGTTCATGAAATATCCTAACCACGTCATTATCACAAACAATAGTCATCTCCCGGGCAACGAAAATATCACCGCATTTCTCTGTAACGCTCCCCAACAACTGAACCAAGAGGCCGCCGGTCACCCTTTAAAACTTACTGAGTGATTCATACCCACACATTTCTGCCTGAACAGCATCCAGAGCCACAAGTCTGATCTGCTCTGGTCGAGAGCCTTTTAAAAATGTGGCACAGATTTAAACAAGGCTGATTGTACGCTGGTGCCGCTGCCAAGCCTGCCCAACCACTGTTTAGCTGAAGGAAAGTAGGAACCTCATGGCAAGCTTTTTAAAATAGCCAGTTATCACTCTTGTTTTGACTTTTCCGGTTGCTTTTGACCTTTGTAAACTAGCATGTATTGTAAACTTTACTACTGCTGCAGAAAAGTGAGGTCTAAAAACCCTACCCTGTGTACATGTTGGTGGTGAGGATGTGTTTTTGTTTCTTGTGGGTGGACTCAGAGACAAGGAACAGTAGTTTTTGAAATTAATTGTTTGGTGATTGACAGTGACTGTGGCTCGGGGATGCGGGCGGACTACATCAGTCCAGAGGAGGAAGGGGAGCTTCATGCTCTGTGTGAATTTCCATGTTCAACTATGCTGGCGCATAATCATCCTCCAGCCATGAGCCATCATGTCATCCAAACCCATACCACTCGCATGCATATGTGTGTGTGTGTGTGTGTGTGTTTTTCGAAATGATCATTACACAGATTCTTCCAATTATTTTGAATACTGAACAAAAAGATGAGCTTTTGTTTTCTATGACATTCATAACAAAGAGGGACAGGGGTTATTTTCCACAAATAGGATTTAGATCATTTTTTTATATATATGTACTATATCTGTGGTCTGTCAAGGATGAGTCAGTCTATATAGAGGAAGGGAGCTACGGTTAACCTTATTATGCATTCTTCTGTAAACAATGCCATACTGTGTTTGGTCTGCCAATCAATCGTCCTCTCCTCTCCTCTCCTCTCCCTCTGTATTTGTTTGGAATTCCTCTACAGTTTCCATTTTTCTTACATACCCGCCTCTGTGTTTATATTTTTCCCTGAATCTGACTCTAACTGGTAGTTTTGTGTGTGTCTGTGTAGTCATGTTGATTTGTATTTACGGCATTGTCCTCAACTAAGGGGAAATTCCCTGGCTCTCGTTAAGCAGCACCAACTGTGCAGCCAGATGCCCGGGGTTACAGCAGGTTATTGCGGGCTTTACTCCTAAATCCATAATGCATTTACTGTTGGGGAGTTTAGTGTTTTTTATTATAAAAATTATGATAAACTGGTAAAAACCATTCTTCCTAAACTTTATTTTCTCCCCTGTGTAGGTATCATTTCGTCTGGAGTTTGAGTTCAGTCGTACTATCTTCCTAGAGCACGTCAGGGTTATCCTGGAGGCCGGCAGGTGTGAACATACATTTTAAATCTGTATTTTAAAATGAGTGATATTTAAATACATTTCCTCTTTGCATGGAGCGAGGTCTGTCCTTTGTGTCCTTACTGATGCTCACGATTAACCAAAACATCCAATAAATAACAAGCAAGCATGACTTTCATCGTATAAACCAAGTGGTGAGCTAAAGACAAAAGAAAAAGCTGCAGCTGAGTTACAAGGCTACATGTTTCAGCTGGTTTGTCCAGCTGTACACTCATGTTTCTTTCATACTTTTGTCTCCTTCTCTCAACAGTGATGGCGAGGAAATGAGCACAGCTGATAATTTCAATGATATCTATTACTCACTGAAATACGAGGCAGACCTTCTCTTCACAAGGTTTGTCAGTTCCTCAATGTCTTACCAAACAACGCGTGTCACTGAAGCTCTTGAGGTGATTTTGAAAGCAATGAAACTGAAAGTGCGAGTGACAAAGTGATTCTATGGCATCAGTGTAATATCAGTGAGGAAATAAGTGGCAGATACTGTAGCTGGAATGGATCTTCACAACATATGTTTTAAAGGCCAGATAAATGGAGGATAATTGCTTCTCACATTTTACTTGTTCATGTTAATTCTTAACTTCCGAAAGGGATTCAAATCCGACTCGGTATGACATCAAATCAGAGCTGTCTCTGGAGGAGCCTGGAGTTATCGGCCCTCCTTTCAACTTCACTTTCCAGGTGAGAGGCAAGAGCATCATCACCATTGCTTTAATTTACTGTACAGGAAAACAGTGCATGGAAATCATTTACAATCCTCCTTGTTGTCTCACAGATCCAGAACCTTGGCTACTTTCCAGTAAAGGATCTGCAGCTGAACATTGAGATCCCAGAAATGACGAAAAATGGGAACCAACTCCTGCAAATATCTGACTTCCATATTGACCAGGTGAGTGTGGAGCCTCAAAGTTAGTGTCAATGATTTGAAAGGAGAAAATGTAACAGATATAATAGCACATTGTTCTTCTTAAAAATGAAACGTTTTTGTAAAAATGTTGTAAACGAAATCACGCCCCTATTCACTTAAATATAATCAGGGGCTGTTGTGTTATTGCTATTTAAATAATTTGTACAAATACAACTTTATATACCTAAAATCATTTTGTTTTTGAAATTTGCTTATTTGTAAATAAGACGGCTTTAGAGGTGCTGGTAGTTTTTGCTTGCTGCTGGTAGTCAGGCTGTTTTCCCTCTCCTCCAGTCTTTATGCTGAGCTTGGCTCACCAGGTCCTGACTTCAGCTCCATACTGTAACATACAAACATGATTTTTTCTCATATTTCCCATGATGTTAAACTGCTCCTTTAATTATAGACCAATATTCTGTCATGGTTGTAATTTAATATACTTCATCTTATCAAAATATTATTTCACTCTTTCCCTGCAGACATAAAATTGTAACACCTGCTAATAGTAGTAACAGGTATTTTTACTCTCATGTCACACCTCAGAGAGATGGTACACGCTGTTTACCACCTCAGCATGTGGCCCAGAGCAGGTCGTCACCTGAGGACCTCACACGCTTCTCACGCTTGGTAGAGTATAAACTATACACATTAATTCCCAAATAAGATTTTTATTTCCAACTTTGTCTACGATAACTTTTTTCCTTACGGCTGATGTCTGTGTGGTTTCTTCACACAGAACCAATCCAACACCCTCACTCTGCCAATCCAATGTACTGTCAATGTGGCCTCCTACAGAGAAATTGCAGTTCGAATAACAGGAGCACTACGAATAGATACCTTACACACAGTGAGTATAAAACTCCAAACATGCATGCATAAAGTTGGAGATCCCCAGCTTTATAATTACACACATGCATGCAAGTTCTCTATTTATCTTACTGTTATTCTGCTTTGACTCTGTAGTGATGACAGCTTTGTAGTCTCTCTGCTGTGTGATGTGTTTGTGAAAACTGGCAGCATGTTTTCATTTCCTCTCCAGCTGAAGTTTAAAATCCTGGAACTGGTAACCAGTGCATCAGTGGAGCTCCCCTCCTCCAGCCCCATGTTTTTACATGAAGAGAGGCCTGTCAGACATGTGAGTCAACAACAACTAATGCTGTGAACTGCCTCTGTCCCGGGTTTGACCTGATTCAGATCTGAGCTCATAACAGCAGCATAATTTGATCAGATTTAGTCTCTTTGATTTTTATCCTCTCCATGTGTGAAAAGTGTTTTGTGCCTTAGGAAATTGGACCAGTCTTTACAACTTATTTGAATGGACTTAAAGTATTAAAATAGTATGGAATGTTACAATTTATGTAACACTAAACAAGAACATGTTTTTCTGCAGTGATAAAACAAAAAAAAGTCTACTACGGTCTTGCATGGCACTGCGTAACTGAAGCAGAATCAGGCAGTAAATGTTGGTACTGGAGCACACGTGCAGCGTGGTGCTTAGGGACCGAAAGGACCAGCGGCACAGCATGTTAATGTCTGGACTCATCCTCTAATCTTTGCTGCCATCTATTGGTCAGTACAAACAGTCATACAGTATCTCTTTTAATAAGTATTTATGAGTAAATACATACTTGTTTTATCTTATGTAAGCTGTAAATGTATTATTAGTGCAAAAAGAGGAATAGTCTTTTGTGGCAAACCTGATTCTAGTCTCTGCTGCAGTTAATGAGTCTTACAGGTTTTCAGTCCAATTTCTGGGGAAAAAAAGCCATTGTTTTATTCAACATGTGTCTCTTAAAGCTACAGCAAAAGTTATAATCTTTGTAAATATCCCATGTTGGGCCTGTGAGTATCCATGTGCTGAATAACACAGGTTTGGATTTATAATGCAGTATAATCAGACGATCATACAGTTACATTTACTGTATGAACATTATTTAAATTATTTTACTAGATGAATTAAAAACTCTGCATTATAACACTTTATAATAGCTGACTGAGATCAGTGTGTACCTTAAAAAAGAAATTAGATTTTCTACTGTAATGATTCAAATGTGGTTTTATCTTGTCCACAGATAATATTGGAGATCAGGAAGGAAGGAGATTACAGAATCCCTACCTGGATTATCGTTGGTAGCACGCTGGGAGGACTCTTATTGTTAGCCCTGCTCAGTCTTGCGCTATGGAAGGTAAGTCATCATATCATGCACAGTTATTAGTCATTGTGAAAAAAAGACAAATTATTAAAACAAATTATTAGTGACAGTTGCGTTTAGACCGACTGTATATCTTTGTTGCAATTTTTATCTACAGAAGGTAATTGTTGTATTACCACTTTAACTAGACGTCTCCATAGGCCCAATTTAAACCTAAACTATAGTAACAGCGTTGCTTCTGCGTAAAATGACGCTGTTATGCTGGGATTAAAATAATGCCTGTAAACAGAGATAGAAAGGTAGAATCTGACAGTGATATTATTAGCTGACAGGCTATCACAAAATTTCAGTATAAAAACATGTGTTTATATAGCTATGGATAATTTTTGTAATATTAATGTGTCAATTGTCATTGTCATTAGTACTTTGAAAAGAAGACACCATTGCCAATTGTCAATGTAAGAAATTGAACAGTTAAACCACTTGAGCTCCCAATATGTGCATGTTTACTAGTTGGATAAATAATGGTACAGCTATCCTTTATGTAGGACCTCATTTTGAAGTAAAAGATCAGTTAATAAAGGCAGCCTCACATTCATGGTCAACACAGGAGCCATTGACTGAAACCACAGTCTAACCCCAGGCAATAAAAGATAATAAATGTCATGCTTTTCTCTGGGATAAATCTTTGGGATAGAATTGATCATGTTCACAAGGCGCTATCGGATATTTCTGCTGATTACTTCTCAGGGCTGCTTGAGTGTGTGAAGGCGGTGTTTGATTGACGTCTACCTCACTGTCCAGCTTGTTGCTCCTGTTTGCATTTGACAGATTAAACCTTTATCATTCTTATTAGTATAGGGAGTCTGTTCAGAATAATTTCCAGCACAACTCAACACAGTTTGAGCAGGAAACACCCGTGTCTCCAGTAATGTCAACAATTACGAGCAGTTGAGAAATGTAATCAATAAGATGTAAAGGGCAACTTTGATTTTACAGTTTGGGTGCATAGCAGCAACATGCATATTGACTGTATTTGGTTCTGAAGCTGTAAATGTTCGGAATATATCTTTATATTTATGACAAAGAAATCTCAACTCAAGGTCTCACGATCTTCATCACATTGAATTATCTTAGGTGTCAAAGCTACTAAGTGGTCTTTAAATTCATATTATTTGATCACACATACTGATCCCTGTGATTAAAATCTTAGAGCTGATTCACTCTAACATGTTTCCAGAGACCTGGATGTCTTACACAGGAATATTTATTGAAGCTCGACTGAGGAGAAAAGGGAAACACCATGTGTGAATCACAGCGTGCTGCTATCCAAATCTGAAGGTGGTGTCCTGAAGCTCAGTATTTAACCTTCTGCTAAGTTCCGCTATATCCAAACAGGGTAATTCCTAACTCAGTCTGGTCTGTGTGATGACTCTATTGGATATCGTTTCCAAACAAGGAAAGACGTCAACCATTGCTGTCCTAGCAACAGCATAGCCTCTCTACAGTCTCTCCTATCCAGTGTCAACAACCAGGAACCAGCCTGTTGAGTCTAAACCTGAATACAGACGATATCTAGCAGACCTTGGTCTATTAGAGGCCAGAGCTGACTCAGCCTTATCAGACAGACAGAGTGAAACAGGCGAACAGAGACAGGCAGTTGACCTGACCTGTGAAGCACTGTCTTAAGTTACCTTTAACCTACAAGAGGGAAGTTTAACATACAAGAAGGGAAATTTCTTCACATTCCCGAGCTCAAGAATGAACTTCCATGCACAATGTTATATTGTAAGTGTCTCAGACCTCTTGTCTTATCACTCTCTTTGTGTCACTGCCTTCCCTCCCAGCTCGGCTTCTTCCGGAGGCAGAAGCGGAGAGACGAGGACGAGCGGGAGGCAAACGGGAAAGTGGCCGAAGAACGGTAACGCAGGCTGAGGGCCCCCAGCAGACACCTTTTCCACAGGGGACCCGACACTCAGGGACCAACCCACCTCCCCCTGCTCCCCAACACCACAGTGGCACCGCATAGACAGCTCTGCATGGCCGCTGAAGCAAGGCTTGTTCAGTGCACTGGATCTGTCCCACGTCACGACCCCTGACCCCCAAGAGTCAGCACTGTCACACCCACTTAGCATTCCTGCACTGTTGCGACATTAGGGCCTCCTTTGTCTATGTATTCCACTGCCCTCCGTGTCGTAAATTCACAGATCTTCGAGTTCTTGTTTTCTTGGTTTCAGGCTGGAGCTCGAGGAGTTTGAGAGGAAGAATAGTGCGAGCTTTGACCGATCTGTTCCAAGAATTTCAGGCCACAATTTGCCCTTGAGGCAAGCTTTAGCCAATCACTCTTCTGTCTCTTCCTGATGTATATTTATTTAACTCTTATGGTAAATTTTGAAATACATGAAAAACCTCAAGGGTGAATTGCCACCCAAAACGCTAGCGCAAATGTAAAGTTACTATACTGTATATTGAATTCGATGTCTAAAAGATTTTATCTGCAACCTGTTCAGCTCACTTGCATAATAATTTATGAAGAAACAAAACTGAACAAAAGTCGCCAGAGTACAAAGAAGATTCATGATGTTTAACTTACAGAGACTTTTCTTGATCTTTTTCTACAGAGAAGAATCTACTAAACCTGCATTCTCTCTTAAGAGTTCACTCCTTTTCTTTTAATATTTTCATCCTGGAAAACATGCAGGACGATCTTTTACCTTTGATGCACTTTTACTTTGTACAAAATTAACTTGAATTTTGTAAATAGTCAAGTATCTTTTTTTTTTATACCCTTTCAAATATTATAATGGTTTTCAGTATTTTCCACATGGTTTGTGGCATTACTTTGTAACTTAAGCAACAAGGCAAATGAAACAAGTCAGCTTTGTTTTACTGAACGTGCTACAAGACCTTCACTGCTTCAGAGCAAAAGGATGTGCATAAAATACTGCAGGCGACATGGATTTCAACAATGCAATTCTTTTGAAGAACTGTAATTAAATGGTCAGATACCATAAAGATGAGTCCAGTAAATGCACATTGCTTACTGTATGTCAGCACCCTCCTGGTCTTACCAACAAATGTCAGTTTTTCCTGTTTGATAAGGTGTGAAGAGCTGTTATACGCCTACAAATAAAACATTGTATATGTCTAAGAGTGTCTTTTTAATGAACACCTGCATAGAAGGAGGCCTGGAGAAGCAAGAGTGTTGTTTGTTTGAATCCTGCCCGGTCATCTAATACAGAGGGAGAAGGACAACTAAGGTTAGGATAAGGGTAGAGATATTAAGATTGTTATTACTGTTTCTGGAAAAGGTAATTAACTACTGATGTTTGATATCCAGGTTACAGCCTGGAGTATTTCTTGGCTCTGGGTTGTGTTGATAATAATATTTGTGATTGGAGTCATCCAGTCACTGTGGGTATCTTTTAACAGACTTCTGTAACTACAGAGAGAGCACAAAAAAAATTACTTTTAAAGACAGACTATTATCAATCCTAAAATGTCAACAGCATCAGAACATATGCATGTCAATTTTAAAGCTTTAGTGTATAATATATAACTACATAAAAGGTGGCTTAATGATGGGTTTGCCTTGTGGGTCCTGTCCTAATTTAAATCTTATGGTAATATTTCCAGCATCACAAAGAATAATTTTTCATATATATATATATGAAAAACTGATATATGCATGAACACATTTGTTTGTATGTGCAGTATATGTTAAGATATGCAAAGCTATGAATGCTGTTGTGTAAATGCACAGCAATATGTGACATTCATTTGGAGTGCTGTGATATGGTACCCCTTAACCTCTGGAGAAATGTGGCAATAGTCCTGACCTTACTGACGAGAATCATATCAGACCTATAAAAATGTGATCTATCACATCCCTACAATATCCCTTACCTACAAGTTCTGAAAAGACCTAAAGTTGGGGATACACATTGTGGTACACAACAATGCCCACAATTTCTGTCTATATTAAAAGGAAGACATGAGAAGAAAGGATGGGGAAAAAGGAAAATAAAAGGGAATAAAAAAGGAAATGAAAAATATGTATGTATGTGTGTATGCATGTATTTATATATATGTATATATATATATACATATATGTATGTATGTATGTGTATGAATGCGTGTATGTATGTATATATATAAATAAGAAAAAAGTTTTGTTGATATGTTTTTGTCTTTGGAGATCTGTGGGGAGAGGGACGAGGGAGGGATGGTTGAAGACGGGCAGCTAAGTAGGATATAAGGTATCTACTACAAACTGAGAACCTGAAATGTAAAAACATGAAATGTTAACTGCACTCCTTTATACTGCCTGCAAACAAAAAAAAAACATTAAAAAAAAGAAGAAGAATTTGCCTCCAAACACAAAGGTAACTGTGTAGCCACCCGCTGATCAAGTGCTCGCAAATGTGAAAAGATTCAGCAAGGAAAAAAAGGGAAAGCAGCCACACAAACAGAATGACACATTTAATCTTAAGAAATGTGAAGTTATGTAAACATGCTGCAGGACATGTTACAGTAAACAGACTCCACGGATGAGACATCTGAAAGAGTATGGATTAAATTCTGCGCTCTGTTTACTCATATATGTTACTTATAGAATCAGCTTAATAACTACCTACTGTAAATATGGATTAGTAGACATTAAATATGTGCTGAATGTCATTCAAAGCATGAATGTAAAACATGAATATTAAAACAACAGTAGTGCATCAAACATGTCCAGTATATATCTAGTTTTTCACTCCCTGTACTACTACTTTACTTGTATCTCAGGTAAGTTGTTGCACTTTGTATGGAATATACTGTATGTATTGAATTATTTCTGCTTAAAGTAATATTTCTTTTTTTGCAATAGTGCTCTTGATATTAAGCCAAATCATGAAGTATTTAGTACTCTCTATTGTCCACCCTCTTCCTGAGGTCTCCTCCTTTTTGCTCACAGTTAAAGGTTGTCTGGGGAGTTGAGGGCTTAAAAGATAGTCAAGGTTTTGTATTCTGTGCAGATTGTGAAGATCTTTGAGGAAAAATTTTGGCTTTGACTTGACTAAAGAGATCACGTAGACCAACTATATGGACTGATCATAGTACTTATAGATTCACAACTCTTGCTTTAGGTAAAAGTCTCTGGTTTGGACACTTTGTGATCATCACTGTACATCCCTGCAGCATCATGGACAGACCACACAAAACAGAGAGGCCACAGGGCACAAGGAGCAGAGAAGAGGGACAGACACTCATTAGCACACTAAACCTGGCAGCAGAGCCGGCCGCCTGCAGCCAGGAGGCTCCCTTGGCTCTCCTGCGTTTTGTTTGCTCCATCATCTGAGGAGGACCAGCACTGCTGCCGGACGCCATGACAGCTGGAACCGCTGCAGCCAATGTTAACCTTTCCTCTGGGCTACCTGAGACAGTCCAGGGAAGTCCTGGGCTGTCCGTCACTGTGTGAATGCGCACAGAATTTCTTATCTGATTCATTAATTCCCCGCATCTGCAGGTGTGCTACAATCTCCCCTGCTATTTGTGCACTGCTCAAGTGTCAATCTCAACAATGCATGCATGACATTTCCCAGAGAAAAGGTTGTTTTTACTTGTTGAAAGCCAAAAGACTTTAGAAATGCACTTGCGCTATCTGACAGGATGACAAACTACACATTAATGTTTTACATGATGTGAAAGACACTTCCAGTGTAAAAACAGTGCATGTGAAAAAATATACAATATATATTTTATATATAGAATTTTTTTTTTTTCCTTTGTTTTGTTTTTTGTACATTCAGTAGTGGTAAAACACAGCTTAGATGGATCGGACATGACATTTTTAAACACAATAAAGAACAAAGGCTAACTGTACATGCCAATCATCTACTTGAAGAATTATGGATTCCCCAGAAATAAAGTTAATCTATGTGATATTGATAAATAAATAAATAAATAAACAATCAAAAATAAATGTAGACCAACTACTACATCATTTACAGATTTACAGACAGGCTTTACACAGTTTACACAAAACATTGCAACCTTGTGATTCTATTTTAATCTCCATATCCATGATAGGTTCTTTTTTCATTATACAAGCCCACGTTTGGCTGCGAGTCCTGTGTCCCGACATGTCCCTTGTCCAATCTCCCTATTCCGAGACATGTCCTCCTCTCTCCGTCCCCGTGTTTCTTGCGGCTCCTCTCTGTCAAG
Source organism: Lateolabrax maculatus (assembly GCA_031216445.1). NCBI lineage: Eukaryota > Metazoa > Chordata > Actinopteri > Acropomatiformes > Lateolabracidae > Lateolabrax > Lateolabrax maculatus. The sequence continues at coordinate 26,244,906 of CM062198.1, forward strand.
TAAAGGCAAAAATATCGCAAAAGTAACCTTACAAAGTAAGCAAAAAGCTACGTGCATCTGCATTTAAAATGAGAAGAAAGGAAAGAGAAACGTAACGCACGTCGGCTTGTTCACGGACGGAATCAGCAGCGGATCTTATGACTTATGAGCTTCAGGAATTAAATCAACGCCACACTACGACTGTCATCCACAGTCCCTGCTATGGTGTCAAACACATGATGTGATGTGCGTCTGCACCGTGTGTCCTTAAAGTGTTCGGACGGGGCCATGAGCGCAAACATTACGCACGAGAAAGACAGTTACAGGTGAAGCAAAAACAAAAAAAGAAAGCAGCAGCTTCGGTGTATTTTTCACCGGACTGAAGTCACCCGGTGTACGGGATCACGCTGGCGCTTGATATGCCTTTCCGGTCTATGATGGACAGCGTGTACTCTCCGTTGTCCATAATCTGGAGAGGCACGACTCCCTGCGTCTCGCCCTGCGTAAAGGAGCGCGTCTGGCAGCCCTTGCTGGAGGAAGCGGCGGAGACCCTCCAAAACAAGCCGCTGAGCATCTTCCTGATCTCTGGCCTCATCAGGCAGTAGAGCACCGGGTTCAGGCAGCTGTTCGCGTGCGCCAGGCACACGGTAACCGGGAACACGTAGGTGTGCACCATGTAATACGACTTGTCCCAGTTGGCCGCGTTGAACTTGACCAAGACGCCCCAGAAGGTGATGGCGTGGTTCGGCATCCAGCAGCAGAAGAAAGACAAAACCACTATGGCGACGGACTTGGTGACTCGGGACCTCCGCTTGGGGTTGCTGCTGTCCATGCTCCTGAGGCGCACGAAGCGCAGCAGCATCAGGTAGTTAACGGACACTATGAGCATGGGCACGATGAAGGCGATCAGTATCTTCTGGATGTGGTAGAGGGCGAGCCAGTCGTGGCCCTCGGGGAACTTGAGGAGGCAGAGTTTCTCTCCGGCCACCACGGTCACCGTGGAGAAGACGGTCGTGGGCGCCGTGGCCGCCGTCGCCGCCACCCACAGCACCGCGCACACCCACTTCACGCACCGCGACCTCCTGCACGCCCGCTTCTTCAGGGCCGAGGCCACGGACAGGTAGCGGGTCACGCTCATGGCGGTGAGGAAGAACACGCTGGCGTACATGTTCATCACGGTGACCGACAGCACGATTTTGCACATGGCGTCTCCAAACGGCCAGCTGAAGTCCAGCGCGGTGTCCACGGCCCAGAAGGGCAGCGTGAGCACGAACTGGAAGTCCGTCACCGCCAGGTTGAGGATGAAGACGTTGATGGTGGACTTCTTCCGACCCTGCCGCAGCCTCATGAGGAAGAAGACGAGCAGGTTGCCCACCAGGCCCACGGCGCACACCACGGAGTACACCACGGAGATGAGCACCCGCAGGACGAGGGTCCCGTCCGCGCCCACGTCGATGTCCTCGAAACTGAATTCCTCGTCGTGCGGCGAGCTTCGGTTCAGCGCCCCGCTGAGGTTGAACAGGTCGTCCATGTTTGAAGTGAGGAGCCCGGACTCGCACCCGCATCCCCTCCCCCCCCCCCTACGACCCCCCGAGCGCGAGGAAGTCTCACCTCTTCGTCCGCGATCACTGAACTGGAGTCAGCTTTTATACAGGTGAGCGCTGCTCTGCCGGGCCACGATTGGTCGGCTGAGACGTGACGGACAGCTTCAGTTCAGAGTGAGCCTGCAAGAAGAAGAAGAAAGAAAAAAAAAAACAGACCCGGTGGAGGAAGAGCGAAAAGCCAAACCCACAGAATCAAAACGATTCTCAAATTTAAAAAAAAAAAAACTTTACGCGTCAGATGCAGATTTGGTCAGGTACATTTTCAGCTGCTTCTAAATGAGTTTGTGGGGGTGCACCTGGTTTCTGTTTGCAGCAAAACAAAGTTAAACTCGTTCTGTCTCTGCAAGCATCATGGTGCAGATCAGCAGGAGTGTGTACTGTATCAGTATGAAGGCACAGTCTGACACACACACACACACACACACACACACACACACACCTGACAGGCTGCTGTCAGTACAGACAGGAGCTTTACTCCCGCATCAGTGCCTCCAGTCTCCCGCCAGGGGGCGCACGAAGCTCGGCCACATGGGGACTAACAACAGTAAAACAATGATGTGGAGTTTTTAGAGTTTTTCAATATGGACTTTATTCCCATACAGTTTTTTTTCGACAGTATAAAAAACTCCCTTACGACAATTCTTCTAACATGAATGAAAAAAGCTTCTTAAGTTTAATAACCAGTGTTGACATGACTGCATGCAGGTCCAGGTTTAGAAAAGCTTTTCAGATCCGGAACCTCTCTGAACTTATTGGCTTCACCCACAGTTCCCTGCACCACTTTATTGGAGGTTTTGACCCCGAGTTTGTGCAGGAGATGTCTGGATATTATTTAGGACGCACTGATCCTGGTCTCTATTGATTTTCTCTGACTCAAAGCGAGTGCAACAATAAAGAAACGGGTCCTCATGTGACACCCTGAAAACCCTGAAAGACCTCAGTTTTTTTGTTGTTTTTTGTTGTTTTTTTGGGGAGGGACTGCCAGTTGGACTGAAACACTGTATCCGATTTCTTGGAGCCGCGTTCCCCTTTAAGCCTCCAGCCCCTCGGAAAGATGGCCCATTGTCTTGAGTCCACCCATCTGTGGGGGTTGGCTCTGCGGAAAGTTTGCACAAGAAAAAAGTTTGAGCTGTCACTGGCTGTCGGTCGGACACCGATGGAGGACGGAGGGGGCCGCGGCTCGTAAGCAGGCGTCAACCCGGACACACAAACGAGCGGAACAGGGGCCGGGGATGAAGCGCTGAGCGCCGCGGAGGCAGACGATGTTCAGGCCTGAGCCGGAGGAGCGGGTCGGAGCTGTCACACTGCATCCCGCCCAGATGGAAAGTCACTTGAATTGACAGTCGACGCGGTGTGGGACGGGAATAAATGCTCCTAAAACACAGGCTGCCGTCCTGACAAAATGACCCGTTTGGACTGCGGGCTTCACGCCTCCGGACGAGGACTCTCCCCCATCCACTTCTGCGTCGCGCTCCTGACGCTCCTGGGAGGCTGCGCGACGCCGGGACTGTCACATGAACCAGGTTAGTGTGTGAAAAAAAACCAAATCGTTTGAAACTTTGGATTCGTGCATCTGTGATTTCGCCACGTCCGCTGCTGTTGTTTCCGAGCGCATCTAATTCAGCCCAGTGGGTGCAGACTCGGGCCAGCGGTCCTCCCTGCAGGGGGAAGGCCAGCTGTGACTTGTGTTTACAAAGTTGTGGGCAGGCCAGAGCGATTCATCCCGAGGTTTCTGCAGCTCTGGTAGCTGGAGAGACCTTCAGGTTTTTACGCCCTCAGGTCCGAGCATCTGTCCTGCCACTGGGCCAAAACACAGAATCCCAGTGCAGTGCAGCAGGCGCTGACCTCTGACCTCACCGCTGAAGGTCAGGAAACAGAACTTCTGTTTGGGAATCCACAGGATGCCTTATCATTATTCTCATAATAGAGCTGGTTTCCATTCTACTTTGCAAATTATATTAGGCCCTTTCATCCCCTCAGCCCTTCTTGGAGTGTGTGGTTTGGATGTTTAAAGTCAGGGCTCTCCTGAGATTTCAGACACAAGCAGAACAGTGACTCTGGGTGCACGCTGTCTCATCCTATTAAAATCACCTGGAAGCCCTCGAGAGAAGAACTAAAGTGCTGTCAGGCGTTATAGACAAGGATGTGTCACTGAGGGGATGCACCGTCCAAACAGTAACGATTTCAGGTGATAAATGTTGGCACAGGAATCCCAAAGTTTATTTTTAAACTACTAAGGGAATAGAAAAAAAACACTGGGACACAGGCGCGCATTTTTATTTTTACTTGGTACAGAAACACATAATTGTATTCAATATAGTTACACAAGTAAAAGTGGGGAGAGCACACAGCCAATACCAATTTAATTAGCTCATTTTAACTCAGACTGCATAAATAGGAACCTGACAAGTGTCCCACATTGAGAACCACCTCCTAAGCTTATGCAATTACAAGCATTTTCTTCACAGTGTCTTATCTTTGCAAGTATGATGGTTCCCGATCACCATGGACAAATATAATCCATTTTTAATTGAATTTCCCATTCCTGTCTTTATTTCATGGCAATTATCTGAGTGTAGACCCACAGTCCAGGGCCTAGCTGCTTGATGAAAAGCTATAATTGGGTCTAAATATCCACATCTTGTGTGTGTTTTGTTAATAAAGATTCTGCAAGGAATTATTATAGATGCAAAAAAACATCCACCTGTTATGAAATAGCTTCCATGAAAAGAATAATCAAAGATTGAAATAAAAAGCACTCAGAGAATGCTTACGTCCATTAAGGCCAAAAGTGATTGCACTTTAAGTGTCCTTACAGAAGTTAAAAACATTTTTCCTGGACGTTCTAAACAGCTGGTTGCCAAATACCTCTACCTGCAATAATGTATTCATGAAAATATTTGTGCAGATAACCCAGTTCAATGCTGTATTGAGAGAGAGACCTTGTCATACCATGTCACAAAGCTGTGCAAATCATTTTATTCTGCTCGTTTCTCTTGAAACCTTGACAGATTATCTACGTGCACATTGTGATGTGTTTTTATTTGTGAGCTGTACAGAATAAATGAGACATAACAGCTGTTTTGATAAAGTATTTTTCTTTATTTCTGTGCAAACTAGGGATGGGTGGTGTATTGGTAATATTGCAGAGTCGTTTTGCGGTTATGATATTTATGATATGATAAATTAAAGGATTTTTTTATTATTAATTAAAGCAATATACAAAGTGCTGTATGTAGTTAACTTGTCACATTATTGCTGATATCATAATATGACAAATTCTTATCACATTCAAAAGTGAACTGATATTACCATGAACAATATGATATGATATGACAACCCCTAGTGAAAATATCTTCTTTCACATGGAAATAGAACCATAAAACATTATTTTAATGTGAAATACATTGATTATGCATTATGCACTTTGAATATATCTTCATGTGGGTTAAAGGTCTTTATGATAAAAAACAGTCCAATCTTGTTGCTTCTACGGTGTAATTGTTCATATACAGTAGACACAAAAGTAGTGCAGCTCCAGGATTTGTTTGGATACAGTAACTTCACAGATTTTAGTCCTTTTTTTTTTCTCCTGTTTGAAAAAAAATATTAAGATACTTTAAATTCCAGTTCCATATGACAATTCTTTGCCACTTTTCAAGCCACACCAACATTTCCCCGTGTGTGGGTGTACTGAAAGTGCATTCTAAGCATAAACATTTATTATTCAGTGTAATGAACTAAATTAAAAAGATATGCAATGTTGAGCAAGACTTAATCTCCACTGAACAATAAACTGGAGATGCTTGAAAACACGTGGCACAAATGTGCACTACAGTCATCAGTAATATTGTTCCCATCAGCTGGCCACAATGTGTGTATAGAACTGAGAAGAGCAGACTGCCGGTAATCCTTCTTCTTAAGGCATATTTTCTTTACCCTTGCTTGCTCACAAAAAGGAGATCTTTCTCCCACATCCTGTCGTGCTGCTTATTTCTATCAGGGGAATGAGTTTCACCAACTCTATCAACCCTGCTGCGCATGACAGTAAAAAGTAAAAGGAGAATAGTGGACAAGAATCCAGTTTGTAGCAGTGTTCCTCTAACAGGCGCTCTATACACTACAGCTGCATTCAAACATAAAAATGACAGATTAGACACCCACATGGGTTTGTTTAGAGCCTCCCCAGTTTTGTTTACAACCACTTAATTATTTAATCACTCTCCCCTTTCCCATGATTTAATAACCCATCTTCTCTTACATCTTCCCTCCCCACTATGGTTTTGATAGAGAGATTTCTGCCGGACCCGCCTCAGTATGAAGTGGTTCACCCCACTAGAGTGGATGCCAGAGGTCACTTCCTGTCCAACTTCCTGTCTCACCATGCTCGCCGTGTACAGCGCAGGGAAGCCTCAGAGGGACCAGCTGAATTAGATCGAGTCTTCTACCAGTTGTGGCACGGCGGTTACAGTTTGCACTTTAACCTCACCCTCAACCAACACCTACTGGCTCCAGGATTCCTGACGGAGAGGAGGTATGGTGGCCTGGATGGGGCCCAGATCCAACCTCCTGGATCCTCCCAGTGTCATTTCTTTGGTGAAGTGTGGGATGAGGCCACTGTTAAAGGAAGTGCAGTCATAAGCACCTGTGATGGACTGGTGAGTAACTTAAAAGCTTGAAGTCCATTGGAAGTTGTATTCAAATGCATTTCATGTTAAACGCAGACGTGTCAACTTAAGAGTTAATTTTTCACAAAAATTTAAAAAAAAGTTAAAATTAAAGTTAAAGTTAAATTTCACACTTGGACGTTCAGACCTCAAACTTATTTGACAGTGTAAGGGTCATTTAGACGCCTACACAGCCTGGATTTTCCACAAAACATAGGTGTGTCTGAGGTTTTCTGCTATTCAGACGTGAAACACAAGTGTTTTACTCCAGCCAGAAGATGTGCACAGTCTGATGATTTGTAAAAGTCACCTCCCCTTAAAAAACACAAAAACACAAAACCAATTTAGGCTTTGCAGTTAATGTTTATTGCACTTCCATTTTCTATAAAAGCAATCCCCATGTAACTGTTGAGGCTGAAGAACACTGACACTGACTGCAAGATCACAGCAGGAATCCAACTATAGGCCACAATCTGCTCACCCATATTCATACACTGTTCAAAATGTAGCCAGCGCTTTATGTTCTGCTCTGCTTCTGTGATTGCAGATGTGCCCTCGTAAAGTAAACTGCTAAAGGATATGTTCGGGATCATCGGTTCATGCATTCAGAGATTTTAAATTGACAACAGACTGTTTTTAATCTCTGACACAGCATTATCGCAATGCTGCAGTGATGTTGCTCAGTTTTCAGTCCATGACCATCGCAAATATTACGATGTAGCAAAAACACACACACTGATCATGTCTCTTTCCTCTTTTTGAATAGGCAGATTAATGTGATTATCACTGAGATTGATTGATTAACCTATTATCGCAATGAATTATTAATCACGACTAATCTTCATAAATCAGGCTACTATTAGATGTTCTTGAACATTTCTTATTTTTAATTCAGATTAATTTTCAAAAACAGTATATTATATTGTTTTATGTCATAATCAAACAGAAATATGTTGTTTTTTTAAACAGCATGTTTCACTAACCTGCTTTATCACTTTTTTGTTGCATCGTTTCTTTGGGATAAAAGGCCGAAGGATTGTTTTGAAGGGATGTGCAGTGGAAAATCTAATTCCTAGACAATTTGACACAAGAGAAGTGTGGACTAGTTGGTTTTCTCTTTTTCTCAGAAACTGAATTAAGCAACTCCTCTAACATAAGCCTGAACACAGAACTTGTCCTCTGCATATCTTTTGATTTTTGAAGTTTAGAAACTTCCTTGTCAATACAGTAATCTGTTTAATATTGATTGTGTAAATTTATTTTGAAAAATATATTTTTCTGTGTGTCTATTTTTTTTATTTGCTTTAAGTAGACCAAATTCCCATTGAGACAGCCCCATTTTAGTTCTCTGTTTATATTATTAAGATTCTGTTATTATTATTAAGTGTACTCGACCCCATTCACCAAATATATCGAACATCACACACCCACTCCGCTTAAAGTAAAAAAAACATTTCCCTAAGCAAGTAAGAAAAGAAAGGTGCAGTTTTAGTGTGTTATAATTCCTTAAGGGTGAATTCTGTTTTGCCATTTGTCAATACTCCACAACAGTAAACAAGATCGATGTTATTACCTCAGTGACTACCTCATAGTGCACCTGAGAAAGCTTTTAGCCTCATATCCATCCTGCAAATTACACTGCCTCTGAATGAAGCTTCATCGGGTTGAGATCTGAAGAACATAGAGACTATTTAAGTAGTCACTTTCATGTTAGGTTCGCAGTCATATTAATACACCCATCTTAAGTTGATGAGTAGTAAATTAGTGTATTATCTTGCTGGGAATACTTGAATTGTAAAACATACAAGGATGCACCCCTTTAGCTGCAAAGTCTCTGAAACGTTACCCACACCATCCATGGATTCATGTTGTTTAAGGTCTATTCTAAGAGCCTTGTCGGCCCAGAACCAGGACAGTGGCAATGGTTTTCTTACTCTTCGTTACTCTTCATATGGTGATCCGTTACCCCTGTGCTGTTGTGTTTTTCATCTTAGCTGTCAATAGTGGGACTACGCACGTGTACTGCTGCTATATCCCCTCTGCTTCAAGGTTATATGTGTGCAGACGTTCTCTTCTGCTCACCGCGTTTGTAACAGACTTCTGTTCTTCCTGTTCGCATACACGTGTCTCACCTTTGTTTGTGAACTTCTCCCAAAGCATTTCCACCAACAGTCCACATGTTGAAGCATCCTTGACCAAGACACTGAACAATGGTTGACCAGCACGCTGCCAACCATGCGTAGTAGCTCACTGCTGTTCACTGATCTGTGTGTGTGAAAGGGTTAATGAGTTCTTTAGATAAAAGCGCTGTATGAATCTAACATTTACCCTTTGTAGCCATTCTGTGGTGCACAAAAATCTCAAAACATAAGCTGCTTCTTAGAGGCTGCAATCACCACATCTTACACCAGTGTATACCCAGTTCATTACAGATCACATGTCTTACCAACTCTTATGTTTAGAGTTGGATATCCAGATATATATAACAGAATATGTATGCCCTGTACGCATGCTGTCTGTATATATTAAACTGCAGCTGCATGATTCGCTGGACTTGCTGGCTGTTATACCAGCCAGGTATGCTCAAACGTGCCCTCTGGAGTGTTTTTTGTAAACAATGAAATGTTACATTTACATTAATTGTGTGTAGCATTTTAAACCATACATCATTTATAGCCATGTTTACTCCTCTTTTCCACATTTGCTGGTGCATTGCTGCATTTCTTGGGGCATTCTGACCACCTGTGGATTAGTGGAATAGTGTGAAACCAGTGGCAGGAGCTGGGTATTGTGTTACTCACGTGTATGTGCATGTATGTCCTTGCATGCATGCACAAAACAAACAAAAGTGAGGACTCACTTGATGAAAAAGCCACTCAACAGCAGTACTAGAAGTCAACTACTCAAAAAGAACCCCTTAATGTAAATAATTAAGTAAATAAAGTGGTCTCTTAGCCTGCACACTCCAGAACAGAAGCACTAATCCGTACTCCGTTTCACCCAATTTTAGAGGAGAACAAAGGTAACTTGACTCACAAAAATAAACATAAAATGTATTTTATTTAACAGTTGAGCTAATTGTTAAATCTTTGCAGACATTCACTCTCTGAAGCTTTCAACCCACACACATCCACCCACATGCTCGTCAGACGAGCATGAACTGATGAAGCCTCTTGGATGAGAGGTGAAACGTCTTCAAAGACATATAACCAAGTCCAGTTGCTTTCGATTCAACTTCCTTGAGATAACAGCGGTAATCATTTCATTCTTATGGCATCATGATGAGCAGCATGACCAGCATCACTTCTACCAACATAAAACTAAATATAAACACACAAACGGCTGCTTATTAAGCGTTTTCACCTGACACAAAGTTGTAACAAATGCTAAAATTTTAACAGTCAACATTTGCACTTTTGTATGCATACACACTTATACACTAATAATTAAATTACTTATTAAGAAACAAAAAAACACTAAACACGCGTATATTGACAATAATGAATAGGCTAATTAAGTGCTGCTCAATTAGAAAATGCAACTTTTTCTGATCGCAAAGAATATAACACAGTATCCTTCAATAACAATGCATGGAAACATTTTACAGCCTTTCAGTTTCTTTATTTACACAGACCTGAGTGTTATAATACGAATACTTTACAGACTTGACTTGTGCTGCTGCTTGATGGACTCTGAGCTAAAAACAGCACACAGATACACCGAAACATGAGAAGAAGGAAGTTCACAAACAGTGTGTATAAATGTTGATACACAACCCTGTGGTATTTAGAGAGAATAACACTAAACTCTACAACATATTCTGCTAACTTACATGTGTCATAGAGATTTTATGAGGAGAGTGATCTCCTGTCATTCAGGTATACAGGTTCCCGGGCTCACCTCAACCTAACATGACAGCCTAAATTATCTATTTATAAAGTTGTGTTTACTGACCATGTCACAGCACTGCAGCCCAACAACTATCCCGGCCCACTGGGAATCGTCCCATTTCTCCCAGTTAGCCACTCCAGGCCTGACTGCGTCAATAAAAGCGAGATTATAATACTAATGAGATTATAGTTAGACCGTAAAGCTGAAAAGTCAGCCTTTTATCCTCCTTCCAATTTATAATTTCAAATCCACTGTGCTGGAGAACAGAGCCAAACTTGTGAAAAATATGTCAGTGGCAAAATACTTTTGCCAAGACATTTGCCAAAATTCCTGAAGATTATCAAAGTTTTTTGGCAAATTTGAGATGAGCATGACTACTTTTTCAAGTCTGTGTTTAATCACATTTTACAGTTTGTGATGGAAGAGTAATGAATACTGATGAAGGATGAGTAGCGAGAGTCCTACAGATTGTGTTTATGTTGTTGAGGTTACTTTGTGTCTTTGTGGACAATTTATGTCCTGATATTGGAGGTTTTTTTGAAAGAATGTCATGTCCCAGATTTTATTTTGGAAAAATATTATTTCTGTGTCCACCATTTATCTTTGTAGCTGAAGAAATACAGTTTGCTGCTTGTAAGAGCAGGTTACCTGATAAAGTAGCCAGGGAGTGTGTGTGTATTAATGTTCTAAAGCATGAGTGCTAATCTCCATCTGCTTTATCTTTGAAGTCATAATGAGTTTTCATAAAATGTCACTTTCACTTGAAAAGGAATCTGTTATCAGAAATCTTAAGTGGGGGAACTTTAATGTATTAGGACAAAAGGTACTTATATATACGCATATAGGGCTTAAGACCCGCTTTGTTACTTAAGTATTCAGATGATAAGAACTCAAACTCTATGTTTAAAAAAAATTAATATCAGTCACTTTATTTCTATTATTGTTCCTGTAGTTGAACTGTGGCAAGAGAATGAGTTCTTTGAGCCAGTCAGATAACTACTTAAGAAAACAAGTATGTTTTTAAACTCTTAATGAGATTGAGGAAGAACGTAGTCTAGCCCTTAAGTAACAAGTGACTTCTGACATATTTGTGTTTAAAAAAAAAAAAAAAAAAAAAGCACTGGAGATAATCCACACCCCTGTGGATACTGAGTATTTGGTATGTACTCAGTGGAGCAGCACCTCCCATCACAACCTTCTGTGACTGATGACTAAGGAGGTTAGGAATCCATAGATATTAACTGTTCATCTAGAATATGTGGCTGTACAGGATGATATGTTAATGAAATGTTCCACAAATAGGATTATTACATGGGAGGGACACATCTCTTTTAGGATGTGTATATATCAGTGTGTTATTCAGGTCGCTGATAGTCTGCCAAGCAAACTGCTGTAAGTCCAATCAATATTGTGTTGCAGTCATTATTGAAAAAAGTTATGTAGTTATTACTAAGCAGCGTCTGTTTATTTGATAAAACAAAAGAAACAGTTGGTCTTTGTTATCTTTGAAGTCGGGTAAAACCAAGCTGGAATTCGTGCTACTGCTGTCATATCATATTGAGTCCATGTCAGCCTGAAGCTTTATTAACACTCCATTTAAGAGAGATCCGTTCAATTTTTACACCTACTGTGCTCACACCGGTGATGCTTTTGACACAAAAGGTGGGTAAAGCATCAGCTCCTGAAAGTGACTTAGGTCCACGAGATCTTTATACAACAGTGGAAGCTTGTCCAGCCCAGTAGTCCAGTAGTAGTAATATAGTACAGAGTACTATAAAAATGGCAACATTGAAGTGTCCAATTGGAGTTTGTTCAATTAGTCTGTAATTAATCAGTAAATAAGGGAAAAAAACATTCCAGCCTCAGGTTTTTATTCGGATTCAAACTGTGATGCACTGTTTTTTATCAAGCACCATGATTGCTCATAATCAGCCGCCTGCAAACACAGTATGTTCAGAACCACTTGTGACTAATCAGTATATTTAATTTTTCATGTACGTTTCATTGGGATTTCTCACAATTTGCATACCAGTGCAGAGTGTTCAAGTATCTGCAATTAGTATTTTCATCACATTTAAGTGTTCTCAGTATTAAAAAAAAGCGTTAAATAAATCTATGGTTATTCATCAGAGAGCTAATATCTGACAGCCAACACATAGACTCAGAGCAGCTCTCTTTGTTACAGACATACATATGTAATGGTGTACAGAAGCAGTTGTCATCTTATTATAGCATCAAAACAAATATCAGTGTGTCAACCAAAGCCTCCAATTTACTGAACCATAAGTGTCAATTGAATATGCTTCCCCTTTTTTACTTAAAATATTGTATCTATAAAAAATACTTGTGTCTTGCAAATATAGGGTTTTTCTCCAAAATAAAGTTTGGGCCAACATTAACACAATAACAAGTTTCATGTGATGCACCAGATCAAAGAAAGAATCAGACTCAAGGTTTTGTTGTGGTGTTACACTCCTGGACCACAGAAAGGAAAAAAAAGATTTTGTTGAAACTGTTGCTTAAAAAGAAATGTTTATTTATTCCTGCTTATAAATATGTATATTTCCATCAGAAGTTTTCCGTGAAGAGGTGGGGAATCACATTCCTGCAAGGTTTGGGTCAGGCTAAAAATACAATAACGTAAAAAAAAAGGTAATGCTGAGTCACTGGTAAAATAAATGTTGCAGAGGTTTTGTTGGTGACAGTGCTGCAGAGACAACTTGACATTTACAGAGATTCACAGCAGACGCAAACAAACAGAGAGCAAGAGTGACAGTTATTTACAGAGCAGAGGGGCACAACATGGAAAGCAGTCTTGACAACTCAGTGTAAATACTGTTTACATCACACCAGTGGATATTACATTGTGGTTCACTGTAGTAATAACAGTGAATGTCTTGTTTGTATTTTCCCTGTGTATTTATGCTAAAAGCATGAGTCATCTGTTGTAGATAATGAGTAAAAACTAAATATACATTAGACTGCTGATATTGTGAAATCATGCAGAAATTCCAAAAACAACATGCTTACAAATGAATTTAATAGAAAAACTACCACAAGTGATTTGATTTGATTTGATTTGATTTGGGTTTCACTGCATTAGTCCAGTTAGTGCTGATAATGTTTTTTCACAGTCGTGGGTGCATTTACTAAGACGAGAGACAAATTAAAACAATTCAAAACATTTAAAATAGAATGGCATGAGTCTGAAACACACAATCCTATGCATCAGTGTCTAGTTTAGTTTACATGTTACATTTAAAAATGTACATTTGATACATTTGAAGGCTTTATTTCAGTTGGTCTGTCCATCTTAAGCTACTGTTTGTTATTGTATGTGTAAGATATGGGAGTAAAAATCCTTTTGCTCTATTCGACTTTCTTCATGTGGTGCTGTACATATATTGTGGCACCAGCTTTCCTGTCCAAGCTTCAGTGAGACCCTGTGACTCTATGACAGCTGAGCAAGAGTTTGTGGGAGCAGAGGGTGGACAGGAATTAAATATAGGGCAAGGATGGTCAGCTGAAAAAGGAGGGGGCTGCAGGAATTTGGTTTTGGCACAGTGCCAACGTGGTTTAGGGTGCAGTAGTTTCTGTCATCTGATCTTTCCCCTGTCTCAGTTGCACCCAGGATGTCTAGAGCGAATTCAAGACATCCGGCTATTTAGATAGTTTCAGTGGAAGCTTCCAAATTTTGTCTTCACGAGCTAAACCACATTTGTTATTTATAAGCAGCTTCTGATGACAAAATACACAATGGCTAAGACAAAATATAGTAGTTTTCCTAAGATCTGAATAATTTATGTAAATAACAGCTTCTCTTAGTACAGCAGATTTTTAACCTGATTTATTGTAGGCTCAGCATGAGGAAGGTTTTAGATTCATCTGTGCTGCCATAATTATACAGGTCTTCACTTGAGTATAAATCCCCAAACATTGCCGTAGTATAATTGCATAGTCATATTAAAACGCTCTCAATATGAAACAAAAAAAAACTAAAACTAAAAATGTGCATGGATGGTCACACTACACAACACAGTGCAAATGCACACATTTTTTAATCTGATAAAACTGCAGTGGTTTCAACTAGATGGATTTAGGTTTATAAAACATCAGAAAATGGTGAGAAATACCCATCATTACTCACCCATGTCTTTTTCGAAAACTCCAAAATATTACATTTACTACGACAAGAAAAGCAGCAAATTCTCACATTCAAGGACCTGGAACCACAGATGTTTTTGGCATGATTATTTTTTATCAAAGTAGTTTAGCAGTTAACTTTCTTTCAATCAACTATTTGATTAAAGGTCTTATTGTTGCATCTCTACAGTAAGGTGATGTGTTACCTTATGCCTACTTATAACAAACTATGGTGGCAGAAGAGTACACAAAGTACATCGTTTTGCTTTTGAAACATTTAGAGAAAACTGACTCACAACCCTTCTTTTTCTTCAGACGGGACTGTTCAAGTTGTCTGATGAAGAGTTTTTTATTCAACCTCTGGAGAAGTCGAGCGATGAGACCTCGGCACCACAGGCCCACGCCATCTACAAACGCCATGCGTCCCCTCCCTCCGAGAGTCCAGCCGTACAGCCTGTCTCAGGGAAACCAGCTCGCAACGGTACCTGCGGAGTCAAAAGTAAATCAAGTTTTTCTCAACACACACACACACACAGGCACACACACATACCCAATATATGTAAAGTGACACAATTAGTGTAATAAGTTTTACAGTACTTACAACTTCACGCTTGTTATTCGTCCTTTAAAACTACTATAAGTAACTTACATTATGCCAAGTCTTATCCACTGATTATACATAAGACACTGGCCACTGGATGACACGACTGAAGATGATGTCTGATCAAATTTTCTTTTCAGTCTCATGAGTGGGGCGTGGAGGGTTTATATCTTAAATATATCTGATAAGTAAGATATGAAACTGCTCTCAGAAAAGAAATGGAACAAGTACAAAGTATCAGTGCAATTACCATGGCATGAGTCATAGCAGGACGCCTAGAGGCAAAGTTAGATAAGAAGCTGAAGATGGGAAGATGCATAGATAGGTGGACAGATGGATGGATGGACAGATGATGACAATCCCAGTGTGGCTCAAAGGGAGTGCAAAGGAAGCTGTTGATATGTAATTATGCAAGATAAGGCTCCAGTCTATGGGTTCTGACTTTACAAGTATTCATTATTCAGCAAGAATAAAGTATTCTAACCAGTTTTAATGAAAAATTCATAACCACAATCTCCTCTCCACACAAAACACCTCTCATAATAAAGTAACTTCCACCAGCAGCTTATAAATTAAAATGGTAAGTTTTTGAAATTTAAATACCCACGCCCCTACTTCTCGACATGAATAAAGAGAAAAAGATCTGACCAAACTGCCTTTGTTGTAGTTTTAAATGTTCCTTAACATTTAAGTGTGTCTCTTTCCCAAGCTTTTCATCGATGACTTTCCAGATATTAGATATTATATTCTTTACTAGCTGTTGGCTAAGCTCCTCCGATTTGTTGGAATTTGAATCCGTTTATTCCAGAAGATTTATTAGTGTTTTGATTTTTAGGTGAAATTGCAGATTATTCCATGAGATTTCTATAGGCTGAAATGACCAAGGATGTTGTTTATGGGTTAAAAATACAAACATCGGGGTTACTTACATTTTATTAAATTGATTCCTATTTATCATTTGTTATTGAAGCATTTGAATAACACCTGTATCAACTTAATATTGTAATAGGGAGAGGAAGAATAATAAAGGCAGAGAGGCCATGAGCAGGTTTAGACCTCGATCCAAGAAAAACCCGGTTGAGTGTATGTGCCAAGTTAAAAGTCATACCTGGTGTACTATGTTGGCACACTGTGCCTCAGTAAGAAAGTTTTTAATGTCTATTTCTATCTCCCCTCTCCAGATTCGCATCAAAGTTTTGAGGAAATTGAGAGACAGCGGGAGCGGTGGGAGCTCCGCCAGCAGAGAAGAAAGAGGAGAATTCATCAACGCTCAGTTAGCAAAGAGAAGTGGGTGGAAACACTGGTGGTGGCTGACCCTAAAATGGTGGAGTATCATGGGAGCAAAGCTGTGGAAAGTTACATCCTTGCTGTTATGAACATTGTAAGTATTTGACATTTATAATAACGTTAACATAACATTTTGATGCATCAAAAACCATGTTGTTTGAATTGTAGTTTCATTAATAGTTTCAACCATAGGCGGAGTGGCGGGGCGGCTTCTGGGACTCAAGACCCAAATGTTTTCTCAAAATCCTCGAATCTTTTAGGTTCTTTAGGTTCTTAACTTCAACTGTGTGTCATTTCCCCTCAGTCTCTCTGACTGGACCACCAAATCAAAGGAGCAAAAGCTCTATTACTGGGTAAAATATCACCAATGATCTGGAGGCGGAGGCGCTGTTACTTCACTTCGGGGCCCATGTTGACAACTGGGCTACTCAGACAATAACATGTTACTTTGCTGTTGTTACAGATTACATGTTGTAATTTTATTATTATGAGAAACTGAATTACACAGTTCAAATTAGCATGACAGAATAGTTTCATAGATTCAAATTAATACCAAAAAAATAATCCGTCCAGATATTTTGAATGCAGAGTTCCAGATGTTTTGCATGATACTGCTGTTTGAGATTCGGTTTCTGTTTTTCCCTCCTCATGTCAGGTAACACAATACATGGATGAACTCTTCTCATCTATCTTTTTTTAACCATGACTCCTTGGCATTTCACAGTCAATGTTATTACTACCTCCTTGTTATGGGTTAAGTAAACTGACTCCTTGTCTGTTATTGATTAGCACGTACATGTTTTTTGCCAAAATACAGTCATGGCTGCCTTGACCGCAGCTACTGAAAGTGCTGTCAGGGGACAGAATATCAGGAAAGGGAATTCACTGACAGAGAAGCCCACAGATTAACTGATTCAACAGACAATAATACACGGAGGAAGCAGCCATTATTCCCCACATCCTGTCATGGTTCTTTTTTTGAGTCCTTTACACTCCAGCTTTGAACTTAAAAGCCACAGACAATTCAGTTTTGTGCAAACAATCTTGCAAAGCATCAAGGGAAACAACCTCTTACCCATGTCCAAACAATAACTAATGGCATCATCTTCCTCAGCCACCAGCTGCTCCATTGTCTCATCACCGACACGGTCTTGAAGTCGTCAACTTCACAAGAGGTTCATATTTTTGTATTCTGCTGTACTGTGTGCACCCCGTGGTATGTGTTACGTATATATACCAGGACAGTCAGTCCTTTCACATAAATAGCTTCCAACTTCCTTTCACATGCTGATCTTATGGTTGATTATTAGATTTTCTTTGGTATATGTATTATAACCACATGTTAACGAACAAACGGATCATATGGACATAAAGAAAGATGCAGTAGAAATCCAAAAGCCACTACTTACCCTTCAAGACTAGGTGCTTATGTACATCATGTGGCTTGAGAGGAAACATGAAAAATCAACAGCACATTGTTGTGAACAAAATGCATGAGCTTTAAATAACTGTAAGTCTATTTTTATTCACAAGATAAACAATAGAGAAAATGAATAAAGACAGACTTCAAGCATATTTACTGTTACTGATGAGCTTTTGAAAACTGTTGCAAGGTTAATACAGCGACAAAATGTGCACCACAAATATCTGTGAATGAGTACTACTATGAGAGACAACGGCTACAAACAAAGTTTTGATGAATTAAGTCCTTTATGTGTGTCAAAGCTGTTCTGTCTGAAGTGCCTCAGTTATACAACTTGTACAGAAGGTTTAGTGTGTAGACGTTTTGCCCGACAGCAAGAAAAATGAAAGGAATCTAAAAAGTGAGTGTTGCTTTAGTTATTTTTATTGCAGAGTGAGGTGCTCTCTTGTTCCTTGGCATCAATATGTTGCAGCTTCTTGACTGTATATTTGAGTTCATCAAACTTTATAAACCCTTCTTTTCACCGAAAGTATTACGGCATCATTTTAGCTTCAGCCAAACAGTGAAATACCTTTTTTTGCATTGAACAAGACATTTGTTGTGTTGAATTGTAGATGGAAAGCTGGACCTTCATGCATTATGAAGCATGCATAATGAATGAATGACTGTGAGAATGAAAGGTTTTGAACTGCATGAATTAAAGGATAGAATGGGGCTATTTAAAAAAAAGAAGAAAAGAAAATCTGCTTTGCATTTATTGATAATGGACAAAAGAGATGGTCAAAAAGGATGATACACTACAGAAGTTAAACAGGGGACATTGTAATTATAGTAGATGGACAGTGTATATATAATAACATCTCAGTAAACTATTGCTTAAACAAAGCGCAATTTAGCTATCACATTGGTGTCTGTGCAGTTTTTTGGTCCAGCTCCACCCTTGTCTTCCTGATTTTAAGCTTTGTTTTAAATAACTGAGAATGGTGTTACTTTTTAGGGAAAACCAATATTCACCCATGACAGAAATATAGTCTGTGATACTCATGTTATCTCCAACAGCAAGTGATCCATGATGCCAATCCCACAAGGCATTTCCTAGAGAATTCAATGAGGCATTTATCATAATGGATCAACAGAATAGGTTTGGTGTTGCTCTGTGAAGAAGCCTCTGTGGAGCCAGTTGATAATGATAGTCGCAGTCTTGCAGCTCATCAGTGTGAGTTCCTTTCACCTCAGACCTTTGTTCCACGGTTTTCACTTCTCGTTTCTCAATAAGTTGACCTTGATTCTCCACGTTTCTCCAGCGATGAACCAGTTACTGCTTCCCGTCCTTTGAGAAGCAGTTCTATGAACTGTCACATGCCGCCTTGGCTCAAAGCCAAAAGCGACTATCAAAGCTATAGACTTATTTAAATGCACTTGATTTTTACACTCCATTTACACAGTTTTTCACAACGTTTTGATGCTTTGGATATAAAATAACCCGATGAAAAAACCATCTAAGCAAACCCAAACAAACGAGGAATCAAAGCTGCAGTGACTCAAATGAAACTAGTTGAAAGGTTAGTTACGTAACATACCACAGAAATGTAAGGGTTTGAATTGATGTAATTAGAAGCTATAATCACAGATTGTTAGCACTTTAAAGGTCTAGGTACTTACCCTTACCTACTTAGTAAGAACGTTTGGAATAAATAGCTTTAAAAGCTGTTGAGAGGTTGGATAGATGCACTGTGTCAAACTTTTGAAGTTGTTAAGTTTTACATCCACAATAAAGGGATTCCTGTTTGATGCTTAAAATAAATGAATGAAATTAATCAAAATATCCAAACAGAGAAGAAAATGTTCCTGAAAAGGTTCATGTTTAATGCTTTGTTTGTTTTTGACCACCATTATAAATGTTGTGAAAATTAAATACAACAGTCAAGTCAGATGCCAGTGTAATAGCTCTTCTTTTAAAATATAAAAACATAATGCCAAGGTCTGACTGTTGACTTTTCTGCACAAAGAAATACTTTAAAATTAATTTATTAATTATCTGGTTCATTTATATTCTTTTATGTAGATTTATTTTCTGATAAATTCCAAAGTTTCTACCACATATGACTCATGGCAGTTACCTGCCACATGATAGGGCTGTATAAAAATGCCTATTATATAGAGTAAATTATATATCAACAGCCTAAATATTGTATAAATTGTCTCATTAGTATTATTTTGATCGACCCAGTGTCATGGTAGGTAGGAATCATGTGACGTCTAAATGTTTAATTTAATTTTTATTTTCAGGTGGCGGGTCTGTTCCGAGATGCCAGTATTGGAAACGCAATCAATATTGTGGTTGTTCGACTCATCCTACTGGAGCAGGATGAGGTAAAAACATACTTGTTCATGTTGATGAGAAGTTGTTAATTTTAGATTACACCAGTTTAAAAACAGACAGGACATAAGCTTTATTCTTCAAAGCCATATTGAACAGAATGTGTTTGTGTTCAGTAATACTATGGTTTATTTTTTATTATAAAAGTGGTTATTTTGAACTAAAAGTAAGTTGTATGAATTAATTCAAACACAACCCACAAAGCTTAATCCTAAACTACGTAGTAAAATTAAAGTTGTTTTGTTCATTCGCATTTCCTAACTGGAGTGAAAAGCTAACATGACAAGCTGACGTTACCTTTAAGGAAGTTGTATTTTACTACAGTAAATCAGCAATCAACTTTTCCATCTGTGGTGTTAAATCAGAAATGCTTCAATATGTCATGAATATCACATGAATACAAGCTGGTTTTAGTTTATTTTGCGTCAGTGGAAATAACAATAGTCTATAATGAGGTCAACAGGGCAGGCAGTGGTTGCCCCCTGGTGGAGTACAAAGTACAGCCTGCACAGCACTCAAGATATCCTTACAGACCGAATATTTAGAGAAGTAGTTTAACATTTTGTAAAATTAACTTTGTTGCAGAGAGCATGATGAGAAGTCTGATACCGCTCTCGTGTCTGTACAGTGAATATGAGACTCTTACATGAAACGCAGGGAACAGCTAGCCTGGCTCTGGCCAAAGACATTTCTTGGCTGGACACGGTAACAACCTGGGGGTCGTGAGGTTGCCAGCCAACTACTGGACACACCACGACCACACCGCTGTTTTTACTGTGTTTGCCTTACAGACACTGTATGAAAGTGGAATTGATCTTCTCAGGACAAGAAAAGTAAATAAGTTATTTCCAAAATGTCAAACTATTCCTTTAACTATTTCTATGTTCAAACAGTAGATAAATGAAAAGCATTACAGCACAGACACTTACATACGTTTTGATGTGTAAAAGCATGAATTCTCATGTATTTTTCTTGCCACTTTATACTATATAATATAAATTAAACATTTTATTTTTTATTAGAGACATTCAATATGACCAATGAAAGACAAAAGCAGATAGGTTCATAATGAATGTCTGTCTCTTTCTTATATATGTACCGTTATACTGTTTAGTCCATTGGTCCGTTATGATACCTGGTCCACTAGTGGTATCCATTAGCTGAATGGGCAGTTGATTTATTTTCTAATCCATACATAGTGAATTGCAACTTTGTATTTGAAGAGTTTTTCCTCAGTATTTGTGATGCTTTGGATATAGAATAATCTAAATACAAAATAGGATAAACTAAGGCCAATTAATTATTTTGCTCAGATGTGTAGATAATAAAAAGTATTGTCTATGTGAAACTACTTATGAAAGTCAAAAGAACCTGAATGGCACCAGATTAGCTGCGACTGCGACTGTCAGTTCTCTGTCCAGCACGTTTTATCAATAAAACCTGTCCTCATAGAGCTTACTATTTGCATAATTACATAATGACTCATACGTATAATTTCTGCTTTTACAATCCAAGGATACAGTAACAAGGTTAATTTATTGTTATTCTAAAACACAGGGTTAATCAACGAAATGCAGATATAATCCCATGTTACTTCAGAAAAATAATCATTATTTGTTGAGTGTGGAGAAAGACGCGTCATGTCGTCAAACACTTATCAGATAGAACTTAAGTGTTTCCTGTTTTGTCCTTCGCAGCAGCAGATAATAAGATATGGATGTGAATGGGGCAAATAAACAGAACTAAAGCTAATTCAAGTACAATGAATACAGTTAATTTAATAATGCTGCATTTTTCATCACATAGAACCTGTACAGAAGCTTTTCTTTTGCTCTTTTGATTTGTTTACTTTGTTGTTTTACCATCATCTCAATGTGACATGTGGATAACAGGATGACTTAAAGATTACACACCATGCTGACAACAGCTTGAACAGCTTCTGCAAGTGGCAGAAGAAACTCAACATGAAAGGAGATGAACACCCACTGCACCATGACGTAGCAGTTCTGCTCACCAGGTGAATTAAAAACTCAATATGCCAAGCTCTCTTTCTTTCTCAACTACACACAACAACATCTCCCAAGTGAGTCAATTGTAATTTGTTTGTATGATGTTATTCCAGAGCAGTTATTGATTTACTGGTTTAGATGGTTGCAGGGAGAGGAATCGATGCTGCATGCATCTCTATCACGTTCATATTTTGTAGTCTGTTGTCATTTTGATATGTAACAGTTGTTACGTCACCAGCTGTAGCAAATGGTACTGAATCAACACTGCATCAATAGAAGTTACCAAAATAATAATCCACTGATGAACTGCAGGTAATTTTATTTACACACTGAATTTAAATGTATCAGTCCAGGTGACCATCAACAACAGTAATCATCCACCCATTACTGATACAAGGTTTTATTTCTGATCTCCAATGTATTCAATAAATAAATTGTAGGTTTGAAGGTCTCTTTTTCATACAGCTATTTCAGACTATGTGAGTCATTCAAAAAGTTATCCACCAACTCACTTATATCCTTCATTTTTCATTCCTCAGATCCCACACAAAGACCTTTTTTTCTTTGATAGATTTTAAAGAACATAATTATTTGTAAAAAAAAAGATTACTAGTTTAACATGTTAAAAGCTGTAAACTTACAGAATATAAGTTACACACTAATGTATAACAATGTCTTTTTTAGCATTGTTACTATTCTAAAATAATATTGTCAGGATTTTTTCACTTTATTCATTTAAAAAATAATTCTTCTTCGACATGCAGTGTCTCCAATAATGGCCAACCTAGTTTGGTTGGATGTAGGGCTGTGCAATAACCAAATTTTCATATCCCGATATAAGTCATTTCATATCCAGCTAACAATGTATGGGCCCCTGGCACTAGATTTTTTGTTTTTTAATGAATGTGGAAAACACAGTCAGTGGTTTATTATATAACATGCATATCACGATACAGCACATTTTCTGTAAATTCAATGAATAAGTAGTTCATATAAAATTCCCACATGGAAAGGCTTATTTCAGTGGTTTATTGTCTAACATGATTTTACTACATTTATAACAAACAAATGGTGGCTAGAATTAAAATCAGTGCGACATGACATAATTGTACACAGTTTGCAGGTAATTTGATGTTCTTGAGGTTGTTTTCTACCACCTTCCTCCCTCTGTTTTTCTCAGATCTTAAATGCGTCACCTTTTGTGTTGCCCTCTGTTTCAACTGATAACACTCACACACACTTCTCACAGGAAGGACATCTGTGCAGCCATCAACCGGCCTTGTGAGACTCTGGGTCTGTCCCATGTGGCGGGGATGTGTCAGGCGCATCGCAGTTGCAGCATTAGTGAGGACACTGGCCTCCCATTGGCCTTCACTGTAGCCCACGAGCTGGGACACAAGTAAGGTTTCACTGCACACACGCATTATAATATTCTGATGTTCACAAACAAAATTAGGTTAAAGACTCTGAACCATTGAATATTTTGTGATGTTTCCAATAACACAATTTAACTCTGATTAGTAAATCTAAATGCAATTGACTATTCGCTAAGCACCACCCCTGCTGAGTTACTGTTGCTACCTCTGTCAAGTTTTCCATTTCCCACAGCACATGTGCAGTTTAAATTGATAACACCGGCAGATTTGTCAACACAGACAAACATAGAAAATTCTCATGAGTAATTCCTGAAGGGGATACCAAAAGTAGTATAACTATTATCATTTAGTAGTAGAAAAAAGTGATTTACAAGGTTTTTGGCAGAAGATATGTCACGCCACTTTGCTCGCTTGACCATCTGAAGCAATGAAGGGTTCAGTGACCCTTCGACACGTGCACAGGAGGAGGTGGGGATCGAACCACCAACCCTGTGATCAGTACCGATCCACACTACCTCCTGAACCACAGACGCCCTTAAATCTCTTAAAACTCCTTTCACCTTCACAAGAAGACACAAAATGTCTGACACAGCCTTTGTTTTAAGTTAACCTTTCCAAAGTAGCTACTTACTGGAGGCCGGCCACCACTGGGAAACCTTCAGAGCCTCTGGCTTTAACAAGCAATACATTTAACCTTTTACTGTTCGTATTTTTAAACCGTTTTTCATCTTTCACTTAACAAAGAAGGCTTTTAGAATAAAATACCAAACTGTTGACTAACGTAACACATAAGTTTGCTCAAATTAAAATTTCCCCAAATCCAGAGAGCAGAACAATGCCCCAAATGAGACAAACACCTTGTTTTGTACCAAACAACTTTATCTAAGAACACCACTCACCTTACAAAAAGTTGCAATATTCTCCTACTTATGAACCAGCACTGTTTTATCATAATTCTTTCAGCCTCTTAATTACCGCTTCTGAAATTTGTCCTTGAGGATTTTTATCTACCTCAAATGACCCCACAACAGACTTAAACAAATAAAAGGACCTAAGCTTTCTCATAAAAAGGAACAAAAACACAATATATCAAACAAAAGCAATGTTCCAAAGGTAATCTCAAGACAGGGGTAAAGCACAGAAACCATTTGAAACCTCCCTAAATATATTTAAATAACCTATGAGTATTAATTATTATATAATTCATTATTTTAGTTGGGTCCATTTGATTTGAAAGCACATGACTTGCTCTAGTAAGGTACCAGTTCTACATGAGTTAAAGCAAACTAATTAAAAAGCAAAATAGCAATCAGTTGAGAACACTTCTGCTTGAAAAGAGGTGGTTGCCATTTCTATCGATATGACTGTCGAGGACTAAAGGACTGAAAGAAAAAGCTCAGCAATTGTCATACTTACCTGAGACAGTGGGATTACAAGGGTGGGAATATACAGTAATCATTCTGTCACATTAATTCAATACAGTCAGATTATTTGCAATACAAAACAGAATTTGACTCTCTTTTACAGAGACAATACTGAAACAAAGCTTTTGCAAATTGCCTATGTTCTCTTGCATTGTGCATTGTGGCTCTCTGGGTTTTTTTAGGCGAGACTGTCACAATCTGCTCCTCAGTTTCCCTTCTCAACCACTCTCTCATCCCCAGCCCTCCATATTGCTCCCAGTCTCTGTCTCCAGGCTATGCACTTCAAATCCCCAGATCCACCATCCTCTAGCTTTCCCTCCTTTCCTGAACACTGTCCGACTGAACCACACACCTGTTCCCACTTCTCATCGGCCCTGCATTCCCTTGAGCTTCCCCACCTGCATCTCATTCACTGCATATACCAGTTCACTTCCTTTGTTCCTCTGTAATCTGTAGACCAGAAATCTGCCTATTTTGACCTTTTTCCTGATTTTTGGACTTTGGATTTCCTGCCTAACCCCGTTTGATTTGTTTGCCTATTTGGACTGCTTTCTCTGGTTTTGACCCATGTCTGCCTCACTATCCTGTAAGCCTTTGTACTCCGTATTTTTGATCATTAAATCATTGAACACCACCTCAGTCTCCCTCAGTCCTCTGCATTTGAGTCCAATCCCCTGTATTCCTGCTATTCTGCTTACACCACCTCTGACAGTTACTCTAATTTTGATTTAATTTGTGCCCTCTGCATGTTGATTGGTCACGTGTAAAGAAATTGGATGAAAATATAAAGAGGAAAATTAGTTTCCTACTGCTGCCATTATATTCTCTACGCTGAACCTGTAACTACATCTGATTGTATTGTAATGCTGAGGAATAGCACAAACTGTTATTGGCACACACACAAGTCAAACAGCCTGAAGTACCTTTTCTTTTCTTTATATCTTATCCTTCACCATATGCATGGATCAAGGATAAGATATCCTGGATATATAGTATATTCAGGGTGTTGTTAAGTATGTTGAATGCATGAATAAGTCCTTGACAGGAGCCTGTGGTGAATACCAAAGCTGTCCTTCCTTTAACGAGAAAAATGAACTGACTGAAGTTATAGAAGTGGACTGACAGACTGAGGTTTTTTTCAGCATTCAAAAGTGCAATGGTACAAAATGGAAAATACAATCCAGTATGGAACAGACGCAGAAGCAGCTGCAAACAGAGCTTCAGAGAGCAAAAAGGTGTTTTTTACCAAGCATAACATAACATAATGGCATGTTAAAGATTACCAGACATGTTCAATTTTGTAGTTTTTGTATACTCTGATAAAATATGTCTCCAATCTTTGTTGCGGTATTGTAAGTTATCACAAAATGCATATGAACGTAAGCTTCATTTTACATTAAGCTTCAGTTGTGACTTTGACTTTATTATCTGTTAAAATTACAACTGTCAGATTAGTTTGCATAATGTTTTCTTTAGATTGAAAAAATGCAAATCAAACTTGCTGTGCAAAATGCTATTTTAATGGAATAGTAATTTTCAAAATTGCCAGCAAGACGTATATAAATGACTGAATCTATCTGTTGAAACCATTATTTGTCAAAATTTCTCTCTTAAAAAAATGAAGCCCTAAATAATGATAAAGCATTATTCACTGTGCTAGAGCGAAGTTGTGGTTTTTTATTTCACTTATTTTTAACCAGCATCCAGCAGCCATTAGTAAAAAAAAGCTTCTGAAGGCACAGAATCAGCATGCTTAATTCACACTGCAGTTATTATTCCATGAAGCATCCATAAAGCCATCATGGTCTTTGTGAGGCAGATGTTGAACATAAGCAGTGTGCAATTAACAGAAGTGCTAATGCTCATATGTGTTCAAGAACATTTTGTTTACTTTTTCTTTCCTTTATCACTGCTGTGCACAGATTGTTTTGTTGCAATTGCTCATCACTGCTGGACCCACTGCAAAATGTATAAATGTTGCCATCTAAGCATTTAGAGTACATGCAGTTCACAGAGAGTCACGTGTATCTGTTTGTTGTTGCAAATGTGTAGCCTTACCTTGAAGTATGTGTTTGTGTTACATGTTGTGCCCACTCACTTTATTTTCCCTCTGTGTGGGATGTGTTTTTTTATGTCACAGCTTTGGGATTCAGCATGATGGCAACGGTAATGACTGTGAACCCATTGGGAAACGACCTTTCGTCATGTCTCCACAGCTCCTGTATGGCACGTCTCTGCCCAGGTGGTCACACTGCAGTCGCCAGTATATCACCCGCTTCCTAGAGTGAGTGCCACACATACTGTATGACTACACTGCTGCCTGACATATGAATGAGTTTGTGTGTTTTGTTATGTTCTTTGAATGCATGCATTTTAAGGTGTAAGGAAATTCTTAAGGAAATTCTTCTGATAAATCAAAGGTTTGTTCATTTTACAGGAGCTTAGGCAGTCTTAATGCAAATACATGCATAATATACCATATATCTGTATGCTTGTCAGTATCTATCTATAGTACGGTGTGCGTGTGCCTGTCAACTATACAGTCAGCTGCTACTGTCAAAGACTTGCACTGTGATGCTGACTTCAAAAGGACGTGTTGAATGTCTGAAATAGTTCACTATAGTTGCACCAGTTTCTCAGCTCCAAGCATCTGGAATCCATTTAGTGGGTGTTCAGCTTCTTGACAGCATTGTAGCTTCTTGACTCCACTGGGCGAAAAAAAAAGGGCAGCAGGGCAGTATTTACACTCGTGGGAGTTTGTTACACAAAGGCCACTGGTTTTATGTGTTTGTCTGAGTGATGGCAATTAAAAAGGAGACAGAGAGCACTGTCTCAGCACTTAAAAGCACTATTTACCATACTTGGATACAGGTATGGAAAATGTACAAGACTTTTCATCTAACGACATCATCATGTCATAATTGTATATTCTTTCCAATACTGACATTTATACATTGTGAGCATGCTAGAGTACTCACAGAGTCACTAGCCTTGTTTCCTGATGCATGCATGAGTTTATTACTGCTAATATGTCTGCTGGAGTCGCATACTGAATGGACATTTTGACTAAATGGTAATGACACTTAAAGTCTCCTTATTGCTAACAGAACCAGGCAGAGACACCAAAGAGAACAGCTATTTGCCTGCAGAACAGTTGATGTGTTTGTGATCCAGAATAACTTATCCTACATTATGATTAAAAAAGCATTTATAATGGTCCAGATGAAAAAAAAAGACAAGCCCATTTTCAGTGACTGAGGCAACATGACAATTGGAAGGAAAAGAGATTAAGAAATCATGATGTATGGTTCCCACACACCATCCCCCTCACTGGCGTGTTCCGGTTTTTATTTTCTTTTTTCTCTCTCAGTATTAAAAGTAGTCTTTTAACCTCCACTTCCCGCCAACCACTTCAAAACCATGCTTTGATCATTTTCTTCATATGAGACTTGACTACTGATATTTATCAATCCTCTAAATGCCAGCTCCTGCCCCTTTCTCTCAGTTTTATCTCTTGCACTGACTGCAGGACAAGGCTTCTATTGTCGTTGGCTTTGTTGACGTTGTCCCACAGGCCTCCACTGCTCATGCTGTCTTCAGAGGTTCGGTCTGTAGGTGTTATTTTATGTGGAATGTAGAAGGTCACACTGAGCGGAGTGGTTTAGATATTATCTCATAGATGGGCTATCCATAAGCAGAGCCACTCTTTAATGTCAAGACGAGAATTCCTGAAAGGCCATAGAGGCCAAGTTGCAAAGAAAAAAAAAACTGATTTGAAGTTCATTTAATTGCTGTATTGGCAAAACAACAGAAGTTAAAACAAACCATTACAGTCTCGAGATATCTCACACATAACATAGAATATATTACTTGTAAATTAATTTTGAGGTGAATGGATGCAGGAAACAGTTAATTAATTGGCGTCAACATTTCCAGGAAAGCTGGCTTTGACAAGGCTGCAGTAGAACCTAATTTGCCCTCTGAGCTGCCTTTCAGTCCAGAGGCACTCATGGAGAACATTTTAATTGCTGCTGTTCAATAGTCAGTGTGAGGTCATCTCAAATTAATGATTTAGATGTTAAGTGCTCAACAATCAGATTCTGTATTTTTAAATCTGAAGTGATTATTTTTTTAATCTTTAGGTTAACTCATTATAGTAAAACATTTTCTATAGACATGTGATGGAAAATGACAAAATGTGAAGAATATAATGGCATTTATACTCTTCAGTGGTTCGGACTAAACTTCAAAAAAAGATTCAACATTTTAGAATAATATGTATTATTTATCAGTACTTGCTCTAAGCTGCTCTGATATTTTTATATGAACAATGGATAAAATGACTTTGTGGGATGTGAAAGCACTTTTAGTGACAACCCACAAAGAATTATCACCCGAGTCTTTCAGTTTTTTCATCTATCATCAGCTCATTGTTTTGATTTTTTGGCCCACAACGCTACTGTTTTGGTTCTCATTAGCGTGGTTTTCAGATGCAGCAGACAGCTCTATTCAATAAAAAAGCTGTGATAAACCCACTGTACACTACCTGCCCAGCACTTTACAACAAACAGACACAGTTAGAAACTAGCTGGCAAACAGCTAGATATTTCTCTCAGGAGTTGGTAACCAAAACAGGGTTTAATGGAGAGTAAATATTGGACATTCATTAAGTGTCCAGAAACGAGACTCAAATTTAATGTTAATGTTGTTCCATGTCTGCTGGATGTGTAAGTAGGCACATTTGCCATATCCACGTTATAAGATGATAATATGTTAAGTCTTGTTGCGCAGTATCCAAATGGAAAAAAAAGTAGTTCTTGAATGTTTTGATTTCTTCCAGGTGGAAGTAGTTAAAATGCACGCTAATTACATGTGGTCTTTTTGTGTCACATATGGAAAACATTTGTTTCCAGTTTGATGGATCAAGGAACAATATGAGGACAATTTGTGCACATTTATTTTCCTATTCGATATAATCTTTTCATTGTCACAGCACTGGCTCATCCTGCACACTAATTTTATTGCAGCTTCTCACAGTAGGTGTTCGGTTGAGTAACACCATCACTTGGCCTGACCATACATTTATAAGTGCTCGCTGCATGTTAATTTTCAGCAGAAGCAAAAGGACTGAGAACATCTATTTCCTCACAAGTGTGCAGTGCAGAAGGCCAAAACTCAATGTTGGCTCTTCCAGAACTTGGCAGCTTTATCCAGACTCATTCTCCCCCTTTTCCCTCTAAATGAAAACTGTGCAACATGGTAGTGCTGTCTGTGAATTTGACTTCATGGTCATTGAGGACTCTCAGTGTAATGTCCAACATTTTTTCCATGATTTATTTCCCTTTTCATTGTGACATTACAGATCAGTACAGGAAGATACTTTTGGACAAAATTTAAGGACTGACTAAACTACAGCCTGGAAATAAGCATATTTCTCTGCAAGTACATTTACATTTAGCTTTGGCAATGCAGATTTATATCAGCTTGGTCACATAAGGACTTGAATGCTATTGAAATTCATATCACAAAGCTCACATTTATGTAATGACGACAGGCTCATCACGATCCCATCAGAGCGCTCATTATGGAGTGCCTGCTAATTTACAGGTGACGGCACCAAAGATTCAAATGATTCATCTGTACATCAAAGAACTTTGTTCACGATTACAATAACACTATTTCACATTGTGAAGCATTTGATACTGTTTTGTATGTATTGAATCTGTACATTGTTACGCTGTGTCTTTTTGCCCTTCCCAGATTAGTGGATTGTAAGTATGCTTGGGATGTGTATGTTTTAAATACCTGATTATCTGCCACTGTGTCATCCTTACTTACTGATTATCCACACAGATGCTTAGCAGGAATTTATTAAATAACTTAATTTTTGTTAATTCTCATCATCTTGTGTAAAACATGCGATAATTAATAATACTTCAATTCCTACTGAGTTCCTTTAATTGAGTTTACCTCTATCCTGGAGGTAATACGGTATAGTTTTAACCCTGTATGTAGCATCTAATTTTGTGCTGCTTTCACAATTATTGTGACTGACAGAATTTTTGTGTAATTGGATATGGTAATGGAAAGCTATAATGAGACACTTAAGTAAGAATTTATCGATGCCCTTTGCTGTAGTCTATTCTCTGGAGGCCGTTCAGAAATGATAACATTAACACTTTATACAAAGCTAATGTCATAACCATTTTCAGACTGTGTCAGACTGTCTCAAATAATGAGTCATCAAGGGTTTTTTTTCTTGCATTTAATAAAAAATAATGTATATGTTTTACTACTGTTAATTAAACGTTAATGTTTAAATAAGATAAATTAAACTTTTCATGGAATAAAAAGTTATGCAACTTTTCATAACTCCTTCAATCATTTTTTTCAAAATTAGGGGATCTAAACCAGTGCCTGTGCTGTTTTTTTCTTGTAAAGGAAAATTAAATTGCTTTTAATTAAATCCCTTTTTAACAGTGACTTCATTTAACCTGCAGATTTTACTCAAGAGATGTCAATGTTGGTCTGTCTGTCGGTTCAACCCGTTGTTCTGAACTAAAATATCTTAACAACTAATGGATGGATTGCCATTAGATTCTGTATATACATTCATCGTCCCCAGAGGATGAATACCACAATTTTTTGATTCCCTGACTTTCCCGCTCGCGCCACCATGAGGTTCACATTGGTTGTTTTGAATGTCTCTGTAACTATTGGATAGATTGCCATGAAATTTTGGTACAGACCTTCATGGCCCCCTTGGCATTAATTATATAATAACTTGTATTGTAATCTCTTCATTTCTGTTTCCAATAACCAGGTTGGAGTTATACATAAGCCTATATCATAAATATACAAGATACAAGAGTGAACAGGAAGCTGAACTTACTCTACACACTCAGCATTATTGCTGAAGATTCCTTTTATCAATATGGATCACAACCTTGTGTTATATTGATGGAAATGTGAAAACCCATTTTCCATATATCATTTCACAGCCGGGAAGCCTATCAATACAAGACTGTGATACCAGTAATTGATTTTTCTGGAAGAGTCTGTTATGATTTGATTAGGGATTTATTGTGAATTTGTGGGAGGGGAGAAGGTATTGCAAATCTTTCTTACAAATAAAAAAAACATACAAAGAATTTGCGCCTGTGTTTGATAATACATACAGATATTCTTAAATAGAATGAGCTATAGGATTGTTTTAGACTACCAACTACAAACTACCTCTGTGAATATAAGACAATAGTATTAAAACCCAGGTATCTATTAGCTGTCAGTGCTTTATAATTGTATCTCAATTATGGCTTCCCATAGTTTGAAATGTTGACCTTTAATTAGAGTATCTCCATGAAGCCAGTCAGTTTAATTTATGCCAGAACATTGTGCCAAATACATGATTCTTATCATGTTGAGTTCAACTTTATGACCTGTAGTTATAGACCCACCATTTAGACAGCTGGTGGTATTTGTGCGGATATCTGTATTAGTTTCTGATCTAATCTAATGCTGCTAGCTTTGCAGTGTAGGAGTTACTTTATTGTTTAGTTATTCATTCCTTTGTAACATGGAATACATTTTCTGTTTCTTTTTTTCTTAAAGGTGCCCCTAGAGTTTTCTTGTAAACAAAAGTTATGTTTACATTCAGTGATCTCACCAAAACACATTGTGTATATCCATAAGATCTAATAAACTGTTGAATGCAGTTCCTTCCTTATAAAACATTTCAAAACTTAGATTTCAAAACTTTTCCCCTGCCATTGCTGGCACATTGCTGTATTTCTTGGCGAATTACCGCCTGTCAATAAGTGGTATGTTTGAAACCATTGTCCGGAATGTGTATTGCATCACTCATGCACTCGTGCATGTGCATAACTCATGCAAAAAAAAAGGGGACCCACTTTAAAACATTGCTCCATAGTGCTACTCGTGGGCAAAACTCAACAGGTTGCCTTTTAATCTTATCGCTTTTCTGTATTTTTGTCTTGTGTGCTCAGTTGTTTTTTACACATTGTTTGTTGGTGAACATGCACTACTAGGATTACTAGTAGTTTACAAGTTTCTTGTTATTTTTGTACATGGGCTCTAAGAGGGTCACTGAGAGTCATTGTTCAAGTATTGGGCCACTGCAGTTCCCAGGGATAATTTTCTCAAACAGTGAGGAAACATGGTCAGTGATTATATTTTTTCTGCAATGTACCCCAAACAAACCTGCTTGTCATTACCCGAAACTTCAAGTGCATTACTTTTGGGGTGAAAGATATTTCCTGGGGAAGACCAGCCCATTGCTAGGTGTTCAGAATAACTATGATATTCTTTGTAAAGAATTTCATGGGTGAAACACTCAACTGCTTAAAGAGAAGTATTTTTATTTTGCTAAAAATGCTGCAGAATGGTACTGTGTGTATAACAAAGAGACCTTTATAACTGTGCTCACCTGACTGTTTTTCTTTGTAACTATCCACTCCATCCTCCCACCCCTGACAGTCGCGGCTGGGGCTGGTGCCTGGATGACATCCCAGTGAAAGAGAAGCTGTCTGTGAACGCTGTGCTTCCTGGGGTTCTGTACAGTGCTGCCCATCAGTGTCGGCTGCAGTATGGATCTGGGTCTCTGCTCTGTGACGACATGGACGTAAGAACAAATGCTTCTAAATAAATCCATACAAAGCCATGTACAATTGTATGGTAAGAATGTAGGTCTCCTGTATTCTCCTTATGTCCTTTTTTCTTCTATTGTCTTCTCGAATCTTCACTTTTGTCCTTTTACTCTTTTTACAGTTTTCCCGTTTTTGTTTTGTCGTCATTTTCTCCGACATATGCTTGATACAACTTATTTTTGCTTTTAATTTTATCCTGACCAAACCTCCCACTCCTCTGTATCCTTACAATCCCCATCATCTCCATTTTCCCCTGATCCCATGATGTTTTCAGGACAGTGTGCTGGTTCAAACTTAACCTTAATTATTGAACCAGATTGTTCAAACAGAAATGCGACCACTCAACCAATGGACTGAACTTACTTGAAATGATTTCCTGCCTTCAGCCTCAATAACCTTAACCAATAAAGTAGGGCAGCTCACCGTGTTGCACCTCTTGCTGCTGCTCTTTAAATTTATTGCTCTGAGCACACAGTAATAACTAAAGGTGACTCAGATGAGTGTATCAACATCTTTATCAGCTCAAATCTTCTCTCTTCTGGACTATGCTGTCAGGACAGAGACATGACAATGTTCAGAGAGACTTTGGTAAGAAAATCAATGTGAGGAGGACATGCAAATTACATCCTTACAACAAGGTTGCAATTCAACTGTATTCCACTTGAAAATAATGAAAATTAAATCATTACAGTGGAACATCTTGATAAGCCACAGGACAAACAAGGGTTTGAACTAATAGTTATTTAGAGTGTTATTAGAGTTATTGAGTTTTCAATATTTTTAATATCCTGTAGGATCCAGATCACGTTTCGATTTTCCCCACTATAACTGGCCTATAGGTAAATGCAATATCATATCGAGTCTTTACACATGGCGTCTTTAATCTGCTATGTCCACAACATGCACTATATGGATTATTTAATATGTTCTAGGACTGAGGGCATCTTGGGGATGGACAGCTGTTTGTTTTGGAAAGCCGTTAAATGTGTGGCCACATGTTTATTATCTTGACTACACTTGCGCTCACCTGCTGACCAGCTTGACAGTGAGTTATGTATCCACAATCCAAGCCTCTACAAGAATGATCCCAGTGATTTGTACTAAAGGTTTTAAATCTAGGCTTGGATCAACAGATCCTTCTTTGCCATTGTCTCTGGAGAGTGACTGCTTGTTACTACTTACTCATATAGGTTTAATAGATCCTCGTCTTACAATGGTTTTACCAGTTGTATAAGAGCACTCTTTGCTATTCTGCCATCAGCTTATTCATAAGAATGTTAAATCAGATGACCCCTTAACAGCTGAGTGTGACCTTTCAAATGCTAGATCTTTGAGAGGCAAGTCTATCAGTAATGATCTCATCTCATAATTTCATCATTGAGACTCCTCCCACGTAAATTGATTCTATTTGAATTAACCTGGACAGATGGATGTGGAGGAGAGGTAGTACTGATTGAATTGCAACAATGCATCTTAAGCCACATTCAGAAATTCAGAGAGTAGCATTGACAGAACAAGATTACAGTTTGCATGTCTGCAGGAACCAATACAAAAAAGTCCAGCCTCAGTAGTGCATCAATGAGTTTATGGCTTAGTAAACATTTGTAATTTAAAAGAATTTCAAACTTAAATATCTTAAAGTTAGACTATGTCATTTCCACTGTAAGTTTTACCACAGTGGCCAAAAGTCACAATTGAAAGATGATGGTAAATACTAAAATGGAGTGTAAAGGTAGACATAACATCAGCCTTTTTCCCTCAAAATAACATTGTGTGTAGTACCATAGAGAGATAATACAGCTAATAACCAGTATATACATTTTGCTTGGATTTACACTAAAAAATAAAGCTAGAGAGAGAAGTTCAAACCCAGGCTCCTTCCTCACCTCCACACGGCTGGCCAATCATGAAGTGGGCGTGGATGTCGGATTGCCGGTTTTCGAAAAGTTACCGAGATGGCCAGATACAGCCCCCCCCCCCCACCCCCCAATGTAATAATAGACTGGAGAGGGGGTTATTTAACCATGCGACAAGTAGATTGGATGGAGTGTACTGTACGTTTCTTTTTGTTGACATAGTGTATCTGTAAGCAACTCAGCATGGCAAGATAAACTGCCATCCCTTTTTAGCACAGGAAACACTCCCTCCCCCTCAGCAGATGATTAACAAGGCTTGAAACAGTCTCCGTATTCAAGCTTGCCGCTGAAGAATCTCAAAGATTTAGCATGTTTGAATTATAGAACCAATGCACACACACATTTTTTGACTGAGGATTTTCATAGAGTGACTCCCTTAGGGGAGTCTTTCCTGTGTGTGTCCTGGGTGTTTGAGTAAATACATCATGAATTTGAGTGAAACCTCTTTTTTTTCAGAGCTGAGTGCCTTAAAGGTTTGTTAGACTGCTGTGTGTTATGGTTGGGAGCAGATACACAAAACAATACATCAGGCAAGAGATTGGCCAGACAGAAACCACACACCAGCATTGTAATTCCTCAAAGTAACAACATAGTGTCCCTATAAATACAATTTATTGCAACATGTGCAGGGTTACAGGCGCCCCCAGGATAGAAAAACAACTATGGGATGCTTACAGATTTACAACACCATCACCCTGCTGTTTTTAAAATCAAAAAATATGGACAGTTTCTAATTTACCTGAAACAGTAAGAATTGTGTATCATGATGTAATGATGTACATCAGGTTTTTAATACAAAACAAAACAAAAAAAACGTAATTACTAATAATAAATAGATAGATAGATAGATTACTTTATTCATCCCCGAAGGGAAATTAAGTAGGACGGTGGATTCCCATTAAATAAATAGGATTAAATTAAATAATTAAATAGGACAGTGGATTCCCATTGAAAGGTTTTTCATTTCAAACAAATGAAATACATTAAATTGAATCCATTACCAGGGTGCAGTTCTTTACTCCGTCTCTCACTTCACTCTAAGGTCATTCATTCGTTCTACATCTGAATCATCTGCAAATGAACATGAGTCCTGCCTGTTAGGTGAGGCACTGTTGTTGCTTCACCTATTTTTTTTAGTCTTATTCAATTGAAGCTTGCTTTGTTTTTAAAGTAACAGAATAGATGGATAAAAAGGTTGACTTTAGCATTTAAGACAATAAGCACACAAAGCACAAACCATGATTATGAAATTATTATTATGTCCATAATAATAATAATAACAGTAGCCGCCCTTCAGCCATTGCTGCCCAGTGTGGAAATTGACTCTAAAACAAACGTTGTCTGCCTTGCCTACACTGATCTATTGAAAGTGTATTGCCCCCCTAGAAAAGATGCATTTTCCTTTCCTTCCTTCCTTTGTGGATACTGAACAAAAATAATATCGAACATGCTTCTCTCTCTCTCCTGGCAGCACACCATTTTTTATATATGTCAATCCACATGCTGCTATTGTGCCAAGTTTAAGAACGTTTTAAACATGAGATTACATGACCAGAGCTTTGTAGCAAAGCCTTGTGGGTGGGCTGCAGTTTGTTGAAACTGTAGAGACAGAGTCAGTGGTACATCTGATTGTTTTGTGTCCTTGATTAAGGGGATTGTTGAAGTTGCTCGATACTGGGACGATTTGGGGATTTGGGCAGGTTTCTCTATTGATTTGTTTATTTTTGCGTGAGACGCAGCCAGAGGAGCATGTCAGGGCAAATCCTGATAAATCTCCTGACAGGGGTAACACAGCTCAGCAAGCCAACTGAGAGGCCAGATCCAGCTTGTGAGCTCTACAGATTTTTTTTTTGTTTGTTTGTTTTAGAAGCAGCAGTCTTCCAAACGTTCTGTGGAGTGTGATGTTCAGTCACTGTGACCTTTCCATTTCTTTTTCAAGTTTATCTTTACATTGAGAATCAATACTGTATGTCTTTTCAAGCTTTTAACTTGATGATATCAGTGACTGAAGTTGCAGGTTATTACATGGAAAATAAGATAAATATTGCTCACAGGTCACTGTTAATTATTGCTTTCTGTAAATTCAAATGCTAAAAATCGTTTCCATCTCCAAACTAATCCTAATCTAGATTATGACGATTTTGGTCCGATATGCAAAATGTCCTCCACATATTCATCACAAATGTCAAGCAACAACAAGAATGGGCCAAGACAATTGCACCAATCAGCCAGGGAACTCCTTTATAAGCAGTACATTTGACCTTTTGGTGTTATCAGTCTTCATACAAACAGATTTGACCACAGTAGGAAATGTAAAAGTTCCTTTTTTATTCTCATTGAGATATAATGTGTTAGTAAGCTGTAGAGGGGCTGGTAGGCAGATGTTTGTTTTAGCTGAGGCTATAGCTTCATATTTAGCATGCAGATTTGACAGTGGTATTGATCTTCTCATCTAACTCTCAGTGAGCAAGTAAATTTCCCAAAAATTTGAATTGCTGCTTTAAAGTGCAGTTTGAAATCTGAAGCGTTTAAAGTGCATATTTTACACACAGAAATGTGTTATAAAACCATTGCTGATGTACTGTAGATTAATAGAATTAATGACTTTGGATACCAGGATGAAAGATTATAATTCAGCACATACTGCCCAGGGCTATTATTTCATATATAACATTTATACAGTGATGGTTTTCTTAGGGATGGCGACGTCAACAATCCTTGCTGGATCACTCTCTGATCTGCTGTTTCTGAAGAGATGACACATCTTATTACTCAAAGCAAGAACAAACACTAGGCTTTGCGAGTGGGGGGTGTACTTCATCCATCAATATTAATGACATCTTTTTGTAATTTGAACTCCAGTGTAAGTGCTGAAGTCAGGCAATTTAGTCAGACAAAAACTGCAAGTAAACCTGTGGGAAAAGCCCGTATTTACCTGTACAATGCAGATCCATAAACTGCTGCACGTCTGCTGACTAGGACCAGAAAGAGAGCACACATTACAGAGAGCACACAATACACCAATTTTAAAGTCTCTACACCACCGGCCACCTGTTTGCCTCTGAATTGATTGAAAGATCCTTTTTTATTGGTTTGTAACCCTCTTAATGGTTGTCGTCCTACCTATTAATCAGATTTGCTTTTAGCCTAAGAACCCTCAAGAACCCTGAGGTCATCTGGTCGTGTATTTTTAATTATCCCTAAAGTCTGAACAAAAACCCACGGGAGGCATCCTTTTATTACTATGGTCCATGTCTCTGGAACAGCCTTTCTAAACACCAGCAGCAGAGAATGTTAATATTTTTAAAAGGCCTATGTTTTAGTCAGGCTCTAACTGTCTAATTTGCTGCAAGCTGTAATTTGTCTACTCTTTTATGTATTTTAGTCTGTTTTGTTTCCTGGTATATCCTTTTATGTTATTTTTCTTATTTTCTATATAGTTTTCCTTTAAAAATACACTCTCTTTTAGTATGTCATTATCTATCTTGTGCTCTTATTCATTTTTATTATCTTATTTCTAATCCTACCTTTGGTGTTTCCTCTTTGCAAACTGATGAGATTTATGATAGTGTTTCCTCAAATCCCGTTTGTATTTAGAGATGTTTATAAATTGCAAAATCATCTCTCGCTTTGTGTGCGTGAGTGTGGCGGGGGGTGGGGGGTGGTTGGTATTGTTTTATTGTGTGAAACACTTTTGTTTGTATGAGGTGCTATACAATTAAAGTCTGATTAATTGATAAACTACATTTTTACTACGCATAATAGGAGACCACTAAACAGTGTTATTTTTATGAAAAATTATCTTTTTATAAAAACAAGATCATCTTACAGTTACATAGATATATTAGAGTGGAAGAACAGGCGTTGATTGTTCATACAAAATCTCTGCTTGTGTACAGTACTTACAACCTTGTGAAAATAAATGTACGCCAACAGTATGTTTGAAAGACAAACAGACATTGATTAAATAAGACATTAATCTCTTCCTGCTTTCCTAGAATGTATGCAGCACACTGTGGTGCACTGTGGGAACAACCTGCCACTCAAAGCTGGACGGGGTTGTGGATGGGACCAGTTGTGGTGAGGACAAGGTGAGTCTTCCATTTCATGAGCATGAAAGAGGAGAGACAAAGGGACTGTGATGAGAAAGCTGATTAAGTTGTTGGCAACCGTCAGTGTTTGATTTCTAAAGCGAAGGGCTTTAGTTCACGGGAGACTTTCCTTCTAACAGTATTCACTTTTTCAAGAAGAAAACCCAACTACAGAAAGGCAATTAACAATACTCTCGGCTCTCATTGAAAGTGCAAAGAAAGAATATTCATGTTGTGATATTTCGAGTGCAAACTGTCCTGTCTATATTTCAGACAACATGGTACATGCAAACCTTAAAGTTAATGGGCCATAGCTATAAAAGACAATGTTACAGTCATTTCCTGTCAAGTAAGAACAAGAAGATGACGCTTAGAGTGTGTTTATTTATTTAATGACGTAAATGTTGCTGTTTTTACCAGTGGTGTTTCAGTGGAGAGTGTGTAGCAGTTGGATATCAGCCAGAGAGTGTAGATGGCGGCTGGGCATTGTGGAGCGAGTGGTCGGCCTGTTCGAGGACGTGTGGGGCTGGAGTCCAGAGTGCCCAAAGAGACTGTGATAACCCAGTGTAAGATTAACTTTTCAGCCTAAAATACTTCACAAATTTTCAAAGGTTTTCTTGGTTTTAACTCTTGATTTACATTTGACTTACTATTGTAATCCTTTATATGGGAAGAATAAGGCGAGTGATTTCACCTAAACCAATGAAACATGACATCTCTGTTGTAAAGATGTAAAAAGCTCTTTGACAGTACTTGGAGGAGGATTTTTTAGTCTGTAATGTGTAGAGTACTTTTTCTTATATGAACACAGAGACATTAACCTATTTTGGGAAAAACATGAACATACATGACAATGATTGATATATGGATGATGAAAGACCATCAGGCAGTAATTCACACATTTCTTCCACCTCCGTCCATGTGAGAAAGGGGAGAAGCTATTGTGTAATCCACAGAGGCTGATAAAAATCACAGATAGTTAACACAGAATTGTGTATATGTTGGAGAAATAAAATTGATATAGGCTGTATTTGTGTACCTATTTGTTCTTATTCTCAAATATATATATATATCAGCCTTAAAAGTCTAGTATCAGTTGGGCTCTACCACAGATAAGTTCTCTGTGAACCCAAAAAAATACTCTTTTTGCTGGATCATCTCAAATAATCAGTAAATCTTTAAAACAAAATCATGATAGTGTAAAAAAAAAAAATTGTATTTTTAAATGTTTTGCCACATAAGGAATGAATAGTGTTACAATTGTTTGGCAATAATCAGCTCAGTTTTAACTTCGTCAGTCATATACTGCAAATATTTATAAGCTTCACTGTTATTCTGCAAAATCTGAATATTTGCTCAAAGCCAGACAGCATTTTGTTCTGGCCATCTGTGTTAGCAAAACATCAGATTACCATGAACAAAGTTCAAACGCTGGCTCAAATACTTATCAAAACCACTTTTTTTTAACTCCATTTTTCACCATATCAATATGTGTATGAGCATAAAAGTCAATGAACAGCAATGAAATAACGTCTTTGATTATCCTACAGTCCTAAGTACGGAGGGAAGTATTGTTTGGGAGAGCGACGGAGGTACAAGATTTGTAGCATCACACCGTGTCCTCATGACCTTCCCACCTTCAGAAACATCCAGTGTGGTCACTTCAACACCCTGCCTTACAAGGGCAAGTTCTACAAATGGGAAGCAGTCATCAACAGAGGTAGTATTTAACCAAACCTAAAAAGAGCACCTTTGGTTGTTGTTGTACAGTATTCATCATTATCACAACTTGTCGTTTTTCTGTTGGATCTCTCTTAAAAAAAATTTCAGTCAACCCTTGTGAACTACACTGCCGTCCACTGAATGAACATTTTTCTGAAAAGATGCGGGATGCTGTCATTGATGGGACACCGTGCTACGAGGGCAACAAAAGCAGAGATATGTGCATCAATGGCATCTGTAAGGTATTAATACTATAGCTACTACTCCACATATTCTCTGATAAATAATCCATATGTTTCTTTGTCTCCTCTTCTGTTTTCAATCTGTTTTCTCTCTTGATTTTAAAACAAGATTAATTGATTATTCCATTCTTGTGTTTCTGTTTTATTTCATTGCATTGCTGCTTTGTTAGTCATGCAGTATATTTAGTTGACCCTCACCTTGTTTTCTCTACAGGCGAGTGTTGTACATTTGACATTCTGCATGAAAATGAGCTTGTTGATAGAAAAACATTGTGGCTGTTATCTCTCTGCTCTTGCCTATCACCCTGGGCCAAAATGCCAGTCACTGATAGAGATACTGTTTGGATACTGAGTGGACAGCAATCACAGACTTCGGGCCCTGATTTCGTGACATTTTGTGACATTTTTGTCAGGCACCCACGCCTTTTCCTGCCTGCCCCATTTTGTGTTTTGAAGGGTCGCCATTACATTAAAAGCCAAATCAGTATTTTGTTTTTCAAATAAAATGAAAAATACACACATGTAGTCAAGTAGTTTGACTAAAATAAAAATGTTCTGTCCTTAAAAAATATAGGTCTACA
The DNA here is from genome assembly GCA_031216445.1 of Lateolabrax maculatus. Taxonomy (NCBI): domain Eukaryota; kingdom Metazoa; phylum Chordata; class Actinopteri; order Acropomatiformes; family Lateolabracidae; genus Lateolabrax; species Lateolabrax maculatus. The sequence goes on from CM062198.1 coordinate 26,286,908, forward strand.
TTTTTTTTTTAAGAAACCAATAATAGTGTAGATTTAGTTGTTTGAAAGTCTACTTAAATAATATTTCTACATTGTCGCATTATACTTTTACTTAAGTGAAACCTCTGAGTACCTCTTCCAACACAGCCTTTCGTTTATTTGGATTGTGCCTTTTCCTGCACCTGGTGAGAGCCGCCGCACAGTAAAGGGGTGTGACAAAAATGATAAAGAAACATAGAACATTATTCAGAATTACTGGGATTTTCACTTGCATCTCCTGCCATATCTGAAAAAGTCAAAGGCACATGAGACAAGGTGAGGCAGGGTTGTGTTCTGTGCCGTTTTTGTGGCTTTTACAAAGTGATGTACGGAAGAACAGATCCTGTGCAAAGGCTTATCAAGACTTTATGTGGATGATATATTGGAAAATCTGGCTTGGATTTAAATCCCTCAAGAATGAAATTATTAGAAATATTCAGTCCCCAAATCGCAGTCTGTCTGTTATCTAACTTTGCTCTTTTTTTTTAAATCAGTGTATGGTTCATTGTATTTGTTGTGTTACAGAATGTAGGCTGTGACTATGTGGTCGAGTCCAGCGCTGTAGAGGATCGCTGTGGGGTGTGTCATGGTAACGGCTCCACCTGTACAACTGTGAGGAGAACATTTGAGGAGAGCGAAGGACTTGGTAGGTTTCTTACTAATCTTGGTTTAGCAATAGGATTTTTAAATAGAAGGTATTCTGATGTGTCACATTAAGGAAAAGCATAGGTGTAAATAAAAAATGAACGATGGCAGAATTCCTCACGTCTTAGCTCTTCCCAACGGGGGTGTGAGAGAAAAAAACACCTGGCACCTGATGACTGCTGCTCTAAAACTAAATATAGATATATGTGGCGTCTGGGCGTCGCAGAACGTGACTGATAAAAATAACACAAATAGACAGTTAAGATTTGGATGACACTTTACTTCAAGTTCCCCTATTTAGCATTCATAAGCAGCATATAATAAAGCATTTAATAAAGGGTTTTTAACTATAACTATAATGCTGTTATAAGCAGCTCTAATGTAAGTGTTTATTAATGTATATCAGGATACCTTGTGTTGTCAAATTCACTGACATGAAATATAACATCCAGGCTACGTAGACATTGGACTGATCCCAGAGGGAGCCTGGGACATCCGCATCGAGGAGGTGGCTGAAGCTGGGAATTTCTTGGCGCTACGGAGTGACAACCCCAACAAGTATTTTCTGAATGGTGGCTGGACGATCCAGTGGAATGGAGAGTATAAGGCAGCTGGGACAGTATTCACCTATGAGAGGACAGGACACCTGGAGAACCTGACGTCTCCTGGGCCCACCATGGAACCACTGTGGATTCAGGTGGGATTAACTGCTTCACTTAAGTTATGATTGTATCTTGTCCATTTGTGATGCCAATCAATACTGCAACTGCCTGTAGGAATAAAAAAAAAGGTTTTCTGTTAACATAACAATATGAAGGCAGGGAGGGGTTTGCGTTGTTAACTTGTCAACTAAAGCCTCAAAACTGTATTCATTCCCACTGTGAGCAAGCGCAAGTAGTTACTATTAACAATAGTAGACTTGGAAGTTGATGTTATTCGTGTTAAGTATGACTGCTATGTAAACAACTTACTGCCTAATTTAAAAGAGAGACAGATAAACAAGAGGCTACAGGAGACTCGTTTTATCTCTGCGTGTCATCGCCCCAACATCCTTTCAGGAATTGCATGACACTGTTTTGTTGTCCTGTTGCATGCAATGTCCCTATTAAGTCCTTTCTTCATGATTCCTTCAGATGTGGTGGAAACATGATGAGTGGCTCCTGGGAGTATTTTGTTAAGTAGGGCCGGTAGGTTCTCTGTATGTCCCAGGATTTGTCCGAGATTGTCTTGTGTGTTACAGCTTCTCTTTCAGGAGACCAATCCAGGAGTGCGGTACGAGTACACAATCAGTCGAAATGTCTCGGAAGACTATGACACCCATGCATCACTTTTCTTCTGGAAATATGGTTCATGGACTGAATGCAGTGTTACCTGTGGAACAGGTGAGAGAAACAACTTTGAGGTTTTGCCTGTTTCTGAAAATTCTCAACATTCACCAGAATACTATTGTGTAGTGAATCTGAGCATTTAACGACATCTTTATGAGACGAAAAGGGAAATGAAAAGGGATTCATGAGAGTAGTTTTGAAAATGAATCTAAAATCGACCTGAAAGTGTTCAATTTAAACATGATTTAGAAGCTGAATGTATTATCAGGTTCCTACAAACTTTAATCTTTAGCCTCATCCCAGAATTTTAAGTTGTGATTAGATGTTTCTTACCACTACCACGGACTACAGTACCACTCTTTTTAGGTTTTATTTACACAGGCCTGTACCTTTTTAATAAAAGAACTAGTCTTTTTTAATGCAGTTGCTCATGCACTGAGCAGAAAAAGGACATGTCAATAATTAAGGATTAAAGTAGCTCCACAAGTCAGCCAGACATAGACATATTTAATTTGCACTGTCTACAATCTGTATTGAGCTATTTATCAATGTCCTCCAGTGTGGTGTTTTGTTCTCTGCGATGTGAGAGCTGGCAGTTTTTGACCTCGGTGATCGACCTCAAAAATCAGTTAGGGGCTTTACAGTGTAAATGAAAGGAAAGCAATGAAACTATTGGCTTGTCCAGTTGGACGAATATAGGATTTGAAAGCTTGTCCCCGTGGCTCAACATTAAACCTTTTTTGAAACTAACATGGCATGAAAAGGAAATCAAGACTGTTGTGCTTTCAAAGACATCTTCAAGCTTGACAGTTGAAACAGGTGTTGAATTTGATCACGACACGGCAAGATCACACAATGGACTGAAGTCTTTTATGTTTACTTTGTTGATCCATTTTCTTGATTGGCTCGTGACATAAATGTAATTGTACTTGGGAAGCCGCATTTAAACCCAATCCACGAAAACATTTTAAACAGGCATGTGGTCACTGTGCACGGATGAGGGGACACATCCTCCAGTTTACTGCTGAATGAGCAAATTGGTATTCGCTTGATAATAATTGTGATAGCAGAAAGAGTGATAACCCTTATAAGCATCATAATATTTGGTTTTACATAATTGCTTCTTTTCTGTGTTATTGCTGCCTACAGCTGATCGTCGCTGCGTGTCATTCTCATCAGGATTATCTTAAAGCTGTACAGCTACAGGCAGACCAGTTGACATTACGTGTCAGTAGTTTATTTTCATTTGTGTATTCGTTTTTTTTTTTTATGCCAGAAAATGGCCATCAAACGCAAAAATAGTGCTGCCTGTCTGTTATTAGTATTCAAGTAATATTATTTTAATCCAGTTCATCAGGTTTCAGAGAGACAGCTTATCTGGAGTTCAACTCACAAGTTGTCTCACCTCCAGCTCTGTTTGCGAGTTTACAGTCCTTGTTGCCCTCTCCTCTCCAAACCCCATCTTAAACAAATTTTCAGTTTCCTTCCTTTTTTTCTTTGCCTTTCCATGCAGAACGGCAAGGCAGACAGTTTTGATGTGTTGTGTTCAATATGTCTGCTGCAAGCTTTGGAGCTGTCTTTACAGTATATTGTATGAGTGTAGAAGTGCAACTCGAACAGAATATGTACTTTTAACCTCATCTGTAGCTTTCATATCCATTATCATTATATCTCAGTCCTTACCAAAAAAAGAAAAATAGTCCAAATGAGCCTGTAAGTAAATAGCAGATGTTTTCTTTGGAAAATCCACTTTCTACTCCACTTTCCCACATATTACCTCAGCACATCAAGAGACACAGTATATACCACAGTTTGAGATCACAGAACATTATTTGTTCAAGTGGCAGTTATATTTAGCCAAAAAGGCCATGTAATCAACATGGCTTAGAGAGTTTTCCTGCATTTTTCTCCCTTATTTCTTTTTCTTTTTGTAGCCATCTGGCTTTCATCAAACATGGCTACTGTGTCCTTCAAGACATGTCTTTGAAGGTGTAAATTAGCTATCAGATGTGCATTGTTGCCCTCAGCAGGCCCTGAGCAGAGGGCAGGGAGAGGTGAGAGGTGTCTCCTGCTCTGATGGGGTGGAAATCCCCTCAGGAGGAAGAGATGATGGAGAGAGAGGTATCACAGCAGAAGATCAATATGTCACAGCTTTAAGAGACCTTTTATGTACTATTTTTTGTAACGCCTGGATGTTACACTTCTCATTCTATGGTACGGTAGAAACTGAATTGTCTTATTTTAGATGGGGTTTTATTAGACTTTGTGAAGGAAGAAAATTGATTAGTGCTTGTTACACATATATATTAAAAAAAAGTTAACAGAATTGTGTATTCAATGGATTTTAGCACTGGCAGTGTTTTTATTTAGATATTAAAGCCTTGAAACATGTGGTGTCAATTAATAATTTGAACAATAAAAAGATTCAGCTGGTTTCATATTGATGTGTTTCAATAGTGTGATGTTGGGTCCTTGTTTTATAACATAGAAATGCATTGTTCTGTATTCAATTATGTTATTGTTGGTTGGCTCTTAGCTTCTCAGTCACCTACCAGGTTTCACATAGGTACTTGGCTATTATTACTAACATGCAGTTTGGAGTCATAAGTTTTTGTTTGTGCGCGCTTTGATTTTCTCTCCTCTCACTGGTATTCCAGGTGTTCAGAGGCAGATTGTTCACTGTGTGGAAAAGACAACTGGGATAGTGGAGGAGCCTTTCTGTGACCCCTTAACCCGACCTGACGATAACCAAACAAGCTGTAACAAGGATCCATGTCCAGCCACGTGAGTTACCCTCCCAGACATAATTTACAAAATGACACCAGCAGTATACACACTTTTCTTGTCCTTGAAGTGTGCATGGAAGCAAATAATCCAAGCTTCCAAACCCAAAGTTACATAACTGCTGCCACATCATAAGTATTTTTTGTGCAGCAGAAAAAATGACATTTAAATGATGATTTGACTAGAGACAATCTTGTGAGGCGTTCACACCAGCCGCAACGCCAAATCGTTGTGTATGGTGCAGTGGACCACATGACATGAGAGAAGTGAGTTTGGCAGAACGTGTACTGTTTGCTCTCCGCACACAAAGAGAGGCACGCGCACAATGCCACCCACACGCTGTAAATGTTATTTTCCATCACAAGTGTACCATTAAATTGGAAACATTTGCATCTTTTGTTTTTCTGTCTGTAGATGGTGGGCTGGGGAGTGGCAGAAATGCTCAGCGAGCTGCGGGAGCTCGGGCCTGACTAAAAGGACAGTGCTCTGCATCCAGGCAGTAAGTGCTGAGGAGCAGAAAGCCCTGCAGCCCAGTGGATGTGAGCACATACCCAAACCTGAGTCACTTTCCTCCTGCAACACACACATCCCCTGTCCAGCAGACTGGACCACTGGCAGCTGGTCAAAGGTGAGTCTGGACTGGTATATGAGGTTCTGGTTTGTCTGTAACTGTGCTTTTTGAAAAGGAAATGAAAATGCAAATTGTTCTTAATTTCATCATAAATTCATTCAGCTACATTCACATTTTCTGAAAAAGGTATTTTCTGTGAAAGATGATGTTAAATTATGTAAATGAATCATAGAGAAAGTAATTCATACTGTTATCTTCTAGTGCTTGTGTAGTGCATTTCTTCATTTTGGCGGCTTGTTTCACAAGACATTTTCCCATCTCAAGCTTTTTCCAAACACGAAAGCTAGAGATTTAAGTTGTACACACAGACAGGCCCATGTTGCTGATTGCTCAGAGCCAGCACATTGCCTCAAATCATCAGGTACTATACAGAGGTAATGTCCTTTGTATGTTTTGTCATATCCATTATTATTTTTTATCTTATCTTTTTTTCCAGACATAGGCACAACTTGTTTCAGAAACCTAGTTTTGGTCCAGACGATATTTTGGCTAATCTCTAGAAATATCTGCATAGGAATGCAGATACATTTAAAAAATATATATAATAAAAACCAAAATTGTCGTCGATAGCCGTTTGATTCTGAGATTATAATTCAGGCAATCCTGAATTTTTTGCTGTCCACACAGACAGTTTACCTGTATGTAACCAAAGCCTGCTCAAACGTGATTGGTTAATACTAGTCAGACTACAAACCGACTACAAACAGAAACCAGAACACTTCCAGTACCAAAATCTTATTCCTTAAATCCTACAGATTTTGCTTTCTTATGGAGATATGTTTATAGTGATAACAGGCATATTAACACTTTTTACAGCCTAAGTTGTTAAAAAAAGAAGTTCACCCTGCTGTGAATTCCCTATCTGCACTTACCAATGTGCCCTCTGTACATCATTAATTTAAGCAACACTTGCGATGTGGTTCTACGGAAGGCAGTGTCGGTCAGTCCACCACTTTAGTCCAGACTGAAGTATCTCAACAACTGTTCATGGATTACGTGGACATTTTACAGGCATTCATGGTCCAAAGAGGATGAAGCCAACTCATTTTGCTGATCCCCTGACATTTCCTCTAGTGCCACCATGCTGATGTAAGCGTTCAAATCATAGCAACGCTGTACAACCTCTTGGTCGTGTTTCAGTCCTGGTTGTATGCCTTTGGTTATGACTATAATGAGTCCCATAGCCCAGGCTAACTAAAGATGATCAGGCTTTTTCCTTCCACAGCTGTTAGGATTTAGTTTGACAGGCACAAGCGGCTTGGGCTACCAGAATAACAATTGCATTTGGCTACTCATTAAACTTTACTACTGCTTCTTTACTAAATGTACTTTATATTACAGTTATACCCTCAATTTAAAAGTATAAGTTTGGCCAAATCATGATCTGACGTGGCTTTTTTTCTTTGCAGTGTTCACTGACTTGTGGAAGTGGAGTACGTCGCCGTAATGTGACCTGCTCTAGGAACACAGGTGTTGACTGTGACCCCCAAAAGAAGCCCCTTCCTGTGACTACCTGCTACATCCAGGACTGTCCACAAGTAGTGGATAATTTTGGAGGTATCGACTGGTCTGGAAGTGGCTGGTCGAGCAAAGAAGTGCTCAATGAAATCCACTCCATACCTGAAGTCAAACCTCCTCCCAAATACAGCACCACCAGAGCCCAGCCAAGAAATCCTAATAACCTTAATAACATCATTGAGGGAGATTTTCACTACCACAATAACATTGAAAATGTGGATCACTCTCCGGAAAACAGTGTTGAAGTTGATGATTTTTACTATGACTATAACTTTATCAACTTCCATGAAGACTTGTCAGATGACTTTGAAAACAATGGAGAAGATTCAGGGGACAGTCACAGATCCAATTCTCCACAGGAGGCCAAGCCAACCCGCAGTGTGAAAGAAAATGCTTACATGGAAACTACAAGAGCTCCCACAGTTCTTTCGTCCATTTTTACAATTTCAAAGACCACTGCCTACACTTTGAAAACTGAAGAGCCAGTGAACAAAAATGTGGACAACATGAAGGACAACGGAGCAACAAAGGAGTCCATACAAATGAATTCTGAAAACGTCGATGATTTTCTTTCTGAAGATTATCTATTGCCTGTGTCTACCACTCACTCACCACCAACGTCTACAACTCAGCATTCACAAACACCAACCGAGAGAAATGACAATCTGTGGTGGCCTGAAAACATTAGCACAATGCCTGGTCTGGTTTTAACCTCAAAGGAGTCTACACAGGATGTGACATGGGGGGGAAATGGGGAGGAGGCTGAAAATAACAATGACAGTCTCATTGATGAGGAAAATCATACTGAGGATGTTACCGCGACTCCAAAACATGCTGCTCCCCCTCCCGGACTTCAAACCTCTATTAATACTATTGTCGCCACAACAATGAGTCCTCAGGAGACGGAGAAACATGATGATCATGATTATAGTTACAATATAGAAAGTACACCAGTTCCAGATATCTATGCAGACCAAGAAGATGAGGAGACTCCAGAACTTTTAGGCTCTCCTACACCACAAACTATAAATCAGGACGAGAGTGTTTCAGAAATACCTCAAACAAGCAGTCAATCAACATTATCTCCAACTGCCTTCACATTGGAGGATTTCGACATGGATCGGACTAATCCTAATACAGTTTATGCCACTAGTCAGTATTCATGGGATGCCGACCTTGACCTCACTACAACCTCACTTCCTGCTTCTGAGAAATCCACTCCTCTCCCCAGTCCTTTTCTGCTAATCTCAGGTAACCAAGAGGCCTCCAGTGACTCCACATCACCAACTGGAACAGAAATCATACCTCCTACAAACCTGGAAGGAGCCCCGCAGCCCTCTCCAGCTGACTTCCTGCCATCTTTATTGAAACAGATACAGACAGAACCCGCCTTCACTGAAAGAACTGGGACAGATTCCACATCCAAAGCTCCAGCCGTTGATTTGGCTGATTTTGACTATAATGAAATAGTCATTCCCCCGATGGTGAGGAGCAGCAGTAACAATAATCCTGGGCCTTCATACCAGTTTCCAACAAACACAGTAACCAGTCCACAACATAGCAGAAGACCAGTGCAGCACACCGAATCCCCGAAACTTGCCGTGCCCATTTTGCCAACCCATCCACCTATTCCGCGGTCACTTCCAGTGCCAACATCTGTCCACACTTCAGCCTCCACTCAAGTGACTACCGCTGGTTACTGGGTCACCGGCAACTGGAGCGCTGTGAGTCTACATTACATTACACTTCATCCACACATTCTGGTGTTGTACTTATACTGTGGGACGAAGCACAGCTGTTATTTTGTTTCTGTGTGCTTTTATTATGCAGACACAGCGTCTAGTTTTGCTCCCTGCACACACTTAACTGAATTCTTTGGAGACACTTTTTGACCTAGACCTAACACAGCTAATGTCAATTTACATAAGAATTTTTATGGCACATTTGATAGATGGTTGCTTCTACTCTCACCGCTGCTGTGTTGTACTTAACATTTTAAGAATTTGCATTTATTTGCATGTCATTAAAATGCTTCAAGTCTGACCACAAGACACACACAAAATCTCACATCACTTCACATAATTTGCATTGTTATCAGTGAGGTTTCTTGGGCATGCTATAGCTGTTTGTGCATCCAATCTGAAGAAGTGTTCTCATGTGTTACTACATTTGTGGGCAGTGCTCCACCAGCTGTGGTCTGGGTGCCATCTGGAGGACTTTGGCTTGCAGTACTGGCTCAGACTCAGACTGTGATCCAGCCAAGAGGCCCGCTCCAGCCCAGCGGTGTTACCTGCGCCCCTGCTCCACATGGAAAGTTGAAGAATGGAGTAAGGTGAGACAACTTGTTATATTATCCTACCAAAATTAATATATTATACAGCCATTGTTTTACTAAGGTTTTTACAGATATTTCCCCTGAAAAATAGCTGGTTTTGTGTATACGAACTGCAAAAGTTATGTTTTTAAATCTTATTACAGTAAGACATGAATGTTTGTGTTGTGTCCACCACTTTGGTATGGACTGAGATATCAACAACTTTCAAATGGATTGCCATGAAACTTTCTTTCATGGGCCGATTATTATTGACTTGGGTGATCCCCTGACTTTATCTAGTGCCACCATTAGGTCACAATTTCACTTTGGCCAATACTTGAAACCAATACTTGGTGAAAAAAAATACTGACAGAATACTGAGCCTCAGCTGTGCTTTGTGTTGAGTGGTAAGTGGCAAATTTAGCATGCAAACAGGCTAAAATATGATTGTGAACATAGAAAACATTATACCTGGTAAACATCAGCATGTTAACATTGTCATTTAATGTTCATTTAGCTCAAAGTACCGCTGTGCCTACGTACAGCCTCATAGAGGCATAAGCATGACTGTGGACTCTTGGTAAATATTCAAAATAAAAAGTAAATTGTATAAAATTTAAAATGATGAGCCCTAAATTAAATGAAGAGAAACTGATAAATCAAGTGAAGTGATCCGACATAGAGAAGTGTTTTTAGTATAAAAGTTGTCCTGAAAGTTTTTTATTCTTATAAATATTTAATTTACAGTTATTAGTCTACGAAGATTTTAGTCATTCAGGTCATAGGTTATCTAGATGTAGTAAGTCAAAGGCAACTGGAGCAGCTGTTTGGACATTTTGCTACTCATCCATCAGTTGAGTTCATATCACTGAAGCTTCTTTGAGTGAGGAAACCCATTAAAGCCGCATAGCAAATCCTGTTGCGTTACACTCGCCTACTATTGGATCCTTACAAGCTCCAGCAGATCATGCTGTTTGAATAACAATCATTCCTTCCACATCTTCGTTCCAGTGCTCCAAGAATTGTGAGGGTGGCATTAAATCACGAGAGGTCCAGTGTTTTGACATGCGGGATCAAAGACCCCTGCGTCCTTTCCACTGCCGGGCCATATCCTCCAGGCCACGAACCCAAATGCCCTGTAACCTTCAGCCATGTCTGGACTGGTACACGTCCTCCTGGGGCCAGGTGAGTAATATGAAGTGAAAAATGAAAGACATAGTGAAAAATGTGCAGCGTTGTATTCTCTGGTTTCTGAATAGGATATAATGAAAGGAAATATAGCATTGAAATGTGTATCTGACAACATGCTGCATGTAAAAACCTCCATTTTAGGTTAATTTTCACTATGTATGTCCATTTGTCATTCTTTATAAGCCAGTGTAATGTCAAAGTGCTGGACAAGACAAATTCTGTTCAAAGCTTGCCCCATGTATTTTCAAATGAAAAAGTAGTGAGAGTGATAAACGTCAGAACAGTTCAACACCGCATCAAAAGCACCAACAATATAAAATGCTCTTAAAGGACTATTGCCAAAGTTTATTTTCTTTATATTACTGCACATGTATTCCTTCTTATTTTCCTGGTAGATATTTGTTTGTATTCATTTCGGTGCACGATGTAAATCAACCTTCTGAGACTTGAAAGGTGAAAGGGTTGTACTTAGTCCTTGAACTCACCGACAAGTGGAACATTTCAGGACAGCTTTCAACTGAAATACCACACAACAGTTATGTAACACAAAAGACTAAATGGCCACAATTGATGGATTATCTATTTGAAGTCTCCGCAACTGAATTTTTATCTTGTACTGAAATTAACAGAACTAACGGCATTTGGGGAAATTCAGAAAATGCGTTCAAAGTATTAGTATACACAATGTGCAAACTACAAAAAACTTGTACTAGAGAATGTTTCTTCCATTGTAAAACTTTAGCAATCACCTCAGTCAAGGCTGTACTGTATATATGTACAGTAAATACGTAGGTTCATAGATGGGATATTGTCATTGTGTGTGTTCAGTGCTCTGAGGTTTGTGGAGGAGGTGAGCAGCAGCGTATAGTCGCCTGTTCAGAGGAGGATGCATGTGACCGGGACCTTCAGCCCAGCAACATCCAATCATGTAATAGCCAGCCTTGTGCTCAGTGGCTTACTGGATCTTGGGCACAGGTATACTACACATACAGTACACTACACACACACACACTATGCAGGCAGAAAACAAGGTAGAAAATACCAGCATGATGTATGAGTCATAGACCAATTTCATGAAGAATGTAATTCTGTCATTGATTTAAACTTGATGTGGTATTATTACCTGAGGGACAAAGGATCGAAGCTACATTTAAAGGAAATTGCTTACAAATGGATTAAATAATTCCTTTTCAAACCTCTCCAGTGTCACAGGATGATTCATACAGTGGTTTAAAAATTCCATACATTTAAAGTGTCAATGCACTTTAAATGTATCTAAGTCTGTACAAAAAATCTTGACAGAAAACTTCTTCAGTGTGGTTTATTACACCCTGTACAGAATGTAACATCAAGTAAACCAGGGGAGACCAACAAGATAATACTGATGAATTACTTTATTAATTATTTTATTTTTCTATAACACAGCAATTTGGCGTAATCATTGAACATATGCAAACACAAGCACAGTGTAAAGCTTACAAAAGAAGTTGCTGTCAAACTGTCTTTTTACTGCTTGCAATCTGTTGAAATATGTCAAAATATTGAGAATAATATCCAGTGTTGTCAGAATTGACTGACCCCAAAAAGCCCATCAATAACCTGCCCAATTGTCAAACATGTAGACGTATTTTTAATTCCCATGAAGGAATTTGGCTCCTCAGATGCTCCTTGTTATGTTCGGTGACTGAATACAAGTCCACGAAGAAAAACGAAATAACGATTTCAGCCCTGTTGTAATGAAATGACATTTGGTTCTGGCCATTAATTATAAGTCACAGCATGTTGAGCCTACTGAACTCAGTGCCTTGTCAGCCTCAATAACACTATAGCTGGAGAAAAGAAAAGAGGGGTCTGGCAGCACTGATAATATTGCAAAAACTGTATCATGAAAATTAACAAAACTTAGACAATCTAAAACTGTGTGGGAAATCATGACATTAAAGACACTTTTCCAGCAAAAAGTACCAATCCATTATACTGTATAAAAAAATGTCAAAACACTCTCTGCAGTGTTCAGCTTCTTGCGGTGGCGGAGTGCAGCGTCGACTCATCAAATGTGTTAACACAAAGGCTGAGACAGATGAAGAAGTGGATCGAGCTCAATGTGACCACGAGCCTCAGCCGGAGAGCTCCCAGAAGTGTAACTTACAGGAGTGCGAGAGCGCCCCCTCTGGTGAGTAACTCAAGACTTAAACAAACCATCACTATTGTTTGAACAGACGTTTTTCAGTTTTGTTTAACATGGTTATTTGGTTAGATACATATATAATACATATATATAAACAACACCTTGTAGTCCAATAATCTGAAGTCCCAGTGAATCTACTGTGGGTGACTTCTGTTACTGCAGCAGCTATTGTCCTTTTGTTCTATAGCCTGCAGCTAAAGCCCAGTTTATAGATTTAATACAGTGCAATAACTGTACAAATCTCAATATGGTGATTTCTTTTTTTCTTTTTTTTGGGGGGGGGGGGAGGGCATATTTAGTGGATAGTAAAATTAATACAACAGTGCAAGCTCATGTTAGTAAATATTCCTTTAATATCTTTTAAACTGAAATTTCTAATGTGCAGTAAATGAAAAACACTAAGGGACATTTATTTTGCCTTAACATTATGAGTCAAATACATTTTAGCAGCAACTACAAGAATGAACTTAAAGCCCTACTGTTAGAGTAGGTGTGTGTGGAAACCTCGACTACAAAAAGGAATCAACCTTGGGTTTACATAAACACAGTAGCTCTTTTGTAAGCACTGTTGCCTCACAGCAAGAAAGAGTTTGGATGTGTCCCAGTGATTGCTCCAGTTTTCTCCCAAAATCCTAAACCATGCAGATCAGGTGAACTGCAGGCTGTAAATCGCTCGTCCCTGAACAGGAATAACGGTTTATACAGAATGGAGAAATGGGTTTGGTTTACTTAAGGAAGTATTATGACCGTTAAGAGAAGAATCAGTTTTGGCTCACAAATTGTTGTCTGTTTTTTATCATATCTTTAAAGTACTATGGCAGATCAAAAACATAAAACAAACAAATTCTGAGAATACTGTATACAGACCTACATAAGTAACATATAGTTTAAGATACAAACCCCTTGCCATATAGATCTCTGCACAACCTCATATCTTATGTACCATCACCATCTTTAACACAGCATGTTTTTGCAAAAACAACAACTACGAAAATAGCATTTTCCAGTGCAAATAAGGAACCAAATCAATCAATGAAAATGGCAAATGAAATTATGGCAACAAAACAAACAAGCCAATTATACTGTAGCCTTTCTCTAAAACAAACAGCATCTGTTTTGTAATAGGTATGAATAAATGGAAGCCACAAGGACCTTTCAAATTCCTGTTCGTCTTCAAGGAATGACAGCATTGGTGAAAATGTCATTATACGAGAAAATTGATTTGAACTGGAAATAAATTGTGTCTTTTAAAGGAAATTAATAAACAAGTTTTAATCTATGAATTCTATGGTTTAACTAGACCTGTTACCTTGGTGTTTTAAACTGTGGGATTTAAAGGCATCAGAAACAGTATTTTATGCTGTTGATGAATAAATTGAGAGAGAAAATTGAGAAGAGTCTGTGAAGACTTTAGGAAAGGCGGCATTAGAAATATGCCTCAAAATCATATTTTTGCAACATGTTAGTAAAGAGCCTGTACTTAGTGATCACCTGAACACCACCATAAAATTGACATTTGTAGTTGTGAGTGAAATGTCTTAACAACTGTTGGATGTATTGCCATGAAATCTGGTACTGCCATTTGTGTCGCCCTCAGGATGAATTATAAAAACTGATGAACGGTTGATCCTTTAACTTTTCCTCTAGCACCATCATCAGGTCAAAATTTCCATTTGTCCAATACTTTGGTTTATGGCCAAATATCTGAAAAACTAATTACATTTCCATCACCGGCATTGTTTATTATGACCAAACCCCTGGAAATGAGATCAGTGTTTGTGTTTTCTTACTTCCTCCTGTCAGATCCATCAAATCCACTGATGTGAGTTATGAGTTTGACTACGAGGATGGACCCACATGTCAAATAAATGCTGCAGGACTTTAATTGTAGGGCATCTAAAAATGCAGTTTACACAAGTGAAAAGGTTTGACCTTAAAGCAATAAACTAAGGATAAATAAGTGAAATGTCAAACTAAAGCAATTACCAAGACCTTCAACATGAATTATGGTTGTGATTCTTGAAAACTCGAACAAAACGTATCCTAAAATCAGGATATAAGGAACACACCAAATGTACAACATACACAGAGATACTAATAAGTGGTAAATCCACATTACAGCATCAATTTGACTGATTTATTAAACCTGTATAGTCACAAAGAAGAAGTGGTGAAAAAAATAGAACATTTCTTATAATGAAAAATCTAAGCTTTGAGACAATATAGAGAGTCTATCACTATCAAAAAGATGTCCTTAATGTTTGATGAATACAGTATATTTATTTCAGGAGTTTGGTACCGATCTTTTTTTTTTGGACCGTATGAAGCACCACACTTTGCCATACTTGGCAGTCAACAGCAGCTTTGATATCACTGGGAATCCAGAAGCTCTTCCTCTAGTGATGCAACATCACAAGACCAGTGGAAAGGCTGACTACAGTAGCCTCAAAGGTCCTCTTTGTTAATCAGGCATGCAGAAGATGAGGAGAACTTTAAACTTAGAGTAGACGTAGACATTTGCAGTCAAAGCAACTATTCAGGAAAACAGGGAAAATTACTGGCTGCATGTCTTCTTTTGCTTGAAACACGTCATTCATGGCTTGACATTTCCATATTTTGCTTTTGATTGTGTTAGACTCTGTCACACAGTATCCCACAGCTTTTTACCTTGTTCATGTGTCTAGAAAAAGGCTCCAATTTTTGCACTAGAGGTGTATTTTTGCTCCAGTAGATGTTATTTGAAAGCACGTGTTATCTGCAGAGACGAGTGGGTTATAGCTGCTTTTTGCTTTGTTTTTTCAGCATAAATGGTCGTCAAAGCTTCATTGTTCAACATTCTGTTTTTTTAGATTGGAACCTGGAGCTTATCATTATTATTAACTTCATCACCCTCATGAAATGAATACATATATAAGATAAATAACAATAACCTCCAAAAATGTTCATCACCTTTTATATTTGTGTATTTCTAATTTTTCCGATGGAGGCCACAGCAGTGGCATTTCTGTTTGATATCGGATATGAAATCACAGTGTTCCTCAGAGGGCAGGCTGTTAGAGTATGAACGGCAGCCTTGCTGACATTTTCAAGGCATAGAGGCATAAAAGTGTTATGATAAATATTTGAGTCATATGATAACATGGCAGCAAACAGCTGGCCATGTTAGACTTGTGTGTGACCCTCTATCATTTAATATTCTTATGTGTTTTGCTTCAACAAGGCAATCGGATGGTTGCACATGTTGTTTTGTCCTCTCTGTTGTCAAGAAAATCCCAGGAAGCTTTTATTTTAGTGAAATATTATATTCCACATGTGAAATATCTGTAATAATGCCTTTTTTCATAGAAATCCCAATTTTAAGAAGACAAAGAAACAGGCGGACGGAATCCAAGTGGCTAAATTTAGTCAAAAATGGCTTGCATCAGAATCATACAATTAAAATTAAACTAAAATCAATTGCAGAGAATGTAGGGCTGACTAATGCCTTCTTTTGGTGCAGAGCAGCAGTATAGCAGGCAGCAGGGAACGTGATGTTCCCCAATGCTTTAGTTCCTCATACTAAGGCCTTCCACCCCCATAGGTAAAAGATATCTCCATTTTCTTCCAAAATATAAAAAAGGTATCTGTGCAAGGGAGCATCAAAATAAAATAAGAGAACCCAAAATGTATCACCTCCCATGTTTACCAAAGGTTCTACCTGTTCTAACAGAGGTGTAAATGGTGCACTGTAATTTTATGAATGCAGTTATTCATCTCCAAATAGTCTGATCAATATATTGTCGTTAGGTCAAAAGCCAGTGAAATGTATGAATATTTCTCATCAAAATTTTTTAATCAGACACATCATTTATAATTAATTTCTGTGAAAACCATTGAAGCAACTTTGCTGCAAGAAATATTAGTTAGCTTATCACAATATTTTATAGTCACGGGAATAATTATACAAATTAAAAATATGCTCAGTGCACATTTCACACTGGTATGCAGAATTCCAAGTACAACAAACTGTACTGGTGGGAACTACACACACAACATTAAAAGTATTATCAGTATCCTTTAAAAGAACCTTGAGTCATCAATTATCAGATAGCTTCAATATTTCATGGCATTCCTAGTTATTAACAATATTTTACTATGCTTAATGTTCAACAAAGTAAAAGCTTTCAGTTAGAAAAATGAAAATAATATGATTCAGTATCACACTGGTTGGAGGAAACTTTGTTTTTTGTTATATGATTGATTTATTGAGTGCTGGTCAGAAAAGAGACCAAATTATTGAAAAACTCAAAAAAGTGAATTACCTTCAGTATGTGTTGAAGTAAATGTGACATGGTTATATAATAATTTAATAATAAAAATAGTATAACTACTGTTACACACATTTCTACTGTTACACACAATTATTTTCTTGCAATCCCAATTCCCAGGTGAATATAATTGATTACTATACCACACATGTTGTGTGTTGTGTATAGTAAAATTTAAATTTAATTTAAAATAACATTTTGCCCATTTAACATAATATTTTTTTAAATATAGAATTAAGGCATTATGTGAGTTGACAATTTTAAAATTCTGCATTGAAACACAAACTAATGAAATGATTTTGCTGCAGTGTGACTCACCGTTATTCAGGAAACTCTGGGCCACATTACTGCTTTAAGTGAAGAATTATACCACAGCTAGGTCTGACCTTGCGCTGTGTACCTCCTCCGAGAGTACTTACACTCTCCCTAAACAAAACAAATAAATGTAATTTGAGAGGCAGGTACAGTATGCCACTTAATGCACCTGTGGCCTGGTGGTTTTGTGTGCAAGACTCATTGTACCTCATATCTATGTCGCATTGGACACAAAGCTTCTGCCAAATGAATAAATCTAAACAAATGAATACATGTGTTTGGCATGTATTCAAATAGTACCTGTGTTTTTATGATATATAGCTGCATTCCTGATGAGTCTCTTTAGGTATCACGCTACATGTCATCTTATGGGTAGATATTAATTCAGAACCATTCAGATTCTCCATTGAACCAAGAGATCACGACTATAATTGGATGCAGATCAGAAATATCTCTCGAGTTACTGGAGACTAGACGTGATAGAAATGTAAAGTGACTGAATAGAAGGTCATTTTATCTATTGCATATATAATATTTTTAATAAACGTTTTTAACTACACTTTTATGCGGACAATGATCAGGAAGGGAAGCTTATCGATCTGGTTAAGGTAAAAGCTGCTCCAAATGGCCTCCTATTGAACATGGAGTGAAAGCTGCACACAGAAGCTGCTTTTGTGCTTTGACACAAGACATGTAAGGCCACGTGTCGGCAGCTCTGTGAATCGCAGATAGATTTCCATTTTCTGTATGCCTGACAATTTATCTGGGCTGCAGGTCATTAATATCCCACTAGGAAGTCTAGGTTGGTTTTCTAACAGTAGGCGGGTTAATATGAAGTTGAAGAGAGTTCATGCTTCACATGGACTGTACACGTGCTTTTGAAGCATGGGATACATTTATCGAGAAAAAAACCAATATGACTTTTTTTCTGTGACATTTTCTCCATTCAGATATTTTAATTAAGCTCTGTCGAGTGCTCACTCTGCCATGCATCTTCCTACTCTAGTGGGGGCACTGAACTCCTGATTCTGAGCTCTGACGCCTGAAGAAATGTACATGTGTCTTTCTGTGTGACTGTAGTACATGAGCAAGACAGTCTCAAGACTATTTCACTATTTTCTCAGTGTTTATGTGACTTGATTTTGCACGTACTTCTCAAGTCTTAAGTTTGGTTACACTTTTGGGTGGTGTTAGGGTTCGGGGGCCATTTCAAACAAGCCCACCTCCTACTGAATGAGCTTATATAAACCAGGAGAATTTGCCAAATTCAAGTACAATTCTTAAAAACACAGAACTGTCATTTTGACTTTATTAAGTGCATCCAGCAATTATCTGTGATTTTCTTTTTTCCAGAATTATTCAAAACTTTTCTTGTTATAACATATCACGTACAATAAAAATGCTTGTACGGGCATAGGAAAACCTCCAAGCAATTTTTTAAGTTGTAAAATGAACACCCTTGCAGGCTCATAGGCAGCACTGCCAAACGTAAGTTCAATAATATAAATCTGAACCTGGAAAATTGAGGATTTTTTATGTATCTTCACTTTTACTTTGAGTATCAAAGAACTACATCCTCTTTAAAGGGACGAGAAGATGGATAGTTGGGTTCAGGTTTTTTTTTTTTTTTATTACACATTATCGTTTCCAGACAGCGTTGAATGGTAGTAGATCTGTATAAAATACCGAACATAGAGAGGTAAACAGGATGCAACTGGGTGCTGGTTAGTTCCTAGTTCAGGCTTGGTCTTGGGAGAGGTACGATGTCCTTGCGTCAAAGCGATGCAGAATTTAACAGTACTGTAGCTCTAATAGAAATGTAACTTTTGTGTATAAGAGGCTAGTATTTAACATACTGTAACATACAACATATCACCATAACTTCTTACGTTTCATTTCAAACAAAGAACTTGAACTGTAATTGTCATTATTCATTTAAAGGCAGTGGTATGTTCCAGAGTGTCCCCATATTCTCAACCACACAACAAATAATAATGATGGGGAAGTACTGAATGTTTTTCACCTAGAAAAGCAGCAAATCTAAAGTTATGGAGTCTATATTATTGGTACCAGAATTCAAAAAATCAGAAATCCAGCAAACATGCCAGCACCTTATGTAATAAAGATTAAAGAAAGGTCCAAAAGTCAGGAAAGTGAAGTTCATGTGCAGATTACCAGCCCACATGACCCTCTGGAGGGCCATCTATATTTTACTGTAATGGTACACCGTTCACCCACCGAGGAGTTTGGAGATGAGAGCCAAAGGCTAAGCACTTATCCAGTAGCTGTCCAGTGAACTGAACCACATATTAAACTTCACAGATAGAGATGGAGTTGCAACATTTTTACCTTCTTCACTGGAAATGGTAGATCCAGGCCTGACACTTTAAAGCAGCTATAATCAGTATTTGTATTATAATGTATCAAATGACTGTGTGAGAGGGGGCGCTCGTGGTGGAGAAACTACAGCAAATTATCACCAGTTCCCTTCAGCTTTAAGGAGCTTCATATTGAGTTTCAGCTCATTATTTAGTTGTTAACAACTTTAATGTTTTGGTTCTTATCATAGTCTTGTTTTCTGCCACAGTTAGCAGCTGTAAATATTGAACTGATGCAGTTTTTATATACACTGGTCATACAGAGATGTGGTCTTTTGTGCATATGCAGTATTTAGTTTTGTTTAGGTTGGTCATTTCCATTCCGTATGTACTGTAGGTCATACAAGAGCTCTCCACTCTGTTCTTTGATCAGCTCATTTGTTCCCTGGCTCGTTCTTAATTATGCTGTAATTAACCTTTTGTGACCCTTGGACGAAGATGGTCCTTCTAGAAAACAAATGCAAAGGCATATCCACTGATGAAGATGATTCATAGGGCGATATGCTGCCCGTAAAAAGGTTTTTCACCCAACCTGAGATTCTGTATTCTTAAATAGTGAATGAAAAGAATATTACTGCGGAAGTCCCACTGCCCCCTTCAGTTGTTTACTGTTCTATATGGAGCAGGCTGGTGAATTGGTCCAAGATAGCAAATGGGAGTGTATAGAAAATGAAAAGCACACAGGAAATGCTGTGTATTGAGTTGCAGCTGTGGCCTTTGTACTTCATGGATGTCATGGAGTTTTTTGATCTGCGTGGAAATTCTGCACTCTGGAGTATTGAGAATTGCTTTAGTACAGTACAGTACAGTGTGTATATATAGGCCACTTTAAATGGTGCAGCCATGGATGGAACACGGACTGACACAAGCTTTTTCCTGAGCATGGCAATTCAGAGTACTTCCTTATACCCCCGAAAGTTCGAGGTCTAACCTTTGTTCCAAAATGAAATATTATTGGATTAAAATGATCAGATGCCTCGTTGAGTTTTGTCCATTTGTCACAACACTTCGGTTCCTGCAAAGATAATGTTGATAGATTGAAGTTGAAGATGATTTTCATGAAATGAGCTGTGAATAATCATGGTCCTCAAGATGAATCCTAATGATTTTAATGACCCTCAAGTCACATTGTCAATTTATACACAATGCCTAGATATCTACATGTCCCTTTGTTTTCAAGTTTATTTAGAGTCATATCAGGACAAGAATATAACTTTAACCAAGATAGTTCATATGAACTTTAAAACTCAGAAAAGCCTATTTACAATCTGATCTACTGTCGATGTTGTTTAACTTTTAACTTTTTTAGAATCCGTTCTAAAACAGTCAGCAGTTTGCCTTCACAACAGCCATCTGCTGTCTGCAGTCACCCACAGCTTTTGGTCTCCTGATTTACATACAAAAGCATTTAAATTATCTAATCTGATAATCATAATGTCACACTTAATATGCAGACTGTGAAGACCCTGATGAGTAAAGATTCAGCTTGATTTGAAGGACTTTAAGCTGAAGGTTGTCAGGTTTCAGAGAACTCTGAGAAATAAAATGTTTCTCTCCTAACATGAATTGTTGTCACTGGCATTGAAGTTTTACAACGCACATAACACTGCAATTTGTAGGAAGTTTACAGCTGACCTTTAATACCTAAGTTGTCTGTTAAAGCCATAATTGAAATTTCTGAGATTCCAGCAGGAAGTGGTGGGTTGTTTAACAGTTACGCCAGAGCAGAGCTTTTGGGAATTTAGAGGACAGGTGGTAAAACTAACTTAATTCCTGAAGGACCTCTGATTCCTGCCCACTTAGCTGCTCTTAAATGAGAAGACAATGAGCTAAATACAACAACAGTATCAGGTCCTGAAAAAGTGAGTGTCTGAAGTGCAATGATTGAATTACAGCCCACGCTCAAATTGCTGTCTGGTCTGGTTTTTCAATTTCATGCTTCTGCTGTAACTGCTGTGATTTAAAAGACCAGACAGAGCACAGTCAAAAATGTCTGCACTGGTTGACACATACAAAACTGTGTACACAAATGTCTTTCCCCATCATAGTTGGTTGCCCCCTGACATATAAAACGTTTTGATGAGTTGTCTTGTTTTCTTGTCAATTCAGTGTACATTTTTGGGGAAAGTGGCTGAAAGTCTGGGAACTACTTTTTCAATTCTAATGTAAGAGAAAGTCCACAGTCCTTGTTCTGTGCAAAAATGCATTCTAAAGTTAAGTTTACTCAAAGTAAACAGAAGGATCACCACACCAAACTCAAAACAATAGCTTTTGAACGTACAGGCTGTCCAGAATGTATTGACAACTGTTGTTATAGCAATTATAAATTAATTATTAAATCTTGAATGACCTCATTAGTGTTGAAGGTTGTGCTTAATACAGTACATCCTGTTTTTTTTTTTTTTGTTAGTGGTATATTCAGCAACCTAAAGCACTCATGTTCACACACATTTACTGAAGAGTATATATTGTGGAAAATAGATTTTACTAATGTGGAGCCAGCATGCAAACAGCATCTCAAATACCAGGAAAAGCTTTTTCAGAAGCAAGATCACATGTACTGCTAGTTGCTGATTTTATCTCTTATTATTTCTTTCTCAGAAAGCTCTTTTTCATGTTTTCAAAAGAAGTGGAGAATTTGTTCACAATGCTGCTCATCAACAACTTGTTTTTCTGTATTAGTTCAAGGTAAAACTATATTTTGCAGCACTAAACAAATTGCAAATTGAAAAAATCAAATTAACAAACATACTCATGCATAGGTAAATCTCAAAGGGGGCTTGAGCACTTGCACCTGCATTTAAAAAGAAAAAAAAAATCCTGTTTTCACACAGCAAAACATCAGGCCGAGAGATTGGTGCTCCTTGGCGATGTCCGATATCCTGCCACAGCGGCGAGGACTGTGTGGGCACCAAGCCTTTCTATGGTGGAAGCATAGCAAAATTGACACGCTTGCAAAATTGCACACATACGTTGAAGTAAAGGAAGTAGCAGATTTTCAAATATTTTTTAAGCTCACAAGCTTATTTTTCTTTCTTTTCTTTTTTTTGTGAGGGAGGGATGGAGGGAAGGAATGAAAGAATGCTAAACTAACTGTTAAAATTAAAAAACAAGTGGCATATATACCTTATCTAAAGTTTGTGTTGCTCTTTAGAATTGTGGCTAAAATGCATGATGTCTTCCAGACTCAATATTATGATATGATATATGAATTATTTTAAACTAATTTGTTGGCACGTAGTAATCGCCTTTTATGAATTTAAGCCCCTGCTGCTCTAACATCCTCTTCAAGTCTCTGTCAGCAAATCATTGTTTTGTTTCATTGTTTCATTCTTTTGTTTTTTTCCCCTGTGAGCAGTATAATGTTTCAAGGTGTCTTGCTCGATTTTATCCGCTTGTTGCGTTGGCGGTCATTCCAAAAGAACGCACAGAACAACACAGAACAAGGACAACAGAGACTCTTGTTCTTCAAAGCATAATTGTTCATTTTTCAGCATCTAAAAGCTGTAATCAGAAATCCTGAGTCGATCTTTAACCATTATCTGTGTTGAACCTTGGTTCACAGGACAAAAGAGCATGAGCAGCATGTGTAGATTTCTCATTGGGATGTGTCACTGTTGAAGGGTACGTCTTAGGATATAAGAGGGTCACATCGTACCTGTGATTCATTCTGTAATGATGTAACATAATTTGGTCTGTAACCTGTGTGTAACCTCTCTCGCTCTGTCACCCGCACAGGAGCAGTTTGTCCTCGGGATCGGCTGACGTTTCGTTTCTGTCAGACTCTCCGCTGGCTCGGCCGTTGCCACTTGCCCAACGTACGAGCGCAGTGCTGCAGAACCTGCAGCCAGCGTTCCCGCTCCAGTAGCACGTCCCGCCGCTAAGGTGCAACAAGGTCACCGCTCACATGCCTCATCAACAGGAACACGCATTTCATCACTGATCATCATTTAAAGTCAACAATCTGAGCCTTTTCCTGATTTCTCCACCACTACAGGCTAATTATGAATTAGTCCCACTCTCAAACTCTGCATGTATGTGTTGGTGAGATTATTTTATCGGGCTGAAATGAATTGGAAATGTAACAAAGCATAGCCTCTCTGTAAGCAAAACAATGAGAATGTAAATATTTGTTTGCACTCTTTATATTATACAGTTTGACTCGAATGTACAGTGGCCCTGAGACCTCAACAAACTGCAACTTAAAAAATCAAATAGACAAAACACAAGCAAATAAAGAAAACATCTTCACAACCAGATACAGAAACGAGCTGCTCAGACGACAACGGAAAAAGTTTCCTGGGGACACTAAAAACTGATGAACATTGCTGCCATGGTGTGTGACTCATGGACTTATTGAAGTTGTCTATGTGTTAAGTGTCTGTGCGTGTTCATCACTTTTAAGTTTTCCGTTGTCCTCTGTGCTACTTGCAGCGTTTCTGGATGTAGTTGTGTTTTCTGTATTCGGTTGTGTTTTCTCACTTGTGTGTTGTCAAACTGGTGAAGATGCTTTCTTAATTTGCTTGTGCTGTGTCTGTCTGCATTTATTTTCTTAAGTTGCAGTGCGTTGAGCTCTGTGGGCCACCGTAAGAATGACATTATATGAATCGAGCCAGCTTAGTAATGCATCATTACACGTGTAAATAATCCACTCATTAACCTTTATGGTTGGTACAATGCTTTCATTTTAATGACAGCAGCAGAAACTGAACAGATTAAAACATGCAGGTATACAATGTGTTTTTGTTAGTTTTTTACGTATAATGTGGTACAAGCATTATGAAGCAAAAAGTGGTGCATAAATACTTCAGGTGACATTTATAAATAATTGACCATTGGCTAAGCCCTGCCCCCTCTACTTTCTGTTGCTACACCTGCACTGCACATAATGCAGTAAACAATAACGTCGGCGGAGATAACATCAAAATTCTTGGTCATTTTTGTAACAATGGCTCTTCGATTTCAGACAGTTGACAAAAGCGGTCTTCTCTTTTTTACGCTGTCTGTTTTGACAAGTGAAATTAGTATTGCCTCGTTTTAAAATGTGAACCCCGTTAAAGAGGTCTGAAGAATGGACATACATGATATTTTGTAGAATTATAAAGAAAAATGAAAGATCTAACAATTTTTTTATTCTAACAGTTTGGATGAGTAGCTTAAACAGCAGGTTGGATTCATGCTTTAATGTTAAGTATTTTTTCAACATGTATTTTACTCACTTTTGTGCTTGTGTTTCTGGTTTACTATAATTTACTTTTAGTTTACTATAACTATAATTGGACAGTCGCTGTCTGGGGGCGGGGTTTAGCAAATGGTCAGTTGTAATTTTTCCTGAACACAGCAGCTTGTAAAAAGCTTTTTGTGTAATGTCACACTTTGGCTTTACCACACACATTTTTTGAAAGTCACAAAGTAAAATGTAAATGTGAAACGTGGAGCTGCAGTAAATACTTGGTGCTAGAGGCAACACGGGCTCCAAACATTTCGGGTCAGGTATTGGCAGGCCCAGTGCCTTATCTACTTGAATGTTGGATAATTTGATTTCATTCTTTTTATCAACCACTTGATTCTGATAGGAGTCAAATTCAGCATTTTAGAAGACATGTTTTTTTTTAATTGATTGTGACATTTTTCAAAATGGAGGAAATTATTGGAATAACGTCAGTGTCATATCAGATTAGGTTTGGTTCGGTGTATTCAGGAGTTAAATATATTTAGTATTTTATACTTTTGAAACTGTGGTTTTTAGTTTCTGTTATCTTTTTGTATTGTAGAAAGTGAACTGACACTTCACTTTTTTTTTTTTATCTTTTCTGCTTGTTCCTGCATTCAGAATCGTTTATAGCACTGACACATATAGGAGTCTTTTCAGCAGGAATTGAAAAGCAGCTCAGACTTCTCAATGCAGTCTAGCCCTGGAAGTTGCAGTGCAATTATATATCGTATTTCTTTATGCTGTTAAATGTCTAATATTACAAAAAAAGGAATATTTGTAGAACAGCATTTTGATATTCTGAACAAAAAATAAAGTCAGTCAGGAGAAAAAGAGGTTAGCTTTTGTAAAATACTGTAAGGTGCTAGGAGATAAGGTGCCTACAATAGAGCTTTAAAGAAACATTTCAATTTAAAGCATTTGTTAAAGGTAATCTAATCTCACATATTGCAAAACCTTTTTGGTGACTAACATGATTTCCTCGGGCAACTGTATACACAAGCAACACAGGAACCAAGATCCAGTTGGAGTGTAGTTACATCTCACACAGTTAAGAATCATGTGTGATTATTTTTCGATAGTTATTTTTTACTTTTAATTTGTATTAAAAGTAAATTATACTTGCCTTGTCTACATATATTACTTTAAAGTTTACAGGTAGGCGCTGGGAACACGCAATTAAAGACATGTTCATATGCTGCCTTGTTCAGGTTGATATCTTAAAATTACATCCATTTGAAATTCTCAGGATTCAATTGATCATAATTCCCTCCGTCCTTGGTTACGGTTGCTATTCCTGTCAAGGTTTTGAATTATAGCACTTACGGGGATAAAGGCTTCATATTTGCCGATTAAAATCAAAATGCATGTTTTCCAACAATGGGTCCTTGATGTCAGACAGAAGTAGACAAAAGCAGGTTGTCAGTGACCAGTGACCGTATACTTTGTGATTCGATTGGATTGCGTTCCTTACATAAACCTTAGTGGAAATCTCAAAACGTCTCTTTTTATTGGTTTTCCAGCACCAGGTTATATCTTAAAAGATATTTTTGTAGTCTTATGTCTGCCAAGAAAGATAAAATGCATGTCAGAGGCGGTTATAATGTTGGATTTAAACATTTTATCACTCCAGGCAAAAAATCAGACATCAGTAACACCACAGAAAAAACCTTTGAAGCCCACTGCTGGACAACAGTTACAACATAACATTACGGTTTTACCCCTGAGGTTTGGGTAGGGAACGAATGTGACTGAATCATGGAGTAAAATATGGAGTGCTTTGGTCACAGATGGAGCTCAGCTACATGATACCATGCTGAGACTGAGGCTCAGGCTCAAAGGTGCCAGCACCTGCATCTTCACCATGTAGATCCTTGTAGAAGAGTGTGTTTCACTTTTACAAAACAACAGGTTTCACTGATAAGGAACGGATGTGTTTGGCAAAGAAATCTCGGGTAAATCTTGCCAAATTCAATTAAAAGCAGGACAAAACCACTAAGCTTTGAAACAGTAGCATCTGGACCAGCTAACACACATTCAGTGTGCCGGTCATAATGAGCAGGGCCATTTACATATATGACTGCAGGGATTATGCAAGCCTTTAACTAAGATGATCATTTTTCTTTTTCTCAATTCAGTTTGTTGAGCTCATTGTTTCTGTGTGTTTTTAAAGTTTCATATTTGTACAATTAATGACTATGTTGGTTTCCAAGCACAAAATAAGACTCTAGCCAAGTGGCTAATACGATGCTTACCACCACAGTTGCTATGTAGTTCTCCTTTAAATAGAAATGACATAATGTTGCAGTCGTTGTAGCTATTAAACACATTTTTCAAATCAAAGTTGGCTCTCTTAAAAAATCCCACTGTACACGTAATTTAAAAGAGTTGTTAATAGGCCATACAACACTTACATGTTTTGGTGAAAATGTTATTCATTTATTAATCAGTGATGTGTTATAACATATGGATATTTATATATTGTGCTTTATACTATTAAATAAAAATGCACTTATGTGAATGCAATGTTCACACCTGTTAAATGCCTGACAATTATGCATGCAGGACTTGATATGACCACCAGAAAGATATGGATGAGGGGTTTGAATACAGTTGTTTAAATGAAAATTTCCAGCAGAAGGAAATAAGTTAAAAATCAAGTCAAACTCCACAACTTTTATCACAGAAGTTTAGGAAGAGAATGCAATTTAATACTGATGTTCATGACAGTGCTACATGAAGAGAAACTACTAATATCACTCACGAGCATGCAGAAATACATACACAATATAGCAAACTGGACATTAAAATTAAACAAATTTGTTTGGGTGGAGGGTCAGGCTTGAGAAAAGGTGTAGAATTTAATGGTTTTAAAATGTTATCCAAACACAGAATAACATGCCAAACAATATCATATAGTGTTAGTTACAAACAGTATAACAGCAGTGCTTCACAGTGAGGTGAAGAGGTTCTACACCTAATTAGATATTTAGGGAATAATCATGGGAAAAAGTGGAGAATATTTTCAGTCTCATTCAGTCTTCCAGTACAGAATTGCTAGTCTCAACATCATGTAGATTTAAAACAGTGTGTGATCTCTGCAAACTCCCACCATCAAGTTCAGTGCATGTCCTTGAAAAATCAGTAATCGACCGGTGGCAGCGTCACCATCTGGGTGAACTCTTCGTAGTTGACAGTCCCGTTTGACTTGACGTTTGCCTCTTTGAAGAGCTCATCCACTAGACAAAGACAGAAAACTTTATAAGTCAATTTGACAAGAAAGAGTGCTGCCTGAAAACTCAATTGTCTCCCACATTATTCAGAACTCCGAGATAAAGTGCAGTTTGTTAGGGAGTCCGTGCTGGTCTTTGCCTGTGGGAGTTTCTGATTGCCTGACAACTAATTCACAGAACAACAACCAAAACCTTTGTGCTGAGTTTCTTATTCCCAGAGTTATCATTACCAAAACTGCAAAAATGATTCACCTTATTACTGGGGATTTCCACTCAATTTAAAAGCTTTATTATTACTAAGGGGGTCAATTAAATCATTTGTTAAATTTTTTTCAAAAGCCACCAGAGAACCAAATCTTACTATAAACCCATTGTGAGTAGCATTAGTATTAGTGCTGTTGTTGTTTTGAGATGTTTAACACAGTGGTGGAATGTAACTGAGGATATTTACTTGTGTACTGTCCTTAGGTACAATATCTTGGTACTTTAGTTCAGTGCTTGCATTTTATGCTGCATCATACTTTTACTCCACTGCATTTCAGAGGAAAATATTATACATTTTGTATTGCACTAGATTTATTTGACGTGTAGTTACTGGTTACTTTGGGGATTAAGATTTTACATAAAAATATGATCAGTTTACTTTATATTGTATGATGTATAATTATAGATTAAACTACCGAACAGTATATAAAGCAGTTTAAAATAGTTCCACTTCAATCAGCTACAACAGTAAAATGTTAATTAATGCATCAGAAACCATAACCATAATATAGTACATTTTTCTGCAAATTTTGTACTTTTGATTTCTTTTAAACTTTAATGCAGAACTTTTACATGTAATGGAGTATTTTGACACTGTTCTATTGCTGCTACAGAAAAAGGTATGAATACTTCTTCCACCACTGATTGGTTTTACATTAACACAGTACATTTATCATACTGAAGGGTCAATTTAAGCTTCCTCACATTTACACAAGAATAATATATCCTATAAATGTATTTCCCATCTCCTTCTAATTAATTTTAATTGGCATTCATCATTGCTGTATTAAAGGTTTGACATCTCACTTAGTCCTACTCAAACTGCCGCGTTACAGCACCAGCAGCTTCGAAGCGTTATTGTCTGTCCTTTTAGTATAGCGGCATCACTATCTGCTTCAATAGTTCAAGAATCCAACAACTTGATGGATGTCTCTGCACTGGGAATCAGCTGAGCTCCATTTTTATATAAACTACTTTATGTGCACAGCACCCAGAGGCAGTACACTGACAGTACTTTGAATTAAATCTTTGTTTCTTTGAGGCCAGTAACTATATGAAAGGCTTTAGAAAAACAAAATTGGCATCAAAACCAACCCCAGAAATTTAACTAGATATCAGCATCTGTGCTGAAGTCTTTCCACCAAAGTCTTGCCTCAACAATGTTCGACAATCCACTTCTGATGCTTTGGTTCTATTATAGTCACTTTACATATGAAATGAAACATCACTGTCAGAGAAGTAAAAAATCCACTGGGAATGAAAAAAAAAAAACAAACACACAAAACAAACAGTTCTTAAATGATGCTATATCACCAGAACTCCTCCAATAACAGTGCATGCTTCCAATTTTAAAGCACATTTCCACAGCCTGGTGGCATTTTGAGTTATTCAGGAAGATACACCTGAACATACAACCAGCAGAAAAGAGGATAGTGAGGTTAAGTTTATAGGAAATTGAGTACATAACAGGAGGGAAGCTGTATTACACAGGCAGGTCATAGGACAGTTACGAAAGGAGCAAGACTGGCAAATTGTAGTGGATTTAGGGAAGTAGCTTGTAATTCCCAGGGACATACTGAGCTGAACTCTAAAGCCAAACTCACTGTGGTTGGCTTTAGAGTTCAGTTGTCAGGTGAGGAGGGGGGAAGCTCAAGGAGTGGTAGAGGCAGGCTGGAGTAGAAGCCATTATTTTGACTGAAATGCCTGTACAGTATGTATTGATTTTTGTAATTTCATAAACACAACATCAAAGTCTTTTAGATAATTCCAAGACACCCCAAATCCCCTCAGTCATAAAGTATGAGGAAAGATATATGTTATTCATTGTTTTGGCTCTCCTTCAACACACTGGACTTTAAATAAAAAACAATGATATTCAAGTTTAAGGGTATTTTGGGGTGTTGAACAATTGAAGCACTTTTCACTAAGGGGAAGGTATAAAAAAGTGCTACATATTCAACATGGTTCATTGGTTGTTGATGTTAGTACTTTCAAATTTAAGCTTAAGGTCAGCCCTTTAACGTCATAGTTTCATTTAGTTCATTTAGTTTCAGCCAAATCACTCTGAACCATTCATCCATGTAATTATTATAGAACAATGTATGATAACTTGTTATTGACTTTTGCTGTAGCCCAGTGTCAACACAGCAGCTTCCTTTAGTCTTTAGATTGTCTGTCACAGGTGGAAAAAGTAATCGCAATTCTGCCAATTCTCAGCTTGACACTGTTATAAAAAAATCTGCATTTATTTTACCTTCTTTGTTTGTGAGTTTCTCTCCTAACATGGTGAGCTTGGCCCGAAGCTCAGATGCCTGGATGTACCCTTTCTTCTGTTTGTCTGTCATCCTCAAGGCCTCCAGGATTTCTGTCTTTGGGTCTTCCTGTTGCATCTGTCTGTGCAACATTGTCAGGAAGATGGAGAAGTCCAGCTCACCTGTCTTTTCTAAACATGAATGTAGCACAAAAACAAGTTTCTTTAGTGTTTTCAGTATATGCCACTTTATAAATGTTGTAATTTTTCATTTTTTTAATTTATAATTGCCTTATAAACCTTGAACTCGAGGTTTTACAGTAACCTAATAATAATGATGTATAATGAAAAAAAAAGCTAAACCATTAGAGTTGTCTAAAGTAACCATACTCAATCATAAGACAATTAAACACAGCTGAAAACAAACTCCACCTCCACTCTTGCATGTACAGCACCGTGATGTGTAAAAAACTTTAGTGTAAGACGTGTTTTGACTTCTTAAACTGGCGCCCTGAACAAATTTTCACAACCTTCACCGGCCCACACATTACATTTACTGTATGCTTTACTTTACCGATTTTGTGTATTTGTAGATGTCTTTCGATTTCACCGAACGTGGGGCTTGTACCCAGGCAGCGCATAACTGTGATTAGGTCTTTGGCATCAATCTTGCCCTTTTGCTTCTTGTCATACAAGGAGAAGCACTCCTTGAACTCTGGAAGGGAAATGGATAAAATCGGCATAGATTTTCCATTGTATTATTTAGTAAGGACCATTTATAGTTTATCCATCATACAGTAGCAGGTTCACTTACACTGCCATTACTTCACAGGAACTAATCAGACTGAACAAAGTCAGACTTTGATCCTTATGTGCTTATGTCTTTATTTCTTTTTCCCCATGTACTGGTTATTAAAAAATAAATACATAGTACACATAAATTACTAAATTAATTAATTACTATTATTAAATACATTTCAAACATCAAAAAATAATTATTATATTTAAAAATAAATAGATAGAAAACAACATGCGGTGTTGTGAAATAGTCTTACCATTGATTTGAACTTGTGTGAAGAATTTAGCCTGTAAGGTGAAAACAATATGGCATCATTTAGCAGGTAAATACACAAAGATTGCTGTTAAGTAAGAAAATCCTCAAAAAAAGGTTTAATGTTAAGACATTCTTTCTCTTACCATTTTTGCATTTGCTATGTTTCTTTCCAGGAAGAAGAGCGTTTTCTGTAGCCCACGTCACCTGTCTCTCCACCTCTGTTTAAAGTCCACCACCTGTAAGCCTCTACGTAACTTAATATGCGTTGCTGTGGAAACGCAGATATCAGATCCACAGTGCTGCTTTGTCCTTTCCCTTTCCACCCCTCACATAAAAGGAAGTTAATAACAATATGATACTACAGTGTCATATAACAAAATGAAGTAGTTTGTAACCATTTGTTATTTTAAAACATTTTAATTGTGACACCAATAAAACAGTTGTAGGTTGCTTTTTTTTTTAAAAGAGAGTTGATTGAAAGCCCATTCAGGTTCAAACAAGTTTAATTAAAATAAACATTTGTAAAACATAATCAGTGAAGAACCAGTAACTAAACAACAAAGCGATCTTAAGCAAAGGAACAATATTGTACAAAACAATCACAGTTTTACATAAAGAACAATAACGCTAAAGGAAGACTTCCATGTTAAAAAAAAAAAAAAATGTATTAGTTTAATTTCTTTAATTAATTTTTTTAATTACATGTTAAAAGTCATCTGCTCATGTTTCCTTGACCTTCTGAATAATGTAAAAGAATCTGTACAACCAAAACACTAGTATTATACTGTACCTTTCTTACACACATGTCAAAAATAATGCAACAAAGAACAGGATGTTGTCAGTGAGTGCATGTTGAAAATAGTGATAGGTTATAATGACCACATATTAAAATATAATACTTCAAAGCTTTCATGTCAAAAAGAATGACAAAATAAATTTCACCAAAAACTGTCAAAGTGTGAAACCTTAAAGACCTGAGAATTGATTTTGTTAAAAATTACAGTAACAACTCTGGAAGGGAGCCCTCACAGCAGCAGTAGACACTGAACACTAAAGGACTGATTTGAAATTATCTATGATAGGTGACTACTACTATCCAATTCTGCTGCATATGTGCAAGCGGCAGGGCTGCTTGTTCTTAAATGAACTCCAAGTATGTTTGTGATGTTGTTAAAGACAGCACCAAACATCATGTTATGCTGAAATGAATGTGCACTCTGAGATATAATTAGCTTTTCAGTTTAGTTGGGCTTAAATACAAATTATCTGAGTGCCCGCATCATCAATGAATTGATGGAAATCATAGGCCTTGAGCTACTTGAAGAGCTGGTGGCAGAGTCTGCAGCCTGACATCTCTGTCAGAAGCAGTTGGGGCTTATGGTCAGACTTGTTTACTTTCAGAGTTACAGCACATATTTACTCTGTTTGCATTGTCTTCTTCTACATAATCATTAACCTAAGTTCTGTAATACCTAAGGCAGGTAGGACCTGATGGCTGAATAAAGTCAATGGCGCTCACCATGAAGAGCATGAGAGCAGGGGACTCCTCTGCCCTTTCAGAGGCAGTGGTTCTTCAGTGGTTCTTCTTGATATGTAACGTGTAGTAGGACCAGGGTTCTGGCACATAAATGAGCCCGGGGTACTTGTTGCGTAGCACCGGGTCGTTCCACAGATAGACCACCCACAGTGCCACCAGGACGACAGTAACACTGAAACTACAGAACAGGAACAGGCCGTTGCTGTCTGGGCTGAGGCCTTTACGCTGCTGATGTATCACCCTGGCAACCATGGCAAGGAAGGTGAGGAGGAAAAGTTCAGTGATTTGCCCTTCAGTGACCAAGTACCTTGAAGTAATCAAAGAAAAAACAAGACATGTCATGAACTCAGAAAGTTTTAATTAGTGACACATTGCAACTGAAGCTTTTGCAATGACCACACAATACTGCTGTATATTGTTTTAGGAAACTGAACATATAGAATTCACTCTTTACATTAGCAGTTACATTTTCGAATAAAAAGTCATTGCTTTTCCATACAGCATATATCTTTTTTCAGGGTTGTGTCAGCCGTTGACACTGCTCTCCTCAATTTGAATTTCTGCACAAAGTGAAGATGGGAATTACAGCGCTTATTTTGATCCCTACAAAAGAAACCAAATGGTACTACTCATTTTGTTAAATACAAAATACAATTTCCAAAAACATTAAAATTGTTCCAGCCTCTAAACATGGCAATTCACATAGATTTTCATTTTTGTTATTATGTAGGCGACCCCAAGTTGTTGTGAACATTACATTACATTCAGTTTTCTGTCAATCACCTGACAAAAGAAGAAAATGCTGTCTGAAAATGCTGCTGTACAAGAAAGACCGAATGAATGCCAATGTAATTACCCTGTTAAATTCACACATCTCTGCCTCATTGAATTCTTTTCATTGATATCTGTTAAAATATTTAGATACCTCATATTGTTTGTAGTTTATTCATGCCAAATATATCCTTCATTCACTCTCTTCTTTATCTGAATGTTGCTACTCTTGTTTTGCATATCAACCTTCATTTTCTACCTTTGGATTATGAAACTAGATTGACATCATCAGAGGGTACAAAGCACTTCTTATGTAATGGACAGGCATGGAAGGCCCCTCTTAACTGTGGATTTACTGAAGACCATCATCAGATTGTGTTCTTCCTTCACAGTTTATTATCATTCAGGGTACTGCAAAGGTTCGTGCATTGATTATAAAGTTCATTATACTCTCCTTGAACAAAACTCTGAAGTTGTGTATTCATGAAGAACACGCACAGAAGGTTTGTTAAAGACTGACCAATAGTAGAGGGCACTGGGTCCCAGCAACAGCCAACCAGAGACTGGAATCTTCTGCTGTTCTTTGGCCTTGGTGAAGCAGCCGGTGAAGTACATGAACAAAATGATGAAGAAAGGAATATACCTAGAAAAGAACAAGAGAAAGAAACGCGGAGGGATCCCAGTTATACTGAAGTAAGAAGTACAGTTTGTGTTGTATCTGCATTGTTCCACGCAAATCAGTTTAGTTCAAACCCTCAATCAAAAGAAAAAACCTAAAAAAGCCTCGTCTCCACTCAAGACCAGCACCAGCAAGATCTTCAAACCGTGCTGGGCCAAAAATATTTAACAAACCTTCAGGGCTGACTAAGAATATGATATTTAAAATAATAATAATTTTCCTTTTCTACACCGATAGAGTAGTGCTGTGAATGTTTTTGGCCAGAAAAAAGTTGTACTGATATGTGTTTCTCAAAATGATCTGAGAAGAAATGGGAGAATAATTAATAAATATTGTACCATGGCCATAGAAAACCTTTGAATTGGCAGATTAATTGATAATAAACCAAACCATGGATTCAAATTTAAAAGCAGGCTTGATGCATACAGTGTTACTGCTTTTATACCAGTATCCTTTAAAACTAGTCCAATCTTGGCTGATATTGGCTTATCACAGATAAAACAGTACCAGCGTTTATGTTTGCTAATAAGTAACAACAATAGTAGTTTATAAACAGTGTTGTCATTACTTAGTGTGTCCATCAGTGTGTACTGACAAGAGAATTTTTCTACTATGAAATATCAGTAACTATCTTGGTCACAATTTTAAAAAGAAAAATGATTCGAAGTGATTCTTATCAATTTATGGTTTCATATAAAAGAAAATATATATATATATATATATATATATATATATATTGTGGTGGTCCCCGCTTCACATTTGACCAGAGACCTTTGTTGCACATGTATCTTGTTTTTGGATTTCCAGAGAACACATCAAAACATCAGCCGACTGAGCCATAAAACCAAAGGCCTGTGCAAGTAAAAATAAAGCAAGGGAGAGATCTACCTCCTCCTTTTACTCTTTATAATAAAACCCCAATCATTTCCATCCTCATTTCTTTTAAAATAAACCCAGTTGTCACACAGAATTTCTCTGACTCTGCCCCCCCTTTTCTGCATTTTGTAGGATTCGTTTTCCAGCCAGATTCACACAGCTGGTGTAGACTTTCATCTAAGACCTGCTCAGTCTGCTCATCCTAAAATCTGTTTTGTATTTAAAGATGCAAAATAGTTGCAGATTACAGCACATAATATCACACGTGATAATATCAGCATCAACACACTTCTTCCACCCATGTATTTTCAAAAGACACAACATTCATTGCTATGAGATTTATCATTCAGATTTACACAGAAAGAGGCACTGTATATGCACAGCACAAATAATTATCATAAACACATACCACATTAGGTGTCCCAGCTGTTCGTCATAGTAATACAGCAACTCAAAGGAGTCAATCTGTGAAGCAAGGACAAAAAGGTTGTAATAATTCTAGAAAAGAAGCTTTAATGGCTCAGTATACTGCATTGGTAAAGAAGCACTGTGGGCTTCCACTCTGCCTTATGCAACAGTGCCACCTACTGTTATAGTACCTTTTATACTTTCTTATGGCAACGAAGTAGAATTTATATCTAGGTCGCAAATTAGAGGTAAAACTCCTGAACTACACCCATTTAAACCAGGTAGAATGAATTGATCAGCTCCAACAATATATGGTTTATCTTACTGCTTTTTGCTCTACTTTGATGTTAAAATCATATTGGAGCACAACCCAAACCCTTATGACCATTTTTCCTGTTCAGTAACCTTTTTTAAAAATGATTTCTTTAAAAAAAAAAGTCTGTATCGTCTTCCTTACATTCACAGTATTCTTTCAATGTGAAATGCTACGTGCATGATAATGGAGTAATAAAATTACAACAACACTTATCGGTTCCTCTGAGGTAAATCCTCATTAAAGGTAAATGTGAATATCAATTAACTTCAAAATTTTACATTTAAATCAATGGCCCTCAGGTCCTCTTCATGCAGTTTTATAATCTCTCTCTTCAAAGAATTGCTAGCAGCAACGGATGGCACTTGACACACTTGTAATTAACTGGGGGAAAAAAAGATGCATTGCAAAGAATTATTGTTTTCCACATGCATCAGTGTGCTTGAAATCTAAAAGTATTACAAGTGCACACGCTGTAGACCTGCAGACTCTGTAAAGCTCTACAGCTCCATTAAAACATTTGGTGAGGGTCCATAATTTAGCTATAAAAAAAAAAAAAAGCAAATATTTGAACACTTGAACAGTTGGTTTGAATTCACACAACTTTTATTAAACAGCATCACAGAAACATTTGCACTAAAATGACAATGTAATCTCTCCTCAGAACTTTTATTTGATCAGACTAATCTCAAAATTCTCTCAGATGGCAGCTCAGGTGACGATAACACAAATTGTATATTGTGTTTATCTTAACGTATAGTTGTGAATGTACCAGTGAGTATGTGAGTCATCTATGTATCACAAAAATGCACACAATAATATATGTATTACACATACAAATGCGCACAATAGGATGCATATTATTCCTTGACCTGACAAACTCTAACTAAAAGACATATATGCTACAAGTCAACCAATGATTCAGAGATCACTGAATGCATGGACACCTAACAGACCCCATACATCTGCTGTGATCGTGTCATGCACCTAGTAACTTGAATATTGTGAACTTTCTGCTAGAGAAAACTGATTTCTTGGACTGGTACAGTATAGTCATAACTCACTTTCTAACACTGTTTGTATGTGTGCAGTTGCATATAGTAACAAATACAGCACGGGGAAAGCATCAGCACTGTGATAGGATGAAAAAAATATTTCTTGTAGCTGTGCATCCTCGTTTCAAAAACAGTTATATACAAGGTCTAAAAAATAAAATAAATATAAATAAATTTCAGACACATGTACAAAGTAAAAAAAAAACTGTGTTCTCTCTCTACACAGCACCTATACTCTTGCCGAGCTGTCAGTCAAAATGCTCTGAACAACAGCAACAACAGAACAATCTCTTCCAGCTTGAGCATCCCATGTCCCTAAATAGGTTTCTTATATAACATCCACTTTTAATACACTTAAAATATGACACTCTTGGTACAAAGCTAAAGTAGGGTGGACAAACTATTTTTTACATGTAAATGTTGGTTTTAGAGGGTACTGATTAGAGAAAAAGAGAAGCCTAACAGCGTGCAGACTTTTTCTCCTTTGAGCCCCACAATAAAGTACTTTTCGAGTAAACACTTGGTCCCTCTTATTAATTGTTGGTTTTAGAGTAATCAGGTTATTGCAGTACATCATTTCTGGCATTAACTTATTTTCCTTTGTGCCCCTAAACAGTCACTAACTAGTTCCAATGGCCAGGAAGCAGTAGAGAGCTACAACAAGACATCAACCTTCAAAGCTTGACATGAAACAAACATACGGTCCATTGTAATAGTCCTGCCTCCTTCTACCCTTCCCCTGATATGCCATCGGCGTGACTGTCTCTTTTTTGGCTTGAAAAAAAAAGATGTGATAGCAATGATAGAGCAGAGAGAAAAATAAGCTACATTTCTACAGAGCGAGGTACATTCTGCTGGATCAAACAAGTGTCTTGATACAGATAATACTTGTGCGGTGTGTTGTCAGTTCGTGTGATAGACAGAGAAGAAAAGTTTTTTTTAAGTCACTGAAATGTCTCTGGAGAGTCATGACGAGCAACACAAACAGATTTTTGTTGTATGACATTATGACAGGTCATGATCATGGAATAAAACTGTACCCTACCCTGCTTTAAAAAAAAAAAAACATAGATACTTACCAGTGAGGCAGGTTTGAGGTCTTTGAGGATGGGGTTCTCTCTGACTGACAGGTGGAGCTGGTAGCCACTGAGGATGAGACGATGGTTGATGGAGTCTCCCACCAGGTGGATGCTGGCTCCCATGACAAAAGTGATGATGCTGAGGTAGACTGCTGAGCGAGGCAGCGCCCTGGGACTGCGCTCAATCAGCTGAATGGAACAGCAACACACATATTCTGTATATTTGAGCAACTGTATCTTAAAAGAAGTTATCCATTACTGTTATTTAATTATTTTCGTTACAGCTTTAGGAATTAATTAACTGTAAATACAAAGCAAGTAGTTTGTTTTTAGTTTAATAACACACATGCCTTAAGAAAAGCAGGTAACTTGTTTTATTTCAGATATTTCACCCTGTTTTCTGCACCATTTCTCTATGTTCTGCAGTTCTTGTCAGTGCTATGATGTGGAAGACAGCAGCCATTCAGGAACCAATCCCCAGGTCTTTGTGATTGTTTGCAAGAACCTAATTAATGTGCCTTGAAAAGCAGGTAGGTCAATTTGGGCTACAACATAACTGTGTCAAGTGTCACTTCAGCAATCAAAATCAGCAAAAGGAAAATAATGCAGTTTTTTTAATAAAGCAATTTTCATCCCTGATGATGAACTGAGGCAAAAATCCAACCAAAAGGGGCCTGTGTCACCTCGTCAGGCAGCTTAGAGTCACATTAACATGTTGGATAACTGTCTCATACAGCTAATAATCAACTGGCTCACTTAACCCTGGGTTTGCCCGTCCAGCTACACTATGATTATATTCACATGAAAGAGACAGGGTTTGTAATCACAAGCCAATCACATGCAACACAGACCAAGAAACAGAACTGTTGAGGGGAAATTAGTTAATTGCAGAATCAAGCAGTAATATTCAGAAAAATGGTTTAACTGTACATAAAAAGGCTTGAATAAAAGTAGTGTTGCATGTTTTTCAGTGTGTACATTTTTTTTCATATATAAAGGCTCCAGCAGGCTACAAACAAATAGCTGATGTTATCATCAATATTTCTTAATCACAGAATCTGGTCAGGTATCCCTGCGGTGATGGAATGAGAGTTCAAAAGCAACCCACAGTGAACCAATCACTGTCAGGAATCCTATCAGGAATTTAAAGCTTTCCACATTGTTAATATGCATCAGTAAATGTCATTCATTAATGGCCTCTAAGGTTAACTA
Source organism: Lateolabrax maculatus (assembly GCA_031216445.1). NCBI lineage: Eukaryota > Metazoa > Chordata > Actinopteri > Acropomatiformes > Lateolabracidae > Lateolabrax > Lateolabrax maculatus. Next base: position 26,326,469 of record CM062198.1, read on the forward strand.
GCTTCCTGCTGTATGTGTGGAGCCCTGCTTTAAACTGGCAGATAAGAAAAAATGTTTTTGTGCTCTTGGTCAACAGCAGCATTTTGCCCATGTTAGGGTCAATTATACCTATCTGTTTATTGGTTAGTAGGTGGGCTGTTCTGATATAGAGAATAAATGTAAAATAAATTACAAACTGTATATTTGGGGATATACTTTGACATAAAATATTTGTTTTAATAACAAGCAAGGGTAGCTTTATTGTCTCATACCAAATGGGCATTAGTTTCTTTCACAATCACCTAAGCACTTTGTTGTGTTAAGACTTACCTTAAGCATTAGGAACGGTGTTATGACATTGTAGGCCATATGGAAATAGTCTCCAGCACTGGGCTTGTTCAGGGGAAACCACTCCAGCGGAAGGATGATCTAATACATATGATACCAAGAAACTATTTGGTGTTCACTGCTCCGTGAAATGGGGTGTAACCACCCACTGTATCATTATTTTAAAACTGCATGAGGTATGGATTAAGTGAAATGTGCATTGAGCCTCCTTACCATGACAATGGGCCTTCCAAAGTCCAGTATCCAGTTCTGCAGAGTCAGACAGAACCACAGGTCAAAGTGGAAGAGCTGCCTTTTCTGCTGTAGCACATTTTCCTTCAAACCACCAGGAGTGCTGTCAATACACATTAACAGTGACTGTAAGTCATTGTAATAAAGCAACATTTCAAAAGGGCAGCACAGAAGTTCAGCGTTTAATAGACATGTTGGGAAATACTGTAGTAAAGTCATTTTTACTATGGTGTTTACTACTGCAGTAAATTCAGGTACCCACGTCATTCATATAAAAAGGTAACAAAATATTTTTCTTAGTAATATTCATGTGTTTACAAAGATGGGATGTACATTTTATTTTTAAAATTTCTTCCTTTCTGTAGGTATTTGCACTTAAGTGTTTGTAAAAGGGTGAAAGGGGAACAATATAGTGTATAAATACCATCATACACTTAATGATTAAATGACTGTTCTTCTTGCACTCTGTGAAATCACAGTCAGATGATGTTTTCACCAGCAGCTGTGGATTTGCTGACCTATTCAGCATATTGTGCATTGTGTACAGCTGTGCAATTTCCTGTTGGACACTATGGTTCAGTCACTAAAGGTTGAGTGCGGCTGAATACACCTTCAGCCCTGCCAAAAGGAACATATACTACTTGTCAATACCAACAAAACAGACATGGACTACTAATAGAGCTGTTGCCCTCTCTCTCGCCATTCAAACATCCAGAGAGCAAAGATGGAAACATGGATCATGAAATTGTAAACCTTATACAAGCCAAGTTTCTTCTAGAGCAAGAACTTTCATTTCTCAACTTTAATGTTATGTGACTGTGGTAAAGAAACATTTACTCTAATTTACATTTCATTTAAGGGCCTTTTATCTCACACTCTACAATAATGTTTATAACTCTGAGCCAAACATACGTGTAATATATACGAAATATGGGTGTATGCATATACAGATATGTACGTGTGTGCATGCATAGGTGTATGACTGTGTGGATATATGGTTAGTTGTCTTTAGCTATGAATGTGTAAATACACCACTATGTGAAATCTATTTGTAGATCTGTGATATGGTACACCATAACCCATGATGAAATTAAGTAATAAAACCTGAACTCATGGACAAGAATCGTATCAGACCAAGAAATACATGGATTAGGTATACCCCCTACCTTAATGGTCAAGAAAAGACCCATATTTGGGGATACAAATCTAGTTGCATACCAGTACTTACAATTTCTATCTATATAAAAAGGAAGGAAGGGGAAGAAAAAAGGGGGCAAAGAGAAGGAAATGCAAAAGAAAAACCTGTTGTTTGTTTTTGTCTATAGAGATCTATGGTGGGTCGGGTGGTCATTTTGGTCGCCATGGGGGGAGGGCTGGACGAAGGCAGGCAGTTATCTACATGTTACAAACACACAACTGGAAGAGGTAATAGCAATAATACTGTAAATCCATGAGATGACAACCGCGTTCATGTATACTGCCTGTAAAAAATTAAAATAAAAAAAAAAATAAAAAACGACGACAAAAAAAAAGAGCAGGAACAGGAGCAGGAGGCCATAGCAACCACCACCGGCAGAGTTCCATAGTTACAGTTCCAACTGACATTCTTACAGCCACCATTTTGTCAGGCATCTTGTATCCAGCATCTTGTACCCCTTCGTGGCAATATCTGAAGGTATTACTGTTGTTGTTATAGCTGTTTAGGGCTTTAGCAGAATTACTCATTTGACAGGGAGCTTCTACACTTTTGTGAATGAAGTTTCCTAGTTGTTGTAGGACTACTGACTAATTTTCTCAATACCTTATTTGGTCTAAATTTTGTTTATGGTAATAAATCTTTCTTTAATCTTTATTGGAAGTGTGTTCATCTTGCTGCACAGCTGTGCACCCACAATAGTGAGGCCAGAAAAAAAACACACCATTTCCAAACCAAGAACAAACTCGAGATATTCTAATACAGCTTCCATGGACCCTTTAACAGGCACCTGCAGAACCAGAGTTAATTAGTTAAATAATAAAATACAGTGAAATACCTGAGCTCCACGTGTAATCCAGCAGTAGCTCTGCTGGTTCAGTCATGTGATGGGACCAGCAGACGAGAGGAAGGTAACCAAAACCACCATATTTACATCTGTCACATGCAACCACTGCAGTGCTTTTACACTTGACAACAGCGAAGTTAACATGAGCCTGGAAGAAGTTCATTTCTTAATATCACACTACTTCTGCAGTTTCTAAACCGACTCTGCTTTTTTTCCTTCCCTGACAACAACGCAAAGGGTTAACAATGTAACAACACCTTCAGCCTAATGTTTAGTGTACAAACCCGGTTTGTGTTGTTGTTTGTAAATCTTTGCCTCGACGGTTTCGTGCAGTCTGCATCTTCGTCTCCGTGTCAGCTAACAGTAACCCCGAACAGTCCCGAGGTCCAAATGATGGAAAGTTAACAGCATTAAACTACAGTAAACACACTTCTGTCATTCCTCATTTTCACTTCCTAGTTGCCGCCTCCTTCTTCTTCTTCTTCTTCTTCTTCTTCTTCTGCTGCTGCTGCTTCTTCTTCTTCTGTTCAGTTTTATGGTAGTTGGCATCCACATGAGTTGCTTTACCGCCACCTACTGGATTGTAACAGCCTCGCAGTGTAAACTATTCACAGTGTCCACCCAACGTAATCCCATTCACGACATTGTCCATTGTATAACCCAGACATCACTCTTTTTGATTATTTCCACCTGTGTTTTTCCTACTGTGACATGTCAAAAGTCATACAGTTCCTCTGGATTTCACTGGAACCGCTTTATCACAAAGATTTTGTCCGCAATAAAACTCAACGTGTCTCTCTACTAACCCTTGGCCCCAACATTTTTATTTATTTACTTCTTTAGTAAAACATTTGCTAAGATTTGCTATGAGTGCATTATGTAGGAAACGTAACATACATGTAATTATTGTAATAAAATATACATATATTACTGAAGTAGCCTAATGCTTTTTTGAATGTACGGTCTTGAAATTAGAGGATGCAATTAATTCAATGTTAATGTTTGAGCCATCTGTTGTAGGTATGAAAGGATCAGTGGTTTCTGAAGAGTTACCAGGAGACCAAAACCTGGTCTTTGCTGCATAAACAGCTTTTAACTAATCTCAATATCTACATCAATTATTATTTCAGCACTGAATTTCTTGTTTGAATTTCTGAGATAACAACTTCACTTCTAATTGCCTCTGTGAGCTTGTGAGCATTACACTTTAACAGATGTTTGGTCTCCTATGCTTCATGAGGAACTCTTGATTTAATGTGTGGTATTATGCAGGAAACAATGTTGATCCAGAAGCAGTAAGATGTAGTGACAAGAAGTAATATTGGCACATGTACCAATCATCTAAAAAGCACAGCAGTAAGTTGAGTGAAAACACCATTAACATTAGACAAATTGATGAATTATTAAAACTACATTGATGGTAAAGCTATCTGTAATTCATATTCCAGACATGACTACTCAGTAACTCCAATCAACATAGCCTTGATGGTTGAATATCAATATTAATGTCACACACATTGGTGAGGCGAGTCACGCATGCTTACAACATGACAATACTTATCATGTATGTAGCTCACAATGGAACAATGAACAAAGTTTGCCCAGAGTCTAATAGCATTTTGACTTGTGTGTACATTTAATAAGACCACTTTTCTGTAAGACTGATAACAGCGCGATGAAATGTGATCTGCAGTGTAATCATCCTGTGACTACAGTACATCTTGGTCAAGGGCTGATGAAACCTTCCATTTGACATGCAGAGTGCATACAAAGTGTATACGACCGTGCCATATACCTTTTAATCAACTCTTTTCAATCAGTCTGGAGCAGAATGCATAGCTCCATTAAATTAAAGTACCGTCAATAGCAGCCACCTTCCAAAGCAAACACATTAGAGAGTAAATAGCATTTATGTTGGTGTTTACCTTCAGGTTCAGCATGTTTATGCAGATATCAGCTTATGCATGTGCACAGTTTACCACCTGTTCAGGAGACCTATATGAGATTTTTCATATGCATCAAAATAATGTACTTTTAGTATGTGAAGAAACTAGATGTCTAAAAGATATATTTGCCTGTGTGTTCACATGATCGCGTTTAGTGTATTTAATTATTATTCAGATGTTTCACTGTCAAAGAGAGCACAGCGCAATATGATATTCCCAACTGTGTTCTTCGGTTATTTTGACGCTTTATTGTGTCATTAAATGTACAACATTTCACAGTATTACCCCAGAGTACTACTCCACATCTCCATATGTTTTATTAGAAATCACAATTTAAACCAAAAATAGACAAACTGAAACATGTTTCATGATTTATTTTTATTAAGTCATGTTTTTGTGCTTTTTGTATTCTGGGAATGGTTGTGTATTTCTCTGTGGGCAGAACACCAGACAGGTTCTGGGACGGATGGTGCATGGATTTCCCACGCATGCACCACCCAACCACCCTGGGGAAATTGTTCCTTGCATCATGTTCTTTGTTGCTGGTAAATAAGCACATTTTGGGGAGAGCAAGTATAAGTCAGGGTCTATCGCACATCAAAAATGCATGTTGGGCTTGCAACATTTGACTGAAACAGTAGAAAAAGAAAAGAACTACATTTCAAAGTTCAGTGAGCAGATGTCACCTTGTTTTGCTAAAGTGAATTTATTGGATCTTAGTACGATGCTGTAAAACCTTTTCACCTCATTTCAAGATCTTTAAACTAATTCTCTTTCAAAAAGAGGCTGAAGTTGACATACAAAAAATGATAATGTTGTCAAAAACACTGATATACTGTACACTCACTGTAGGCTATATACAACAACACCAGGGATATTTATGGATTTTATTCATTTTATGTTTCTCAGTTTACAAAAAAAAGAAGGGAATAGATAAAAACATGTGTGTTATTTGTAGCTGCTGTACATTTTTAAACATAGGTTCCTGTCACTTTATCAGTGGGTTCAATCAGTGAGACAAACTGCTGTGGGCAGAGTCTGGATGCTGCAACAAATCTCACCGCTGTCCTGCCAAACAGCAGCTATTCATTAAGAGGAGGAGTTATTTACTACACACACACACACACACACACACACCATCATCATCATTCCCGCATCCCGCAGGTTCACAGACGACCTGAGGAAACTCACTCCTCGCTCTGTTCAACATGGACTTGCTGAATTTTCTGCTTCTCCTCGCAGTGTCCTCCTGCACAGTCAAAGGTAAGGTCAGCTCTGCCCTAATTTGCTTTAATTACAAATTAACCCTGAAAAATTATAATTTGGAGGCAGGCGATCGCCTTTTTCTCGCTGTTTTTCAGCGTTTCACGCGTGTAATTTAGCGGCTCCGCTGTGGTTGATCTTTGTTAACACATATTAAGGCTGAATGTGAGAAAATGTGTAGAAAATTAAATTACAAGACTTGCATTCCATTTTAACGGGGCATGAAAGCACATTGTGCGTGATTGTAATTAGTGGAAATCTTTCCTCTAACTTTAAAGCTGTTTAACGTGATTTATGTCTTTACATGTACAGTATGCAATGTAATTACTGAAAAACAAGGACCCGTTTGAAGTCTGCAATCATACAATACACATTGCATCATATGTTTCAGGTTTTGTCATATGGACAAATACGGATTTGTTTGTCAGCACTGAACTTCTGCTGCTTTTGCTGGTGCTATGTGAGGTTTCTCATGATGAACTTAGAGTGGAGATGTGCAGACAGTGTTTCCAGATGGAAATGAGGAAAGTAACGTGGCATCAATCTGTGTGTTTTCCTGCACTGGGACAAACAAGTAAAAAAGCATTTATTAGGAGGGGTAGTATATTCTGGTGTGTGTGAGTGTGTGTGTGTGTGTGTGCGCGTGTTTGTGTGTGTGTTTGTGATAGAGAGAGACAGAGAGAGACAGCTTGCATCAGAAGTGTCACGCAAAGTTCATTCAAAGACTGAACAAAAGGATTCTGTATTGAAACCACAGTAACTCTGTTCTGGTTCTGCCTTTCGTGGTATGTTGCAACACATTCTTCTGTCATGTGTGAACTACAAACCCTTCTGCTCTCTCTGCTCAATTCAGACGGACACACATCATAAGTGACCTCATACACATTTTGAAAAACATCGGCTAAAAAAATCCAATATATTCTCTGTACATGCTTTGTCTCATCAGTTTTACTCAGATCTGCTTGGAATTTTGAATATTTTGATTGAGGCAATTAATTTAATGGTGATCACTGACTCTTCAGTCTGCACTTTACAGGCACTAGTTAGTTGAGGCTTCCCCGAGAGTGGTAGATAGTAGGCCTATAGAGAGGCAAATGGAGAGAAGTCGTGTTCAAGTCACATACATGCACATTTAAGAGTCTGAGCACATGTCTGGGGCGCTTAAAGCCCTTATCCATCTCTCTGACATTATTAAGGCTGTTGAGTTTGATTGAGAGGTAGAAAGGCTTTGCTTCTCCCTTTTCCCAGCTCACTTTCAGCAACATATTGGATGTATTACAGAAACATCTTAGGACAATAACACACATTGATGTCATCTTGGTGATCCTCATAGTGAAATTTGATTATGGTGGGATTGGGAGGGCGATTCAGCCATGGACAAAGACAAGCTTTCAGCTAGTCTTTCAGTCAATTTATGAAAGAAGCGGATGCAACAGAGAGCATGTCTACAGACAACAAGCTCTCTGCCAAATCATTGGGATAATGTGCTTCTCATAGGTGGTTTAGGATAATTGGGCTGTGGCCATTAGTAAAGTGAATAAATGCTGCCAAAAACGCTCCATAACTCATGAAGGGAGACAAGAGTGTGTTAAAATGAGGGGCAGGTCTGATTTGTGATTGAATTACAGTAAGATGAATCAAGTCCAGGTATTGTATTTGGATGATTGCCTTGTTCGGGCTGATTTGTTTCACCAACTCAGACTTTGTCAGAATATTCCACTCTGCACTGACTAAAACTTTAATTTGATTAAAAAAGGCCTCGCATTAAATGAAATGCAAAATTATTTTTTATTAAGTGAGAGGTTTCAGTCCAGACCCAGACTTTACAGTGTCTGAGAGGAGTGTTGAGTCACCGGGTGAAAGGTGGAGCTTAAGTGGTGGTGGGTTCCTTCCAAACTAAGGGATGATTTGCACTCATTTTAAGCCACACCAGCGCTGTGGCTCTAGGAAGGGCAATGCCGGTTTGTCAGTCAGTTTATCACTTTAGTGCAGGCTGGAGTATCTCAACAACTATTGGATGGATTGCCCCACAATTTTGCACAGACATTTGTGTTTCCCTGAGGAAACATGAATGTGTACTGATGTCTACTGAATTTTCCTATAGTGCCACTATGAGATTGACATTGTGGTTCAGAGTGAAATATATCTTGAAAACTATGTGTGGGTTGCCTTGCCATTGTATTAGATATTCAAGATCCACATTTTTTATTTGTCCATTGCTTTGGTTTATGATAAAATACCCACAAAACTAATGACATTTCAGCTTCAGCTGTACTTTAGTTGCAGTGAAAATGATCAGATGTAAGCAGGATAACATGCTAAACTAAGATGGTGAACCTGGTACACACTTGTTTGCAGTGTCACTCTGAGCATGGTTTTGATATTTTGGCAACATGTTTGGGGATAACTGCTCATTAATGTGATGTCTCTGCACTTTTTCAGAGGTCACTTTAGTTGACGAAACAAATTCAGTACTGTGATATAAATAATATATAGGTACACACTGAGCAGTAGCAGCAGATCAAATAAACACATGATCACAAACAGTTTGGCACTGTTGCATCCTCGTCTTTGGCTTTTCTATAATTGTATAAGTTGTAGCATTGTTCTTGTCATTGTCTGTTCAGTCATGGTCATCACTGCTCATGCATTGACTCTGCTTATGAAAAAGAAAAAGAAATCAGTTTTATAAAACAGACATTGAACTCAAGATCAGTCTCAGGCACTCATTAAGTTCAGTTTATATTAATACATGTTGTTTGTGCTGCAGGAAGTCTGAAATGAGAGTTTGGCAATGAAATGGAAAATTAATTGGTAATAGAGTATCTGTCTTGCTGATTTTTTGTCTGAAGTGATTATGAAAGTGTATTTATTCTCCAAGTTGTTCTGTCTCCTGTAGTTTCTCTTCAAGGGCAACAGCAGCGCAGACTGTACAGGGACCTGATGATGAACTACAACCCACTGGAGAGACCGGTCTTCAATGACTCTCAGAGTCTCACTGTTCACTTCGGCTTCACCCTCATGCAGATCATGGATGTGGTATGTAAATAATGACCCTCCACACATACCTTGCACAAGACAGTGTTTCGACAACTCACTCTTGTTTAGGTGATAATCAATTATGAAGAATTAATATAAAGATTGTTACTGTCTCACCTCACAGCTAAAATGAATTCTCATCTGTAAGAATATTCACTTTTCCAATACAGTTGAAGTCAATACTAGAAGGTAATATTTAAATTGATTGTTTGTTTCAGTTGCCTTCGATCATTAACATCTGTGTTTGGATGTCTTTAATTAATAAATTCAAAGTGTAATTTATGCAGAAAGCTTTAGCACAACTGATGAAGGACGACAGAACAAGCTTCTCTTTATGGAAGCTCATTGAGCTATCACAACCAATCAGCAACAGAAAATATTGAAAGTAATTACAAATAATTTATTCAGTTTTTTTCATGTGCTTGTCTTGGTGTGCAACAGTTCTCACTACTTAACAATCAATTCTTTTTCCATTACCACATCCCTGAGAGGTGAAGCTACTGTGGAAGTTTCATTTTTTTGAGTAGCAGGGTCCCTCCTTTATGAAACTTAAACAATAAATAAATACACCAAAATGATACTATTAATAAATTTCACTTTTTCTGACAGGATGAAAAGAACCAGGTTTTAACAACCAATATTTGGCTACAACTGGTAAGACTTTTCTTTCTAAGCTAAGCAGCACATCCTTATGTTTACACTAACTGTACACATATATTACATTTGACTGCTTACTACATTTTTTAGAATAAATCCATCCGTTTTCTGTATCTACTCATCTTTTTTATGGTCACAAGATGCTAGAGTCTCGCTGAGCGCTGGGCGAGAGACAACAGGTTGGTGGTTTTTGCAGGGGGACTATTTCTTGGCCGTGATTTTTTGGGGTCCTCACGTTGACAACAGTGTACGGATGACCCTGATGAAGGACACAAGCCCAAATGTGTTGGTCTGACCATATAGTTGTTCAGTGTACTACAAGTGTTGCTGGAGTTTTGACCTCTTGTGGCTTCATATTTAAAATACCCATCTAAGAGTCGTGACAATCTTCTCATCAAACTCTAGGCATGAAAGTGAATAAGAATTTTCCCCTAAATGTCGAAATGTACCTTTAACTTTAGCCTTTAAGGTAATATTTAGTTTGTGAAAAAAATCCCAGCAACGTAACTAATTGCTAACATGGTACATCCGGGATGAAACATATAGTAATTGTCTTACAATCTTGTTTATTACATCTACTGGTACCCAGTCTTTTCCTTTTCATCTTCCACAGGAGCAATATGCCCCTTTCTCCTCCGTGCAGTGAGATGAAGTGTTTGAATACCGATGTTTTATCGCGGGCTGTCCATTGTGTGACACTAGTTCCCTGCTGCTGCTGCACCGTCAGCAAGCCGTATCAAGGCTGTGTGGTCTGTTTTAAATCATCCTGTGGAATCACAGCAGCAGTCTTGCTCAATCGCTCTCACTCCACACCCTGCAACATCTCTCAAGCACAAGATAGTGCAGACAGCATCCACCGTATCTGCGGTCTGTGGGCGTTGATCTAGCATATGTTGGCTTAGTCTGCTTGTGTGGACTCCAGAAAAGAAAGTTTAAATGTCCTAAAGAGGCGCTTATCACTGAAAGTTACTTTGAGACATTCAAGATGGTGCTGTAAGATTATATGCTCAATCATTTGTGCCTGAGAGTAGTAATTATAAGATTTTTAACTGCCTCAGGATAGTGTTGGAATGAACACATTATAAATGCACTGACAACTGTAGCATCAAAGTATAATGACATAAATAATTGAGTGGCTTCAGTTTTGGTTTGAGGCATCATGTTAGTGCTTTGTTAAGGACAACTGAGTGATGGACTGCAATGACAAACTACTGTGTTGTATTTTAGTTTTACCCATTACACTTATTTTTTTTTACCACGGTGTCCTCTCCTGGGGCCGTCAGTGAGTTTCATTAAAAGTGGCTAAATGGAATAGTTCGACATTTTGGGAAATACGCTTTCTTGCCGAGAGCTTTACATGAAAATTGATACCACTCTCATATTTGTCTGTTAAATGTAAGGCTACAGTGTGGACATGGGGGAAAATCTAACTACCAAAACCTCTAAAGCTCACCAGTTGAAACATTATATCTTGTTTGTTTAATCTGTACAGGAAACTATGCCAGACTGGCTGTTTCCCCTTGTTTCCAGTCTTCATCCTAAACTAAAATAACCAAGCTCCATATTTAGCAGGCAGATATGAGAGTGATATTGATCTTCTCATCTAATTCTCATCCTAATATTCCTTGAGCCAATCCAAATAATGGCAAAGTAGAAGCAGGTGGAAATATTGGAATTAGTGAATGAGATCAATACTTCTGTTAAAAAGAGCAGCAAGTTGGTGAGGATGACATGACTCTGTCAAAATGCACTTTACTCTGGATTAACCATGTGAGCGACAGAGCTCATTCCAGCCTCCCTCAATGCGTTTTACTCAGCCTTTATTAGAGACTGACCTTTATTTCTTTGTGCTGGCCACAACCATTATTTGAATACCATGATGGTTTGAATTAATTAAAAATGAATTATATATCTGATTAGAAAATTCTCATACAAATCCATTTAATCAAGGTGTATAAACCCAAGATATTTTGTGAGCCTGGATGTGTTTTGTGTTTTTCAAAGCGGTCCAATATGGTGAAAGATTTAGCTATTTACTCTATTTACTTTATGTTTTGATTCACACAAATTGGGCAGTTTCACTTTAGATAATAACTATAATTAGTATAATAGGAAAACGTGTCAGTGTCAGTGACAGGAGTCATTTTATGTTTTGTCATGGTTTGTCCCTTTTTATTTTGTTGCCATCTTTGCTTTTCAACTCTGAGCTCGGCCCTGTGAAAGTGATTAAGCATACCTCTCAACCCATTATCTACAATAGGTTCCATGGCTTTAGGCATCAGGCTTCACAGCTATGCCAGTGTCAGTCAGTCCATCATTTTTTTGTCCAGACTGAAATGTTTCAACACATACCGGACTGGATTGGCATGAAACATTGTACAAACATTCATGGTCCCTTTAGGGGAGGGGAATTTTAATGACTTTGGCGGTCCTCTGACTTTTCCTCCACTGCCACCAGCAAGTCAGTGTTTTGTTGAAATAGCTTCATATCTGCTACATGGATTAGCACAAAATTTTGTGCAGACTAGAGATGATTGTACTGCTGACTTTGGTGATCTCTTGACTTTTCCACTTGTGCCACCAGCAGGTTGACATTTTTGGTTCAACTACTGGATGGATTGCCATGAAATTTCCTACACACATTGTAATAACTTTGGGGCTCTATTAACTTTTCTTCTAGTGCCATGATCAGGTCAACATTTTTAATTGTCCAGTACTTCATTTTATGACAAAATACCTGCAATACTAATGGCATTCCCATCGGCCTCAGCATTTGTTTCTGTTTAGTGCTGATTAATAAATGTTAGTATGTTAACACCCTAAGATAATGAACATGGTAAACTAAATGTCACCACAGAACTTATTATCTACTGTGTCCAATCTAGAATAACAGTAATGTGTTTGAATGTCAGATCAACAGTTACTGAAATCTTTATAAGCTTTGTTTGACTCTCTAGAGTTATAATACAAGCGTGTTCAGTGCTATATAGCCTACTTCATGCAGTTTTTTCTTTGAAAATCTAAAAGTTGTATTCCTCCCGAGATGCCACTGAAATCTGGCACAGAGATTGAACTCAATTCTTGTAGCATGTCACTGCATAATGTTACCCACAGCAGCTGTCACATACATTTATTTTACCCATTATAGTAACTGCTACTGCCTCTAAAAACACACACACTAGTGTGAAATCCCAGCCTGAGCTTTCAAACATGGTTTACCAAAGTGGAGACTCAGAGCCCCATACAGGTTTAAAGGATAGAGTATGCTAAAGATATACAGTATGTGAAATATGAAAAACACATCATGTTTCTGTATCCCACAGTACTGGAATGATTATTACCTCCAGTGGAATACATCGGAGTATCCAGGTGTGACCAATGTGAGATTTCCTGACCATCTCATTTGGAAACCTGACATTCTGCTGTATAACAGGTAGGTATTGTAAGAGCAGATCTGCTGGGTGCTGCACTGTAATTGGATATGCATGGTGGAACACTCAGCATGCATGCATTGTCCTCTGCACAATATAATGGGGGGATCTCGGAGCGGGATGATGCAATTTGAGATTTCTGTGTGCCAGACCTGGAGAACGAGTCATGTACAGAAATCTGTAAAATAAAAACAAAATTGCTCAGGAGGTAGAGTGGCTGTCTAGTATTCGGAGAGTTCCTGGTTTGAAATGTCCTTGAACAAGACACTGAACCCCAAACCGCTCCTGATGAGCAGGTTTGCACCTTGCATGGCAGCCTCGGCCGTCAGTGTATGAATGTGTGTGTGAATGGGGGAATGTTGGCATGTGTTGTAAAGCACTTTGAGTTTTAGAAAAGTGCTTTATAAATGCATTCCATTTACTATTTGAAATAATTCAACAATAGTAAAAAACATTTCTCTGTGGTGTGAAGACGTTTTAAAGAGAGGGCATATGACAGAATAGTAATTCGAGAAAGGCATTCACAAGCAAGTTGGCAACTGCCATACTTCCTTCAAAATAAATCCCAAATAAAATGGATATAACTTTATGTTCCACCAGAGTGGAACATTGTTTTTAGCTCACCAGAACATAAAAGCGGTCTGAATGAAATAAGTATATTCAGGTGCTACATGTCAGAATATGTTGGAATATTCAGGCTTGTTACATAATTTATTCAGGATCTACACAGAAAATGAAAGATAAATAAACCTCACTATTCCCCAAAACACTCTTAAACCTCATTCCTTTTGGGACAACAAAAAATCTCTCATTTTCAAAACTAAGCATTTAAGTCTGGCACTAGCTTGGAAGATCAAAATTCAAACATTGATAAGAAATGTTACTATAGATAATAGACAATGTTGCACTGATTCGTCTCGTCCTGTTGTATATTACACTTTAAGGTTAGTGGTGCTCTGCAGTTTAAATATATGCAGTGCAGTCTAGAAGAATGCTTTGGAGCAATAAATCATTTAGACAAATGAATAAACTTGTATAAAAAGATGGAAGAACGAGCATTTTATTATATGTCCCTAATGGAAAATGCTTTTGAGATCACCATTAATCAATCTTTAAAAGAAAGATCTGAACAAATCTCATTACAGGCACTCTAGTCTCCCAACAACTAATGAGGGAAAAAGGATTGTACTTCATTTGTCATTGTCACACAGAGTGAAGCCTTGATTTGAGACTCTTTGAATTAGCTGCTGCAAGTTACTTCTTTTTTTCTTCTCAAGCAACTCTTTCAACTTCAGCTCAGCCGTGCCTCAACCTCTGGGGAGTTCATAGAGAGGCAGTGAATTGTGGGTAGCAGGGGAGAATGAGGATAACCACCAAATAACCATCTCCGGGGAATGTTGCATCATTTGCGACTCCTCGTGTGCTGTGTACCTGCTGCAATAATGAGTTAGAGAAAAGTTTGTATTTTTTACCACATCTGTTCCTCTCGCTGTTTGTGGTGCATCCAAATGTATGTTGCATCCTTATAATTAATAGCGGTTCCTGCAAAGGTGGTTTCATTGTGTGAATTTATTAAGATGTTTTCCACCGAAGCTGTGCTTTGATTACAGATAACTCTGCAGTAAACCCTGATGTAATTCCATGTTGTCCACAGTGCTGATGAAAGATTTGATGCGACTTTCCACACCAACATTTTGGTCAACTCCTCTGGCTCATGTTCCTACTTACCTCCAGGTAAGAGTGGTAATCTCAGCCCCCCCACTTCAGTATCAGACAAAACCAGATGGTTACTCATCGGAAATGTTAGATGTTGTATGACTGTTCCCTTCCACCGCTATTTTTTGCACATAAACATATACCAAAATAGTCACAAATGCTTCTCGTTTTGGGAAACACCTGATATACACAGCTAGACTTGCATACGCTGCAATGTAAAGACTCTCTTCTGAATGATATCAAATGAAAGACATGCTATTTTTAAGCAAACCACATAACTAAACCTTATTCTACTTCCAGAGTCCAAAAGAAAGTGCACACAGGGAGTAAATATGGGAAAATTATATATAGTGAGATGTAAAGTATCTATTCTCGAGTGATGAGGCCTGGAGCCTTTAAAAAAGTGGGAAGAAATAGAAATTTAAGTCTTTTATCAATTTATTTATTTATTAATAAAATATAAGACAGCGATTTGCACCGCTAGAGTATGATGGGTCATTAATTATTTATGTCTTTAAGAAAATTTAAGAAACTAAAAGGGAGAAATTTGTATTTTATTTTTATGAATTTTTCAATTTCCTGATAGCAGCCCCCTATTTTTGTATTAGTTCATTGAAATACTGCAGTAACGTCAACGTTCTTTCATACCAAAAAGGTTTTAGTTCCTATCAGAGGTGCATTTACAGAGACAGTCCTCTTTGAAATATGCAGACTGATTTTTATTTTTATAAAAGGTGTACTCCTATGTAGCTCCTGTCATTATGCTTTACAAACATTATGTTTTATTCTTTTTTGGGGATTTCCACTGAAGGTTAGTGAGGAACAGCAGCTGCTGCATATTGTTTTCATGAATGAGAGCTTTGAATTGACTCCCTAGTTATTAGCAAAATCCACAGGAGTTTGGTTTTTAGGTTTTTAGGTTTGGATTAAACAAACAAGATATTAAATGTTAATTAATAAGCTTTAAAGGTGCTAGTAGGTGAATTCTGTTACCTTTGGACACATCCAGGAAGCTGTCCCCCCCGTCTTTATTTAAAGATAAGATAAGTGGTGTTCATTTTCTGATCTAACTCTTAGGACGAAGGCCAATAAGTGTATTTCCCCAAACGGCTGCTATAATCTCTTTGTGTTTTAAAATGGTCTTATTCCAGTGACAGTAACCATCACCATCACACTCTGTTTGTGCCAGACACTTGGAGCAGTGATGCCCTTTTCCTGATCAAGCCCCTGCTGACCCACTTCTGCCAGACTGTTCGGTCTTAAAAAATCTATGACCCCTTCTGTAAAACCAGCAACCCATTTGTATACACACATGCACACACATGCATACATGGGAACACACTGAAACAGCAGGACTTCCTGTCACAGCTGGTGATCACTGCTCTCCCTGCCAGGCTCTTCTTCCCCTTTTCTTCCCATAACATGCAAAAGCGCTGGCCTGCCTCAGCATCTTAATCAATACCGGCGTAAATAGCTCCATCATTGAATTTCTTCTGGATTGATTGCCTCTGTCACAAGCAAATTGCCCCTCAACTTTGTTCCAAATGAACCCTCATTGAATACCATATTGGTGCAGAATATTCATTCAGTGCTTGAGTTCAACACAACTACATTAAATGATTAAACTGTATGCAGATATGACCTAGACGGCCGATCCAAAGTATTTGAATTCAACTGATAGTCTGAGGTCTGAGGTCTGTCTGAGGTTTATTGCAGTAAATAGGAGTCATTCTATTTGTCTGCTCCCCATCTCCATTCATTCCCTGCTAAGGTTCATCATCTTCATGGCACTGAGAGAGAGGAGAGGCCTTGTTTACTGCTGATGTCTCATATCTTTCTTAAATATGGAGGGAAATTAGATTGGTGGCTGCCTCCTGAAGGATTACTGGCCACTTTCATCTCATTGTCATATTGGATTTTTTACCCTCGTTAGGATGGATGGCACTTGGACTCCATATCTTGTCGGAGTAAAAACTCTCTAGCTGCCTCTCTAGCTGTTGGGCGCTGTCATTTCTTTTTTTCAATCTCCCTCTGCTTCCTTTATTCCAGAGTAATTGAATACGCTCTCTATCAGAGCTCGAAATATCACTCCATCCGTCTTCAGCCTTCTACAGGTGAAGTACAGTACATATCAAAGCAAGTCTTTTCTGTAATCCGTCTTGGTCTTTTCATGTTTCTCTCCACAACAGGGATCTTCAAAAGCACCTGCTACATCGATGTGCGCTGGTTCCCCTTTGATGTCCAGAGATGTGACCTGAAGTTTGGCTCGTGGACATACGGAGGCTGGTCTCTGGACTTAAAGATGTTGGAGGCAGATATCACCGGCTACATCGCCAACGGAGAGTGGGATCTCGTCGGTAAGAGGGACTGTTGGCCTGTGAAGTGCAGAGGATTGATATTCAAATGTGCATCACAAATACTACTTACTTCTCCAAAACATTTCACTCCATTTTTGCCATATTTAAGTCGATTATGTTGTGTTTTGTCTCACAGAGGTTCCAGGACGGAAGAATGAGCGTTTCTACGACTGCTGTGAGGAGCCGTACCCTGACGTCACCTTCACCGTGGTGATGCGGAGACGGACCCTCTACTACGGCCTCAATCTGCTCATACCGTGCGTCCTGATCTCCACTCTGGCCCTGCTCGTCTTCCTCCTGCCTGCTGACTCTGGGGAGAAGATCTCACTGGGTTAGGAACACACACACACACACACACACACACACACACACACACACACACACAGAAACACAAACATACTGCAGAGGGCTTGTCTAAGTCACACACCGTATTGACACATTAAGTCAAGTAGTGCAATGTATTTCTCTTTCCTTTTTGGCAACATTGCTGAAATACTGAACATGTTATTGAATGCAGTAGAGCTGCAGAGCTGAATTATTCTATGATTCTTTTAAAATGTAAGTTTAATAACCTTTTCACTCATTATTGTTTTCATACACATGACTTAAAACAGCAACACCTAGACACTGTAATGCAGTTGTCCTATAGTATAGTACAATAAATGCCTTTTATTAACACTTTCTGACAGAGGGGTTCATTCAATTTGGTGGTATATTTGACTGTAGTTTGTGATGTTGTAGTATTGGACTGCATTTGTTTTTGGTTTGTTCATCTCTGTATACAGTACATAAAGGAGGTAGAAAAATAGCTCTATCAATGCTTGGATATGGGAGGACCCATGGGATATACTTCCACCAAGGCTCCACTGAATGTGTTATTTTATTTGATCTGCAGGTGGATCTGGATCTGCACATCAAAGTAAACGCAGTGATAGACATCACTTAATGCATGTGGCAAATGTTTTCATTCTCACACACACACACGCACCAGTTAATGAGAAAATAACAAAAATGTTCCAAAATACCCTGTCTCTCAGTGATCTGCCCAGATTTTTTTTTCATTTAAATTAAATTTTAAATGCGTTGGAAAGTTTCTGAGCTATCGGGCTTGTAACAAACAAACAAACTGTGACTTGAAAACATAACCTCCGTGGTGGAGGTAATAATACAGTCCAAATAAACACCAACATGAAGTATAACCTCTAAATGTTCCATAGAGTTGAGTCAACATATAAGCAACTAAAGTACAACATTTTAAGAAGGTAGTATTTATTGCAGGGCTTTTGTATTGCTTTACATTGTATTATTTTGTATTGTTTTACATTGTATTTTGGTAACTTATTCGATATTATTTACAAGAAAATGTTTATATATTTTTACTTCTACCCCAACTGAAACCAAATAATGGCCACTTGATGTCAATATTAAATAATAGATACAGGGGCAAGTTGTTCCCTGGCAACAGCTGGAAGGACACTAAGGTGATTGGAGAGCAGACAATAACACTTAAAGTATAAAAACAGGCATTACAATAACAAGTATGGCTAGAGACTAGAGACTGGGTATTTTTGTGCCCGTTTCCTTTGATGAATGTATAGAAACAAAGGAATTTCACTGTAAGATGTTCTGTTCACTACCAAAAACCTCCTTCAACATAAGACCAATCTACTTTCTTATCAAAACACTGAGAGGACTATTTTCTGTCCATTCATCCATACACGTTCAGATTTAAATGTACAGTATTTTTTAAGGTTCACTGCTCATCATACATTTAAAAAAACTGCATTAGTTACTAATCATTGCAAGCCAAAGTAGAGATATATTTCTAGCTGTACTAGTATTTATTGTATTTGTCCAGTGCTGCTAAATTTTATAATTTCATATGAAAATGTTAACAAGCTCACTCTGATTGCCTCTTGCCATGTTGACTTGATTGTGATCTATGGATAACAACTGTGTGTGCTGTTCAAAGAATGACGAAGTTCCAATATTACAGCTGAAAACTAATGAGATCATAATCAAATTAAATCTTTTACAGCTAAAATGTTTTGACAAAGAATAAATCCTTCTATTATTCTCCATTTTATATTCCCATCTACAATAAATGTATATCCTAGCCCATTTGTCTCCTGGGTAATCAGTCATTCTATAAAAACAATGTTTTTTCATTAATCCACTTCCTCTGTGGCCTTGTGAAATAATCGGATGAGTGACTCACTTAACTGTCAGTGGACTGACAAAACGGTTTAATCTTATCTCAGTTGTCACAGTTGACTTGAATGTTTGAGCCCATTTCATGCATAAATTATACAGGCTTGGTGTAGACAGTATTAATATATGTGGGTGGGTGGTGGTAGTATAGGTGTGTGTGTTTGTGTGTGGAGTGGGGGTGTTGATTTATGCAGTTTGTGCCTTCATCAAATCATTAGAGTCCTGCATTGCAGCTGGATTCCTTCATTAACAAAACAAAAGTGCTTTAGAGCTAGATGTGTGGTCTTACGGTACGTGTGTGTGTTTGTACGTGTGTGCATTCCCTCTGATGTTTTTCATACTTCATGGACAGCTAGAGGAAATAAGAAATGAGGATTGCTCATGTGGAACATAATATGCTGTCATGTAAATCTTAATGTTCCTCATCACAAAATTTTATATACTTTAGGTCACATCACACATCGTGAGATATATTCCCTGCTTAAATTATGTGTGTGTGTGTCACAGGTCTACTGTATATGAAGTCAGTATATCAACCCAGCAACGCATTTATGATTATTATTATTATATTATTTGAGAACTGTGTTTTCATGGCAGCATTTATTCCCTGATTTAATTCCAATAAGATTAGGCTGTCATGAGAATTATGATTGTAAAATGCACAAATGACTCAACAGGAATATTGTAGTGCGACAGTCTTTCCTCTCATAGTCTCTGCATTTTGCATTTACTTTTATATCAGTGTTGTAAAGGGTTGTTTATGTTAGAGGATTCATGAGTAATACTGTGTTAATGTTTCATAGAATTATATGCATTTTTTAAAGGGGTCAGTTCATTCAAATCACAAAGCAAAAAAATACTTCCCAAGTGGTATCTAGTTAGTCATACATAAAAATGAAAGATGTCACTTATGCATGGAATAAATCAGGGAACTTTACACAAAATAGGAACAACAGAATAAAACTGAGTACAGAGAAACTAGAATAATACTAAAAAATGCAGGAATAGTCCACTTCGTCTTTTGCATATTTTTACAAAATCATTTTTAAGGATGGAAAAGTGTGTTTGACTGTATCTTTTTGTCATATAACATCCAATTTATGCAGTCTTGTGGCAGATTTCAACATCAAAGAATCTCATCGAAAAGGGCTCTGTCATAACTGTGTGATTTGAATACTTTTCATTGCACTTAATAGTTTTGTTGTGAAGTGCTAGCTGAGATTTGGTCTCTTTCCCAGGCATTACAGTCCTGCTCTCCCTGACTGTCTTCATGCTGCTGGTTGCAGAGATTATGCCCGCCACATCAGACTCGGTGCCTTTAATAGGTAAGCCAGCCTGAAGTTAAAAGCAGTCGCTATGGGTGTCAACTACTATCAGTGGGGAAGACACGGGTGAAATTCTGTTTTTCATTGAGTTTCTCTTAGATCACAGTGTAATTAAGTTTAAGCAGCCATCCAATATTTAGATTTTTTAAAATGTTTTCTCTCTTGTGAGTTTACCCTTTTCTTTATACTGAAACATTTTATCTTAATGTTTTTCTCCTTGTAATGTTTCCTGTATCTGTTTTACTGCACAACAGAGACTTTCTGTATCCATTCTTTATATCTCCTCTATTTCTTCTTTACCCAGCCGAGTACTTTGCCACTACCATGGTCATCGTTGGTCTCTCAGTTATTGCTACAGTTCTGGTCCTACAATATCACCACCATGACCCTGATGGAGGCAAGATGCCGAAGTGGGTGAGTGTCATTTGATATTACACCATTATATCTGACTTATTCTTAGTCTTCAACAAGCAAAAATGTCCTCACTGTGGTTCTAGAAATGTCTTTCTTTCCTGCACAATGCAGTCTCCTGATATAATAACATTATGAAAAGGTTTGGGGTCAAAGAATGCTACAACACAGAGTGGAGTGTTACCTGCAGTTTAATATACCTACTGCAGTGAAATTATTATACCTTTTAGCTGTTGGGATAATCAGAAACTGTTATTTTCTGGAGCCATGGTATAATCAGCTTCTTATTGTTATCGGTCAGGTTGGGAAAAAACAAACAAATTGGACTTAATGAGAAAGACAAGCTGTATGTTCTTATATCCTACAGTTAATCTAATATTTTCAAAGTTTGATCTAAAGATAATACGATATTAATGTTTGATTGAATATTTGATTTTATACCAAAGACCCGTGTGATCCTGCTGAACTGGTGCGCCTGGTTCCTGCGCATGAAGCGCCCAGGTGAGGCGCGAGTGCGTTCAGCCTGTCACAACAAGGCACCACGGAGCAGCCTGACCAGCATGGACCTCACCGCAAGCGCCTCGGCCTCCCAATCCACCAACGGCAACATGCTTTATGTTGGCATCCGTGGCCTGGAGAGCATTCACTACTCCACAGCTGCCACCTCGCCTGACTCCGGGGTCCTCTGCGGACGCCTGGTTGGACGACCAGGTGAGGATGAGATGCTCCTCCCCACAGGTCACAGCTCCTCAGTGGGCAGCGTGGAACCAGAGCTGGCCAAGATCCTGGACGAGGTGCGCTATATCGCCAAACGCTTCCGTGATCAAGACGAAGACGAGTCAGTGTGCAACGAGTGGAAATTTGCCGCGTCTGTTATCGACAGGCTTTGTCTCATGGCTTTCTCACTCTTCACTATCCTCTGCACCATCGGGATCCTCATGTCAGCACCCAACTTTGTAGAGGCCATTTCCAAAGACTTTTTCACTTGAAGACTTCATCAGGGAATAAATCAACATAAGTAAAAGCCAATACTAATCACTTTTACCACAGTAACCATTTGTAAACTCATGGGGTGGTAATTTGGATATAGTTAAATCTGCTAATATGGGTCTTGTATATCACCAAATATTTCACTATACTTAAAACAAAGAGCAAATGTATGTACTACATAAATAGTTGAATTTATGTCTTACATGATGGTGGTTAAACCAGCTTTTGCCTTTTATATTACACAGCCTAATGGTATATTAAATGAAAACATCTAAATTTGATCCCATTGTGCTGTTTTGAAATGACTAATGTCTTATACTACAAAGCATTGTTTAAGTGGTGTAATTTCTAACCTACAAAAAATGAAACTGAGGTTTGTTATGTGATGTTGCCTGTGTAAAATTGTTTGTAACATTATATCTGTTAGATATAAGATCCTCACTAAACTGTATTTCACATATAAAACATAACAGCTACAGCATCTTGTATACATACGTTTTTTTAGTACATGAATACTCATATATCCAAAACAATTATGTGATGTTGTAAATCACCTTTCTAGAAATTGTTGATTATTGCCATAAGCATAAACAAACACTTCAATTTAACAATCTTCTTACTTGATCTTTGTTTATCATGTCAGTTAATGGAATGTATCATGTTTTTGTTCAGTCAATAGTTGTTCTGTGATGTTTCACAAATAAACGTATTTTTTCTATGTGAAAATGGGACAGCAAATGAAAAATTCTTTCTTGCTGTAAAAATAAAATGCGGATGGAGCAGCAGTATACCTATATTGGTATTCTGCTGCTACATCCACATTTTACTCACACTACAAATGATAACCTCGACCCTGTTTCAAATTGAAACGCACACCAGAAAAAAACAGAAAAAGCAAACATCCAGCCAGAAAAAGCCCAAAAGCTGTCCTGGGTAGAAAAACACAGACGTAATCCTATACAGCTCCTGTAGAATTGTGTCAAGAACAATTAGCCTACATCTAAATTTGCATGAAAAATTGTAGTGGACAAAAATAAAACATGTTTGATTTGATGGTTTTAATCTAATCAGACTTTATTGTTAGTTCACCATTTATTGGACTAGGCTACTTTAATTCCACTGAAACCAGTTACAGAAAATATAGTGTTGAGACAAGGGTGATTGTGAGATTTACAAATACGTTTTAAAACAAATTAGGGCACACATTGCTATCCCCAAAGATTCAGAAATTACTTGAAAAAATAGGACTGATCGACTATTTGGGGTCTTTAAAACTCCTAAAATGAATCTTATAATTGCCACAAGATACAAAAAAAAAGTATCTTTGCAATCAAAAATTGAATTGACAATATTTCTCACTATTTTTTTAGACATTTTACCAACTAATCAATTGATTAATCAAGAAAATGAGCAGACTAATCTATAATGAAAATAATCATTAGTTGCAATCTGATACAAAGCAGTTAACAATGAGCTCCATCTCAACCAACAACAACAGTGAAGTCCTGCTCTGACATTATTGCATCAGTAAGAATAATATAAAGATATAAGTAGTTACTTTTAATACATTAAGTGTATTTTCCTGATTACACTTACATACTTTTACTTAAGTAGTAATGCTCTGAATTCTAGTTTCAAATCTCTGTATTTCACTGCTTTGCAAAAATGCCATCTAGTGACTAAACTGAACAAATACACCCAATGAACTCATAAAATGGTCTTTAGTTTCATGAACAGTTGAGTGTAACCAACTCTGTGGTTTAACTGAGGATATAAATGACAAAATAATGTCCCATTCTGTTAGTTTGACTGGGGAGGAACCTTTATCCACAGCACGGGTTGTTTCAGGACGGAATTCTCTGCACACCGAGTGTGCGCCTTTGTTATGTCGCCGACTGGAAACACATTAATTCAGTTTTGCCACCCCGGCGCCTTCGGTCTCAGCTTTGAGTTTAACGCCTGAAGTCGGTAAAATGTCGGACGCCTTGCTGCGCTGGTGCGTGGACCAGCTGCACCACAAGTTCGGGTTGGAGGCGTGTGAAGACATCGTGCAGTAAGAAACTTTAACGCTGCTTCAATCTGACCGTTAAAGAGCCGAGCAGCTAACGTTAACACCCGCCACCCGGCGAGCTGAACGAGCTGACACGCCGGTGTAAAGTTCTCCTGTGTTTCTGCGCATCAAAATGTCGTCAGTTAAAGTCGTTGGAGTGTGTTAAATACGCTGCTTTCCTTTTATATAAGTTTGGCATGAACGTCCCAGCTGTCACAGGTAGGCGGGCTGACAGGTGTGTTAGCCATTTAGCTCGCAGTGCTTCCACTCAATAACGTGTCAGAATTAAATCCCGTTTTTCCAGGTGAGACGTCCCGGCTGATGGGACTGTCTGTGTCGTTTATGTCACATCAAAGGTCAGATTAGGTTTTAAAATTGACATTGGTAATGATTTATAAGGCTATAGGTAACTTAGGAACTTTCAAGTAAGAGGAAAACATTTTAAGCCAACAGCCTGGAAACAATGTGTCATGTTTTCATCGTGTAATCTCCCAGAGCCACAAAAACATCTGAAATTATATATATGTGTGTGTATATATATATATAAATAATAAAGGCACACACACTGCCTGTTCATTCCCTTTTTTAAATTTGTTTATTCTATATAGACATTGTTGACAGATGGTTTTCAAGTATAGGTGAAAGTGAGAGCACACCTGTGTAGAGAGTAAGTAATAGACAAACATTGAGGACAATAAACCAAGTCTTCATTGGTGCTTTGTTGTACTCACAAAATTTATTTGCATTAAAAGCAAACCACACGGATATAGCGAAGCAGCATGTTGGTATTTATTTGGTTTTTAATGTTTTCAACATCCACTTTGATAAGAAATATTATTAATTGATATGGTAATTGTGTCATCTTGCTGTCTAGATACATTCTATCCATTGAAAAGGCTGAAGAGATTGAGGAGTATGTGGGAGACCTCCTGCAGGGCACAGATGGGAGAAAAGGGCAGTTTATAGATGAATTCCTCAGCCGGTGGAAGAAGACTCAAAGACAGGCCACAGATACTACAAGTATTTACCTTCTCAAAGAATCCGTTTCACCAGCAGGTAGGCCAACAAATGTTTTATATCCGCCACTGAATTAATTTGATTTAGATTGTACATGAAATTCCTCCCAGCCATTTACAACCTGCAATGAAACTACTATTCAGTGTACTTAGAAATAACTAAACATTGTAAATAAATATAAATTCTAATGATTAAATGAATTCAAATATAATCAACTGAGATATCAGAATTCAACAATATTTGTTGAATTTCCTTTCCTAGAGTCTCAAGACATGACCAAAGATACCCAGAAGAAGTCTAAACGCAAGGGCCGTAATAAACAGGAGGTGATGACTGTGAGCCAAACAGAACCTGAGCCAGAGGAAGTCAAAACCCCAATTGATCTGATGAGGGTGAGTACACGTCCACATAAACATGTTTGGTCTCTTATAACCTACTTTATAAAGGTAATTTTCATTTGTAAATGGTCTATTTCATTTCTTACCTCATCTTTCCTCTCGTCTTGTTTCATCTCTTTATTTTCTACTTTCTCAGGCCCAAGAAAACAGTAGTACATCTTCAACAAAGAAAAAGAATAAATTTGTCAATCTTTATAATAAAGAGGGACAGGACAGGCTGGCTGTCTTACTCCCAGGACGATATGCCTGTGACTGCCTTGCCCAAAAGCACCAACTTATCAACAACTGCATCAGCTGTGGTCGCATTGTGTGTGAGCAAGAGGGCTCAGGACCCTGCCTCTTCTGTGGAAACCTGGTACGAAAGTCTTTTGAGTCCTTAGATTCCATTTTATTTTATTTCAATTTAGTTCTGGTGCTAACAATCCTCATTTTCTAGTTTAGTATCCTTTACTCACTGGTTTTGTTTTGTTTTTGTGATTCAGGTCTGCACAAGAGAGGAGCAGGAGATCTTACAACGAGACTCCAACAAAAGCCAAAAACTAAGAAAGAAGCTTATGGGAGGTGAGAGTCAAAACTAGTCAGAATTGTTAAATTTAAAATCGAAGAAATATTGACATGTTGATGCTATAGGTTTGTTTTTATTTTGGTGACAGATTTAGGAGAAAGAGATTATCTCCCACACCAAGAGGCCATAATGAAAGCTGGCTTGGAGAAGGCTGTCCAGCACAAAGACAAACTGCTGGAATATGACAAGAACAGGTATCATAAAACACACAGTTAAGAGCTAGGTTTATTGCTTGGTGTGCAATATCAACACTTTAGCTGGACATTTTTATTGCTGTAGAAGGTGAAAACTTGATGATAACCTATTTTTTTTTATTTACTGTCTGCTCCAACTCCAGTGTCAGGAGAACTCAGGTTCTGGATGATGAGTCGGATTACTTTGCCACTGAATCCAATCAGTGGTTATCACCCAGTGAGCGAGACAAGCTAAGGAAAAAGGAAGAGGAGCTCAGAGAACTTCGCTATGCCTCTCGCAAGGACAGGAAGATCACATTGGACTTTGCCGGTAGACAAGTGATTGATGAGGGAAAGAACCTCAACGAGTACTACAACAAGTAAGATAATCTGACACAACGAGAATCAAGGCTGCAGGGGTAGATTAATGTTGTGTTGTCATGCTTAGCACCTTCTCCTTTTGAAATGTTTGCAATAATTTGCAGGTTGGATGAGGCCGTCAAGGCTATGAGCAATGACTCTACATCAAAATCACCAACATATTCTGAAAGACAAAGTGGAAAGCAGAGCCTCGGAGAGCTGGTCAACCCCAACATAATGCAGTCTGCACCAGAGGTAGGTTGTTTTTTAAACACATACTGGGCGTAACAATGGTGTCACCTTGTGGTACATTTTCAACACTGCATATAAAAACATAAACAGTACCTTTTTTTCCATCATGAAATTTGTGCAGATGGTATTCATACAGATTGTACTAATGATAATAATGACAAAGAATTCACTTTCTAGTGGGTTGATATTGGTGGAGGCAGTGAAAACTACAAGAGAAACATGGAGAAGGGAAAGAGTTCAGTGAAGGACAAGGGAGGAGAAGAACGTTCTAAGTTGCGACTCCAAGACAAAGAGCTGCAGGAGATGTCTGATGGGGGCTGGTGCCTCAGCATGCACCAACCATGGGCCTCACTACTGGTCAAAGGCATCAAGAGGTAAGGCGTAAACGAAATCCCAAATGAGCTTTGAAGATAAACTAAATCGAGGCACTAACATAAAAATCCACAGTGTAAAACTCTTACTGACACTTGTTTTCTGTTAGGCCAGTGAAAGCAGAGGTAACATTGCATTTTGTGTGGGTGTGTATGTGTGTAGGGTAGAGGGGCGAACTTGGTACACATCCCACCGGGGTCGTCTTTGGATTGCTGCTGCAGCCAAGAAGCCCACCCCACAGGAGATTGCTGAGGTGGAAGCCATGTATCGCCACATCTACAAGAAAGGTACACAGACTGTACACAGCAAATCAGAAAATAAGACTGTGAATACTGATGGTGATTTTCATCCAGCTGTTTGACATACAGCACTTTAATTGAAGTGCACACATCTTGGAAACCACTGCCACAAAGTCTAAAATGGTGCCTGTAGTTTTCTGTGTTGCTGGTTCTTTGATTGCTCTTCTTTTCTGTGCAGAGTCCAGGTTTCCGAAAGACTACCCCACTGGCTGCTTGTTGGGCTGCGTCAACGTGACTGACTGCCTGTCTCAGGAGCAGTTCAGAGAACAGGTCAGTGAAACATTACACCATATGAGAATTATGAGTTTATTACCAGTACATAATTAAAAGTAAATAAATCATGCTCCTGTAACTTAATTGAATAGCCAAACAAATCAGACACGTGGGTGGCAATTCAGGTCCGGAACCAGGCCATGGCCCCGTAGCAAATGACAAAAGCCATCAAGGAAAGACAAAGACAGTGTTTAATCAAAGTGTGTAATTATACCCCTTAATAGGCATAAGAGGAAGTGAGGGCCAGAAAGACTTAAAAGAGATAAAAGAGTGAAATTATGCTATATAAAACCTTTTGTGATGCTTTGCGAAATTGGTTTTGTTGCCACACGTGATTTGGAAGATTTGATTATGTTGAGTTGATTGTCAGTGTTTGGTTGCCTTGTGATCCAAGTACAGAATGATCCAACACAACAGGGAAAAATGTGTGATTTGCTTTTGGTTGACTTGGTGCGCTGCTTGATGCTGTTTTTGTTATTGTTTTGTGTTGACTGCTGGAATTCTTATAATTTCCACCCTCCTTTGTTTGGCTTTTCCAGTCCTTCTGGCCTGGGAGGCTCTGCTGAAGTGTAATTTCAGCTTGCAGTTCAAAACACAAAAAGCAGCTAACTTAAATGAAATTGAATACCACATTTTGACTCATCATAGAATTGCAGCACAGTTTCAGGTATTGCAACAGCACTAGAGGCAGTAAAGCATCATCATAGAAATTTTAACACATTGTGTTTTTATTGACATCCAGAGGCTACTCACAGTATGGGACAAAAAACACACAGTCAAACAATATTTTTAACAACTTAATTGTTCTCCAGACAGACAATCACAAGCTTGTGAGTTTAAGTCATTCTGAATTACCAGTGTAAAATTACTGCAATAACATTTCTTCCCAGCAGAGGTCAGACTGCACCTTTTCACCAGCAACTGCCTGCCAGTTTACAGTATTTCCCACTAGAGACAGTATGCACCACAGGATCAACCACTGAAACACAAATCCTGTCCCTCATTATACCAATTACCTCCCACCCAAACTGTGATATATATACACATTACACTGACATCCGACTATTGTGTTTATGGAACAATATAACAACAGAGTGCACTGCTGCTTTCTATGCTTTTTATATTATGTCTTCCATGAACACTTAAAGTGAAATCCACCCCTAACCAGAGTGTTACGAGGACTCTGGTTTGGCTCTGATTATATGATGTGGCAAAGCATTGAGTTGCTCCATTGGCAGTATGGTCAGTGCTGCCTTTTTGGACTCAACTGTTTACTTGAGCATTTAATTACTTTAATTAATAGTAGTTTTACCTAGTATAAACTGGAAAATACACCCCACTCCCTATTAAGTCATCATATGTATACAGTCACTCTCCCATTCGCTTTCATTAGAACACAATGTTATTACATTGCCATCCTCATCTTGGCTATTTTGCCTCTGGCTTTGGGAGAGGCAGCTCTGTCTGAGGTCCACTGGTCTCATGCTTTCACTGTATATTATATTTTTGTTTTTATTAGAGCTGAAACATTTAGACCATCACCAGAAAATGAATCTCTAACAATTATGATTATCAATTAATCATTTAACGCATTTTTAAAGCAAAAATGCCAAACATTCACTGCTTCCAGCTTTCAAAATGTGAATATTTGTTGCCCTCAGCCTTCTTTGATAGTAAATTAAGTTTTGGATTTAAACAAGAAATTTAAAGGTGTCATTTTGAGCTCTGGGAAATTGGGATTGTGGCATTTTTCACTATTTCCTGACATTTTATACAAATATTCATTAGTTGCAGCCCTAATTATTATACAAGTAATGTCAGGCTTTAGGAAGGACTCAGCTATGAACATGTTTGTTCATTTGTAGGCATTACATTTTTTAATGATAGGGTTGGGATTCACTACAAATTCCTTAGTGATTATTAAGAGTATTCACTCAGCTTTTCCCATGTCAGTCAGACTAAAATCCCAAAACAAATACACACCCTCAAGGTGTCAGTTACTTGTCATTATTTTTATGTTGTCATTAAACGTCTACATGCTGTACTCTGTCACACAAAAACACACACATATGGGATGGTCTGCAGTGAAACTGTATAAGCGTGAAAATGTGTAAAAAGCTAAACAGTGCACAAACATGCCCTAACCCTGCAACGCCACAAGCCCTCATACACATGTACACACATGCTCCAATGCAATATTTGATGAGATACTGAAACAGATCCAATTTGGAAATGACACAGTGTTCTGTTCCAATTTGAAAGAGAAAAAAAACAGTACCATGGAAAAAGCACTGATCCCCCTTTAGGATGTTGTACACATGTTTAAACATATGTGTCTTCCTGCATGAAGACAGTTGTTTTATTTCTGAGGAGCTCTGTGTTTGGGTAACAAAAAAAAAAAACTAAAAAACTAAAAAATGTGTGCTACATGGTTTGCATTCTGACTGCTGGGACCTGTAAAGCTAAGGGCTTTCCCCTTTTGTACTCTGTCCTCATTCTCTCCTCCACCACTCATTCCACCCAGGGCTGTAAAATCATGTTTGCAGGCAGTGTGACTGCCCTTTCATCCTGTGAAAGGGTGTGTGTGTGTGTGTGTGTGTGTGTGTGTGTGTGTGTGTGTGTGTGTCCACTTGCACAGAGCAGCCATAAATAACACCCCCACACCACACAAGGCCCCTCAGAAAAAAGAAAGAAAGGCAGATGTAGAAAAAAGCGAAGCAACCAGAGAAGAACAACAGTACCAAAGGACTAACGATAGCACTAAACAGTTGGTAGTAGTAGTGCTTATTCCAGTCACCATTTTGGAAAAAGCAGAGACTATTAGCTGTTTAAACTCGCTTCTTTTCATGTAAGCAGAGGAGTGCATGTTGTGCTAGTGCATAGTAGCACACAGCTGAGCTGCTGGGCGAGTGGGTGAGGTGTAGGATTTACTGTCCTGTGCTGGCAGTTGTGGGTGGTTAAAAGAGGGGGGTGGTGAAGGACAGACAACCATTATTCTTCATGCTCTTCTAAATCTGCCCCTAGTGATGTATGAAATATTCAGAGAAAGTGGAATGTGGGTAGATCAGGAGAGCATGAGAAAAACATTATGAACACAAAAAATGCAGTAAATGTTGTAAACCTTGAATATCACTGATCCAGTGTGATAGCAGTCATTCTCCTGTTGGGGCACTGTTGTACTAAGCAGCACCAAAAACCTGATACCCTGCTGACAGACAGTGCAGAAAGACCACCCCAGGCAGAGCAAGATTTCCATCTGCTTGACTTGGACCAATTCTTTCCCTCATTAGAAATTGACTGGTGTATTGATCCATTCCCCCCATAATCTCTCACTCCTCCCAACTCCCCAGCCCCCTTTACTACTGATAATTGGCCGGCCATTATGATCTGTGCTCTGTCTCTCCACCCCTACCCCCCAGTGCTCACTCAGCAATGGGTAGAGAAGTGCGCCTGACCTTCCTACTGCAGAGAGCAGGGGGGAGGGTCGGTAAAAAGATAGGTATGTTACAGATTGAAAATTGGAGTGTTTTTGCTGGAACAGGCAGAGTGAGGTAATTAAAAAGGATGAGCAGAGAGCTCCAGCCAAACTAAGCAGGTTTATGGGTGGTGGATATGCTGCAGATGGTTTACTTCACACATGCAAATTACGCTCAACTGTGCAATATTTTAAGATAGCGCATAAAATGTAGTCAAACAGTATTACCATATTTTGAGTAAAACATTTATCTACACATGCACAGACCCATTCTCAGTGTTCAAACTGGTTCACAGCACAGGCAAAGACACATCACACCCCATACAGAGCTCGAATCGCACCATCAACTTACTCCTGTGGTGAAGAAATTGATTGGATCAATCCACGCTCTTAATAAGGGTCTAATTTATTACTCTGTTCCAAAGACCATATCACCAGCTGCAGAGCTACATGTCTTAGTAAATACAAGTCAGAGAGGTATAGTTTTTGGACAGGCATTTCAAAAACCAGTGACTGGTTAGTGCTTTATTGATTCATATGAAAGACTATGACAACAAGAGTTTTGTGTGTGTGTGTCTGTGTGTGTGTGTGTGTGTGTGTATGCGTATGTGATCTGTACATATGTTATCTATTCAAAGAACCTTATGAATTTCCTGATGATGAAATGTTGACATGGTAATGCAATCTGAAAATTCCAACATTCACAGTAGTGCAGTCTGTGGTAGCTAATATTTCACAGATAAGCATATTTTATTGACCTCAGGTCTGTTGAAGGCTGACATATAGAAGGTCCCCTGGCACTTATGTATATCAGATACACATATTTTAGACATAACTTGTAGCAGATATAAAAGTAAGAAATGTGCATAAGAAAATTTAAAAAATGAGATAACATTTATCAGGAGGAAAGTTCCCTCTCTATATTTCAAAAACTTGACTCTTGTCAGTCTTGTTTACAATGAAGGCAAAATAGTTATACTTTTTCATCCTAATGTTACATTGCGTGTCTTCTCCTGCCTTATTTGGGCATTCATACTGTGTGTAACAGATTTGTCTGCATATATGCAACAGTATTATCTGCATACAATATGTAACAGTATCATCTGCATACAGTATGTAACAGTGTCATCTGCATACAGTATGTAACAGTATCATCTGCAAAGAGAAAGAGAGACATTTATGCTGTCATTTGTGTTTTAGTTAAATTGTAGTAACTAATAATAACAAGAATGCATACAAAATAGATGGTGATTATTTGTTATCGAATCAAAATCTCAAAAGCCTTACACTGATCTCACACAGTTCCCTCATTGGCTTGTCTGGATTGGATATGCTGTTTTAAGATAAGTAGTTTCTTTCACAATCCAAACTGCACTCATTGGAAAGTAGTTTGCATTTAAATCATTAGTCAGTGCTTCCCTTTATCGGTCATTTCTATTATCTCAGTCTCAGTATCATTGCATCAGTGCTTACAGGCCTATATGGTACTTTTATCTTTTAAGCGTCCAGTTAATAAAGCAATCCTTTATTTTCTTCTTCACTGTAGCTCTCAGCTTCTTCATGAGTGTATATTTAACCCCAGTATAGCAGAATATACTGTATATAGACTACAGCTCAGTAGATGTATGCACACCAGCACATTTCCGATAACTGAAACCACTGGCTTATACCACATCACATAGCTGCAAGCCTAGCCACTTATCTGTTAAAAGAAGTGCTGGTTTCTTTGGAATTCCATTTGTGCAAGTTCTCCTTCTGACCTCCGTGCTTGTTAGGCCGGCTGGTAGCTCGGACTGATGCCTGCGTTTCCTTGTGTGGTAATGTGATATTTATATGCTGAAAGCCTTCCTGCCAGCACGCCACACACACACACACACACACACACACACACACACACACACACACACACACACACACACTCACACTCACTCTCACAGGATATATTGGATGCATTCCAAAGGAAGGTAAGTCAGGCAATGCTATTTTTTCTTCCCCCTCTTTCTCTGTAACATTGCGTGAATCCTAAGCAGTGGCTGCTCCCCGCTCTTCCTGCCCCCCTCCCCCTCCATCATTCCATCTTCATATTTTCCCCACTTTCCCTCTTAACAGTATGTTTTACAGGTCAGGGCTGTGAAGTTGAATGTGGTTGTGGAGAATTCAGATTATGCTCAGTGAGCAGCCGTGCACACTTACATGCAACTATGCATCTTCCTCTCTTGCTTTCTCTCTCTGTCTCTTTCTGCACAACCTCAGTCACACACTAACACACTGACATTCCTCCCCTTCCTCCCTTTTTCTCGCTGGGCAGTTTGCCATGGCAGAGAGGTCAGACATCATGTGATTCTGCAGTGGTGTGTAGAATGCATTCAGCACAGGGTCCCCAGGCACTGGATGACAACCAACCAAACCTCAGTCACAAGTTTTCAACAGCATGAAAAATACATAGAACCATCTGGCAGACTTGAAATGGCTTGCTACACTGTTTAGAATTTCACTGCTGTCCTCATACCACTTCATTGGATGTCACAGAGCTTCGGCTATTGGGGGAGCTGTCAGCTAAGACCCCTTTTATTATCTGTAGTTCTCCTCCTTTTTCGTCTGCTTATTTAAAAAGGACTTGTTCCTCTTGCTGTACACTGATCACAGGAACTTGTAACAGTGATAAAAGCAACACAAGTCATTCCAGACAGCTTTCTTTGATGGTCTGAAAGACAGCAGTGTTGATGAAAATAAGTTGGAATCAAAGAGAGGTAACTGAATACCAAGCTGTATGAAGTGTAAGACTGAATGTTAAACAGGTTCAAATTCTTCTTCTTTTCACTTTAAAAACAGTGTGATGTGTGATTGCTCTTTCAAATCAGACCTCTTCAACTGATTTATTTTTAATATATTTATCTCTTTTCTGAACTGGAATAAATGTTGCTAAAGTCATAGTAATTACTCCAGTACAGTCCAAGAACAGCAAAGCCTGCAGGTACTCATAATATTACAGTGTGGACTAATAATATTGATTGAATAAAGAATAACAGAACAACAGGATATGAAACCTTCTGAGTGAAACTGTTTTGTAATTGGTGCATTGGAAATAAGACAATCTAATATAAAAAATTACAAAAATTAACTTTTATTTTTGTTTTCTCAATAGGAAAATTGTAATTGTAACAAATTCCATATTCTTCATTTTGTAGCAGGTTTAGCTAAAATGTATTCAAGATTTGGGGTAGGAATCACCAAATTTAATGTTATGTGGCTAAAATTGTTACTGGTTGTAATTTATTTTGCAATACTCATCAGTATTTAGAGGAATGAACATAGAAAGGCCTGCCAAGAATGTGATTCATATTGTTTATTCTACAGTAATATTTACCACATATAAAAGAACTAGAACTGATCCACAAGAGAAAGAAATGTACTACCATCACAATTATTTTATGTTTGTTAACCTGTTTCTAGTGGTTTTTGGTCTATGTAGATTTGTTTGTTATATCATTTTTTTTAAAAAACAAACTTTATCTAACTGTATAGGGATCTTCCCAGCAAATGCAAGTTACAATAGTAGTTTTTTGTGATTGCTAGCTAATGTGAATGGTGGATATAGCATATATGGAAGAAATAAATGAATCCCCTCCAAATACTGAACATACTGAGAAAGTGTAGTAAAGAGAATCAAAGGAATTAAATCAACTCAATGGAATCTTTACAGGCCAAACTTTAAAAGCCTATGATTTTGTGGTTAAAGTATGTTTAGCTGTTGCTGTTTTTGAGTAGGTATGTTTGCAATTCTGTGAGAATGGCTCTGCAGACAACATTTAGGTTCCAGCACTTGTAGCTGGAACAGCCTTTTTGTTTTTAGTTTATGGAGCCGTCTTCTGGTTCTCAATTTGTGCTCTCTTTGAAATAATGTCCCCAACTGTGTTAAACAGTGTTTGCATAAAACAGGAAAAACGAGACCTCTGTAGATCTTAGTGTTGTGATCTATCTAGTGCCTTGCTGCCACAGGCAAAATCCAACCCCCCACAATAAGCTTTAATGAAGCATAGAATCAATATGTTTGACATTTATCTTCCATCTCAACATCTGGTGTTTGTTTTTGATGCCCCAAAATGGCTCCTCATGAGGCCAGTGCCTGTGCCAGTTTTCTGTTTTGGAACGAGGAAATGAATGAAGGTTGTGTGGCGTAGTCAGTAAGTACTTTGCACGAAGTCAGTGGGTGACCGTGTTTCCCT
Source organism: Lateolabrax maculatus (assembly GCA_031216445.1). Taxonomy (NCBI): domain Eukaryota; kingdom Metazoa; phylum Chordata; class Actinopteri; order Acropomatiformes; family Lateolabracidae; genus Lateolabrax; species Lateolabrax maculatus. The sequence goes on from CM062198.1 coordinate 26,361,875, forward strand.
GCTATGGTGTTATCAGGAATTGGAAGTGCTCTCAATTTAATCATTATTCTTTATGCCTGTTCCAATCCAAATGTGAGGGCAGGCATTACTTCATTCATTAAGCCTAGCTGATTTTGAGTATTTTTGCCAGCATTCCTCAGGCGTGCCTATGCAATTGCTTTATGTCACACATGCCTGTGTGTGTTCATTTGAGAAGAGATCTTTATCCAGTCAAGCCCCGACCCAGCAGTGTAGCAGTATAACCACAACTATCTCCTACAGAGGGAGAACCGGAAAGACAGAGAGCGAGGGAGTCTCTGCCACTGCAGGGTCAGAGATTACAAACTCAATTGTACTCTGCTCGGTGACATGTCTGCTCAGCAACTTCCTGCTAGCGACATCAGAGGGAAGGAAAGTATGGAGAAAGAGGGGGAGGCGAGGGAGGTTTTCTCTGCTTCCAGTGCCATTAATCTTTCTCTGTTTGTGTGCAGCAAACTAAAGAAAAATGTAGCTTCTACTTGCCCATCGAGCCAGTGAATCTGACTTATTCCCAGGATATAAGAAAGGACAATTATAAATGAATAACAAAATACAACACACGAATGAATTTGAAATGAATGTCTTTAATCCTTTATCTGTATAATTTCATTGCATATTCCCTTCTGGTATTCATTATATTTAATAGTGTGGTGGTCCAATTAGGCTTATTAGGGTCGATATTGATCTTTGATATGTTATTCCATTAGGTCAATCCTCTGCCATTCATCATTTTTTTACAGAATGCCCCCACACAACAGGTTCTTTAAAATATTTACCACATGTCTGTTACACAGGTTATTTTCAACATTCATGTTAAAGGAAATTGATTACATCTTGGTATGTTCTGTTGAATTGAGCAACCACATCTGTCTTACCCTCAATGTTTTTTGAAATAGCTTTGGGATCAGATCTGGATGATCTTAGAGCAGCTTGAATGGTCAGGTAATTAAAAACTGCCGTTAAAAGGTGAATGTGTAATATTTACATTGAGAAGATTTTCTTTGCATGTAACCAGCGGTTGGATACAAAAAAGTAAAAATTCATGAGACTGGCAACAAGTTTCTCCATTCATTTGTTTTGCGAACACATTAATAGGATCTGTTAAAATGGGTTGTGTATACAAGTTGCTTTGCCAAGATACCAGCTAGGTGTTGCCAGCTGTTGTCATGGGCATCAAGTATTTGTTTCTTTGAAACTGTCAAACACGGAGAGTGCCAGATTTATATACCACTATTTGATCTGTTGTTTTCATAAGAACATAACTTTGCTTTTGGCTCAGTGTCTGTGACAGATGTGTTCAGATAACGTATCTTGGCTTTAGGATCTTTCTTCCATTAAAACTGTGACATGGAGTTGGTGCTTGTTGATCAGTTACACACAACATTCAGCTGAATGTTGTTGTTTGTCTTTAGTGTGCAGTCTCACTCAGTAAATGTCTTAATTCCACAACACAGGGGATTGTGCCTTGGTATGAGCTGCTGTTGATTTAAATGGCAGGAGGAGTGTGATCATTACTTTCAATGAGGCTTCAGTGATGTGTGCTGAGGGAAGCAGAGAATTCACAGTCTGCCTCATATACACCAGGTACCTGTTTGTGATCAAGCAGAATTAACATCAAATATGATACGCCTTTCCTCTTAGTGGTGATGTCTGGTCTGGCAAGGCCTGAGTATCCACAGAGACACGATCTTACCTTAGAATGGATTATTTAAACAGCAGCTCTCTCTTTAATAAGCGTATAATCCAAATGAAATGTACATGAAGTTCCCTTAAATGTCACAATGAAACTCAAGCTTAATCAAGGATTGTTTTGCTGCACTTCAAATCATACCATCAGTCACATTAGTTGTACCACTTAGCTCCATTTAATAGGAAGACAAAATCACGGCCGATTGAAATGCATTCATGTGTGATTTCCTGTAAAACAACATTTCAGGAAAATTGTTGATATCTTCTGCTGCAGAATGCTAAATGACATGTTTTCTAATGTTTACAGATAAATTGACAGCTAGAAATTAATTTTGTTAGCAAATAGTTTCCTAAAGCTGAGAAGGTTTTTCCACATTCAGCATGTTTTGTGAATTTGATCTAAATTCTCCATAGATGAGGCATATATATATATATATATATATATATATATATATATATATATATATATATATATATATAAACATGTATCTAAACACAAAAGCATTCATGTACATTTACATAATATGCTATTGAGTCATTAAAAATATTGGTATCATTAAAATGAGTATTGAGAATAAATAAGGAATTTGCAGTCTTACTCCTTTTACTACTGGCTTCAACTATTATTTCTTGTGTCTTTGCCCTATTCAGTGAATTTCTTGCAGCACATAGTGCACACGCTCTTTTGCCATGGTCCACTGGGCAAATATGCCATTAAATGCTTTTGCAGGCCCAGTGTGAGAAGCAGAGTATTGATTTACATGCAACATCATTTTCTTTCCTCTCAGGTTTCTGGTGGTCAGTATACCAGAATAAGATTCAGCATAATTACTTGAATAATGCTGGCACTTCACATATCTTTAATCTGTACATTGCCTGTGCTGGCTGTAGTGGAAGAACACATTTTTTAAATTTAAATTAAAAACTTTTCCTGTGAGCTATTCCGTCATTTTAAATCCAGATGTCACTGTAATAATAGATGTAATGATAGTGTTTAACAATTTGATAATTAAAAAGAATAAAATTTAAGAACATATTCTTACCTCTATCATTTCTTGCAAAACCGTCTACTGTAGTTACAACACACACACAATCCCAGCATTGTCAGAAAGTATTTATCCAATGACTTTTACTGGTCTTGCTAGAGAAAGAATGCTTGTCAGGCCTGTCAAGCGTGCTACATGCCAAAACGGTGTGAAAGGCGCTGTAGTCAGGGAGATACTAGGCATTTGAAGAGTCCGGACGGTGGTATCCTTGTTTTTCCTTTTTAAAAAAAACACAAAAGTTTAAGGAATGGATTAAATAGTGTGTTTATCTGCTTTAACGTAAACTCCAGGCTAATAAGCTTACTTACAGTAGTAACCGAGCACTACATCCAAGGCCAAGGAGAACATCATTAACTATGTTTGTGGTGTTACTGGTTACGTTAAATAGAAAAAACCTGTTCATACTATCACTATCTACTAAGCCAGTTCTGTTCAGGTTTAGTCTTGTTAAATGTTTTATCTTGTATGTAGCTATCAAGTAAATATTTAAGAACCTTTTACAAGATTTTCGAGTCAGCTGGAAACTTTACAAAGTCAGCTGGTGACAGTGTTTTGGACCAACTCTTGGAGCTGAATTAGTTAGCCTTGCTACAACTGATATTATTTGCCAGGAGCAGTTGTCATTTCAGCTGGCAAAAGTCGTTCGCCGCTGGTTAGAAATGAGAAGCTGCTATTTCTGCCACCATAACATTGTAAACTGCATATGTGCCATGCTTGAATGAAACACTAACAGAAGTAACTAAGGAGTGGTGTTGCTTAGCAAACAGTCGATTGTCTTGTTTTGTTTCAGTGAAGGCCTTCATTGTTCAGAGCCTGAGATAATTCAGGGCTTAGTATCTGTGTAATCTCCAAGTTGTGTCCAACCCAAAAAAATGTTTTAGCTCACTTGCAAAAGCTGCGAAAGTATAAATGTAAAAGGACTTGTAAAGGGCTCTTATTCAACACCTTCTGTTTAGCAGTTCACTGTGTTCTCCCTTGGAGCATATCAGTAGGATCACTTTATCTATTGTAAGCTGTAGTACTAACCCATGGGCTTAGAGAAACCTAAAACATGCCTTTGATAAGAATCAAGGGACTGCCTTCCTTCTGTGCTCCTTTCTCAAACCGTGCTCATTGCCAGCCTCTAGAGAAGGAGGGAAGAGACAGTTATTTCCCACAGAGGCTGAGTGAACACAGATGGGAGGGCTGTACCCCAGTGTCGGAATATCAAAGCAAATATTCACCTTAAGAGACAGACATGTTCATAAACTCCCCGGTCCTTCTCAATTTCCACATTATGAAATCAAATGCCCACTGTGAAGTGGTTTGTTACCTTACTTAATATACGATCCTTTTTGCTGACAGCACCTGTGTTAAGGAGAGCTGGATTTGTAGCACCGATAAAAGGAGATTGTGGTGGAAAATAAGAAGTTTTAATGCCTTAGATTCCCTGGAATTTTTCTTTGAAGTCAAGGTTTGAAAGCAGACATGGTAATTGTCTCCAGGGGTTCTTGCTGTGTGTTTGAGTGTGTATGTATGTGTGTGTGTGTGTGTTGTAAAGGAAACTACTAAGTAGAAGGGTTCGCCTGTGTGATGTGCTGTAAAAGCACTTCAGTTGTCTGATACTTCCACATATATATATATATATATATATATATATATATATATATATACACTACATACATACACTTATTTTTTCACATTTGGGTTTTTCTAACTTCTGAACCATTTTTTATTAAATTGCATTGCATTACATTTTCTCACTATCACAGTGTTATAAGAACTGTTAGTTTTTTTAAAAAATGCTATTTTCCGCTGCACATTAAAAATCCTGCACTCGTCAAACAGAAGCTTAACTGTGAGTGCAAGAGAGAACCCATTTCCTTGGAAAGTTCCAGCAGTTGGCTTGTTGAGTCTAAAAAGCTTTGACTGTTGTGAGGCAGTCTTGTTTTCTTCTTGCCCGAGGGCCACTGCAGGAGGTGAAGTCATAAACATGGCTGGGAAAGTGGAACTGGGCTTAGTGAGAAAGGCTGTGTGAATCTCTCAGTGAAAACACATGACTTCACTACACCTGTCAGCACCAGTGCTAGCTAACAGCCTAATGTGTGACTTGCTCTTTACCAATGTTTTTTTTTTTTTGTTACAGAGCTGAATTGTTATGCTTATGAGGCAGGGGAGTAGAGAATTTTTTCAATATCACTTGCTCCTCAGTCTTCTAGGGAATTTTAATAGTGGGCTGGTGACAGCTTGAAGTCATTTACATCATGATAATAATGAAGCCTCAATTGCTGACACACAGAGTTGGTTCTTGAACTAAACACCACAGTATAAATACACCAAGGCAATCATTGTTAATCAGTAAATCCAGGCAAAATTCCTCACTTGGTAGTTTAATGTAATTTTCACATTGCAGTAATGGTTTTAATAAAAAATGACAAAGGTTTTTACTGTAATTTATTTCAGAGTACAAACTTGCATATGTAGTAGCTTGGGTTTTTACTTTTTATCTGTGCACAATGTGTCAATTGACCTTTTAGTTGTATTGAAACACGGAGCATTTTTAAGGCGAAGGAAATGTGTTTTTGCAGTTGAGCAGACTGACACGGTGCCAGTAATTGGAAAATCGTGGCCCCGGTGCCGAGCTTCTAATAATGAGACATGTCTCGCGTTGTGTTGAGGATATTAATAATGTAAAAATTCAGGAGGCAGTGTTGGACACTCCTAGATAATTAATGTTCACTCTCCAACTTGACACCAGTTGATTCTGTAGGTGAAGGAGTGTGTTACATTTTTAATCATCTCTGTGCAACTCCGTGTGCCTGAGCTCCAATGAAAGGGACAAAGTGAGTGGCAATGCCTGTTGAGATGGAAATGGTTAGTATTTCTTTGGGTTAAAGTCACATGGCAGCAGTATAATCCAAAGCCTGTGTCCATACTAGCTGAGGGTACATATGTTTACACCTTTTGCTTCCGGTTTTAAAAGGGTTGTAAAAGGTGTCTGAGAATCTGTTGGGCATGTAATGGTCCCTGTAGCTAAAGATAAAAACTTGGTGTAGGCATACAGACATTAATTGCAGTTAGGTTATTTTAGATTGCAAGTAATAAAAGTATTGTAATACTTAAATATAATATAATATTAGTATAAAAGCTAAGGACGTGTATAACTATATTTTCATTATATATTATTCTGACTGTTATTTTCTTGATTAATCAACTAATCGTTTGGTCTATATTGAGTAGAAAATAGGGAATCTTGTCCATTACACTTTACCAAAGCAAAGGGACTTCTTAAAATTTCACGTATTGTATCTAAAACCCACAGATATTTAATTTACTATCACATGAGACAAGGTAAACCAGTAAATCCTCACTATTAAGAAACTGAAACTAGGAGATGTTTGGTAATGGTAAATGGCATTTTTGTTTGGAAAATAGATTTCTATTACTGCAAAAAGATGCCAGTTGCCAGTAAAATAGAGAATACTAAGATAATGATAGATGCATTCATGGTGATTTGGCCTAGTTTTTTCTGGAAAGGGTATATGTGGCTGAGAAACAAAATGCATGTTCAACTGAAGTCTAAAAGACAACTGAAATCAATTATGCTGACGCCACTAGCTACATTTACATGCATGGTGTAATTTGGCTGTTTGCCATACTCCAGTAGAGATCCTGTTTGCTTTAAGCTGTTTACATGAACCGTTGATACTTTGCAGTTGAGTGTCTTTGTTACCATGAATAAAGCAGTTAACAAGATATTTCTATCCACCTGAGCTATTCTATTAATATCTATTGATGCAGCCACCATTTACTTCAGCCATTTTTGACGTAGCAATATAATACATATATAACACATGATTTAAAACCAAAAGGGGGTTTTTAGTCCAAGTAAAATGTGATGTTTTAACTAAGTTACATTGAATTCATGAATAAAAGTTGGTACTGATATAAGTAAAGACCAAGGGAAGATAAGTAAAATACAAAATGACTGGTCATCTACTGTAATGGCCTGCATGATAAATTCTGCCCAGTTTCCATTTTTATGCCATGACTGCCATCAGTACAACAAAACAGTCAAGCAATATCTACTTACCGTTGTTGCTCTTTTTCCATTTTAAACAGAAATGCTGTTCTCACTCACTATTTCATTCATTCTGATCTGCTCTATTTTGCGCCTTTCATGATGTTAAGCTGCTCTTAATGAAACTCAACACTTCCTGCAGATGTTTCACAGTAAATATGACGTGAAAAGATCTTTTCTCCTCAACCGCTGGAAGGCTTTTAATGTAAAGCAGATGGAGGAATGAGTTTGCATTAACAGCAAACAGCAGATGGGAGTAAATCAGAAAACATGGAAGATTCTTAGTGAAATACAATCAAACGTTCATATGAAACATGGAATTGGAAATAAATGCCTGTCTGTCATAATTTGCTCTCTCAAATAAAGAACAAGGCTTGTCCACTATTTGACAATTAACGTTTATGTTTGCTGACCCAAATAGAGGCTTTTAACTGGCACAAATTGGTTATTTTCAGACAAAGAAAATTATGTTGATAATACCTTGCAACATTATCTGTCTTGAGTCACGACTTTCTCCATAAGCTGCAACCTGAATATGTTATTATATAGACACAGGAAAAGAACAAGGAAAGATCCATTTAAATAATAAGTAAACAAGACTAAGACCATTTACTGTCAACTTTTGGTACCAGGAGGTTCTGGATACGCTGTACAGTGCATAGAATTGGGTCAGTCCTAAAAAGGTACAGAGGTTTGACTGAGCCCTACTTACACTCAGAAATTCATTGACATCCTTTCTGGTTTTGTAGTTAATTGGAGACAGTTTTTGAATTGTTATATGCGATACATACAGCAACATAATGTGTGTTGTACTTATTTTCTGAAAACAGTTGGAAGCCAGCCATGCATGCGATGCATGTCTGTGTTGTCTGTGTGCTCGGATTCTGTGTTGAGAAGCGATGGAAAAACAAATAATACACATAGTGCGTGCAAAAAGCTGAAAGGCAGTTACAGTACAGTTTCCTGAGGGCAGCTGCATTTGTTGGAGGGTTAATGAATGCCAGAAACAGGCTTGCGTTGTTTGGTGAACACGATAGATTAAAGAACGATTGGCAAACGATTGCTGTTGCATACAGTTCCCAACAACACCCTTTCACCTCCCACATGTAGCCCATAGCTCCGAGACAACCCATCTGTTTCTCCATTCCCCGGGTGAAACCAGCCTTGACAGAACTGGCTAAGCAGTATCTCAGAAGTGTCCTTTCCGGGAAGACACAGTTGGCTTTGTGTAGTTCCCTATCTATCAAAAAATCTGCCTCTGTGTTTCTCCCTCACCTTACCCTCTTGTTATCCGTCTTTCTTACAGAATCATAATCCTCATTTTTACTCTCTGGTAAGAGTACTCCCCCCACCCCCCCCTTCCCTACATTCTGTGCCTCCCTCCCCCTTATTCCACCCTCCTCATTTTTAAAAGCCACATGCTCCCAGCCCGTCTGGCTCAGTTGCACCCTGCCAATGAAGGGCTTTTTATTGGGCTGAGATTGAGTGCAGCCAAGCAGGGCCTGGCTGGGGCTGAGGCTGGGGCCAGCAGTCCCCACCCCCCCACCCCCCACCCTTACTGCACAGACCACTCCACATGCCTGTTCTGGTCTGGCCCTGTCGCCCAGAAGGAGATTACTTGTCTCTGCTGCCCTTAATTGCCGACAGCAGCTGAAAAGAGCCAGAGAGAGAGACACTGTAGAGAGAGAAGGGAGAACAGTGTTGGCTTGTTGAGCTGTTACTTGACAAGCTTGGACTCAAAGGTTTGTGTTCCTGCTGTCAAATCCTGGCTCTGTATTAGTTGGTTTTATTAAGATGGATGTTGTTTTCCTCAAATTTTGGTTGGAACTCATGGTATTTTGGACTGTACTAGGAATGAATAGTATAGTATATAGAACGCAGATGATGTGTTGAGGAAGGAAAGCTGATGAAACCTCAGTACACGTTCCTTTATTGTAAGGTTATGTGGTGAGAGCAATAGGGCCACTGTGCCCTCTCCCTGCCCTCTAAGCCACTGTTATTTTTCATAGCCAAAGGCTTCCTTCCAGCAGCCTGTGCCCCGCCATCCCTTTTTACTTTTTCCAATGAACTTGTGAATTTCATATTATTACAGTTGGTTATTGTTGAATCCCCTCTGGCTTCAGCCCAGCAAATTAAATAGTGGGCAGTTTATTGAATGGGCAGTCTCTGAAGAAGCTGTGAAGCTGTATGTTTTTTTTCACCTCCTTCTTTTCCTGTTTAGTATTTTGTATGTAGGTTTTCGTTCAGCTGGGCTCTTGGTAAAATGTTTTGAATCCATATTTACAGCCTGTTGCCCCCTTAACTCCCTCTCATCCCACTCCAGCACCTATTATCAAAGCATTGCAGTGTGTCTACCCTGCAAATAAAACTATGCTTAAGTTTCTGGCCAAACACAAACTATTCTTACTGTATATAAGCATACAGTTATTTATTAAGGAATAGTTCCACATTATGGGAAATACACACATTTCACTCTTCTTATCTAACTCTTAGCAAGAAAGCACATAAGCACATTTCCTAAAATGAACTATTCCTTTAGGTGTAAATTTAAGTAGGTGGCACAATTATTCACACACAAACTTATCAGAGGTTAAAGCTAATGCGAAAATGCACTTTTGTTAAAACACATGACAGATGACTAAATTTATCATGAATTGGCAGGCTGGCGAGGTTCAGGTGTATTTGTATCAATTTTCTGAGAACAGTTTGGAAGCCAGCCATGCAGTAGATATGCACTTCTGTGTTGAACATGAGCCAATTGTCAGTGATGTTTATGAGCAAGTAGAAGCCGCGGAGTCCTTGTCTCACAACTGTCTGACTTCTAACTACAAGTAAATTGGCCTGAGGCAACCAACGAGTGATACGCAGTTCACACTGAGGCATTTTAATGCACCTGTCACAAGAACTACACATACACCCTCAGATCCCTCCCTTGTCAAACACATCCGTCCCTCTACCCAGAATGCCCTGGGGCTTAAACCCCGACCTTTCATACTAAGAAACCGGCACACTAACGTCTTGTATATTTCTTAACTGAATTCAGTGTGATGGTCGTTGTCACCTGCAGTGTTTTCATGTAATTCCACGTTACTATTTCTTAATTCAATACCTGCGTTTCTCAACAAGCTCAACTTTAATTGAATTTGTAAGCAGGTCCGCGGTGACTACATTAGATCCTACTTGATGAATATGGAGGGCTTTAGCAAACCTCCTTGTCACACAACCACAATGTTTCGTGCCCTTTTGATTAACATGGAATGGAAACAATTAGGTGGGGGAGGTTGTGAGGCAAAGCAGCACATTCAACAGCTTTAAATGCTAATTAGCTAATGGAGGATGAAAGAGCAGGCAACTGGCGGGGTTTCACATGAACACACTCTAACTCTGGCTGCAGCTACGCTTGTTTCATCTGAATTTAGCAAGACCACCACCATTTTGTTTCCTTGAATACCTCCGACGATACAGCCATCTTGTGCAACGTGAGATTTTTGTAATGATCTCAAATGAGGCATAACTAATTTTTTCAAGAGGTAGCTCATGTTTCCTTTTGTGTCGTCTCTTATTTGCACTTTTAATCTCTACCTCTGTCTCTCTTCTTAGTCATGATACATGTTTTTTCCCCAGCACTTCTTATGCGATCGTTCTTAGGTAATAGAAATATTGTCATGGTATTTGAAGTTCAGTATAATTATTTTTTTATGTGCTTTTTGTGTGTTTTCCAGGGCTGCATGTATACCAGTTACACACAAGCATAAGCATTTTTCAGACATGGAATACGTAACATTGCTGGCTTCATCAAGCTGTTTGTGCTTTCTGTCATTCAGACAAAGGTGACTTTTACGTTAATGTTCCTTTCACATCAATTTCACCCTTTAACTTATTAGAGAGTGAATTCTGCTACCTGTTTTATAAAATCTGACATGCACAAGCATCAAATGTCAGGACATTAAGTTGGGACTTATTAATCCTTAATATGCTCTGAGGCTGTATCTAGCATTTTGCTGGTTACTCATTTATTTAACATGAGTGAAAATGGAAAATCTGGAGAGAGCGTTTTGATTTGATTATTGCTGTGGGGTTTTTTTACCTCCCAACTGATCTGATATGAGAAGATATCGATTTCCTCAATAACTTAAAATTGTCTCTTTAGCTGTGTTTCCTAGTTTATATAACTGATTTTTTGATTTTGGTATTTAACAAAATGCTCTCTCTCTCAAATTGAAATTACCTTTATTGGCATGAAGGATCAGAAATCTATATTGCCAAAGCTGTACAGAAAATTATAATCATTGGTCAATAATAAGTAATAAATATACAATAACATGCAAATATCAACAATAACATGCAAATATCAACAATAACATAAAATACAATTTAAAAAAATACATTAATAATTAATTTAAATATTTGTTTACATATGTAAATGATTCGGAAACATTTATGCAGAGCTTGTTTCTCTCAGTGTGTAACAGCAGTTAATATCTTTTGCAGCTAATACTGCACACTGACTTCTCTCCCCACATAGATATGGTTGTTTCTGAGGATCGGGGAGGTGGATAAACTCAGGATACTTATTGTTTATTTTTGCAAAGAAAGTCTCTCTCAAATACTTATATTTTTCAAATTATAATAGCAAGTGAGATCCTGTTTCAATTCTCTCTCTCTCTCTCTCTTTCTGTCTCAGGGGTTGCATGTCTGAAAGAGGCTATAGGATAATGCAAGTGTGTGACAAACATTTGACCCATTTACACCAGACTGCTGTAACATTTAGTCCCTGGTTATTCCCATTCACACAATACTGGGGTTCTGTAACTGTAGTTCCAATCAAATCACTGGTAAACCATAGGATTATATACAATTTTGTATAAATCTAACAATAAATGACCATTACTTTTAGTTCTTTAAAAGTAATCACTCTGCACAATGCTAAATCACTCTGGATTAAAGTGTCATTCTAAATGCCTAACATGGACATTTAAATGAAGACTCAATTAGGCTACTCACCTTAGTAAGCTATTTGAGAAACACCGCATGGTCTTAACAGTTAACAGGATCGATCTTTACATTGTAGGTGGAAATGAATGTCCCCTCTGGCTAGTTGATTAAAGAAAGTATTCCTTCTTTCTAATCTGATCCGTGGTAATTGCTACAGTTGGACACTAGTTCTTCAGCTGTTATGAACTGAAAAGGTTCTGTATCAATTGGGGTAGATAGTGATTGTCTGGGGTTATTTTATGTTTTTCTTACTGTCAACATAACCCATGAAAAGTCCAAAACCAACAATGTGTTAGTCTGTTTTCTCCCTGTCTGAGGCACTCAGCCCTAAGCCCATTAGTTCCCACTTGACATTAAACTATAAAATCGGTCTTACACATATAGATTCTCCACTGAAAAAAGGTAAAATAATTTTCTGTAAAAGCTGTCGCTCTTAGGTTTTAGCCCATATTACTCAAATAGGAGAAAATATTGCATTTGTTGGGGATTATTATCAGCTGCGGATTAATACACATTTGGTTCACTACTGAATCATTTTGGCACCAGAACAGTGTGTGTGGGATTGAATTAAAATAAACTACAGTTTCCATGTTCATCGTAATGGATGAATGTCGTCCACAGCAACGGTGTGGCCTCATTTATGTGTTGTTAAAATAGCTCAAACTGTAATTGATTATCAATTAATCAAAATAGTTGATGATTAATTTTTCTGTTGATGGATTGTTTCAGCCCTAAAGCTGTGTCAGGCGTTAGCTATACAGTCAATAGCTGGACAGTAAGATGAATTCATTGTTGGTTTTAAAGGTACCCTGTGAAGTTTTTTGGGCAAGTTTTTAGTGCCACGGAGCGAGTTTTTTCAGAGGGGGTCCCCATTGTAGTTGTTCTTGCACACATGCACATAATCCCATGGTGGATGCACTGCACATTCCTGTCAATAGTTTTGCACATCACACAATGGTTTAACACTGAATGTAAACACAAAACTTTGTTTGTTTACAAGAAAACTCCACATGGCACATTATAATCTTTTCATGGGTTATGATGACATTTCATAAGAATAATCTTGAACGCTGCCAGCTTTATCCCATAACACTACATTTCTGGACTCACAACCTTCACCTTGTTTAACTCCTTCTAAATCAGATAGTTCTGTTCAAGGGCTGTCTGGGGAATTTTCTAAGTTGGAGACAGCATACTTGACTGGGAGACCTAATTTAATTGGAATCACTGTGTCGTTTGGAAGGAGGAATCAGGGGGCTCTTTAAGGCTCCCCATCAATGTCTAATGACTTTGAGTGTTTACATATTTTATCACTCACCGGTGTATTACACTCGAGTCGACATGGACGGTAATCTGAAATAAACATCTCTATCATCTCCCCAGTTTGTCAGGGACCATACAGATGGGTTGCAGACTCTGTTGATTTCCCTTAAAAGCCCCAAATTTGTCACAACCTTCAGTGCTCCTTTGAGGGAGATAGAGCGACTGTGAATAAGAGAGAGGGGGGAGGGAGAGGAAAAAGCATGCTGTCATGAAAAGAGCCGCTTCCTGGCTGGCTAGATGCAATCATGGGCACTATCTGATAGCGCCGGAGGAAATTGGATGAGCTGAGAGCCGTTGGCTGCCAGTGATGGGAAAGATGACTCCTTTGTCACTGTGTCAGTCAATTCCCTACTCTCACCTGAGAGACCAATCAATAACACAGGGAAAGAGAGGTTTTCTCTTGTCTCGAGGCCTCTGTATGCTGTGGGCTGCTGTCAATTATGTGCTGTAAAACACCCTCTCCTTCATAGGAATGCGGTATGGCATGTTATATGGTATGCATAAATATGTCATGGATGTAGTTAAATGTGATGTGTAGATTTAGAAGTGTGCTTCTGATGAATTATGATATGTTGGGAGTTAACGATTGTACGTGTAATTACTAGATGAACACATAAATATTGTACACATGATCTTAACAATTTTATTTGTGTGATTCAGTATTGTCTGTCTATTGTTTGATAGTGTGTATATCCACAACACTGCATCTGAAAAAAAACTTGGATTTTGGTTCCGGTTGTGATACATTCTGACTCATCATTACAGTTTGCAAGTGGTGCAACTGCTCTCATTAGCAACTGCATCATTAGATGTGCAATTATAGCTCATAAGACCCAGAGAGACTCATAACTATCAGCTGCTGTCAGACATGTAGTATTACATTAAGCATGGAGGACATCTCGCATGATGTATGTGTGAGACTCTCACTGAATGATTCATAACCAGGCATCATGAGTTTTAACATATTCTGTGCACAATATGGCCTTGCTAGTTCTGTGTAAGATGATGCTAAACTGTTTTTTTTCTTTGTTCTCCCTCCCCACCCTTGCAGTTCCCGGATACCTGTGAGGAGTCCGCTTCCCCATTCGTCTTCGTCTGCACCAATCCCCAAGAGCTGCTGGTGAAATTCCCCATGAAAGGGAAGCACAAGATCTGTAAGTCCTACTTCTTTCATGTAAGGGGAAGTGGAGTGGATAAAATTAACCTGAGCCAACTGAGGTTGTTTTTTATTTCGCAATTTTTTTTTATCAGCTCTCTCCTCTGCACTCGTATGCTCACACGTACATACATAAATGGACATGTAAGAGAGTGATAATGCTACCCCCAGGTTCTGATTACTATATTTTCAATAATAAAACAAAATTACACACACAAAGCGCCACATACACACGTACAGATACTCTCTGAGAGTCATCTGTAAAGACGGGATTTTGCTGTCAGGTTGCCTGTGGGACAAACCAGGCCTGGATGTGCAATGTTGTTGCTGTATTGTGTGATTTATAATAGGACTCAAACACATTTTCCCTCTGCTGCCATGGCTGTTGCTGAAAAATGATGTACCTGCAAGCTCTTTTGTTAATATTTCAAAACCCTCTAAAGACTTGAGAGGATTGTTTATGCAGCTGTGTCTCTTTCAGAGCTTTCAGATCGATGGAGAAGGCCTTTTGAGAGGCTCAAGGTAAAATGTTGCAGGAGCACTGCCCTCTTTTTTGTTTTACTAAAATTGATATGATGATCCTTGAAAATGAGTAGCAGTTAAAAAGGTTTTAGAGGTTAGCACAGACCTAAGTAGTGACAAATAATATGAAGTGCTTGTTCAATAGGATGTCAGCAAGTACTGAAAAATGTACTGATATAGAAGGTCGCAGGTCTGTAAATACCGTTAAAGTCTCATGAAAATGTTGCACTTTCCTGCTATAGAAGATTTGGAGTGAAAAAAAATGTACTCCTGTACTTTTATTTTCATTTTTACCTTTAAGTGGTCTTAAATTGTTTATACATTTCATTCTTACTGACACTAACATGGTCTTGAATAAAAGGCTGAACTTGATGAAACATGCTGACACATTGTTACAGGCTTGCTGTCGTAGGCACAGATTGCTGTAGGGAAATCTGTACCTACATTATTTAAACCTACAGTAGCTTGTGGTTAAATGAATAAGCAGCTTACTTTCTGTTGGTGGATGAATAAATATGGCTTGGTTAAACTTGCCTGCATTAAATTGTTTACCACTATATTACTTATTATTCATTTTTACAGTACCTGCAGCCTGCTTCTTTTCCATTTCAGTTGGTATAACTCTAAATTTTCTTCAAAGGGACAAATTGGTGATTCACCCAAACACTGAACTTTGCAGATTTGTTCTTTGAAAAATTATCAAATGCTCAGTGCTGTCTCAGGTAAAAGAGAAGCACTTAGGTAAGCATTTACTCTATTGTTTTACTTTGATTACTTTGCGTTTATACCATCCATAAAGAAATCATCACCTGCAGTATTTTCAAGTAGGTTCCCTTTATTCTGGACTAGTGGCATTATTCATGTCATTGCCTGTTGAGAGACGTATTGGTACAATACAATCTGTCTTCCTTCCAACTGCCTTCCAGCTTTGTTCCAGCTCTGGCTCTCACGTGTGTAATTTGATATACTCAGCCAAACATACACACACACACACCTTCACCACCACCACTACATTTCTGACAAATGTGTATTAATGCAGCCCGGTGACTGCTGTTCTTATTGTAGTTAAACTAACAGTTAATATCCTGAGATCAGCAACACAAAATCCCAACATTATGCAACAACCCAAAAATGGACACAGACACCGGTTGATAATTCTGTACAAACTACCCTGGGTGTATAACAATGTGTAATTTACAGGACTTGTTCCACTGAATTATGTCTTCATTCTGTGCATATGTACAGTTTTGCATATATTGCATGCTTTGTCATTTAGTGCGCTTTGATCCCAACATGTCTCCTGCTGTACACGTTAGCCTGCTATTTGGTTTGGTTATCCTGACCCATCGGACCTACACAGTCCAGCGTGTATCATTCCTCTGTCGCCAGCGAGCTTTTCACTATCTCACTCTCTTGCTCTCTCGCCCCCTCTTCCACCTCAATTCCCACTGCATCTCACGGGTCAAGGCATTGCCGCTCATCTTACTCAGGAGGGCTTAGCACAAGTATTTTTTGCTCCCACAGCAGCTTACATTGACAAGATCCGCTTGTCACTGACATTGCCAACAATCTCATGCCTCATCAGGATAAGCAAGAAAAGGGTGCAGTTCCCTGCTTTTTCATTCCTTTCAGCAGACTAAGATGCTTTATTACATAACATAGACACTTGTTTTTTTTGTTTTTTTGCATTGTGTGGCTTGTGAGAGTCACTCTTTCACGAAGCAAATTCTACAGTCATGGGGAAAATAGGAGTAGGAGCCTTGATAAACTTTAGCTGGTAATCAACTAACGATCCTTGATGTAACAGAATATCAGGTTATCAACTATTAACCACTTAAGTTTGCCAGCAGAACCAAAGCTTCACAGGTATCCCTTTGAAGTCCCTTTTGTCACCACCTGTCAAATGTTAGCTGGAAATTCAGTCCTGGTTTATTTATTCATCCCCATTAGCTGTTACCTTGGCAACAACTACTCTTCCTGGGGTCCATTTTAAAATATAGATACAGTTCAAATGCTCACACTTAACTGTTATGATCCCCATCCATTAAGTCAGTATTACACTAACATCAAACACAGTAAAATGAAATCAAAACCAGACATAGAATATGTAAAACACTAAACTGAGCATAAATCAGTTGGTTTGCCAACCAGTGATGAAAAATATCTTGGTCTAATTGCTTTGCTAGATGTTTTTCTTCACCCGCCACTTTGGCTCCTCTGCATTTTGCAGCTGCTTATGCTTTTATATGAATGGGAATTGTGTTTGGTCTGAATAGCAAGTAGAACAAATGAGCTGAATGATGTTGCAGTATAGCGTGTTTTTTTCTCATAGGATCGGCAGTAGTACACTTTGCTTTACTGGCAGTGTAGTAATATTGCATATCACAGCTGCAATAGTTTATATTGCTTATAATGCATATTGCATATTGAACCATGAAAGGATGGAAAAGCTTGCACATCCACATATGGATGAACATTATTGGATTCATTTTGCAATTATCAAATAATGTGATGCTGCCTCTCTCTCCAGCCAGTTTTACAGTTGGCTTTGTAGATTATATGCTAGGCTATGCTGGATGCAAACTCAGGTTGATCAGTCATTACCCTGTGGAGGAGTCTGTGACATTTAAAATGGCATACAGCCAAGGCTCACTCCCTGTAATAAGGGATGTCCATTATGGTTTATGGTCACATCCTGTGAACATTTGTATCAGTGTGTGTGTGCTTCTGTGTAAGCTGAAGGTCAGTCTGGGTGTTGAAAGCTATTTGGCTCTCTGACATTATCCTGCATTTCCTTTTTCTCTTCCTTATAACTCCCCTTCACTTCTCCCATGTTTTAAATAGCCCGACATCCTCTGTATGGTGTCGCCGTGTACACACAGCTGCACAAGTGAAACACAAATCATATACCACTATACTTAACACATTTTCCTTCTCTAGTGTATATTAGCACTAATACAAAATGCCAAACCAAACCTGCTCTTCCATAATTCACCCGTTTTTATTTTTAATGAATAGTTTTACCTCGATTTCTAGTAAATGTGCCAAAATGACTGGTTTACAATAGTTACATAATATCAGCAGATCTTAAATATGCTAAAACAGTCAATGATATAAAAGTCAGGCCATAACAACTGTCAACATTATGTAGAGGTTGCTCTTCCTTGGTCTGAGAAAAATCGGACAAGTCACTGTGGACAGTTCGTTATCTTGTAGCATGCAGGGATCCATGACTGAAGCCTCTTGGCCCCAAACTGAACCTCAAACCAGTTGAAGGCATCATGATTAGCCACCAAATCTGTTGAATTTTATAATTTTGACAAATCTGAACAAGATCCTGTAGTTTGGTGGAGCTTGACTACTGTAATCAATTCAATGTGTGGTGGTGGCTGTTTTCACAGTCAGGGAGGTGGTTTGTTCCTGGCATAAGCCATTCCTCTTCCATTCCCTTTGTCATCTTAAACTGCACAGAGATGTACTGTATGTCTGTTCCATGCATCAAAAAGACTTATTTATTTGACTTTATTATGACTTATTTAGGCTTAACTTAGGATCCAAGTATTTGTTTGAAAGCCAAATCACTAGCCCCTTTTACACAGAGATCTCGAAAGTACTCCGCAACGAAGGTAATTATGCCGACTTCGCCTTTTTACACTGAACCAAACAAGGCGGCATTATGCCGCTCCAGTTGTGATTTTAGGCAGCCTGCCGGCGTTCCAGGAAGCAAAAGAGGCAATACTCGGAACAGAACGGTATTGGTGTACCGTAATGCTGGCTGCGCCGTTTACACAGACGTCATTTTGGTGTTGTTACTACTTCTGTTGCCGGCTAAACAGCGGAACAACATTGTCTGCGATCGTACCTTTTATACAGAAGGCGAGACAGAATAACGATGCATCATTCCCACTTCGAACAGGCTGTGTAAAAGGGGCTGCTGTCTATCTCAGCTTAAATTGGTAGACATCATGCTGGGACTGTTGTCACTGAACGAGCCTGAAGCTGCTACCTGCTGTTCTGCAGAACAAAGCATTGGGTAACCTGAGAATTATGTTTGACCTTCCTATTACGATGCCTCAGAAGAATTAAAATCCTATTGCTTCCAAGCATGAAGAGTGCGTACCCAGAGTAATGTTCCATGAGTGAATCGAATGGCTTTAAGCCTTGTTTAAAGAGTGCTCGACCAGCAAGAAAAAAAAAACTAAAAATCTCTTGTAAAAGCACTCACATATTCATCTGACAAAACCACTGAATTAGTCAAAGGAGAGCAACAGTTCAGGAACAGTCCATAATAAAATTGTGGTCGATCCTTTTGTTCCATCTTGAGATAATTTGGCTGTCTTCAATGTAATGCTAGGTGATATGGCTGAAAAAGCTATCACGATATAAAATTCTGTGTGTATCTCTTCTATAAAAATTCATAGAGGTTTATCCAACATAATGCCAAGCAATGCATTCACACACAAGTTAAATATGTCAATTAATCTTTTTAATCACATACGGTTTTTCTCACAGAGAGTGCCAAAGGAAAAGACTTAATTGTTACCCATTATAGAAACAAAACAGAATGCCCTTAACAGCTTTTAAAGAAGAAAAGGTCATTGCCAGCACTTCACTTAGTTTGGTGCTGAACGCATAACTCTTGTTATATTACAGATGAATTCAGTGAGTGCTTTGTGAATATTGGCTTATCTTTTTCTATAAAGATTAGTCACTCTGATGGCTCTCCAGCAGATACAAAAGAGCTCTCTTTTGCTGAGGTTTGATCTAACTACGGGGAAGGAAGTCATGGATATAATTGCTAAGATGAGAAATTCCGCTCCAGCAGCAGGTCACGATGAGATCTTTTTTATCTCTAGTAGCGTAAGTCATTGACATGTATAATCTCAACATCACTGAAGACTGGAGTCATTTCAAAGGACCTCAAGGTCGACAAAGTAGTTCTCCTGCCTTAAAGCCTGAGGCGCCAACATCATCTTCTCCCGTTCCTTCAGATTATTTATTCTGACATACAGCAGAATTCAGCTATGGTTCAATAGCCATTCAGACATTTATCAAAAGAAACTATTTTTTGAATATTCCTGCACATTACCTGTTTTTTGCAGTAAAATTATGTTTTATTATCTAAACAATTTTGCTCTTCCAGTAATACATTTTTGGAAACTGTAATACCAAGTTTAGCTATTAGTTGTAGATTAGTTGTAGATTGTTTATCATGGCTGGAAATATGTACTTTTGATATGTTGGATAGCAGATGTCATGAGAAATGAAAAGTCTTATTTGGGTTGCATTATCCATTCAGTGATGTAAAAATAGGTTTTTAAACAATATAAGAGACTGTGCTTGATTAAGTTAGTAGTTAGGTTAGTTTTAGAGCTTTTCCAAATAAAGTTGTTTAAAAAATGAATTGCTTAATGAACGCACTGTCAGGTGTAAAGTTCAGAGAAATTTACCATTTATTAATACAGCTCTGATACAGCGTTAGCAGATTTGACAGCAAGCAGTGAGGCTGATACCAATACAATAACCCTGGATTACATGCATGCCTCATTTCCCTCATGCATGTGAAGACAATTTGAACTTGCGCAAATGAAAATGTTAAATAGATTGGTTATTACAAAATGTAAATATATTACATTGAATATTGCTGAAACCAAAGGCAAAAAGGGGGTCTGATTTCATAAAAATCTTAAAGATTATATAACTACTATTCTTCTGCTCAAACTCAGTTTGTTTAATTGACTCATCACGCTATTCTCTGATGGTTAGTGGAGGACACTGGGACTGAAATTTACAGTATATGTAACACTAACCCACACAAACACATATAATAAGGCAAGAACACATAGAGTAGAACAGCGTATAGTAGCCTCTTCACTAGTAGCTACAGTATGCGTCTCCATGTGCTCTGTTAAAAAATACAGGCCACTGAAATCCAGAAGAATACATATTAAGCACCCTTATGGAGTTACTTGAAGCAAAATAATCTATATTTACTTGTTCCTGTATAACAGCCATGTGCAGTGGGACTAGTGAGTATGTATCACAAATAAATGGTTCTCTTTATTTGTTTGTTATGAATTCAACATCATATCCCTTGTACACATTGCACCTCCAGCTCTCCTTTCAATGTCATTTGCATTTTCCACGCATACATTATCGAGCTTTTGCAATATGCATGGCTTTTATCCCTCAGGTTGCCCCACATATGGAAATAACACAATATATTCCCAGTGAAAATATTGCAGTTGAATTTTGTTCTACTAACCATCAGCTGCACTGTTACCTTGTGATTACCTCTTTGTTTTATGTGTGAAATCACAGCACCATGGGATTGCAAATAGAGAAAGCCAATTACCTAACTAATGTCCACCTTCTCTCCTGAGGTGGTCATGATTTTTTTTTTTCTCCTCTATTTCTCCCCTGCACTCTTCCTCTGTCATCCACTGCTGGGAGACAGAAAGAGGTTAGCACGACGGAAGTCCTTTTTTTGGTTATTTATTCATGGATTTTTCATTTAATATTCATGCCTTTTTCAGGACTATCTGGGTGCAGAGGAAAATTTGCTGCCTCGGAGGCGGCCGCGGCCAAAAATCAGGTTTCAGCTCCAATGAGCCCAGCGGATGAAGGGAGGAGGAGAGAGAGAGAGAGATAGATAGAGAGGGAACGAGAGAGTGGGGTTTCATGTGTTCTCTAGTAAATGAGAGGCAGGCCTTGAAGGTGACAGGCTGTGTTTATTACTGATCTGTCAGCCGGTTAATGGGGAGAGGAGAGGAGAGGAGAGGAGAGGAGAGAGGAGAAAGCTGAGCTGTTGAGCAGAGACCAGAGCACACAGGCATGGGAGCAAAAGGGAGCCCCAAGCAATAAACTTTGCCTCACTAGATGTGCTTGTCCTTACAGATTCAGTGACAACACTCCTGCGTGCTGGATTGCATTGACTGGAAACTAAATTAGGACCTGTAACAAAGAGAGTATTTTGCTTTATTGAATGAACAAACATTAATGGAAAGGATGTACTGTGACCTATTGTTTACATACTGCACTTTCTGAACCCCAAATTATACTTTCTGCATCCACATGGCCGCGTAAATTTTAATCATCTGCCCATGTCCGGGAGGGTTTGTTTCAAGTCATTCGAGTGCAGCCCAAAAAAGTATGACTTTTCAGACTGTATGCAGAAAAATATGTGATCATATCTGTGTATGCAGACACCCAGCATGGAATAAAGGCTGCATGTAGAAGAATGTGCACGGGGGTGTTCGGAGACGTAGTCAACTTACACTTGGTTACTTCTCTGTGACATACAGAAAGGCTATTATGAGGGATTTAATTGTTACCTTTGTCATGAACGTTATGATGTTATCAGGATATGCCATAACAGTTTACAATAAGATTTGGTGCAGATAAAGATCCAGGTGCGTACGTAGGAATGTTCAATGATGTCTTAACATATGCAAGATACACTAGATTGAACAATTTTTGCTGTGTCTTAATATAGAAAAATCTTGCATAAGTTCTGTATTCCATGATTATCATTGTGCATTTTGATGTAGAACTCGGTGCAGATGCAGATTTAAAAAATGTCAATACATGTTGTATGATTAGGGGGGAAAAAAGCGTTTTTTTTAGGATTGTGTAGCCTTGACAGAGACATGCTTTGCCTACGAGCTTTGTAGTATTAGATTGCACTTGAGCCCAGATGTTTTATCAGCTGCCCTTGATAATGAAACCTCTTGGTATTCAGTCTCAGTAAAGGGTGAAAAGCCTGTGTAAAGAAATTGCTCTTTGTTGTAGCAATAGATTTGTCTTTCCTTATCTTAACAGAGCATTGTTGCCTTTATCAGTCACCATTACCAAACCCATAGCAATCAGCATTTGACGTGCCAGTGCTTTTTTTAGTGCCACGTTTACTGCATGATTGGTATTGTTATTTAATGTAATTATTTTAATCTGTAAAGAAATATGTGATCATTTGGTAAAATGTAACAGAGCTTCAAATACACTATAGATGTGAGAAGCTTACTGTGGCTCTGTTGAGATATAGATGTTACTGTATTGTTGCACAACCCAGTTTCCGATGATGCCTGAGGGGTTTATACTCCCGAGGTTGAATTGATTCGGTCTTCAAGAATATAAAATGGATGAAAGTGTAGCAAGGAGAGTAATGCCTGTTTCATGCACTCAGCACAGTGGATTTAAAAACATCGGCTTTGGAACCAAATTATTTCCACAGTACAAGTGATCTTCGCTGTTACTGGCTTCAGTTTATCACAGTGCTTTTAGTACTAGAGTGTCAGTGTTGTTCATATTTATAGTATAGTTAGTATTTATAGTTTCTATTCTGCTTTATTGTGTAGGTGCATTATAAATATGTAGCTCTCTAACACAGATGACATATGTGCAAATAGAAATATGTGATGCAAAAACAGATTTGAACACGTTTTTGTCCCCCCTCAGCTTTCTGTTTTCATTCCCACATTTCCTTTTGTTTACTATGTTTTTCGTCCATCTTTTCTCTCCCTCGTCTTTGTCTCTGTCCTAAGCCTGTCAGAGTGATCAATCTGGGTCAGTGCTGAGAAGGGGGATGCAGACAGATGCGCTTTGCAATGTGATCGATGTCCTTGATTAGTGAGAGATTACTTCTGTCTGTGTGTGTGGGGTTGTGTGTCTTTTCGCCTGATTGGGAAAGGTCTAGTATTAGCATGAATGCAGTTAACCGCTGCCTTGATTTTGTTAATTTGTCAGGTTCAGAATTGAGGATCAATAGGTGGATTATTTGCACAGTTCAAGTAGCTGACGGAGGTGAGGATGTTAAACTAGACATGGCCAATGAGTCACTTAAGGTGGTTAAAAAGTGTCAATGATGTTTTTACACAAAAGTCTTAAATGCAACAAAGAAGTGAGCTCGACAGATACTGTACTTTTTTAATCAATACCAATACTTATAATCATTTTTACACAAGTGGACAAACTATGTATTGGCATCATTGTTTCTAAATCACCTCAAACGTATCTTTGACATTTCTGTACTACAATTATTCGTTACTTCTCAGACAACAAATACAAAGATAGCGATTAGAGCTGGAACAATTAATGGATTAGTCGATCAACAGAAAATCAATCACAAGTATGCTAACAATCAATTCATTGTTTTAGTCATTTTTCAAGCAAAAATACTAAAGATTTGCTGGTTGAATCCTCTGAAATGTGACGATACCCTGGTTTTCTTTGTACTATTAATGATATCAACTTTTAATTATTATTATTTCCTTGTATTTATTTTTTTATATTTTTTGGACAAAATAAATAAATTGGTCTGTTTTTTGCAAGTCTAAAAGTCATTAAAGAATTTATGCAAATACTGATAACATGTTTCATGTCCAACGTGCTCAGCAGCACTTTGTAGCTGTCAAAAGTAATTTTATTGAAAATTAAGTTTTAGTTTAGTTTACGTTTGGCACACTTCCCTACAAAAAATAAAAAGATGTTACCTAATAATGTTGAGAGACCTGTAAAAAATATAGTTGTATTAGTATAAACATTGACACACTGCTACCATAAGGCCATCAACATTTCTTTCAAAACACATAATAACCAATGTAATCACCTCACTGCACTTGTGAGAAAGATCAACAGTGGAATTACTCCCCTCAGAGGAGGCTGTCAGCTTTCCATCAGCTGTCACTGTTTTCACTTTGCCTGTTTTCAAAAGAGCATTTGATTCTTGTAGTTTTCCTCTCCCTCTGAAAAGAAGCAGACAGATGTAATAGCCATTAGCCTCGGGGAGAGACAGCACAGATGTGTCAACAAGGCTTGACTTTTACAGTCCAAGTGAGGTCTGAGCAAACAGTGGCTGTGTAGAGCCCTGTGTGGTTGAGCAGTGTTCCTGGGACACGGTCGCGCGGCGTTGCCCCGGGACTCCAAACAGACCGTGACTCTAGTTCTTATTACAAGTGTGGGTCAGACCACCCCAATACGGAAAATAAATAATGCAGGGGAAAACCTGAGTGCTGCCACCTCACTGACAACATCCACACAACCTTGTCCTTCATGAATAAGTGGTTCAACCTTTTATATACTCCTGCTGTAAGCTGTATTTTTATACTCTTGGTATTTTAGTAGTTTTGAGCAATGTGATGTGTCAGATAGGGGTGCAACTAACCTTCAATTCATTTTCTGATTATTTTCTCAATGAATTGATTGATAAAATGTTACAAAATATTGAAAAATTCCTGAAGCCCTAGTAAATATTCTCAGGCTAACAATAAAACCCCAAAATATACAGTTTACTATCACATATAACAAATTAAAGGAGTATATCCTTAACATTTTTGCAAGAAAAAAATTACTTGAATGACTTAATAGATCAGAATTGTTGCCAATTAATATTTTGTCAATCAATTAATTGTTCTACGCTCTACTTTCAGTCTATGTATATAATCTAAATCCACTCATTCCCCCCTTTCTTACTTTTTCACGGCCTCTGCAAAAAATCCTCGAAAAATCCAATTTTTTATCTTAATTTGATCTCAATTTCCTGTAGCAGTCGCAATAGAAATTCCAAGATGAAAGAGTTTAAATTCTAATTAAGCTGTAATGGCAGCAGCAAGTTGATATTTTTGCTCCCTGTACATTTCTCCCTAGTCAGCCCTCTCCCTCCCTTTATGTTTAGCTTGATCTCTTCAAATTTATTTCCTACTTTGTAACCAGAGGCAAGAGCCCTTGACTTGCTGCCCCCACAGCCGCAGCCAAGGCAGCCATTTAAGTTGTGATTAAAAATTAATGGTTGAGTGAGAGGCAGCAGAGAGCGAACAGGGGAGGGCAGGGAAAGAAAGAGACAATGCTTGAGCAAGAGGATAGGCTTTGGAGAGGGGAGCAAGCCCAAACAGCAGCTGCTCCCTGATAGAGGGTCTGAAGGTCTTCTCACAACTCTGCTGTGTTTAACTGCTCTGCTCACGCCCCACCATGAATATTGCATTACCACACTATAGGGCTCCTTGTGTTACCCCCACTGAGTGTTGAGCAGAGTTGCAGCCACAGTGCCGAAGCATCCAAGTCAAGCCTGCCGACCACTGTGTTGGGGGGGGGTCCACATTTAGGCAGACACACCACACAAACCAGACCAGCATTCACACCACGTAATTGCCAGACCGATTCAAAGAGTAGCACCATTTCATTGCATGTCACATACAATTATAGTAAGTTCAGCCACAAAAATGGAACAATATCTGCTGGCATTTAAAACTATTGTTACAATTCTTTTGGCTTTTGGGAGGACAGGGATGGTTTTCATTAATACACACATGCATGACCGCAGTTGTTGTGAAGGGTTGTATTAATACATTTTATCTGTTTATTCAAAGCTTTCTGAGGGAGGTCAGTGGAATAAAGGGCAATCAGTTTGAGTCTTGCCTAGTCAACTCGGTGCATCAGTCTGACTCTATCGCTGTTTCTTTTAAAAGCTTAACAGAAATACCATGGGACCACACAAGGTCTTGACCTTGGCTTTACCAGATGATGAGTAGTGGCACTTACATCACGGCCCGACCTTTTTCTCTTTCTGGCCTCTTTCTCTTTACCATTTCAGTATAGCATCGAAGCCTGCACTCATTTCAGTACTGCCAACTTGATTCCCCAGTGGAATAGCTCATTCAGGATTCAGGGTCTGATGTTTGTAGTTCTGGCCATCATTCTTATCTTGTGGTAATAATTTCCTCACCAGTTGCATAACTTAGACCAAGGGTTATATTCATTCCAGTAGCCAAGTAAAGCAAGCAACACGAGTCATGAGATGATAAGACATTTAACCCAATAATATTAATACAATAGTTTTCACATTTTGGGAATTACACTTACTCACAATGAAACGGTCGATACCATTCTCATGTTTATTCTCTAACTATGCAGCAGCATCAGGAGTCAATAAGCTTAGCTTAGCATAAAGAGAGGAAGCTGGGTGAAACAGGCTGGGCTCTCTCCAAAATCAGTTCTAAAGATCACTACTTAACACATTGCATCTTGTTTATTGAATCCGTGCACAAAACAAAATGCTAAAACGGCCAGGCTTTCCTTCCTGCTTCCATCTTTATGCTAAGCTAATAAACTCCTGGCTTTTGAACTAAAGTTAATGCACAGACATAAAAGTGATATTGTTCTTCTCATGTATGCAACTCTCGTCAAAACAAAATGTGAACTCTCTGGAAATGTCCGTTGTATTTGTTTGTTGCACCGTAACACTGTGCACACAGCTGCTGTAGTGCGGTAAGAAGTGGTTTTCTTTTCAAATAAAAGTTGCTCATCTTTGTCTTATTCACCCTGTTGCAAAGCTGTCTGCGTAACCAAGTTTACAGAGGTTTACCTGTTTGGAAAATATATTTCAGACTATCTTTGTGCAGTTTCTTTGATATAAACCCATTTCTCCAGCCTCTCCAACAACATTTTGTGGTTAATGTCATGTGACATTTAACCACAGAAGTCTTAAAAGTAGCTGGAAATAGTTTGAAGAGAGCAGTTTACAGTTGTTGAATGTCCTTAGCTATTAAACAAAATACTACTTAAAGTAATGAAGCTGAACAACACTGTTGAGAGCTTTTAAATCCACAGCAGAAAATGAATGACATGACTGCACCAGAAGGTTTACATTAGAATCATTAAGTGAGGCAGCAATACCACATCTTAATGACAATTTGTCAGTGAAGAACTTAAAAGCATAATTCAGGTTGTTATGAGTAGTGTTAATTAATCAAATGATTTGTGGATATGTCTGATTGTTGCTCACCAAAGAAGTTTGACTGCTTTCACTTCATAAATGATGCATCATATGGGAATGTGTCATATGTTCATGGAAAACATAGAAGTAAGATAGTAAGTTATTACTTATTGAGCTTTTTACAAAAGGGGATTTTGATTTTAAATATGTTTTCTGCCACATGAATGCTAAGACGTTAACTTATGTGTATGAAATTTAGCATTACTAACTGCAGCAGTGAAGAAAACACAGTAATAATTTGGCATTGTTGCATTAATAATTGTGATTCTCTCAAATGTATGTCTGAAATTTGAATAGGAAAATGTGTTTCAACTGAGAGGTGTCATATTCATATGTCATTTTCAAGGTCCAGCTAGATTCTCCAACAGTACCTGAGTTGTTGTTGATTCTTGACAATATACCCACACAATAGGACTGAAAACAAATATGTTGCCTGGGTGGTCTGTGTAATTTAACTGTACACACTGGATCTTTCAGGAAGGGCGCTGTACAGAAACAGTAATCTCCCGAAGAGTGAGGTATGGCACCAACAGAAAGGGGTGTCACCTCAGAATGTCAAGTTTAAGGTATAATCAGATTTATAATATGCCTTCGCCACCTCCTCCTCATCACCCGCCTCCTTGTTGCTACACTCTGTTCCTTCCATTCTTTCCACGCTTCTTACATAATTTGTTAATTCTGTCCTATTTCCTCTGCTGCCGCCATCACTGTTCTTGCTTTAGGTCTTATTTGCAATGCTAATGAGGCGAGGCAGCAAGTAATGGTTTGTAGGGAAAAGAAGCTGCCTGCAAACATGGTGATATGGTAATATGGCTCATTGTGGCATACGCACAATTCTCTTGGAGAGTGGCTACATCTTTGCACACTCAGGGTCATTGTGTAAATTTTACTAGATCTCATGAGCACTGAGCAAAAAAATAAATCACCACAACTAGAACAGTATAAGGCTTGATCATCCCATAATCAAGTTTAGGAGCTTTGTATTTCCATCCTGACATTTCTATGAAGAAATGTAAAGCGAGACATATACCTTCAAGCTTGCCCTCACCTTTCCATATCCCATCACTGTAGTGTACCAGATGATTCTTAATTAAGGCAACAAGCAAGGAACCATTACTCTATTTCAACCCATGTCACCATCAGGCAGCTTTCACTAGACAGCTCCCCACTTATCTCCCTACTGTCCATGTGATTGAAATTACAGTCACGCCAATAGCAGAGGCAAGTAAATGGATTATTGAGCCACTGTAAGTGGCTCACTCTACAGAGCTGGCTGTGTGTGCTTGCTGGCCAGATACAAAAAAATCTAACAACAGCAATACACTGCAGCCCTCAGATGAGTACAAGTATGTCTTTTATTATTTTACAGATTTATTATTTTAGTGGGAAGGATTTCAAACCATTCTGTTTATGGTTGGTTTTATGCAAGCCTCGTCTGTTTGAAAGATACTGTAAATACATGCATACTTATAGGCTTAAGCATACTGTTTGAACCGTTGTTCCTGCATAGAATCATGATGTGCCAATAAAATGTTGCCAACTTGGTACAATTCTCCAATCCCTCTTGTATCCCCCCCCACCCACGTTACAAATAGCTGATTACAGCTAAACCACTGCGTAAACGTGAAAGCACCTTAATGAATAACTGAAGCACCACCGTAAATGTTTGATTGATAAGATTTTAGAAGAGGCTTTCACTAAGCTGCTGTAGTTAAAACCCACCGAAGTGAAGTGCAGACCAGTGTGAGCTTTACTTACTTTATTTTACTCAGGTCCATCTTATATTGCCAATTGGTTTTATATAAAGAGCAAAAAGGGTTGTGGACAATGACCATCCCTGACTTGGTAAAATATTATTTTATTTTAATTCTGGCAGTAGGGACTGAGGCAGTATATTCCCGATGGTGCTGTTAATTGAGTTTTCAGGAAATCCAAATCATTCTAATACATAAATCAGATATTTTTAATACAGTCAAAAGCTTTCTTAGTGTTAAAACGGGCAAATAGAGCATTTAATTTATGATTCCTAAATATGAAGAGAACATGTATTTGGCACCCTCTTACAATACGTTTGATCATTATAAATTAGTTTTCAATTAAAATAATCCAGAATAAAGGAATCAAGTCTTAAGACATATGCAAACCACTTTTTGTTTGGTAAAGCGGAAAAAAGAGACGTTTTCTCAAGTGTCAAATTAATTAGGAATTGATGAGTACTGGTATCAGATCATCTCTGAAGGCCTTATTGCACCCAGCTGGTCGACCATCCCTGGTGTATTATTATTTTTTAATTTATTAACAGCAATGTCTAGTTTGTCTATTGTACTTTCTAATGTTTATTTTGATTTTCAACAATTGATGTTCATCAATTAGCGGAGGAACAGTCCTATACCCTGTAGGGGCTCCCTCTTGGCAGTCTGGAAAGTCTTTGTCTTTCTGTTGATCTGACCAAACAGTTTGTCTCATCCCACTTAGTTCTTTTTACTTTGTTTGTAGTCCAGGGCTTAAAGGAAAAGATGGAGTGAATGGGTTGTTTGAGTTGGATGAACTGGAACATCTATGGAGAGGAGAGGGGGTGACAGAGGGGAACAGGGAAGGGAGGGTACGAGTGTATATGTTTGTTTAAGTGGAAGCCAGTGCGTTGAGGGTGGATTGTGTATGTACATTCATTGTGTGTTTGAGAGAGATTAAGCTTACTCTTTTGTTAAAGAATAACAAAATAAAAAAACATATTGCTGCAATTAGCATATGGTTATACTTGCCCTCAAGCTTCTTTTGGACTCGCTCAGCTTAACCTACATCAGTTTTGCTCCACTGTGCACTACGGAAGACTCCAGGTTGTTTTTGTCTCCTGTGGTTTATCCACAGGGTATTCTTGATTTCTTTTCTATGGAGTGAAGGTTTTCTTATAGTTTATGTCTGGCAGACATATATTTTTTTTTAAACATGTTGAAATAACGGTAAATTATATGTTCCGGGGATTTTGAAGGAGCACAACTCCATTAAGAACTAAAAGATAAATATGGTGTTCAGTCGAGTTACTCTTTAAGGAGAGATGGTGGTTGTAGCTGTCGCCATGGGACCAGCGATGGTGTGTCCATGAAGCCTGCAAGATGGAAGTGCTGAGATTACCCTTGTGTGCCATATGCACTGTCTGAGTAAACAACACACAAACCTGTCAGATGTGAAATGTAGATTATGAGAGTATGCTTTACTATTTGTGGTTTCTAGATAAATGACAAAGAATGCACAGAATATGCAGAGAATATTTCTTCTTCATGGCCCAAGACATAATTCTTCACTCCACTAATTCAAGAATAGTATGGGATGAAGAAGCTCTGAGAATTGTAGAAGGCAGCAAATTGTAAAGGGACTAGAGGAGCTTCAAAGAAAATCACTCCTGTAATTTGACTTTCTGTCCTATGAACATTTTCGCATCCATGAATTTTAATAATTCCTGTGAATTGTATTGAAACAAGTCAGTGATTCATTTATTCACTGACAAAATTATTTTACTATTTTTCCGTTGGTTGTGGCACAGTTGTAAGTAACTTAGCGTAATGGCCATTAACTTATTGTTTGTTGCTTTGGTATTGGTATATCTTCCTTTTTTGCAGTTTTCCAACCAAATTTTAACGGAATTTACACAAAATCTGAAAAAGAAATTGCGAATTAATCTGCTTTTTATCCCTAACTGCCATGCTAATATTAGAAATTAACACTTCAAGATAATCAGTCAGTGGCGCTAATGCTCCAGTCAGCTGCGATTAAACCACTACAGGATAAGAGGGCGCAACGTGATGACTTAATTAAAGGTTACAGTTTCCTCATCTGTTTCCATCGCAATATTTCCATTAATTCACCTGAACAGTGTGATGGAAACGCACCTATTGTTTAGAAAATGAATGCTCTATTCCTTGTGCAATGTGCCTTGTTTGTCTTGAACTCATAAGCAGACCTTTTAAACCACTGGAAGTTGACCTCCAACAGTTAGTTAATTAACTGATTAGCTGATTGAGAGAAAAACTATTTTGATAATTGATAAATTGTTAAAGGTTGTCAAATGTGAGAACTAATTACTTTTCTTGGTCTTGCATTATAGCTTACATTATATCGAATATTTTGGGGTTTTGGACTGTTGGTTGGACAAAACAAGACATTTGACGATGTTGCATTAGGCTTTTGGATGTTTTATTGACCAAATGATTAAACCCAATCTATTAACTATATACATTTTTCAAGACTGGTTTAGAATATGTACAAAAACATAACACATAAATGTTATGCTGATTTATTTTGTGTTCAGCATTTAAAAAAAGATTACATTTTTTCTTTGTTGTATTCATGTGTTCTCTGCCTGTTGTGTTTTACAGTAGCATGATAACACAGTTATATTCAAAGCACTGCCAAAAGCACATTAGACAATTGGTGTAAAGGTCAAAGGCAGTTTGGCTCTGCATGATTCAAACCATAACCAGTCCAAAACCACTGATCAGACTCCGAAAATCTGTCTGACCCCCAGGTCAGGTTCATTAAGCAGGCTTACAGAGTTAGCCAGCTGTCAAACATATTCTCTATTCTTTAATTATTTTTAAAATCCCAAGCCACAAGAGAGAAACATACAAAACCAGAACTGATAATTCAAGCATAATAAAGACATTTTTACTCCATTCATCTAGCTCTTAATAGCATGCACTGGCCACTTAATATTAGTCTTTTTTTTCTCGGCACAGATTTCATTGTGAAACCGGTGTGTTTGAGTAGTGTGCCACTTTAAAAGGCTTTTCACATGAGATTGCCTGCTCCCCATGGGGTTGGGCACTGCAGTTTCAGCAAACAGGCACAGAAATGAGAAAATTGAAAGATAGAATACGTCTGTTGTAGTCGGTTTGTCCAATATAAAGACCTTGCACTTGCACACACATAATTAAATTAAACAAATATACAACAAATACAGTATTACTAGTCATTATGTGCTTGAATTTTTATTAATTGTTAGCCTATAATTAATCTTACTTACTGCAACTAAGAATTTTTTTTGTTATTGATAAATCTGCAGCTTAATTTCTTGATTAATTGTCTGCCCATCACGATATCATAGAGCCCATCAAATGTCTTATTTTGTCCAACCAACAGTCCAAAACCCCAAAATATTCAATTTACATTCATTTAAGACCAATAAAAGCAGCACATTGTGAAATTCAAGAACCTGGAACTATCATTTTTTTGGCATTTGGCTTAAACGATTAACCATTTACCAAAATGTGCTGGACTTGTGGTGGACTTGGTTGGTTGGAATTTGCAGTGCAGTATCAGTAGCAAACCAATAATCTCTAAATTGCCTGAGGATAGGGGAGGCGAAGAAGCCTGCCAGGAAAGTAAAGATGGAGTATGTGACACTGAATTGACTCTCAGAAGAAACAGAGGCAGTGTGGTCTCTTAAGCTTATACGAGTAAGGATGGAGGTAACAGTGACTTCAGCTCGCTCTGCAGCTCTGCACCGTATGAGCTCTTAAGTCTTTATCTCACTCTTTCTCTCTCTGCCTCGCATAACCCTCTTCACACTTCGCCTGAGAGCACCTGAGCTTCCAGGAAAGGACACATATATATACACTGACACAAAAGACACACACACATCGACTCCAGCTGAGCCCCCCTGCTTACAGGGGTGTTAGGGCTGCAGCTTTCTCCCTCAGCTGTGGAAATAGCCTGATTACTGATGGCTGGGAATGGATATAGCCCAACACCATGAGATTTTCAACAGGAAAAAAATAAATTCATGTAATGTTTGTAAACCGGACCTTTATGTATAATTTTTTCTTTCTAGCCGTGACTTGAAACGCATAAGAGATGGCTTTGTATTTGTAGGGTAGGAGAGGTTATCACTAAAACTCCCATGACAATGGTTTTAATATTACTGTTTGTTTTCTCTTATTTAAATTTTGCCAGTAGCATCTGGCCATCATTGCATAACCTGAAATAAACTCTAATTATAATCATTCATCTTAATTAAAGTCTTGGATCTTGTTTTTAAACCAAAAGTATGTCCTGTCCTGTTGGCATTCTTTGAATGTAAGCCAAAAATGAGGGGATAACCAGCCAATTTAGATGAAGGAATAGACCTTGTTTAGAGAATAAAAGAAGAATTACCATAGTAAACATGAAAAAGATCGGCTCTCAAACCATTTCCTTCTCTGTTGCTCTGACTGCACTCACATCAAACAGTGGGGCTGCCTGAAAAGGTCAAAATCAGCTAGAAACACTTCGCTTCAGTAAAATCTTCCACCTTCATTTAATGGCCTAATTATTCAAAACAAATGTGAAACAATACGACATTCAGCACACGATGCAACTACAACGGAAGGAAAAACGTCCACAGGGAAATGTTAAAAATAGGAGGGTTCTCTTGTTTTGTTTTTTTTAGATGACAAGAACTGAACCGTCATAGAGGGTGGATGGGAAATTGTATTGATGCCTGAAGGGGCATTAGGTTTGTGCATGGAGCAGAATTAATACAGTCTTAACAGGGAAGTATAAAATAAAATATTAACACAATGCCTAAAATAGTAAAGAATCATTTTAAACTTGGGAAATCATATAGTACATATCAGCCAAGCTGTAGAGGAAAAACACGGGCAGTTGAAAACTGACTTTCTGAAATACCTCTGGCTGAATCTTGCTAGTCCAGCCTCACACCCACACATTCTCTCATCTGTACTCCACCTCTTCCTGCACCCCCCTCTCCCTCAAATATGCCTTCCTCTTCTTGCTAATTATCAAGTGCACTGCCTTAGCTCCTCCAGCAGCTTGTTAAGCTCTCCAGGAGCATAGTTGACCCACTTTACATGCCGATCTGTAGGCTAAAACCCTGCTGATCGCTCCTTTCTCTCTTTTCAGTGAGCCCCACAACACTATATATATATTAGGGACACTTAACCTGCATCAGAGATACAGTCACATAGAAAAACGGCAGTAAATGTTTAACACAGTGATACTGCCATATTGTTTACAAGTGAGAGCAAATCCATTTTTATGTGTGTGACACTAAAAAGGGGTTTAATGTTTAGTAAATGATCTTTTTAAGGAGAAAATAGTGGATCTGGGTTGAGAATCAAATCTAAATATTACAAAATAGACAATAGATTGGCAATGCAAAGATGTAATTAGTAAAATCACGCTTAAACATCGGTGGCATGTCATAAATTACAGCTGACAGACGTCTTGCTTTGCATTGTCACTCATTATAATTGACAGAAAGTGGGTCCTAGTGTACTGTAACTACAGCAAATGTCAGCTGTGTGCCAAACGCACAAGGACCCCATTGTTAAAGCTGATGCCATTTCATACAGTACTCAACTGGTGAGAGGGAGTGCAAAATCCCCGTGGTGTGGTTTGCAGTCAAAGTTGTGATGCAGGATTCAGCACATAGTGTTGGTACGTTCTTAGATATAATCTGCTTTCAGTTGTTGAGTGCAAACTAGTGGTACTGTGGCTGGGGTGTTGTACCGCCTATATTTCCAAAGAAACGCAAAGTAGTTTCACTCTTTCATTTGCTGGTTTTACCAGGATTTAAACTGTACTTCGTCAGTCTCAGCTGGAATGCTAATAATAGATGGATGGATTAATAGTAAGCATGTTAACATGGTAATGCTGTCATAGTATGCTACTGTATGTGAGCATTAATTTAAAGTATAACTGAGGCTGATGGGAATTTGGTCAGTAGTTTTAGAGGTGTCCTATAATGAACGAGTGTGTTGCATAAGTGGAAACTTTGACCTGTTGGTGGCACTAGATGAAGTCAGGGGATTACCAAAGTCATTACCATTCATTCTCTTATGAGCATGGACGTCTGTACCAAATTTCATGTCAATTCATCCCATAGACGTCAAAGAGTTCCCAAAATGTTTAATTTATACAACAGTTGGATTAGAACCTCACTTATCATTGTTAAATATTATTATCAAATCAATTTATGATTTCCAGTGCAGTCCAGGAGAGTTTATTTTGTGACAGACATGAACTGGAATTGTATTTACATAAGCATTAAAATTCGCCTAACTAAATCCCAAATGTGATGTTTTTAGTATTTCAGCAACACCTCTTTTCCAAAACACCTTTGTGGCTGCATTGCACTGCATTGATTATTGTCTGGCTAATGTGTTTTATTATTGAGCTTTGAGGCAAAATGGTGAGTCTAGAAAGAATCCTTTGTCCTTTGTAGATTTACTGTTTATTTCTATAATATCATTTATAGAAATCAGCTGTTCAGGGGAATTTTCTTACTATGTCACATGTATCAGACTTAGTATTCCACTGCATAAAAACAATATGACGTTTCAACAGAATTAATACTATTATTTGGTCAACCAAATGCAGTGTTTTTGAATTTGGGCTAATCTCTTGTATTCCCTTCTCTTGTCACAAACTACATCAATATTTACACAGTAAAGCAAACACAGACAACAGTGCATCCTATTAGCACTGAGAAGTAAATATCAGTGCCCCTGTCAGGCTCATCTTAGACACAGACAAGATTGGAATATCCAGCACCAATTATGAACCTGCTTGTATATCCAACTCATCACCGCTGACTGCCTGAAACGCTGTCTCGATGCCTCGTCTTCTCTGAAGGTTACACCGTGTCCGACTCATCAGGCTGAAGCCACTATTAACACAGCTCCCTGTAAAAGCATGGAGTCATTCTGAAAATTTCCATCATTAGCCGTACCTCCTCTGTGTCTCCCCACCCCCACTCTTCAAAAAAATCAATAGCATCTGCTGCTGTACAGCTAAGCCTGCTTCATTGCTGAAGGAGACTAACAGTGGGTGAGCTAAATTGATTAAGTATCAAGCTATTTTTAGAGATTATGATTTCAAAGTTTGTCCACATTGATGAAACCATAAAATTGCATTGTTCGCAATGCTCTGATGATTTCCACAAAGAAACCTTATCATCATCTGCTTTAACTCTACAATAAAATAAACATGAACGTTGAAATAATGATGAAAGGGCTTCAGCACACTCGATGTCTGTGCAGCGAGCATTTGTCACATGCCTGCAGTGTTTGAGGGTAATCACAGCGTGTGACACAGAACACTGCTAAGCTAACAAACGATGCATATAAGAGAACTAATTGCATGTTGTGGCATTTTTGCCGTAATTATCTACCCCACCCACCTCCACAGCCACCCATGCTCATTGAAATGTTAGCCTCTCTAAGTATTATCATAATGCACGTGACAGCAAACTGTTAATCAGGAAAGGGCTTTACTTCCTTAACCCCGTGTCCCCTTCCCCCAGCTGCCTCTGTTTATTTGCTCTGCATCTGTTTGAAGTGTTTCTTTGCCTGAACAACAGAGGGTTCCACTGGTGGAGGAAATGTTTGTATATGTTATATTTATGTTCAAATAACACTGTATGTTTCCCCGAATTGTTGGAAGTCGTTGTAGCTATAGTATTAATGAATCGTATATATGCACGAGTCTTTGTCAAGCTGCACACCTCATTGATGTGCACCCATACATTTATTTTTGGATGAATTCATCTGTGTGGCGAGTGTCTGCTGGCGCGCATGAGAATAACATGGCTCAATTTCCATTTTTATGAACAATCCAGTTACCTCTGTCAGGGAGACTGATGGAGAGAGGTCTGCAGGATCAATGTCATCGTGCCTTTGGCATGCCAAGGAGAGCTTGTCCACTGTGTCACTGCTCCCTTTGCTTCCACTCACCTCCTCCGCAACAGACACATATATACAGCAACAACTGCATATACATGCACTTTGTCATACGTGCAGTATTTCTCTCAAATCCACATTCTTCTCTCACTATTTCTCAACCATCAGTAGACAGGATACATTCTGACATTTGACAGGCCCATCAGCATTTTTCCTCCTCTCAGTCTACAGACAGCCAGCCTGTAGAGACCCAAACATAACCTTGAGCTAACTTAACCTTGAGCTTAATGATCTACTTAACCAGACCCAAGAGGTTCCTCTGATATTTGCTGGTCATAATGTTAGCCATTGGCGCCCAAGCACTGTAGCAAGAACCTGAAAATGAGAACAAACTTGGTGCCAAAGCATTTGTAGAAGAATATGATTAACAAGGTCGGTCACTTTTAAAGCCCCAGCTGTTATTACTTTTGTCAGAACTGCTACTCTCACCCACACACAAACACACACACACATACACACACCATTTGGCACAGGCTTTCATCCAAAGTAGTAAAATATTATGTGCAGTGGGAGTGGAGGCACTAACCCTGGCAGTGTTTGTGCTCTTTTCTCCCTATTGAGCTGTACAGCACCACATGGAGCACACCACACAGATAGATAAATCCTCGAGCAGTGTAAGATTAATCAGAAATGATGGTGGCTATTAGACAATGTCAGGCAAATAAAAATGTGTTCCCTCGATTCTTGTTGATTTCAGTGCAGGAAAACAATTTGCCAAATTAAAACCCCCTCTGGGCTTTTATGATAAACAGCATCAAGATAGTCTGGCAAAGTGTAACGTCTTTGGATTTGGTTGTCAAAAAGAAGACTTTATCCCCATCACATGTCTTGTCTAAGACGTGTGAGGCAGAGGTTTTGTTCTACTCACCCACTGAGGATCTTAAATATTTGAAAGGCGTGAAGCGTACTGCAAAGAGCTCCTGCTAGCTTTGTGTAAATGTCAAATAATCCTATGAAAGGACCCTGCAGAAAAATAAGTCATATTGAAATACACAAAGTTGTCAAATGCACAGCCTACGTACTGGACATTTGTGCATATTCCAAAAAACTATTCCAGTATCAATGTTTACTAAATTATTTAGCAAGGTGCATTACATCTCTTTTATTTCTCTGAGAGTGCTGCACAATCAATAATGATAATCTACTTGTGTTGTTCTCTCTGTTAAATTGCCTCTCTGTTTGTTGCTGTTCCTGCTCGGTTGCTTCAGTTGGTCGGATAAATCACAATAAGTCAGAAAAGAAATCTATAAATGAAGCCATACTTTGTTGGATTCACAGTGACCTACCATTATTGTACACTGTTGACAGAGGAACTCTCTGAAAGACAACCTAATTATAGTATATTGTTTCCACTGAGTGCAGAGAGCCCAAAAATGCAGCCTTTTTTACATTTTGGGAAATATGTTTATTCGCTTTTTTGCCGAGTTAGATGAGAAGATCGATTTCACAGAGGCTGATTAGCAAGTTTAGCATAAAGACTGGCAGGGGGAATCCAGTCTGGCTCTGTCCACAGGTAAGAAAATATGCTACAGTTCACTAATTTACGCATTTTATATCGTTTATGGTTTTACATGCTGGGACTTTTTTTCTTTGGGCCCAGTGACTTCCTGGAGTTGTGTCCTAATCGTGAGGTTGTTTTACTGTCCAAGGAATAGTTGCAAAAATCACAAAATAGCACGGAACTTCCTGATTAGAAGTAGTTCTTAGATAAAGCTAACTAACTGCTGGCTTTAGTGATACATTTACATACAGACATTCAAATGGTATCTTCTTCTCATCACCAATGCATAGATTAGATTTAAGGTTTTAGATTTACTCAATATATTCAAAGTTACAGTAGGTTCTTGGTTTTCGTCAGACTTATGTTGTTGTGTTGTGCCACACATTTCTGAGTATTTCTCTGAAAGCAAGAAAAGATTGTTGGCCTTGCACTATATTGGTTTTATTAGGTTTACCTCCCACCAATAGAACAAAGTCTGATTTCCAAATGGCTCATTGCCCAGTGTTTGAAGTACGAATGTGTGTTTAGCTGTCAGTTCCAGTAGTCTTGTTATACACTATTTATGAATCAAGCTACTACGTGCATATATATATATATATATATATATATATATATATATATATACACATACATACATGCACACACGTATAGACATATGAATAGTTATGTTACTGAGTGGCAGCAAAGAATGGCTTGCCTCACTGGGTCCTTTCCCCAGAGATGAATCTTTTACTTGAGCTGACTGCTAAACAACAAGCACTACTGTACAGTACATCACTGTGCAGGAACAAAGCAATGCACAAAGCTTCCCATCTCCTGACCTTAAGTCTAGTGTGTGTGTGTGTGTGTGTGTGTGTGTGTGTGTGTGTGTGTGTGTGTGTTCCCCCTCCACCGTGTATGAGTGTATGTGAGGAGAGAGTGCCTGCAGGGGTGTCAGCGGAGGTTTAAGATATTCAGCTTGCTGTCAGCACCGACACATTTCTCCCTCTGCACCGCTGCACAGATATGCAAATCCAGCCTCCTCAGAATGCAGAGCACCAGATCAGCTTCAATTTATTCCATTCTGCTCTCTCCCTCTTTCTGCACTCACCCTCCCTCTCTGTTCTTCTCTGCTCCCTGTTTCTCTCCCCCTCTCTCTCCGCTGTCTCCATTCTGTCTTTGGTTTTCTGTTTGGTCTTAGCTGCTCTGTTCATGGCATATGCCCCCACTGAGGAATTGTATGGAGGTGAGAGGATTTCTACTGAGCAGCTTCAAGTCTAGGCTTAGTGCAAAGAAGCGCTTCATTCTTTCAATCTAGTACAAGGTACAAGAAGTGTGAGATTGCCTGTGAATTTAAGCACATATACTCTACGTGTGTGTTTTAGTCTTGGTGTTTGTTGAGGATTGTTTGTATTGTGCACATGCGACGATGTACCGCTCCCTTCCCTCTTGTTAATTACCAGCAATAGAACAACAGTGGCCTACGTTGCAAGTGGTGAAACACAATTAGTCAGTTGCCAAGCTGCTTTCAAAAAGGCTATCTCACCAACACACAGTGTCATCAGTAATCTAGTCTCAGCATAATCTAAATGCCAATGTCTATCCTCTGTGATCCATCCCCAGCCCACACTACATTTACATTCTAATTAGATGTGGCCGAGGCCGCTTTATAAGGACCCTTTTTAATAACACGGCTGTATTCACCTTTTCAGAGTCCCATTGCGGCTGTAAAAATGCAGGCTACACTTTATATTTTGTCCCTTTGACATTGTGGCTACTGAGGATTTAAGTAGCTTTTTAAAGCCCAGGGCACCCGAGTGTGTGTAGCCTGACAAGAGGTTTTCTTGTCTCTCGAGGATGAATTGTAAATGGAATTGTAAGAAATGGAGATGTAGTGTCAAAGAAGGAATAAAACACTAACTCTATACACATCACACCCAATTTGTTCATAATTAAGCATAAAGGACGAGTAATTGTAGTCCTAGTAGGATTGTTTTTAACATTTCTTTGAATAAAGACTTAATTTTCTTACTATTTTATGTTATAACTGTGGTCCTTAATGATAACGAAAATAATATCATGTTGTAATTGCAATTAGAGCTGCAGCTAACAATTATTTTCTTTATGGATTAATCTGCTGATTGTTTTCTGGAGTCACTGAGTGATTGTTCCATAAAATGTAAAAAAAATAAATTAAATCAAAGAAGGACTATCACAGTTTTTGAAATCCTAAATTAACATGTTCCAATGTCTTTTTAGTCTGACAAAGAGACCAAATCCAAAGATATTCAGTTATTTATCCTAAAATAGTAAGAAACCAGCAAATATTCTAATTTAAAATGATGGAACCAGTGCATTTTTGGCATTTCTGCTTTAAAAAAAAAACAACTTAAATGGTTAATAAATGATCAAACTAGATACATTTTCCATTGATCGACCAATCAATTGTTCGACTAATTGTTTCAGCTTCAATTGTAATGCACTTTTTATGAAAGAAAAATCTCAGTGTCCCATTTAAAAAAAAAAAAAAACACTTTCAGAAACATCTTCAAGTCCTAACCAGTGAATCCATTTGCCTTCCAATCCATAGTATTTCTACACAGTCAGTCCTGGTTTCACTCAGTTGGATTGACATTGTTGTCTAGATGTAATTAGCAGTCCTTTTAATAATTATGTTTTATGAGAACTCCTTTTCTAATTCTCGGAGATTTGACAGCTCTTTAAACAACGTGTAGTTACAGGGCTTTCAGGGTGTTTGCCTGTGTTGGGGTTTTGATGACAACACGTCGTTCGAACAAGACGGCGTGATAGAAGCTAATGCTAAAGGACAAACACATCTTCTGGATGACTGCCCTCATTTTCACTCTTGTGAATTCTCTCTTGAGGGTGTCGAGAAGTCTGATTGGGATACTAGATTTTCTCATCACCAGCCATTTCATTGCAAACTGACGATAGTTGATTTTACCAGCTGAGAAGAGAAGAATGGCAGTTTTTTTTCACAGTGTGTGTAGCCATCGACAAACATCGTAATTGAATAGTCTCAACTAAAGAAATATATATTCCTTAGCTTTGGAACAATTTAACCTGCAAATTGTTTCTTTGGGGCAAAACTGAAAATCACTTTTATAAACTTGCATGTAACTGATAGCCAGATTTCTTATTATGTTAAAGTTGGCTAAAACTGACTTTTTTGAGAGTCCAATATGGCTTCTGAATTATTCTGTGTGGTCTAATAAACTTGAACCTTTATGGATAATATATGATGGAGTGATATAGGGAAAATGGAAAAGGGAATGGAAAATGGAAATGCAAAACAGAGTGCTGTCATCTTCACTGAGTCCACTTTTGGAGACATCTGAGTTCATTATTACGCATGGTCACTCGCATAGATTATCTCTTTCAGCCAATGGTGTAGTCTTGGTTGAATTCAGTTAGTTCAACCATTGAAGGTTTAACCATATTTACAGTCTAATAAGCAAATATCCCACAGACATATGGAGAAATTTACATTTAAAACAAAAAATAGCTGTTCTGATATTTCAGAAACGTTGCTTTCTGTGTATCTGAAGGCTTTCAAATCTGAAGTGCAGTAAGCTTTGTCTGTGTTACCAGTACCGACCGATAAAACATGGAAACATTAAGGCAAATCGGAATCATGACTGGTTGGGATAAAATCCTAAATGTATCTATATCTAACACTAGAGCTTAAAGGCAAAATAGTGGATTATGAGAATAGTCTGAAATTGGATCCAGTAAGTGAATTAGAAATTCAATTTGTTTAAGCAACACCCCAGAGTCTTTATGTTCTCTGGGATCTTTAGTCAGGATAAAAAATATTAATGCATAGACACAGTTATGCGAGGAAATGCTAAATAGATCCACGGAGGCTCATGATCTTACAATATATTTATACTTTAAACAAGATGTGACACAGTGCACGGCATTGATTTTATTTTCATCTGTAGCGCTCATGTTGTCTCCAGCTGACTGCTTTGTTTTTCCCGTTATGTTGTGAATGAAATCAGAACCCGGTGGCCCTGACAATACAATCTACTTGAAAGGAACAAATAATAAAAACATGTGCTCTATTTCATGCCACATACAGCCTCAATAAAATTCACTCCAAAGGGCAACATGAAGTGATAAATTTTTTTTTTTTTTTTTTTAATTCGAAAACTATTGTTGTCAAATCCAGAGCTTTATTCACAAAATATCTGTAGATAATTAGACAAAATGTGTGTACCCCTGCTGTTGGCTGAACAGCAGAATAACATAGCCCAGCGAGGCGGAATAACAGCGCAACGTTCCTGCCTTGAACAGGCTGTGTAAAAGGGGCTTTAGAAAAGTGATTGATAAGCTGTGAGGCTCTGGTCCTGTTTTCAAGAATCGCTCGTGGCCGCAGGGAAACCTGCTCTCTCTGTTCGGGAACATCAGTACAGGCAACTCCCAGTAAGTGATACACCTCCTTGCTCAGTCATTACAGGTTCCCCAGTAATTGGGCTTGAAAAGCCAGAGCCTTTTAAGCTGCCGATGTTTAACTAAAAGCATTCTTCAAAAGAAAGGG
The DNA here is from genome assembly GCA_031216445.1 of Lateolabrax maculatus. Taxonomy (NCBI): domain Eukaryota; kingdom Metazoa; phylum Chordata; class Actinopteri; order Acropomatiformes; family Lateolabracidae; genus Lateolabrax; species Lateolabrax maculatus. Next base: position 26,405,231 of record CM062198.1, read on the forward strand.
TCAGGCATCAGTGGTGCCATGACAGAGTAGGACATGTAACACATGGCTTCCAGAAGGAAGATCCATCTGCTCATACATTGGTATTCAACAGGAACTGTTACGTTGTGAGCAAACTCCAAGCAAAATTGTAAAATCTTGAAATATCTCAAAATCTCCTCTTCTGGTACATTACACAATACAACAATTTGTCGTTAGGTGTGTCCGTTACTTACTGCCAAAAGTTATTTAAATGAAAAGTTTAAAAAAACACAGTAATAAGCTATAATAACACATTTAAATTTCTGCAAAAATTCCCTTGCAGTCACTTTTACTTTATTTCGTGCCAGCAAATGAAGTAAAGTGAGTGCTCACTTGCCATTAAAGCCAGACTCAACTCACCTCCGACCACACCATGGAAGGCTTGGCGGCAATTGAGTGAGCTGAACTGAACAAAGATGCATTTCTGACTTAAACTTTTCTTTTGCAAGAGAATGAAAAGACCGTGTCATCTGTCAAAGTCTTGCCAACAGCTCACTTTCTGTCTGTGAGCAACTTTGTTTATTACGACTAATTTTGTCTATGTGCAGCAGTGTCAAGCAGCCGCAGAGATTTAAACATTTAGAAAATGTGTTGCTTTAGTATTTAAACTGTTCACACATTAGCTGAGCTTTTCCTGGTTGTTCAGTTCTACAGGCAATTAAGCGGCTTTTGGGAAGTTGTTTATCGTGTGTTTGCAGTGTGAATGTAGGGTAAGAGGGAAGAAAAGACAGAGCGACTAAGATGGGAGCCATCACAGTCTGGGAGGAGAATAACTGTGGAGTCCATTACGTTCAGCATTGACTTTGTGTTGTGGCGTGTATGTAAATATGACATGACAATAATTTGACGATTTGTCAACAGTAGCCTAAGTAATGATCATCGACCGAAGTCCTCAAAAGTTTTGGAAACTGAACCACAGTCCCATTTAATGTAGGCTGATGTATTTATTTTTACACACAGAATAGCCTCCAGCATGTAATCAATATGAATACTGTGTGACACCATTGTCTAACTCTCAGTTCAAGCTCACACAATTGGATTGATTAGTGCCAACAGGCTTCTTTCCCACGAAATAATCACAGGGTGTGCGTTGTTTACCTCTGTGATGTAGGAACTCAGTTATTAAACTATATTTGTACATTATATACAAAACATTTATACACTGAACTGTTTGCCCAGGCTCCACTTCTCTCTGTCTCAGTTTGTACCTCACTTAGAAGCCCTTGAACACTGAAGTTGTTCAGGATCAACCCACTCAGATTTTTCCTGCTTCTCTGAATATAAGCTTCACTCCGTAACCTGTAAGGCCAGCATATATACATCAAACACAAAGTGCTGTGCCACTGTCTGAAGGTAGTTGTCGACTGGAGGTTTATCACTCCACTTTCTGAAACGGGACAATCTGACAGTCACGCTCGCTTTCCACAGCAGCTAACCAGGTGCATCTTGCAGATTCATTTTTTCTCCAAATTCCCGTGATTGCTACTTTTACAACTCCTCGTGTTCGTAAGTGTTCTGCAACAGTTTGCCTCTGTGCTGGTAGTGATCGAGTTATTGTGCCTTCAGAGAGGAGGCAGCAAAAGAAAGACTGTACAGATATGCAGCAATACGCTGACTTCCCCTTCACCTCCACCCCACGTTTTTGAATCAGAACTGTACAGCTGGTTCTGAACACACAATACAGCAATACAGCAACCTTCATGCTGCCTGTAAATGCAAGACATTTTATTTTCTGTATCCTGGTTATTTAGGTCTCCCTTTACAATGATAGCCAGCTTCTGACCCCACCAAAGAATGTAGATGAACTTGTAACATAAAATTAACTTCTCCACGTCCAAATACATGAACATACGCTATCTGCTTACAGCTATGTTATAATGTTTATATACTGCTTAGGAATCCTAAGTAAGGGAACTTAAAGTGCTGCAAATTTACTTAATAATAAAATCTGTTCAATCTATTGATACTTATGGGGAGGTGTCAGCAGAATGTAATTCAGCACTTAGTGACCGATAAAATACATTTCACAAATTGTAGCCAGCATTTTTCTGGAGGAAATTTAGAATTGCTATAAAATTCAAAAATCTTGAATCCAAGACCACATAGTTACTCAAACTGTGCTATTATACTTATTCTGAAAACAGATTATATCAAACAAAGCCGGGCAAACCACAAAAATATTTTGAAAAAGAAGAAAAGGTCTTGAATAATGAACTGATAGCAGGTATAATCTATGTCCTAGTTTGCATGAGATTGTGGGAGCACTGATGTAAATCTGTTATCGTCGTGTCCTCACCGTTCCACATCCACCCACCAGCGAGCACTACCTTTGCTGTCCCCGACTTGTCAGACACTGGTTCTCCCACGAGTTGTGACGAACTGTCATGTGCGTGACTAAACCGGTTCAACAGTTGGAGGAATCACTCAGCCTTTACAGCCCCTCGGTGTCTGTGAAAACAGCTTCGGGCAGGGTGGTTAGGACCATGAGATGGAGAAAGACTGTTTTCTCTGCAGTGGGAAGCATGGTTCATGCTTCTCCCTAACCCCTTGCAAACAGCATGCCAACACAAGTCTCCAACAGCACCTTCTCTATCCACTTGTAAATTCACCAGCTCGGCAGCACAGGAAGGGAATGTAAATTAGGTGTGACTAACAGCAAGATGGGAATCCAGGCAGTTTTCCCCCTCCTCTCTTGCTGTTCTCCCTTGGCTACCGGGGGTTTTGTACACATCCACTTTCCCGCAGTGCTCAAGGCTGTCGGCTTGGTTTCACATGCAGAATGACTTCAGCTGGAGGTGTACTAAGCTGAAGCCAGATAAGGAATAGAAGATAGAAGGACAGCTTTGCTGAGCTGAAGTCAGAGTGAAGCCTTTTGAACAAACCTATTCGATTCATCATGAACTGGGAAGCCCTCTCCCTTCATCTTCAGAAGCCCTGGACCAGTCGTGCTTACTGAAATATGGGAAATACAACTGCCACATGTGATTTCTCAGAAACATTGTGGCTGTATTGACTGCTGCCAACTTTGTTAGCATCGGTACACTAAATTCCCTTTAGGCGTTAAAGGATAAGGCTGGCAATACTCTTCTTATTGCAAGCAAATCCCATGAAAAGACCAAAATGAACACTAACAAGTACAGCCTGTGTAGCTAAACCCTGATACAGATCTGTGCTGCATTGTTATCCAAAACTATTAAAAACACATCAGTCAGCCACACATTGTGTTCATTACAATGAACATTAGCAATTGTTAAAACACTGACAAGAACATTAATCCTAAACAAACCTTAACATTAGCATTGTCATTGTTTTTAGACTGAAACTGCACATTTGTGACCAGTTTTTAAAGATGTTGTGATTATATAGGGAGACGGACAAGCACATTACTGGTTTTGGTTGATCCATGAAATTTGTTGACAATAGAAATAGTTTTGAGTAACACCACCTTTATCTACAAGACCCTAATAATAAGTACTTGAGCTGAAGATGCATCTGTTCATATAAGCTTTCCTATAAAATGTGTCCCTGACTAAGAATTTACATAGTCAAATCTGATTGGTTAAATCTTGCCTATCATCAACTGATTGTAGAATCATGTAGCCGTCCTCAGTCTGATAACAGTATTATAATTAGGTTAATATTTATGCAAAAATAGGCTATATATCATCATTTATTAGGAGAAAACATGCAATTCTATGTAAAATCAGGTATTCAGCAGCCCCAAATGGAATGATCCTTTGTTTCATAACCATATTTTCACGCCACTGTGACGATTTGACCGTGAGATTGGCAGTCGAATCAGTCTCCTTAAATCGAATCGTCGAATAATCGTCTATTCGAGGTCACCCCTAATAAAATGCACTGCTGAAATATATTCCTTCCCATCTATTCCTTGACACCACGTTTGAATTCAAACCATTAAATCCTGCCATTTAGTTTCACATTGTTAAAGCTTTTTCACTCTGAACTTCTTTTTACTCTCCAGGCAGTATACTTGTGAAGACTCTGAATTGGTTATTGTGGGAGCCCAGTGGGAATCAATGTAACAGATACTGTTGAAGGTGTTACATTCAATCACAGAGCTGGTGGTGCTCCACTTTTAACTTTCCTTTTCTGTGTCATCATTTGTAGGCATGAAGTAATTTACTCATGTCAAAGTGTGTCATCAAAAGGCGTTTCAACATGTGGTTAAAGTGTATATGCATAGCTGTACTAGGTTTATTATCCAGGTGCATTGGGACCAGTGTGTAATAAAAAGAGAGAATACAAAATTCAGCCTTTTTATTCTTCAGTGCGTAGGCAGTTACTCTCACAGAAAGAGAAACGGCAACTAGCCAATTATTCTTGTGATTATTATTGCAAGGAAGTGGAGGGGCCTGCATGTTATTGATGTCAGGGAGGATGTCAATGGACCTCTATTTCAATCTAATAAATACTCTTTGCACTACTGCCCCTGGATTTTCAAGGGATTATGTGAGTGCGCTTTCCATCAGCGATGAGCTGTATTTTCCCGTTATGTGTAATGGGAATAGTATGCATGCAGTCATATTTGTGAATATGTAAGGAGATTATCCAAGTGTCGTGTATGTATGAGCATCTGTGTGTCTGAGTGTGTTTTACGGTCCTGGCGATGGAGAGCTAGCCCTCTGCAGACAACCTGTGCTTATTTTATGGTCTCCTCCACCAGCTGCAGCATGTGGGCAATAAACCTTTCTCCAGCAATCTCCAAACAGTGCAGCAATCAATGGGAAATTATCTCAGCCAATCGATGGGCCAGCCTTTCTATTTCTCCCTCTCTCTACCTCTCCTGTTGTCCTATCTGTATCCCTTTCTCCCAGCACCCCTCCCTCTCCTCATCCCTTCTGTCTCATTTTTGCTGTCTCTCTGTTTTTGCCACCCACTCCTTCACTCGTCCCCCTCCTCCACTTTTACTTGTGTTCCCTCCAGCTCTCTCAGCTCCGCAGCACCTACTCTGAAATGCGACAGCTCAGCAGCTCCAGAGCCATTAACAAAAGTCGCCTTCACCCGTGGAATATGTTACATTGCTGGATTGACTTTCCTGCAGATATAATGAGTCTGACTTGTTCATACAACCAGAGAGTACGCCCTCTGACAGTCGTGACAACAAGGCCCACTTACTGCTCTCTTTGTTGTTATGCCTGTTGTCCTTGGTTGTTCTTGGCCAGCTGCACAAATCCTCATTATTTCTCCATGTTTCACTTAAGGGTGTATTTTAATAAGTTTAGGAAATTGCCTAAAGGAAACTTCTCAAACTGTACCATGCATAAGAAAAAATACTAAGTGGTTTCCAACATTCAGTCTTTTTATCAGCATATATACACTACAGTTGCTATGATGAAAGAACTGACATGACAGTGAACTCTTACTTCACACGGATGCAGACTAACTACGGTGATGGAGTAATGACTCAAAATCAACGAAAAAAAAAGGATATGTTTTAATAGAGGTTGTTCATAGTTACAAACCCTCAGATATTTGGTAACTGGCACTGTAGCTCTAAGCAGCTTTATAACATTTTTGTTATTTGGTTTTCCAGCCTAAACCGTTTCGGTTCACTCTCATCGCGCAGGCAGCAGGAAGCTGTGTCCAGTGAAAACCCGACTGGAAGCCACCTGCCCAGCACTTAACGGCAGACAGACACAGTTAGGAACTAGCTGCTGAACATAATGGAGCATTTAGCAGCTAAAGAGCTAAACATTCCCCTCAGGAGTTGGAGACCAAAAACTGAGTAAATATTGAACTTGCATTTGCCAGGTGGTGATGACTTTGAATAAATGCTAACGTTGCCCCATGTCTGCTGGAAGACTAAATAGGTAACTGTTTAACAACTTTATAAGGTGATAATATGCCAGTGTTTACAGCTTGTTGCGGTGCTCCCAGGTGGCGAAAAATGTAATGAATTGATCCTTCCTTAGTAGAACACTTGACGTAATATCTACAGCTTAATTGTCATGTAAGGTTGTAAATGCTTACAGCTTCTGTCTGGCGTATTGTGGCTTAAAATGCGCCTGTTCATTTTTGTTTAGCAAGCCAGCAGCTGGCTGGGAGATCCCTAGTTACAGGACCTGCATATTATATCAAGAAATTTAATCTATCACTTCAGTATGTTTAGTTCACCTGGCAAAATGTATTTTTGGAAAAACCTAATTTAATTAATTTTGTGCACACTGAATGTTTCCTTTATGTTTTCACTATGCTAGGAAGCCTATGGGTTTACTGTCTTGACATTGTCCAAATAATACAGTACAACTAAATGCTGATTCCGTAAGGGCTTGTTTTAATTTATATAATAACATTGTTTTCATATATGCTGATACTCCTGACACAGCTGACATTTCACAGAAATGTCATCTGTGTCATGTCAAGGAAAACTGCCAGAGCCAATTTTCCACAGTATTGACTCCAGCTCTCACTCACACAACACCCTTAAGGAAGCAAGAATGATGCATTTCTGTTCTGGTGGATTTATCCTTAAAGTAATCTTGGATAAACTTTTGGCAGCGTTCACCCAAAAATTCCAGAGGTGTTTCCACGCCTAAGCAGCACTTGCTCCTGGCAGAACAGACTGACACTGACAGCCATTCAGACAGGCTTGGAAATGGTGAGCAAACAGCACTTCTCCTAAACACCTTGTTTATGCTGCTACTACCCACAGAGTTCAGCCATAACGTGACAACATGAAAAGAAAGCACAAGTGACAACCAGCCTGTCACACTTGTATCATTTTTTCCCCTGCCTCAGCCATGGGGAAAACAGCCAGCTAATGCAGTGGTTTGACAAGCAGGAGGCTTGTGTTAGGCAGAGACACAAGAGTTATTATTTGCCTTGCAGTTAAGGCTGAGGTCAAGGCAGGTTATCAAATCACAGCAGAGGTTGTTCTGCACAGAAAAGGACAGAGTAGCAGACCCATAGTTTGAGAATGAGCTCTAATGGAAGAATTTGAAATGTGATAGATATTAGGAATGCTGCAATGAGAGAGAAAGGTGTCAGAGTAGATGAGGAGGTCAGGTCCGGTCAGTGGCTGCAGGGGTTTTGTTTACACACCATAGCTACAAGCTTTTATATAAATAGCAACTTGATACAATCCCTCTTTGAAATTCTCAGCTGTTTTCATCTTTGTGAACATGCTCATCTGAAGTTCACATGAATTAGTGAGCAACAAATTATAAGCATGGAGATTCTCACAGCAATGGAGGCTACTGTTTTATGGCTTGGAAATGCTAATCAGCAAGTTCATGCAGGTGCTCGCAGTGTGCCAGGTAACAGCCTAAGCTACAAAATCCAAAAGTATTTATGAAAGAATCCATGACTGTTACATTCTTGGCAGATGAAGACACTCTCACAGATATTAACATTCCTTGGCTGCATCAATGGCGAGTGCGCTGAGAAACGATTGTTTAGTGTAATGTTTATTAGTTAGTTCTGATCGCACTTTTACATTTCCTGCCTTCTTTTGTTTTTTTATTTATTCAGTTTACACCTTGTGCCATCATATCTTTATGGCTGAGTTGAGACTGCAGATGGTTTCAAACAAATTTCAAATACAAGGATCAATATTATTCCCCCTACTCTTTACTGTAAACAGATAATATTTGTTTTCCAACTGAACATTGCAGTGTCCATTTTTATGCCGATGATACCATCTTGTCGCCATCGCCTCATCCGCAAAACACGCCTTCTCCAGATTACAATCTGATTTTGACAACCTCCAGACCTCTTTTGTTTTATTTGAAAGTTCTGAACTCCCAAAAGACGAAATATATGCATTTCACAAGAGCACAGAACTTTGATGTTTCTACTCCAATCCCTATTCTTACTAGAAATCTATTAAATACAGTATAGCACTTTAGGAATTTGGTTAAATAGCAGAAAAACACGCATTGAAAACTTCCCTTATACCGCTAATACCGCTTTTGTCTTCTTCACAAAACAGAAAAAAACATTGTAACCATTGTACTATCTACACAAGACAGCTATCAGTTACATGACTAAAGTCTGATGGTCATCACTGACATCCAGAAGGCATCAGCATACCTGTGTTTTTATTTATAGGGTCATGCTACCTACTGCAAGTTGCTGAGATACTTAACATCCTTTGTTGAGTTCCAAGTGAACAAACATGACACCTGATCACAGAATTGGTCAGCTTTAAAAGTTCCTCATACCACCTCTGAACCGTGGAAGACCTTTCCAGTACCCTGCATCTTACTACTGGAATAAACTGCAAAAGGAGTATATATACAAGTAGTATATATACATATACATATACATATATATATATATATAGAGAGAGAGAGAGAGAGAGAGAGAGAGAGAGAGTGGTGGCAGCCGTGTATGACTTGTTTGTCTTGTTGCAGTGTTGTATGTCATTTGTATAAGACTGATTTTTTTAACCAACAGCATATATTGTCATCTTTTGAATGTGTGGTCTTTGTTACCATTGGATTATACTGAATGTACGTCTATATAACTGAATTAAAAGACACCTTATTTTGCTGCCAACAATGGATGTGGTCTAATCGCCCTTTGCTGTGGAATAAAGGCTCTCATTGGCCTTTTACTTCATCATCTCTCTGTCTCTCTCTCGCTCAGCCTGCCTCACTTTCTCTCCACTGTCTATCTGAGGCCGCCTCTAATCAGCGGGCCTTGAGCTCTCAGAAAGGTCACTCTGTCCCTTTGATGGTGTTTTGATTCATCCCTTCCTCTTTTCTCCCCTCCCCTCCCCTCACACCCTTCCCTTTCACCCCCTTTCTCTCACAGGGAAGCTGGAGAGTCAGTACCACCAGGGTGCCAAGAAGGGGCTGGTCCCGTCAGCTGCAGAGTGACGTCAAAGGAGAAGCTGAGGCTCATGGGAAATTGCGTTTTCTAAAAAGATGGCCACATTTTCAGCTCTATGTGTGTTTACAATAACATGCATTTACATTTTACATAAGGTATATTGTTTGAAAGTATCCTCTACATAGACATATAATCATTTCGACAAATTTCTGCATTCTGCTTTGTCTCTATTTGATTGTTTGCAGAAATAAAGTGATCATTAAGTTTAATTTTGTGCTTCTATTATTGTATGTACTTAAAGCTAGCATGTTGTTAAATAATGACATCTTTTAGAAAATGTTCAGATTTTGACAACAGATACTTGAAATTGAAATTGCCTGATTATGTTTTACTTCACCCTTCACGTTTCATGTGACAACAGAAAAAAAAAAAATTTTTAACTTTATTTTTAATAATGAACCCAATAAGCACAAGAGAAATGCTGTCCCTCCCTCCTCCTCGTCAGAACCAGGCCTGTCCTTACCCTTCTTATACTTTTAAGGCCACATTTAGACGATAATAACAACAATAACAATAATAACAACAATGCCGTTGTCATTCATTTCAATGCGACCATTGCATTGAAGTGGCGCACAGAGCTCTGGTAAGAAAATGCATGCTCGTCAAGCACAAAAGTTGATCCTGGCTCATCGCTGTAATCCAACGTCACCTAGCAACACACTGTTAAGACTAATCAAATACGTGGATGTGCACATTTCCATACCTTGTAGTGTCTAAACCTGAGCATTGTGCTAATTGGGTTGTTTACTTCACATGCATCGAGTGGGAGGAGAAAATCATTGCTGCCGTGATAACTGTTCAAGTTGTAAAATCCTGCCTCAAAGGACTTATTATTCGACCTGCACTTCTTGGATTGCATTTTGTCTACTCTCCTGTACCTGTAGCATCATGCCCACACTGAGGCAAACCCTTGGGTGTTTTGCATGTGTGATCCAACCTGTGTCTGTGTTCCCTGTTCAACACCACAGCAATTTTAAACAGGTCTGACACTGCACCATTTTGATATTAAAGGTGAACACTGGTTTCTTTAAAGGTATGATCCTTAAATGAACTGTGGACACCGCGACTGACAACGTTGTGAAACTGTAGACCATAAAGAGGTAAATGCATTTAATGGCTACAGCAGAATAAATACCAGCAAGAATCAGAATTTGGTTTTTGGAGTTATAACTTTAAATGGATCTCAATAAATTAACCTCACTTGTTGGGTACCATGTTTGTGGGCAATGCCAAATCTTAATTTCCCCATAGATATTGTTAGTAGTAACTTTCTGGCCCCTCGGCTTTTAATTCCACTCTTGTTAATCACAAAGACGCTTCAGCGTGATTGTACATCATAAGTGTTGAATTAACTTAAGTTACCGTATTGAAATGAGAAATCCTAGAGGATTACTCTGGATTTTTCGCGCTGTTGACTGTGTTGAATCCCCAGTATAAAAGCATTCCAGCTTGAAATCAGACTTTGCAGAACTACACTCACAAACCCAGGTCTGGTATGAATTGCCGTGACCAGGTATTTACTTAAGAACAATAGTTTGGTTTGACTCATAGGACATGGGTTATTCCTGCATTTTAAAAGGATTATCAGCTTCACGGCAGACTAATTTATCATGCATGCATCTTCACTTCCTTTAAAAAAAAAAACAAAAAAAACAAAAGATGCCAGATCTTCAGTAAGACTCCAATCTTTCCCCTGGTCCAAGTGCTGTTTTGACAGGCTCTGATTGATATTCTGCCAGCACATTTTACCTGTACTTGCATCGCTGTGTGTTTATTTTTTTCTAAATGTGTTGAGTGGCTCTTTGACTAAGCTGTTTCTTGCCCAAGGGCGTATTTCACCATGGTTTGAAAAGCATAGCGTGAATCACCAGCACACACACCCATCCCGAGTTGTTGTGTTTTTGCCTGTGCCTGGCATTGTAATTCGCTGTTGATTAGCTTAGATTTACTCTTGTTTGAGTTGCAGATTAGCTACAACTCTGTGCTCCACTCCATTCAGCATGAGAACGCATAATTGCACCAGCCCTCCCAGTAATCTCCCACCCAGAGAATGTAAGAGGTCTCTTTTGTAAAGTTTCTCCATAGAAGGTGGGGTTTTTTTCCAGAGAGGCTGCTTAAGAATTTACTAAATTCATCCCCCAGTGAATCAACAGTGACAGCTACTTGCCCTGTGGGTGGCCTTTTCTTCTGTCTTCCAGATCAGGGGCATTTCTCCAGATGAGAACAGACATCCAAGTTCACATAAACAAGGGCTCTGTGCTGTAATGCTGAACAATTAAGCACATGCAGTTTTTCCTAAGCCTCTTTAGATAAAACCATAAGATCATGTGCTGTTGGTTTTTCATGCACAAAAGATGTGATGTACTTATGTGGAAGACATGCTTTAGGTGATCCTTTCAAATACTATAACAGCCATGCTGTCTGAGCTACAGTGAGATGCAAATCAATCTGTTTTTAAAGGAATAGTGACATTTTGGGAAGTATGTTTATTTCCTTTGTGACAGAGAGTTAGATGAGAAGACTTTTACTACTGTCTGTTAAATATGAAGGGAAGCAGTCAGCTTAGCACAAAGACTGGCAACAGGGGAAAAAACAGCTATCCTGCCTCTGTCCAAAGGTAATAAAATCCACCCTCCAGCACCTCTAAAGCTCACGAATGAATGCGTTATATCCCATTCGTTTAATCCGTACAAAAATCCAAGTGTAAAAATGACAATTTGCTGTTTTACTGGGGATTATTTATGTGCAAGACTATTCTTTGCTCAGGCGCTGTCACTTCTGGAATTCTGCTGGTTGCCTAAAAATTGCTAAGAGCCACGAAATAGTGCAGTGCATAACCCTAGATGTCGATTTTACACTTTACACTTTACAGTTTTTCTAAGGATTAGATAAACAATGGATGGGGGCCCGGTAGTTGGATTTTGTTACCTTTGGACAGATTCGGGCTAGTTGTTTAGAACATGAGAGTGATCTAACTCCACCAGAGAGCGAATAAGCATATTTCCTTTAAATCACACTGTCTTACTATCAGTGGTGTTTCTCTGCTTGGTCAGTGTGCCTGAGGCTTGTTCTGCTACATCACAAACCAACCACCCTGCTGTTAATGACGCCGGTGGAGAATGTAACAGGCAGGGCGTCATCCAATTTTGAGCACCAGTAGGAACTCCAGTCAAAAATCCATCCAACTATCATCCAGTTAGCTATAGATTTAAATTACATTAGACATAAAAAGATAATGTATTTATTCATCGCTTGGGCTGAAAAAGATGCCCAGCTGAATATCCTGATTGAAATTAAATGCAATTGACTCCAGTCCAGCAGTATGCCCTCCTAACCATCAAGCCAGGTTTCCAGTTGTAGAAGCAGCAGGACCTTTGTGTGCTTGCTGAGAGACTGATTGGACTGAGGGCGCAGGGTCCCATCCCCCCATCCCCACAGGCCTGGAAGAGAAATTAGGCTTTGGAGCACTTTAGAAGAGGTGGCGGCAGGCTGCGGAACAATACAACCTGGGAACGGCTTGTGGCTCATCCATCTCTTAATGTGTCACAGAACACTGCTTGTCGAGCCAGGCTGGATGTACAAAGGAAATATTTAGAAAAGGATATCGTCAGTAGTGGCTCGCTGAAGACAATTTGACAGCAGAAATTGATGCACTGAAATCACAATAGTCCCTCATTACCTCAACAGCATCTGAGGACTTCAAACATACGGTGCCTTGTTTTTACCAGGCCAACCGGAAGCACGTTGTGGAACTAGATCAATTAAAGGAATACTGACGGGAAATATCTTTATATGCTTCTGTGCCAAGAGTTAGATGAGACGACTGATAACACACTTAAATCTGTACGGTAAATATGTCGCTGGAGCCGGCAGCTGGTTATCTTAGCTTAGCTCAGACGGGAAACTGTAGTTTTTACACTTTGGTTTTTGTATAGATTTAACAGACAAAGATGTGTGTTAATGAGTAAGCTTTATATATGTTGTTACCTTCTGTCTGTTACCTGGACAGAGCCATGCTTGATGTTGTTACTTCTCATTTAGCATACAGACATGAGAGCGGTATCAATCTTCTCAACAAATTCTAGACGAGAAAGCAAATAAGAGTATTTCCTATAAAGTGGAACTGTTCTTTTAATAGCTCACAGTCTTAGGAGAGCTGTTGCATAAAACACACATTTCCTGATCATACCTAGATTGCCTGATAGGATACCTTATTGTAGGAACTAGGCTTTATAGAGTTTCTAAGTAGAATTCCCTCCCCTCCTGCCCTTTGTAGTGTCTCCAGAGTGTGTTATGGCTCGTCTGCTTTGGTTTGTCCTGACGTACAAGGTGGACCCCATCTGAGGGGGGGAGGCACATGAACTTTTGAAAGCTTTTGTCCCTCAAGGCAAGTGAGTAAAATGCAGAGAGAGATCTAAGACGTGGATGCCTGTATGTGTTCTTTCTTCATGAAGAGCCACGACCCGTATGCCCTTGAGGGTTGGGCAACCGTAAACGCTAATATCTGTTCTATAAATGATCTTTTCCACCAAAGAGAGAGAGAGACCAAATTCACTTTACAAAAGGCTTCTGGCTTTAGTCCTAAAAAGGAGAGCAGATGCATAAATTCAATTAAAAATGGATTTCCCATCACAAATGACTTTCACTCGCTGCCATTTCTAAAGATCCACTGATAAGTGATCAATTTAGTCCATGACCTTTTGACCTTGCTAAATGAAATGGTACCTGTAACAACACAAATGTAGTAGGTGATATTTGAAATTATGGCCACATCAATTTTCCAAAGAGAATACCGTAGAAACACTCAATAACAGAAGCTCCAAACAAAAAAGACTCTTGGGTGACTCCTGGGTGTTCAAGGGTATAACATCAACAGAAAGCCCCCTACCAGGGCGTCTTCACAGCTTCTCAGAGCTTTTTAACACACAGAAGACAGTTTGGATGATAGTCTGTCTTCAAGCCCTCTCCTGTCATGAGGGGTAAATCTCTGAACATAGTGATTTGTCAAGCTTTAGTCTCTTGAATATGTAAAATAGTCCCTTCCAGGCTCCTGTTTTCTTAGGAACAGGCACTGTAACAGATACATAACATGATTACTCTGGATTAACTATTAGCATATTGCCATATGATAGACAATAAATGCAGACCTGTTATTGCCACAGGCTTACAAAATGTGTTCTTATTCTCATGTTAAAATGGAATGATATGACAGATGGGTAAATATTTGATAAAAATAAAATTTGAAGAGACAACAGAAAATTGTCAGAAAAAATATCTAACTATCACAATACTGACAATAAATATTTCTTTCTTTATCTGTTACATTCAAAGATATGTTTTGAAAATGCCTCATGACTGTGGTCTGATTTCAGTTTGAGTAATTGGGTCAAAACCTAAGCTTGTCCTAAATAAGATGTTTCATACAAATCTAGAACATGGAGTAAAAAAAAATGTTGTCTGATGAGGGACATGAAGGTTGTGTTGAAAAACATAAATTTTAAGAATCTGTGAATCCTCAGTTTTTTCTGCTTCCTTTGGATGTCGCCTTTCTGTGTGATATGTAGGTCACATGTTTGGCCCGAGAGTATTGGAACCCGATCTGTCAATCAAGTTGTTGATTACATTTGGCTCTTGCTCGATCTCACGTTAAAGAAAAATGGTTTATCCTAAGCTTAATGCATGTTGTTGTGTGCATGACTCCAATCCATTCAACACTCGATGACCTTGGCTCGTAACCAGACACTCAAACCACAGGCTAAAGAAAACATACAACTCCTCTCCCTGTTCATCCGAATATCCTAAAAACAACTATGGCTGTGTCGAAATTCACACCCTTGTTCACCTATTAACTACTCCCTACAGTACTCTGGGGACCATGAATGTCTGTACAAAATTCTACTGTATCCATGTTACTGCCATGTATGAATGTGCTGCAATGCTGTCAGTAGACACAGGTCTTTAATTTAAACATGTGCTGAAGAACAAGTCTGTTTTAGTTGGGTTTCAGTTTTACAGTTTCTTTTATAGAGTAATGGAATGATGATCACACAAATCAAGCCAGCCCCTCTGTGATTCCACATGGCTGGCTGATTAGCCATTTTTCACTGATGGAAAACACATGGCGTCCACACAGCTTGTTCATTTCAGGTTTTAGTTGGTGCGACGCTCGGCAGCGAGAGCACGCGGTTTGGAGCCTCGGCCTTGAAGGGCAGTCATCATCAAAAATATGTCCTCCCCAGTCCCCACTTGCCACTGACTGTTATTTAGCTTCCCAATGGAGGCTGGCTGTTCCCCTGGGAAAGCATGAGTGTGCCTGCCAGCAGGAATGCATTGGAGGCAACAGAGGAAGATGGAGGATGGATGGAGGATGGTGAGTAGCTGCTGCTGCTTTCCCCTCTGTGTGAAAATGAGTCCATTAATTCAGCCCCCCTCCCCTGGCTCTCCCCCAGCCCTCCCTGTGCCTGTTGTCTCTGTTTGTTAGCGAGATGATTCCTTCTGTCATGTCAAAGGCAACATTATCATATTCTTGTTGCCTGGGAAACCAGCGCTGAGAGAGACAACGACTTAAAGCCTTCATGTTTTTTTGAAGCTGGTAAACATGAAAGGTTTTCCCCGGTGCTGTGAGAGTTGGAATCCTAACATATCAGAAAGGGTCTTATTGATGGAATCTTTTGTGGGGTTTTTTTTTCTGGCTCTCCGCCTCTGAGAAATTCCCTCTCGGTTGTTTGTTAATAGAATTGGTTGAATTAGAACGTGGCTTAGATAGTCACAAAGGTAACATGTCCAATTTGTGTGAAGGTCAAGTTTTGACCTCTGCATTGTCTCCTTTAGTGTAATCAGAGTATTAACAGATTTAACATTAACAAAATGCACGTTTGAAATTGATCCAGCAACTATTTTTCAGATGATATCAATGATAAACCTTAAAAAGAACGTTTCCTTTAGTGTGTACATGATTACTCTCTAAAACAAATGTGATTACAGAGTTTACAAAACTCTGCTTCATAAAGTGTTTCTAAGGGACTGCTTTAATGATACCACGTTCTATTAACACACCATTTAAGTAGTGTTTCTCAGATGTAAATAACAGCTTTATTAATGTGTAATAAATCCTCTACTCTGGCTTTTTTGATCAATTATAAGCCATTAATATTGAACCACGTTTGGGTTGCTAGGTTGGGACAAATCCTCTTGGCAGGTGTTTATCCTCCTCCAGCATCACACTTGCTTTATCTTTTTAGATATTTAGATAAATTCTTTTGTTCATCAGGAAGACCGCTCCAATGGACCAATCAACTGCTTTCTTTCTGGAAAACGTCTGTGGAAAAGCTGGACCAAAGTGCACTTTGTTGTAGAAACCATGTTTTAATGACTTATTCATGTTTACATCTGCAGACCAGATGGATCATTACAAGGTGAGAAACCCATGAGCCTTTCATTAATAGATTTATTAATACATTTATACCTGCATTATTAACAAATAAACACCAAACAAGGGTTTTTTTTCCAAATAGCAACCTAAAAGTTTTTCTTAATCAGTCTTAAGACTATTTTATAAAGCAATTAAATGTTTATTAACCGATAATTAAACCATTTGTTACAATTTTTTGTTGTTTTTATTGGTTATTGGTGCCTTGCTAGAAAGTTTATTATTTTACTGTAACATATTTTAAGGTCCAAGCCCTTAAATAAAGACAATATGGGCTCAATGCTTCAGTAATGTGACCTGATAATATTCAGGTCTATGCTGTGCCTGCTGAAAATAGCACTTCCAGTTTGACGATGACTTCTCATTACCGTGCTGTCATCATCAACTAGACAACATCACGTGCATTTCTGTACTTTTACTATTATGTAGCCTAATCATAAACTGATGATGGTCTATTGGATATTGTTTGATTTCTTTCTTGTGTATAAGACAGCCATAATTCATTAACAAGTACTTAACTGAGTAGATTATTTTGTCATTTTGTAATAGCATATACAGGTTTCTTCTTGTTTTATGATTGTAAATTTAATGTCTTGGACATATGGAAATTGTGCTGGACATTTTACACAATTTTCTGATATTCTGTAGACAAAACAATTAATTGATTAACCGAATAACAGTCTGATTAATCGATAACTAAAATAATTGTCCTCATGTCCTCTGTATTTCTTTTTTAGCACCCCGAGGGGAATTTACAATCAATGAAACCCTTGGATGATTCCAGATTCCAGTACTTTTATTATAATTATATTTGAATCTGACTACGTTTAGACCAACTAAATACATAAATCAACGATTCTGTATTTCCTCTCTATATTTGAATTGCTCACAATATGACCAGAGCTTTGAAACAAAATGCTGTGAGTATGCTTGTACAAACATTATAATTAAACTGGTGAATCTACAACATGTCTGCTTAATTAAAGATATTTTAAAACTGTATTTTGGGTGTCCAGTAGAGCTCTGTGTGTGTGTGTGTTTGGTGTTTGTACAGCTATACTTGTGAGGACATTCATTGACATAATGCATTCCCTAGCCCCTTACCCTGACCTTAACCATCAAAACTAAATGCCTGACCCCAACCCTTACCCTGACCTGAACCTAAACTTAATTCTAACCTGAACCTTTAAACCTAGTCTGAACCCTCTAACAGCCCGATGAAGGTGTCTCAGAAAGTGAGGACCGGCCAAAATGTCCTCACTTTCCAAAAATGTCCTCACTCCCATGGTCTAAAACTCTGGTTCTCACAAAGATAGTTGTACAAGTGCGCACACACACACGTCCTGCCAGTTCATTCGAGCTTGAAAACCAAACCAACCAAATCTCGGTCCACGCAGCGCGCCGGATCCAGCTCCGTGTCTTCAGCCGCCGCCGCCGGCCCGCGGCAGTCCGGTCCGGGCGGAGCGCGCTCCTCCGGGGTTTCCGCGCCGCCGCCGCCGCTGCCTGAGTGTCGGTTCCCACACGGAGCAGCAGCGCGAGCTCGTCCAGAAAACGGCGGAGACGGAGGAATTAACCCGCACGGGAGGCGAGTCGCTGTGGGATTAACCGCGAGAAAAGCTCTCCGGGAGACAGAGAGACAGACAGAGAGAGGACCGGGAGAGAGAACCAGCGCCGGTACCATGCCCTCCGGACCGGGTTGTCCCCGCGGTTGGACGGTGTCTCGGAGTGTGATGGCAGGAGTCCAGTGAGTCGCCGGCCTCCCCTCCTCTCCCCTCCCCTCCTCTCCTCTCCCCTGCTCGGATGTGTTGGGGGAGTGCGCCGCCGCTTTCCGCTCCTCCACGTTTTTTACCGTAGAGGCTCTTCGTTGCCTGTTCAACGCGCGTTTCCTCTCGATTTGTTTGTTGTTGTCTCCGTCCGTCGCGGAGCGGCCGCCGCCATGGACGCACCGGGGTTTGGAATAGGAGTGGCCAGCTGAGTCGGTAAGTTGTTTGTCCTCCTCTCATTGTTGACGGCGCTGCGGCTCGTTAGCCGCGCGGCTCGGTGGCCCCTCATTGTCCCCCCCCCTCCTCACATGGCCCTGATAGTTCAGCACAATGTCTCTCTTTTTCTTTTTCTTTTTATATTTTTGTAAATGTGAAATAAATTCAGCAGCAGCTCGGTGGAAGCGTTGAAGTTGAGCAGGACGAGCTCCTCGAGGACAGGCGGTTTATTCATTGTTGTGGGGGGACAGTTGCCCGCCCGAGCTGAGGCTGTGCGTGAGAAGTTAAATGTTGGGAGAGTAAATGTGTTTTTTTGCAGGAAACACGAGTTGGACGGAGTCAAAGCTGCAGATTCCACCAGTGTGGCTCCTACAGTGTTTCCCAAGCTGGGTGCCGGGGACCCCAGGGCGTCCGGGGGGGAGGAGGAGGAGGGGGGGGGGGGGGGGGGGTTCAAGAAACATGTCACTATTTTGGTTTTAACAGAAAGTGAGAATATGAGTGTGTGACTGTTTGAACCCTGCCGTTCACTTCCGCTCCTGGTGCCACCCTGACACAGACTGTGAGGAGTTCAGGTCTGCAGAGGAACCTGCTGGGACAGGGTCTTGTGAAATGGTGGATCATGGTGGGACAAAACCTCCAGTGAGGGCTTCCTGAGTGGGGAAAAAAAAAAAAATGTGGGACCGGTGTCTCCAGATTCCTTTTTTTATCTTTTGGCTGGTGTTGTCCCATCTCAGTGAAGTGAGTCATTCAATTAAAGCACAAATGTTTTTTTTTTCTTGTTTTTTTTACAAGACCACTACGGGCTGACCCTGTGCTCTGCCCTGCGGTCTGTGCTGCTCCACAGAGTATGACAGTACCACATAAAACACTAACCAACTGGTCTGCAGCCCATTACTTTGCGTAATGCATTTGATACTTGCAGAATTACACAATCTCTCTTTGTGTTTAACGACAAAATCCTGATGAATAAGTTCCCTCAAAAAACGGTTGCCAACTATCGAATCCTTTTTTAAGTTTCCCTTTTGAAACGGAGCAGTATTCGTCTAGCAGTTGAATTTGCCATATTTGCATAGGCAAAGGGACGGGTCTGTGGGGACGACAGTGTGAAATTTGGTTTTATTCCCAATGCACCACTTAATCAAATGTGATTAGTTGTTCACATTGGTTTGTTTTGCATGTCTCTGTTTTTACGAGTACAACTGCATAGTGCTTACAATGCAAATCTTAAAGTCCTCCATCTGGTGTGACTAAATGAATGGCCATCGTCTCGGTGAGTGTTTAGAGTTACGTCACAGGGACGTGTTTGAGAGGGGGTCAACGGTGTCTGTGAAAATGACAAATCAAGTTTTGCTTAAAGTGTACTAGAGCTAGGCCGATACCTCTGTCAGTGGCTTAGTGCAGATATATCGGTTTCGGTTTATACATCGGCCGATTTAACAAGAAAATGCGTTTCTGAAATGCCAAACTAGGCTTTATGTAATTTAAAAAGAGTGTTTTTACATAGTTTGTCCACTGCAGCGCCCTGACAAGTTTATATTTAGGCTACAAGGAAAAAGTCTCGCTTAGTATATAGCCTGTCTTAGTCATGATTCTTTCAAAAGAATCCAAAGGTATCTGTTATGTGCTCATGTATTACTATTACGATATGTCGTCATTGGATTATTTATCAGTATCGGCCTCAAAAATTCTCTATTGGTAAGGCAACAGAGTACCAGCCATCCAAGCATTGGCTAATTTTGCAGATTAATGGAGGTGAGAGCTGCCATAAGGGATGTTTTAATCTAAGGGATTCAGTGGGAACGGGTGGTTTGTTGGTTTAGGATTTCAGCAACCAACTTAAATTAACAACCCACTTTCAATGCTATTTGTCCAAATAAATCCACCAATCACCAAGAGAGAAAGGACACTTTGAATATTTTGGCAGCGAACTGTTTTACTTGTTCCTAAAGAGCCTTCAGCGTTCCTGGCTAATGCTGCACTTGATGTTAAATATCAGTTTGGCAGCTCCATTGTCCGGGTGTGGCAGTAACTCAGAGCTGGTGACACTGATAAAGGAAAACCTTAGTATAAGTGCAGACGTAAGACATTACATGGAATCCTCCTACGCACAATTGTAGAAATACTTCACTGTACTGTTAATCCGCTTTGTTCCAGTGTGTCTTATAGTAAACATGGCTGATTTGTAGCCTGCTTTATAGCAGTATTTTCGATGCTGGAAATTCTTAGTGTACAATCCAGTTAGAAGCAGCCTTGTGGTTTTGTAGTAGTTAACGCTTTGTCAAAGAGGTCAGCAGGCAGCAGCAGCAGTTGGTTTGCTCGAAGTGTAACCTTGGTGTGCTGTAGCAGCCTTTGTAGCCAGACTTGGTAGTTGGTAATGATTTCAGGTGTTGTAGCAGAAGTATTGTCAACACAGTAGACAAAGGGATCACACACACAACCCTCAAGAACGCTAAACTAATTGTGTGTGTGGGTGTTGTGCATATCAACTTCAGTATTTGGGACATTTCACCATTTTACTGAGCCAGACACAAAAAGCTATTTTGGTCCAGGGAGCAGTGAGAAGATCAACTTTACTGGAGCTACTGTAATTTTTAATTGAAATTATGTAGCTGGCAGAATAATTGTTGGAGTGCTGGTGTTCCTGTTAATCTTCAGAGCAAAGATATTATTTGTTCTGTGTTTTCTAACAAGGAAAATTCAATACCAGCACACTGTTGAGGCGGAGAGCTGGTACTGCTTCTTTCCAGCCGACTACCTTTTGAAAGGCAGTTCCTCTCCATCTGATTACCTTTTTTTTTATAGTAGTAATTTGTTCTAATCATTGTAAGTGTTAGGAGCCTTGTTGTAGCATACCAGACGCATTTTATACAATCTCACAGAGCCATCAATTGTAAAAATGGAAGTGAAATTTAAGACTCTGAGCTCCACATAATACCATGACATTTTCTAGTTGTCAGGGATGTGTAAATGTGTCCAAAGCTTGGATGAGTGCGTAAGGTGAACATGAGAGCAAAACCACTTGAAGAAGTTCCCATTTCCTTATTCTCCAGTTAGATTTTTGTGATAACAAAATTGCTGTTAACTAATGTATTTGATGACACTGGCTTTCAGTCAAACGTGTTTCTGTTGACTAGAAGGAAAAATCAAGTCTCAAGCACCTTCTTTTAAAAATATGTTCCACATCAGGACCCATATCAAAGAAATTGTGTGGAAGAAGAGAATTTAACAGTGTTTGTTTAGAGGTCCAGGGCAACAGATTAGTCCAGGACAAGGGGATTATGTTGGCTTTGTAAAGCTCCTGTCATCTCATAGCTGCAGACCAACTGATGGCAAAGTAAGAAAGGATTTAGCCTGTATCCTAGAAGGTAGCTGGTCATTTGAAGGCTTTCGGGTACCTTTTAAAATCCTATGAATTAAGGTTTATAGTTTAGGTGAATGTAAACCCCCATATGCACTTTTATTCTTGGTTTGTACCTTGGCTAATATATAGGGCGCATGCTGAATGAGAAGTGTATGAATTCCCTCTTGTGCAGTGGTGAGTCCATATTAAGCCTCATAATATAGTTAGTATCATTAGACGGGTTGAACTGAGATGGAGTACCTTTTGTAGTTGAAAACATCATACAGTGTTTCCCCAAGGTTGAGATTTATTTGAAGTGGTCCTCTCTAAGTGATGGGGGTTGGGGTTGTTTAAGTGCCGGTGGATCAGCTGCATTTAACAGGAAGACATATAAAAAGAAGAAGTAATGCATAAAACATGTTTATAAAACCTATAGATATAGATAGATATTTTATATATGAATAAGATATCAGTCCATACAAAGTAGAACTGCAATGTTTAGTCCACTGATTAGGCCAAAGAGAATTAATCTGCAGCTATTTTGATAATCAATGAATTCATATCTCCTGTTTGAGCGTCTCAAGTGGAAAAATGTTCTGTTTTTCAGTTTGTCACTTGATGGCATCCTAAGAAAAGCCTACATCAAAGCTTTCCTGTGACCTTTTTTTGTATCGTGTTCTATAGTGTTTTGTATAATATCTGTTGAGAGTGAAGTGTCATCTGGAGCTGTTGTGGGTGGAGGGTTTGGGCTGTATTTGGATTGTATCTTCATCTGCAGCTTTCAGCCAACAGCAGAGCTTAAGCGGCACGGTGCACCTGAGAAATATTTATGTATTACAGCAATAGTAGCAATGGCAAACAACACTTTTTAATGTTACTCCAAACAGCTCACTTCACTAGCAGACTTAAACTGTTTCTGTAAATATCATTAATTAAAACTGCTTGTTGCTGTTTTATTTGCACGTCAAATGTCAAAGCACAGCAAGGTGTTTTATTTTTTCTGACAGCGTGTGGTTTACTTGAAATGCAATGGGTTAGAGTAAACAAAGGATCTGAAATGATCTGTGTTTCCATAGTCAATATTGATTCAACCATCTATCCATCCTGTGTACTAGCTTGGGACACTTGTAGTGGGGGCAAATGTATCTGGGGTGGCCACCAAAATACATTTTATACATGTTAACTGCTGTGTTATGTGAGAACATTACCCCTTTATTTCCTGCAGCTGCTATTTTATTGAAAATGTTGACTAGATGTGATAGTTCAAGTCATTTGACATGTAAAGACGTATCATGGGTCAAAGCATATGCAACTCTGCTTTAGTTTTTATAGCATTAATTGGATTTCTCACTAGTGAATTGCCAATTACAGCACACTTTGAATGCTTGTTGCACAGTTGCTGCTTTGCCAGAGACTGGTGATCCATCTTTTCCTGGGATGCGAGCCCAGGTTACTCTCAGCTCTCCCTCACACAGGCTATAAAGATATTGTCAGCTTTTGTGGCGCAGCACAGTCTTGAGTGCTGCAAAAATGCTGTCTCATTTGCCTTTGGTTTGAAGTATTGTCCTGTGCGTTCTTAGAAAGAAAACCCACAGAAACTAAGAGTAAATTCTAGCTGATTTTGATAGGTAATTTTTTTGTATTGCTGTAATAACGAAGCCCTGTCAGATTGCATTACTATGTTCAACACGCTATTGCTTTCAGTACTGTCTTCATTCATCCACTCATAAGCAACATGACCTCGTTTATCACTCTCGCTTCACTTGTTCCAGACACTGGTGATCTTTTCACTGCAAGTCACACATGACAATTTTCCTTCTACAAATGGTTGATTAATATACCAGTGTAAAGATGTTATGTTCTACAATTTGATAACCTAATTTGTTGACAGAAAGCAGTTAAATCTAGTGTCCTCCCCGATGCTGTGAGATTGATTTCAGCTGTAGGAATGCCATGGTGTTTTATAGATTAAGATACATTTTTGAGTTGAGCTCAGTGTAGAGCAAGAAAGGTCTGTGAAGATGTAATGTGTGGGAATTCCTCTGAGCACATCAATACTTGAGCGTGGTGGCAGCGAGTGGGTGGTTCTGAGGCACTGTCCCCATTGCCCTAATCATAGTGCAGAATCCACTGTCATCTGTAGAATCAAAGAAAAAAATGTCTCTCGAATGATACATGCCTCACTTGTGTGAGTAAATGAGAGAACATCCACAAATGAGAAAGTTGTTGCAGTCTAAAGTTGAAACAGATGATCAATTGGAACTTCAATACAAATGTCAATACTTTTTTGAAAAAATAGTAATTCTTATTCTGTCCAAAACTGGCCTAATGTTGACTTAGTTCTACTATCCTGTTTCATCTTACTGCCTGAACACACATGGTAAAGATGTATAGACTTTTTTCTTCTTCTTCTTCTTCTTCTTTTTTTTTTTTGTTTTACACCCGTTTCAGTTTAAAACATATTCCCATCAAAGCAGCTCCAGTTTATAGACCACTGAAGTGCCATTTCAGGCTCACAGTGATCATGTCCAGTTCCTTTTACTGAGCATGGATAAAGAATTACCTTGGATCAGCAGCTTTAGTTTGACTCTCCGAGAGATATACATATCATGGGGCTAGTGTAGTAGGCAATGTGGTTTCAGCTGTTCAATAGTGAAAACACAAAACTAGTACTGGATGTTTTGGCACCAGTTCCATCTATTCAAAACGGGTTCACACCTGTGTTATCAGTTAGAAAAAATTCTCACGAAATAGTTACAGATGATGGTATTAAGGCCCCCAAGCTTCGACAGTAATGGTTTGCCAGTTGCCCTCGGCAACCACATTTGGACCTTTGTCAACCATTTTGTGTGGTCTGGTTGCTGTTTTTGGTAACCAATACACTGATTCCTAGTCACCCAGGCAGATAAGAGTACTGCTGTTGTGTTTTGTTGGAAATGGAAAAATATGTTTAAGTTCATGTTAAATTAAAAAAAAAAGTCGAATAAAGAACCACATCGTTGACAAACCATGAAAACAGTTGCAGACACTGTTACCAAGAGAGTTAAGCCCAAACAAAAGATAAGTATGAACTAGAGGTGTAGGATTTGTCAATTAATTAATTAGTCAACTGAAGGAAAATAAATCACCAAATATTTAGATAATCTATCGTTTAAGACATTTTTCAAGCCAAAATGCCAAACGTTTATTGCTAAATGTGAGATTTTGTTGCTTTTCTGTGTCATATATGGTTGTAAACTGAATATCTTTGGGTTTTGGATTATTGGCTTAATAAAACAACCAATTTGAATACATTACCGTGGGAATTATATACTGTTTTTTTAAATATGCAAAATAATAATTGATAAATTGAGAAATTAATCGTAAGATGAATCAATGGGAATTTTTTTTAAAGATAATCTTTCAGTACCATGTAGAAATGAAGTGTGATTTTCACGAAATGGCAACTAAGGAACAGCCAAAAACACTATAGAATGTACAGACAGGGCATAGCGGTTTTAAATATTAATGCAAGCAAATCAGGCTACCCTGGGAAACCTTAAATGATTTAACTATATTGTAAAAATTATAATTACATTTCCAGCATCACCTCATTTGTTGGTTCTGCTGATCAAAATGGACACAAGTAACAAACTACAGATCTGAGCAGCCTGCAGGAAGTCATTATTATCTGTCCCCGTTCATTTTCCCATTAATCTGACAAGATGATGGAACCAGTTTTCCTTATTCTGAAAGTCATGTCATACTCTGATAAGTGGCATTAAGCAAATTTCACAACTGATCAAGGAAAATCTATAGAAAATCACACACTTAAAACCACAACATGTCAATCTCAAGAGTAGATATCCTATATAAAGCTTGGGGATATGACTAGAGAATGCAGTTAAATTGAAAAACATGCAAATAAAGCAACACGTGCAGTAAGCAGACATTTTCCACTCAACCAATATAGAAAATAACCAGTAATGACTCACACTGTGTAGCCTCAGGCAGTTTTTATTGTTTTCTTCTGGCTTCAGTGCCATTGCCATGATGCTTACTGCCCATGATAAAAACGTTTGCAGTGTGGACATTTGTCTAAACAGTCGGAGAAGCAATCTTGTGGCTTGAACATAAATGGATTGGACTGTCCTGACGGGTTTGGAAAAATATGGGTGGGTAACGTTTCACTCAACAGCTTAAGGCAGATTTATGCCTCAGTGTTGAGATGTTGCGGTATCTCCGTGCGGGGCAACGGGCGGAATATGGGCTACATAGAGACCACAAGAATTTGTTATTGGACAGCTTGTGCTTTTCAATTGCTGGTAGTATTTGTTGATAGGGAAGACAACATGGAGCAGGTTGAAAAAATGCCGAAAAACCACAATCAGCTCTGTGTATAACACAGGGAATAAATGAAGGTAAACCCAATTACTTTGGGTGTATAATAAATGCACGACACAGCCTGATAACGTACAACGCATCCATCTAGTGAGTTGGCAATCAACGGGTTAAATTCTACGCTAAACTATAAATCAGTTCCCATGCCGTAGGCATCCACAGCAGGAACAGTGAAACAACTCGACAGAGAGTCATAAATTCAGCTTTAGTGTTATTAGTAGTAAAGTGAAATATTGGGATCCTCCAAGCTGTGAATATATCAGACTAAAAATGAGTATGTAGAATGGCACTGCTGAAAATGTCCCCTTGTATTGTGTAGGTATATGGTGAATGGTTGTCTTCGGTTTTACTTGTACTATACTGTAATCTGCCAAAGAAAAAAGATTAGATGCTGACATAAAAGGGAGAATACGATGTCTGACAGTCTAACTGTTTGCTTTGCATTTTAATTTGGCAGGCACTATAAAAAAAGATTGACGATGTTGGAGAAAAGGAAAGCAGGCAGGCATGTAGAATAGGAGCTGTAGCTGGAGACCTGAAGGAAAAGAGATTATATTGTTTGCAATGTGAGGAAAAACAAGCAACCCTGTGCTCTTTTAGTTTTCATGGTGACAGAGCATTTGAGCTCTGACCCAGCTGACTTGCATTTTTGGAGGTGGATGCACATGTGACCTTGTCTTTTCCTTTAATGGATGACCAAACAGTCATGGTGGGAGCAAATATTTAAACAAGGCTGTCAGACATCTGAATAAGGCAAACATATTTAAACTAACATTAGATCCCCATATTGCTATTTTGCAACAAGGAAACATTGGCTGTTTACAGCAGCAGTGTAGTTCCAGGAGTTTAAGACCATGTGAAAAACAGCAGTGGATGAGGGATAATGTGAGTTGAAAAATGGGACTTAGCATTGGTTAAAAGGATAAGCAAACATCCAGCACCAACAAGCAAGTAATGCACATGTCTAGTTTTATTGCTATTCTGGGTATAACTAAATGAAAATGTTTTCTTATGTCAGTGAAATGAAGCATGTTACTCCTCCCCTGCCTTACATACATTTTCCAGTGTTTCAAATGCTGACAGTGATCGAAGGACTACGTAAGTGTCAGCGCTCACTGTCAGATGTAACTGCCTATTTTTGCGTTTTTAAGGAGCTAGACTGCAGTTGCAAGATGAAACTGCATGGGGTGGAAGGAATAAGGTCTATTTAATGCGATGTGATGTGCAAAAAAATTAAATTGTAGTATAAATAATTGGTCAGTAATTGACACTTTACTGTCAAAACATGCAGTATTCTGATCCATTGTGAATGTCTAAATTGGTGCTTACTCCTGATACCCATCAGTTTTTGAATGTGACACTTGTGCCTCTCGGGAACAGATCACTGTTGCATTGATTCTGGAAAGCTACCATGTGAGAGTGACAATGCTATTTGAAGCTCAGCTTGTTGACTCGACCTCTGTTAAGCAGCTGCTGGAAGACATGCAGGCAGTTATTTGAGGTTAATGGTTGTCCATGGCCTCTCTCTAGTTAGATATTCACATGGCAACACCTCAACTGTCCATGGTACAAACAGTAGTGCAGTGTATTAGTCACTCAGCAGTGGCCTGGTGTCTTCTCATAGTTAGACTCCTGACTCTGCAGAGGAGCAGTAAGACCAGTGTACTCTGTGGTTCTTTTTCTGCAGAACAGTCTGTACAACATCTGTATTATAGTAGGTTAGTAGAAGATTCAGTATGGTTTAAACTAGTGTTACAGTTTGAAATGTCCAGAGAAGTTATATGTAGATACCAGTAGTTTGACTGAATGTATTGTGTGCAGATAAGTATTTCAGTTTTCAGTAAGAATCCTGCCTGGCAAGCTGCCCGTGCAGGAATGCATGTAATAAACAATACACAAAAGACTGAAGTGAAACGATAGTGTCTTTATCTTATTCTATTATGCACACACACATAGACCCATACAGACACAGACAGACACACACACCCAGCAGTGTTTGGCTGCTCTTTAGCCTCAGGCCTTGTCGTTTCACAACTCTTCCCTCTCTCTCTCTCATTTGTCAGTCAGTATTTAAGTAGAAAACAAGCTTACTTTACCCAACACATTTATTTAACTCCTTCTCTGTTTACATTCTGGATTAAGGAAAAAAACCTTAATACAACATTAATTGATGCAGAAGATATTTAACGTGACATTCAAGATTGTAACAGTTCACAGTTGGTACAGTTTTTAGCAGTGCCAGTATGTGCATGCCATACCTGAATTATAGTATAGTTGGTAACTATAGTGGGTGTTTCAGGAAATGGCTATGAGGTATTGCACTGTAAATTGCTTTTTGTGGCAATGTATTATACATCTTAAAACTGGCCTGTTAATTTTCTCATTGTTGACCTCGATTTAGCGTCTCAGGAAGAAAATTTGGCATTCATAGTCCATTTGTCCATATTAAAATCTTACAACCTTTTAATAGAAGTTTATCCAGTATTCTCTTTTATTCTTCAGATGTGCTGCTTCTCTTGTTACTTGTGTAATATGTTTCTGATACTTTCTTCATCTTTACAAGCTCCCCCCTCTGTAATTCGGAATTTTAAGTGCAAATTAGCATGTAAGTACCTTTTGAAAATGTCATGAATGGACCCTTTAACAAAGTGGTGCTGTGGCAAATTCTGGCATATAGAGTGAAACCGGAAACATGCATCGTTGGTTTAGCTTAGTGGTGTCTTCACATTAGTTATTAATCTTGACTTGAAGCCTGATTTCAGTCGAGCTAACTGGAGGCAGTCAGGCGCAGCGGTCACGCTTATTATCTTCTAATGAGAAAGAGCTTGAGCCTGCCGAGTTTACTGACCACCCCAGACCCAACATTACCGCTGATTCCTGTGTCTGATAAAATCAAATGTCCCTTAACAGTGTAAGCTGACCCAAAGTCTGGGTTGTTTACTTTGAACGGTTCAGTGGTTCAGTTTGAGACCATCCCAGGAAAAAGCCAATGGGGTGCGGAAGAGGAAATGCCCATTAAACAAAATGATCACATCCTATCATCTTATAGTTCATGAGTACAAGTGAAAATGAGAGAGCAGGGTTGAGTGTTTGTGTGCTTATGAGGGAATATTATTAAGTAATATGGACCAGACCTATTGATAAGTGTTATTACAGTATTCAAGAAGTGCTGTTGGTGATTTTTATTGTTTGGCCCAACGCCCCTGTTGAGAAACCACTGTATTATTTCTACAGCAGTGTTTCCAGAACTGAGTTGCTGGAGTGGTTGTGTATGAACTCCACACTGATGTGCACACATCAACATTCTCACTGTTTACAACCTCCAGATAATATTTTCTAAAAAAGACTTGCATCTCTCTTACAGCTGCAAATGAGCTAATTTACAATAATTTGTTTCTAAAGTAACTATTTAATGAATTTAAATCCTTTTGCATGTGAATATGTTGTGCTTAACTTGCTGTTAATTTGAATATAATCCAATGGGTTGTTCTTGACAGCAAACAAACAATAAATCAGAAATTGATTGACTGTATCCATCCAAAAAAAAAAAGCCAGAATCAGCCCCACTCCTGTGAATTTAATCTCTAAAATTTCACTGAAGGTGTTGTTCAATTAATGAATAGTGGAACAGAAGTAACACTAACCTTGATTTATGGTATTTTCATTGCAATTACAGCAGACAATTAACAGTGGCAATCACTCAGGAAGAGAGAGCCTCTTCATCTTTGTTTACTACTGCCTTTGTTGTGTTTTTTTTTTTTTGTTTTTACACCTTTTGAACCTTCACGTCTTGTGCAAGATCTCTTAAGATGTCAGAATCTTGCCAATTGGTCTAAATTGTGTGGACTGCTGGTCGTCATGTATGAACACTATGTTGACAGCAAGGTAAGATCGATAGTCATGACCAGTCGTTAAGTTTGAAACCCCTTTGCAGTAATGCCTAGTGGGAAGACACCTTGAGGTTTTATTTATACTAGCTCAGAATATCTGGCTGTAGAGGAGTTGTCAACAGTAAAGTCAACACAAAGCACTTCAAGTGTTCCCTAATCTCCACTGGTACTTTTCCTGCCTGTGAATAATTCAGTTTCTTGGTTAATAGGGATGTTCTCTGGCTTTATTTTCTACTGCAGTAGACTTTCAAACCATAAACCCTGAAAAACCATTTTCATCCAAGTTACGATGTTGTTTCCAAATTTATAGAATCTAATTAATTGGTCATTTCAGTATATCTGACATCTGCAACCCATTCTTTATATTGCACTTGTTTTAATGTTTTATTTTTATTTTTTCTTAATTGTGTCAGATAATTAAGCAGTTCTATTTAATGGAACTGTGGGTCTCTCTGTCAGCTCTCCTGTTGGCACAGCTCTCACATCAAGCCCTCACTGTCAAGATAGACACCTCTTTATCATTTATAATATCTGACATTATCGCAGAAGTCATTACTTGGTCCCTTCTGTTCTCAGTATATGTACAAATCAGATGCAAATATGTTGATGCATTGTTATGCAGATGATACCAGTGTATACTCGAAGAGCTGCACCAACACTTTGACATCCCGAAAAAACCTTTTGCAGCTAAATGAAAGCAATTCAAAGATTGTCTAAATCAACCATGACAACTTAAAGAATCTTACTTATAACCAAGGTAGTCTTTTGTGTAGTATTAACATCATCACACAACCCCCTTCACCATGTCTGTAGTCTGAATAGCTCTCAGGCAACTAATTTGTTGGGGTTGTTTTTTTCCTTTTTTTATTCACAGTTTAAAATTTTCCTTTGACAAGTTTCAGCAATTTGACAGGATGCCAAATCTGATCTAATGATCGGCGAATGGCACTGCCAAATATACCAATATATGGCGCTTTGCAGGTATAATAATCCACCGAGAACATTGCAAGCAAATTTCACGTTGCAGAAACCATAACATAGCATTAATGTGTCTGGCTTAATGATCTGCAGCAGTTAACTACTTCTCCATCTTAAATGAAGCTGGTCAATAGAATTTTAATAATTTCACCTAGATTTTCAGTTGTTACTTATGGAAATACTTAAATACTTAATAAACTCTGATTAATCGTGCTGATAAGATATTATTTTACAGGGCAGTTTCAATTGCATGTTATTCTAGCGTTATTATTTGTCTCTATTAGATACTTTTAACATCATATTTGCCGCCATTCTTTACACTGTTATTGTGCAGATTGTCACAAACTGTAAGTACCGTAAAACTGAAATTTGTTCCTTTACAACTACAACTAAGATGATGAAACGTCTGGTGTCATGTTTATGAAGATTTTACACCTTATATATTATTATGCAGTTAACCTGTACATTTATTGCCATGGATGCAAATATATTATTTACTGATGATAATGGCATTGAAAAACAATAAACTAGGTGAGGTAGAAAACCATCGCCAACATTAAATGTGCCATATTTGTGTTTAACCATACTCCACCATATTATATGGATATAACAATGATAGATTAATTAAAATGTATTATGGATTTCAACCTAAAGTCTCTCTACCGAGTGATTAAGCATGCGCCCAGTCAGCCTATTTTACAATTGACCACAAACACGAACTAGTGTGCCACAGTAGATGCTGCTGCTGCTGTTACTATATCGACTTGCATTGAGACAGAGTGTCTCAATTATAGAATGAAGTGAGCAGAGATAATGAGAAGTGTTTTGAGAATCTCAGCGACTTGCTTTTGTAATTCAGAAATCATGGCAGTGGGGAATGGCTGAGCATGTTAATGGAGCTGCTCTTGTTTCTGCTAGTCCTCTTTGAGCACAGGAAAAATCAATCTGGCACCATGTCAAGGTTTTAAGATTGGGGTTTCTTTACACTCTGGCCAATGTGTGAGTGTTCTTTTCATCCTCCGCATCAGCTGCTGCCACAGACAAGCCACAATTTGATTATTTATTTGTACCCATGGGTGGGTCGAATTTCCAGTTTATACTAGTCACCACTATTTAGGCTGGACAAAAAGATGATAGTGTCATTTATATTTACATATTTTCCTTTCTACAAATACGCCGAAATTGAAGTTATTTCTAAGAGTATTTCATAGAGTACTTGTGCTTGTGCACTTGTGTGTCTGTACTTCATAGCTGACTTGAATGAAATAAGGTGATTTACTGTGGCAAACATTTCCACTATGAAGTTGAAGTAAATGCACTTGACGATGCTTTGATTAACGTGAACCAAATGTTTGTTTACTTCTAATAATTCAACTGTGATATTTAGCTAAATTTCATTTCAGTTCCCACAGAGCTGACTTCATCTGTCAGCCACTTAAACCTTGAGAGCAAGTCTTTGTTCTTTCATTTATTCTATCAAAGTGAGTGTACACTGTCTAGCTAGAAACACTGCTGAGTGATTTGAGATTAAGGTTGGTTTAAATTTAGTTTACCTCACAATAAAGACGTAGTTGTCCAAAATTGCCCCATAACGTTGTCATATTTTGAACTGGTGGCTTTTCTAATGCTGGGTGAGTATACAACATATTCAGTGCCTTTTACCATTACTAAGCATGTAGCTTTTATGTATTTGTATATCCTTCGGTTTAATTTGTTGACAGTTTTCTCCATTTCCCCAGTATTGGACATGTCACTACAAGATGTCAGCTAGCTCCATCACATACATTTTTCTCATTAATGCAGTAATCTGTCTGCATAAAAAAACAAACAAAAAAAATTGTCTCTTGAAGCACTAGGCTTGACTAAATTCTTCCAGGGCTTTTGGCCTGCTTTACATAAAGGTTTATCTCAGAAAGTTTCTCTTCCCCAACACCTTGATCACAGTGACAATGCCTCTACTAAAATGAAATGGTGTAGTCAAAAGAGTCAGAAGGTGGAGTCTCTACTTGCACAGCTGCTTGTGTCTGTGTCTGCAAGTAGCAATTTTAAGGAACAAATGTGAGAAAATGTTTGCACCCTTGAGTCCTGTGTTGGTTGTTGTGCTCGGTATTCTCAAGGACACACCATGATTAGATTTCTTTGCTCCTGAGCCATTATATTGCATAAGGTGAAGAGTTATTTGAAGTGCAGTTAATCAGACTCGATAGTTCAGGATTGAGCCAAAGGACAGAACTATTATTTAGAGTCTGTAATGTTTTAGGGTTGTAATGTGTTTATTGGCCTAGCAAACTGATGTTTTGGCCAGGTTTGGTTCTGGCACAACTTTGTAGTTTAGTTTTTATAATGATCAGACAGTGACCCATTTACATATTTATTTTAGTCTAATCCGTACTCTACTCAGCCTCAGCTGCACCTGACATTAGATCCTACCGGCTGTTCGAATGAGTAGTTTGTAACATAACTAATGCCAGTTATATAAAAGGTTTGCACTGTTGTTGATTGAATTACTGATACATTTGAGTTCTAGTGTGAAAACTGAATTATTGAAACTAGCAGATTTCACATGATATTCGTCACAAAGGCAGTGTCAATATTTACCATTTCCTTTTTTATTGAATCTTGCCTTACCTCACTTATGTAGCAATTGAAAAATTAGATAATTGCACATAAACACTTTACATGAAATACTCAGCCATCTCGCAGCAGAAGTCATTTTCAGTCAAAACAACCAAATGGTAGTCAGCTGGATGTACTTTTCTATGAACTTCCACTTTGCATGGACACTCCAAAGCAGCCTTTGACAGTGGATTAGCTGGTTATATGAAAACACATACTATCATTGCATGTAGAGTATATACAGTACAGTAAATACAACTGAGTTCATGAGTGCTGTCATATTTAACATCCAGCCAGCATCTTGGTAAAATACACATACTTTTAATGCTGTGGAAATCATGGTCATTACGGATTTTAACCATAGCCATACAAACGCTGCTAAATTTAAAAAGGTATCTTTTCTTTTCTGTTATGCCCTTTAGTCCATAGTGAGCCTTTGTTTTTCACACCAAAAATTGAGATTTTCAAACACACTACATTTTTCCACTTTTTTCCCCTGAACCAAACAATGGTGGAATATTGCAGCCCCAGTTCTGATTTTAGATAGCATGCTCTGCCGTTTACAAAGGCATCAATTTGGTTTTGTTACTACCTCCGCTGCTGGTTTAACAGCGGAACATTGTTAGGGTTTTGTACCTTTTTATACAGAATAACGGCGCATCATTCCCGTCTTGAATAGGCTGTGTGAAAGGAGCTACTGTTTGCATGGTTAAAATCTAACATTTATGAGCTGTGATCCAATCACGTTGTTGTAACATGGAAACTCCATCACTGATTTATCCTCCTTAGTGTGGATGTAGTCTTGATGTCAGAGTGAACTAAGCACAATACTGATAATTGCTTAGGATCAGTCACCTTTTTTCTCAAAATAAAAAGAGACTGATAGCTGTATTTCTGTTTCTCCATCCAACCCCCTTTACTGGAAAACTACCATGGAGCATCCAACAATTTGAGGCAGTGTGGTGTGAGAGCTTTGTTTTTTGCTGCATCACTACAGAGCCCGGACATTTGAGCCTAATCAGCCAGAGAGCAATCTGCATATTTCACACTTCTTTGGTTACTGTCGATTTGAGTCATACAGCTGCCAGTCCAAGAGATGCAGAAAGCTGCTGCAGTCAGGGATAAAAAACACCTTTAGGCAATAATGTGAATATCACAAAATACACCTTTCTATGTGTTTAGGGAGCATCAACCAAAAGTGACCTAATTTTTTTTCTAATTTAGATAGATTCTAATGTAGCAACCACCAATAAAATCATCTTCAGTGAGGTTTGCTAGGGATCTTTGCTCTCCTGCCGTTGACATATCTGCCGTTGAAGTTTCTGGCTGACCCACAGACTCCTGATTCCCATCACCTGGATTGACTAAGTGCATTTCTATTCTGGTAATAAGCTCAAGCACACAATCCAATTACATGGAGGTTACCGTGGGGTTCTCTGGATGGGGACCTGTCTTTTTAAATGACCTGCAGAGAAAAGGATGATGCACATCGCCAGACTCTGCACATTCAATTCAAGTCTGTTTTTTCTGATCATGTTAGGGCTGCAGCTGCTTTTTAATGTGCTAACAACTCATGCTGTTTGCATTCTGTCTGAGCGACTTGTATACAGAAGGAATATCAGATGGACTTTGTAACCACTAACAGAAATGGGGAGTACAGATTTTGTTCTTATACACATTATTGTCAAGAAACCAAACCTTTCTCAATTTAAAAGAATGTGAAATCGATATTTTTTTATTATAGGTATGTGTGGGATGTTGGCCCAACCCCAGCGCTCCTGGATGTCCCTCACCGTTCAACCAGTCTGCGCTTGTTTGATACACAGAGCCACAGCTATGCAGGGCATGTAGTTGAGATTTCGGAAGTGTTAAAGTCTCCTCTGTGAGCTACAAAGAACCACACTCTTCACTGCATCTCTGCAAGACAATTTAAAGCGACTTTGCAGAAGCATATTTCAGCCCTTAATGAGATTTGGAGTGTTGGGAGCAGAGTTAATCATTATAATCATTATGACCTGCATACGCACCTCAATAAAAATATAAAAACATTATAGCATTTTTTTAAACATTTTTATGATTGCAATTATAGCAGAAACAACAACAAGCAAAGGCTTGGGCCCAGTGGCATGCCAGTAACTACGCATCTATCTAGAGAAAGCTATGCACATGACATGTACTGTTCTAAATGAAGGTGTTTCCTAAAAACTCTGAAATAAAATAAAACAGTGATTTTGGTCATTAAAGTAGCTTCGTTTTAGTGCTGATTGAAGATTTCATCTCACTTCAGTAATTATTATGATAATATCACCGAGATTGTTCTGGCCTAGATAATCATACTGTGAAATTTTCATGTTGCCACGTGCCTAATTTGAGAGCATATCTCATTTATGCCTGAGCTGAGAAGCTGGTTTTTATCTGTGCAATTCAAACTATAATTACCTGTTCTGCTTTCTGACATGCAGGACTTGAAACATATGTTATCCATCACGTGCAGTTATTTTGCTGTAGATAGAAACTTGTTGTTTATTAATATGTGTAATTGGTGAATTCCATATTTTTTGGAGAATTGCCTGCATTTGTGTTGCTAAAAAGGGGACAAATGTTTTAGCAATTTTAAAAGGGAAAAGAAATTCACAGTAGGAGTCGCTTGTAATATTCCCCCTAGTGTCTGTGGTTGTTTTCCACCTTTCTTTTACACCCCATCTGGATCCACACCTTAGTGTGCCACATATAAACAATCAGTGAAAATGGTTTAACAACTCTGTGCTCTGTGCCTGAATATCAACAAACCTCAGTCACATGCAGAAAACTACATTACGCCGGGTCTGGTTTAGTTGTGTTTCACGGCAAATCGACCAGAGATCACTTTCCCCTGTTTTTTTTTTTTTTTTTTGCACTTTCATTGTAGCTTATGTGGCTTCTGTGATAGATTGCTGAATGAAACTGGATCTGTGAAAAAAGGACAAGCACTCTGGGAGTTGCACAGCCTGCATGCCTTTCGCTCAACGGGGCGCTCGCTGGGACATTTCCTCAGTGGGGCTTTTTCAAAAGGGCTTGCACTGCAGTTCCAGCTAAGGGCAGTACAGTAGGTCAACAGCCGATAGAGTTACAACCTCTCTTTTGTGGAGGTGTTGGACAAATTAGACCTCACAACTGTTTACCCAGTCAAACAGGGACAGCTGCATCTCTCCACCCTCCAAAACCTGCCACTGACTGTTGTTCCTTTGGGGAGCCATCTGTGAGGAATAAGCAGGCACGGCGATCAAATGATTGTTCAACAGTTTTACCTTTGTCACTGCTGGGGGTGATATGAATGGCCCCTTAACCGAATCAACATGAGCTCTGTGCATTATGTGATCCAGCTGCCATTTTGGACTGCTGCTCTAATGAGCGCTGAGTAATGGTAATGGTAGTGCAAAATGACTGCTTTTCTGTCAGTTAGTGGGAACAACCCAGCTCTAAACACTAGATCACTAGCATGTGTACTGAAACAGATGCAGTTGTTGTGTTTTAGATCTCTTAGACTCTATTTCCTGAGGAAGATAAAACTTGGCTCCAGTCTCCAGTCATAACTGGACAAATGGGTATATAAATTATTTTCTTAGTGGCTCCATTATAGAGATATATATTTAATTGTACTACCAGTAATGAAGTATAAAATAGGCTGATATCCCCATACCATCTCTTTGGATGCTGTCAGAGTTATTGGAGAAGCTTCAGGATTTGACTTGATAAGTCCATCAGGATGAGCTGTATTTACAAAACACTAATAGTCTCGAGATGTGAAGTCTGCTGTTTTTGTAATTTGACAAGTCTAATAATAAAAGTACAAGATAATATTCAACACTTTTTAGCAAGTGGAGCTTGATACCTCAATAACTAAAAATTGTGTGTGTTCCTAATTTTTTAACAATTCTTCAGACTTATTTGTCTAAGAGAAGTGTGTGTGTGTGGGGGGGGACATTTTCATTTTAAAACGTACATTTATAAGTAAAATCTCAGTAATTGAGTTCACAAGTTAATTAGTAGTAAAAGTGGGAATCTTTTTTCTTTTCTTTGCTAAAACGTGTTAAGTTGCTTGCAGATTGTAAAAGGATTAATCTTGAATTAAAGAATGTTTACTCTTTGGATCTTAAAGATAATGCAAGGTTGAAATGACAAATTATGATGGGGTTAAACTGCTCTAAATATTGATACATATATTAGCGAAAGATTAGAAAACAACTAGAAAACATTTCAGAGATCCACTAGTACATTGGGCTAAATTACTTAAGCTGCAAAACATAAAACAAATACACAATAGCTACTAATCAGAAATAAGATCATTCTGTTAAGACGGTCTTTGTAGGACTATGTTTGGCTGTATTTTCTCAGTCTGGTCTCTGCAGCACAAAGAGAATCATCAGAATTCATGTCTGTTTGAGGCAGTATTGATCTTCTCACCCTTAGCTCCACTCTACAGTCTTTTGTGCTCAGGCTTCCTCATCCTTCACCTTCTTTATCGCAAGGGGAGATCAGAACTACAGATGTGTGAGTGTTAATTATTTACCTGTATGTTACGTGTGGTGAGCTCTCAGGGGACTGTAACTAAGGTTTTCAGAAAATGGACTCTTTCTGGTACCAGTGCATCCTCACGGTAGTAGTGGTAGAACTAGGATGGTTACAAGACCGCAGAAATCCTACTAAATGTAGTACTTGATACTCACATGAGTACTTGATTATACTGTTATTAGTGATATTCAACTAAATAAAACGGTTATATGAGTATGCGTTTATTCAATAGCATATCGAAAACAATTCTCCCAGTAGGTTTTTACTCTTCCAAATACCATTGGTTGTGGTATTTAAAACTGACAAACTAATTATTGGCGGATGCTGAAGGCGAGCATTAAAGAGCAGTAAATGGTACCGATGCAGCTGCCAAGGCGAACTGTATTTATATAGCATGTGTTATTCACAAGGGAAACTCAATGTGCTTTACATTTAAAATTCCTCAGCACCATTTTAATGTAGTGTTTAACTAAAAAACGTATTAAGGATGTTAAAGAGATCTCTTCTCAGAGCCACTCACGACGAACACACAAACAACAATGAGCTGATGTTCACACTGATGCTCACATTTTTCCTGTTTCACTGCAATCAATCACTGTCGTATTGCAAAAGAAACACTTGCAAATATTTAGATAAAACAAAACAAAAAGGAATGTATTTGCTGAAAGATATGAAACATGGTGACCTCTTGGCTATACTGTATAAGTAAATACAACAAATTGATGTTTTCCTGAGGCATACACTGGTTCATTCATGTTCTTAAGCTCCTCTGTTAATGCAAGATTACCATTGTGTTTGCCAGTTGAAAAGGCACGGCTCCGTTAACCGTGTGGGGGTGTGTGAGGCCAGCTACTCCTTATTTATCAGCAGTGACACTATCAGCCGTGCCTTGTGAAAAGCGAGCCAGTCACTCAGAACAGTGGGGCCACCTTGGCTGTCAAACCAGGATTTAAGCTACATTTCCCATGGTTGCCATGACGACTGTGGGAAGTGATTATGAAGAGAGGGTTTCGGAGCAGTGCTGTCACACCAGTGGGTATTACCATAGTGGTTTGCGCAGTGATCACCAGAGAGTTAGTGGCTCATGATCAAATGATTTTTTTTTTTTTTTTTGTGGTTTTGTACCCTATGAAATGTTCTGTGATGGCAGAGCCGTAGTAATATTTATATGTCAGAATTATTGACTAATATAACTCTTTTCTCTTTTCTTTCTAGGGCAAAATGTGGATAAATGGGACAGGAACGAGTAGACCGTGAGGATTCTCTAACCCTTGCCCCTGAGTCCCAACCGTCTGAGAGGGAGTCGGACCTCACTGAGGCAATCCTGGGCCGTTGGCAATAAAATGTCCCTAAGTGGTGGCACTGCAGGCGGGAAAGGTGTGGACTCTAATGCGGTGGACACTTACGACAGCGGGGATGAGTGGGATATCGGTGTTGGAAATCTGATTATTGACCTTGACGCTGACTTAGAGAAGGACAAACTTGAGATGTCTGGCACCAAGGACGGCATGGCGGCACCACCCAGTGCAGTTGCAGCATTGCCTGACAACATCAGGTTTGTTAGTCCAGTGTCTGGCTCTCAAGGCAAGGAAAGCAAATCCAAATACAAGCGCAGTAAGAACTCTAAAGACAATAGTAGCAAAGCTTCAGCAGGAGATGGGGGCAAAAAAGAAACTGCAGGACGGACTCAAGGCGAGCCGACAGGCACAGCAGCGAGTGCAGGAGCTGCTGGCAACAATTCCACCTCTGGGAAGAACATGGAAAAAGGGGGCAAAGCCTCCAGAGGTGTTCTGAGTGGTAAAAAAGAGAAAGAAGGGGCTAGTGGGAAAAATAAGAAGGACAAAACAGATGGAGCCCCAGTCGTGGCAATACCTGCTGTG
Organism: Lateolabrax maculatus; assembly: GCA_031216445.1. Classification (NCBI taxonomy): domain Eukaryota; kingdom Metazoa; phylum Chordata; class Actinopteri; order Acropomatiformes; family Lateolabracidae; genus Lateolabrax; species Lateolabrax maculatus. Next base: position 26,445,151 of record CM062198.1, read on the forward strand.
GAGAAGGATGTTGTGTCTCAAGCCCAAGTTGCTTTGGGGAATAGCCGTAATGCGTCCTTTGAGAACTCACAATCAACAGACTTGGCAGAAGCCAATCAAATGGGGAATATTGCACTTGAACCTGTTGGGATAGTACCAGCATTGATCCCAAAAACTGAACCAGAGGAGGTGGAAAATGGTAATAGTGAATGCAAGACGTTGAAGAAGGTGAAAAATGAAAAGGTAGGTTTTTCAGTTTACTGTTTTTCTGATGTTGATGTATGGATTTGTTTGGTGTCTACATTATGTTACTGACTGGTCTTGGCTTATACAACAGAAGGAGGAAGCGCTGCATGTTTCTGGTGGCTCACACGATAGCTGCTCTTCAGTAGGGCAGGTGAAATTATACAAAACAAAAAACAGGAGGTCACTTTTAAAATTAATCAAGCCCACATTCTTCATCAGGGCCTCCTGATGAAGACTTAAGGTCGATACGCGTTGGTTTGTTTCTTGTCATATGCTCGAGGAATATATTTTTTTCTTTTGTTCTGTGGTTGTCTGCACCACTCAAGGATTAATCAAGCGGGACTTCCTGTTTTTAGTATTTCGGTTATATTTGTACAGGCAATCATTATTTCCAGGTTTTATTGCGGACATGTGAGACTAACGTACAAGCCCGCTAGTGTATAGTGTACTAGTGCGAGAGCTGTAAAAGTTAACATGCGACCTGAGTGCCTTGTTTTGAACAAGCGCAGTTGTTGAGACAATGCAGTTATCGGTTTCTTTCCCAGAATCCAGCAACAATTAGTAGCTGTGGAGTTGCTTTTGTCTGTGAAAATGATCTGCTAAACAATACGGGCTTTCATCAATTCAATTATGATGGTGTGAATTAATACACTCGGACACAATAGGACCAAACACTGTAGGGATCTTGAAGTTGTGCTTTGTGATGGCCTGTCGCTTACAGCAGGTTTGGAAATGCACTCTGTTCCTTGAAGCTGCCTGACATGTGATGCATAAAAAGGCCTACTGCTGTTTTCTCTTTCATTACCACACAGTGAATAAGGGCACCCTTGACGTATATGATGCTGAGACCAGCTACAAGAAATAGCCCACACAGTTGTGGTGTATTTCCCTTCTTGGCAGTAGAGGCTTGATTCATTTTAAAAGGATGCAACAGTGCCTTTATATTTTAATAAAATGTCTTATCCCAGGATAATAATGAACACCAGCCAACATCAGTTGCACGTAACCATGAAAGTGTTATGTACTGTACATGAGCCATTATAACCAAGTGGTAATGTCAGACAATAATATAATAGACACATTGTCAGCCAAGTACATCACATTACGCCTGTGAAGTTAAGTGAATGTCACGTCGTGTTCCACTTTTTTTTCGTCAAACAATTTCAACACTGACATTATCTTAGAAGAACAATATAAAGATTTGTGTATCTATTCACCCACACTTATCTTGTTCACTCATAGAGTTGATCTATCACTGTGTCTATTGTATGCCTCATAGCAGCCTTTTCATGCTCTGGCAGTATAAAAGACGGCAGAGCAGGGAGGTGCTGAGGACTGTTTTTGTCTGTCATCGTGTTCCATTCTTAATCCCACAAGCCCCAGCAATGCCTGGTGGAGCAGAGTGTGGGGGAGGGAGCTGGTGCAAAGCACGCCTTCGTCGTTTTTCCTGCTGCTCTGAAAGTGGCATGGGGGATGGGCTGTGAGGAAGCCTGTTTGATTCCTTAAATCCAGGACAGCCAGTCATGAACACAAGCTGTACAGTCCCCTTGGGCTGACTGCTATGAAAGGAAATTTCAGAAAAAGTCTTTGTACTCATAATGTGTTTAGAATGAAAAGGCTTTTTTAGGGAGAACCACATGAATTGGTTGACAGCTCTGAATAGAGGAGAAAGGTAACGACTGCTTTCAAATAGCTCGCTGATGTCAGGTATCCTTGAAAACATGATGAAAAAAAAAGGATGTGATTTTATTGCAGCACACATCAACTTTGGTTTGAAGAGCAGTTTTTAGGTTGTCCACCCCAGTTAATGGATGTGCTTAAATACATATATACAAAGAAAGAAAATTTAAAAGTACTGCAAAAGTCAAGCAATCACTGTCTTCCCAAAATTTCCTAAAGCTAATATCTACTGATTATATACTGATGGGCTCTTTGTGACTTTTATAAATGTGTCATTGGCCCAATGGCTCAAATAATAATAATAATAATAATAATAATAATAATCATAATAAATGTATATTTTACACACATTTTATTCATTGTTTTACAGCCATTTAAGTATTTTTGGCCCCAAGCACGTCACACAACCTGCAGTTCCAACTGTGGCCACTACACCAAAATCGCAGCCCAGCGGTGTTCCTGGGGGCTTATAAGACCCCATTTGCCAGGTTGCTCGGTTTGAGGATACAATGTACATTAGTTACAATTAGCTGGCATGCATACTGTATTTCACATGCCTTTCAAACTGAAACCGCACTGGCTCGGTAACAGATATTCCCCCTGGCAACGGTAAAAGTTTTGCAGCCATGTGGACTGACAGAAGCGCACTGCATCAGTCTCATACAGTCTCTTCCTGGCTGTGACACCCCATCCTAAACTCCACCATAACATCAGCCAGAAACATAATCTCCGTGCCTAGAATGAGCATTTCACATCACTGTTTTTTGTCACAGATGTGGCAGACTATTGCACACTAGCCACAGTAGCTTTTTGTCAGTGTCCACAGACTAGATTCTTTGGAAGCCTGCACAAACTGTGAATGTGATAGTCACTCTGATGAAATAAAATGGGTGAAAAATGACTACTGACCTGACACACAACTTCCCATCAGTGCCCTGTGGCAGGATTGGGAAATCCCACTTACTTGCTTATGAGATGTCACAGTTGAGTTTAAAAATTCTCTATATATTTCGTCCTTGTGACTTGTGAAATGAAAATTCAACTATTTTAATAACTATCCTATACCTGTTTTAAATTTTTAATTACTGTAGTATATAGTTTTTATTATGAATAGTTAAATAATAAAATGAAACAGCATTATTTAAGATTGGGAGTGGACTTTGTCAGCCTTGTTACAACTTGACTGTTAATTTAAAGGAACTAGCTGTCCCATGTCCAGTGTAATTCAAGCATTAATCAGTATGTGTCTCACCAGCAATCTTGTTCTCCATGGTCGAGGTGTAATAGCGTGGCTACATTGTCTGTGTCCTAAGTTAAAGCTCCCCAATGCATTGGCTCTCGGATGCTGAATAAATCATCTCTACTTCTTTCGTACAAGTGCTAACCACCTCTGAGTGTGTCTCACTCTCCCACCTCTCATTATACAAATCTAGAGGAGTAAGGCATTCATCAGCTGCCTCAATGTGCCACTGGCCTTGATAAATGGAGCAGCTCTCATGGAAAATTACATTGGCAGTGTTACTTTGAAAAGAGAGGAGAGAAAGAAAAGGCTGCACTTGAATTAAACCACAGTTCTGCATTGCTGCTGATGTCCAGCTCGGGAGTGGAGGGATCTCATAAGAACTAGCTTGAGTTCTTTCTCTTTGCCTGTGCCTGACTGACTGTTGCTTTTGTGTTGCAGCTCATTCCTTTTAAGTAGTGCCAGGGCTTTTAAAGGCACTGGAATAGAAGAGAGACTGTGACTTATTTTAAAAAGGGGAGTAAATTACATCAAGGAGCTCACTACACAGTGAAGCCGTTCGCTTACCTGTCCATGTTCTTTTTAAACTAATTCTGTCGAGATAAGCAGAGTTGTTGCCTTATTAACAGGATTAAAAAACATCTAATTTCTCTCAAATCCTCCTTTTTATTAAAAGCGTACTGAATTTGCAAGACCTCCTTTACATCTTGCACAAACATGTATCTTGTGCATTTAGGTTTGAACTTGAACTCTCTGACAAACTGGTTCTGTTCGAACGTATCCCGACCGTTACACATATCAAGGGAGACATTTTATCTGGGTTTCATTATATGACTTAGAAATATGGTTGAACTCATTATAATTAAATATTTTTTCAATACTGTTTATCATACTAAGTGTACGTATCTTCACACATTTGGATAACCCTAACACTGAACAAATAACACAACGTACTAATATGATCAATGTTTGACTCCACAGAAAGACATTTCTGTGTTGTTGCTTGTGCCTGTTTGAAGCATTCACCCTCAGGGAGTCCCTCACTACTACAGGAAGAAAACATTTCACCACTAATTGTTTTCCACGGCTGCCATTAGTCGGTGCCTTCACAACAATTTGAACTGGTTTGAGCTTGTAGGCAAAACAAAACACTACACTACAATAAAGTATAAAAATAAACTAAAATCAAGGAAGTTAATAACTGACATGTTGATCATTGAGTTGCTTTTAATCACCACACAGCGTTTAGAAGGGATATAAAAATTTTATTGTCATAATATTTGCATTGGTTGGGTTTTTTTATTTTTCCATTTAATGTGAATGTCCATGTCCCAGGGATACTCCTTTATTCAGCAGACTGAGACGCATACCATGCATACCTCACATTTTCAAGGTTTACAGCATTTCATCCCTCACTGACACGCCATTGCAAATCAAAACAGCTCATAGAATTAGTGTAAATCAACATGGCTTGTGTAATCACATGATGGGGAAAAAAAAAACTACAGCAAAATGCTGACATTTTCAAATGTCACAAATTAATGGCAGTTTCACACAGTGATCAAGTGCTTATGGATTGTCGGGGGGAGAAAACACAGTTTCATAGGCTTAGTTGGCATCCGATATTTTAACTTTCAAACCCTCCACAAATAAACAGTAGTAAAATGTTCAATGATTAGAAAAATATATTCTCTGACTTTGAAACATAATTGCCACACTGCATGAACACAACCTTGCAGTCGTTAATTGAGGATTGATTCTAAGATAGGAATAAATTTACTTTCATCTCAGGCTACCAAAAAACTTACACACAGCTTCAGCTTCCAAGATTAGTTGGCTCTCTCGTGTCATTTGGTACAAACCCAAAATGCTGTCAAATTAAAGCCATTTCAGTGTTTTTAGCATCGCACTTGTTTACTCTTGCCGTATTTTTTCCTATTATTGGAGGAAGACCAGCCGATGACAATAATGATAATGAAATAGGTGAAGCATATTTTTTTTCCGTATCCCAGTATATCATCTTCAGTATAACCCCCCAGTCTTAAATTTCTTTAATATTTTGTTGATTACACAATGTAATACATTTTATCATGCAAACCTTCTTGTAGTAATTTCACCAGCTTATTTCCCTCACCAATAAGCATGCTGTAGCCGGTGTCTACGTAGGTCATAGTCCAGTATTTCTGCACCTACGCTTCACTCTGCAGTTGCAGTCAAGAACCTATTACACTTACAAAAGTTTTTAGATTTACTACTTATCAACCTTAACCCTAGAAATCCATATTAGAGAGTTGTTGTAGCACAAACCACCATTATACCAGAGTCCTCAGCCCACAAAGCAGACCACAGATTCAGAGATTGAAATGAAAGAAGAATGCAGCAGCCCACAAAGTTAATAGTCTTGTTGCACAGGAAATCCTTGTCGGGAGGCACCACAGGCCTTTTGTTTGGAAATATTGAATACTGGAACCCGGTCTTTCCAGTCATAAACACAGACTGTAGTCACCTTGACCGTAGTGAATGTTTAGCTTGATTTGTGTCTCCACTTCCTGAAGGCTTTTGGGATTTGTTGTCACTTTTGATATTGAGTATAAAGTAAGCTTGCTTTTACCGCAAGTGCTATCTGGAATAATGAAAACTTTGAAAGCGCTGTGGTTGGAATGAGTGCAACTGGTCTTTGTAGTGAAAGGATCAGATTCTGCAGTAAGAGCCTTATTGGCAAATTTTCATCAACCCTTTTGATGTTTTTCAGTTTTTCCCCTCCAAAACTCTCACTAACATGCATTTTCCCCTTTCAGTTGTGCTATCCCCCATTGACCTGGGCAGCATGTTTTACACCTTTTATACAAAAAAATGGTAAAACTTATCTGATAACAAATGTTTTCCATGTCAGGCAGTCTTAATTAACAGAGTACTGGTTTTCAATCTTACCTGACAATTTTCCCAAAGCTAATCAAGCTGCATATAAACCTCGAGACTCCATGCTGGGAGTGTGAATACCATATTGTTGCTCCTTTCTTTGGATAGATTCAATAAGTACTCTGTGACTACCACTTTCAAGTAGTTTGCTTACATTAGGTTTTCGTAGTCATAATTTGAAAATTAGCTCTTTTGTACTTTGTAACACAAGATATGTTAGATTTATTTTATCAGTATAAGTATTGTGTGTTGTGTTTTAAGAGAATTTTAATCTCTGAAAAGTAATTTTTGATGGTTCTGTTTTATGAGTTTAGATGTTGGTGTAATTTGGTTTGAAGTCTACCAGAGGTCTGAAGCCTTTGTCTTGAAATATACTATTACACAGAGACCCCAGATATCCTTTTTCTTTCCAATTAATCAATAATATGCAAGCTTCAGAACATAATGGGGTGTCATATCCTCAGTCTGTAAAAGCTTCTGGCATTCAGCCCCTTTTAAACTTGGCAATAGTTTATTTTAACATCAGTATCATTCTAGAAACTTGATTTTACCTTCTGTTTTAAACAAAAATATAACACAACACATCATTAATAATTGATGTGATGGTGTTCTACGGGAACACAAAACATGTTGGGCTGCTATTGCAAAAAGCAATCACAGATCTGTCAAACAAAGCCCCCATCATGCTTTGTCTTTCCCTCCCCGTCGTTCTCTCTCCTAAGCTTTCCACGAGGTGTGTTGCTGTGTCTGGATCAGCTCGCTATGAGGGAGGCATGTGTGGGGGGAAGGGAGCAAAGGCTTGTACAACTAATTCAGCTCATGAAAGACTTATGCAGCAAGAGCAGCTGTCTTCCATTGTCAGCCTGCAAATTTTCAGTGTGCCTCATTTCGCCTCTCAATGCGTGAGTAGCAAGAGAGCCACGGAGGGGAGAGCAGAGAGGAGACAAACCAAAATAAGAAGGAAAAAAACAAGCGAAGGAAAGCGAGCCAAATATCAAGACTTTCATTGCACTAACTCGATGTAGGCTTAGTTCTGTTTTTTGTATTTAAAACCGTGGTGGGTGTGTGGTTGGACTATAGTCTAATAATAAACCATGAGCCTATTCAGACCCAGTGTGCAGTATGCAGATAGATAAAAAGAGCTCTGCTGTGGTGAGAGGGCATATGAGGGGTAAGAGAGGGAGGAGGAGGTGGGGGGGGGGGGGGGGGGCAAAGAACTGCCTGAGATTAGGAGAGGAGGGAGGGAGGGTTGAACAGTGTTATGAATGGATAGAGTCTTTAACCCCCCAACACACTGAATAGTTTGTCACAGGCTGCTGCGGCTGTATGTGGAATGAGAGAAGCTGGCTGAGAGCTCTTGGATTCCTGAATCCTTGAGGCATGTGGTCTGATTAGCAGAACAAAACCCACACAGTGGGGAGGAGCAGACGTGGCTTTTTTCCCCCCTCAACTGGAATTTTCTACCAGCGAGGGAAGAGGTGGCTCATAGTTTGTACTGACTTGCTACGGTTGTAAAAGGGTTTGCAGACCATGTTTGGGGATTTCTCAGTCGTTTCAGACGGTTTTGTTTCTGCACAATCTCTATTGTTTTGGCCACGTGAAAAGAATTTCCTCCTCTTAATTCTTTGCCCATGGTAGTTTGACACTTACATTTGGACGTTTTATTGTACAAATGGTAAAATAATTATCAATATCGGAACAGGTTTGACCACTTAATGAAAAAATATTTGTGGTCCAAGAGCTTAACTGCTTGTGAAAGGTTTTTAGTTTAACAAAGAGGAAGTTAACAGCAAGGCAGTGTTTGAGCAAGAGTGATTATAGAGAGGATTACGTGTCTTGCCCTCCCACCTAATACATTTCCAAGGGGATTGTTTGCAGCCAGTTTGTTGTTAAATGGAACAATTTGTAAAATCACTAATGTTTCTGCTGTAAAATCCTTACTTCACTGCAAAATTGCTTGTTATCTAAAGTATTCCTTTCCTCCTGAAGTATAATGTTCCTAAAACACTTACATACCACTTCATGTTTTTTCATTGTCCTGGAAGTTAGAAGAGTGAATGTTATTACATTTTTTTTATTCATATGGAATTCGAATTAAATCCTACATCCTACAGTTCCCAAACTTGACACCCTGTGGAATTAGTCCTAGGATTTTCCAGGTTGGTGTTTTAACATCTTTTGACTTGTGTCAGTGAAATGTCACAAAGTTTTGCTTCTTTGCTCGCCCGTTTTCTCACATAATGATCCCTTGAACCCTTTCCTTTTTAAGTTATGGCTGCAACCAACAGTTATTTTCCTTATCGATCTGATCTACTACTCTGCCAGTTTGTATAAATAGGCTATACATAACAATGACAGAGCCAATATGAACTGATTTGACCGTGCTGTAACGTCATTGTTTTCCATGTCTGCCGAAAAGGCAAAGAAAATAAAACTAACATTAAATAGCTAGCTCACAACTAAAGTATTTCCCGATACTAACCACATTGTCTGTAATACGGCTGGCCGCAACTATTGTGGAGTTGGCCAATTAAATAGTTCCTGAGAGCGCATCAGAGCCTTGCGGCGTTAAGACTAAAATACATCTTATGTGTACGTTTGTGTGTTAAATTCTGACACAAACAGCAGAGAACAGAAGCAGCACGCCCGTAAATTACACCATAACATGGTAGAGACACTCAGCATAATTCTTTTATCACATGAATATTTTGTTACAAAAATACTGGTGGATAGCCTTCGAGATTTACTCGCCAAGCGGAAAATCTACCCACATTTGGCTCTTGGCGGGTGAGCATTTCGAACCCTGCTTCTAGGTATATGAGATGTTATTAGAGTCACACAGTCTTTTTATTGTCAGTTCCTGTCACACACAGCTAGGCTTCTTGTCATTTTACTCTCAGTTAAACCCGCACTGAGGTAGACAACTGAGCAAACAACATAATAGCTAATCCATTTTCTGATCTGTCAGATGGCGTTGTTTGGGGGTGTTTGTTTGTCGTTTTCTGGCTGAAGAGGTTCTCTGGGCTTATCCCTCTCGTAACATTTTGCTGGATGTCAAAAGGCTGTCAGCCAAAAATAGAGCCGCAGTCCACATTTCAGCGTGAGGAATTGGAGAAGCAAGTTAGATCATGCGCCCCGTCTTGCCTAAGAGCCAAACTGAGAGGTCAGCCTCAAGAGCAAAGCTTTTATATGAGCTTTTCTCTAATCCACTGACTACTGTGCCCATTTTGAGCATAATTGAATACCATCTGTTTAAATATAAAAACCACCTCTTGTATATTAAAATAATAAAATTGTCTTTATTTTGTGAGACGTATGCATTTGAGGCTTGCGTCTGTGCATGAGTGTGCATGCATGCTTCCGAGCTTGGAAGTACAGATCTGAGATGAAAGGATTTTCTTTCCCATTCTAATCCACACAGACAGCCAGGCCCTTGTGATTATTCCCGCCCCTTTCTCTCCACTCATCTCTTTGAATGCAGGGCCTTTCTAATTCACCCTAAAAAGGGTTTCAAAAGGGGATTATATCGCTGATAGAAATTAAAGGGAGAACACGTCCGTCCTTTGGGACCAATGTCAAACATTCATGAGTCGATGGATGCTTGCACTGTGCAAAATATGGGTCTGAATTTGGGATTTGCATTTTGCAGGGCTCTTTTTTAAACTTCTGGTGGTGGTTTGTGGTCAATGGTTTATTAATGACATCTTTGAAAGATTATTAATATGAATCTTTACTAGTTGTTATTGAAACATTTCTCATTTCATTTCAAGATTTGTTGATCAAAAACGTGCTGACAGCAGCACCAGAGCATACGCCTGTATACTATTAGTTGGTCTACCAGGCTCCCCTTTAAATAGAGAAATAAATAGTATCTTCCTATAAAACTGTTTTTCTCAACTAATAGGTTTAGTATTATTCACATTATTCAAATGGCATTTTTTAACCAAAAAATGTCATTATTGTTATAGTACTAAAAGTGACATTTTTATTGACAGCCTCTTTGGGTATCATGAAAGCTGACAATTATGGGGAAAAATTACCATAAATTGGGATGTGATTATGGTGTAAAAGCAAGACATTACCAATAGTTAATTAATGTGAGGGGCGGAAGTGTAGGCAAAGTGCATTTTTCAAGGCTTATTCCTTTTGTTCAGCAGTATTTGGCTTAGATTTGCTTATTCGGCAAAGCGTGATTCTCATAAGAGCATTACACTGAAGCCCTTCATGTTAAACATGTTGGGGGAAGAGAGTGTTTGATAATGGGGTACAGCATCGTGTGGCTCACTGACCTGGGCTTCAGTCCAACAACTTAACGCTTCATCACCATTGAATCCCTTAAATCCTCACGCCAATCTAGTGCTCTTCAAGAGAAATAAATAGATAAATAAACTATATATACATTTAGTGTACAAACACTGTTGGATTGTGCTGTTCTGCTGCCCTAACTGAAGTTTGCTTTGCTGCCAAGTCCTTTCAAACTTGATGACATGGAACTATTTGACTTTGGCATCAAAGAGTTGTTCACTGTTTACATGACATTTTAAATTTATGCAGCTGGCAGAGGCTCTTTGACCAGGCAGGACTTGGCCCCTGAAGGGGTGAAAGCATTAAAATAACAATATATAAGGAGTTATGATGGAGTTATTGTCAGTAGAAATATCATAAACCAGCTCTACACTGCAGATGATTCAGCCAAACATTAACTTCAAAGTGTGTTAAGTTTGGGAAATAATAGAGTCCTAATAGACAGAGCTGAACTTGTCCTTCCATGCAGTGTACAATGTGTGTGAAATGTTTCAAGCTATTCATGGACTAAATGTAAAAAAAAAAAAAAAAAAAAGAAAGAAAATGGAATTGACACTTTGTACAGGATACATTTTATGCAACTTTAGCCTTTTATTCCACCTCTTTGCGTATTTGCATGATTTACTACAATAAAAGCCTTAAATGTCATAATTGATAAATGTAGGTTGTCCTCCGCTTATACCTCTCCTCAAACATTGGTTGTCTGCCAACGACTTTTATAGTCTCTAGTGTGTAAGGGTTTGATTTTTTCATGCTATTTCCTCTCCTTAAACAAGAGTACTACATGCATCAAAGTCACCCCTGCCACAGCAGAGTCCTCTTATGAATGCTGATGTGCTCAATGGAAACTGCATCAGTGTCCTTGAATACAGAAGCATTGCATTATCTGTTGTAGGCAGAGAAAGAGTCCCCTGTCAAAACACTCTGCAACTCCACAATTTATACCGAAATTTATTTTCCCGATACACCCAAATTGAATCTGTTTAGGAGTGGGAGAAAGCCAGAAGCACCTGGAAGAAACCCATGCAAACACAGGGAGAACATGCAAAGTCCACACTGAAAGTGTCGGGCAACTATTCTTTGAGCCTTTATTCATTTCAATGGGAACAGTGGGTCAACGCAGTAGGAGTGCCAACATCAAGGGTGTTGGCACAAAAAGTTGAATCTGGCTCAGCTTTTTCCCAAACACAATGCAACTTCAATCGGCATGGCACTGTGTTCGCCCATTAAATATAGATATGTGTGCACATCCATAAGTAATGCAAATTCCTCATATATTACTTTGTAACATGAGAGTTCTACTGTTAATCAATCAACTGTTGAGTTAAAGGATAAAGTGAATGTCGTGTGATAACTTTCCAGAGTTGTAAAATCCTGCCTCCTAGTATTAATAACCTTCCTGCAGTGTTGGCTTATCAGATAAGCCATCAAACTCTCAGATGTTTCACTCAAGCTGGCCTCCCAGATCACTTAACCAATGAGTTACTGCCACGCCATGTGGTTTCCAAAGTGATCACTGTGCATCAAGAGTGTTCAATAAAAACCCAAGACAAGATGAATATAAAGGATTTTCTTAAATAGCTAGTGTTCATATTTTGCTGGTTCAAATGATTTCTTACCAGCTTACTTTGCCAGATATATAATACCTGATTACTTATTCATTTCTGTACTTTTAATACCAATTTATACTATCTGCATCTGTGTGGTCATAAAGGTGTGGTGTGTGGCTAACATTTTTTCGTCTGCCTATATGCGTGCGCAGCCCAACATTTTTAACTGCAAAATGTACCAGCAGACTGTACGCACTGATGAACATGTTTGAACACGTCTGTGTATGCAACCATCAAGTATAGTACAAGCTCAACTGTGTGTAGTATAAGTAGAATTGTGCGGCAGAGCTGACCGTTTTTTTTATCTGCACCTTTGGGTCTCCTTCTTGCAACAGTGAAATCATTTAGAAATGTAAATAAATCAAGTAGACAGCATTTGCATTTAGCTGGGTTACTGTCTTTGTTATGTGCTTCACTGGTGCACAGATGGGGTTGATGGCTTGGCATGTTAAGAATGGGTGTAATTTCCCTCCAACTTGATAATGCAGGGCAAGCTTCCTGAATTAGTGGTCCATGTAGTTGTTATTTTGCTGAGATGACGTTTCATCCCCCACCCAAAGAATGTACAATTACCCAAGTATTCGCCTTTCTCCCTAATGATAGTTTAAATAGTCCTGAGTGCATCTTTTCCCCTACACCATACTATTTCCAAATATCCCAAAAGGTCTTTAGGGTGTTTGTGTAGCAGCAAGAGGAGAGGATGTGTGAGTGGATCAATAAAGGTGAAGTTAATATGGAAATGAGCTCCTTTCTGTAGTGGAGGCTTGGGAGTTGTTTAGTCCTTGGCGATGAGCTGAGCCCGCACATTCAATTATGTTTCGTAAGTGGGGCCTCTCTGTCCATCTGGAAAACTAAATTATATTTAATCATATCCATTAGGTTTATGTATCCCTTGAAGAGTGAGACATTTTGCTGTTAAATCCATTCACTTAAGTCATATGTCACAGTTATTATGGTATTTTTTATTGTTAATATAGCTGAGGATATGACTCTAAAGGTCCCAGCAATTTGGTTATTGCTGAATAATGGGGCGTTTAATATACTTTAAAAAAATATGATGCAAGAAGTCACGGGCTTTGTTTCTGTGCTTCATGACCTTCAGACCAAACTTCCCCTTTATTATGACACAGGGTTTTGTCCTGATCTAGTTAAGATGAATGTCAAACCTGTACCTCAGTGTATCCACTTGATTTTTGCAGACCATATTCATATACTGTACATTGAATTATATGTGTAGTTGATAGCTTCCGGGCTTGATGGTTCCTAGTGGAAGTCAAGAGTAAGTATGGAAAAAAACACAATTTTTCTCATCATCCTTTTTTCTGAAGAATTTCTAATAAATACTGTGAGTTTAATAATTTATTCCGACTTCATCTAAAATCTAGTATTTGGTATGAATTATTAAGCTTCAAAGAGGCAAAGTGTTGGGAATAAATGTACTTGAAAAAACTTAAAGTAAAAGCCAAATATAGCTGGCTGTTCTGTGGCTAACTAATATTGAAAATAAGGCATAGACAGTTTTTTGTGATTTTTATAAAACAATTACACTTATGCACTTAATTACATCTCTCAAAATTCTTACTAAATACATAGATATTTGAAAACTACATAAGTCACACCATCTTAAAAGGCATTTATCTTTAGCTAACAATACATAATTCTGACCCCCTGGCTCTTAAGATCCCCAAGATAAATAAAGATGCAGGGTATCATCTGTGTTTCTGGTAAGCAGCTGGAGACAGGGAGGAGGGGGGACGACAATGACTGCGCTGACTGTTTATTTTTATCAGGGCATTAGCAGATTAGGCACTCAAACTAACAAGGTCATCAAACTCTGATGGCTGAGAGCAGCAGACCTCTGCTAAGCGGCTGGCAGAGAGGGGGAAGATTTGGTGTGATATAGAGGGTTTCACTTCGCTCCTGCTCCCTCGACAGCACCACAGCCTGACTTATTAGTGCTCTTAATGATCTTAAGGGCGCAGAGATATAATTTGTTTAGAGATTCCCTACCAGCAGTGTGATAGCTTACCGTATTGTGCTGACACGTCGCCACAAGTCCTTTTGATTAAGCAAGTGTCTTACGAACAATCTGCTCAATCTGCTTTTGTTGTTATGCGTAAGTGCATCTACTGAGTAGTTTCAAACAGCTTTTAGATTGATTTGAAACTTGCTAAAGTAGATTTATTTCCATGTTGGCCTGTGTTGGCATGTTTTTCACTCCAAAAAAGGATTCTCACATAACTCCCTGGATTACACTCAAGTCAGCTCCAGACTATAATTAACAAAACAAGTCATAGCCGTGCCGTGTGGATCAGAAAATAAACTGTGGTGTAACCTATCCGGCTACGCTCTTCTAGTGACCTGCTTTTTCAACTATTTTTTCCTCCCACCAGTAAGAGTGTTGAAATGTCCTGAGGTGTGAGCTACAGCATTCATTGCCCCAAGGTATATTAAGGCGTAAAAGTCTATAGGGCTTTGAGGCTGGAGTGCAGAAACTAGTGGCATGCGGTAATAGTGCACATCACCGTCCATTAAGATAGACATGGTTCAATAGGAGCTCTGTGAGACAGCCAGCAGTAGAGGTCAATCAGAGTAGCAAGCCCTAGTTAAAGCAGCATGAGGGACAACGCAGTGAGTGCCGCTCAAGCACTATCTGCAGAACCGAGGGCAGTGCAGACCTCCACATGTACAGACACATATTTCTACTCCTACAGCCTTGGCCTTAACCTCTGCTACTTTATCACCTGTTTTTGTATCTTAACAGCTGAAACCCCTACTGTATTTTATCTAAGTTGACAAGCCTAGAATAGATTTTGGAATCAAATCAAGGGATTCCTAACTCACTGTTATCTACTCTCTGTAATGTAGATATATTTAGCATTTTATTAGTGTTAAATTATTTACAGTTTACAGTCACATTGCCAAATTCAAGTTAATATATCATCCAATAAAATTTCCACAATCTGGCACCCACAGTGAAAGTGACAAGTCTACGTTGCACTAAGTATAATATTCATTGTTTTCTGTTTGTTTGTGTCAGTCCAAGTAACAGAAAACAATAGAAAGCAATTTGGCATGATTCAGATTTTTTTTTTAAAGTGTTCATTGATGTGTGGCTAAGGATTGTCTTTCTAGTGTTTGGTGAAGGTACCACCCACAGAAGAGCGTCAACACAAGGGAAACAGACTAACAGAAAACATCTATAAATAGTTTGAGGTTAGGGGCTCTGGGGAAATCTCACAGCCTGAATAACAACTTGTTTTTCTTGTATATTATGTGGGACTAGTAAAATGTCTTTTGTTTCTTAGCTGATAAGGTTTCTGGATAGTAAATCTAGGAGCATTTATTTTATTATACTTTAGGCTTTTGAGTTCAGGAAGGTAGGTACCTGAAACTGCAGTTTTGGTCACAGTCTGTCAACATTATGGTGAACTGTTAACATTAAGTACACTACACAGGGAGCTAGATTTCTTTCCAGCCTGATCTCAAAACCTTAGTCAAAGCCTCAGACTTGTAGGACGTCAAAGAGTGAATCATTGGTATTTGGGTGGGAATCTAGGTGGCTGAGCTGTTGATGACAGCCTCTCGGTTTGTTGTCAGGTTTCCCTTCACTGTGAGATAAGATTTATGACTATGGTGAGGGCTGGCGAGAGAGAAATCCTTGTAGGCTCAGCTTAGTTTATCTGGATTTCTGCTCCCAGCACAGATTCTCTCCCTGTCGGGCACAAGTGGGTGACCTTGGCAAGAATGTGGCTTATTGTTGTAATAGATACTGTGGTTGTCAACTGACCTATGTTCAGAGCGAGAGGATGAGGAATGGGAGAAAGGGAAAAGGGGAGAGAATCACCAGTAACAACCCTGAAGAATCAGCATCTAGATAGGATTATGTTCAAATCTGTCATCGCTGATGACAATCTAAGCTTCTGACATATTTACAGTGGTATAATTAATTACCAGTGGTATAATGAATTACCAGTATTCAATGTTGTAATGCAATTAACGGTGAATTTCTTTAGTATTAAATATCTTTGGGTTCTTGACTATTGGTCGGACAAAATAACATTTGCAGACGTCATCTACAAATTTCTGACATTTTACAGACTCAAATGATTAATTAATTGACTGGAAAAATTGTCAGATCAATCAATAACGAAAATAACCGTTAGTTGAAGCCTTACTTGGCAGTATTCAATTTTGCACTACAATTAACTTAAGTCGCAATAAGTGTGTGTATATTATGTGTTGCCAACATTTAGCCACTAAACACCAACTGTGAAACCACAGACGCTCTTATAAACCGGCCAGGCAAAAATAATAGCTTTGTCCATGTTAACAGAGTACAGATACAGTAAGTGTAGGCATTCAGCATGTTTCATCAGCAGTAAACATAAAGAAATATTCAGGTTGCCCTGCTCAACATGGAGAGCTTGGAGTCTTCATGATACCCAACAACCTGCCCCGGTGCACTTCTAACCCAACCCCCACCCTGTCATCTAACAAACAATAGCAGGCGTAGGCTCAAGAGAGCCGGCTGAGCCAGGGAGAGGAAAGGAAGGAATTAGGTTGACAAGGTCAAGCTGAACCAAGACAAGAGAAAAGTGTACCAAACCACCTGCTGTGTGTAAGCCAGTCAACCAACCAGGCATCCAGCGTGCCTACCACATCTCTAAACTAAGCGCGCACAAACAATGTCAACTTCTATACTACTAGTAAGAAATTTGTTTTGAGAATTGCCATGTGGCATAGAGAAACACTGAGGAATTAACATACTTGTATTTAGCTCTTTTCTGCATCATTAGACAAGCACCTGTTAAATAAGTTGGTCATTTTCATACGCTTATGATTGCACTGAAGAACAATAATAAGCAACATTAGAGAGTGACTTAACACTAAATCCACTGTAGCAGTTACTTGTATTTTTCTATAGAAAAGGTGTGTCTGGGAGTTTAAAGGCAATTTAAGACCACACTAGCTGCATGGCCCCAGGGATGGAAATATCAGTCTGCCGGCCAGTTGGTCCACTACTTTGGTCCAGGCTAAAATATCTCAGCAGCTAATGGATGGATTGCCATGAAATTTTGTACAAGCATTCATGGTCCCCAGAGGATGAATCCTAATGTGTTTGGTGATCCCCTGACTTTTCTTTTAGTGCCACTATGAGGTTGACATTTGTGGTTGTGACTAAAATGTCCTGATTATTGAATGAATTGCTGTAATATTCACGTCCCTCTAGGGATTAATCGTGATCCCTTAACTTTTCTTCTACTGCCATCATTGCATCTTAATTTGTCCAATTCTTTCTTCTTTCGACGCATCTCAATGTATCTTGCCAACACGCTGAACTTGGACGGTAAACATGTCAAACATCCTTCCAGTTAAACATGTCAGCATGTGGACCTTAGCACTGAGCACCACTGTGCTGAGCAGCTGAATATATACACTGAAAATGGATGAAAAGCAAAGACAGTTTTATTTTATTTTTTACAACTTGGGGTAATCTTTTAGTTAATTGCTAAATTCTGGGGACGTAGCGACTTTGCCAATGGCACAAGGAATACGAGCATTCAAACGGTTTTAAGTTTTCCTCTGTGTGACTTTGCTTTACCGGGCAAATTAGGCCACTGCTTCATAAGTGACCAAATTGGTAAGCTCCACTTATCTTGGCTCAGCTCTCTACCCTGCGGACCCTTGTGCCTTCTGTCTTTTTATATCACTTTTCTCTTGACTGCCAATGTGTGTTGTCCTTTCATCAGCGAGTGCATATGTCTCCACAGGTAAAACCTCTTGCTCTCTGAAGACGTTTCTCTTTGACAGAGCTTTCTGCCTTCAGTATAATCAAAGGGCCTAAAACAGGAACTCAAATCGTGAATGAATGTGCCACACTAAGAGGATATTAAATTTGATTACTACTGAAATTTACAGCAAATGTGAAAGCGTTACTTGTCATTCTAACAGTTTAAGCTGTAATTCACAGCTGTTGTTAAGGCCCTTGAGATGAGAGTTTACTCGGTGCTGCATGTGAAGATGTGGTGTCTACAGACGTTTTTCATGTCTACGCCTTCGTCTTTCACTGTTTTATTTCCAAACTTGGGGGTTGCATTGCATCATAAAAATGAGCTGTAATGTTGAAGAAAAGTGTGGGCTGACACTAATCAGTATTTCCTTGAGGCATTTAAAAAATGACACGTTCCATAGAGGTTGAGTTTTTTTTAGCCTTTTAAGGTAAAATACAAATGTGTTTTTCATTAATTCAAACTTCATTCTGACTCTCCCAGTCTGTTATATGAAAAATGTTTCATTTCTATGCATGGCATAGACCTGTAATGTTTAGGAGTCATATGGCAAACGGCTTCTTTGTTAGACAATAACTGTTTCCACTGAGATCCTGGCTTACTCATTATGGCTCCTAAGAGATTGTAGGTCATGGGTGACCGACTTCATCGCAGCTTAGTTTCCTCTCTGTATTATTTATGTGTGGTTATGCTTTCCTGAAAGCACAATTAGCAGCTAAAACTGCAAAGAGTTGCCTAGAAACTGAGAGCCGTTTGCCAGCTGGTGGTCTACAATAGATGTCAGGTGTTCCTATTTTCTCTCTCAGTTTCTGTGATTACTCTGAGCTTCAAAGAGAATGACAGTGTGGTTTAAGTGAAGGAATTAGGCCAGTGTTCAGTGTTTGAAAACAATGGGATAGGCTTTCACGACTTGAAAGGGAATCCAGTCATTTTATGTCTTTTTTTCTGTCTCCTGGCTGATTTGCACATTTTCTAAATCAAATACGATGAGGCTCGTGCATTTGTTTTCAATTGTAGCTTAATGCTGATAACCATGTAACTTCATTGCCTTCAATAATACGGCTCACTCTAAAAGCCACCCAATGATGTGATTGTACGCTGATAATCAGAGTCGGCATTGCAATTGTCTGGACTGGTTAGAGTTTAAATGCTGCTGTCCTTAAATTCATTATGTGGATTCAACAATGTAGTACAGATTACAAGTCCCCGCATTGTTTGAATGACAGCCAGATGAAAGGGGATTGGGTTCCTCTTTCTGGTGTTTCTTAACTGAGTGTCAGTGGTGCTGAAAGAGGCACCGACCAGAGCCAGCAAGAAGTGTAATCTCCAGTGGCCTTCGACCTTACTAACTCACCAAAGATGTTCACAAGGTTTGCCCCTGGTGACAAAAAGAATTACATAATTGAACACTGGACTCGGCCAACTAATAGCACTTCAGCAAGGATTCCTTTTTACTTCATAATGGCCCCTTGTGTCAGAAAGAATTACATTTTCTCTTTACAAGACGGATGTTTTCTTTCTTTTGAAATTGAAAATGGTTCTTTATTAAGCTGGAGAATCTGTACTATTCAGTGGTTAAATAATCAGCTAGGACCAGTTTAGATCAATGTATAGACTTTTCAGACTACGATTGGAAACTCCACATACATGGCTATCATTATTGATTAGATTTGGATTCAGGTTTCTACAGTTCGATTGCCAAACGATCTTTCATCTTGATACACCACAACTTTTGGTTTCCATACAGACATTTATTAATTGGTTTTTGACAACCTGTAATGTACTTGTAAGCAAATATAAATGTGTCTTAATGTATTTGTCAACAACACCCTTATATGGAGGCTGGTGTGTAAACAGTTAATGAATGACAACATAGTAGAGCACTGTAATAATACAAAATCTGTCTTCATGAATGTTTATTTACTGCTTGTAAATGGTAAATAGGACAAAAACTAAAGTGACACAAAACTCTCATCACTTCTTAATACAACACAATTCTGTTAACAGGCAGGTTGAGTTAACCACATTGCCTTCAAGGTATGTTACACGTGTTAGTTTAACATCACATATCTACTTTGTTATTGTAATTATATACATTTCACAGTCTTGTAGGTTTAACCTTAATCAACCCCCTACAAAGTTATTTTTCTCTGGTACTTTACTCTTTCGTACAGTACACATGCTCGTCCATGAAACAGCATTTTAAGATAAAGAGAGTATTTTGTCAGTTTTCCCAATCCTATTTCATTCAAAAACAGAGACTGAGATGATAAAACCACATCTGCGGTCAGTCCAAATGACCTAGTGTGTGTTATCTGACCTGACCTCAGGACTCTACTTCCAACTAGGATTAAATTTAAATGTAGGTCTCGACTTTGGCATGGAAGGGTAAACACAGAATCCCATCAGGCATGGGTCTCTCTCTTGATGTTACTGCAGTTAAAACAGCGTTGTAACGGACTACCAAACTGGTTTAAAATAAGAGCAAGATAAAGCATGAGTGGGCACAAAAAACAATCAGCATGTGAGAAAGTGCTTATGGTGCTTATTTTATTGCTGTTACCTACTAATGCAGAAAAAGCACCAGAAGAAAATGTAATTCTATGGTTTAGCAGTGATATGTGTTGAACTACTGTTGCAGACATGATTCTCTGTGACCTGTAACGGCAGTCTCGTATGAAAGAGTAACCCTGACCAGAACACGCATTCCATAATCCTGTGTCGAACATGAGATTTGAGTATGTTGTAAGAATGAATGATGGTTTTCTATCCATAACCATTTTAGAAACAAAAATATCTGTATTACACATCACAAGGTCACATGATTTTGAATCCAGAGCATGGATACTTTTAACTAGTTAAACATGACCAGTTTAAGGGTTTACTATGGGTTTATTACTGTATAATGAACCATGATAACAACAATCAGGCTTTGGCTCCCTTATTTTCTTTGTTTTCATTGTTTCTCACTACTCAGTATTTATGAAGCATGATTAATAAGCTTGTTTTCTAATGTCATGGGAAATACGGTGAACAAACTAAAGCAGACCAAATTAAATGACAAAACAATTCATCCAGGTCACTGTTCGTGACATTAATGGTCATTTCTTTATTTTTCCACTTCTGTTGTAGCAAGTTTAATAGTATGTACAGTAATAGCTATTCAAATAATTCAGTGGTTGTCAGAGTCAAGTTAAGGCACTTGTATTGCTGACTTAAGTATGGTGTACAATGAAAGATTCAAAGCATCATTGGGTCAGCTGTATTCTAGCTCCCCACCGCAACACGAGTCTAGCCAAGACAGGTGTCTCGGTATGACACTGCAGTGTAATCCTTTAGTAATCCTCGCCCAAGCTCAATGCTCAGTTTCTTAATCCCAACTCTAATAAACAAGTTAAAGCTGAAGTTAATGTGTCCAGTAAAAAAGTGCAGCATGCCTCTTGTCTGCCATGGGCGGGTTTGTGTGCTCACTGGAAATCCAGGCACAGTTCCCCCTCTGTCAGCACTGTGAGGTATACTCGACACCAGTCCAAGATTCGTAGGTCAGTTAAACATTATTCTTCCAGTGTGGCTTTCTGAAGGAGTTGGCATGGGGTTTCAGTTACGAAAAGGTTTGCGTGACACTCAGGCATTGTGGTTTTGGTGGAGATTTCGAAATCTGTTTGTAAAGTCTTGCAAGGAGGGAAGAAATTATGGAATTTGGCATTGGCTGAGCATTGGGTAGAGCCTTGTGTAATCTGACAAGTTGTGTAGTTCAGTCGCATGTGGTTTTTCGAAACCCCCGGACAAGACGTCAGGCATTTCACTGTGTGGGTTTACATTCTGCAGTCCCAGAGTGAAAGTCCTTTTGTTCACTCATCCATTGATACTACTTGGAAATAGAGCGCCACTGTTCATGCACATTGTACACTGGTCCCATTTCCGATGTGATTCAATTATGTTGTACCATTTTATAGTGAATGGTTCTTTTATTGTGCTTTGGCATTAGACTTGCCTCTCAGTTTTATTTGTGACAAATGAAACAAAATAATTGAAATAATTCTCCAGTCTTTTTAGCTTGCTTGATAACAGGATTTAATTGTAAAAATGAACTCAAAGCTCATCCAGGCATGGTTATACTCAAATTTGAACCTCAGGAATATAGAATGAAATTCTTCTGGGAATCACCAGCTTTCTGTGTTTTTAAAACAAATAATTGGAGAGTTAGGATGAACAAAAGGCTTCTGATACTAAGGCTTTACTTGGAAACCAGGGGGATCCTTGAACTTCACTCTGCCTTGACACTTCACATGCAAGTGTCATTAGCCCCCTGTCATTTTAGATTGGGTTTTGTAACTCATCACCTGGTTATCACAGGTGGATTTTGCCTCGAGAATGACTCACAATGGGGTTTTTAATAGTGTCGAGACTAGAGCTGCCACAGTAAGTCGAATAAAAAATCATATGGAAAGTATTTTAATAAGCAATTAGTCATTTCAGTCATTTTTAAAGCAAAAAAATATCTGGTTGTAGCTTCTACAATGTGAGTATTTGCAGGTTTTGTCATTGCAAACTGAATATCTCGGGGTATTAGGCTGTTGGTTGGACAAAACAAGACATAACATGATGTCAAAAAGTCAGTCAGGAAAGAGATTAAAGGCTGGCTGGCAAGGCTGGTTGTTTGGGCCTTACACCGAGTCGGCATCAGTGGCTAGTTAAAGCACAAGCCCACAAACCGCCAGCCTCAAACTGTGTTTGTCAGAGACGTTCTTGTGCAGGTTTTGTTGTTTATGGTTGGTCCAAAAAGGAAACAAATCTGGAAGTTGTCGGCTTAACGGCAAATGACAAGTTGGCATAGAGATGTAGGCTCTCTCTCAGTCCAGCAGTGGCTCAAGAAAGTCGACAACACTGCTACGAGTGAACATTTAATACACCTGGGTCTCCGAGTTTATTGATAAGCAGAGACCATTACCAGCTCGCTAAAAGAAAGAAGGAAATTAATGGGAGTCAAATTATATGAGCCGGCCACTCAACCTAACAATTTCATTAAGGAAAGTAATTTACTGACCTAACCCTGATCACAATTAATCCCAAAATGTCAATTCTTAAAATGTCGACACAAACAGTTTGAGTTTGAGGAGTTGAGTCAATTTAGAGGAGGCACTGCATGAACCTGTTCGCACCTTTCACCGTTTGCTTTCCGTCTGTTGGGGTTTCGTTGTGTGGTCTTGTCTGCGGCTAACTGTGTCTCCATAAGGTCCAGGAACAGTGTGTGGTGACAGCTCGGGTGATTACCTGTCCTGTCTCATTCACTCAGCCGGCCCGAAGGTTGGCCACATCATGCATCAGAAACTGACACACGGTGATTACGATGTCGTTAGGCCTGACTCCCCGTCGCTCTCTGCACACATTAATTTGCTCCTCCTCTGAGCACCGGGAGAAATGGGCTAGCCACGATCATTTCTAAAAAACCATGAAATATGAAGCTTCTGTGATGACAAGTCTTGAGCTAATATTAAATTTCATCAGGGACTAATGTTTGGTTTTCAAAGCACTCAGTTCATCACGGATTCAGATTTCTCATTCAGTGATTGATCTGGAGTGTCTCACACAGCATAATTCGTGGTGGTGTTGCTCTCGAATAATTTGTTTTATAAGTCACAATCAATCACAGCATTTTTGTTCATCTCAAATAATCATATGAATTAAAATTCCATCAATAAAGTATCGTTCACCTTGAGCAAAATGTAATCAGCATAACATGGAATCACATATTTTAAAAGTACATCTTAAATGGGGACTTAACATTATAAACAAAAGTAAGAATTGAAATGCTAACAGGGTGACGTTTAGCAGGTTTCATGTTAACCATGTTCACCTTCTTAGTTTAGCAGGGAAACATATAGTTGAGATATTTCAGTCTGGACCAAAGTGGTGAACCTACCAACCGACCGACATTTCCATCTCTAAAAAATTAAGCAGTAACTTTGATATATGCAGTGATAAGTACTTTTAGTTCTCCACATCATACTCAGTTTGGAACAGTAAGTAGATTACAACAATTATTTAAAGGGTGTACAGGCTTATAATCCGACGTGCCAATTGTTATTTTGTCTTCTGAGGCTAATTGGATCCAGCATTGGCAGCATATTTGCAAGCACTGAGTGGTTTATACCCAATTAATAAATGTGTGGTGTTGGCTGCAGCATGGCATTCCTCCTGCAGTTCATCGCTAATGATTTGGAACGCTTTAATGTCGACTGCCTTGAATGAAGAGCACTAAGCCTGGTGTCACTGTGGCCCTTAAATCACCATCAGTCTTCCTCTCTCTGTCTCTTTTCCGCCTACACACTTTTCTACCTCCAGTTCTCGCTCGCTCGCTTCCCCTCTCTCTCATCGTCTCCCTCCCTTCCTGTTCTTCTCATTTTCGTTTTCCATGTAGACCCACTGTCTCTTCATTGCTGTCACAGTGTGTCAGAACAGGTGGAATCAATTACTGACCCTCAGCGGCCTGCTCCCCTACCACAACTACCGCTTTAATTGAGGGAATTAATGAGTGATCAGCCTGTGAGATGATTTGGTGTCACGGATCTCGCTCGACTGTGTGCGAGGGAGGAAAGCTGGGGGAGGGATTGTTTGACCAATCCTGCATAACTAATTCTGTCCTTCCACAGAGGCAGTCAAAGCAGTTCACATGTCCCTGCCTGCCTTCCCTGCCTGCTAATCACCTCTAAGGTTGAGGAAAGACACAGTACTATATTGCAACACTAAGTGCTGCATCACTTACTGATTAAGATTGCTTTCAAGGTCCACTGGCATACCAGAACGACTTCCATCCGCTCAGCACTTTAACTTCCCCTCATTGTAGCTACCATTGGCTGTATCTTAACATCTGCTGTGTTTGTGTTTATACAGTGGTTCTGAAGTGTCTCGTGTTTCTCTCTTTCATCCCCCACTTCTTTTCTTCACAGATGGAATCTCCTGTCTCCACGCCAGCCCCTCCCCCCCTCCACCTCCTGGCCGCAGTAGGCAACAGTGAGATTGCCTCGCCGTGTGAGCAGATAATGGTGCGCACACGCTCAGTGGCAGTGAACACATCCGATGTGGCCCTGGCTACTGAACCTGAGTGCTTGGGGCCCTGCGAGCCCGGTACCAGTGTCAATCTCGAGGGCATTGTGTGGCAGGAAACTGAAGACGGTAAGTGAAGTGGTTTAACATGCGGTTTAGTAGGTGTGGGAATGTTACAATTTGATTCTGATTCTTGGTGTCACAGTTCGATTCTCAATTCAAAACTGATTAAATTCATTAAATTGAAAAAGGACTATGCTCAGTCAGAAAATTGTCTCTTGAGACCTCCACTAGCTGAGGGGGTCTTCTGAGAGAGGCAGTGGGAAGACGTCTATATACTTCTTCAGCTCCTTCTCTGCTCTGGTGCTGGCTCATTCAGATTTAACGCTCAGCGAATGTCTTGCTCAGTAAGCCCACTAGTACAGATGATGCTCTTCTTTTGGAGATCTCTTTGATCATGAATCAAAACCCATCTTTGTTGACAATGCTGTAGGGGTGCAGATCTTTTGAAATAGAACCAGCTATGAACTGCTTTGTTTTCTTCACCATATCAGAGAGTCATGTCAAGCTCCTTCCTCAGTAGACTTTAAAATCCAAAATGTGTCTCGATGTTTGCCTTTATTGAAGATAGGTCTGATTGGATAGAATTTTTTTTTCTCTTTCATAGTAGCAGAAGCTGTATAAGCATTGATTTTTGAAAATTGATCCAGAATCATATAGGATAAGAATCACAATTTTTCAGTGAACTGATTTTTTACTAGCCTTATTCTTCTCTCCCCTGTGAAACAACTGAGTCCTGGATTTTGGCATAAAAGAAAATAAGCTACAAATACATGAGATAGTTTGTTTTGTTATTTTATTTACATGTCCAGTCTGGTTGCATTAATACATCAAAGATGTATTGGTTTGTCAAGGCTTTAGTGGAGGCTCTGTCGTTTAAAGAATGATCATCTTGCTGTCATTACCATACATTTTTTGCCTGCTAAAATGTAATTGGATATGCCCTGACTGCCTCGGGTATGGTGCTGGTGGTGGTACTAATGCATGCTTAAACAGCACACATGCTGCATAATATTGCCAACAAGAATAGTAGTTGGCAGGCAGTTCTTAGGTGGCCTTGATTTGTGTTTTTGCTCGGGAGTATGCAGACGGGAGTTTGTTGAGATATCTGCTCTTAACAACAAAATGCCTCATAACACAAAGCACTTTTTTGCAAGCATGCCAGTTGGGAATAGAGTTGGCTCCTCTCCTGCGGTGCAGTCCGAGTGAAATCTTAGACTCTCTCAGTTCTCCTCCCTTTGAACGAAACCACATTCAGCTTATTTAATTTCAAGATGTATCACTAGCGATATCAGGTTCTGCTGGGTCTGAAAAACTGCCCTCTTTTTCTGTTGTGGATGTGAAATAATGCAAACACCTAATCTTCAAAGCAGCTCGCGCTCAGTTGCTCTGCGGGCATGCTGAGCACAAATCGCCCACACATCCACAGTGCTTCTTGTTGGTTCACTTGGAGGAACCGAACAAAAAAAAGGTCCCTGCCTCATCAGCATTCCCAAAGCACAGTCCCTGCTACTGAGTGGCTTTTTCCCCCCTCTCTCCCTGTTTTTGATTTTTGCTCCAGCCCTGGGCTGTGTCTGATTCACCCCTGTTCTCCTTTCTATTGCAACTCTTTTCTGTTACCAAGCATCCAGCCAGTCACCCCTTGACTCTGTTTCCAGGCAAACTGGGAGAGAGCAAGTGCAAGGCAGGGGGTTGAGGCAGGGGGGGAGATAGACAAGGCTACTTCTGTTAGTGACACAAACATGGCTCAGAGCCAGCACCAGTACTATGTTTGTGCTCCCTCATTCTTTGCCTCCCACAGAGTGATTGACCCTCCCCCTCACCATGCCCTCTTCCCTTTCCCCGTTCAAGTCTGTCCTTTGCCTGCACTCACTCTCTCAAAGCTGCTATTTTGGCTGAAAAGGTAGTGGTTTGGCCTGACGGAGCTGTGTTTTCTTCTGATTCTACTCGATCCGGCTCAGTGGGGAGGGGGCTGGTGGGAGCTTCTGAGTGGTTTTAAAAGTGGTATGGTGGGGGGATGGTATGTGTTGAGAGGAGGGGGGGCACAATCTGCAGGTGTAGCGCACAGGTTGTTATGGCCATCAGAGCTGTGAGGCCAGCAGGGTTTCAAGAAACCAACCCACTTCACTCTCTTTGAAGCCTGTTTTTTTTTTTATTTATCTCAGACAAAACAGGTATCAGATAGACAGTCTGGGTAGAAAATCATGTGATAAAGGATGAAGAGATATATTTGATAACTGTCACTATGAAGTGGCCGTCTGTTGTCTGACACCACAGCTGACAACAATCTCCTATAGCTTTATGTGTTAAGAGAAATCTGCTATAGATGAAATGTCAGTGTAGTTTGTCTCTTAAAATATAGGATTTCTAAGGAGGTATTTCTCAATAGCCTAAATTGTATTACATTTTGGATACTATATTAAACAACACAAAGATGTGTATTCGTTCTACGTGATTTTAATGGTACAAGCCCCCAACAACCCACTGGCTAGTTTTAAAATGAAAGAGACCCAGATGCTGCTTACTTCAAACTGCGCTGCCATTCTGCTATTTTTCCCTAAGAGACCTATGAAAGCAGACCTCTCTCATTGTGGGGCAACTGAGCAAATGAGAACCAAATGAGGAAATCAAGCAAATCCACGCAGAGTACCAGGGAAGAGCAACAAACAGAGGCCCCAAAGACATTGCAGAGGCATCCTGATTAGCAGTGAAGTTGAGCAGCCCCCCACTTCTCTGCATGACAAGTCTCATACAGAGCTGTTTAGGCATGCACTGTGTGTGTGCGCGTTTCGTTTAGCATGCCAACCAACAGCTGCTTCATCACCTCCGCCTTTCGGCCTTGTGGGAGTAAATGAACAACAGGCTCTCAGTAATTGTCTGTGCCTCACCCGACTCACCGAGTGCCAGAGAAAGAAACCGACGAGGAGGAAGCTAGTGACAACTAAAAAAAAAAATGCTATCACAGAAAACTACACCTTTGGTCAGAGCTGACAGGAATCTTGTCTGATGGGGCCGAATAAATGTTTAATCCTGTGTAATTTGAGCACAGATGTAGCAGCCCGTTCCGCCGAATCTGGATAATGGAAATTAAGCAGCCTGATATATACGTGGATCGCTGAATAAACAAAATAACCCATGAAACTAAAAAGAAAACACAAAATGTGACGCATTTAGTACTGTGATGGAGAAGAAATTGATAATAAGAGGTGAGGCTAAGTGAGTCTGTGTCATGCAGTCAGTCTGGGGGCGAGTGAAGCGTAGACAGGAGGATGGGGTAGGGGGGCAGAGCCGTGGTATTTTAAGGCCAGGCACTGACACAAATCCCTTCAGCGCAGATGAGGCAGTGGCAGCTCCCAGGGTCGTGTCGGCAGAGCGATGGGCCAACCCCTCCCAGGCTTAGCATGCTGATACCTCCAAATGTCATCTCTAAAATGCTGGAGAAGTTTATTGCCCTTGAAACACAGCCCAGAACGCCTTGGCTCCTGCTCCAGGGTAGAGGGAACACAGAGGGGGCCCCTTTGGCCAAACACTGCAGCTCCATGCCAGTGACCCCCCCCCCCCCCCCCCCCCCACACACACACACACACACACACACACACACACACACACACACCCTCCAGTACACAGCAGGCTATTCCCCAAGCAGGTCCACAGCTTCTTAAGCTCCCTAATAGATAAATAATACAGGCTGTTTGTGATAAAATGTTTGTGTCATGGATTATTTATGCAACACACATTACATCATTGAAGCATTGCAAGCAGTGGCTTTAGCAAAGGAGTTGAAAGCAGTTTTGTATCTGAATAGACGTGAGGTCAGTGTGAAACGGATATTCCTGTATAAACATTTGAGAGGTGTCTTTTTTTTTTGGCTCTATTTCTCCAACCCTGTCAGCGAGTTGAGAAGAGGAATATTGTATGAAAGGAGCACTTGGCTCTGTAGCTTACTTGCCAGCTATGCTTCCTTGCTCTTTTGAAGACCACCTGTCAGTGGCCTCATTGAAATGTTTTTACAAAGGCGAGCAGTGGCTGCTCTCTGTGAACTCGCTATAGAAACTGTCCTTGAAATAAGAGTGAGCATTCTCAGGAGGCCTGTAGCCCTCTGCCAGGCCAATGAGCAAGGAGAAGATGGAGTGAGAAATCAATCACAGAAGACCAACTTCTGTTAACAGCACAGGACATATTGAAAAGAAAAGAACAAAAGTGATACGCCTTTTCCTTTCTCCAACCCGCACTCTTTAGGTTTTAATTTCCCAGTTCCTAAGCCATGTTTACTTTCCAACCTACCAAGCCAATCTTTACCCTCATCAGTGTTCACTATGTGGAAGTGTCCGATTTCCAGAAAGGAAAAAAAAGAAAGAACACTCCCATGCTGTAAAGAATTCCCCAGTGTTTCTTAATATGTGGTTGAAATAATACTCTGCAAGGTATTTAAGATATTGATGACTCACCATTCTTTTGGGGAGGAGGCTCGTCTTGTTAGTCACAAAGTCAGTCCCCCGATGGTGTTACCAAGATGGCGCCTGACTGAACCCAAATCTCTAAAGAGAGACTTGGTTCCTATTCACATTGGCCGACAACTGCATTTTTTCAAGCACTTAAATGGTCTTGAAATGTAAATCATATGCCTGGAGGAATTGAAGGCTTTGCCAGTAGTTGTCATAAGATATCATGTTTGCTATATACACGTCAACGAGAGCTTGAGTAATGCGCCTTTGGCAGACCTGTCTCTTAATCTCCACACCATCTCCTTTGAGGAAAAACACCAGAGGGTTTGTTTTTACAGAGAGATTGTAGATTTACCCAAATGGCATTTAAGGAAACTCCCCCAGCCTCACTACAAATTATTTACAGTAATAAATGCATGTAAAGTTGGTAGAGATGTAAAATATTTATTTTTTTGGCCATTACATTCGGTACATATGTTTTGTGATCTACTCCCACTGCGGGAGTAAACATACACAGATATTTTTGTGGAGGGAGAAACTGCTGCATGCGGCTGATAATCCTGCGACGATGTGGAAAGCATACTAATGCTCCCTTCCTTTGCCTCTCAGTGGTATGAGAGAATTGACCTTCTCACAGGCTGTTATTCTTGTCAGTGAAAGTGACTTCGCACTTTTACCTCTTATGAACTGGAATGCAGCCTGAACTTTTGCGATAGGGCTCATGTGAATGCTCCAAAATAAAATTATCAACCATACCCTTGTCTAATTTTATGGCCATTGGCTAAAACTTTACTTGGTATTTTTATCACTGATTTATTTCTTAGCTTTCTTCTTTGTAATACAATTTGCAACTTTGGTTTGAAACATGCTGTACAGTGTAGTAGGGCTGAAACTAATTAAATATTTTTTATTACCCATTAATCTGCCAATTATTTCTCTATATTAATTGATAAATAATTTGTCAAAAAAATAGTAAAATACCGTGAAAAACACTCCCAGTAAAGGTTGAAGACAAGGAGTTGGCCTTTGAAGTCTTAAATGGAAGCAATTGTGAAATGTGAAAACAAGTAAATTCATGACAGGGATTACAAAGCAGAAAAAGATGAGATACCATAAACAAAAGTTAGATCAAAAGTATTATAAGAATTGAATTAGATCAGTAACGAGGAAACTAGATTTACTAAAGTATCAACTGTCAAATGAATTACATTGTTCCTCATTGTTCCACAACACAGTAATGAATCTAGTCAGCATACACATAGATAAATACATTAACAACAGTTAGCTCAACTGTAAATTAACACCAAGCAACTATCTTGGTTAGCAGTAAACTAATCCTAGACAAACTGAACTAACTAACACATATCAACAATCCCGAAACGGCTATAATAGTAGATTACCTACAGGTAATTCTTCAGTAAGGGTAGTTAAAGAAATCCTGTCAGGATTTGCTTGATTACAAATCTGACAAAATGGTGGACGTAACCGTTTCAGTTGAACTGCCATGGAACTCTGCCGGTAGTGGTTGCCTTAGCAACAGAATGTTCAACTGTATCCACGGTGACGTCTTTAAATTGATAGTTTCGTCCAAAACCCAAAGTTCACTTCACTATCATATTTTTACCTTCATTTTTTCTTTAAATTAAATTACCCAACGATTATTCAACCAAAATAATTGCGGATTAATCTTACGTTGATCAGCTAATCAACCGATCATTTTAGGGTCTACAGTGTAACCTTCACCATTACTTGCAAATTAACATAATGCTACTATAAAGTACAACATGCCACTATATAACCAGCATCTCCAATGCTGTAAGTGACTCATACAATTTGTCCTAAATTCCTGTCTGCACAGGATTTAAGACAAGGTTGGTCTCAGGTCTTTGTACTCTGACACTGACATAACCGGACAAGCTCGGCTTCATTTTATGCACCACAAGCGCAGAAACACTCTTAAAATGGACTGTTGGAAACATGCTCAGACACTTGAATGCTCAAACGCTTCATTTATCAATGTTACAGTTATTGCTCATGGCAGCACCCGGCTATCTTTTATCTTCTCTCCGTAATGAATACTGACACTATTTTTCTCATTGTTCTCACTTACTTTCCTACATGCAACCTTGATGAGTGGCACTTTCAGTGCAGAGAAAATGAAGATCAGTAAAGAGCTGTTTGTTAGCAGGATGCAAGGAGTGTTGTAAAATCTGTTAATAATTACTCAAGTCTGTGTACAAAAGGTGATAATTGCAAGTGCTGTTACTGTTCACATAAGTGTATATATATTTTAATTAATCAAGAGTGGCCTTGTTTTAATTAGAAAGTTCTTAAATGCATTTAAGGACGAATAGAAAGAAACCTTGCATTTGATATTTGCGAGAACAGTTATACTGTCACACCCAATCATTAGATGTGATCTCCCTTTTTCAAAGATAACAAAGGCATTTTGACAAGGTCAGTCAGTGAAAATGCCATTCAACCCTACTGAATTACTGTTGAGTTGAAGCAGAGCAGAGGTCAACCATTGAACCCATGGCCCTCACCAGTAGCAGAGGACCTGATATTCTGGCCCCACTGCAACCTAATGAAATGTGTTAAGGATGGAGGAGGGGAGTTTTAGGGCCAGTGGGGCCGGTCACCCATGCAGCAGACAACCTTTTTGTGACTTAATTTGTCCCCTTACATTACGTCTTGTTCAAGTAATCCTATACAAGTACATGGTGGAGTTTGGTGCATAAGGAGGGCTGGCATTTGTTGTTCGACAGCATTGAAAATAAATCAGTGGTAAAATTACCGGCCAATTCCTCTCAGTAATGTGGGCTTCACTCAGCTGTCATGAGTGACCCTAATAAGGCAGACACAAGGGCTGGGTGGGGGTGGGGGTGGACTGGGTTTGCTCCAAATTACTCAAATCAGTCCATTTCTTTCCCAGAAACAAATCTAGTGAGTAAAAGGAGAGATCATGGCCCACACAAACACTGATGTGTAACTCCCTGTGTGTAAACGAATGCATGGGAAAGTCATCTCAGTTTTCTTCTGTTATTTGCTCTCTGCCACAGGGACATTTGTTTGGTTTGTTTTGTCAAGGGCTTTCCATGTTTAGACAGACTTGGCGTTGACACCTTTTCCCGACAGCTTTAAAATTATTCCTAGGAAGAAAGTGTGCAGATAAATTCAAATGGCTTTCAGCATTGAAACCTGATCTTAATCTTGTTGCATAAACTTCAGCATATTTTTTATGATATTGGAAAGACATACTATGAATTCATATCCCCCTTCAAGAGACTTTATTAAGTAGTCCAGTCGTAACAATGTGTTGTAATTATGTCAAATTCCACACGTGATCATAGATTCTGCATAGAAACACAGAAGCGACTTTTCAGTAAACTAGAACTGTTATTTATATATATATATATATATATATATATATATATATATTTATTTTATATCACTTGGTCCTGATCTAGAAGCATCCCATCATTTTTACCCACCAGCTTTTCCAAGCAGCCCAATTGATGTGCAGTCATCATATCAATGAATTGTTTAACAAGTTCAACACAATTATCAATAAATATATTAAAATAATAAGTTGCTTAATGAACACCTGAACATGGTACATTTTTGTTTTCTACTTTTGTATGCGGTAGGCTAGAACTGATTGTTGATTGTCATCTCCAGAAAATAATCAGTATGATTTAAGCAAAGAATCAAGTACAAATAACTGAAATTCTGCTAGTTTAGAATAATCAAGCAGTTTTTACCTCAGTGTTAAACTATGTGGCTTGGAAATCAGAGATCTGATGCAACTTCTTGGGCGTCAGCAATGAAAACCCTTTTCACTTAAGCCTGAGATGAGGAATATGATATGATAACTTGGCCTGTCATTTTCAGCTTCTGTATGCCATACAGCATATTCGTGCTGAAAGCCTTTAACAGCATAACCATAGCTTGCCTTTTTAAAACAAATTAATTAAACATGAAGTGCTGCAACATTTTGATTTAGTAACCATGTCTTGTTTTTTTTTAGCACCATTCCCATTTGAGTTAAGATGCATCCACATTTCTTTGAATGTCCTTGAGATGTCCCACATAACGTTCAGGGAGCTACTTTATTAGCATTCACAGAAAGCATTGCCGAGGCAGAGAACTGAGGTGACCCAGAAGCCAAGGACCACTCTGACAGGATTACAGAGTTCCTTGGCTTCAACATGGGAGGGTGGCCAGAAGGACGCCACATGAAAAAATCACATGACAGCTAGTGTAGTCTACAAAAGGCATATCAAAGATGCTGAGCTTGAAGCGACTAAACTGATGTGGGGAAAATTGAGTGAGTGGCCTATAATGTTTTATAGGCTGTAAGGTTTTATTGGTTTTCTGTATCATAATTGTTGTAATTGATGGTGGATGTTGTTTTCCATTTGAAGTAGCTATGTTAAACATATTTTATCCATGTGTTTTGTGCATCAAAATATAGTTATTACTTTTTATAGGGTGCTAAATGATGCCACTGATACCACATGAAGTATTTCTGACCGATCAATCATCAACATATTTAGAGTGTAATTGCTCATTAAGATTGATTCATCCAACACCTGTTGTTAACTTTCACATTTATGAAGCGCAGTGTTTGCACACCTACACTGTGGGCTGCTTTTCACTGGAAGTCACCTGAGAGTTGTGGGTGAGGGAAATGAAGGGAAATTCAGATTGTGGCAAAGATTTATGTTCCAACAGGACATTGAGCCATATCACACAGCCAAATACACCTTGGCACTTCTTCAGAATAAGATTGTGAAAATCATGATAACTGAGCCAAAGGTCAGACCTGAGTCGTGTAAAAAAATAAAATAAAAACCTTTGCAGTGGCACAGAGATGGTTTTTCAGATACTCCTCACTCAGATTGACTGAGCTTGAGTAAATGTGAGGGAAGAATTGCAGGAAATCCAAAAATCTTGACATGCTAAGGTTATTGTGTCAAAAAGGTTTAATTGAATTAATTTAATTTTAGAATACAATCATTTTAATGTGTGCTTTATTTTGTAACTTACACTTCTACACACAACCTTTGTGAAATACATAAACGTACAGCAGTTTATTGCTTCCTTAGAGTGCAGAATTGCTTTCTGCAGCAGAGTTAGATCAAAACCACTCTTGTCTCCGTCTGTTAAATACAAAGCTACCAGCAGCCGATTATCTGGAAATGGGGGGAAAATAGCCTGGCTCTGTCTAAAGGAAAAACAATATGAGAGTGGTATAAATGTTCTCATCTAACTCTTGGCAAAACCGCAAATAAGCATATTTAGTAAAATGTTGAACTATTTTTCAAGAAAATGTTAATTACTCCTGGCAACAGTAACCCTAAAACTCTGTCCATGCTCATCCATTGTTAAAGCTACTGAAGTGAGGAGACAGTCTAAAGAATGAATGCTAATTTAAAATGATGAAAGACTTTTAACAACTCATGGTATAATTTCTTAACCCCTCCCTGGAGAAAGTAGGGAAGACTATATCCTGCACATCATGAAAGGCTACTCATTCATTTGCCCTGCCTTGATTTACATCCTGCCACAACCAGCTGCCAGAGCCATTTTGTGTTGAAGTGTTTGGAGAGCTTAGGGGGCGGGCTGTTGAAGGCGTTTTAGAAAAGGTCTGTGTTCTTTTAATGTGACAGAAATCTGAACTCGAGAACCTCTCCACTACCCTGCGCACACTTAAACGACATTTGCAGTTGGATCCAGCCTTAACCAAGCACTCGTATTTTCAGGCCATAGGGTGAAGGAAGAGACTTGTGGCCAAGTGTCAGCAGGTTCCTGTAAACATATATAAATGCCTTATAGACTCGCAGCTTTATGCCAGAGGCAGCAAGAGAGAAAAATGAGGTCTAAACTGTGACTTGTGTGTGGGAGGGAAAATGATTGTAAGCCGGGGATGGTTATACCTTTGAAAAGAGGAAATGAGGGTGAAGGAGAGAGGGAAAATGGGGTGAGCAAGAGAGGTTTCCTAAGCTAATAAAATGCTCGGAGGGACGGAAGCTGCCAGCCAGCATTCCTGTGCCATTAGATAAGTCAGCTCACTGCAGCCTCCAGTTTCTCTGCAGTGCTGAAGTGGCAAGCTGAGGTCACCACCAGGGAGTGAGGGGGATGGTGGGGGCAATAAATTCAGAATGTTTTTGTGCACAGTGGTTGCTGTTAATCCTCTGAAGCTATTTGGTTGATGATTTACTTTTGAATTTACGGCCAAAAGCTGCAAATTATCATTCATCTGCCTTTACCATGCTGTCCATTAAAATGGCCTTCAACAGCAGCCACTCTTATTTTTTGCATTAACATGAATTTTACTTTACTGCAGTTAAATGTCAATAGTGCAGTGGTTTTAGTTAAAACATTTTGAACTGCATACTTGATTGTGACACTTTGATGACATTCACGCTGTTTCCCGATGGACAATATTCAGTTCCTTAAGGAGAAACAAACATAGAGAGTCGTGTGATCTTCTGGAACTAATTTTAGATTTTAAGTGCGAGGTCAGGTATCACACTCTGCACAGGTTGGATTGTGCAGCTCACACAGAGTGCCACCAAATTCACACTAGCCAAATGGTAACACAGAAGCTTCTAAGTGTGACAGATTGCTGCAATACCAGTGAAGTCAAGGAGCTTCTCTTGCACACTCTGTTACAGGCTGTCAGACTGAACTGTTCACGTGGAATTGGTTTAATCCAGGAGCTTGCTTGTTTTTAAAGAAGCTATAGTACTAGATCCAAATTCTCCCCAAGGTAGTACAATCCTGGGCTGCAAAGTGAGATAGAGGACTGCAAAAAAATATTTGCCTCCAAATAATTCTCCTTAAGGGAAATCTCCTGTACTGTCAGATGGCTTATTCAAATGGAAAGGGCTTTCAGTATTCCCTGGTTACCTCGGAGTGATCATTCTTAGCGAGACCTTCTGCCAGTATCTTATACAGGTTCTACAATACTGACTGCAGTTGAGTCTGTTCCAAGTCATTTAGAAGATATCAGTCAGTCCTGCCCCTACGGCTTTACTGTGTGAAGAAGATTAAAAAAGGATCTTTGACTGGTATAATTGTCTTCCATGTGACACCCTTTAGCAAAGATCAACGCATTGATGCAGCAGCCACGATGCACTTCTTGCTCACATAGTGCTGACAGTTATACATGAATGTCACTGTGAAACCTTTTTCTGTTGTTTGTTTTTTTTCCTGTGTAATTTGCATCATTGTCGTAGTTAAAACAAAATAAATGACCTATTTTATTCCTTGTCTCACAGGCATGCTGGTGGTCAATGTTACTTGGAGAAACAAGACATATGTAGGCACCCTGTTGGACTGTACACGGCATGACTGGGCTCCCCCCAGGTAAGGAGCATTGCCCTGTTCAGTTTTTCTATTTTAAATATGCATCATCTAATCTGCACTTGTTCTATTTATGGTACGTCACTTGTTTGGTGTTGTTAAAACTGAAGCTACATGCAGTGATCACTTAACACAGAATTTACTGTCACACATTGTAGTTGTAAATGTCAAGGTAGAAAAGAATTCATGATTGCCATAAATCATTGATGCATTCTTTCTATCCAAGCTGCACTTGGTCTCTTAATCTTTTCATATTCTGTGTGATATGAATCTGCCGTCGTAGCATCAGCTCAAGGATATATGGCCCAGTGCTCCAAGTCCATGTTAGTCTTTATCTCTAGTCAGGGGAAACAGGATTCATTGGCTAACGGCTGATGTCCCAGGAGGTAGTAGTGGAAATAGAAAGCTACTCTAACAAGCCAGATTGCAGAATCCAATTATTGGTCTAATAGCTTTTCCTCAACACTGTATAACGTTCTCTATCACAAAGGCTGCAATTTCTCAGATCAGTGTTATGTGGGCGGTGGCGTAAGGTGTTTTTAATTTCTGGATATTTGTTATGCAAAATACACAGGTTGTGTAAAATGCATTTCCAAGCACTTGCATTGATTTAGTCTCCAATGTATCTAAATGTAAATATAAATCTATATTTTAAAATGCATGGTTAAATGCAATAGGAAAAAAAATCAAGATTAAAGCTGTGCTAATGGAAAACAAGGAGAGGCTGCATCACACTAATGTATCACAGTATATCACAATAATGTTCAGTAAGTGAGGTTTTTCTGGGCTGTATTTGCACCAATATAGTCCTACAGTTTGCAGCACGACTACATTAGGGACACACTGTGAATAATTCAGAAAGCTCTCAACGAACTGAATATAAACTTGGACTTGTAATGAGTCTAAATTCCTCTACCACTGTCAGACTACGGATGTATTCACATCCCCCGCTGGTGCTGAAATTGTTTGGAGAGACTTGTAGAGGAAGCTGTGAGTCATACCAGCCCGGTGTCTCTCTTTGTCACCGATTACTAACCTTCACTGCTGTGCAGAAAGAAAACTACATTACTGTTATGGAGAGATGTGGCCAAACTGCTATTTTAAGCATTTGAATGACTGTATGTTTTGATTACAAAACAGCTAGAATGTTCTGTGCTCTTTTCAAATGTTGTCTGCATGTCCTTCATTTTGAAAGTCACGTGGCTT
This sequence comes from Lateolabrax maculatus, assembly GCA_031216445.1. Lineage (NCBI taxonomy): Eukaryota > Metazoa > Chordata > Actinopteri > Acropomatiformes > Lateolabracidae > Lateolabrax > Lateolabrax maculatus. Next base: position 26,483,054 of record CM062198.1, read on the forward strand.
TGTTTTAAGTAATTACTCACTTATAGTGTACAAAATAATGGATTGGTATGTTATCAGAAGACAGGGATAGATCAATGGTATACATATTTTGATATCATTGCAGTTGTTTACAATGGGTTAGGGACTCAGAAGGACTTGAAACCCCAAGTATTGTTATCCTTGGTATAACTGATGTGACCTTTTCTTGAGACAATGTGTAATTGTGGCGTGTTATTTGGCATACCAATACAGTAAATAACAGTGTTTATTTGAGATTCCCGGTGAAAATATAAACACACAAACTTAAGAAAAGGGTATGGCTAAGTTCAGAAGTAGCCTAAAGTCTTGTACATACATCTTGAATAGAGGTAAACATTGTCTTCAAAAGCTTAAGTATAAAGACATTCACATAATTTAATTTTGTAAAATAATAAAAATATAAAGGTCCAATGGAGTAAATAGTTTTTATTGTCATTGTATTATTCAGTTCCCACAACAATGTTAATTATTAATGAGCAGCTGAATTTCCATTGTATTATTTTGGAATCTTAACTAAAATATTTTGTTGTATTGAAATCAACCATTCAAACTCATGTACAAATTCTTATACGTGATTTTTCCCCGTCTGCAGGTTTTGTGAATCCCCTACAAGCGATCTGGAGATGAGGAATGGCCGTGGTCGAGGTAAGCGAATGAGACCGAATAGCAACACCCCTATCAACGAGAACAGCAACTCATCAGACAACAAGGGCACCACCAACAACAAGACGCGTGCTGCCTCTAACAGCAAGGGCCGGAGGGGCAGCCAGACGCCATCAGAGCGCCGCACCCCACCAAACAGCAACACAGAGGACATCAAGGCCAGTCCCTCCTCAGCTGGAAAACGCAAGACCAAACCAGCCTCAGACATGGAACCCAATTCCAGCTCAGAGGACACCAAAGGCAACAAACGTATGCGAACAAACTCCAACAGTGGAGGGGTGGGTCCAACAGGTCTCCCTATCCCTTCTATTAAGACTGAGCCACTTCCACCTCCCCTCGATCGCAGCTGCCCTTCTCCAGTTCTTATTGACTGCCCACACCCTAACTGCAACAAGAAGTACAAGCACATCAATGGTCTCAAGTACCACCAAGCCCGGGCCCACAATGATGATGACATAAAGTTGGACTTAGATGGAGACAGTGAGTATGGAGAGGACTCAACTCTCCACCCTGAACCAGGAAACTGTAATGGAGCATCTATTTCTCAGAAAGGATGCCTGTCTCCAGCACGTTCAGTTACTCCAAAAGGCAGGAACTTTGATGCTCAAAGTCCTTCCCCATCTCCTGGCAAGTTTGGTTCAAAGCAGAGTAAAAAGAAAATTGCTGAGACAGATCCAGAAACGGGAGGTACTCCTACGGATGGGTGTGAAGATGGGCTATGCCTCACTGATGAGGCCAGTAACGATGGTGTAGATGATAAAAGAGGAGCAGACAAATCCAAAAAGGGTAGCACTGGCACAAAGGCTGATAAAATGGCCCAGAAAAACATGAAGTCACCACGGCCTATTGGCCCTGGAACTATAGTGTCCCAGCAGATGTACTCTTTTCCTCCTGGAAACCCAAATTCTTCCCCGGGACTTACCCCAATGATACAAGGAATTCCCAAGAGTCCCCAAATGAAAGGCACGCAGCCTAAACCCCCTGTCATTGGAGATCCTGCCTCAACTAGCTCCAAAGACAAGAAAAAGAAAGACAAGAAGAAAAAAGACAGCGGGAAGGAGGCTGATAGCCCTAAGCCTCCGGGAAAGGGAGGAAAACTGGAGGAAGGAAAGCCTCCGTACTGTGAACCCTCTGAACAAGGAAATAAGGGGGAAGGACTCCTCAATGGTTCCTCAGATCCTCATCAGAGTCGCTTGGCCAGTATTAAGGCTGAGGCTGACAAGATTTACAGTTTTTCTGACAATGCCCCTAGCCCATCCATTGGTGTAGCCAGTCGGATAGATGGCACTGGAATGCCACAGCCTCTCACGCCACATCACGTGGTGAACCAGAATGGTGCTGACAGCTCTTCAGTCAAAACCAATAGCCCAGCATATTCAGACATTTCAGATGCTGGTGAGGATGGTGAAGGGAAACTAGAAGGTGTTAAAGTCAGGACAGAGGAACAAGCCATCAGGGAAAGTGTCAAAAAAGCACTCTTTCCCAACCAGACACCCAGCAAAGAGTCCCCTTACTATGCCGGCTATGACTCGTATTACTCACCCAATTATGTCAACCCCAGTCCCGGCGGGCCCAATCCAGGCACGCCAGTGGCTGAAGGTCAGGTTAAGATCAAAAAGGATGATGACCAGGACCAAAGCGAGGAAAAAGTCAAGGTTGAGGTTCTTGACGACCGCAAACCTGACACCAGTGCTCCTGGCCAGCAGCAGCAGCAGCAGCAGCAACAGCAGCAACATCAGCAGCATCAGCAGCAGCAGCAGCAGCATCAGCAGCATCAGCAGCACCAACAACAACAGCAGCAGCAGCAGCAACAGCAACAACAGCAGCAGCAGCAGCAACAGCAGCAGCAGCAGCAGCACCAACAACAACAGCAGCAGCAACAACAGCAACCCTCAGTCATTCAACAGCGATCCAACATGTACATGCAGCCTCTTTACTACAACCAGTATGCTTATGTCCCCCCATATGCGTACCATCCCGATCAAGCCTACCATAACCACTTGATAAACACTAACCCAGCCTACCGGCAACAGTACGAGGAGCGGCAGCGACAGATGGCTGAACAGCATCGTGCTGCAGAGAAGAAGTCAGACATAGCCATAAAAGAACGAGAAGCCTCCATGAAGGAGGAGTGGAAACAAAAGAGCCCAATGCCACCAAGCCTCTCCAAAGCCCCGAGTCAGTCAGACCTCGGAAAGACGCCGCAGCCCCCATGCAAATCCAGGGACTCGCCCTCTGAACCCTCCTCCAAATCCCTGGGAAGCATAAAGGGGGAGGACTCAAAGTCTCAGCAAGCTGAAGGGCTAAAGATGAAACTGACTGAAGGGGGCCACCATGGAAAGGATGAATCCAAGCAAGCACTGGAGTCAAGAGGTCAGGCGGGGATGGAACAGGCCATGTGGTACAGACAGGTAAATACCAATCTAGTAGAACACTGTTAGAATATATGCTTGTGAATCTGCTGTGAGACTGTCAAGAGAGAGAGTTATTTTAATATGTAGATGCTTATTTATGCTGACTTGGACCTTCTTTCCCACCTTCAGCAGTATCCCGAGAGCCAGAAGCCCCAAGCCGAAGATGAACACCAGCAACAACAACCTCGATGGAAAGATGAAAGGGACAGGGAACGTGATCGTAAATTAAAAGATGACAGGCCCAGGCCCAAGGACAGTCAAAGTGGGCCCAAGGAGGACGGCAAAGAGGGAAGTGATCCCAGAATCACATCTGAGGACCATCGGGCCATGAGCAAAGACTCTCGTTCAAATCCCCACATGCAGTTCTCATCACCACTAGCACAGCACCAAGGCTACATGCCCTACATGCATGGTTATCCCTATGGACAAGGCTATGACCCCAACCACCCTGGATACAGGGGAATGCCCTCAGTCATGATGCAGAATTACCCAGGTATGACATCACATTAACTGTAAACTATTTTTTAAAGTTATTTGAACTGGTGAAGTTCGCAAGCTCAAGTCATCCAGTTGGTTAGTGAGTGCAACTGTTAATTTGGTGCAAGTCATCAGTTGTTTCTGTTTTTTTTTTTTTTTAATTTCAAATACATGCAAGACTAACATGAGCAGCGATTTAGAAGGGTGGTTAAGCTGTTGTCCGTACTTAGGTTTTAAGGTGTGTACGCAGGTACGGTTTTGAATTGGATGGAAATGCAGCATAACCAACATGGCTTAAATAATTGAAGGTCTCTTTCTTTTTTAAATTACAATGGGTCTAAGGATTTGTTAGTACAGCTTTAGAAAGTTTATCAACACTATATATACCAGTCTCAACAGGATCTCATGGTGTTATTGTGATCATTTCATTCAGAACTGAACTCAGCAATTTTTGTTTCACTAATGTAATTTCCAAGTAAGTACAATTGGTCAATTCAATAAGGATTTATTTTGTTTGACCTATGTTTATTACAGTGGTTCTGAAAAAAAATATTGTATATAATTATATATGATTATTTTTATTTAAACATAAAATTGCAAGTTCTTATAAATACTATTAGGAGTGGTTGAATTTGTGGTTGAATCCACAAATTCCTTGGAGGTCTGTTATGTTATAAAATGCCATATATAAGCATTTATGTATACATAATATATAATATAACATATAATCCGTTTTTATCACACCAACATGACTTGTGTTTCACCACCAGACATGGCAACCATACTATCAATAACTTACATACAACATCAATGTGGGCACAGTAGAGAATGCTGGTCACTGCTGCCACATTTTGCAGTTTGGCTCAAATGTTCCCATGTAGAGAGAATGTGCTGGTACTAGACTGTTTAACTCTTAGTACCTGGAAAAATACCTGTTAAGTGGGCGATGGACATTTTGTCCAAAAATCTAAATGGATTGGTTGGTCACCAAAAATCAATTGTGTTGACTATTCAGGTTGATCGATATGAGCATTAATGAGAATAATCAATCATCAGTTGTCACATTGGTATTCCATATAAACCTAAATTTGAACCATGGATTTTCTTCATCACTCTTAGGTTCGTACATACCTGGAGGCTATCCGTTTTCACCGTATGGCAGTAAAATGACCGGAGGTGAGGAGGCCAGCGACAAATCTCGCGCTAGCCCTACTGTCACCAAAACAGCAACGGACTCCAAAGCCCTGGATATCCTGCATCAGCACGCCAGCCAATACAAGAGCAAATCCCCAACAGTAGGTGACAAGCCAACCCATGACAGGGACAGGGAGCAGGACAGGGGAGCTGGTGGAGACAGAGATCGGGAAAGGGAGCGCGAGAGGGAAAGAGAAAGAGACGTAGACCGACCACGATCCTCACCCTCCCAGCGCATCATGCCCTCTCACCACCACCTGGGATACCCCCTGCTCTCAGGGCAATATGACCTGTCCTACGCCACAGGTCAGCCAGTCCTCAGTCGTCCCATTTCTGTTGTTTGACAGTGGATTTACCACACTAAATGTTATCCTTTTCTTACATAGTTGATACGATAGTGTACATGCAAGTAGCTGAATGCCAGGGACTTAAATTAAAAATAAAAGCCCCTCAGTCTAGAATATTTACTGTAAGTAGATGCAGACTGTTCAGTTATGGCAGATCAGCAATCTAAATCCAGACCCTAAATAGGAAATTTCACTGACAGCTATACATTTTCCGACTCACCATAGGTCTCTCCTCATCAGCTATTGTTGCCAGCCAACAAGCAGCAACCCCCTCCCTCTACCCACCACCACGGAGGTGAGAACGGTAAGACCCCCTTAGTTGGAGAGAGACACAAAAGACTCACAGTGAAAAAGAAAACACAAGCATAATGAGACACATATATAAACTAAGAGAAGTGTTGACAAACCTGACAAATGCAGGTGGCAGACTTTGTTAGTTCAAAGTGTGATTCTTTATCCTGGGTTTATCTGATTTGAAGCGAAAAGAACACCCTGCTCTTCTCTTTCCTGAAAGCATTTATGTTGCAGACTCACAGGCAGCAACCTGTAAAAAAAAAAAAAAACCCAAAAACAAATTGTGGCCAAATAAACCCCTTACTTCGCTGTAATCTAGTACAATATGCAGTGCAGCATTTAGCCCCTCAGCTCATCCATCCTAAGTAGGTCCTCTGAGGACAAGTTGATCTCAGTGTTGATAATAGAGATGTGGAATGAGCACGCCAAGACATGAAGCCGGAGCAGCCTGCACTGACATCTAGTGGGAGCTCTTTTAAATTACAACTGAGTAATTTGATAAATGTACACTCAGTTGCCACTTTATAAGGTACATGTAGCCTAACTAATGGAGTCAAATATTACAATACAACAGTTCTGCACTAAATACTACTTTCATGGAGCTTATAGTATTCAGTTTTTGTTGAAATTCTCTTAAGGAGTTATTTTATTTTATTGCTGTTGAATTTTCCTGCACCATTTTGTACAACCCGTGTACAAGCACCGCAACCGACATCCTCCAAAATGGTCATAGTTAAATCAATATGTCTTTAAAACAGTTTAAGCTGGATCTGAACATTATAGCCTTCATGAAGGTAGGATGTATAGCAGGACTGTTGTATTAGACATAGGTTCAGCTCTGTGTACCTATTAGTAAACTGGCAACATGAATGTAGGCTGCAGGTCTAACACATTACAATAAGTAACCTACCTCCAGTCGTGGAAAAAGTATTCAAATCCTCTACTTAGAAATACCGCAAAAAATATATTGCATTACAAGGTAAAGTACACTACTCAAACTTAGTACAGTGTACAGCAAAATGTACTTAAAGTACCAAAAGTAAAAGTACTAATGTATGTTTGTAAAGTATGTATTAATGTGTGAACAGCATTTTGCTGTTCTTGGTCAAAACTGGAGAAAACTATTTTACATACAGTTGTGTGTGTGTGTGTGTGTGTGTATAAATGCTTCATATTTTCTAAGCTGATCATACATTTTGTATGTTAAATCTTAATCTACAGAGTAACTAGTAAATGTGGTTCTCAAATAAATGTAATGGAGTAAAGTAGAAGTATCAAGTACCCTCAAATTGTAAAATACAAGTACCTCAGGATTGCATCTAAGTACAGCACTGACGTAAATGTTCTTATATTCCACTGCTGCCTACCTCAGAGAGGAGTTACAGAAGTGTGTAAAGCAAATTAAACAGCACCCTTTTCTTTTTGTTTCTGTATTTAAGTAAATGAATACGCGATCTGGTAATAATTGAGTCTTCCTTTGTATCTTTCACAGGGAAACCTGACCGTCACACCTCAACCCTGCAAAGATTCATGTGACTGGCTCACATGAGAAGAAAATCTCCCGGGTGTTACCTTTTAGACATCAGTTGAATGGTGTTTCTATCTATATTTTTAGTCCTCTGCCCCAAGGCTAGGCAGATTGTCGTTTTTTTTTTTTTCTTTCCTCCCCTCGTAAATGACCCTAAATTTTCCAGACCTTGGACTGTAACAGGACTGATAATAACCCAGGTTCAAAGCCATCTCTCTGCCTCATCACGCAGAGGAAACATCAACCCGCTGATTATCTATCTAGTCTTTGCACTGTCAACAAATACAATGCAAAAAGAGACTATTGGACTGCCGGAACAGCTTTTTTCTTTTTTTTTTTACTTTGACTGCATTGTTTGTTTTTTTGTCACACGCAGAAAGAAATTGGCAGGAGATGTTTGGGAGTTGGGTGGCTGATAATGGGAAAGGGGAGTCAAACTAAATTAAAGACTGAAAAGAAAAAGTGAATCATATTGAAATGATTTCAACTCTATGTCTTTGGCTTATTGTATGCCGTGAAACAACAGTATATCCTTAACTTGACAAATGTTTGGCTATATTTCGTGGGGAGAGGGAATATGGCAACAGCTGCTTTCTTCAGAGACTTAAGAGCCTGAGACTGAAGTTTTTCATTTTCCATCGTCATTGTTGATTCCCACCCTCTTTGAACCCTCAGTTCTTGTTTCAGGGATGATGTCGTCATGTTTTGCGAAGGGACCGCGCACACCTCAATGGAGAATAAACACTATTCATGTTTTCTTTTTTCTCAGTAATACTTTACTCCATATCATTGTGTTCATCCTTGAATGTGTCTGACGCTGGTATTAGTCCTGTTTTTCCTCACAATAAAAGGGTCTTTACACTCACTCAAACGGTGAAGCCACATTAGCAAGCGATGAATTCACGGGGGCATTGTCACCACTGCATTAGGCCACTTGTGGTGGTTTTGGTGTTTCACTGTAAGATTTTGCTTCGTTCAGCTCGTCTAGTTTGATAGTTTTCTGTAAACAATGTGAAATTTCACTCAACTCGTGTTTTTCTGCTGTAATATAGACTTTTAGCCTACTTTTGTGTGCATAAATGTTTATATTTATCCCAGCATGCAACTGTCACTGTTAAATAGCTTTCAGCCTTCCCGGCGTTTAACATCATGTGCTCAGATCATTAATGCTGCATAGTCCCTAGACGTCTCACTGTGCTTCTTCTTTGCCCCTGCCTTGGTTTTCTTGCTGCATGTTTTTTTTAAATTTTCACCACATCATAAGCTTGGTTCACAGCTCTGTTCATCCCAACATGCAGTGTGTAATCAGACTGGTTCCAGACCGCTGAATCGCTGCCGACATCTCAGATCTTTTTCAGCGATTCAGTGAAAACTCAAGACTGACAATTAAGTCAAAGTGAAAATAAAATGGTAAATCAGTCAGATTTTTAGGTTATTATGCATTTTGGTGTTTCGCTTGCTCATGTGGCTTCACTATAACAAACATTCACCTCGGACAGCTGTACGCATGGTTTTCCTACCAACGGCTACCTTTGGATCAGTCCAAAACTGGGCTATTGAGTCTGACACCTCAGAGACTAGTTTGCTTCGTTCAGTTGCTGCCTGTGCTGTAAGATCAACTACTGGCACGTTAAACATAATGTGCATGAAATGACCTAAAATCTTTCAGCTGTTACTATTACAAAACACACATGAACCAATCAGATGCAGAGAATGAACTTCAATAAAAAAGGAACGGTGAGCCAGTGAAAAGCTTGGAGCAAAAGCTAACATGGTAAAACCAGTGAAATGGGACATTCATCACACACACGACTGAAGTAAGAAGCCTCAAAGTTGCCCAATCAGCTGAGAAGAAGCACGTTGCTCTAGGCTTTCCTTTCGATCTCAAACTGGTGGTGCCACTCTGTGAATTCAACGAAGTCTGCTTAACTTAAACCTACAGAAAAAGCGACCGGCCTGTTCTACCAGAGAGACCCTCTTGGCTTTAAATTACAGTTCTCTTATACCTCAGGAGTTGTAAGTGAAATTCTCTCCATATGCTGTTTGCATTGATTTGAGAGGGCTTCAGTTTATTGGTGTAAAAAAAAAAAAAAAAGCACATTTTCTGCTCTGAGCTGGATGTGCTGTAGTGGTTCATTCGCAAATGACAAATTGGATAGGGGACTGTTGAAGGCTTTATGCCATACCATGTTGTTGTGGGCTGTGAACAGTCTTTACGTTCCTCTGAAGCATTATAATGAGAATACAATGTTGACCGTGTTGTCATTAAATTTAATTTTATTGATTTTGGTTTTATCACTTTTAATGTTCCCATTGTTGTAGTTTTTTTTTCTCATTTAATACAGTGTGTGTTCATAAGTCCATAAACCACCAGTTAATCTCATGTCTAACACCTTCTGAAGTTGGATGTTAGCGGTTTGTTGAGACACAACTCACCATTAAGAAACTGCAGCTCTTCATTTTGAGGTTCTTGGACATTCCCAGTAAGTAAGTTGCCAGTTTCTCGTCCCACAGAAGTTTGCGAGATGGTATATCTTTTGACCTTTTAGGCATTTTAAAGAAGAATGGCTGACATGAATAAGATGAATGTGGTGGTGTTTGATTTGTACTGTGAGGGTGATCTAGGCAGCTGTGATGTTGTCATTAAAGTCAGTGGGTTTTAGTACCAGCAGACTGCATACAGTTATATAGTTTTATCAGACAATGGTTGTGACAAGTGCATTTGTTCTCTCTCTGAGAGTAGTAATGTTATCTCAGTAGTAAGCAAAGCCCAGTGAAAATCATATATACTAAAGTGTATGAAAAGCCAGAAAAGTAATGTTTGCTATCAACATAATGGAAAGTGCTTGGCTCTTGTATGTTGCAGGACTGTATTTGTTTCATGGTGAAGAGTATATTTATTGGCCAGCAGTTGTCTCAATTGGTGCCTAGTTGAACATTCTTCTGTGAAAACACAGAGACACTTGCTCGTTTGTCTTTTCCTGACCCACCTACTGTCACACAAACCCCCCCACCCCCCTCCCAAAGTACCAGTTCTGGTGCTTGCAAGGATGTTTACAATGTCTTCATTTTCTTTTTGTGTGAGAAAATTCAGAACTCTTCGCCCTCTCCTCCTTTCTCCCGCCCTTCAGGAGTTTGTGTAAAGTGTACATTACCATGGTTCTTTTTTATACAATACTCTGTAACTTGCCTTTGTAAATTTGGGCTGGAAAAAAATAAATCTTTTTATGAGACAATCTGGAACTGCTCAATGGATTCTGCTCTGTCGATGCTGTGGAATTAAAGAACGTAATTCTGTTAAATTATCCTAATTTTCCTCTTTTAAAAAATCCTACCATGAAAATTAAAATGTTGTAAGCATTCAAGTAGGTTTGTGGAGGTTTCATCTTCAGAGTGATATCAACCATATCAACCTTGAAAGTCAAGAAGTCATGATTTCACATTACAGAAAATGTTATTTTGAATATAAATGAGTTGCCTTTTGCAAAGTTTGGCAAGTTGATTTCTGAGTTGGTCATGGACGTTAAACTGATTTATAGTTTTTAGTCTGTATTGAAGTCCAACATTTCAGTTTAAAGAATGTCCTTTCCCGGAGAAGTCGAATGGATGATGTTTGAAATACATGTCAGAATATGGAAACTGCACTGTGGCATTTGGCCACAGGAGAGCAGTGTCTCTGAAGAGGCCACAGTCAGTCTCAGCCAGATCAAATGTCAGGTTTTAGCCTGTTTTAGGAATTTTTACTTCTAACTTACTGTAGGCCTACATGAGGAGGTTTGGTTATAATAATCATAATAAACATTTAATACAATACATGAGGTTAAGGAAACACTTTTGCCTTGAGAAATTGTAAGATGTTTTTAAGGTTTCAGTTTGAGGCAGTATGTGGTCCTGCAATGATAATCAACTAATCTCTGAAGGAGGAGCGTTTCTCCTGTGCTCGTCTTATAGGTGCAGTCATCGATTCTGGAGAACGATTGAAGATATTTGAACCCCTCCCTTCAGTGCTCATGCAGAAGCTCCACCCCCAAATTCATGGACGTGCATTGCTACGGAAACGACACCAACACCTGTCCTGGTTTAACAAAAGAGAAATAGTCCAGAGCGTCTGCTGCCCGAGGCTAAGTGAACCTCAGAAAGGGGAAGCAGCTTATCGCTATGAATATACAGGTGGCATATGCTTTTTGTAGAACTGTAACGTGTGTGTCAATAAGCCTGTCAATATTTAAAAAGGTGTTGAAGCCAACTATGTATCTAAGACAAATTCTAAGCCGAGAAGTAGTGGGAACCTGGCACGAGCACGAACGCCCCCTGTTGCTGATTGGCTGGAGTAGTGTTTGTTTCCCATTTACAGAGGCCGAGCTGTGTACGAACACCAGATTTTTTTTTTAACACACACAAAACGGACTGTGAGGAAATATTTGCTGAATTTGACAAAAAGTGTTTTGGATTAGAATCACTGACTGCACCTTTAATGTGGAGGAAAACGTTATGTTTACATTCAGTTTTCTCACCCAAATGCATTTTGTGTGTCCTTGACGTCTAACAAATGTGAAGTGCATTTCCTTATATATTTCCTTATAAAAAACATGCAAATCTGACTTTTTAATAAGTATTTTAAATTAAGCATTGTTTAAATCCATGTTTACTATCTTTAAGTCTTCTTTGTCCATGACTTTGTTGGTGCATTGCAGCCAGTCTTGATTCATAGATTATTATTATTTTTTAGTGAATTTTTAAGTTGTTTACATATTTCTTTATTTTATATTTTGGTGTATGTGTGTGGGAAACATCAGACAAATTATTATTCAAAGCAGAGTATTTTCATATGTGTTGGCACATGTCTGAGGGGATCTTTAAGCCTATAAAAATGCCCAACATTTGCTGGCACAAGCTTTACAAATGAGAGCTTTGCTGCTGCTACATAATTTTGAATAGAATAGTTGGGAGTTTTACGTTCCTAAGCAATTGAACTAAGCAATTTCAAGATCATCTTAAGCTCTGGGAAATTGTGGTGAGTATTTTTCACTAATTTACAACAATTTATACACTGAATATTTACCGTAATACGTTGAAAAATGAAATAATTAGTTGCAACCTAAGCAGCATGTTCGACCAGCTGTCAACAGTTCACTCTCACATCACTTACATACACACTGTTAAAACTTCATCCGCGTCTGCTGTGGCATTTCGCTCAGGATAATTTTAACTGCCTCTAATGCTCCTGAACTGAGAGAACGCTCCGTGCATCAACATAATGCAACATCAGTGACGGCGAGTGATTACGCCGGGGATGATTTTGTTGAGTGTAAATGTGAAATCTGATTATCCTCCATGCTCTCATCTCGGCAGAGGGAGGAGGGCCGCAGAGAGAGGGAGGGAGAGGGAGAGGGAGAGAGATTGAGAACGAGGTTGGCTGGAGGAGAGATTCAGAGGGAAGGAGGGGTTAAGATAGCAATGTGCTGAGCCAATGGCTTTTCCACAGAGCAGCTGGCTGGCATCAGGACAGGACAGGCCGCTCAGAGGAAGGATACCTTGAGGACGGCTCTTCTCCGCTCGCTGTAGGACGCTGAGGGGTGACTTCCAGGAGGTGTTCATGGGATGCACTATCTACGCAGCCAGCCCTAAGGCCCTGCCCGCCGACGAGGCCCCAGGCCAGGACAGATACTACCAGCTCCCCCACTACCGCCACCCTCATGGTAACTGCAGTCAGAGGATAGCAGCCAGCAGAGCCAGGTCAGTCTGCACCGCACAGGAAGTACACTGAAGGCACTGAATATGTGGCACGCCTGTCACGACTGACAGGGTGAATCCAGGTAAAAGCAGCTGACGGTTGGTTAAGGGCCCTTACTCCACCTGAGCCAATCACAGAGGAGGAGATGTAGAGATGTTTGAACTAAATGGGATGTGGGTTGTGAAAATGGAGAAGTAAGACGACTGTTACATTCAGTGAATACATCTAGAAAAAAACAAGACTTGAAATAAAAACACATTTTACTCTGAAGTGATATCTGCTGTTTTTTAAGAGTAACAGTTAGGACGTCCAGTTTGATTTTGCAGTGTAAGTGTTTTTGCTTCTGGGAATCGAAACGGTGCATTAGGGCAGGAGACAAAATTACCACTTTGAAAAATGAATGAAAAATGACTAAGTGAAGGGATTAAACCACCTTTGCAGCATTTGCCGTCTGTGCGTGTCATATCTTCCGTGTCAGCAGTTCGGGATATTTTATCATGAATTTCCAGACTTCTTCCCTTTTACATTAAACGTTTTTGCAGTTTCTTACACCTGCAGTTTGGACAGGTGATTCAGCCATGATTGAAACTCTGCTTAAAAAACCTCAAAGTTGGTGACTCATAGCTGACAAATGCCGCTAATTGACATTGTGAAGTTCTGTGGCAGCGTTTGGATTGTGATTAAGTCACAAAAGAGTTCATATTCATTAAAGGGGTTGGAGTATTCTTCCAGCACCGTGTACATACTGAAACTCGACCTGACTAACAGCCTCCTTAGAAAGTGCTTCTGTCTTTTCACCTGAGAGCCTGATAACTCTCTTTAACATGACTGGTTGGAAAGTGGCTCCACTTACTGCAGACAGACTGATACTTATACTGCATGTTTGAGAGAGGAGGGACTCTTAGTACTCACACTGTCGAGACAACTGCAGCTGGATTTCTTTATACATCCTTATTTGTTTAGTGTACAGTGTGTGCAAATATTTTTGTACTCTTTGGACTGTGGTTACACATGTACATTTACTCAAGTACTGTACTTAAGTACCATTTTGAGTTACTTTTACTTAAGTATTTCCTTTATACTTCTACTCCTCTAGAAATATTGTACTCTTTTTTACTTTACATTTATCTGAAAGCTGTAGTTACGAGTTACTTTTAAGATCAAGATTTTACATGTAAGAAATATGATCAGTTTACAAAATATGTTGCATTTTTATAAATTAAACTAAACAACAGTATATTAAGTAGAAAAATTAGCTCTACCTTGACAACATCAATGCATCAATAATAATACTCCAATAATATAGTAATATACTGTATATATCACACCTTGAGTTGGGTCATTTTGCTTAATGGGTACTTTTACTTTTGATACTTTAAGTAAACTTTGGTGCTAATTCTTATATTATAATGGTATGAGACAGTGGGAGGAAGCTGGTTTTGCATTTCAGAAACTGTTAAAACCAAATTCTGTATTTGTAGTCATCAAATAATTCCGTCAATATAATGATTATTAGACCAATTCCTAAAATACTATTCATAGATATTAACTTACTACTCTTCTTAATTGACTTTGTTATAAAATTGTCTGTCAACAACATGCATCAGTCAGTACCCAGTAGTGGAAGAATTATTAGCATCATAATATACTTTAAGTAACAGAAGTAAAAGTACTAATTATGCAGAATGGCTCATGTCTGGATTACAATTAGTGATGCATTAATGTGTAAGCATCGCTTTAATGTTGCAGCTGGTAAAGATGGAGCAAATGTCAACTACTTAATACACTGCTGCGAATCTTAATCAACAATGATACATCATCATTTATTATTTAATTTATATTTTCTGTTTAATAATTTAATGATACACTTTAACACTTTAATACTGCACAACTGCACATTTTGTTGTATATATGTATATATATGTAGGTTACATTTTAATTTTATACTGTTATTTATAACTACTACTTAATAGTAGGTGCTTTTTTATTTATTTTCTACGTTTGTTTATTCATTTCATTGTCTCGGGTGTAAACGCTGCTACTGCAAAGAAATTTCCCAGTTTGGGATGAATAAAGTATTTCTATTCTATTAATAATTGGAACCTGAAAAGTAACTACTCCCAAAACTATCAAAAACCATCCTTCCATAAAGTACCTCAAGTACCTCATTACTGTACTTAAGTACAGTACTTGAGTAAATTTACTTTTCCACCAATGTAAATACTTTATAGGAATAAACTGGACAATCTGACACATTCATTTACACAGCCCCTACTTGAAATGTATGTCTATAGGCCTATATATAAAATATATATATATATACAGGCAGAGTACTGTAAACAAGTCCTGAAGGCTGCAGTACTGTGACCTCAGGTATTATCTGTAGTACTCCTGCAGATGTACTTAATGAGCAGCAGTCGGGTTATTCTGGGCCTGTGCGGGGACAGAAAATACTCGCTGTGTAATCCGGGGCTGGAGGTAGGCTCCCCCCCCCCCCCCCCCCCCCGCCCTCCTGCGCGTCTCTCCGCCGCAGCTTCACTTCAGTCCCGCTGCGGCTCCGAGTCTTTCCGCTTCTTTCAGCCGCAAAGAACCAAACAGACAGAAAGTGATTTGACGCGGGACATGCGGCGCGGACCGGACGCGTCCCGCAGAGCTGCGGGCCGACAGCACGGAGGCTCGTGAGCAAACAGGTAGGACACACCGGGGCCGGTGTCAAGCTACCGGGAGGGGGGGGGGGAGCACGGCTTCCGGCGGAGATTTTAGAATAAAAGCACGCGGTGGCGGACTCTGGGCGTTGATGGAAGGAAAGGCGCACAGATATAGTTTTTATCGGTGGGTGGTGATGTTTAGCAATATATTCAAAGCAAATTTAAGTTTGAGTTGGGCTCATGTTGAAATTCACAAACGAAGAGATGAATTGTATGAGAATGTAATCGTGCAATTTCTCCCATTAGCCATTTTAATTATAATGCGTGAATTATAATTCAACAAAAATTATTTTTGTTTTGCCCCTTTTGACTTAATAATGCACTTTAGACTCCATACTTATTCTAAAGTGAATTGTTTTTCCGCTTTTATTTTGAAAAACCGCTTCTGTTCCGCATTGAACTTGCTTCTTTTGATAAACTTGACACTGTTTTTGCTTTTGGTAGTGACAGCGTTTATTATACGAAAACCAAAGAGATATAGATGCATATCAATTTCAGGAATACAGTGTATGTGTAGTCATATTTAAAGTTATCATTTAAAGTGTAAAATATAAGTAAAACGTGAGGACTTTTGCCCAGTATTGCTTTTCGACAGTTATAAGACTACTTTAGTTTACATGAATCTCTAACATTGATGTGATGTATAAAAAGTGTTGATATATGTTTTTTTAAAGGGACAAACTTTATATTTGGTGGACAAATACTTAACAAAACTAATTCACCCGAATTCCATGAAACCCCTTTTGGATTTCACACTAAACAATTTTCAGAGAGTCAAGACGAACATTTGCAGCCTTGTGCAGGCTTAAAGACACAATCCTGTCATCAAAGGCTGTTTTGAGGTGCTTGCACAATGGGGAGGTTATTTCAGGAGGTCTCAAGCAGTGCAGAGTCCAAAGGCTGTGCTTCTGTTGCAGTTTCATAGACCGTCTGTGCCTGTGAAATACCAGAAGACCACAAAAAAGTTAAGTTAAAAGCTAATGTACAAAATAATAAAGAAAAATAAGGAAAGAAAATCCAGGAATGTTTGGTCTTTACGAAAAACCCTAATGATGCCAAGTCACGTGGCAAAGCTCTGAAAATTACTTATATAAGGTGCACAAGTGGCAAAAAGTCTTGGGCATTTATACTGGACTTCTTTATTAAACACACTTAAACTTTGTCACAGTTTTTATCCACATACAAGAGAAAGCTCCCTTGTGGCTTGCTCTTAAAAACCGCAGACAACTTTAATTTTGTCTAATAATAAGACAAACCCACCTTCAGCTTCTCCAGACAAATTAAACCTTTGCTTCTACACACCCACTGTAAACAAAGCAGACCACATTGCTTACAAAGCTGTGAGCCTGCTGTCCGGGTGTGCAGGTTCGACAATCCTATACACACAAAAATACATGCCCTGTTTAATTAGTGATTCTTTTTGCGCATTTATTCATCACACTTGATGATATAGAATGATAAAGAACCGTGGCGCCTTGAAAATGGACTTAACTTTAGGTTGTGAAAAAGACATTTTAAATAATGTCCATCAGACAACAACAAGTCAGTGGCCTACAGGGAGACGAGCGCCCGGAGGCAGACACACAGCGCAGTGACTTCAGCAACAATCTCAGTGGCTAGCAACCTTAATAAGATTAGTTTATTGGATTGGAGGACGTCTTGTGACGACACAGAATGTCTGTCTCCTGAGACAAAGAAGGACATGGGAGAGGAGAAGCATGTAAGAAGTGAACAAAATAAATAAAAGTTAGAACAGAGCAGGACTGATCCAATACATGTTTGCAGGGAAAATGCAGTGTTGCTATAAGTCCGCAGTGTGTTTGGACCGTTTAGATGAGCTGGTGCTGCTACTGCTGCATAACAGATTCATCACATTCCTGTTTAGACAGAGTAAGGCTTTGACCACTGCAGCAAGTTTTTCCACTTCACTCCACTCCTCCTGCTACACTTGCTCCCTGTTGCAGCTCGCGTCCAGTTCAAGACCCAGGTGTTAGTCTACAGGGTGAGTAGTGCAGTTGTTTGTCCATTAGTACTGTGAGGGAGCTCATCAGGATGCAGTATGACATTGCTCTCCTGGCCAACACGAACAGTACAACTTTAAGTAATGTTTCAAGTGCAGACAATAATATATTGACAGAGCAGTCACAGGTTGTGGTGTAAGTGAGGCAACATTTCTTGTTTATTTTTGATAATTTGTTTAATTCAGTTCCCGGAAATCTGCACGGATTTAGTAAGACCAAAGACTGAAATATTTTCAGAGCAAGAAAAGTCATATAATGAGAATGTTTATCCCAAGGCTGTTTGTATCAATGAGTATGTGACCAGGGCTTGTATGTGTTTCATAAGGTTTTTAGACTGCAAGCAAACATTTTGTGAATGAGGCAACCAACCAAACCAGCCATCCAAAGTCTGTTCCCTGTGCCTTCAGACAAGGACACAGTGTGGTGTAAAAAAATTCCCAGCTGTCAGGTAAAGGTTCATAAAGAACCTACCTAAACCTTTACCTTTTCTACCTAAACTAAAAAATAAGGTGATAAACTGTCCACAAGTTTCACACTTCTGCGAATTTAAGAAATGATTGACTCATTACTCAAGAAAAAAACGTTACAAATTAAATCCAACCCAGTTATAATTAACCAAGACTTTTGGTTGTCTTCTTCTTTTATTGTCGATGTCATCAGCTACTGATCTTGGGAATCTTACATACAGTTTATCTTATATGTATGTATATCTAATGAATACTCCAGCTCATTTCCTTTCAAAGAATAGCTGAGCACAACTACAAGCATTTTCTTTGAACATTCTTTCTAAGTGAACTGCAACAGGACCACAAGGCTCCATTTTGCCCCCAGGCCCACATCTCGGATCAGATACCCCTCCTGAATCCCTTAACCTCAGGCTTAAGGTGAGAAGACCCTAACAAACCCTTTCCTTATCTATTACAGCAGGCCCTTCACCTCCCATTCAACCCTTTGTGATCACAGATAATCAGTCAGATGTAAAACCTCTAGGACCAGGAAGCCCCTGTTGTTTGAACAGGTCAGTGGCTGACGTGAAGCTTCTGGCCAATTAGAGATAATACACTGGAAACTGCATGTAGGAGCCTATTTCCATCAGCACCTGTAATTACACCGGGGCAGGTGGTAATGGCTTCCTCTCTCCCAGAGGAAAACATGGCACAGGGCAGGCAGGTGTTTGTGCATGTGAGAAAGAAAGATTTGCTGTGCAGATGAGAGGAAGAAACATTATTAAATAGTTCAAAGTTTTCCAGTACATGTGCTGTTTTATGACAACAATTCAAATTAAATTCAATATAAAGGATAATACCAGCTTTTTTTCTTCTTAGATATCATCTAAATCAGTGATTCCCAACCAGGGGTACATGTACCCCAGAGGGTACCTGGAGGATTACTCAGCTCATAATATTGGGCTGTGGGGGTACATCAGACAAAAAAAAGTTATCTAGTGTAGCTGAGCGATCCAGATGATTTTTTCCATTGTTATGTGGTCTCACTGTAGATGGAGATTGCAAGGCTTGATTTTCCTCCCACGGGAAGCCATTTGCTGCCATCCGTTTCGAACTGTATGCAAAACAGCTTCAACAAGCCCTTAAAATGACCTTAGCCACACAATCCATCACAGTAAACATGAAGCTGTGATTTAGTTCCCTCAGAGTTTCAGCTGAGTTGTTCTTTCACTGAGCCCAAGTTGAGTGTTTTTATACTAGTGTGTGTATGGTGCTTTGCCCTACTTCTTGTCAATCACCACCCACAGGAAGAAATGTAAGTCTTTGTTTGAAAACATCTCACTTTACACATTTTATGGTCATATCCTTGGTTTCTTCTTCTTCTTTTGGTATCCGTAACAGTAGATTTCAAGAGACATTTGGTGCTGAAAAGTTTCAAAGTATATTTGAAGAAATGTTTGAGTCAGCACGTAGCAGTACTTTAGGTCAGCCATCTGCACAACCTCTATGGTCTATTTCTTTGTAGACATCTGGGCGAGAGCAGACACTGAACCCTTTCGCACTAGCACAAGAACACAGCTTTATTTTGCTGAGTAGAGATTTTGAAATATAGTGTAAACCAGCAGAATCAGACTTTGAATGTTTTATCACCGCTGTGTTGATTTTGAAGACAGAGTCCACTTGTTTGGCCCACCAAACTTTTTTAGGAGGAACTCTCTCTATTTGAAAGCAAACTTAGAGACAAAAACAAACATTGTTTTTTTGCAAGTGTACATGAAGGTCCAGTACAAGAGTGGCCTGCTGTTAACATAGAGTTGTGTGTTTGTATGTTTAGGGCGAGGAGCATGACTGAGCAGCAGGAGCAGAGCGAAGAGACAGGCCTGCTCTCAACCCAGGACCTGGACCCCTCCAAGGACGACGACACACACGGCCACTTCAGGCAAAATCCCACACACACAAACACACACTGTTCTGCAACACTTGCCGTCTTTCCATGCTGTGTTTTTTTTTTCTCCACGCACCATCTGTATCCTGTGCATGGTCATGGGTTGCAGCCCTCGGAGATTTATTTTCACAGCACTAATTTTGTGCTTTTATTTCAGTTGTATTTGATGTCAAACAATGGTCAAAAACACACACACACATGCACACAAAAAGAACCCAGACAGAGATTTAAGGACATTTACAGAATTTTTTTCTTAGATATATGTGTTTGGAAAATGTAAATTGTGTAACTCGTAAAGTTTTAATTGTTTGTGCAAGTATTCATATGCACATTGTCTCTGTGTGTGTGTGTGTGTGTCTGTGTGTTATCTAAGAAGGATTCGAGACAGGAGCAGTGTAATCCCGGGGAATCTGTTCAGGGATGGGAATTAGCCCTGAAGCATGGTGTGTGTTTGTAGACTCAGTGAATGGGAGGGACTTGAACGCTTTATGCACATGTCAGTCTTGAACTCGCAGCGCTCAGTAAGCAGTGTGCGTATCTTTCATCCCCTCCCAGTGCCTAACTCACCTCCACACTCCTCTGTTGCTGTGTGCAACAGTTCAAATCGGAAATATTTGTTTACATAAGTATTTAAAGCTGCATTAATTGATTTATGGCCACTTGTGGGCAGAAAAACATCAAATCAAGAGGACAAATACACAACCACCACATATCACTGGCTTGTAAAGTTATTATGGCTGATGAGTTAGCCAACACTTCTATTTACACATCCAGGAGGACACACAAAGCAATATAAACATTCATTTTGAATCATGTCTATTTTGGTCTCCACCAACTTATATTGAGCTCTTGAACTGCTAGATGCGCCACTAATAGCTTGTTGCTGTAATATAATATAACAGTATTTGGGTTGCACATATTGTTGAAGTGTTGCCAAGAAGAAAATGATCAGACGTATGGAATTCATGTCTGATCTTTAGGACACTGTGTCCCAATGTTTGACTATAAAACTCTTGGAAAATGTTTTAAAAGCATAATGCTTTCCATATGTCTGTTAAAGATGGCTCTGTTAGCTTTTGTAGTTTGAAACAAGGCTGAGATGAAACTGCAGGTGCTCACTTAGTGTGTGTTGGTTGGCTGTACAAACAAAACATCAACTGGCACGTTAGTGATAAAAGAATTACTTAGTTTTCACATTTGTTTCTTTGTCTTGTTTCAAATGAGATCTCTGAATCTGATCTGACTTTGATTTTAAACTCAGGGGACCATCTGAAAAGTCCTCTACTTCTCTCATCAGTCCTATCTTTTCTCATGGACACTTTGAGGTCTCGTGGTGAGTCTTTCCACTTCTGTCAGTACTCTCAGTCCCAATTTCTTCTCCTTCAGCTAAATTATTGACTGGGAGTCCACTGCCACACCGGCCGCCGGTGGGAGGTGTTCGCTTTCTAATTTAGGATTCAATTTAGGATTCTTTGAGCTTGTAATTAGTTTCACTATTCAGTCTCATAGCCAAGGGCACTGAGATACATTGACAAAGGCGCATGCGTATCCACACACACACACACACACACACACACACACCCTCGCAACAAGCAACATTTAGCTTTTCTCACAGGGGTATAGGTTGATACACAGGTTTAGTTTCATTTCCAAACCACAGTTTCTGAACTGATGGTAGAG
This sequence comes from Lateolabrax maculatus, assembly GCA_031216445.1. NCBI lineage: Eukaryota > Metazoa > Chordata > Actinopteri > Acropomatiformes > Lateolabracidae > Lateolabrax > Lateolabrax maculatus. The sequence continues at coordinate 26,504,523 of CM062198.1, forward strand.
ATCAAAGACAGTTGTTTTGGCTCTGTGAGGATTTCTGGGTCAGTACGCTTCATTATGTCTTATGTGCAGGACTCAGACAGAGTTACTACATGTACACGATGTGATCCACAGTCCACTGAGCCTCCTCTCACATGGAAAAAACAACTTCTTTTGCCGCTGCTGTGTGAAAACCTTACAAGCCCTGCTTTAGTGATTTTCATGCTTATACTTGAGCTGGAAAATCTCATAGTTCCTCCTGGGCCTGTGAATAATGACCACAATAATAGATTTCACTGTTGTATCTTTGACAACTGTCCATCATTTCTAATATGTCATCCCAGCATGACCTTGTTTATGCCTTATGTAAAAAATTGCTTTGCCTTGACCCACCACGTACACAGCTCTCCTAACACCGTGACAGGAGTTGCCTGTAGCAATTTTTCTTCACACACTCCCCTAGATGTACCAGTGGTATTGATTAAGACCTGGATCTTGTAACGGAAAGAGACAGATGGAGATCGAGAGCGAGGACTACAGAGCTGGTTAGTCCCCACAGAGCTGCCTGTGTTTTTAATAATCACTCTCTTCTCTCCACCTGGGAGTGCAGAGCCACTGTGGAGACTATTTATAGGCAGCAACCAGCAGGCAGGACGAGCAGCACACATGCACTACTGTTCATAACATGGTCACAAGATAATGGGATCATGGCTTTCCTAGGAGGGTGATTCTTATAAGGAAAACAATGAGTTTTCACATCTAGGGCAAGCTACATCAAATAATTTTACGTTGGAAAGGTTAAACAGAGGTCATCTTTTGACTGCTCAAATGACCTGATGTCTGCTGTAATTTAGTTTGGTTATTTATTAGATATTCATGTTTACTACATTGAAATTGTTTAGGTATATATCTCATATGTATTTTACACACTATATTTTTGTATCTAATATACAGGATATGGACATCTTGTAAGTAAATAGCCCACAATATAATGTTCTAGTGGAAAAACAAATGAAGTAACATAAAGAATATTTAGCAGGGATGAGATGGATGGATGGGTGCAGGGGGGACTTTCCTTCTGCTGTTTTGAGGATAGTTTGTGGTGTTAAAGTAAGGGATGAATCACCATGAGTGTCTGTAAGGTGTCCAGCAGATCCAACCAGAGAGCTGGCAGCGCTGTCACAGCTGTGCTGCTCTGCTGTAAACAACAGCCTCATCCTGCTCTTACACACACACACACACACACACACACACACACACACACACACACACTGCATAGCCAGATCTGTCAACCACCTCTGCACTCTGACACTTTAACCCTGCTTGGGGCTTTTCCAGCCTGAGTTGTGGTCTTTCACTCACTCTCTGTTCCCTAAACAAAGGAAAATATGATAGTAATAAGAGTAATAATAGAGACATAAAAATGAATGACCTAATGCTTGAAGACCAGTGGTAGAAAGTAACTAAGTTCATTTACTGAAGGATTGTACTTAAGTGCAGTCTCAAAGTACTATTTTTCATCTCTACTTTTCCTTTTACTCTACTACATTTCAGAGGGTGATATTGTACTTTTTATTCCCCTACATTTATATGACAGCTATAATTACTAGTTAACCAGTTCCACCAGAGAGATTTCCCTCTAAACTTCTCACATGGTTTAATTTAAATAACTGTTCAAGCCCTAAAAAGGTCAAATCATCCAAATAATTTGCAGAAAAATAAAAGACTAGAGAAAAGTAAAAAAATACATAAAGCGTATGAGAAGTTTTTTCTTCTTTTATTATCCCATTAATCATCTCACAACCCCTCAGATTAATCTTGTGACCCTTTGGAGAAGCTCGACCTCGAGGTGAGGAACCACTGGACTAAACTACCAAACTGTATATAAAGTACTTAAATCTAACTCCACCTCGACCAGCTACGACACTAAACTAATATTAACAATCTGTAATTTCATATATAATAATTTTAACCAATCACAGGGGCCTTTTCTTTTTGTTTTGCAGAATAAGTACTTTACTTTTACTTTAATAATTGAAGTATATTTTGCTGATATTACTTTTCTACTTTTAAATGCAGAAGTTTAACTTGCAATGTAGTATTTCTACATTGTTGTCTTCATACTTTTAGTTAAGTAAATTATATGAATACTTCCTCCACCACTGTTAAAGACAGACACAGTTATATTATTTTCAACCCTGCCTCACAGTTTTCATCAGTGAGTTGGAGTTTGTTCAGTTGTCATGGAGACTGATTTGTTGTCACGTGAGCTCAGTATCTGTTGTCATTCGCAGCACTTTTAGGACTTCTCGTGTAATATTTTCACGTTTTTATTCACACAGTGTGTTTGTATCGCATCAAAGTCCTGCAAATTTTGATTTGTTTTGATTTGCATTGTGGCAGCAGAAGACAATGTGAGCAGCTAGCAGCTCCTGTTTCCCCTCACACAGCTCGTCACTTCTGTCTTTTTTTAGCTTTCCTTTGTTTGCATTTTTCTCTCCTTAATATAGCTTCACTGTTTCTCACAACTGCTGCTCTCCCCCTCATATTACCACTTTTTCTATAAAAGTCTCCCTTTCAGCTTTTTACTTACCAGTTGAATTCAAATCTGTTGCCCTCTCAGCTTTAATGCCACCCTTTTTTACATAAGACCCGGCTATTATTTATATAACTCTAGGCCATCTTTCAATAGAGTCATATGATTAGAATTATAATATAATTATGAAAAGTTTTGTTGCCTCAGTTAATTAAGTTCAAAGATTTTCTTCCATACAGTACAATGTGATACTGTTTTCCTGCTTAGCATGTTATCTCTTTGCAGATATTGGTTCATATTCATTTTAAGCTAAATATAAATGTAGTTTATATTTTTCCATGTCCCCTCAACTTGCTTATATTATACTGTATATAGTTATGGCAATACATGATAAGTTTGCCACCAGTTTCCACTCCACAATAATATATTTTCTAATGAGGTGATTTTTAAGTGTTTAGTAAAATTCTTCTTCTTTTTACATTCTCAGATTTAAGCTTACACTGATAATGTTCACTCCAACATAGAAATGAGCATTTCCCCAATTATCTTGGTGTCATCATGACAGACATGACAGAGTTTCGTCTCCACTGTGTCAAACCATGAGAGGAGGAACGACATGGAAAGAAGCAGCAGAGTCAGGGAGGGTGGTTCGGGGACAGAGGTCATCTTCTTACCCAGAGGAGAGTCTCTCATCACAGCCGGGACACTGACAGTCCTGCTGCTATAAGGGAACAGTGTGGGGTATTTTAATATAATGGCACCTTGCTGTATACTCGTATAGGACACTGTTCAAGGAGAATACAAATGTGGTGCTGTTACGTGATGATGTCTCTGCTGAATCATAGTGCAGCCATGTTGAGAAGTAGATTGTCATGAAATATTACTGTGGGAGAACTAGTGAGGATGAAATATAGGAAATTCTTTTTTCATCTTTTTACTTTTCACTTACACAACATATGTATTATTAAAGTTTTAACCGATTTATGCTGACGGCTGGTAAAGCTAGTAATGTTTCTCCAGCTCCACCGATTGGCCGTTAACGAAGCCCCGACCCCCTCAGTTACTGTTGCTCCCTCTGTGGAGCTTTTCGTTCTCGCACGGCTTGTGTGCAGTTTACAACGATAACTCAGATATCCCATCAAAATGATTTGTAATTTTGAAAACAACGGGTCCTTGATTTCAGATAAAGGTTCTGAAATAGAGTGGAGAACAAGTATAAAGCATCATAAAATACAGTCCACCTGTGTTTATGATAAGGAAAGATCTGATCTGATCCAAAAAATTATTTTTAACATAACCATCCTGGTTTTCACTTATAATGTTACAACGGATGAGGACTTTAACTGATGTGTTTGGCAAATATAACAGTCTTCCTGTCTCCATCACATTATTCCTGTTGAAGATCTTAAGGACCAATTTCCTCCATCATTTAATGCGTTTCTCCTTTGCACAGTATGAAAAAAGGCTCCCACAGAGTGAAATTGCCCATCACAGTAAACATGAAGCGGGAGTTTGGTTTTGCCAGAGCTGCTGTCTTATCAGTATCTCCTCGAGCAGGAGTGTTTTCATATCAGCGCTGCGTTACGTCGTGCCCTGTTCGCTGTCAATCACCTACAGTAGCACTCACAGAAAGATACAGGAAGAAAGGGAAGTCTGTCAGGAAATAATCCCTCAAAAACATCTACCCTTTCAGACTTGCATACGTCTTCTTCTTTAAAGCGCCTTAACTGGGACGGCAGTTTATTTCAACGACATTTTCCTTAAAGGCCTGATTAAACTGTATTTTATCTGTGGTTTGGTTCTGGCTGCATTAGCAATAGATATGCGTATCATGCTGTGACATCTGCTGCACTTCTCTGACTATTCCTCCTGAGGCGATCTTGGTGCCAATGATGTGTGTGTGTTTGTGCGTTCATGTATTCTGACTATAAAAAGAACAACATGAATAATCTCCTGGCACGGTCACTATTTGTGTTTAAACAACTCAATATTTATCTTTGATTATGTTGTTTTGTGACAGCCTTCGTCTCCCGGCAGTTATGCACACACTGATGATTAACTTGTCATGTGGAAGCTTTGACCCAGCTGGGATTTTAATGCAATATACACATACACATACACAGTAATAGTACATTGAGAAGACTTGTAGATGCATGGTATATTTTGCATACAGTTGAGTCATCATTATTGAGTGAGTCTTTTTAATTATAAGTTTGTTTTTTTCCTTCCATCACAGGTTCCAGCTGATTGAAGACCTGTCCTATGAAGATGTGAAGAAATGTTACCGGGGCTCGGTGAGTCTGGCCTCTCTTTTGATCCTAATCATTACCGTGTCTGTGATTGGAGCAAAGTCCAACCAGTTTTATTCATTTCGACCTAAATGTTTAATATAAAATAAAAGCGGCACCTGTTATATCGCCGCTTTCTCTCTGCAGAGATTGTTTATTTTGCAATTCCTTGACTTGAAGGCATTTTTTTCTCACATTTATACTGCAGTACTGAAATATTCTATTTATATAATTATGTTTCATGACAACTGGACGCAAAAGCTGACAAAAGGCTTCCACCAATATGACAAAATCTGATTACAATGTCACAAATATTTAATTTATTTACTCATTATTTGGGAATCATATATGATATGAAAAACTAACATGCTGCCGTTATAAATATGTGAAAAATTACCAAATGTTTCCTGCTTACCCCCACACTAGTGTGAGATTCCTCAAGCTCAATTATCCATAGGGTTTAAAGTCGGCGGTGCTATATAAAAATGTATCACTATCATATTTTATTATCTTAAAACACTTTTGTATGAATACACTCAGAGGAGATTTATCTTGTCTTCAATGAGTTACCCTCCTTTTTGCACACTGAAGACAGCATAGCCAAATTATCATGATTTTTTCATCTATCATCACTTGTCACTTTAATACTAAACCACCAAACACATGATCCTCAAAACTTCTCAGAATTTAATGTCGTGAGTAGTTACATAATGTGGTTAAGCTGCCAAATTGCACTTTGGGAACAATAGACCTGCTGCAATCCTGGCCAATGCCCTCCAGACATTTTTCAAAATGTCAGACTTGCCTTGAGCCACATACATTAACAGTCATCAACAAGTAGAAACAATACAGCAACACCACACACTAATCATCTAACACCATTTCACCTATGAATTCATTCAGCAGGATGATACATTAGCAGTTAACATTAACCCTGGGCTTTCCTCCAGTGGTGATTGAGCCCTCTGCGTTATTGTAACCTAGTGCAAGCGCCATATTCCTGAGGACAGGAGCTGCTCTAACTGAGCTATTAATAGAGCGACAAAAACAGGAGCGGCAGACAACAGCAAACTGAGCGGACACGAGTCTAAGGAAAGATAGATGAGATACAGGACAGGACAGAGAGATAGTCTGGTGGCAGAGATATCTAGCGCTGGAGGTGAGTTTGAGCTGAGAGGAAGGAGAATGGGGAATGAATGAGACCTCTTGTGTGTTCAGGGAGGAAAACGTATGATTTTTTCTGAAAAGTGAGGACTTTTAGTCTGGCACTGAAGACAGGATGAGAAACTGACAGATGGAGGGAAGGAAAGGCAAAGCCAGAGGAAGAAAGGACTTCAAGTGAGAGTAGCGAGGAGTACCTGTGTGAGAGAGAGAGAGAGAGAGTGGGTGTTGTTGTTTTTTCTTCCAGCTCAGAATGATGAAGGGCAGAGTGTGTGTATGTGTGTGAAGGAGGGAGAAGGAGAGGGAGGGTGTCAGCCGGGTGCTGCAAAGTGTAGAGTCACTGGAGGAGTATTTGAGACAGAGAAAGAGAGCCTTGTAGTTTTCTGAGAAAGAGCTCAGTGGCTGTAAACTGAGGCGTTGCTGCTGTAACTCTGTAGTAGTGTACGTGTGTGTGTGTGTAGGTGAGCACCTTAGAGCCAGGTGTTTGTTCGTACGTGCACGTAGACTAGAGGTAATTGCACAGATGCAGCCCTCCGTCTCGGCCCCGTCCTGACCAGCGACAGGGGAACAGTGTGTGTCTTGCAGCGGCTTGCTCCAGGCCTTGGATGTGCGCGAGTGTGTGTGTGTGTACGGTGCCAACGTGCTGAGCCTGGTGCAGAGCTCGCGTCCTTTGAGGGAGAGGGTGGTGTCTGCGGCGAGCGGAGGCGGAGTGGCCGGTGGTGGCGGAGTGGCCGGTGGTGCTGGTGCTGTGCAGGCAGGCCGGTCCGCCAAGGAGCTGCTCATGACTCTGCCCTGTCCCTCTGCACAGACTGTCAGCAAGTACAACTCGCAGTACCACAAACTGTTCCAGTGTGTACCCAAGGATGAGATCCTCATGAAAGGTACTGTCCTTTTTACCTGGAGGAAAGCTTTAAGGCTCTGTTTTGTACTGCAACATGTGTTTTATTAATCAACCTGTTAATATTCTTTGACATGTCATGCTTCAGCTTCGTTATGCTGTAATTTGCCTGTATGCATTTCTTCTTGTTTCTATTTTTCTAATCCTCTCAACCTATTTAACTGTCCTTGCAAGCTGCTAATGTGCAGTGGCAATATGAGATTGATATCAACCTGTTATTAAAACAGCTTTAAGTGTCATGAAAGGGGCTTTTAAATGCAGACTCTGGTAAAATTGTGGTGAAAACAAAAGATCTTGCATGAAAATATCTAATGATATACAGAATCTGTACAAAATGCTCGAAATTATGAGCAGCTTTAATTTGCTGGTGTTGCATCGTCAACAATAGTATCAAATAGTAGTTGCTATTTCTCTTCTGCTTCTTATTCATTTGAAATGGCTGTCTTGGCACTGTGTCCAGCTTTGATTCTTTTTGCTTCAGTTCTGCCCTCTGATTAAGATCAGAAATACTCTTACTGACCAACTTCTCCTGCACGGTATCAACTCCTGTTTGCACAGTTCAACCTGGTTTACCATAAACTTTGATGCTATGTGCATCCTAACAAAATAAACTAATGATGGGAAACTTTAGAGATAAATTATTGTAAATTATCTGAATCATTGTTTTTGCAGGTTCTGAGATATTGTTTGATAATCCTCTGTTTTTCTTTATCCATTCTTTATCCAAAGTGTTTTTGCCTCTTCTGTTCTCAGTGTACTCCTGTGCTCTTCTCAGAGATATCCTTCTACAAGGCCGGCTCTATATTTCCAGAAACTGGCTGTGTTTCTATGCCAATCTCTTCGGCAAGGACATTAAGGTACGAACGACTGACAGACAGCTTAATAAACTCACACTGACTGACGGACTTGAACCGAGTGACTCCCATTCACAATCTGACAAGCTGATTGGACAACTTGACAAATTATTTGACTGAAAATCAGTCAAGATTATGGGCTGACTTTCAGTGTTACAGTCTTAATTCTCCCATGTAAAATGTCTTTCTCTTTATGTCTGCGCTGTGATATTACGTTCCAAGAACAGGTAGCCTTACTGAACCTTTAACCTTAACCAGTTATGTGATTTTCTCTTTGAAGTTGTGCATTGTTCATTTACCTTAATTTCCTTGAAACCAAACCTCTCCTGATATCTGAGTGACAATAAGCTACTTATTGAGACTGCATTCCTCACATTCTGACTGAAACAAGACACATTTCATGTCCTCTACTGATTTTCTCCAAGGGCTTTTTCCTGAGCGTATTTCAGTTTATTCAAATCACACTGGTGTTTTTATCTTATTTTTGAGGATATTCCGATTTTTGAGGGAGGCAAACTTAAAAACAAGATGATGAGAAGATTAAAGGTGTTATTATTTCTGTGCCTTTATCCATGTCCTTTAGGTGGCTATCCCTGTCGTTTCTGTGAGGCTGGTGAAGAAGCACAAAACAGCGGGCCTTGTGCCCAATGGCTTGGCTATCACCACAGACACTGGGCAGAAGGTAAACACTTCCATCACAGTCGCTGTGAATTAAAATACTTATGCTGATTAGAGTGGCGTGGCTGTGTGTTCCGGGAGAGGTCTGATGGAAAAAACAACACCATGCTATAGATAGAAGCAGAGTGGAGTCCCAACCTGGTCGAGCGAGACAGTGAAGTGTTTTCCACCATCACGGTTGTTCAGAAGTGCTTCCCAACTTTCTGTCTCATCAGACTCAGCCTGTCATCAACTGGTGTTTTTAAAGACATAATGTACTTTTCAGACCCTTTACCTTTTACATCAAAATAATCTTTTTTCTCTTTTTTTTGTAGTGGCTAAATTTTTATGCTTGTCTCAGGAAATGTTGTCAACTTACTTTGGCTTTCCCCATTGACCTTTTTGGTTAATACAAGGAAGTAGATAACAGAATATTCTGCATGTTGTTAGTAGTGGCACACCTCTATCAGCTTCATGCAGACTGTTGCTACAGCACGTTCACGAAGGAGCCGGCCACTCTGAGCCGTGGCTGTTGTCACAGAGTTCAGAAATAGTTTTTAAGTGCTCCTCAGACACTCATATACACCATTATACACTCATATATACATACACCACAGTACATGTGCATTGCACCTCGTCAAGCAGACATCGTTTATATATAGCACAAACCATTAATTATTAATAATAAAGAGTGACTGGGCCAATTTTTTACCAGATAAATGCAAAAGAAAAGGTTGAATTTCACTAAACTGTCAGCCATGAGGTTGTGCGTTAGATAACACTTAGTTTCCCAGATAAATTCAAAATGTCTCAGCAGAAGCCTTCGTGTATGGTCTGTCTTCACCTTCAAATGGTCACATGCTTCGTTCTCTATTTAAGGTTACATGTTAACTCAGCTAACCAAAGCACAACTCAGCAGTGTAAAAGAGTTGTTTACATTCCACTAGTGCAAAACACTCTTATTAGATTGGTCAGAATTGGCCTGTTGTTGAATTATAAAACTATATTCCCACCCATGTCAAAGCATGTGAGACATACATCATATGGATGTTATGTCTCATACTGCACAAGGGCAAATATCCTTTACCTTATATGTCTGCATGAATGTGTAATATGCATTACATAACCATGCACACATACACGTCTCTGTATACTGTTGGTTCATCTGTTCACAACTTGTGTCTGTAGCAAAGTTCAGGCTCATTTGTAATTTTTTAGCTCATTCACCAACATGACTGTGTCAGGAGGTATACAACGTGACTGTTTATGAACTAACATGGACAAAAACAGCTGAGAAAATACACACACAATAACAGTGTTTTAAATGCACATAAGTAGTACAAAGTGCTTTTTAAAAGCAGTGATATTTATCCAGGTCAGAGGGATATTTGGGTAAGCTGCCACTGACCTATCATTCATAATTTTTCATGAAAGAATAAACTGGAACAACAATGTGATTAGAAAAATATCCCCTTTGTGCTCCAGATTAAAGCTTTTGAATCCCTGAAGTGTTTTTCCCAAATTATTTCTAGCAAATTCTTACTTTTTCCCAGTAGTGTTACTGTTTTATTACAGGCTTAGTATGGCTCTCTACATGCCTGAATGCACTGAGTGTATACTAACAACATGAGCAGAGAGTTATACCAATGCAAGTTATATTTTGTGCAGGCACTGATGATCTCAAGTGCTGATATTTCAAATAAACCAAGATTCAGATGCATGTCTATGAAGGCAGGTTGAGATGTACAACATAAAATCTTCTTGATCTATTTCTTTATTCAGTTTCCCCCACAGGGCTCGTCAAAGTTTAATATCATCTCTCCTCTAACCTAATTCTGGTGATAAATGAAAATCTGGGTGTATAGCTTAGCCACGTTGTTCAATAAAAACCTCTTTAACAACTGTATGAATATGAATTTGAGAGAATAAGCTCACATTGTATGCTGTAAACATGTTGATGTGTATGGGTAAATTCAGGATAACTTCAAGGGACTTTGCACAGTGAAAATTATAAAGAGAATATCAACAAATTTTCACTGTTTCTCTTTTTTTTTTCCCCAGTATGTATTTGTATCTCTGCTATCAAGAGACAGTGTATATGACGTCCTCCGCAGGATCTGCACACATCTACAGGTCAGAGGACACACACATACAGTATATACAATGTGTTCTACTTGTCTATATAATGTGTGGTGTACATGACAGTTAAAGAGGTGATTTGCTTTCCCTCTCCAGGTCAATGGGAAGAGTCTGAGCTTGAAGCAGTTCATGGAGGAGCCGACCTTATCGTTGGTCAGTGACAACATGTCTTTCACAGAGAGAGCCCTTTCATAAACCGTCATATAATCATAAAATTATAAAGATCAAAGTGGGTGGAACTTCAACATCTGGTAATTCACAGGGCTTAAAATTACTTTAATGTTTCCTAGTCGTGTTTCATGTCGTCCTAAAGGCCTCACTTACAACTGCCCCTGACCTGACGGCTGACTTACCTTCCTACACAGACAGAATCAATTGATCATTCTGTTGCAGCTGCAGCCTTGCAGTCAGTTATCCCCCGAGTCGGCAAGATGCTATCAAACAGCTCTGTGAAGTCACCTTGTGTGTGTGCACTATAGGCCACTCTGCGACAGAACAGCTTTTGTATTAAAGAATAATTCAGTGCACAGTAACATGCACGTCCTTGATCAGGCTATCTGATCTACATTTACATTATTTGAGGAAAAAAGGGTGTTTGTTCATGTTGCCAGCGTATTTCATAGAAGGTTTCTTAGATCTTTGCCAACCTCGAACCCAGAAAATTAGAGGCCTGATTTATATTTACAGTTTGTAATCACATTAAGACATAAATGCAGACATATTCCCACTATCCAGAACATTTGTTTTGCCAAATATGTCTTTACATTCTTGCCTAGGGCTTAGTAGATAGGCCTTCAGTGTTTTAGAATGAATGGATAGGTACCATTTTTAATAAGTCACCCTTTACAAAGGGTTTATAAGTTGTAACTAATGGCTTTATTAATGGTTGCTTAATAATTTACTATCATTTATAAGCCATTAACAAGAACAACCTTTGAGCTGCCAGGTTGTGAAACTTTGGATTGTTGTTTCATTTGTCACAAGATGATTAAAGTGGTAAAAAAAAAAAGGAAATTATAATACTTTTTCCAGTTGTTGCTTTTTTCCTCTCGCTAAAAATAGGATACTTTCACATTTTCTGGCCTCAAAATCATTCAAATAACATAATTGGAGAAGGAATTATCACGTTTTGGTTGAACTGCTGACAATGTGTGTAATGTGAGGTCAAATATATATACCTAAAGGTTTGTAATCAGTGATTTTACAAGAGTTTTTGGGACAAGCAAGACCTTGAAACCCATTTAAAAAAATACTGAATTATAAGTCTTGGTAATTTTTATCCATCTCAGGATGAATAATAAATGTACCACGAGTGTGCTGGCAGCTGAGATGTACAGACTCCTTTAGTTTGGATCACTATCTTTCCAATGCATTCTCCTCTTTCCTCACTGCCACAGGACGAGTTCCCGGCTCCAGACGAGTTCCCAGTGGTTGACGAATTCCCATCAGTGTTAAAGTGGAGAAGGAAACCCTCAGTGGTGTCTGTGTCTTCCTCCCTTCCTGACCTCCTGGGAAACTCCACCAGCAGCCTGAGCCCTGCAGACACACCCTTCAAATCAGAGCAGTTGCTGGAAGGTGATAAAACTCTCTATACAATGACAATGCAGTGTCATTTTATGGATACAAAGTCGAAGGCTTTATCCAAGGCCACACACACACAGACACACACACACACACACACACACACACAGTTTCTTGTTAGAACTGATTGTCCATAAGTTGCTTATCAGCGTCTATATAATGAGAATCATCCACATCACTGGTTACTATTGTCTGTGTTGTAGTTTGAATTTAAAGGGAGTTTCGACTCTGCCTTTTTGTTGTGGTTCACACTGTACTTAAATCTGTTGCGTCATGACAGAACAACTACAGATATTAAGACAACAGTCCTACACTGTGTGATAAGATAACCTCTCTGTGAAATACCTTGAGTTAAAGTGTTTGAGTTAAATCGGTTGTTATTTGTTGATACCGTTTTCAGCGTCCTGCAGGACTTTATTCAATCATAAAGCCATAATAACCAATTTGAAGAAAAATCTCCTCCTGCTTGATCTAATCAGAAAGTCCCTGTGGGCATTTGTGTTTTTGTCCACTAAACGTTTGTTTAGAGTGTAAAATCACATAGAGTCTCAATACATTTTTAAAAAAGAAGAAAGAAAACAATTACCAGAGATAATAATAATGTACAATACGTACAAATGATCATCAGATCATTTGTTTGCTTATTTACAGTAAAGACTGTATAAATGCAACAAAGCCAGAACAAGGTAGCAATTATGCACTTATGCAATATGTTGTTTGTCTCTCTCATTGGTCGAGGTGAAGTATTCCACAGCAGTGGAGCTTGGAAAGAAAATGCTCTGCCAGGTTGCTTTTTAAACTTTAGAATAGAGAGAGCCTGCATTATGTAGTCTAAATGTATGTGTGGAAATAAAAGATGTGAGGAGTTCTGCCACTCCATAAAGAGCCTTTCGGTAATAAGTAACAATTTGTAGTCTGACCTCGGTGAAATAGGAAGTCAGTGAACTGAGGACAGAATCGGTGTTACATCTTCAAAATGTCACGTCCATTATAGGATAACAGTTACAGTGTCGTCCAGTCGTATTTATACTGTGAGACATGAGTATAGAGTTAAGTTGTCATATGTGCATTATGCATATGTTTGTGTGTGTTTAAGTTTTAGAGAGAGACAGAGATAGAGAGATAGAGAGAGACAGACAGACAGAGAGAGAGAGAGTAATTGCTTTTGGGTAGCAACATCTCTCTTACGCAACGACACATTAAGCTCCAAATGGAGATTAAATCATGTGGGGGCTTGTATTAAAAAGCTTTGGAGCGGATGCAGATTAAGTAGAGATTGTCACAAACAATGTCGGCTGTCAAAGTTGTCTGAGGACAGTTTAACGGCTATTTGCTGACAGGCTTTACATCATTTCTGAATACTAACCTACATTAATGTTGGTCTCTATTACATGTTGGAAATGTGATCAGCGTGAGACATTGTGTACGTTATCACTACAGCTCACTTGTGGAGTTGAAAGCTGGGAAGTAATGTCATTAAAAGATGTACGCCCACGAAATAGCAAAACCTGAGTCAATACCTGTATTATAGTAGCTTTATAATAGTCTGCTTGTGGTTTTGTATGATTCAGACTGCTGTTTGCCATATTGTTGATGAACAATGAATGAAAAAACAGTAAAAACAACATGAGGTCTGAGGTTCAGCTTTATAGTCATTATGCAATACACAATGAAATGCAGTTGTAGCTCACACAGAAGATTTATCAACAAATATTCAAATATTTTAAATTATAATAGAATAAAATACATAAGACTATCTAAATATAGCACTAAAGGAAGAAATAAAAAAGCTCAAATTAAATTAGATTTACAAGGAAGATATACAGTTACGTATATACATATACACACAAAAATATGTACAAGCAGTGCACGTAAGATTTTCTTTATTTAGTTCTCCTTTATATAAAATGTGCATAAACTGTTAGGTTTTACCATTTCTTTCTTTATTTCTTTAGAAATATTTTAGTACAAAATGCAAATAATCAAATATGTTTTTTTACACTTACATGAGCCTTAGTTAAGTCTAAAATAATTTAAAATGCATAGAGGAGAATGTCCTCATTAATATAAAGAGTACCTTGGTTGATCTATCATTCATCAAACTCTTAACTTGATTAATATTTTTTGCAATATTTATGACAACGACAAGGTTTTTTTCATTATGTTCATTTATATAATTTAACGACTGACTCTGGCATTTCATATATACATATAAACAAAAACGAGTAACCTTTGGAAGGCATAATTGATAAGATTGATTTAATATTGTGGTTAATTTTCGAGCTCCAAAGTGCTTTTTGCTACAACATTAACTGGGTGAGAGAGCTGTAAGCTGTTGAGTCCAAACGCATTCAGTTGTACACTAACAGGTGGGCCAGCACTATAATAGGTGAAACATGCCGTACAGTCATGCCAGATACTGTTAATGGTTTTATGTTATAGTGTGTATGTGTGTGCGTGTGTGTGTGTTACAGAGCGAGCTCTGCAAACAGACAGAGGTCTTTTATCAGAGCCAGTGACAGAGTTGAGCCAGATGGAGTACCAGCTGCTCAAGTTCTTCACCCTGCTGTGAGTATACAGAGGGACACCAACACAGACACCAACAGCACCACCTTCACCCCCTCCAACAGCTGACTCACAGCTACACACACACTGTGCACATTAACATGGAGATATAAATAGTGGGCGATGCACGCAGTTAAACTGAACACTGGGGATCAGAGCTGTTAAAACACTTTTTACTCTGTATATTTCCACAGAGAAGTTGCCTCCTATGAGACTTAACTTAATTATTAAGATTCATTCATTCATAATGTGACTTAGTGAGCGTCATAATCTCCTGACTACACCTGCCCTCCAGCATAGCAGGGCCACACAGTGATCAGGGAGACTGTCCTTCACCCAGAGGGCGTGAAGCCGCTCTACTCAAGTGTCCTTGAGAGAGCAATGAATCCATATCTGCTCCTCTAGCTTTGTCATATTGCTGATTTTGACCTCCGACCCCCCTGTCGAGGAAAAGAGAACATATATCTTGGTATATCACAAATTACAATGAAGGCTCAACCTACATTTATGCTTGACATAGAATACCCAATGCATGTAATAAAGCCAAATATGTATGTATATTTAGTAATACAGTAGATTAAACGATAAATAAATGTGACATCCGTATTATTTATTTTCAAAGTTAAAATATCATTATGTGGTAATACACCTAAATTGTATTACCTTTCAATGGTAATTTCAAATGAATAAAAATGATTCAGACTTGATTTTCTCAGATTTTACAACACATATATTTACAGTACAGAAATGACTGGAAACCAGTGGCTGATTAGGTAGTAAATTAAAAAAAAAAACACTCTTTGAAAAACTTTGAAACCCCACATTCATTACTTGAAAAATGTTCAGCAGTAATGTAAAGTGCAACATGATTTGCAGTTGTGGAGTTAAAACTTACAAAAACTATTGTCCTTTAAGACATATTTAAATTGGGTAGTTCAAGGACAGTGTAGTGCAGCTGTATGTTGACAGGAAGTGAAACGTTGCCTCCCAGTGTTCAATAAAAAACATTACAGCTCTCTTACAGGATGGATTCCAGCGTCTAATGTTGTGACGATCCTAAAACTTAATAATCTGTAATTTAACTCATCTGTGTGTCTCCTCTTGGTTCCTCAGTATTATTCTCCTCATCCTGTCATCGTGCTACCTGGCTTTTCGTGTGTGCAGTCTGGAGCAGCAGCTGTCCTTTCTCAGTAACCCAAATCTGCCCCTGAGAGACAGGTCAGCTACATCAACAGTACTTTATAATATGTTATATAATATTTGTATTGAAAGAAAAATCACTCATACCAAAGATAAAGGACAGGAGATGAGATTAAGACAAAAACCCAAAGTGTGACACAAGTTGAATTAATAACAAGAAGAGTTATGTTTATTATATTGTCTTATTATATGGCATATTGTATTTTATGATATTTTTATTTAACATGGACAATACTGATAAATATTTTTACATCAAAATAAATAAATGTATCAGATGTAATCTATGTATCCTGTCCCAGGTTAGGCTTTTAGATAAGTAAAAGTAAAACAAACAAGGTTTGGGTTGAGATAACTAGATATGCTGTTTGTTTGCACATGTTTGTGTGTGTGTGTGTGTACTAAGATCAGTGTAAGGGTGATAAAATAAAATAGGCGATTTATGCTATTGATTTTACCCTCTAATTTCCACTAACTTGGCTGCTTTCTTCTCGTCCAGGTAACCACTGCTCTCTGCTGTGACCCATCGGATCGGCTGCTGTTTCCTCTTCTCGTGCTTTGAGTTGACGATGCCCTGCTGCAACAGATCCAGGACCAGCTTTAGAGCCCAGAAAAGATCAAGATCAACCCCGCACCAGCCGCAAAAAAACATGAAGGAGCAACATCAACCCGAGTCCAGGCATTTTACGGACCTTCTCTCCGCAGAATGAGTTCCTATTTAGTGATCACTTCCAGACTATGCAAACAGACTATTCTATTTATTTCTGAATTTAAAGTAGGTTTTACTGTAGATTATGATTGTGTACCATTGTCTACCTATCCCTCTCATACACATTTCATCTTTAACCACATGACTCTGCAGTGTAAAGCCCTTTACCCTAAAATAGTGAGCAGAGTGCAGCTGACTCTGCTGTTTGTGGCACTGATGAAGTTTAGGAGTGGTGATGAAGACTAGAAGTTAGATTGGTGCTGGAGGATGGAAAGGTTAGAGATAATTCAACACATTAATTACTTGAAAAGACTGATAGTTAAGATATATTAGGTGAGTTGTCATGACTCATTGATTGATATGTCACATATTCTGAAAGGTGTGTTTTCTTCTGGTGAGATCCTGTCACAGCCCTCAGTAGGAAGGTTAAAACTAGCCGCGACGATGCACTTTTATAGTATGTCCACATTATTTCGAATATATGTAACTGTTTTAAGAGTTGAGATCTATGTTTTGCTTGATGATAGGTACTCAATTGTCATTTTTGAAGGTATTTATGGAAAGAAGTAATGTTATGACCACAGACACTTGACTGGACAAAGTTACCTGTCATTTAACTGTAATATACTGGAGCGATGACACCGCTTGTGGGTGTTAACTATAATGTGAATGAAAAGGTTAGATGACGTGCATAATTTTTGTTTTTAGTTGTACTAACCTTCTGTGTGAAAGGAATACCCAGGGTGTTTTTTTTCTTTTATACATTTCAAATGAAGTCACCAAAGACTTAAAATGACACGTGAGGTTCTCTGTGTTCGTGTTATCATGATATATTATGTTCACGATATTATCATATCTTTGTCTTAAGATACTTTACTGATTTGGCAGACATGGGTGAAATGTAGTCACAGACTAGTTTGTGAAATCCCTATGAATTAAATTGGCAACAAAAATGTATTTTTCAGTCATTTTGGCACTATGTACAGGACCACCACCAAAAGCCTTGACTTCAACAGTTCAGCAAATTTGAGTAACCTCTACAACTTAACCTAAATAATAAAACTGGAACATGATGTTGGCAGAAGCACTTAATGCTTAATAAATTACATATGGAGAGTTGGCTGTACACCAGCAGCATTGGTTTTCTTCCACATGTTTCAGTTTAAATGTAATAACGTGTCACTGTTTTCATGGTTAAAATGTGTATTTTTCTAAAATGTCAGCTGTTCAGAAGCTACAAAAACCCACCTTGCTTTTCACATGACAACAGGGATATTCAGCAGTATAAGAACCAAGTGGAAATGTGACAAAACAAATATGGTGTAACATCAAAGGTCATTACTTCTTTATTAGTTTAAAAAAACTTATCAAAATGTATCAATTTTGACTGAATAACCAATGAAATCACAGTACAAATCAAATGTGTCTCACCAGAGTCGCTCAAAGGTTTTTAATCATTGTAAGATTCAATGCAGGGCAAAACCTTCTTTACTGACTTTATTGATTGTGTGGCACTGAACTTCATTACAAGAAACTACACTGACATCTAGTGATCATACAGCACCGCACTCCCAAATACACTTATACACTCCACCCACGTTTTTGTAATTGCCTACATCCATCCGATATATCCGGAGTATTGATTATACAGTCTGATGTTGATTTCGTTTGACAGAAACTGCCTGTATTTTGTGCCATTTGTAAAATTACTCAAAATCTGCCCCACAGTGAGGTGTGGATCATGGTACACTAAATTCTCCAGCGATAATATTGATATACCTTCAAAGACTGGACCACCTGGATACCATGACAACCTAAATGATTGACAGGTGGCATAGTTCCCTCAGTGAAAAGGGGGAGGGGGCGGAGAGGAAGACACCTGGTTCAGAGGGTCAAGCGATCCTTCCCTGAAACTGTCCGAGGAATATGCCAGGAATCCGGCACAACCGAACCTGAACAAACCTGCTGACAATCAAACCCTGACCTTATTTTTAATGATTTTCAGGTTATAAGACAATACAGTAAGAGTAAAATGAAGTAGTTGCAAGACCAGTGTTTGAAGAAGTATATTTGAATGTGAATCTGCAGCCTTGTTTGATTTGACTGACAAAATATTTGTACGTGGGAGTAACCAAAACTCCACTTCGAGATCAAAACAGTTAGAAGAAGCAACTTAATTTAAGGAATGAAAAGTTAAATTAAGTAGATATTAAACACTGATTGTGACTATTTGCTTAATTTAACACCGAAGAAACTAGATTTAAAAATGAACAATGAACAAATGCATTTATTCAAAAAATCTCCAATTTTAACATCTTCTCTGTCTGTTTTAACTTTGCCGAGTTTAAACCTTA
Source organism: Lateolabrax maculatus (assembly GCA_031216445.1). NCBI lineage: Eukaryota > Metazoa > Chordata > Actinopteri > Acropomatiformes > Lateolabracidae > Lateolabrax > Lateolabrax maculatus. The sequence continues at coordinate 26,523,438 of CM062198.1, forward strand.
GTTAAATATTTTTAATTATTTTATTAAAATTAATTATAAGTAATACATACATAAGACAAGTACTGTACTTAAGTAAAATTCTCAAGTACTCATACTTTACTTTGGTATTCTGATTTTATGCAACTTTATACTTGTACTTCACTACATTTAAGAGGGAAGTACTGTTCTTTTTACTCCACTACATGTATTTAACAGCTATAGTTACTTTGTAGATTCATATATTACATACAAAAGATATGATCATCTCATAAAATATGATGAATATTTATAGATTAACTTAACAAATTATATCAAATAGTTGAAAATAGGTCCACCTTGTCTAACTGGTAACTACAACATACATTACTTACATATTGATGCATCAGTAATAACGATCAAATATTATAATATTTGGTTAAATAACACTGCATTTTGATACTATGAGTACATTTTTCGGATTATACATCTATACTTTTACTTAATTTAAATCAGGCAGGACTTTTAGAAACAACTGTAGAAAGAAGTTTATTATAATTATTAGCTCACGCAGCACCTAGTTTTTTCCATCTCAGCCGAACAGCAAGCCTTCTGGAGCCCTTAACAAGCACAAAGGGCAGGGGCCAACTACTGTAACACCGTGTGAGTGTGAGTGTGAGTGTGGAGTCAGATTTGGCTGTAGAGTAATGGGGTCAGATCGAAGCAGATGGCCGGACAAGCTGCAGCCTCATCCATACCTCCAGGGAGCCATATTGTCTGTCCTGGAATGCTCTGCAGGTGACCTTCGACCTCTGTGGTGTGAAGGAGAAGGCTGACTGTAACCTCACCGTAAAGGTCTGTATTACACACAGTCAAAACATTACACGCGGGCCCCATTACTGGAGGGTTTCCAAGAAAACGCAGTACCTCAGCGGTGTATTAAATGTGTCCACGTCTGCTAAGAGCACAGTCCAGGTGCATTACAGTTCATCAATTTATGAAGTGAGAGGTGCCGTGTTTCACTGTGCAAATATTTCTTCCTATCTTGGGGATTTTTGAACCAAATATCCAGAGAGAATATAATCACAAATGACATACATCTTATGGAAATATTCTACACTGAGACAAAACAATTATAGCTTTTCTTTTAACATTTTTGCATGACATCATTGTGGGCTACAATTGAGTCGGCTCGCACAAAAGTATAGTCAGCTACCTCAAAAGTTTTGATGGCAAAACATTTCATTTATCTACTGCCAGCAGACCTCAAAGGACCAGAATGCAGTGCAGCCACATGTTAAACTGTGTTTTGATTAACGGCGGTTGGCTGTGACCACAGACACACCCCAGTGTTCACAAACAAGCTGGATAGCTTCACTATATTTATATGTCCATGTGCCCACCATTGACTGAGAGCAACAAGTTCACACCCATTCTCTGGAGAGCTGTTGAAAGTCCTTCTGGGGGTTGTTGGAAACCATTCAGAGTACGCCAAAACGATAAATCACAACATTTCAGCACAAAATAACTCCTGGAATGGGCTGAATAATACAAATGTATGTTATACACTGTGGGAGGTTATTCTTTAAGGAAGAACTATTATTTATTGGACACAATCTCTGTAGCTGGGAATTTTGATTAAAGTCTGCTTCAGTGCAAGTTTCATTAATGTGTCAGAGGTTGAATTGCAGCCCCTGATGTGGAGAAAAAACAACCACGAGGGTCTGAATCTTCACAGTTAGATTAACTGTCATCTGTAAAAACATTAACATGGAATTCATTTTACTGTATCTTTTTATTTTTGTCTTCACTCTCATCTTTCCTCTGTCTTTTTTTTGACTCTTTCTCTGTGTTTCTGCATCTGCACTTCATCAGCTCTTTGGATTTCTTTACTTTTCCTTCCAGCAAACTCTAATTCAACCCAGCAAGTCCATCACTGAATGATCTGCGGTTTCTCATAACTCAGTGTGTGCACACTTTCCACAGAATGAAGGCTTTGATTACAAGTGTCCACCAAGTGACACAGGCTACACAGTATGTTTCTAGAAGACACGTGTGTGGTGAAACTTTTTAGTTTTCAGCCTTAAAGACAGAATCATTGTTCTAATGTATTAGATAGTTCAACAACTTTAAAGTTAAAGTTCGACATTTTGTAAATATACACTTATTCTCTTTCTTGAGTTAGATGAGAAGATTGTCATGTCTGTACGATAAATGTAAAGCTACCGCCAGCAGCTGGTTGGCTTAGCTTTGCACAAATACTGGAAACCGGGGAAAACAGCTGGTCTGGCACTGGCCAAAGGTAACAAGATCTACCAGCACAAACTTTTTCACTGACGTCACTTTTACACTGCTATGGATGACATATACAAGATATAATGTGTCAATTAGTGAGATTTAGAGACCGTATTTCCCAAAATGTCATGCAATTCCTTTAAAATATCTGTCAGGGTTTCATAGGTTTAATATTGGTGACTCAGCTATTTCTTTTGTTGATGCTAATATCAAAATGGGACTAATTGGATTATTTTTTTAGGTTATCAGCAAATTTATGCAGCACATAAAAAGAGATATTGCTCCAATTCCAATTACTTCTAATTCTCCAAATGTGTTTTCAATGGTCTTGTGCTGCTGTTTCACATCAGATTTTAGGATTAGCAAAATACATATTGAAGCTGGAGCCTCCAGTTTTTTATTCTCTGCTGTGTCTGTTGGATTTAAGACAGAACATTAAAAAGAGTGCACATACAATGACTGACCTACATAACAAAGCCAGTTTAAAACCTGATCCCTTGAAGTGAGATGGCTGGCTGGCACTTGTGCATTTCACTGGTACAATTTGTTAACGTGGAGCCCTATCTCAGGGGAATCATGCTGCACATGCAGTGGAGCATCTACTTCTTGCCTTCTCATTCCATTTCTGATGTGATGTTGTGATACAGACTTGACCTGCTTACACCCCCTGAACAAAACAGTCATGTCACCGTGCAGTGCACACCTGGAAACAGCGCCAGGATGTAACTTTGTCGGCTTGGGCCCTGTCGATAGGATGTAGCTTGTTTTAATCAAACGGATTCTCACGCATGCTGCTGTAAATGAAGCTAAAATGCTTCCAAGTTGTCGTAGTTGGTTGCAGATGTGTTGTGACAGGACATGATGTAATGTGCACAAACCATCACTCCCAAAACAGATTGTACTATTTATTTCAGAGGTCAGAGACAGTTCTGAGCTCACATTATGGAACTGTATGGTTTGTGTTTAAGTTTATGTGTGCATTTGTGTATGTATATGTACCTACACCAGGCCTGAGGGGTTAAATCTGACGAGTAAATATGAAACACCTGGAGATCCTGGAGCGGAAACCTTGGCTGCTGCTCCTGAAATCAGTTGCACACAACGCTGATGAAGAACAGCGGTGAGTGAGATCACTAATGGAGCTCTGTGTTTGCATTTGTTTATGTCTATAAATGAAGATGTATCACTGGTCATAAATTAGATAAATTAAAGCCAAATACATACATACATATGTTTTTAATGCATGTAGAGCTAAAAAATGTTGTAGCAAACATGCTTTAAAGTCTTTTGGAGCGTATCGTATATCCAAGTCAAGTCCTCACAGGCAAACCCGAGTCAAGAGGTGAGTCCTTCATGGTCTGTGAAGTGTAACTGCATTTAAATCTTTTCCTTTCAAAGCTGTGCTCACGAGCAAGGACCACGTCACAACTCTGTGAGTTTAAAGGTTTAATGAGATGAAGAAGTATTTTATGTTGAGGATGGATGAATAGATGTGAGGAAGGGGGATGAACATGTGGAAGGTTGCCCGTTCAGGCCGTTCTGGGACGGATATATTATATATAAGGCCGGGGAGGGGGAGACCCAGTGTCGCAGGATCGAGCATGAGCCGATCACCGGCCCCAGACAGTTCCTCAAATAAGGAGAGATGGGAGAGGTTTGCACATGATTGAATATGAGGAGATAAAAGGGGGAAGATAGGATGAATGGATGTGAATAGAGATGGCAGAGGGAGGGATATGGTAGGAAGGTAAATGGAGCTGAATGAGCTTTTAATTCCCTATGTGGACTTCATATTGTTTTCTTCAACTGATGTTGCTTTGTTTCTTCCTGGCATGAGGGACAGTGTAACTAATTAAGACATCTAGTCATTATTTTTTTGTACCTCAAATTCATTTTACAGTACTTTTGTTTTGAGTATTGTTCATGAAATCTCCAACACATTCATAGTGAGGGGCATAAAAGACATGGAGACTGAAACCTGAGTCCTGACGGTGAAGAATGGCCTTCTTTCTAATTACGACAGCGATTATCAGTAAGCCTACTGTTGATTTACAGCAGAACAAAAACACCAATACTGAGAAGCTTTGTTTTATGCCACAGAAAGCTGTGCATCGTTTGCCAACAGAGCAAAGAGCAGGGTGCGGGATTTTGTAGGATTTAAGTTTATCCAACTCAGTTTAGGTTATCCAGCACATAACAAGGTGACCCTGTGTAGTTAAATTACAAAACAAACCCTCAGTGCACCACTGTAGGCTTAGAGTACCAAAACCAAAAAAGTCAAGTTCTGTTTCCTTGTAAGCACTCACAGAGTGGACTCGGTAAATTGGCCATTTAGAAGCAAATCTGTCTACATTAATGTGCCTTTCCCTGGGCTCTTTGTCTCACTAATGCAGTGTGCTGCCTGGGTGGCGAATGCCCCAGCTTTGTGGCATTTTATTACAATAGTAAACCCTGATGGCTCGTCTGACTGGTTACTCCGGGTGAAATATGCCTGTGGGATGTAGATGTCAGAGGAAGGAGGGCAGAGGGTGGAAACAGTCCAAGCAATGTGAATTCAAGAGAAGTGCTGGGCAGATCAGGCGGTTTAACCCCTTTCTTCTGACTCACTGATGAGTATTCCTGATTATAATCTGTATCCGTATAAAACTCTTCAACAACCAGTTGCTTTCACAAAGCCAATAAAGGAAAACTATGGAAAGAACATTTATCTAAACTGTGATTAATCCTGACTTTTCACTGCACTAGCTTCTGCTTTTTAGGTGTGCAGTTACATAATACAAGACAGGATAATGATATTTTTATTCATTCACACTTTCTCTTCTAGAAATCACAGGAAATTTCTGTGAAGTATCTTTGTTCATCCCACCACAGGTCTCGATGTGGTCACCCTTACTGCTCAAATTCAAGTTCTTTATTTGTCATATACACAACAATTACAGAGAAGCAGAAATTAACAGTGAAAATCTTGAATCCCAGGCTAGCTCCAACAAAGCTCTTACAGGTATGTATAAAACAGAAACATGCAAGTGAAAGTAAAAAAAAAAAGACATAAAATAACATTAAATTGCTGCATTTTTATCCATGTTGAAACCCTAAATCCTGTTCCAAATGATATACTAATGCTCGCTTGTAAATATGTCAGAGGCCACAGTCTGACTCTGAATACTGAAGTTATAAATAAAGAATAGTTTGGCCTTCCTGTGTGCTTTAATTTAAAGTACAATGCTGGATGACAGTTTGTACTGTTACCCACATTATACTTTGGGACTCTTATAGAAAGAATAACTGTAGATATTTTCAAGGCTTTTCTAAAAAAAAAAAAAAGAAAAAAAAGCTGTTGCCTTTTATAGATATGAATTATTTTTAAAACTTGTAAAGTGAAAGTCTGTTTCTGTTGTCTGAATATCTTAACTGATACTGAACACAATGAAGTTTACACTCTGTCCCTTGAGTGTTTCAGCTTTATTTTGCTACAATCCATCATGGCGTTCTATTCTTGTAAGTATTGGGTCTCTTTTGTCAAACCATAACAATAAGATAAGTTTTAGTGATAAGTTGTTGTAAAGCATTAGAGTACTTCAAGACATTTTGAGTGCTGACTATATTGTTTATAGCACAGAGAAACAAAAACTGTCAAGCACTGAAAGTTTGCTTTGAATGTTTAATCAGATTCTTGCTCGTTTACTTTATATTTCAATCTATTTAGTTTAATTTACAAACATTTTAAACATTTCTATACTCTCCAAAAATAAGGTTCCAAAAAACAATTTAAAATATGCAACAATTTAGGATCAAAATGTTCTAATACCCATAAATTTGAAAGGTGTCACTATGATTACTTTGCAGTGTAAAAGTGAAGGTTTAATTTAGTAGTGAACAGTTCCAGATGTTGTCTTTCCTATTGCATGTTGGTTCACAACCCATAAATTATCTTTATTCAAGCTAAACACTAACACACAAGTTTTAAGAAAGATCTGTTATCCAGCAGTTATGCTTCCATATATGAGCGTATACAAACCTGCCAACTGATTTATTCAGTGAGGTTGTCCATTCAAAATAACAAACAATTAACTCTGCTGATGGAAAATGTAGTAAAAATGTCGACATATTTACAAAATTAAGACTTGAGCTCGATCAAAAGTAGACAGCTGGGACTCAAAAAAAATCATTTTGTCAAAATCTATTGTGACATGAGTAGAATTTATTAGATCAACAGACGATGAGTTTGATATTTGTGTTTTGTGAGAACATAATATACATATCACTACTCAACATTGCCCGTTTGTCCCATAAACACTCACAGCACACAGTGCACGTCTGACCCTCAAACAGCAATTTTCATTTAAAATGTTTCAAAACTGAGGAACATAATGAGTACGTGACCAGAACAGATGTGACAAAAAGTAGGAGCCAAAATTAAGATGCACATTCTTATTGTCAATACCAGTTCATTTCAAATGACCCTGAGCAATAATGTATGTAAACATTTCCACTTTCGCTCCAGACTCATACATAATGGAGAAAAGAACAAGAAAAGTCTGAGCCTCCTCTTCCACATGACAGATTCTCTAGCCTCACTAAACATGTACATATAAATTCCTTTTATAGGCATGCCGGTGTTCTTGTTTACATACTGTATGTTGCTGTGCATGTACAAGAGATAAACATGACACCAAGTGTTCAATGTATCATTAAAGATTTGTAACATTTTCTTTATGTTTTTAAACTCGTTTCTGTTATGGCGTATGACAGAGACTGTAATAGAAATATACTTCATATATAGTTAAATACTTTATTCAAGGAGTGCATTCAGATGCTCCAGCAGTAGATATGTAGAGGCTGACAGCTGTTCTGCATATAGTGAGGGGCGATCACCGTACTAAGGAAAAGACAGAGAGCAGCAGAGGTCACTCTGAGCTAGACTCTGGATCAGTCTGCACCATTCAGCCCTCTTCTGGGTGATGTAGGCCGGGGTGATGATCTGCACGGGTAGACATGCTGAGCCCTCCACCCGGGCCTTCTCACATAAGGCCTCTGAGATACAGATAACATACATGCCGCAGTCGTAGCTGTTCTGCTGTGATGGGCAGGGCTCCTCCACAAACAGTGCTTTCCTCCCCGCACCCAGGAAAGGCTCTAACTTGCTGGCGATGCGCCGCGCGTGCAGTGAATTGCTGCCGTTCTGAGAGTCATAGTGGGCGAAGTGGTTGGAGTCGTGGTGGTAGACCAAAAGACTCCAGTGGGATCCCCCGGCGGTCTGATTGGAGTTGTCGTTAACGGCGAGGAAGACCCAGTGACGAGACGCGAGATCCAGCGGCCCCAGGAAGAGGGCCAACTCATCTGGGCAAGACGCACACTTGATGAACTGGGTGACCTCCGGGCTGATGAAGATGATGGTCTTCCCCAGGGCTCTGAAGCGCTCCGCGGCAAAGTACTCGAAGGCAAAACCAATGACTTGGTCGTTGAGCCAGCAAGGTCCTTCCAGTAAGGAGACATCAGAGCGCCGCAGCAGGCTGTCCTGGTAGCTCAGCACCACGGGGTCCATCCTCCAACAGTCAGACAGGCTGAGAGACACAGACGAAGATTATAAAGGCTGAGTGTATATTAGTCAGTCATCAGAAAATGAATCAACAACTATTCTGATTATCGGTTTGTCTTTTTACTCATTTATCAAGAACAAAGACCAAACATTTCTAAATCCCAGCTTCCTAATTGTGAGAACTGTCGGCTTTTCTTCGTCTTGTGTGATTTAAAACTAAATATATTTGTGTTTTGGACTGTCGGTCGTACAAAACAAGCCACTTGAAGATGTCACCTTTGGCTTTAGAAAATTGTGATAGTGGTGTAAAAAGTAAAATGCAGATTAATCGATAATGATCCGTTATTTGCAGCTCTGCAATAAGTGGTTGATCAATATCTCATCAGAAAATGTATCAAATTCGACTGTTGGTCGGTCAAAACAAACAATTTGAAGATGTCATGTGGATTTTTCACTATTTTATGTCAGTTTATACACCAATCGATTAGTCGGAAATGTGATCCACTCATTAATCACTTATTTAATTTGTACACGATGATGCAAACCCCGGTTATTGATCATCATCGGACGGTTCTCTAAACACCTCTCCGTGCAACAGGGACGAGGCTTCGTTAAAGCTGGACCACCTAACGCTGATGTCAGCTCTGTTTTCGGCTCATCGTGATGTTATTTTTCAAATATTGACGATGACGGACACGGTAGTCACATTGCCGCAGCGCGTTTAGTTCACGGTGTCGTCCAGCGGCTCCTCCACCGACACACGAGGCTCAGCAGTGACTCCGAGCCGGAGAAACACAAACTGTGCAGCCTAAAACTCAAACACATGCGGTGGATTCAACGTCCGTACCTGTAAAATGACACATTCACGTGTAAAACACCACGAAAACTGCAGGCTTGTCCCTCATTGCAACGCCTGCCGTAAACCGCAGCAGGAAGACCGTAAACATTTTTGCGACAGTGTGCCTGCGCAGTAAATCTACTGACGGTCTGTTTCGTTACCTACCGGGACTGAAAAGTTATCCGTACTTTACGTTTTACAGTCATTTAAGAGGAACGACAACACCCTCTGTCAAATTCATCATAACTCCCGTCAGGACAATGTTATATAAACTCAAAATAGACGCTCAGATTTGATTTAGCCATCAGCTAAATACTTGTGGTGTGCTGGTGTACATCGCTACCGTGTTATTTCATGCTTACTTCCTGTTCTGTCCACTCCGGCCATGGATGAAGGAAAACTGGATAACGCGTTCAAAGATGGCGCCCCATTCATTCCTATGAGAACTGCCCACTACGCTAAAAAAAAAAATAAAATAAAAAAAACATTAAAAAATAAAATAAAATAAAAAGCAAAAGTTTTTTGGAGTCCGTGGCGCATGCGCACTAGTCCGTCTCCAGGTTGTGCGCTCGGCATGTGTCCACCGTTCACCAGCCGCTCCTTTCCCGATGATTGTGTGCGGGGGGAAACTGCCTCTTGGACGCGGAAGTTGCAGTTCCGCAGTGCGGCCACTATGTCGAAACCACTGCCCGGCCCCGGAGCCCGGCCCCCCGCTCCGGTCCCCCGGTCCCCCGGTCCTCCGCGTTTGCTCCCCGCCCATCAGCAGCAGCAGCAGCGTGAACGCGCACCGCCGCGCGTCCGGGAGAGCGGCCGCACTGATTATCAGGACGGAGAGTTTCCTGAGCTGCGTTCATACAGACCGCATTCAAACTGCGAGAACACGCACGGATTAAAAACAAAAAAAGGAAAAAATGCGCAAGTATTCAGCGCGGACTTGAATTTCGGGGAGTTGTTCGGCGGCGAGCGGCGGGACGGAGAAAGAAAAAACGCATTAATTCAGTGGGAATGCAGGGAATTAAAATAGAGACTTAGGCTTTTTTGCGTGGCTACAAGTGTGCGTGGCCCCGCAAACCCATCCGGAGGAGAGGAGGGAAAACTTGAGTCCGCACCCGCAGTTGACTTCAGCGCTCCCGTCTGGAGGTAAGCGTGATGTTGGGTTGCGGGTCGGACCCTGTGCTGCGGGGGGCTGTCCCGCACGGTGAGGGGGGGGGGGCTTCAGGCTGGAAGCAGCCGGTGAATCAGAAAAACTTTAATCTGCACTGATTTGCAGGAGCGGTTACAGTGGCCATCCTGTGAAGGTGTGTGTGTGTGTGTGTGTGTGTGTGTGTGTGTGTGTGTGGGCTCTGTCGGCTTTAGTTGAATGAATAGTCACAATCAGAGGTGTGTGTGTGTGTGTGTGTGTGTGTGTGTGTGAGCTTGTAAAAAGTTCGCTGCTTGCTGATGCGTCATTTTCACGTTGAACTGCAGAGTGTCTTCATCTAAAGCGATGTTACCGATATGAAATGTGACACTGGAGAACAGCCCAGTAAAAATGATGAATCATGGTTGGATTTACTTTATTTTATCTGATTTGATATATTCATTTGTCAGGGATAATTGGCATCAGTCTGATGTAAAGGTATCAGATTTAGCTAAAAGGATTGTTTTTATTATCTGGGCAGGTGGATGTTTTTATACATTAAACGAAACCAACCAGGCATCCACAACTACATCAATGCACATATAGGATGATGCAGCATAAATGAAAGCCCTTGTACTCGTGTTCATGGAGGAATAGGAAGAAGTCGTGTGCTGGTGTTTGGCTGCAGTAGGGTGGGGTAAATGTTTACATGTATTATTTAGTGGAGGTCAGACGGTGCAGCTTATAATGCAGTGAGGGCAATAAAGACTGCAAAGCGGCTGCAGCTGCACAGGGAGGTCTGACGGGGTGAAGAAGCTGCTGAATCATGGGTGTACGTCTCGACGCTTCACGGCTGCAAACTCACAACACCAGATCTCATTCTGTGCAAGATGCCTGTAACGTACCGCAAGATGTTCTGTGCCATGTCACTTCTGTCTTCCCTGGGAGACTTTGACCTACATTGAGTCCGTGCTGCTCCATGCTGGGTTTATAGTTTCAGAACCTTGTTGTACTCGCTGATTATCTTGGCTTTTTTTTGGGGGGCAATTTATGCTTTTGTTGTTACGGAGTTGTCAGGAGAGTGATGACAGGAAAATGAGGGGAACAACATGCAACAAAGGTCCCCAGCTGGACGCAAACCGGGGATGTTACAATTCATTGTCAGTGCCCTAACCCATAAACCACCAGGGTGCCCTTGATCATGTTTTTTAGCCTCCCATCATTGTATTTGTGTGACAATGATATAATACCCCCATGTGATTATTACGGAGTAACATCATATCATGGTGCATTTCTTTGCCCAAGTTTTTAGTCTTTTTATTTAGTAAAAACATCTGGAATTGATGTTTTAGATCAGATGTATCCCTTCATAACTGCAAAACGTTAAAGAAGACGACTTTAATTCAAGTAGCCGAGAGGTTCCCCCGAGAGCTCGTCCCTGCCCTCAGATCAGCACAGGTGATGAGAGTAAAGTGGGCCTGTCCTGCAGGAATGTGAGGTCTGAGAAGACACAGCTGCTGTAGCATGATAGTCGGCCGAGGCTGGGACTCCAGCAACTGGTCCCCGTCGACATCTGACACCCCACAGGCCCCCGCTGTCTGCTATTTCTAAAAGACGGGCCTCAGTTTGTATGGCATCGGGCTGTGTCTGTGTTGAGCGATATCACCGACACCACCTGAGAGGCTGAAGCTGTGGTGTGAGAGGTTGAAGGCTCAGTTTTGGATCCTTGCAGGAGCTAATCTGTAAAGCCGGAGGAGATTTTGTGGTTATATGAACATTTTGCAGCGCTGGAATAAGACAATCTGCCTCTTTTAGTTCTACTCTGAACACTTGTTTGAACTTAAAGAAAGCGTGTAGCCTCCTAACACTAGTTTGATCCGCTGAAATCACAAGCCATTTCTTGGAAAGCAGCATCACTTCATGCACAGTTTCATTTTCACAGCTGCGTAATCTGGGATTCAGTCTGTGTTTTCTCAGGGAAACAATGAATGACTTCAGGTTTTGTCACCTTGTTCGTCACGTCCTGTCAGCCAGTTAGACCTGCGGTGTGGCCTCACGTTTGGCCAGTCTTGTTCTTTGTGTCGCAACTCGAGCTCATAAAAATTAATATGCCTGTCAAATTGACACAGAAACTGTGGCCATTGGCTAAACATCCTGTTAATCACTCACCAATAAAGATGTTGGCCATAGTACAAATGTGACTGAGATTTTGTACGACTTCGTTGAAGTTATAAATCTTCGTACATCTCGGGATAATTGTTGATTCCAAGGAGAGAGAGAGAGACTTTAGATGAAACACCTCCCCCATGTTTGAGTGTGTCATATACTGTATGTACTGCAGCACATTTTAGATCAAGACCAGCTGAGGCCTCATGATGGCATAAAAAGCCACTCTGCAGTTTTGGACTCTCCTGTCATGAAATATATATCAGCAGTAGAATAACTCTGTATTTATCTAATTTATAACTCATATTCTTCTGACATTGAAATATATCTGTGGTTTTAGAAAATAATTCTGTAGCCCATTGAACAGCTTTCAAAACTAGGATGAGGTAAAGACAGTTGAACATAATGCTGCCATCAGCTGCTATTTCTACTATTTTAACTGCCAAAAACTATTGTAAACACATTATTTTATTATACATATCAACTGAACAGGAGAATAAAGGAAAGTAAAAGCAGATTTACATTTTGCCTCATTGCCTGCTTAAAGTTCACCACACTGTGACTCTAATACCAGGGGACTGAAACTGTGAACCCCTAATGCTTAAATAGGCCTACATACAAGATGTTACCACTTCTTTATAGTTGCAGGGTTTACAGAATTGCAGCCTTGGAAAGAAGGCTTGGACTAACAGTTACCAGGACCTATATTACAGAATTTATTTCATTGTTCTCCTAAAAACATAAGTATAGTGTTGGAAAAGTGCAGTGGCTCTTCCAACATGCTGTTTTGTTCTCCTGATAATTGAGGTAACAACCTTCTGTGCTGTGCCTAGTTCCTCCTGTGAGCTCCTGTGAGCATTGTTCCTACGGCCTCTAACATAATCTAAAAATGGGAATGACCCCCTCATCGGCCCCCAAGGTGTTACCTGCTGAACCGAACTGCAGCTTGTGTTTGGAGGAGAACAACAAACCACGTGTTGCAGGCTCACATGATCGGGATGTCCTAAAAAGTGTTGTGGCCGCATGATGGGATTGTATGGCGTAAGTGATTGGCATGCACATGAAGTCATTAAAGAGGAACCTGCTTGTGTTGCACTGAACAAAGCTCCCCTTTCTTTAGTAGGCCATTATATGAGGGAGGCTTTGGCCTCAAAGGCTCAGCTTCCCCGCGTTTTGCATTTCCCCTCATTAACTCACTGGTGCAAACAGTCGCTGGAGTGAGATGGAGAGAAGAAAGTGCATTGTGTTGCTCTTTGCAATTTTGTTTATGTGAAGTGAGCTTAACTTGTTCTTTTTAATTAATCCCTTAAAACGGGAAATGGAGTCAACAAGAAACATTGATCTGGCTGGAAGCTCAGTTTGTGTCCCCTAAAATTTAATTTTATCCTCCAAGGTTTGTTTTTGGAAAGATAAGCAACTGTTCAAAGTCTTTTTTTTGTTGAGAAACCCCCCGTGGTAATTTAGTCAAAGCTTGAAAAATCACAGAGTAGTTGAATGTCATGCAAAGAAATCAGTTTACTGAGCATTAAGACCTTTTGATTTTATTTTTCCTGTAGTTTTTGTAAATCAGCTCTGAATAATTATGTGATTCCATGTTTCGAAAGGACTGCGTTGAGTAAATTAAGACGTTATATGTGGATATGGATGCTCGCTTGCATCTTAATTTGTCTTTCGTAAGGAAGTGGATGGTTAGTGACTGGGATGGGCATGTGGAAACTGCTAATCAGTGGAGGAGGAAGGATTCAGATTAACTTAATGTGGCAATACCTCAGTGTTAAAGTCCTCGATTTCAAACAGAGGTATTTAGTTAAATCTATGCATGGTGACACATACAGCTTAAATGACAGGAGCCTCCAAATGCCAGTAGCCACATTACTCCGGGGGGCTTTGGCAGCGGAGCACTGGAAACTGAAGTTGTGATTTGCTGAATTTTTGTGCGTGTGCTGTGACACAGCTGTGACAATAGCTCCTGGCCCCCTGCAGCCTTATGGTACAGACAGGACAGGGCCCATGGCTAATCCCCAGGCATGTGCTGTTGTGTAATGGTACACAATACTGCCCACTTGCAGAGAACTGCTGCCATAAACCACGTTAACTATCAGTGAAAAAGTGTGATTATCTTATTGAAGCCTTCACGTGGCAGCATTGGCCCTAGTGTATGTCATAGCATCAGGAAATAGGCTATTAAAATACTAGTTTGGATATTTAACCAGCAAGCGCTGTGCTGATTAAAAGAGATGGGTTATGCCTGGATGTTGCCTGTGTCAACTACAATGTGCGTAACAGACCACATCTTCTTCTCCATCCGTCCATCCATCCTTTCTAAGAAACAAAGTTTAGAGTTTGGTCTCTACAGTGCGCTGCCGCTCTTATCTGTGAGGAATTCTGTCAGTTTACAGTAGTCTGTATACTGTCAGAATGACACAAGAGGGGAGGAAGAGCGGAGTTAGTTGTGGGTAACTGACAACAAACAGGCTGCGATAAGGTGGATTTCACAACGGCCGGAGACACGCTCACTAATAGCTGTAATGCCTCTCCTGTCTGATCTATACTGTAGTTATCAGGGTAGTAAATGAGGAGGTGATATAGGCTACAAGATTATTCTTTCATTTAATTTTAAAAATTAACTGTGGAATTATGGTCAGAAGTGTAGGTTCTTTAATGTGGTGGAATAAAATGTTAATATTAAAGAAAATTATGGAAAATAAAATGCATGCTGTTGCAGCTGCTTTCACAGTAACTTTGTGTCAACTGTAGCCAAATTACTTTTTTTTAATATTTGTCTTATAGGCCTAACAGTCAAATAATATTATCTAATGGAGGGCAACTCTTCCAAATGTATGTAATTTATGTCTGGTAACACATTTTTAAGTCTTTAGGCTGTGAAATTACTTGTTTGAGATTTTGCTGTTGAGGTTTTTGGTCACATTTGTCTGTTGGTTTTCAGAAAATCTCGAAATCTTGTTACCAGATTTTGTTGAGGTTAAGTGGAAAGTTAAGTTAACCTTTGGGCCAAGGAACAACTGATTTGTTTTTGGCGATGTGTATCCTGTCGCAGATCCTGGTATTTTGTAAAGAAATCATTCTAGGCAGAGAAGCATTTTTGAACATTTTCAGTTTTTTCATGGAATACTGCACATTTTACTTAAAATAAAACATTTAAATTCAAGCACCCTATGACTGTCAGTATTAAAATTTGTGTCTTAAAATAACGAAATAATGACTAATTAGAGGCTTGTACAGCCTTTGCGACGCTATGTGCTCTCTAGACAACAGTTAACAAGACATACGTGCTCTATAAGAAGGAACATTGATGTGTTTTTTTCTTGTGTTTCATCGAGCAGATGTGATGATTTAAAGTATTTCTGTCCTAATGGTATAAGTGCTTTGAAGGCACAATCAGTCTTAACAAACAGACCCTTAAGTAGTCTTAAAGGAATCATTGTTTTATCATTAAAGCATCAAGTCACAATCTAGTGTGAACATCTGATATATACGCCCTCCACTGAACTCTCTTGAGTCTTGTTGTGCCACAGAGTTCAGTTTAGTGTCCCCGTCTTTTACTTTGGCACCCTCCTGCATTCATCCTGATTACCCACTGGTGCATTTCAGAGCGGGCATTCTCTGCAGTGACTTAGTAGTCTGGTTGAACGACTATGGTCAGACACCCTGGAGATAATTAGGGGGTCCCTATTGTCTCCAAAAAGTCCCAGTCCTCCACTCAGCCTGAAAGAGCCCACTTAACAGTGAAGCTGTCTCAGCGTAGCAAATATTTTTGCTCTACATGTCATGCCGGCTGAGCTGCAGTACAGAGCAGGTGAGCTGTGAGAGTAGACTCAAATGCCAGCTGTTATGAGTTTTTCCTAGTTCTAAGTCCCAGTTTTTGGGATGGAGAGTCCAAGCCAGTGTGAGCTTAAGGGTTCAGATGGAGGGTTGGACTGTTCTGACCTTCTCAACTGAGAGAATGAAGTATTGTTCTGACTGAGCAGACTAAGTAGTTTTGTTCTTCGTGCTAATTCTCTGTGGATACATTGTGGTGAGATAAGTGTATGAGTATTTAAAATGTGGATATGCATGTTGTCAGTTCATTTAACTTTTCTTCAGTTCTGTTAAACTGATTAGTCAACAGCATTTGCGGCCTCTGGCTTCTAAAATATGGCTTTTTTTTAATATCTTTGGGTTTTTGACGAGCTGTTTTGAGTAAAAGGCTCAATGCTCATCATTTCTGGCCCACAAACTTTTGGTCCTTGTTTTCTATTGCTACTGTCATTGCTGTCTGCACACACATATGAGACCTGACTTAATAAAACAAGACCAAGCATGTTGTCTGTGGTTGTCAGAAAGCATTGCGAGACATTAAGGAAGTCTTAAACTGAAAGGAGAAATAGGTGAGACATGTTTATGGTAAGTCCAGTGTTTCCTCACAGAACAACTGCTGCAACACAAGAAGATCACAGATTAATGATACAAAGTGAAAGGGCATCTGAGGATGGAATTTTCCTATAACCTAGACAGACTTCTTTTTTGACCACAGTTTACTGAATGTCGCTCCGCATCATCTCTCCACAAGCTTTGGGTGTGCAGTAAACCATGTAGCCTCTCCAGAGATTCTCGCTTCCGTCATCTCCTTGAAGCCTGCAACCATAACTTGCCTTATCACGCTGCAGCTCTCGGTGACTCTGTCGACTGCGGCTCTGACTGCACCAGCAGGCTCAGATTTCAAAAAGCCTGCGGTCTGCTGAAGGCAGAGAGACAGCAGCCGTCCCCCATCCTCAGAAAAGACAGCGAGAGCCACTGTAACGCTGCCTTGTAATTACAGGTCATGTTTTTTCCTAATACGCTAAACAGATGTGCTTAGAATTATGCTGAACATTCAGACCCCGAGTTAGACATGATGACCTGTCATTACTATCAGCCGGTGAAGACGTGCACTGTTTCTGTCGCCTAAAGGATTTGGATTCTCAAATTACAAACTTTTTATTCTCTCTCAGTGACAAAAGAGTTGCAACGTCAGCGGATTAAATGGAACAAAAAAGTCCCGTCTTCACAAAAAAGCTAACAAACTTAAAAAGACCCAAAAATGTAAGTCAAAAAAATAAATGTTTAAATACGATGACATGCACCATATGCATAGAAACAATATACCTGGAAACAAACTTTCACACAGTATTCACAGAATTGATAAAAAAGTGATCTTTATTTGTTTCCATGGACAATTACATTTCAAATACTTTTTTTCTTTCAGTGTTTAAAAAATCCGTTATTATGATTAACATTTATCAGAAGCCTATGAAATGAACTCCTATCCTTGACAGGATGACACAGCTGACTGCACAACACACACAAGGATGCCACTGATTTTTTTATTATCGGTTTGTTTAACTTGCTGTGAGTTGAGTGTGACAACGTGTACTACATACTGACTGACTGTCCATGTCACTGTGTGTAGTTATAACATTCTCCTTTGATCACTGGTGCCCACTCATGTGTTGCATGATTCATAGTGATGTCTTTGAAAAAGCTCTCAGTGTAGGTGTCGAATGCCCTTGAGGAAGAAATCTTCCCTCTGTATCGTTATGCAATGCTTCACAAAAGAAACCTTTTGGCAGCTAATTTGATCAAATTCACAGGAGTTAATTGACCATGAAGAGGACGAGTCAGCGAACGTACCCAGAGGTTGAAAGGGAACTCTTTATGTCTTAATGTCTTTTGTCTGCATGCTTGACCTCGTCACAGGTATCCAAAATAGGAAACAGTGTTGATCCCTTGGTGCACATTACAGGAGGTTTGTGCTCATCACTATGAGGTTGGAGGCATCTTGGCACTGTGCTGTGTGTGCAGCTACAGTCATTACTGCTCATCTCCACTCGCCTATGAAAGACGAGATGAGTCCTTTTGGCACTTGCAGCCTCTCTTACTCTGACTGTGTGTGTTTCCATTGTGTGTACGTATACTGGGCCCATTTGTGTTCAGGTCTTACATTCTTGTACATACAGCCTCCCCGCCGGTCGGTATGTTGTCTTTTACATGTTCAATGTTTCTGGAGGAAACGCGCCGGTGTCCTGGCTGCTCCTCGGCGCCGTCTTCCCGCAGGCCAGAGGCGACTGAATGGGTCCGTTTAGCCCAACAGACTCCTTTTCTGAGGGGGAAATGGAGAGTATGTAATCCGGGTCATTGATACAGCCAAGTTCCTCATCGTCTTCATCTTCTTCTCCACCCTCCTTTAGTATAGCTCGACCAATACGAGATGTTTGAGGCTGATACTGACATTGATATTTGAGTTAAAAAAAAAAGATATATCGATCTAGCCAATTTCGGTCTCTACTGTTTAGTGCTCTTTACTTTACTAGTGCTGTGCCCGTTCGAGGCATGGCCCCTTCGGAGCGCATGGCTGTTCATATTAATGTCAGAGTAAGCATATGTAACCCTGCTTTTTACATGCATGTGTCATGCAGTTGTTTCCATTGGCATTTAAGTGTGATCCTTTTTTTAGCTGCAGCTATGGGTGTTGATAAAGTTGGCGCAGTTCAAATTCACTAAAGTTCAAAGGCACTTCTACTGTTTGAATGTTTCTACTTCTCACACTGAATACATTCTGTAAAAACTTGATTTATTTAACATTTTTGTGATCATTTAGAAAATAAAAGTCAACACGTTCTGGATATGATTTTCCAGAGAACCATTAAATCTAAACACTTTATTATGCCTCTAAAACAACAGCTGTTGGTGATATGCCTTCCATTTGCTGGCCTTTTTTTATTGCGGGGTGGTGTACTTTTCCTATTCCACCGGCCAAATGTAGACTGTGCCGCGTCATATTGATATTTCCAGAGCTAGACTGGAGTCTGAAAGGAAAAACATTTTTCCACTCTCTAAAACAATAAAATGTAAATGTGAGGTCAGTCAAGAACAAGGGCCTTGTTTTAGACTCAGCTTCATGACTTTGACTTAAACCGAGCCGGTCTCTGCTTCACTCTGACGTCATCGGGCAGTACATATCTATATGTGGACGCTTTGTTAGGAAAAATAAAACTAAGCATGGATGGATAAATAAAATGCTCTGATCTCTGGGAGATTTAGCCCAACATGAGTGGGAGGTAAAGAAAAGCTAGTTTAGCCGGAGTAAAGGCTGGTCAAAGAGGAAACCGCAGAGTTGCCAGAGACAGAAGTGTTGGAAAGAGACCAGCAGTCAAGAGTTGGAGACAGGCAACAGGTTTCGAAGCAGGTGTTTCAGGATCAGCCGACACGGCTGTCTCACCTGCTATGTCTGGACCCTAGAAACAGGAAAAACTCTCCCACACGAAGCTCGAATAGATCATTTTAGGAATACTTTATGCAGCCAGATAACTTTACAGATTTTATTGGATTATTTTTAGGGCAACTCTGTACTAATTGCAGGAAATAGATTTGCAGGTTCTAACAAAAAAACATTAGCGGTAAAAAACAAGGTGTCCTGCTCACTGTGGAGCCACAGCAGTCCCCACTGTGTGACCGTCTGTGATTGTCTAAAATGTCCCATCATGACTGGTTGTGTTGCATTGCGGAAAAACCCTCTTCTTTTAACCCTTACAAATGTGTATGTGGCGCCTTAGTCAGTTGTGTTTCAATTGTGGTTTTAGCTTGACTTCATAGTTTGCCTTCAAATTTGTCTGGATGTGAAGTTTTGAATGTGCATTTTTAAAAAGGTTATAAATCGTGGCACTATTTATTTATTTTCTTTATCAAGAAGTCGAAAAACAGCTTACCCACTTAAAAATACAATTTTATAGATCAATATGACATCAGAAGCATCTTTCATAAAAGGTGGAAAAAAAATGGTATTAAGAATGCCATGATGGTGTTGTTATGGTGTTATGTTGAAGCCCCCTGAGCTACACTTCCTGTTTCACCCAAAGCTGCTGTCATTGTCCTGGGAGTGGACACAGGAAGTGGAATTCTCCATGGCGACAACAGAGGAGTGGCGCTGTTTACTCCCACTGTTTGTAGTGCTCTTTCACCACTCTGTCAGCACCACTGACATAAAAAGGTTTGCTAAAAAATTTAAAAGTACATTTAAACTGAGTGTGTGTGTGGGAGAAACCATGTTCCCATTTCTTTCAGCCTCTTTCCCTTTTTTATGAGTGCCCATTAGAATTAATCCACCAGTCATTTACGAGCTTTCGACTTAACCTTGCACTTTGCAATTGTTGTTTTTTGTCTGAACTTTAAGTTACATTGAAACTTTGACTGAAACTGGTTGGATTAACAACATTTGCTACAATATTCTTTTTCCGTGAAGGCTTATAATGTTAAAATAGTGAGTCAGTGAGTGGAAATGGCAAAAGAAGGACACAAGTTACCGGTACAGGACTTGCAGAGAATGTAGATTTCAGAGCACAAAGTAGCTTGCAATGTTTTTGTTTTACGATGTTGTCCTTGGAACTTCTGCAGTATTAATTTCCTTCCTCTGCTTTCTCCCTGCACTCTCTTCAGCCCACTTTGGGCTATAACAATAACAGGTATTCCACAGCAAAGTTTGTTAATTTAGCGCACACACACACACACACACACACACACACACACACACACAGCTCTTCCTTCACTGTCATATTTTCGTGTCCGGTGTGTCACCTGTTGGTGTTCAGCCGGTGGAGTGTGGAGGCAGTTGGTGCAGGCCGAGCGCTTCATTCAGACTGACCAGCCACAGTTATCCTCTGCTGTGTGCACAGACGGGACTAAGAGGCCTTCAGTCATTTTTAATTACGGTGTGGACGGTGATTCCAGCAGGGACTTGTTCCAGCCCGGCTCCGGCCTCACTGACCCAGGTGTCTTGCTAACACACTTCTTGTAACCTAAAACACCAGCAGCATGAAGTCTAACTCGTTATAGTTTATTCATTGATTGATTTTCATGACACATTTAACGTTTCTGTCCCTTTTCACCTTGCTTCGCCTCGATTTCCCAAAGCTATCGTCATTATTTTGTCCCATGTATGACTTAACTTATCTTATCAATCTGAGCTTGAACTACATTTCCATGCAACAATAATGTGAAATTGAGACACATTTATAAAACAGAAATATATATGAAATAGGAAAAAGAGAAAGGTTGTTAATGTTTGTATTTTGAGAGTCTGGAAATAACATTGTTAAGCAAGAAACAATCAGTTATCAAAACAAAATCACTCGTATGTTCCTATAAAGTTAATGCTGAAGTCCAAATCAAGGAAAGACAGTTTTCTCCTTTATAATGTGCTTTGACATAAAATGTATTTGGATTAAAAATTCAATAAACTGGTCAGTGAAGAGCACGTGGACATGAAGTAACCCCCTTCTTGTTTGGATTAGGATGAACCTACACTGTGGTAGAAATGGAGGGAGACGTCAGGTAGCACCTGGACTTTGGCTCTGAGGGTACTGCTGTTAGACAAACTGTTGAGATGTATCAATGAGTACAGTGATGTCTCTGCATGCTGAAGCCAGGTTGTGCTCCTAGTATTCTCACTCTCTTTCCTTCCTTCCACTCTCACTCTCAGTTTCCCACAGCTCACATTTCAGGAAACCAACATCCTCTTCTTATGCTGTGTTTCTCTGTCTGTTTTTGTATCTTTTTTTTTTTCAGTCTACTCTCCCTTTCTGTGAGTCTCTGTGTCTACTACCTCTCAGTTCTTCGCTGCCTTTTCTCACTCCTGCTGGCTCTCTGAATATTTCGGTCAGAGCTCATGTTTCACACGCCAGCCACCACTTTCTCGTCATTAGTAGTTCGAGAGACAGACAGAGAGACTTGAGAGTCATGTGAGTGAGTGCACAACATAGAGGCAGTAAAATATATGTAAGACTGTGTTTCACTGCAGGCCCTGAAACCATATTACTGTCAGTGCATGAGAAAAAGAAACAAGTCTTCCTCCTGGGCTTTAATTGTTACTTCACGATGGATCCTGTTCACCTCCACTCCCTAAGTTCACCTTGACTCATTCCTCTCTAATAGTTCATCAGAGTGGTAAATCTAGCTGAACTAGGTATCAAGGGTTTATTGATGTATTTATTATATAATTGTTTCAGGCTTATCTTGTTTATATGTAAGGAACTGGTTTCATTTTATTATTTTTACCCGCCTTAATCTGAAACATCCGAAAGCATCAAATACTTATGACTTTTCATCACAGATTCCGGCTTTAGTGTGGACATGAGTTGATTTCTGCTTTTCAACTGTTAGCAGCTTAAAATTAACTTATATTACTACTTTTATTATTACTTTGTGTTTGATCATTTAACATCATCATATAACTGCATTAAAACAAAAGGCATCTGCTTAAATTATTGATATGATATGATGGCCCGACAGATAATGGATTTTCGAGGTCCATATTGATATCAATATTTAAGTTATATAGTATTTAAAAAATCGTATAATAATATCTTGATCAATAGTATAGATTTTTTAAAAAACATAAACAAACAATCTTGATATGGATTCATTGACAGTAGCAGAGAAATGCTTGCAGTGTAGAGACCTGCTGCAACACCAGCAGGCTGAAGTGAACAAGTACAGTACAGTTTATTACCGATCCATCAAAATAGGCCCAGATTAGCCCTGATATCGATCCTTGGAACTGACCCAGGACATCTGTAGTTTTGCTGTTAAATATCAGTGAAGGTTAATAAATAATTATTGTCGTTCACCACAGAAAAAGTTGTCTTCATCAATGTAAAAAATCCCCTGAAGATGTAGAGCTGCTTTCAGACACTCTAAGCACTACTAAGCTGCTCTGAGAAAGTATTTCCTATCTAAACTAATCTACTGGTGCTGTTATTCCATAAAAAAGTCCAGGTTCTGGAGCAGTGAGCACAGTCTACACATTTGAGCTTTGAGGAAGCATTTCCATCTATTAACTGCAATTTTAACAAAACCCCAAAACCGAAACATTAAAGACGCTGACTACAGTGTTGGCATCCTGCGCTCTTCGACTTTCCATTGACCCAAATTAGCGTCAAACATGGTCATTCACCAGTGAGTTAAATACAGGGAGAAGTTACAGTAGACTGCAGTGCCATATCCTCATGTTACAGTCAATTTACCACAGAATCGAGAAAAACATTTAACCTGTGTCAACCATCCACTTTTGGGCAGCCTTATTGGTATGGCCCAGAAGTAGTAGATAGTGAAAATGCCCATCACAATTTCCCAGAGTCCAAGGTGACATCCACGTATTGCTTGTTTCATCCAAACCTAAAGATTTTCAGAATAAAATTATATAAAACCGAGATAACGAAAGCCTGGTCTCAGCAGTAAGTGGCTCAATGATATTAATCCATGTGTCTTCCTAAAGTATTTGTTTCTAGAGGCTTGGTGATATACGACTACTCGCAGAGCTCGTTGGAAAACATCATTTAATTTAATAAAAAGTTTTAATGAAGGTGAGGAAAATGCTCTCTGTGATAACAAGCTTGCTAATTGGCAGCCAGAAAGCTTACAAATCTGCTAATTGCTTCGATTCCACTGGAATTAGTTGCCATTAAATGCTGGTGTGATCAGGCCTAGAAGCAGCATATCATATTTGAGAAACTAATTGATGATTGTTGATGATTACATTTTCTGTCAATCAACCAACAAACTAATTAGCAACTGTTATGTTTCTCCGGTAGCCTCTAGATAGAGACCAAACAAGCCGGAGAATTGCAGCTCTTCGCTTGACAAGGTCAAACTCTCGGTGAGCTGCAGCGTTGCCTCCAGGCTGAAGGTGACCTATTTCTGTGGGACGAGGCAGAGTTCGCACTACACTTTTATACATTCGGGGGCAAGGAATGGTGACCTGAAATTATATGTGTGTGTGTGTGTGTTTGTTGAACATGTTGGTGCTCATGGCATGTTCAGTGCCATATCAATCAGCTGACCCCCTCCGTGCCTTTCAGACCACAGCTGGGGCCACTTCTTCTGCTGTCTAAAGTAATGTCCAGTGGATAAATCTTAAAGTGATGTTAACATGTGAGAACGACCTGCATCTACGATGGATTTTCAGGTCATTTTTGTTCCCTGTTGAGTTGAGATTGGGTCTGTCGTGATCTGCTATGTCTCTATCAACACCAAAATGATAAAACAATGAGGATATCGCTACTTTCGTTTTCATTTGGCAAATAAGAAATGTGCATTTCAGCCTACATCCAGCAACATGGAGTAGGTAGTGGGAAAGACGGACCTTTTAGTCCGCTGAGTCTTAATAGGTTAAACTTTGTCATTAGTTGTTGTATTGTCTTTGTAACACTTTCAGTATATCTACCATGTGACCAACTTATGACAAATCATTCAACAGAAAGTCATGTTCATTAACAGTTCATGCCCATCCCTTTTCTTTACAGTTGCTTTTATGACCGCTTACACTGTGTTTTATTCCTCAAGTGCAATTTCCTCCGCCTGTTACAGCGAGGTGAGTCGGGCCTGTTTTTAAAGATAGTGTAGCCCTATTAAAAGCAGGGGAATTAGTTTCTGTGTGGTATGCATACTGCATAACATAGTCTGGCTCTCTGGCTGTTTCTTATCTGTACTGTTATGCACTGCCATAATTAGCACCTTCTTTTACACACGTGATACAGGTAGATACCAATAACCTAAGGGTATCATCTTGTAATCACACCCTTTTGTTACAGAGTACTTTACAAATCAAAAAGGTATTCAGAGAACAACAGACTCAACAGTCAGCAATAGAAACTTCAAACTTCAAAACATTCCCATCATGTGGATTATATATCAAATCGATTTCATGACTGCAAACTTACCTTTGGAAAGGAAAATTGTGTTTCTAAATAATCGTTTTTATGGTGGAAATTAAAACCGATTAACAAAATCTAACAAATTTGGCACAAGCACAGTTTTGGAGCCGTCGCGCTGACAGACAAAGACAATTAATATGGCCAAACATGTCTTAAAATGGTTATAAAACTAGTAAATACAAGATGACACACCTGTCTTTGTGTAATTCACCAAAGATCTGAACCTGCAACCCTGAGCACATGTCACTTCATACCAATAATGAACACACCCTGTACTACATCTACTTGTGGCCTTTCATTGCTGGAAAAAGCTTTGCTTTTTTCATAGATTTAAGGGTCAGTAAATGAAGCATCCAAATAAAATTCATAATGTATAACATATCATATGAAATTATTGTCAGTATCTTTACAGGACAGTTTTGTTGCTACCATATTGGTTGACAGTATAAAAGCAGTCAATTGTGAAATAAGGTGATGGTTCATGAAAGAGGATGTGAAAGCTTCCTTAGGAGTTATTTATCAGCCTTTACCCTGACCCCAACAAGGTCAAAGATCTGAGCTATGGCTTTTAGCAACACTTGACTACAAACTCATTCCTATAATTGACAGAAACCACATACAAAAGTGTAACTAGCATTGTGATCCTGTAACACAAATGATAAACATAGCATCTAAATTTGGCCCCATGGAGCTGTCAGATTTACCAGTGAACCCACAAAAACATGTAGACTAGATGTGAGAGTTCACATTCCAGTGCCAACTCACACACCTCAGTGCAACGCATACAAATTCCTAGTGACTAAAGGTATAATGAAGAGCCACCGCAACATTATGAGCCCTGAAAAAACGAGCTTAGCCCTGATGACAGTGACACACACACACAAACACACACACACACACACACACACACACACACACACACACACACACAGCGTTTCAGAGAGATGACTTCACATCGTAAAAAGCTGACCAAACTTGATTCTTCACTCCGCTGCAACAAAAGCAGCCATTGAGAAGTCTGACTCACATGGTTGCATCTCTCAGACAATGTTCGGATTACAGAAAGATTACAGAGTGTATTTTCCAAAATATTACATAAAATCAAATTTTCAGACCTACAAAAACAATAAATATGCAGTTGTTGTTGGTTACGGTTCCACCCAGATGTTTTGATGTAATAGTTTGAAAATCTGTCCACTATTGAAAAGAGAAGGGGACAGTTTTTTTTTTATAATCCTTATTACAACAGATCATTGTTTCAGTGTCTTATGCTACAGGTTGTTTGAAGCCACTGATCCAAGTGCAGATAAATTACATTACTCTTAACTTTGGTGAACTCAGGTGGCATTTCACCTCAGTTTAAGGCTCAAAGCAAGAACCCATAATATTTTGTTTTACATATTCAGAATTTTCTGTGTGAATTCCAGTTTTACTGCTTGTCGGCGTCTTTTAGTTGAGAGTGAGTCTGTCCTGATCTGCTATGTCTTGGGAAAAGTCTCCTCAAACAGATTCCAGGTCAGATTACTTGACTGTGATTCCTAATCTCTAACCATTCAGGTGATGTAACCGGATCTGTTTCTGGTTCAGTTGTTGTAGGAGAACAGAGACGAGAAGAGGCCACTCTAGGTTTCCTACAGCTGTGCTCAGTCTGCTTTGTTGCCTCCTCCAGGTCCCAAAGCTTGAGTTTATCTGCATCAAACCTTTTTTTAAAATTACTGTGCAGTCCCACATGCACACCGCTCAGATGAAATGACATTGTGCCTCAAACATTTTCTCTCCTTCTGTGGTCACTCTGTTGCTTTCTGTCTTTTTGCTTTTGCACGGTTCCACTCTGAGGACTCTTAAGCAGCAGAGTGGTTATATGTTTGCTACTTTGAATAGTGCGTCACTGCACAATGTGGGTGATGCCGTCAGTGCAGGGTGCGAAAGCATCTGTGCTGCATGTGTGTGTACAGGAACAGAATACTTTGTTTAGTTGACAAAAGTGCAACAATTGTGATTCTGTTCATTTTTTGGAACGTCTCTAGCCTTTCACAGGCATTTTTTTCTTTTTTTTTTTTGCCGTCTGGAGCACAATGTTGTACTGGTGTAGAACACATAGGCCTGAAAAATGAATACTATATATGTTATCTTAAACAATATTTTAAGTCGAATCAAGTCAACTGTAGTCTATTGTATTTACTGTATTTAGCCCAATATCCCAAATCACAAGTTTGCCTCAAGGGGCTTTGCAATCTGTACAGCATCCTCAGACCCTCTCCCCAAAACACCCCACGAATATAATAATTGGTATGACATTTTTCTGTGTATCCCATTAGGAAAACAACTCAACTCATGGTCTTGGTTTCAGTGGTTGGACTGATTTTTATACCAATGTTAGATTTATATCTTTTTTCCTGTTCGGAGCAATAAGTAGCTTTACACTCACTGGCTGTCAAATTAAAATCCAGAAAGTATAAGTGAATAAAAACAGGTTCCAGGGGAATTTGTGACAGCTCTCTTCCGTCATTGCAGTCTGTTCGGCTGCCCAACCACCCCCCCCATCATCCTGACCCCCTCTATGACCCCGCTAACAGCATCTGCCTTTTTCTTAACTTGTGATATCTTTCCTGATTAAAATGAAGTAAACACCTGTAAAACTTATCAAAACTGCTCAATATGGCTGCTGCTTCTTTTACCATTCCTTCCTTGTAATATTATATCTTCCGAAACAGATCTGCCAAATATTTAAAACCAGTAAGACTGGTCTTTTTGTATGTTGTCAGAAGAACAGAGCAGCCCATTTTATCTTTATACCAGATAATCTTTACTTGTAGTTGCAGCACCTGTTACCAGAAGCGGTTCAGCTTTAATTGCCCTGAATGCTCAGTTTCACCTAATTTATGTCTTTCAAAAATGCCTGTAATTTGTGCATAATTGTTATGCTTGAGCTTTGAAATTTTCTGTGACAAATTGCTGAATAATTACAGGCAGATTGAGTAAAAGCACTAATTTCAGTTACATCATTATTTTTTAAATTCACTTATATTGTGTTAATATATGGGTTTGTGTTGCTGGAAGGCCTGCTAATTGTTTAAAGCTTTCATTGTAAAAAAAAAACAAAAAAAAACATCATTAATGTGTCTAGCAATTGATTAAGCATATGGCTTAAAATTTGCATCCCTTGTCCGAGTCGATCTACCTTTACATCACATCATCCCATCCCCCCATCTGACCGGGATTCCCCTCATGTCCCTGTGGTCCATTCTGGCTAATGCATTTATCTGTAAATCTATCAAAATCAAGCTTGCATGGAGATAGTTGTTATTGGGAGACGTATTGGTAAGATTTGCCATTGTTTCCTGGAGGACATGTCCATTAGTTGATTGTCCTCATGTGATGGTAAACACAGACGCAGCCAACATGTCCCTGTGCTGTCCAGCACCGCCACAACCCTAAATCCCCCCCCTCCCTATCCTTTAAGCAGCGAGCTGACCATCTGTTCCAGGCACCAGGCCGTAACTCAGTGCTCAAAACACACACACACACATACGGACACATACTGACACACATCGTACAATCACTCAAGCAGGGAAGTACACACATTCATCACAGTCAGTTGATACCTGCTGTTGACTATGTGTGTATGGATTCAGCCTAATGCAGTTAGATTGAATATTTCATGTGAGGTTAAAAAAGGTGGTGTGTGTGTGTGTGTGTGTGTGTGTGTGTGTGTGTGTGTGTGTGTTTCTGTGTCTCATATGGGTGTGTGTGTCTGTATTTGGAAAGGGGAGATGTCCTGTGTGTGTGTGTGTGTGTGTGTGTGTTTGTACGGCTCATGGTCATATCAAAGTTGCTGAGGCGACACATGGCATGAGAGGTTGGATATGGGGCGACAGGAAATGACCAGGGGTGCAGCATTGTATCATTTCCCTGCTGGAGTCCTTTGTGAGCCACTCTGCACACCAACTATATGTGTCCCTGTTCCATTTCCTGTTTTCACTTTTTTTCTGCCGTGGTTGTGCTGCCCATGCAGTTTGAGCAGTAGGTAACTAGGAGTATGATTTGTTTTCTTCTTTGTGCATTATAATGATGCCTGTAAAGACACTTGTTGTTACAGCTATGAAGCATTTCAAATATGATAATTTGGTCATTTTCTTTTGTCATAGACTACAGTAAAGTGAACATCTTTGGGGGTTGGACTGTTGGTCAGACAAAATCATAAGTTTGAATACACTATCTTGGTCTGTGGCGTTTTTCACTATTTTTCTTACTTTTTATAGACAAAACAATGAATTGAGAAAATAATCGGCAGATTAATCAGTAATGGGAATAATTGTTAGTTGCAGTCTTAATATTGATTGCAGGATGTTTATCACACAATCAGTGATCTCATGCTTCTTTAGATACTTAATGTTTGGTACAGATGCTCAGCAGTCATATGTGGAAAAATCTATTTTTGGAGAGGCAGAGACACTAATTTCTGCACAAACCTTAGCTCTTTGATTAATAGGGGCAACTTAAGTAACACTGTATGCCATTCCTTTCTCTACCTGCATGAAAAAGCCGCAGCTGATAGCAACAAGTTGAAGCCCATTCCTCTGCTTTGAAAATCAGTATCTGAAACAGAAGTCGACGAGAGATACTAAAAGAAAGTGGGTACAACATGAAGACAAATTACAGCACGTCACATAATAACTCCTGGAATGCATTGAACATTTCAGACTGATGATACACATGACTGTAACGCTATCATGGCTTGATGAAAGGACGGATACATCGGCCGTTGCAATGTAGGCTTTATCTATGGTCGACTTTTGACTGATATAAACACCAAAAAAGTACCTTTTATATTTCTACCTCATCAACGTTCAAAGCATGTCAAATGTGACACTCTAAAAGTAATATGAGGTTTCATTCACTGATAGATATTATAGAGATATATTTAAGAGACATCACATAGATATATGTGTGGTTTAAAGGCTTTTAAATTTGCAGTTTTGCATATCGGGTACCTCAATCTTGTATAGCCCCCTAACCCCACCTCCATCCCTTGCTGTGTTGAATATATTGGTTATCATTGTTTTAAGAGGTGATAATAGCCAATAGGAACATTGTTCCCCAATTGCCGAACCATATTTACTGTAAGCTTGTGTTTATTTTATGAAAATTGAACAACTTAAGGTTCATTGATTCATTTATATGTAGTTTGTCAAGTATTTGTGCTACAGAACCGTCCAAATACTGATGATGGTGAAGAAATCACAGCGCGGCAGATTGTATGTCAGTGGCTCAGTCATCAAACGCATCTCTCTCCTCCTTTTCTCTCTTTCTTTGGCCTCTACTCACCCCATGATGTCCCTCTTCTGTGTATTAAAGAGGGGACTTGTGAATGGCTTGATTGTGTATTCAGTAGAGAGGATGGCAGCTGCTGGTCTTGGTGTTGGGGAGAGCTTATGTGTGTGCTCGGGAGCGTGTATGTGTGTTAATGGTAATCCTGCAGATCCTGATGACTTATCCTTCATCCTTTATGAGTATGCACGTCGGGCTCCAGCAATATAATTTGGCCCTTCAGTGGATTATATAACAGTGCATGAAGTCTCTGTGTCATAATCAGACACATTTCGTAATCGGGCAGATTGCAGAGGGCTGTGGCTGTTTTTAGATTAATTGAATAGTTGGTACAAGTCTACTTTTAGTGCAGTTTCAGATCATAGATATACAGTGTCATTCCTGCAGGTGCATTGCTCTCTTGTTTGATGTGTAATCTTTGTGTGGAGTGATCTTAATAAGTGATATTTTTAATATTAGACCAATCTCAACTCTTCATTGATCAGTATTTGTGTCTTCCTGTTCTGCTTTACAGTGATAATGTCCTGAATCGGTGGCCTCTCCAGCCCAGTGAAGGACGTGCCAGTGCCGCTGCTAATGGGAACTCCTGCTCCGCCATGAGTGCTCGTGATGGCGGTGGTGGCGTCGGTGGCATGGGCACCCTGGGCCGGCGGCAGCGCTTTGAGAACTCGGAGTTCACAGTGCGCATCTACCCAGGCGCCCTGGCCGAGGGCACCATCTACTGCCCGATCAGTGCCCGCAAGACCACCACAGCCGCTGAAGCCATCGAACGTGTCATTGAACGCCTGCAGCTCGACCGCACCAGGTGTTATGTTCTGGCTGAGGTGAAGGAGTTTGGTGGGGAAGAATGGATTCTAAACCCCTGCGACTGTCCGGTGCAGCGGATGATGCTCTGGCCCCGTGTGGCACTAGAGCACCGCCCACTGTCTGGTGGCGAGGATTACCGCTTCCTCCTAAGGCAGAAGAACCTGGATGGCTCGATTCACTACGGCGGCAGCCTCCAGATGTGGCTGCAGGTCACAGAGGAGCGCAGGCGCATGGTGGAACGTGGACTGCTGCCACAGCCTGAATCTCAGGGTGACCACGCAGATCTGTGCTGCCTGCCGGAGCTCAACGAGCGCTCGCTGCTGGACAACCTGCGCTCGCGCTTCCGCCAAGAAAAGATATACACTTATGTTGGAAGCATCCTCATTGTCATTAACCCCTTCAAATTCCTGCCCATCTACAACCCCAAGTATGTGAAAATGTATGATAATCATACACTGGGAGATTTGGAGCCGCATATTTACGCCGTTGCGGATGTGGCTTACCACGCCATGCTGCAGAGAGAGAGAAATCAGTGCATTGTTATATCTGGGGAGAGCGGTTCTGGGAAGACACAAAGCACAAACTTTCTCATTCATCATCTGACCGCTCTCAGCCAGAAGGGTTTTGCCAGTGGAGTGGAGCAGATCATCTTGGGGGCAGGGCCAGTACTAGAGGTAAGCAAAAGCACAAGCAGTCTGGGTTTCAATGAAAATGAATTTGTTGTTTTGGAATGTGTTCTGCTGATAATGAAGATGTGCACTTGAAACTAGAGACTTGGCTTTGCATTCAGACCAAAGTTACAAAAGTGACGACTTGAGACTCCACTGCTGTGAGACTGAGTTGACTTGAGACTTAAAAGCAAAAACATTTGTCTACAGTTCTGAAAAATCCCGCAACAATAAAAAATAATGAAGACAGGCAAGTCTTCTATAAAGACTTGCACTTCACATATCAAGAGTTACGACTTAATTTAGAATTGTCCTTAAGGAGTGATAAAGTCAGGAGCGCATGGTTATAATTTAGGCTTTATGTCGAAACGTTAGTTGCTGTACCTTTTTATTAAAAAGCTCTTATTATATAAAAGCTGTCAGTTGCAGACCTCATCACTCCAGATCCCGTCTCAGTTGTCTGTTGAGGCTTTGAGTTTCGAGATGGCCGATGCGTGGAGATTCCCTCATTCTTTAATTGAGACTGACTTGAGATTTGGATTTGCCCCAAAAGACTGACAGCTCTTGCTAATAAAGCTGCCTGGTTTGTTGTTGAATTGGTTGCATAATAAGAGACCTGTAACATCTGTAGATATTCAGGTTTCACCAACATGTGTGGGCTGATACTTTAAGTGTAGAATTTCATTCTGCGTTCATAGTTTCTACAGTTTGTCTGTATAAATGGATTGATTCCTGCTATTATACTCAACATGACTTGCTGTGAATGTAAGATTCTGTGTGACATTAGTTACACAACACTGCTTAGCCACAACTGTCTCTATGGTTGACCTTAAATTGTGTCTAGCCCCATACAGAGGTTTATTGCATTTTCAGTCCAGCTGTGTGTGGATTATGTAGCACACAGAGGAGCTCTCTATCTGCAAGCTCAATCAGTACAGTTGGAGATTCTTGTTTTTGTGATTCCGACCATTTTTCCCTGCACAGTGGAAAGATTGTCTCAAGGTAGACCTTGTACAGGCCCAGCCAAAGATTGTGAAGGAAACTCGTTGTTTTCATATCACTCAGGACATTCCACTCATATTCTTTTTTTCTTCTTCAGGGACCTATCACTTTAATGCACACCAGTCAAGAGTCTGTGACAAGTTCACAACCACACATTGTTTTCCCCATTTGTCTTCAACATCAACTGAGTTCCTGACGGTTGCATAACACCCTTTAACTGTACCCACAATGCTGCTAGTCAGGAAGGCAAATACTGGTTACTTATCGTCTAAAGCGTTGTTGTGTTTTTGAAGGGGTTGTATCGCTCACTGTCACGTCACCTGACCACCAACTGTTTACACTGGATTCACTTATGAAGAACAGGGCCGTGCCCACAGAAATACATACATGTCTTTTTTCTTTTGGTTATGTACAAATGTGATACAAATGTATCTACAAATGTATCTACAAGCCAAGTAATTTATGGTATTTTCACTTTATTGCCACCCTAGCGGTGTTGATGCCAGTTTTAAATGGTTTATCACAGTCCAAAAAATCATTAATGTATTTCAGTTCCTTCCCATGTAATAAAATAAAAATTCCGCCACTGTTTTTAGCATCAGTGTCAAGCAGGAGACTGGCAGCTGAGAATCCTAGTTCAAAGGTAACGAGCAAGACAACAATCTTTGCAACAAGTAGTTCCACATTTCATTTTATTGCCTTTGGTTTAGCAAACACAGTTCTCAGGAATGCCATTCATCGGTGTGTCTCCGGGGTTAATTTGTAAGCATGTTGGGTTAATCCTCAACACAGCAACACGAGTGAGTAGTTTGGAGTGCATAAGAGCAGCCTTTAATTGTTTGCACAGTTAGATTGTGTATCTGCCCGCTGGTGATTGATGCCAAGACTGGAGCTGTAGTGCTACTGCAGAGAGAGAAATGGAGGGAGCGGAGGGGAGGAACAGCAGCCAACATTACCTCATAGGAATACTTCACCTTCACCAGGAAAAGTAGACAAGTAGCACAGGAGGAGTTATATTTGTAATTTTTAATATATTCTGTAGATTTCTTTATGTTTTGTCATCTCCTTCTTTAATCGTGTGTAGTTATATTTCATCACAGGATTTTGTCATTGATGAGAAGTGTCCTGGTGAACTCAACTGGAGTTAATGTTCCCTCATCTTGATGTAAAGAGCTTTGCCCTTAACCTTGACCTCTGACATGGACCACTGAAGAGCTGTGCTTCAGTTGGTTTAAAGGGGAACTCCACTGATTTTACACATCAAAGTCTTGAGTGGTACTGCTGCATATGTGCAAAAAGTCGTATAAACCACTTTTTGGCTCCAGACAGAGCTGTGTGGAATCTGATAAATTGCCTCAAGTGATGTCTTTTGAGTCAGAGTCGGTTGGGTCTGCAAATCTGAAAATGGGGAAATCTGGGCGTGCGGAGTAAGAAAGAAGTGAGCTCACCAGACCTCTGTAGCACACTCCTTATTTCTGCTTCTAATATAGGCATGACAGAGTTCTTTCCACATCTCCTTTGTTTAATTTTGGTTGTTTCTCAACTTTGCAGCTGCCATTTATTTCAGAGTTCTCATACTAAACAAGCAACTAATTGTGCATCCTGTTTCATGGTATCGGGTAGTTCTTGTAGATGTTTGAAGTTTAAGGAAACTGATTTAAATACATTTATGTTGTCATGGTGGGGAATTCCAGTATCACATTATGTCAGTGGGGCCCAAATTAATCACAGTCTTTCTCTAATCAGATTTTGGGTTGCATATTAAGTAGGAAAACATCAAACAGTGGAAACATTTTTCAAGGAATTTTATGGTTTTATGGAATACCTACGGAAAGCAATGTGTAGGAAGAAAGAAAAGTTACAAAGGCTTTTTTCTAATAAGCAAAAGCCAAGAAAGCTAATTGGTTGTGTTTTGGAGAACAGATTCATTGATTTGTGGAGTTACATTTTCAGATTTTAAAAAGGTTGTGACAAGACGTTATGAGATACAGCAGATCCTTTTTAGTATATAAAACTTTAATAAACATGACAATACATTTCTGTTCAAGGGTTCAGGAACCAGTATGTAGTGCCTTGCTTCGTGGCAGTGACTTGGGGTTTAATGTAGTAGAGAGGCACAGCACAGAGGGACTGATATCAAAGACCAGGACCATGTTAAGCCATCACCCTCCAGTCAACACTACTATACTGTAGCAAAGCAAAGCAGATAGACCTTTTCTGCTGACTGTCAGTCATGGGGCAAACTCACCCCAAGGCCTAAGCATACAGAGAGAGTTTTTTTTAAACTCCTGATAGAAGATATTACTTACAATAGGTTTTGGTCTTTTTGGAAACCAGCCAGCCAACAGCTGCAGCTACGTGTTAAGATCCTGACAAGCCCTGTCGCTCAAGTGCTTCAATTAATAAAACTCAGCTTGAAGGAGATGAAAACATAATCCGTAAGGGCATGTTGTGCTGGTTAGATAAACAGGGTAAGTCACAGCGTTTTGGTTGAGCATGGTTATTATCTTTAATTAAGGCGATTATAGATGTGACAGGCTTCAATTTTGTGTTGGAGTTTGAAGGGGAATAGACTGATTTTACTTTACTAACCTTCAACACCTTTGGACTTCAGTTGACCTGGCAGAGTGAAGATGAACGCAAGCATACGTGAAATACAACAAATACTTCACCTAATGTTGGTTTAGCGCTTATCTTCTGTCTGTCATTCCTGACGTTTATCATCTTGTGCCAGATATGACTGAATTTGACATTAAGCCATACATTCCTGCGACTACATACTTAAGCTCTGGAATTCATTGTTTGAAGTTGTTTGGGTAGTCTTTACCTTCTTTTGTCTCCAGGCCAACATGAAACACGGTATGTAGGAATTTTTTGACTCATTTTCACGAATTCAGTAACAATATATAATGAAAACTTTTTCCCAGTTCACAACTTTATCTGATCATATTTTAAAGCAACCTGCTGCATAAAAACCACGACATTAGATCTTAGCTGTAAAGCAACAGATGACAGACAGCTATGAATGGAAGCTGTTGGTGCAGCATTATCATTAAAGCCCATTTGCTGTATGTTTCTGTGCTCAACCTCCATTTGTTCCATCAGTAATGATAGGTTAGTGTCTTTGCAAGATGACTTTTGAGTTCACCCACATAACAGTTTACCTTCTCTCTGTTTTTTAAGCTCTTTATAATGTATCTACACAGACCAAACAACTGTTGGATTAATGATTGATAGATGAAAAAAGTATCCTGGATAGTTTAAAAATGGATCCTTTGTGTTTTTATTTATTTATTTGTAGTTTTCTTGTACTAGCTAGTCATTTTCTAGTGTTTAACTACCACCCAGGCTTTGGCTCCAGATGTCAGCCTGTCAAGACATTGGGCTTTCAGGTGGCAACATGACATTTAAAAATGATTGAAAGCACTTTTTGGGATTGAATGTCTTAAGTAGGTATGATAACGCAAGATGGGCTTAAAATACTAAAGGATGGGGCGTACTGGGAGCCTAATGGTTAACATAACTGCAACTGTTTTTTGTTGCATGTCATACCTCTGATTCTCTCCCTATGTTTCCTGATTACCTCCACAGTGTCTGCTATCAACAATAAGTATATAAAAACAACCTAATTTAACATGGTTGTGTTTATGGAATATAACAAATCAGGATTTGCACACGTGTCATTTTTTGGTACCAATACAGGCCAATAATACACCATTATTTTTAGAAGGAACTGGTTCTGGTTCAACGTTTTTGTTGACACTGACAGAAACAAAGACTGCTCACAGGAAGCACGGTCATTTGTTTTTACATGTGAGCAGAGCGACAGCTTAATATGAGCTCAGCTGTCCTCTGTTCTCCCCTGGGTCAAGGGGGAGAGTATGGAGTTACCTCACACTGCTCACTCTGACAGTGCATCATCAGGATCTGCTTTCCAAGACCAGGGAGGTGTCACAGGGCATTAGTGCAGGAGCACAGCTAATGATGTGTGTGTGTGTGTGTGTGTGTGTGTGGGGTGTTTCAGGGGCACTTCAATGCACTTTCATGGGCACACACATAATTTTACAGTCAGGCACAGACACATGGATGCTCTCAATCGTTACACATAGCCAATAATTTATGGTGACGTGAATAAAGACATACTGTGCTTTGGCTTTTAGGAAAAGTAATTGCCTCCACTGTCACTGTGACACTTGCATCTTGCATAAATCAATAGCTTTGATACTAACAGTGAAAACAACCACTCCATTTCATGCTAAAATCCCATACAATTAACTAAACTTGAAAACAGTAGTTGATGAATTAGATTAGGTAAGTGACAGAAAAGTAATCTACTTTAAATTAAATATTTTTTGATAATCATTTAGTTGCTGAAGAATGTAAATGTCACATAACTCTCCAACTCTGTGGAGCTTCTTTTAGCTCATTGTTTTGCTTGTATGACTTACAAATTTACTGTATATTTTAGTTGTGTCTCAGAAGTTCTCATCAACACCCAAAGGCAGCTGTTTTCAGTTAAAAAGCTGTGATAGACCTCATCTGTACGCCAGCTGCCCGGCAACAAATGGTGAAGAAAGACAAACATCCATCAGCTAAATACTGAGATATTTTCTCACAAGTTGGTGTAGAACAAAACAGAGCTTAAAGGAGAGTGAATGTTGGATTTACATTCATCATGCGACCGGAAACTTCACTCTGTGTCTGCAGGATGTGTACAAAACGTGGTGTTTTTATGTTTACCTACCCTGTGATCTGTCGAGTTTCCCATAAGGAAACAGGTCAGACATCAGAAGCCCTTAGTTAAGTAACTCTTTACAAAAGATAAGGACCTGGATAAATAATTTACTACTAGTAAGACGAATAATTTTTACCTACAAGTATTCATATTTTGTGCATATGAAGGACCTGCGGAGCTTTATGGCCCGGTGAGCACTGGTGCTCTTGTTGTGCGCCTCCGTGTTCCCGTCCAACAGAAACACTCCCACTGAGAGTCAACCCAGGTCAACAGTTTCACCTCTCAGCATCTCCTTCATTGCTACCTCAATACACACAGAAATGCTCACACACACACACACTTGCACATTTAATACCGTCTCCCCAGAGCCCCCACTAATACTGAGGAGGATTAGTGTGTATTACGGGATCTCCCCCAACTGGGTGGGGTCAAGCGAGATTTACTGTGCCCTGAAAGCGCTGTTTTCCACAGGGTGGAGAAAAAAAGACGAGATGAGAGGGACAGGAAACGATCGAGCATCGGTCATGTGCAGTGTTAAGTTACAACACTGTGTGTTTTATTGAGGTGAAACTAGGGTAAAGAGTGTAATACTGGCCAGTATGAATGCTTACACAGTGGGCTCGGCCTATATGCTGCATTCCTTGGTTGAGTAACCGGCAAAGTGTGCGTCTCTGGTTATCTTTACTGCGTAAGAACATTAATGTTTGTTATGGATCAAAAACACACAGTAGCAAGTTATGTGTGAAATTTGCGATATAATTGTTTGTGTTTCAACTTGAGAGTAGCAGAGTAGTTGCATTCGTTTTTGAGCTACTACTCTCCTCGTCATTGTGTGAGGATTACGTAATATCACACCATACGTTTAGTTGTTTGCTTAAGGTTGTCCCAGATGACCGAAGGAAGGCTGTTCTAGTGATAGAATCATGTTCACACAGCTCAACAGTTATCTGTTTTATTATCTGTCTTATCTGTTTTCTTCCACTTGTTGGTTGAATTAACTCAGCCAAAAGAGAGCTGAAGTCCTGACCTCAGTGCAGTCCCTCATTCAGCATATCT
Organism: Lateolabrax maculatus; assembly: GCA_031216445.1. Lineage (NCBI taxonomy): Eukaryota > Metazoa > Chordata > Actinopteri > Acropomatiformes > Lateolabracidae > Lateolabrax > Lateolabrax maculatus. The sequence continues at coordinate 26,561,696 of CM062198.1, forward strand.
TTCATCTCTCTTTCTGAAAAAATGAAGTGTGTTCCTGATGTTTAACCCAGGGCTAATGGGAAATGGTGTTCGTTAAAGGCCACTAACACTGAAATACTGAAAAAATACTGTCTTTATCTCAATGTATAGAGTGAACCACACAACATTCATTGATTAGGGCTTTGTTCCAAGGCTGGATGTTTTAGTTATTTGTGTTTTTAAAAATGTTGGTGGGATTTTGATGAGGTTTCCTGGTATGCTGCCCACTCTACAACCACAGATGCTCAATGTACTTTTTGGGACTTCACTGTAGATTAAAATTCTGGGTTGGAAAGAAAAATAATACTTTTTTTTCAGTGGTGTAGGTTGTAGGAGTTTATATTGGTATATCATGTTGATTAAAATTTGAAATGGCAGCAACATTTTATTAAACAGCTTTTACTAATTGTTAGTCTTTTGTTCTGCGTCTGTACTTAATGATGGTGCCGCCTTTTGATTGTATTTGAGTATATAAAATAATTAAGAGCGATAGATTATCGGAACCGCTTGATGATTTACGATCCTTAGCACATCCAGATTATCATTTATCATTGTCTTTCTCTATAACCCTCATCTCTATAACCGTCATTTGTCAGACTGACAATAACGTACCTCAGGAAATGAATGACTCACTCATTCCTTTACTCATCTTCATGGTGGAAGATGATTCGTGGACATTCGCCTTTTTAAGTTAAAAGGTTTGATTTGTGGTAAAACTGTTATTTCTAGTAATTTACTTTATATTTTTAAATTAATGTGATGTAATTCCATAGCTTGTTCAACATTGATAGCAAAAGCAGAAGTGGTTTCCAAACATTTTCATTGGAACAGTATGTATTTCCTGTAATGGAAACATGTGAGATGACATTACAGCAAAAAATTACTTTGGCTGTTTTGAGTTACACTGAAACTTGAATTGAATTGACAAAACCTGCCTAATATAGTTTTATTTCAGAAACCACATACTTATCCACATAAATACCCACAACTTTGAGGGTTTTTTGTCAAACTAAAGCAGCGACTCATATTCTTTAAAGCAGGTGTTACTCTTTTGGTCCATGTTCATAAAATCTTACTTCAGCTAATTTCATATTGTCAAATTTAACAATTTAATTTAAAATTCATATCCAAGCAACAACTACAGACTTTGTAATGTCAATGTTACAACTAATGGCATTTTGCTCCCCTGAAAGATAAAGAAAACCAACAACTCCAGCTGTTACTTTTCACTGTTTATCGCTCCGACCTGGTGCCAAGCTCTTATTTTTCTCTGAAACAGTATACATGAAGACAGGTACGGCTGGCTGGGAAAGAGGAGTATGCACTGTTCCTGCCTTGTCAACTATCAAGCAGAGTGTTGTGTTGATAAAACCTCTCACTGTGGCTGCAACAGCTTGAGGTCAAAGGTTACAGAGAGATCAGTGTCAACTTCTTAGCTGGCTGTAGTTTCTGTTGTGTAACAGATAAAAACGAACCAAAATTCGAGATAATCCCAACTTGAGTTATTTTAACTTACATAATACATTCATAACTTGTGTATGAAATGTTCAACATTTCTAGAAATTTGCTGAAAATAAGGAAAGGGTAACTACACCCGTCGCAGTCTTTGCAGCCACCAGACACCTGTCATACATTCTGTCATACATTGTTTTAACTGGATCATTTTGGGTTTTGGACGTTTGGTCACAGAAACAAGACATTTGAAGATTCCACATTTGGCTCTGAGAAGCTTTGATGGAAATTCTTTACTGTTGTTTAAATTTCTAATTGAAAATAATGGCCCTTCATCTGTGCAGATATATTTTATCAGCAGATTTCTATGGCCAATAAAGTCAATTTTTTTTACAGGATCCGTAGGCTCGTCTGCTGAGTCTTGCGTCTCTCATTACATTTTTTGAGCCAACTAGTCAGTCGTCAGCAACAGATATCAGCAGCCGCCCGACAATGTGCCTGTTTGTGTCCCCTCACAGGCTCTTTATTTATGCTGGGGTATGCCAAAGTTTGCAGGTGCCTGGTCAGCATCACACGCACACACACACACACACCACACCACACCACACCACACCACACAGTCAGCACTTGCTCTCAGACTCGACCAGCTGCCCTACTGCCCTGACTACACCTGCACCAGTGTGTCACACAGTAACGAGATGGACAGAAAAGTCTTTATTCTGTATGACGTAAAAGTCACGTTGCCAGATCCAGTCACAGTGGAGCTGCTCTGTCTTAGTTACCCTGGAGCACATCTGTGTTGTTAATGCTCAATTATGGCTTCAATTTTAGGTTTATATTCTATGTTTTCTAATGGAAAGTCTCAGTAATTTATATTCAGTCAGAGTAGAGATCAAACAATTAGTCGATGACACAAAATGAATCAGCAACTATTTTAATACTCATTTAAGTCAGTTTTAGGCAGAAGTTTCATTTTTAGTTTAAGCTTTGGGATATTGTGGTGTCACTATTTTTTGACATTTTATGGACCAAATGATTAATCGAATAATTGATTTAATAACTTGCAGATTATTTGAACATAATTGTTGGTTGCAGCCCAATAATCATAACAGTCATTTTAATTCAGGAAAAAGGTGACTTGAAATCTCTGTTTTGTGTCTCCTGCTTCTCTTAGATGAGACAAACACACACACTGAGCTACACACACTCTCTGTCCTCCCTCCCGTGACTTCGTCCATCTGCAGCTGGCCAGATGTTGCCTTTTCCTGCCATCCTTCCTTAGAAATTCTCCTTTGATTTTGTGAGGGAGCGGATGTTCAGGACTTGTTTTAAAAGCCCTTTGTGGACGCTCAGTCGCCCCCCCCCACTCCCCACCATCCCATCAGATTTTCCATCCTCATAATTTTGAGTATCACTCAAGTCTGTTACATAAATGCTGAAAGCACACCCTCTACTCCTCACTTGAGTTACATAAATCCTTGCAGGTGACCTCTCTACTGCGAGGTTCTCATGTGGTGTGTGTGTGTGTGTGTGTGTGGCTTTGTGGTCATCTTGTGCTTCCCATAGGTCCACATGTGGTTTAATAAAAACTAGTGTGAAAAGCGCACACATCTGGAAGGGAGCAGAAAACATGAGGGATGTCACCCCGGAGTAATTCGCTCATGGAAAGATCATCCCAGCCGGCCACATGCTGCACTTGTATATTTTCCGGTAGTTTGTTGGGGCCAAGTTGAAGAAAGTTTTCTTTTTTTTTTTTTTATCTGAATGGCAGGTGGTCATCACTTCTGGGTCATGTAGGAACTGACAAAAAAGTTTTAGCAAAGATAAGACGTGACATTTCTACCCCCGTTATCCTCAGGAAATAAAAAGCAATTATCGAGAGCCATTATCACCGTCCTTACACTCTGTCCCTCTGTTCCTCTCTTCCTCTGTTGGCCTGTAACTACAGTAGTGGATTGTCTATCTCCACTCTGGCCCATCCTTAGAAGAAAATAAGTGTCACCGCCACGTTAAGAATAAATCACTGTGCTCTGGGAAAGTTGCCTGTGGTAGTGTGAATGACTCATTAACTGTCCAGAACAATGGCTCTGAAGAGGCGTCGCAGTGCCAGTGTAGAGATACGGTTCAGTTCCATCATAAAGCTTTAACAGCCGTCGTCTTATGGACATCACTGCTTCTGCTAAATAAACACTGACTGTAGGGTTAAATCATTAAACCCCTACTGAAAAAAGACTTTATGCTTTATTGCTTTATGGAGGATCATGTTCTTTATACAGTAGCATTTCCCTTTGGTGTTGTACACTCAGTCCATAGTACTCTTTTTTTAAATAAACCTTCTCAGACTTTCTCAGGCTCTTTGGGGAAATTAACTTTGCATTTTATAGGACAATTAAAATCAATAGAAAAGGAGGACATGGAGAAGTGAATGAAGAGACAGAGGTTCCAAGACCGGTTTGTCACCCAGTAGAGCACATATACAGGCAGAGATACTCAAACATATGAAATTTAGATTAGGTCAAAGGTACAATGACTGCACAACACACTGGCATAAAGCCCATAAGTTGTCCATAAAGATGCCAAAAGGAGGCACAGCAGCTATAGTAAGAGCACACAGATTTTGAATACATATTTCCCTTTCCCCTTTCCATGTCGCTGCGACACTCGTTGCGACATTACTCTTCTTGTGACTGAACCTGAACACACACAGAAACTGATGAATGGGAACACGCATACACGCACAGGTGGCTTGCAGAGAAGGAAATTTATACCTACTTCTGGATTACTTTATCCTGTGGTCTGGTCTGGATCCAAATGTGTTTCGTATGGTAGTTGCACGAAATCTTTCCATTTTCCACTTTTCCACTGATTGCAAGTTGCTGGCCCTAATGCACCAGCAGAAGGTGGGACAGAACAAAAGTCTACTTCGCAACTGTCTTATTAGGAAGAAAGATACATTCAGGATGTTTATTTGGCCTCAGGGACAAACACATGGAATGTAAACACGATTGTGTTTGTTTACTAGAAAACACCACAGGGTTCCTGTAGAGTACGACTCTGTGATGAGTGCAGTGAGGTCATTTGCTGTTAGTTGCTTAACACTGCACTGAAGTGTGCTGAGGTCAAAGGATGTGGCAGTCCAGATTTTTTGTATTGGATGATTAACCACTTAATTCCAGCCAATGTAAAACATAGCATTTCCCTTTTAATCTTATTTAGGTTTTTAAAGACGACTTTAACACATCTGTGTGTAATGTAAGACACCTGAAGGGGGCAGATATTCACGGACCGGCACGGGATTGGACAGAGTCCTAATGTTTATGTCTATCGGGATCTAACTAATTGGATTGGCCTCCTTTCTGCCCCGACCACGTGGCTTAGCTTTAGTGTATTGATTGTGCTAAGTCACCCCCCTCACCTGGCTGCATGGCCTCAGCGTAGCTCAGTTTTGCCGAGCAGTGATCAGATAATGCTTGACATGTGGCCTAAGTATGAGCGCGTTGCTGAGAAGACCACCTGTTCCGACTTTGCTCCAACATGGCTTGCTTTGAGGACAGAGCTTTACTAGTATGGGCTCGGGTGTTGGCTAATGACAGAGAGATCACAGTACAACACACACCCACACACACACACGCAGAGATTCATCTGTCACCTGAAGTTGGAGGTTAACCGGAGCTTATATATCGCACTTGGTGCATTTACAGTATTTGTCATAACAAGAGAGAACACAGGTAACAGTCAGTATAATGAGTGGCAGTGTAATTGTCTGTGTTTATTAGGCAAATACTTGGGGATTAAAGGGGAATGGTGAGAAGTAAATGTGTGTAAACCTGTGTGGGAAGGACAAAGGGTTGAATAGTAAATTATACTATGCCGCAAAGATGACAATGTGAAAGCTGTGTGGCGATGTGAAAGGGGTAGCTGGTAGTCATGAACCGACAGAACTATCACCTGAATCTGCAGCTCCCCTCGGCTTTACGGAGCTCTATAGTGTGTCTGACAGACGCATTTAGAGACTAGCTGGGCATCACAGTGGAGCCTTTAGCAGCTGAAGAGCCAGATATTTCCATATGGAGTTTGTAGAGACCAAAACCACAGCTGGAAGAGAGTGAATATTGGACTTACGTTCATCAGGATTGCCAGAAAAATGACTCCAAATGATTCATAATGTTTCTCCGTAACGACTAGATGTGTAAATAAGCAACTGTTTGCTGACAGGTTCGCCATATCAACAGGTGATGATATGTCAGTGCTTTGTCCACTTCCACTTGTTTCCAGTGCCTCCAAATGGCCGAATAATCAGTTATTGCAGGTTTAAGTTATGAGAAATGTAAGTTTTGGAGATTCAGTAAAACAACTCTAAATGAGGCAAATGCAGCTGTAATGAAAGAATTCCAGTTTCCTTCCAGGATCTGTCTCATCCTTTAGCCTCACTGGTGTTTTGTCCTCTCTGGTATTCCTCGATGAACATATAAATAAATTGATGATCTCCATTACTGAGTGCTCAAGCAGCTAAAACTCAAACAGTGCTGACAGTGTCGGGTACACAGTTTAGATTTGTTGATAGAAAGTTTCTAGATGTAGTGACACCAAGCCAAGCTCTCAAAGTTAAACCAGGTATTTACAAACTTATCTAGGCAAGTTAAATGGTAGCTGGCAACCTCAAAGAAATTAGTTTTAGAGCCAGCATGAATATATTTTTAGTATGCAGTAAGATCATATGGAAGATAACAGATTACGAATGCTACAGGACCTTTCAGTATATTCAAAATACATTTAACATGAACAACAGGAATTGCATAAAAATGTATTCAAATATCCCAAACCTGTTTAAGTTCTATTTTAGTCTCTAATTTCCTGCAAAACTTCGGCAGAACCTGTTCTACTATCCTAACATGTAATCAAACCTTCTTGTTTTTCATTTGTGCTGTAGTCGTCCGGTCTCATCCTGTGTGCATTCAGCTCGCTGTGTTAACTTGAGGAACTGGGAAAGCTGAGGCCCAACCCTGCAGTGACTGATCTGTAATAACAATTAGCAACAGCTTTGCACTGTTAGTGTAAGGAGACTGTTGAGCTTATAAATACTTGAAGAGAGTGAGGTTTATATTTCTGTGGCTGAGTAATCCTCTCTGTCCTGCAGTGTAATGCCTGTAGCCATTTTTCTGACAAGAGTTCATGTGAGGAGCTGCTTTTTATCGTCTTTATGCAGCTTTTTTTATTTGAACTTTCTGCACTTTCTCTGTGTTTTCAGTGTTGAATATTTAGTTTCACCTAAAACTACAGTGTGAGAAAGCCGACCAAGTCTGTATATTTACCTCTTTATGGCACATTTCATTTCAATTAAAATCAGCCACATCTGTAAAGAGTTTCTGATGCACATACATTGTTCTGTATCTGCTTTCATCTAGATTAAATGATTAATCATTTAAGTTAAAAAAAGGCAGAAAACAGTGAAATAGGATTTGCTGCTTTTCTTTGTAATGTGATAATAAATTTAATATATTTGGGTTTTGAAACAAGGTATTTGAAGTTGTCACCTTTTAGGAAATTGTTATCACCTTTTTTCACTATTTTCTAACATTCTACAGAAGTTTGGCAAACACATATTTCTTATGAACATAAAGTTTAAGTGCAGTGGTTAGTTCTTCTTTTGGAGAAATTTACAGTCCAGTCTGTTTAATACTGCTGCTGTAGCCGTATGGGGAACGCTCCACATCGGCAGCCGCCGTCTTGGTTATTTACAAAGATGCCTGAACGGCGCTCCTCTTGTTCAGTCATCGTATTAAATCCGCCTCATATTAGATAAATAGTTGTGATTGGCTCGGCCAGATACCTGTAACTACGAAGTCATTCTGAATGGGAGAGGAGCCAGACGTATCTGCCAGAGCAAACAAAACATGAGCTCTCAGATTCGTCTGGTTCCCAGGCTAGTACGGCTCCGTCCTCACAAACCATAAACCTGTATGAGAGTGATGCCACAGTTGATTGGAGTCTGGTGACAATGGTACTGAATATAGTGTTAAAGCATGTTAGAATGATCGGTTTTTCGTTTCCAAACACAGCGCATCAGTGTTTCTGCTGGATGAACGACGATCCACTCGGTCAAAGTTGAACAAAGTTGAACTCTGACCTTCGAGTCCACCGGAGCCGGCTGGCGGTCACAGGGAAACAGGAAACACATGCTTGAATTTGTCTGTCGTTCGGGGTTTAAAAGAAATGAATGGGAGACAGCGCAAATGTTCGTCGGCTGGAACTGTAATGTGACTGTACCTTAGGACAAAGAAAAGCAGCAAATACTTACAAGTGAGAAGCTTGAACGGGGGAATATTTGGCCTTTCTCTTTGAAAAACAACTTAAATGATTAATTGATTTTCAGAATAGTTTCCCTTTGTCCGAACACTGTGAATTGGGATGTGACTCCATGTTTTCCAGGACATCACGCCCCCTCCCATCACTCTCCCTGGCCATTACATTCCTTTTCACTGTATGGTGGCCAGATTTGGGAAGCTTCTTTCTGCGCCTCCCGCATTTCCTCTCTTTTTCTGCTGACGTCTGGACTGTTTTTGCTTCTCTATTTACGGTATCCAGTTTTTTTTAAGGGGAGTGTTGAGAGAAACATTTACTCATTTTCTCTGTGGCTGTACAGAATTACAGCTAAGACAGCGATCTTGCGCGTAGGAAATGCTGAAATATATCATGAGTGTTTTTTGTATGGTTTTCTTGACGTTGTAGACAATACTTTACCCTTTCCCTTTGCACTGTTTTGTGCAGTAAATGCCGATGTTCCTGCAGCCATGCTCACTTTAACTGAGTATTTCCATATCATCCTGATTTACACTTCTACTCCACTACATTTCAGAGGCAAATATTGTACCCTACGCTCCACTACATTTATATAACAGATGTAGTTAAGTTACCTTTCAGATTAAGAGTTCATATAAAAGACATAAGAAGTTAATTAATACAATGCATTGTTAAACCAGTGATTACCAAACGTTTTATGATGTATCAGTGTCTAGTTGTTAGCACTTTCACCAAAGAGATATTTGCCAACTAAACATCTCAGATGGTTTCATGCCAGTAACTGATCAAATTATCCATTATTTCACAAAAATGTCCAAAATTAATTCAGATTTTTTTGTAACAAAGTTTTGTTTTTTCACATTTCCTTTAATCACCTCACATTTTAGATTTATCTCGTGACCCTTTGGAGGGTCCCGACCCTAGGTTGGAAATCATTGAACCAAACTACCAAACTGTATATAAAGTAGTTAAAAATAGCTATGATAGTAAAATCCTGGCAGTACCTCTTCCACCACTGCAACTACAAAAGCAAAAGCTCCCTGGTATCTGAAAGTTAGAGGAGGGAGATATTGCCTCTGAAGCTGCAGCAGGTTATCCAAGCAACTTGCTGGCACTGAGAAATTGCATATTGACACAGGCTTCTGGAGTGAGTGGGATTAGTGTTTGCTCTAAAAGATAGGCCTGTTTTCCTAATGGCTGAGCACATTTACTTAGCGCTTGTCAAACACATCCTATACAGGGAGGCAAATTGACTCCGGTCACTCACCTCTCCGTCATCATCAAAGCACAGCGCTGACTGGAATGTACTGACAATTTGATTTTTTCGTCGTATTAAGAAAGTGTATGTTGTTAAATGCAATTCAGTGTAACTTTGAAGCATGTATGCATGAAGCATGTAATGTAAGGTTATTATAAGAAAGTATATAGAAAGAGAATGTTGTTAGTATGTTTTTGGGTTGTCTGTCCGTACATACATATGTCTGTCCCATTCTTGTAAACGCGAGATCTCAGGAATGTGCACATTTGGCACAAACGTCCACTTGGACTCAAGGATGAACTGATTAGAGTTTGGTGGTTGAAGGTAAAGGTCACTGTGATCTTACAGAAAACGTTTTTGTCCATAATTAATAAAGAATGAATACACTAAATATGACAAAATTTCACACAAATGTTTAATAGGATAAAATTATGAAGTGATTTTATATCCCAAAAGTCAAAGGTCAACTTCACTGTGACATTATAATGTTCCAAAAAAACACTTTTTAACACTTTTATTCTACGCCGTAACTCAGGAACAGAAGGGGAAATTGTGACCATTTTACAGATTTGGTCAGATGTGAATCAGTGACACTAATCCTGGATACCCACCTTGAAACTGGGATGATGGGTTGAAGATGGTGTTATTTTACAAAAATAATGATATTATAACTTTATTGCCCATGTGGTTTTGGCCCAGAGATGAAATGCTTGGTCCTAGCTCAGCGAAGTGCCTGGCTGAAGTCAGTGTGTCTCACACTTCTTATCATCTGTACCACTGTGGACATTAGGATCTGAATCCTACTTCTTAGGTTTGCATTTCATGTATAAATCAAACATGGTGACCTGTAAGAAGCCCCACAAGTGTTACTGACACACTCTGGCGTAATTCATCCTTTTTCTGAAGTCTACAGCCAAACTTGAACCAGACATCATCCCCAGCCAGCCATTAAAATAAACATTTTGAGTGAAGAGGGCATGGATGTGAGAGAGTGGCATGTAAAGGGATTTTTGTATGGAAGCAATTACATCATCAGAGTGTGGAGGCTTGTAAATGTTGGAGCTAGCCAATAAAATCTCTTTTAAAACCAGAGAGTCACCATGTTATTCATAACTGCCAAGAAAAATCTCCAGTCCCTTGTTTTTACTCTTTGCTATGTGAAATATCAACACAATTTTCATATTATATGTGAAAGCAGATAATATGACCAAATATGTGAATATTGCACAGCTTTTACCCCATTTAAAACCAGTCAAACACGGTAGTTACCAGTTAATGTGCACTAACTCTTCAGGGTCTTTGCAGCATCACATTTTGAGGTTATTAATAAAGAGACCATTTAGGGAGGCCACACCCATGTCTGCAGTGCTGCATTGTGCTGGCAGAGATTCAAGCTGAGGGCTCAGACTCCCTGTGTGACTGTAACTCTGTCCCTCTGTGTGTGTGTGTGTGTGTGTGTGTGTGTGTGTGTGTGTGTGTGTGTGTGTGTGTGTGTGTGTGTCTGTGTGTGTGGGTGGGTGTGTGTGGGTGGGTGGGTGTGTGTGTGTGTGTGTGTGTGGTTTGCATGCTGAAGCGTGTGCATGTGAATCAGTACAAGTGATGCTGGCCTAGTGGCCCAGTCGCATATCATTTACCAGCTCAGGTCAGTTGGAGAACGTCCTTGAAGATAGATAGAAAGAAAGAAAGAAAGAAAGAAAGAAAGAAAGAAAGAAAGAACCTGGAACAAGCAAATGTTTGGATTCTTTCCTAAAAACATTATTTAATTATCAAAATAGGTGACATCCAAAGTGGCATCTTCAAAATGTCTTCTTTTGTCCGATTAACAGTCCAAAACCCAAACATATTCAGTTTATTTTAAAGGATTATAGAAACCAGCAAAAGAAGCACATATGAAAATCTGGGACTGGTGAACTTTGGGCATTTTAACAAATGACTTAGATGATTAATCACTTAATCAAAATCATTGCTGATAAATTACGAGTGTGTTTCCTGTTCCTGACGTGTATCTCACCTCCCCTGGGAGTCTTTATGCGACTTGTTGTTGTGGTGGGCGCAGTGGCCAGTCTGATATTTGACTCAACAATCAGGACTTGTTCCTCTATATGTTGGTGCAGTGACTCACAGCGCTGAGCGGAGCCTGTGGGCTGAGTGGAAGGAATGACAGAATTTCACGACTATCAAACATCAGCTCCTCCTACTGTTTTGGTGAAACCCAAAACTGCAGAAAGCTGTTCTCATAAACACTGACCGTGAAGACATTTTGTCACATTCAGTCACATGTCTGTATGAATCCGACCCATCAGTCTGCATCTTTTTAGCCCATCAGATCCTAATAAGAGTGGACAGGTTGTATTCTTTAATATGGGCTGGACATACTGCAGTTATCACTGAATATGACAGGAGGATTAAGGTTCCTCTCTTGAGTTATCTTTCATCTCAATATGAATGAGTTGATATATAAACAAATTGTGGGAGATGAGCTCTGTGGTTTTGGTCATTTATTGTGGTTTATCAGTATTCACATTTTATTGAGGGTGCAGATTGTATCAAACTGTCACTGATACTGAAGGACTGAATTATGGGAAAACATTAACACACCATTATCACACAGAGAAGCTAAGGTTGAATCCAGAATAGCAGCTGATCCAGGACTTTTTTTGTGAAATTCATGGCAGTAAAGACCTGTATGTGTGTGCATATTTAGCATATTAAATCTTCTCACTTTTCCGAAGTTTTTTCGTGAATTTCTGACAACATAATCACATCCACAGATGAAAGTTAAGAGATGAAATGTGAAGCTCAGGTACAGATACTAGCCGCTGCTCTCTATTGACACCAGGAGAAAACATGCAGTATGATACAGATATACAGATATGGTACAGGTAAAAGCATATATATGTATGAAGTATAAGCCACCAGCTTATAGCAGTGACAGGTGAATAGATACATTCAACTTCCAACTTTGTCTGACTCAATGAAATTTCTCAATATACTTCTGTTTTGCTCCTGTTTTCCTTTTGAAACAAACACTTTAAAATGATATGATCTGAACACATTTTCCATATTTACTGAGAACATCTTTGGATATAGTCACACTGTATATTTTACTTTGATTTAACAGAGGTTTCCCTGCAGTGGGAAATGCCCTGAACTACTCGCACAAGTGAACTGAAAAGCTCCTTTGATCTTAATTTCTTTGGAATTTCTGTACATCTCTTTGACTTTCTGTTACTCCCTCTCTCTTTTCCTCTCCGTCCCACTCTCTCTGTCTCCCTCTTCCCTCATTTTTTCATCCCTCCCCGTGCCTCTCGTTTACCTCATCTCATTACCACGAGGAAACACTGCACTATTGTTTACCCCAAAATGTCCCGGTAAAGTTGACGCTGAAACAAGAAGCTCCCTGGTCCTATAGGTTCTGCAGCACTTTGTGTTTCTTCCAGAGAAAATTAGTTTCTATGGATCTTGCCTCTCTGGACCACATTAACCCCTTTCACACATCAAGAAGCTGAGCACTCTTATGTAACACCGGGTCAAAAGTTCACTCATGGAAATGTGTTTTTCTTTGAAATTGTCACATGGCAGAAGGAGCAGGAATAATGAGGTGAATGACTGAAGAACAGAGCAGACACTGTGTGCCAGTGTGAGAAATGACACTACGTCAAAGGCATCCTGACAATGTTTGAAATAAATCCTGTAAGGCAGCTGTGCTTCACAGAAAAGGAAGGGGCCTGTGCCACAAATAGTCACCCCACACAGCAAAGGACTGTACGTTCGGTCTGCTAGTTACAGAAGAAGAATGTGGTTTAATGTCTTTTTGGAAGAATGCAGACCAGCCGTCATAATGTTTTGACTTTAGGATTTTTTTCAATGTAATGGGCCAAAATAGATCCTACACTTCAGCTGGAAGATATTTCCCAGAGACGTTGCAGGTGCAGTAACTGTCGTCTCACTTGGACTTAAACTTCTTTGAGCATCTTCGAGTCTAATCTTTGACAAAAATAGTACTGACACATATTTTGAATGTATTTATTTCTATTTTTTTTTTAACCTTTTTAAAAGAAAGAAATTCTTAAAATACAATCTTATCAGTGCTCTTGTTATCCCCTTTCAGTCCTCCACACATGCTGGTTGTTACAGATTAAAATTAGCAGAAAACCAACGAAAATGGAACTTGGAAATGAATGTTATAATTTCCTACACATAAACCAACATGGAGGAGAATTTAAATGAAGGGTCAAAAAGAGGTATCCTCTCCCTTTGTCAAAATACATTATAAGGATTCAGCTGACTTATGTTTGAGGGGTTTTGGCTCGGTCTTAACCCACATAAATTTGGGTCACTCAGAACAAAATGTTTAAAAAGACATTATTTGACTCTACATGGCTGGTTTATGTCATGGAGAAGATCCCAGCAAAGCTTCAGTTGAGAATATTTCTGGGGACCACTTGAACAGGCTATATACAGTCATCAGTTCATTAGGGTCACCTAGATAATACTAATGCAGTCTAATACAGCAGTCCTGCAATAAATCCTCCTTTCATGAAGGTTATAATGGTCAGTTTTTGTCGGAGCTCTTTTAAATCAACTGTATGATCATTTTGGAGCATCTCGTTTGCGGTGCTGTTGAACTGTTTTGCAGCAGTGAGAGGTGTATCAGGTGTATTCAGCCTGGCACTATTCTGTCTAATTTGCCCATCACCAAAGGGTGGAACAAACAAACATGTATGTATTGACTTTTATTTCCTGAGTTCAGTTCCCTGAGCTCCTGGGACTGGGAGAGGCCCAGTGTGTCTTAATTTCCCATTTCAGTTTCCAGTTGTGTTGAAATGTCACTTCCCTGCTTGTGGCCACACATACAGCTGAGCCCAGTCATCAACATCTCTAATTTTAGCTGTCTTTTACAGCTCTGTGTGTAAATATGCTGCACACACACACACACACACACACACACACACACACACACACACACACATACTCAATACTTTTGATTCTCTTTTAGTATACTGGACATGAGAAATTCTGTGTGTCTGTCTGTGTGCTATATCTCTGCTCTTGTGGAGCATCAGCTCATTGCATTTGTGTGCGTGTGTGCCGGCAGGGGGGGAATTCAGTGCCGACGGGAACTTAAAAACACAAAGAGGACTAACCTTCAATTTAGCTGAGCCTCATATCTTCCCACACCAGCTGCATACTAATAATCCAGACTGAGTTACACCTGAAAGCAGCAATGAGAGAGTTGAATATGTACCAGTGTCTCTTTAATAAATCTGTATCTTATGATTTCCTCACCACAGCTAGTTGCTCTTCTTTCTTTCTTTATATATGTGATTGAAAAGATTTTTAGCACTTCTTGCTGCCATGTGCCTTTTTGTTTACATGGAAATGTACCCATAATCCTTTGCGAGACTGAGTTTGTGCAGACAGATCAAAGTGAAAGTGAAATAATGGTTGTGAATCACTGTCTGATAAACATTACATTTGAAGTAAGAACAATAATAATTTTTCTTTTTGGATTTTGGAAACTATAGTTTGGTTCAGTAAAAATTAGCCAAAAAAATGTGTATTCATTTCTAAAACTGCACAATTGTATAACACTATCTTTAATCTCTTACTAGGTGACATAAGTAACTGTTTAAAACCCTGTTATTTTTCTGCTGCCTTCTTATGTTGTGTTAATCGTTTTTTTTATGTAGGCATTGGCTCTAAATTTGTTTATATGTTCACCCTTTCTTTTAAAGTTTGAATATCTGTAAAGCACATTGACACCTTGTGTAAGAATTGAATTGATATAGATACATTTGCCTCGCCTTGTCATATAAATATAACTGACAATGAAGGAGCCGTAGAAACCAGAACAATTTTAATTGATTATTTCTTTTAGCAGATTGCCCTATTCAAATTTGCATAGGTAGAAATCAATATATGGTTGCGCCGATATGTTTTAAGTTGAGTAAAATTAATTAAGTTCTGTTATTGTTGTGAATAAGTTCTCTGGGGCGGTCATCTGCTCTCTGTCTCACACTCTTCCTGTTTAGTTTTTGGTGCAGTGGACCTTTCATAATGTTTTTGTTCTGTTCTCTGTCCCTGTTGAACAGTCCACAATAGAAATATTATAATCTTTGTGTTTCGAAGTAATTGACCCTCTAACTGCAAACGTTTGGACGTTAGGATTACAGTTTCCTCTTGAACAGATGCCATTACCAGTAATATTTGCTGTTGTTTGTGTTTGTTTGTCCGTCTGTGTGAAAAAAAGTGAGGGAGAGAGAGTGAAATCCGAAGAAACACAGATAAAGCAGGGATCAGATGCCAGAGGGAGACAGTCAGACAAAGTCAACCACATACACACACCTTTGTTGCAGATAAGGAATGATTGGGCAGCTTACTGTGCTGACTCACAACTGAAGAAAACAAGTCAACATGCTGCAACCCACGAACGGTGCAGGGAGTCCTTTGGCAAATCCGCAGCAGTGTGATGATACAACAGTCCTCTAATTTTTATGTATTTTACTGAGTTAGGACAGAAATTTTAGTGTTATTGTTGTTTTCACTTTAAGAGTCACAGTGTTTCACTGTGGCTTGAGAACATTTTCCTACCCCTGGGCTTATGAATTCTTTGCCAAATCCATCGCTTAACTGAAACAACAAATAAGGCTTGTGTCTGTGTTCCTGGAAAGTGCTTTCTTCTGTGTTCCCGACTTTTTGGATAAACAGAATTGTCTCTGGTACTCAACATTATGCTGCTGCTAACAGTAATTAGTGCAAATGTTAACATCTTCTCTTTTGGCCAACCTGGATAAGATTATCTTAAGTCTTTCTATACCGTTCAGATCATTATCAGTAAATCCTATCCTACAGTATGGCTTGTTGTCATTGCTCTATCCCCACAATTTCCTGAGGCTAATATAGTCTCACTTTTCAAACACAGTACAGCGATGGAGAAGTTCTTACACAGCCTGAGGATAGGAAAGCTGTCGTTTCTCAGGATTCATACACAGGTTTACAATTTATGAAATAGCATGGGAAATGAATTCACTAATTTTGATGTTTTTGAAAGTTTGGCTTCTGTCTGAGAGGCCTTTGTAACTCAGGAATGTGGCTTTTTTCCCACTCATCTTCTCTAATTCAGAGAGGTTTATGTTATATGAGAGATGTCTCTGATAGCTCAGGAGTCCTGGAGATCCGTGATTATTTTTCTATTATGCCTGGCTTTCATCTCCATCCCTGTGACTAATGTTCACTTCCTTCTGACTGACTCAGGAGAACTTTCTGATTGGGCCAAATACTTCAGTCAACCATTGCACTGATCAAAAGGCCACTGCTTTTTCTAATTAGATTTGTTTTCTTCTCATTGTTTGCCCTCTTTCTGCGTCTCTCCATCACACACTTGTCAGCCGTAGACTAGTGATTTCCAAACATTTTAAGGAATCGTTTATGATTTTGGGAATTGCGCTTATTCGCCTGGTGAAGAGTTAGATGAGAAGGTTAATACTACTCCCATATCTGTCCATTAAATGTAAGTTTACAGCCAGCAGCCGGTTGTCTTAGCTTAGCTTAAACACTGTAAACTGTCTAAAAAAGAGCTTGTCTGTTGTAAGAAATATGTTTTAACAAGATCCTTTTCATGTTCTATGTGTTATAAATGGCCGTATACAGCATTAACAATGACATTTTCTCCTTGCTGCATGGTTGCCATACATAAAGTAACTGCTGTAGTCTGATTCTGAATGTAACAATGTAATAACCTGTTCTAAGAAGAAAAAAGTGTTAGTGTGCACACGCAGAATGATGCAGTATAAATAGATGTGACTATAGTTTTAGCAAAACTTGAAGCTGAAATTCTCTTTGAAACAGTTGTCAAAAACCCCAAACAATCATGTGCTGTGGTTTCTGGGAGTTCATTCAAACTTTACGCCTCCTGCCAGAGTTGTACAACCCGTCAAACTTGACGTCTATATTGCTGATTTCAGTGGACCATCAGATCTGCTCCCAGGGGAGTTTGAAGCAGAGTGATGGTGAGTTTATTAAGTATTACGAGAGACTGCTTCTCTGACAGAAGGATCTAGTGCAGTGTTGCAAGAAGCTTGATCTTTTAAATCAAGCTTACAACCAAACCGTGGTACCTTTTTTAAATCGCTGAATCACATTTTCCTGTTTCACTTGGTGGTTGACAGTGTTTTGAATGGACAATGGGTTTCAGCTTTATTTGTCATGAGCAAAGGTAACTCATATCGCAAATATCAATAAATACATTGTTGAATCCCATATAATTAAACAGAGAATAGTATAAACCCTAGTGACAGCCAACAGATGGCCACAGTTTACTCCAGAAGTCCAGAAACCTTAAGTGGTCGTACTGGAATGACAATGAAGAAACAGCGAAACAAATGTGAGGAAATTATGAATGTGTTGTAATGTAATTTGAGGTGACTTTCCCTTTAAATTCCTCAAAAACTTAACAGTAAAACTATATGAACGCTTGTATGGTCATATAAATCAGAAATTTGGTGAATTATTGCTGAAATACGGGTATTTCTTCACCCAAACGGCGGCTCACTTGACCGCAGTCATTCACTGCTGTGTAGAAAAAATGAAATCCGAGGGCACGGATTTACACATCACGTTTTTTTTTTTTTCCTACCATGTGACCCCAGAGGGGCGCCGTACATTGCTCCTACTGCATGGAGGAGAAAAGCCTCTTAAATGTTTTACACTGACCGTTAAACCTGTACACATCCTACCTCAAACACATTTAAGGGCACTGTTTTGACAGAAGCAGCCACTGCCAGTACCACATCCCACCGTGCTTTCACTTACCCAGGAACCATGACTGAATTTCCCCCCTGTGATTAAACCACCACAGTGACCACAGTCCATTCTTAGGTGTGAGATTACAAGGGGCATGGTTACGAATTAGCCTCTGGAAAACGTTATCTGCCCACACACGCTCTGACGTTGCCATGGTACATGTTGGGCCGAGTCACTCGCTCTTTCAGTCTATTGTTGACATCCTGTCCGCATACTGTGGTGGATGAGTAAGTCTGGAAATGGCTCGGAAAAGGATATGAATCTTCAAAGGTTAAATGAGCAATGCAATCTCTTGGAGTAGCCATTGAATCGCACAGATGCTCCGTAGCTTCTGTCAGAGAAGGAATGTTAAACATTTGGTGGCACTTTCCTAAATCAATTAGCAGTCAGTGAGTCAGAAGAATGCTGTTTTTATCTCATGGCCCATTTCACTTAAATAACTTTGAAATTCAGACAAAGCGTTTCTCTGTGCAGTTTGGGACCATGCTGTCACATGACCTCTAAATACAACCCAGCATGGAAATTCATTTCTAACCCCTAAGCAATTAATGACTCACTAAAAGATAATCCCTTTGAGTGAAATCAAGCAATCTTTGTCTGCACTTTCTATCTGAGTGCATAGCGCGACCTCTCCATCCGTTTGAAACACAACTCTCTGCAGACTCGACCTAGGACAACAGTCGTTTTTCCTGTTTTCGCTCTCCTCTCCATTTCTCTGCTCAAGATGCTACTAATGAAGTCATTCTCATATGATTAAAGGCCGTTTGTCTCCACACTGCATGAGTCAGAGGAGACAGAGGCAGACAGAGACCTAATTACCTCACTACACACAGAAGCATTAATAGAACTGAACTAGAATCTGGACTGATTGCCTCTCGTAAGGCGGCGCTGGAAGTCTAATTGATTTCCTCAAAGAGAAACGTCCGTGTCATATTGCAATTTTCCTGTTCGAGATCTGTGACCCTGTACATCATATATCCCTAATGCAAACACTTATTTTTGGCGAAACTAGTGATGTACTAGATATTGAGAGATGGATTTAATGAGGCATATTGGCCTTGTTTAATGGATCAGGTCACAATGAACTACAGTTTCTTCTATGTGGTCACAAAATTGTAAGAGCACAATTTTATACACTTTATTAACAGTCTTTCAGCAGCTTCTGCAGTGGTCGAAATATTGTGGAGTAGTTCTACACATTCAAAAAAATTAAAAGTATGATTTGTTAAACAAAATAAATATGTACACCCATTTGTGTTAAAACTGGTGGTAACATAAATCTAAGGGATTGTTTAATTATTTGGGAGAGTCCTATGTGTCCATTACATTGAGGATATCATTTAAAGGAAAAGATGAAATAGGAATAAAGAATGGGCAAAAATACTTTCTCCCACTTTGCAACTCTATAATCCATTTCGGGCATAAGAGGCAGTGTCAGTGAAGCTTGAGCTCATCTGACAGGGTTGTTGGGTTAAATTAGATAAAAAAAAAGGTTGGGAACCACAACCTTAGAGAGTAATGGACTGCATCATAATTTGGATTGGTCACTACCCTGAATATCAGAAGAGAAAAAATGGGATCAGTGAGTTTCCTTTCCCACAAAATTAAAGTTAATTGATTTTGAAAGCCACAACTGAAAGTTGTCTAATTAAAAGGTTTCTCACAGTGACCACAGAACTCAACACAACTGTACAGTTGTTGAAATGAGGTTCGACAGAGTACTTTACTTATGAAAACATCACATCAGCCTTGTGGCATCGTGTCTGTCTGTGCTCCTCTAACAGGCTTTGACCCAGCCTGTAGACAGCCACATTACACCCAGAACACACTGGCACCATATCAAGTCTGTCATTGGTCTGCCTTTGGCTCAGTCTGTGGTCTCTAGCCAAGAATAATGTTGTTGACCTGCTGGAGTGACTGAAGTGGTTCGAATCACGTCTGTACAAACAGTTTTAGCTCTAGTGTCCCTTTAAGACTTTGTCACAATTTGAAGTGGAAAGAATCCACCCACAGATACTATTCCTGCTGTTATATGTTAGAAATCTTTGTCATGGAATTATGTGATTTTGTGTTTGTCTTCCCTTTTTACCTCGACCTGCCATGTCTACTTGAGCGTAAGTTTGTGACTTAGATTCCCCAGAATAACCTTTGACATATCCCATAGAAGAGGCGAGAACATATTTGCATTGTTGTGGGTTGTTTGTGTAGGTGGAAAGAGCAAGAGTGCAGTAAAATAATCTGTTTAACTGAAAGCACAACTTGTCTTGTCGCTGCTTTGTATTCAGGTCTATTTGGGGCTGCTTTGGGTGAAAGAAATGTCTACACATTCTGATTATTTGTTGACATGTTACTATAAATGACTCTGTCGCTCTTCAGTAAGTTCTTCTGATGTGAGAAAAGTGTGACAGATGTTACTGTCCATATCTTTTCTTATTGTTAGACATTTAAATGAGTTTTCTTAGTCATGACATTGACTAACTAATATGACAGCTGACTCTTTCTGATGACTTATTTCAGTTTATGTTTGGATGCATTCTTATGTTGTCATTTTATATTGATTTAAACTTTTCTTGAATGTAAGAAACTCCCTCCAGAGGTGAGTTATGACATATTCTGCTGTGAGATTTGTGTTTTATTGCCGTTGATATGGAGCTAGCCAAGTTTAGAAAGTCTGCTGTAAAAATGTCTTCTTTTACTATGCATCTTTTTTACACAGGCCAGGTGGACGAATACACAGGGCCTGAACATAAATCAGCTCTCAGTATTTTAGTTTCTCTACATCCTGCTTCCTGCTGGCCCAACACAAAATGTTGAATGTCAAGCGGTTTAATAAAAAACACTGAAAGTCCAATATCTGATTTGTCTGACCCGAGTTCCTCACCCTGTCTGCGGGCAGGTTGTTGTTATGAGTGCTTCAGTGCTTGTTTTTTATTGGCTGTCCATTCAGGAAGTTTTTACCACTTAGGGAAGCTGAGTGATGGTAGTCTGTCCTTGTCTGACCTGTAGTTCCTGAACCAGGCAGGTTAGCCAGTTGAGAGGCAGATGGGGTGGTGAACAGAATACCAGCTCCTCTGGGAACATCGAATGCATCAGGCATCCCATTTTTAAACCCACATTTTGTGGATGTGAAGGGATGTCGTCACTGTTCCTCAGTTTGACCTTGTGTGCTCTTTCTTTGTCCAGACAGCAGAGGTTTTCCACAGCGTCTGCCCATTTTAATGATTTGTTCAGCTTAGTGAGTCATAAATGAAGGGCGAGTTCATTGCTGTGATCCAGTTGTTTGAGCCAGGATCTGCCAATATTAGAGAGGTTGTCCTGGGCCCTGATTCCCAGAAGCATCTTTAATGGTGCGATGATCTTTGCCTGTAAGCTTAGAATGGGACAGAGATCATCTAAACATTAAAATGCTGGAAATGTAGCGCCGTTCTGTTTCACAGAGTTTCAGTTTACTTGCTTTCTACTGAATGTTTGTCCTGATTTATTTCCCTATAAGGCTGCATAATAAACATGCAGGTCTTTTAACTTTAGCAAACAACTACCCTATGTTACCCTTTGTGTATATTTGGGACTGAAAAGCTCTGACTCAGCTGTCGTGGACTCGTTTGCAAACACTGTTGGCTTGCCGCTTTGCCTTGTGAAGCTTTGACATGTTAATTGGTGGCTTTAAAGAGGGCCGTGTCCGATTCTTCCGTGTTGCATTGCAGCGGCGCTACTAGCCAATCACGCCCCCCCCCCCCCCCCCCGAGACAAAACGCCACAAAGTTTTTTGAAATTCAAGTAAAATTGAGGCATGACTGAAATTCTTCACTCTTCTTTCAGCTGCAAACTTGTGCATTAAACCCGAAGCCCTGCAGTGTTGCGTATTAGCTTGGCATTAGCCTCCTCCTCGCATGCTTGCATGTAAGTAAGTGGCGTTGGTGAAGGGTGGGGTCAGGGAGGGGTGTTTTCCCATTCCACAGACGCAGGGCTCGGGGCTGCTCGAAGTGATTCACTGAGGAATTTGTTTACTTGTGGCGGAGCTACAAATAACTGCAGGGTTTATAAAGGGGGAAAAACTACTTCCCCTCCAGGCAGCCATACAACATAAACAGAGCCGCGAAGGGAAATACTGGACCGTCTTATTAAAGCACACCACTACACATGTTCCACACGGCCACATGGATCCCATTACTCACTGAAGAGCTTTTTTCCATCAGGCCTGCTGGCCCAAGCTCCCCTCATCCTCACTCTGGCAATTTGTCTGACTCTGACTTAAATAGATCCTAAAACCATGTTATTAATCTGTCTCGGACTGACGCTGTTTGAAACTATGTAAGAGGAAAAGCTCGCTGCATGCCGTCCAGGCTGACAGTGTTTCAAGACAATGTTTGGAATAAGGCCAAAGTCTCTGTGTGCTTGACCCACAAACAAATTATCCACACCTAAAGTCGACTCAGACCTTGACCTCAAACATATGGCACTAGCCTGTGTGTAGGACATGTTATATGTGGTTTTGTCTCATTTATTTCTCCCAGTGTGTATTTGTCTTCATTTGACCGCATCTTCATCTCTTTCCCCTTCAGGCATTCGGGAACGCAAAGACAGCCCACAATAACAACTCGAGTCGCTTTGGCAAATTCATCCAGGTGAATTACCAGGAGAGCGGCACTGTGAGAGGGTAAGGAACCAGAGACAAATGATTTTCATTTCCCTGAAGAATTCACAATTTAAAGTTAACTTTTTTATCGTATTTTTTTTTAGAGCATATGTGGAGAAATACCTCCTGGAGAAGTCAAGGCTGGTCTATCAGGAGCACAATGAGCGGTGAGCACTTCTCAGAAAAGCAGATCATAATCATTATCATGTTTTTGTTAAGCAGGAAGTGACACTTAGAGACTGCTTCATTTCCAGGCAATGGTAAAAAAAAAATGTAAAAACCCCACTTTCAAAAAGTTGGAGATTTCTGACATACAACTTCCTCAGAAACTTCTTGTGTGGAATTTATGTCAGCAACATTCTTTAATTCTTTATACGTGAATAAATGAAGTTTGGATTTTGCAAAATATCTGCATCTGAGTGAATTTAACTCAGAAAGCCTGTTGTTCGAGTTTGGCAAAGTGTGATTCATGTAGTGAATTGAGCTTTAAGTGGGGCTGACACTAATGTGTGGGCCTGGCTGGACAGTGTGGAGAGGGTTAACCTCACCATGGGGGGGCTCACAGTGGGCCCCCTGCGCGAGCTACCTCTTATTGAGATGGATTGCTGACTCCAGGCCCATAAAAGCTTGTGTGTGTGTGCGTGCGTGTGTGCGTGCGTGTGTGCGTGTGTGTGTGCGTGTGTGTGTGCGTGTGTGTGTGCGTGTGTGTGTGTGTGTGTGCGTGTGCGTGTGTGTGTGCGCGTGTGTGTGTGTGTGTGTGTGTGTGTGTGTGCATGTGAACTCTAAGAGGACCTTGGTCGCACAGCTGCTGCACACTTCTGACCTCCAACCTTTACGCTGCAGCTCGATGCTGTCAGAGAAAAAGTGCATGCACACGCATACACACACACACACACACACACACACTTGTACACACAAACAAACTGACATACCTGAGCTGTCATCATTCTTTTTTTTTCCAGCTTTTGTTTTAGCCACGTTAGCATTGTGGCTGAAGGGAACCAGTTCAACACTTTGGTCTAGAGAGTATTATCTCGTAGTGTTGGATTGTTTGCCACAAAATGTGTTAGAGACATTGACACTCTCCAGATCACGACTTCAGTGATCTGAAGTTTCTAAATTAACGAGAGAATATCTCTTAAACCAATGACCGAATTCCCATTGCCAAACATTTTATTTTTAATATTAACTTGTAGCATGTTTGTAGTAATGTTGTCTTTTTGCGAACCATGAACTAATATTTTTGTCCCATATTTACGTGGTATTCTCACATAAAAACACACAAAAAGACAGTTTGATTAGTTGACGATAAAGTTTTCTTTTCTTATGAGTTTAAATGTAACTAACCATAAGTGGAAATGTTATTTTTTTTGTTTTTTTAGGAACTACCATGTGTTTTACTACCTGCTGGCAGGAGCGAGTGAAGAAGAGAGGAAAGCCTTTCACCTCATGAAGCCTGAAGAATATCATTACCTCAGTCAGGTGGGACCTCCACAGTCAGACATAATAAGCTGTTTCTTTAAAAAAAGAAATATAAGGTCAACAAGAAATCTTTCCTGGTTTGGTCTCACACTGGTTATTATAAGTATCTGTTTGAGTTTTATGTCTTTGTAAGTGTTATGTGTTGTGCTGTTTGCTAAACTTTTCATTCATTTGTAGAGTTTTGTTGGTGTGTGTCTGTATTGGTGTCATCTGCAAGTCCCAAGACCCCAGAACAACCAAGTACAGTTACCTCTGTGTTTCTGCAAACAGAATTAGGACACAAAGGAATCACATTCCACTGTTGGTGGCTTTCAACACCTACTGTATAGTCCCTCTCTCTCTTTCACACAGAGACTCACACATACGAACAAGACTTGTCACTGTTAAATCTCTCCACTTGTTTCAGAGAGACGGGCAGGAGTGTTTTATTTATAACATCTGTGTGTTTTTGTTCATTTGACTGTGTATTATGTTGTGTGTGTGTGTGTGGGTTTTGCGTACATGTGGTGTTCATTTACCTTTGACACATGCACTCACACATCCTCACCCCTTCACCACCACTCACAAACACACACAAAGACAAAGACAAAAGTATTTGTCTCTTGTCTCTGGTGCTTGTGTTGTCCACGGTGAAAACAGGTTTCACATAACCATGAAACCAATAAACATAGACACACATTACACGTACGGAATGTGGATGTTGTTGAAAACTTGATGCGTCTCTTCCTCCGAGCTCTGACAGTCACACCAGGACAACCAGCAACCCGCTCCCTCCAAAATCTTTACGCCTACGCAGAAGAGAGCAGGGAATTCCTTCCATTCCTCCCGGCCACTGACGTGCACACACAAACACACATCCATACATAAATACATACACACATTCTTGCACTTTATTATTATTCTAAACTTCCTCCTGTCCTCCTGTCCACACACCCAAAGACGACTTGTTGACCTGCTACGTAACACGCTGCAGTTATGGCTGTTGTTTGTTTTTCACACCTTGGTCCTTTATCGTAACTCAGTCTACATTTTGCTTGAAAAAAACTGCACATGGTTGTGCATCTTTTAATCAGCCCATTAATCTTAAATGTACATTTAACTGGCCAATGTCCAAAGCTAACCATGGGTTTATAGGTTGACTTCCTGATTTCAAACTATTTTGCAGAGACTTGAAACCTTCTTTTGATGCTTGAAATATGAAATCCACCATTTACAGTGAAGAATTGTTCTTTAATTTTCATTTTTTTCCAAAGCAAAACTCTTGAAGGTGGTGCATTCAGTGACACCCTGATCCTTAACGAGATATGATGCTGAAAAAAATGCAGAAGGAATAGACGAGCATACAGGGATGTTGCGTGAAAAAGATTGTTTGAATCTGGTAATTTATTGCAAATGTCGCATTTTCAAAAGCAGATTCTGAAATCTCAGATGGTGCCGCCTTTCCGAACTGCAATGCACTAGTAACATAAAACAGAGGTTGTACACTGTGGTAGATTTCATATCTCAAGCAAATTAACATGTCTGCCAGTTGATTTTTATCTCTTTTTCTTGAATTGAAATCAATCATAAAAACTTGTGGTATGCTTTAAAAATGGTCAGCTATAATAAGCCAATCATTCATTGCATGTGTGTTACATATCTGTGGCTATCGTTCCACCTTCTGAACCTTTAATGACCTGATGTGTTTTAATGAATGCTTTTTGTGTGCATACATCTCTCTCATCAGTTTCTATTTGCTTTTGAATGTTTGACTTGTGTCTGTGAGTAATTCATATCAGTCTGTATGCAATGAACAGAGCTGTAAAGTTCAGCCAATGCTTGTGTCTTAACAGCACGTCCTTCCATCGATGTTAGTTGCGCAGTAATCTATGTACATGTATGTGTTGTCATTGGTATGCTGCTGTCTAACCGTAACCTCGCCCCTTATAAACTCTGCCTTAACATTTCCAGATGACAAAGTCAACCCACCAACTGCACTGGGACAGTTACTGTGAGAGTGAACCGGTCAGTATCTGTGCCTCGGCTGTGTATGTACCGTCCGTGTGTCTGTTCGTGTTGGAGAAACGTCAACAAGTAGACTTTGAGTCACCTGAGCACTTGCAGCTCAAGCCACACTTTCCCCGCACAGTTGCACACTCCCCCCCCACCTGCCCTCTACCCTCTGCTCATTTTGTTGCTTCTTGGATATTTCCTGGTTTTGGTTTGGGTAGTGTTTGTTTTAGCTTTGTTTGTTTTTGCTTTTCCCTGTTGTGCTGCTTCTCTGAGTTATGTTGGTATGTCTAGTCATATCCTGGCCACTGTAGCTGCCTGTGTTGCTGTAACCTGTATGACTTTTTTTGATCATTGACAGTGGAGTGTTTTCTAGTACCGATAGTGAAATCCTCCATGCAAGTTACAGTGAAACCACAATAGAAGGCATAACTTCATGTTGAGATGTTTTTGTTACCTGCTGCACTCCATCACGATAGCTGAACATTTCTGAAAGACTTAAAACTTAATCAATAAACACGGAATTTTGTTGCCAGCCTTTCTGTATCATTTACATCATGTTTACTGAATGACATGAGGCCATTATGATGACAATGCTGCTCAGTGCTCATGAATGAAACGACACATTTAGATGAAGTTAAGATAGATACTTGGCAGTAATCAAATCTTACCAGTTAATAAGTCCAAGAGGTACAACAGAGAGTGAACTTGTGTGCTACGAACAAACCTCCTACACTCACACTTTATTTCTATTTAAATCCAGTCATACTTTTCTTTCTGCACAATAGAATAGCGTCCTGAAGAAATGCAAGTGTTAAATTGTAGTTACTGTAGATTAGGGACACATACTAACAACATACGGTAGAAAAGTACATTACTTAAAAGTACCGTATCACTACTAATCATTGTCATAATAGAACATAATGCATTGCAGCCACAAGACATGTGAGAGTGTTGAGCAATGGGGCAGAGTGTCAGTCACAGACATGCACCACTGTTCACCAGCGAGTTAGCGACTGAGCCACAGTATATTTACATGCTCATAACTCTGGGCTGTTATTTGCGCAAAGACACACCCTCACCTCTCAAACACCGGATCTGATTCAAATCACACTCGCTACTGTGCTGCAGACATGCTGGTATTATATGAAGTCAATGATCAAAAAAAGTCTTGTGTGATTTGTGTTGGGTTTTTTGGCGGGTTTTGTGGTGGGTATTAAGGTTTCTGTATGTTAACACATGTATGTAACAGTGCATGTTGATTCTTATGTTACATTGGATTTTCCACACCTCCTTCCTCAGTAAGAATACTGATAATACTGTGACATGCATAATGTTGTTGATGTGAACTCTGACATTACTGAATACAAAATGCTATAAATAAGCTGTGAATTCAGTGGGATTAGCCCTGCAGCAATGGTCTATATTAGGAACAATATAAAAAGGAAGGCAAGCAAAGAAAACAACTATTAAGTGTCGGCAAAGGAAATATTTTTCCAAATTGATGTATTTTTAATGATTATGATGATTTTTTAATGTTGTTTTGTTTCATTTACAACATCTGGAATCTTCAAATGCCGTTTTACTACATTGACGTATTGTTTTCACTGGAAAGGAGTCTAAGTTAGTATAAAATAAATGTAGATTTTACTGCTATGAAAATGTAACACCAGAGTTGCTAATAGGTCAGTGTGAGTTCCTGCCATCAAAGCAGAGAGCGAGGGAGGCAAGAAGGAGGCACGTTGGTGTAAGTGTGAGTCTCATGTTTGGAGTGTTTGTCTTTCTGAGGCCTTGGTATGTGATAATTATGGCAGCCATAGTGGAATGGGCCTATAAAGCAAAGAGCAGACCTCACATTACGGTGGGTGTATGTAGTGAAAGACTGTGTAGTTATGTAGTTACATCAAAGCATGTCTTCCTAGTCTGGGAAAAGCTCTTCCTCTTGTCATAAACAACTAATCCAGATCCAGATTTATCCACGAGTTTACTCTTTCTCATGTGCATTTGGTTGCTAAATAAGATTTCTGTTATTTAATGCACAGTATTTTAATGCTTTGTTTTGTTTTTTGTAATGACTTTAGGATTGTAGTCTCTTTGTGATGTCAATGAGATCTGCACTTCACGTGTGTTACATGTACTGTGTAAAATTACTACTTGCTTGTGTGAATTTGTGCATATAAGCGCCTGTCTGCAAACTTCACTGTTATTGCATCAAAACAAACTCCCCCTGTGTCTCCTCTCTGCTAGTTAACAGTAGCTTGTCGTCCATCACTCAAAAACAGGAAAACCCATAAATTGCTGCTCTCATGCCAGCTTGCCAGATTTCTGCGGACTGGTTTAAAGGGGAAGCCAGGCCAGATTTTCCACTACATGAGCAAAACCTGCACATGCTGCTGTTCACTAAACGCTCTGCACATCAAACTGCAGTGTTGCTGATCTGTTTGACCGCCAAGCTTCTTAATTATAGCTTATTTTAGAATGAGTCATTCATTTTGTGCTTCGGGCCACTCTGCTGTTTTTTGTTTCAGCTGCAAAGTAAACAAAAAGCTATTTCAAGCGTCTTTGCTGTAAACATTAAAAACATTTGGGCACTCTGTATGTCAACTGTCTTTAGTAAGTCCTTCTAAACCTCATAGTGACCTGTCATTAGCTCTTTTTGCTTCCAGGCCGGTATGTCGTAACAGCTGCTGTAAGCCTGATAACACCCGTTTGCGGCTTTTTTTTTTTTTTTGCAGGACTGCTTCACAGTCGAAGGAGAAGACCTGAAGCATGACTTTGAGAGGCTTCAGCTGGCCATGGAGATGGTGGGCTTCCTTCCTGCCACGCGCAAACAGTGAGTGGCACACATTCAACCACAATAAGCAAGTGATAAGATTAACTTTACTGTAATATAGTCCCTAATGACAGGTATGACTGGCATAGATGGAAGCATTGTTAGTACAAACAGCAGTCTCATATGTGCAGTGTCCATAAATACATCATAATTTATTGACACAAGGTTAAAGTCCATATTTTTCCAGCATGTCTTAAACATTTCCTGAACTGTTGTGTAGGATCTTCTGCCTGCTGTCGGCCATCCTTCACCTGGGCAACATCCGCTACAAGAGGAAAACCTACAGGGACGACTCGATCGACATCTGTAACCCAGAGGTGCTGCCTGTCGTCTCAGAGCTGCTGGAGGTACTGCAAATTTATGCTACTGGAAGTGTTGAGCAAGCATGTGTGTTACATTTTTTTTTTAAGATGTCAAACACTTGTAACTGTAACTGAGTGCATTTCTTGTTCACAATTACACAATATAACATGAATTAAGATCAAGTAAAACATGAACTTTTTAGGTGTTCACTCTAAATTTTGTCCTGCACACAAAGACATCTTTATGTTTGTTGAATAATTAAGTTCCCAGTGACATGAAGGAAATAAGACTCTTCTTCTGCCAGGAGTTATTTGTTATTTGTCTGCCTCTCAGCTAGTCACCAAGTCATTTTAATGCCCCATAGTCTACCATTAACAGCCATTAAGTCAGTCACATACTGTGTTATCTTGTTAAGTAAAGGTTGGAAAGGTCGGGGACATACTATGCATATCACTGTCCAGCTAAAGGAGCCTGAAGTAGTTAATAAATACACATGGGGCACTAATGTTTACAATACAAGTGACACTTCTTTTGAACAAGTCAGAACTTTATGATGACCCAGGATTCTGTAGTCACAGTACACATTGTTGCTCTTATTTTGGATAAAAGTGTACACACAAATACATTGCATTGAATGATGGGTTTTTCATCTTTTCAGTGGCGACTTAACACATTTCTCTTTCTCTCTCGCTGTCATGACCAGGTCAAAGAAGAGATGCTGTTTGAAGCTCTGACAACACGGAAGACGATTACCGTCGGAGAGAAGTTGATTGTTCCTTACAAACTTGCCGAGGTGAGACTGTTCTCCTGCAGTGCTGACATTAAATATCAGTCTATTGTGCAATATTGAACGTGGTGAAACTAGACATGTAAATACAAAAAAACCTCAAAATCTCCCTGCTTGGGAAAGTCCTTACAGATGACAAGTCTACTACTTTCCTGCTCTCAAGTAGAAGTAGACCAGGGAAAATCACATTATGCTTTAAGCCCATGGCCATACTTTCTGCAGGCATAGTCTATCTAAGTGCTTCTCCAGACTCCTGCACAAGCTTGCTGTCTGAACTCGATTCACTCACTGGCTTCTCAAATGTGCAACATTCTGTAACTGAGCTAAGATACAGTATTATACGGTATAATTGGTTGTGAGACCTTGTTGAAAATCTTATCTACAATAATATTTATTTATAACATGGCTTGGGGGAACCTTTAGAATTGAGAGATTAGGGAATACTGTATCTGTACTTTAATGATCAATTCATTTGTTTTAGTGCTGAAATAGTGCTGCAGTGATCATAACTTATTTTATTTTAAAGCACTATCACTTCGATGATGTGTAAATAACTAAAAAGTATGTTTACCAAAATAAAAGTTTTATTGTTTCCTGTAACACACTGTACACTATAATCCCATAATGCAATGCATAGAGGAAATCAAGAACAACGTAGAAAAAACAACCAAACTATTACATTTTTGGACATTAAATTGCATCACTTCCTTAGTATCCGCATAGCATGTATATTTGTTACATTCTGACAAAAATGGTACGGTATACTATGAAGATTAGTGTATAATACATATTGTATAATGCAGTGTGGAAGTGGAGTCAGACCTAAATATACATGAGTTTTTCTACAGTTGAGCATTTTTTATGTCTAGATAAAGTATCATACTCAGTAGTTCGTCTAAAGGCATTTTGCCAACTCAATAACGGTGCTGCAGCCTCGTCTCTTCAGTCTGACCCGACCATGTTTACAGGACAGTGTGCACCAGTACCGGATCTCTCTCTCTCTCTCTCTCCCTCTCTTTCTCTTTCTCTTTCTCTGCAGCACTTTCAGTCTGTGGCCACACATGAACACACAGTCACACCAACACACGCATGCACAAAGTCCTTCAGTCTGTTTGGAGAGAAGGGAAGGCATTTCAAGTCCCTCTGCAGCTTTCATTGGGACCCCTTCTCTGAAAACAAACACGCGCCTCGGTCTGTAGATGAGAGCCATCTGAACAGAGGAGAGAGAACAACATGGACACACAGTCCACACAGTGTATCATGCCTGTCAGTTTGATTGAAATTGTTTTTTTTCTATACTGCACACACATTTAGTTAACTTTTAAACTTTAATATTTCATATTCCAGTGATATCAAATGTTAAATATTTTTCTGCTTACATACTATGAGTCGGTTTAAATGATTTTCCAGTGAAAATTGCTCACAACATTCAGCAGTATTTTACCACAAACTCTTCCAGAAGATGGTGGCGTGTTACACATTCACATCAAAACGGCAACAACCTCATAGTGGCCTGTTAGATATTTAGGAGCCATTTCATATGAACTAACAGTGATTGTTTTGGTAGTGCACTGGGTGGTCTCTGTGTAAATATTGCTCTAACAGTCACAACAATCTCATTGCCTGTTAACTGAAATCATACACTTGAAAACCTCAAAGAAATCTGAGCGCTTCTGTAATGAGTTTTCTCCATTTGGTAGAGTTATGAGGGTATGTCCCTCTGAATGTTTTAAGTCTAACTTCCTCCAAATAATGAAAAGATTATGGGTCCTGAGACCACGGTATGTATGGAGTTCAAAATAATATCTGTCCTGATTCATGGAAGGCATATTCGGTCTGAGGCTGCTAAAAATATCCTGGTTAATTATTTAGAAACAAAGGAATTTTAACTTTGAGTGGCCACTTTGTGGTTTGTTTTGTTTCTGAAGACCGTGGCTCACCTTTGCTGCAGCAAGGTCAAATCTTTCCAGCGGATACGGGAATTTGAAAGTTTTTCTCAATCATTTGACAAGAAAGCTTTTGCCAAATAATCTGCGTGTTTATGAAAGAACACACATCACTGATCAAGCACTTGATTCTTTCTCAGTGTACACCAGGTTTTAAATGCTGGACAACATAAAGTTTTAAAGCTATCTTCAAATATTCAGTGTTTGTCTTCTGAATATTATCTCCACTTCTTCCCAGCGGCAGAGCCTCACAGGCTGTATATTTAGTATATACCGTCTATGTTTAGCCTATTAAAGCTAATATTTCCATTACACCATGACGGAAATTGTAAAATTGTACAACTTCATCCATCAGAACCTGGCAGATCATGCTGTCTGAGCCACACACCATCGGATTGGCAGATGTAATGCGTCAACCTGATGAGTGGCTGACTAATGACATTAATAATGACCCAGGGACGTCCTGCTGTGACACAGTGCAGTCTGCCAGTATGTCTGTAATGTTGCCTTCTGTGCCAAAGTTTCAGTTAAGAATGTCAATGCTAGAGATGTGTTTGGGTAATACAGCCTTCTGGTCTCCTGTTAATCTGATTTTTACTGTTTAACATAACCCATTATAGATTTTCCTTTATGAGTTTTGAGAGCAATGGCTGGTACAGTAAGAATGTGATTTACAGTCAGGTCAAACTATAATTGTTTAGTTATAAAGGAGAAATACAACTGTCATCTTGACTCTCTTCTTAAATAACCTTTTTTCAAACTGGGCCAGTAAGTTTTTAAACAGATTTTAAACTTAAAATAAATCAATTTTATTTTCTATCTTTAAATGACTCCATGCACTGTGTTTTTTTTAATCCTGGACTGGTACAGAAGTGCAGTGTTACAAGGCCAAGCTCTAATGTATAATACAGATGTGTGGTACATTGAGCTTGAGCGGGCGACACATGAGTGACGTCTGGTGTTGTATCAAGCATCATGTGGCACCTAAAGTACTGGATGACTCATCAAACCTCTGGCACTGCACAAAAAAGTGTCAAAAACTGTGGAATAGAATAATAGTTTGGGAATTTTTACTTATTTGCTTTCTTGCAAGGTTAGATGAGATGAGCAATACCTCTCTCCCGTCTGTACAGTAAATATACAGTCAGCAGCCGGTCAGCTTAGCTGTGGATAAAGGCCGGAGGCAGGGGGGGAAATGGCTTTTTACATGTATGTTTTAGTATGAATTAAACAAGTTCAATAAAACATCTTAATTTGTGAGCTTTAGAGGTACTGGTAAGCAGTTTTTGTTGTCTTTGGACAGATCCAGGTTAGCTTTTTGCCCCCTGGTTCCAGTTTTTATTTTCTAGCTTCATATCTAGCGTACAGATATATGAGTGGTATCAATCTTCTCATCTTATTCTTGGAAAGAAAGAAAAAAAGTGCATTTCCAAAAATCTCCAACTATTCCTTTAAGGTACCACATTACATAGATAATATGGAAACAAATAAAAATGGTAATGCGACAGGCAAGGTTATAAATAAACAACATATAAACTAAAAGGACATTATATAATAAAGTAGTGTCGTAATTAGTGCCTCCTATAAAACAGCACATGGAAACAGTTGTATCCCTCATACTTCTCCCTTCTTAATCAATCAAATGTTGTAAACTGAGAAATTACCAGTGGGAGTAATACTAAAGAGATACTGTATGTGTCTACCTCCAGGCCGGTACGGTGCGAGACTCCATGGCAAAGTCCCTGTACAGTGCTCTGTTTGACTGGATTGTCTTCAGGATCAACCACGCTCTGCTCAACGTCAAGGACCTGGTGGAGACCACCAAGGTAGACCGATGCAAACTGATCAACTTTTACTGTCATGTGTAATAGACTTAAACCACCTAAATTACACTTTTAGATTGCACAGTTACTGAGATTTTGAAATACTGATTTTTTCTTTCCCATCATTAATGAGCAAAGTTTTAGGATGGAAGATTACATTTTGTCATGTTGCATTTGTTTGTCTTCTTCAGATCTTGTCCATTGGGGTGCTTGACATTTTTGGTTTTGAGGATTACGAGAACAACAGCTTCGAACAGTTCTGCATCAACTTTGCCAACGAACGTCTCCAGCACTACTTCAACCAGCACATCTTCAAGCTTGAACAAGTAAGACATCTCTTAAATGTTCTCTTTCTCAAGGTTGACAGCTCTTAGGGTACTGGCTTCCAATTTAAGGCTTTTAACCCAGGAGCTGAGCCCCTGAGCTACTGTATTACTGCAGCTATTATTTCAACATATAATAGATCTACCCACTTAAGTTCCAAGGAAACGCCTCGTCCTTATCAGGCCACACAGTGCACGTATACTACAATGACACTGAAACAATGGAGGAATTCTTCATCACATTATGCAACAGGGGTAGTGGAGGAGCTGACAGCCATATGACTCAACTCACCTTCCCTGTGACCACCCTGACTGAGGATGTATGTTCTCTTAAGTGAGCTGGTTAACTTCAAAGGGCTTTTTAAAGTCTCGATCTGTAAGATCTGCCTGTAAGTTAAACAGTGTGTTTACCTTGAGTTTAACTGAATCAGCTGCCTGCCCTGACATGTTTGAGGGGCTTCCATGCCATTCATAAATTACACCAAGACAAAAAGGACTGTGTCCTCAGTCACTCCTGCTTTGTAGAAAGGTAGTTGTTCACAAACTGTCTCACCCCCATATCATATATATGTCAAGACTTGTACTTGTAGATGGCATCAGAAGAGACTTCAAAGACTTCTTTGATTGTTTTCATGTTAAGATGGTTTGTTCTTCATATGATCTGATGGCTTATGCAAGTTATGGCCCAAGAATTACAGTTTTGAAGCTTCATAAAGCAAACAAGTTGTCAAGAATGCATGTTTTAATGTAACCTTGTGGGCATTGTGTGACATTTACAGAAATGTAAGCACTCAGTCAGTCAATGCTACTTTTTTCTTTCAGCCAGTCTTTTCATTCTTCCAGCCTTCCTTGTAGAATGCTTCTTGCTTGGAAACAGTTCTGCTTGTAAAACACGTTTGAGTTCAGACATGCGAAGGCCATTACAAAAACCTTATTCTTGAGTATCTTTAAGTAATTAATGGTTGAGTTTAAGGTATGTTTTGGCTCACATTCTTATTTCTTTTCATTTGTTCCACTGACTGGACTTAAGTATCCAGTATTTGTTGATACTGGAAGTATACTTGTTGATATTGAATCCCACAGTACTTCCTGTTCTACATGTCACTGCACTAATCCAGGTCTTAATAGTTCCAACAGTTAGCAAAGTGTTCTGTTCTTTAATGCAGCCTGTTTTTTTTCTCTGCGCTGCATCTTTTTATCTGTGTTTGTATACTGAAAATGTGTTATTTTGTGATGAAATTGCATATATGCTTTTTCTCGTGCATGACAGTTTTCCTAGCTGTCCCATTGGATTCCCTTGCTCCTCCAGATGGTGTCTTCCCCATTACTTCCATTTATTAAGGACAGAATAACTGATATTCTTTTGTTGTTTTTGTTGTAATGAACACTATAGAATGGAAACCCAAACAATTGATTGATGAATTGACAGTGAAACTCAAAGAATTAGTGTTAAGTTACTCTTTAATGCTATTTAAAATTGATGCTGATAGCACGTATATATGATCTGCAGATGAGCCCTGCTTTGATACTTACACTCGGCAACACACCTACTGGGGATTAAGACCGGATGAGTCAGATTAAATTTACTGTTGTATTTTTTTCTGTTTTTTACTAAATTCAACAAACATCGGCCCAGAAGTAGCCTTCTTTACTTACTACTGCATCAGTCTAACATTACTATACTTTAAGAATATCTGCTTATACATCTTATATATCATAGGTCCTGTGTGTGCAGCAGCATGTGCTCCATAGTGTGTACATCTGTGCAGATGTATTGTCATTGACTGTTTTGCCTGAAGGCTGAAAACCTGCAGTAAACAAGCATTCGATCAGATAACAACAGAGCTGTCGACAATCCACTTCCCGATGGGTCAGCTAGTGCTTGCATGCAGAATACACATTCATTTATACCAGCAACTATGTTCTGTACTTGTACATACGTTTTGTCATCAGTGTTATCCTCTTTGCAGAGTTGTAGCCTTGACACGCCGGTTTACAATATATTGACCTTCCGGTTACTCTGCATGTGAACAGGGCTGTGAAATTATCAGTAAATGTGTTCTCCTATTGATTTCTAATTCTTTTCCATGGATCAAACTGCCACTACAGTTTTTAAGCCATGTTTTTTTAACAGATATTGTGGATTTTATCAGAATAAAATTTTAATTTGTTCTGTAAACACAGTTTTGGTATTATAACAGTTGATTAAAACTGTACAAAAGACTTGAACAGAGGAAACTGGAGCACTTAGAAATTCATAATGGCTTAAGTACAGTAAAGCATTAGTTGTGTGGAAAAATCAATGTGCACCACTGAGGCAGCTTGAAATCCTCTGAAAAGGATTTAACCAGAATGGGTTGACCAAGAGCTGGCATGCTTCATATTTCCACTGAAGCCAGTTTCACACCCTCATCTACAGTTACATGCAGTATATTTCCATTCATCTGTCGACCAATGAGTCACTCTGTTAGAGCAGTTAGGGGCTAAATGGTTTGCTTAAGGGCAAATTGATGGTCATTTTAAGGGAGAATATTTTCCAACCTTTTCAAACAAACTCTCCGGCAGTAATCACTTTGTTGAAAGACATGAAATGGAATAAGAGAATGTTAGTTTAATAATATTTATACTATAATACTACAGTATAATTATGAGACAACTTTATCTATTAGCAGTCTATTGGCACTGATCTTAAGTGAAGTTACAAATCAGTAATTGTCAGTTTGACTTTACGTTTGCTGATCTAAGCTTGTAAGACAGTCAGCAGCTGTTATCCAACTTGTCCATCTGTTACCATGATGGTGAGATGGAATTTGGATTTCCTTGATAGAAAGGTGAAAGGAAGGAGGATGTTTATGGTGACAAACAATTGATATTAAATTTAACCTTCCTGTAATTGCTCATCTCATTGTACTACACTGTAAACCCTTCTGTACTTGAGTAATTCCTGAAATACTCAAACATGACATACACGCATTTACACAAGTACAGACACACATTACAGCACCTATTAGACTTAGGTTTTCTGTTTCACTGAATAATTAATAAAGATCTTTTTGAGTATAGGCCCTTTCAGACATGCACCCCTGTATGTTAATCTGATGGTAATTCAACCTGTCTGAATCAGTGCTGGAAGAAGCATTCAAATCATTTACTAACAGTAAGTAAAAGTACTGATACCTCACTAAAGAAATACTCCTACAAGTAAAAATCCTGCATTCAGAATATCAGTACTCAAAGTATTTGTTTGTCAGAATGGACCCTCTCAGTGTTACATCATTAAATTATTGGGCCGTTATTATTGATGCATTCATATGTAAACAGTACTTTAATGTTATAGGTTGAGGTGGAGCTAATTTTACTTCTTTTATATAACTTTGAGTAGTTAAATCTATAACACAGCATATTTTATAAGCTGATCATATTGTTTGTACATGATATTTTATTTGTAACGTGTTGATACTGTACTTTTATACAGTACATGTGTAAGTATACTTCATTTAATTATATTAGGGGTTGTATGTCTGAAAGTGTTCCTGTTTCATGTAGTTCTGTTGGTACCAGGCGTCATTCAGACAGAGGCATGTAAAGCAGAAGTAAAAGTGAATGAGCTATTATTTATAATATAATTATTTGGTTAAATTAATAAAACACTATTAACGCAAACTGTCTAAAAATATGAAAACAATTTGCAGAGATGTCCGATTCTGCACATTTTGGAGACCTGTTAAAGATTCTTGGTTGGTTGAGTCAAAATGAGAGTGAATCACAGCAGTTCTAGGAAGATGATTTAAAGGCATGTCGAGGGGGTGGATACAGGATCCTGTGCAACATAATGCAACCCAATACAACACCCCCACAAACCACAGTGGAGTGATTACCAAAGAGTTGAGTCAGCGCCCATCTGACACACAAATTGAATATTATAACTTGACAAACGTTTATTCCAGGGCTGTTGTTTTGGGTGATATTGCACAGGTGTTCGTTTTTATGGTTTCCAGCTTGTGTGCATCTCAAGACTTAATAAAAGAAACAAGAGTAAAATCCTGTCTTTAGTAAGTTGCTCCGTCAAAGACAACTTTAAAAACAAAAGTGTTCTACAACTTAAACTTTGTTTATATGCACTGATGACACTGAACAACATAAAGCATATTGACTTCTCACTTATACCTTTGTTTATACCTTGTTATTTCTTTCTTTAACCTGTTTTTCTAAAAAGAAAAATCAAAAAAGAAAATCAACGTAAGACAGCATATTAATATTAAACAATGTGTGGGACTTAAATAAGAACAAAATACGTACATTTTCAACATTTCTACAAAGGCTTTTGGCAAAGTTCTTATTTTTGTCTAATTAGAGTTGAAGTTAATTTTCAAGGATCATTGATTTTAAAGCGAGACTACCAGTATGTAACTTTTGAAAGAAGAGATAACACATTCCTTTTAATACACATGGTTTTGTGAACTTGTGGGGAGGAGGTTTTGCTGCTACACTGCTACTAATGTAGGCAACCTTTAAATATGTATTGCTATGTAAGTGACATCACTGAGTACTTAAATGTTTCTATAGACAGACAAACTGTTTTTTATTCCACTGTCTCAACAGACTTAATTGAGGAATATAGCCAAAAAACAGCTTTGCGATGAACCAGCTGCACTCAGTAGGGGGAGTGACAGTGTTGAAGAATATATTTGGTTAATAACAGTTCAATAAATCGTTTGTTGATAACAGTCGAATGGAATCAGCTGGATTGTTTGTACGTAGAAAGCTCAGCACAAACTACAAATCACTGCAAAAGAAAAAGAATGTGTTACAGAATGACGCTCTCAAGCTGTTCTAATCATAATGAAATGTTCAACATTTTTGTA
This sequence comes from Lateolabrax maculatus, assembly GCA_031216445.1. Taxonomy (NCBI): domain Eukaryota; kingdom Metazoa; phylum Chordata; class Actinopteri; order Acropomatiformes; family Lateolabracidae; genus Lateolabrax; species Lateolabrax maculatus. The sequence goes on from CM062198.1 coordinate 26,600,516, forward strand.
CGAGAATGGCCAGCAGCATAATCAATCATTTGGTTTTCTCTTCCCTTATTCTTCCCTGCGAACCGTATTGTCCTCAGCACAGATAGTGGAGGAAGCAACTGTAATTAACTTGATTTTTTTTTTCAGTCTCCTGACTTTAGGGTAACCAGAGAAAAGGAGATTCCAGTGATTTTGATTAAACTTCCCCTGGATTATGGTCCTTATTGGTTAAATCTCTTTCCCAGGAAATGAGGGAAGAACACTGATAAATGCTTCTCTCATTATTAAACCACAAAGAGGCTAGGCAAAATCTGAAGAGTGTTTTGTAGCACGAGGAGACAACATGAAAGCAACAACATTGTTGCTTTGATTTGAAAATTTAGAACAGCACAGTAGGAGCTACAGATGGATTTGCTACATTGCAAGAGAAATGCAATCAAAGAAGTCGACATTTCTTACATTAAATTACAATAAGTGTAGGCAAAGTATCATTGAAGGTATCACTGACACTGAGCTCGCTGTTTGTATTTTGTGTCCCTGCAGGAGGAATATAGGGCAGAGGGTATCAGCTGGCGCAACATCGACTATATCGACAATACAGGCTGCATTAACCTGATCAGCAAGAAGCCCACAGCGCTGTTCCACCTACTGGATGAGGAGTGCAAGTGAGTTTTCCATTACCTGTTTGACTAGTACCTGTTTTGACTAGTTCATTTCTTTGAAAACTCTTTTCATTTTCCCATGTGACAAATAAGTAATCAGGTGCTTGGGGCAGAATTGGCAGACATGCTGATAGTTCACAGGTTAAGACGCCTACCATATAACTGCAGTATCACTGGTTTGACTCCATCTGGGGACCTTTGCTGCATGTTATACCCCTCCCTCTCTGTCATCGACTAATGTCTGTCTTTTCACTGTCAGCTCTTAGATAAAGGCAAAAGCACTTAAAAAAATCCTCTAAATTTGCATCCATGAGCCGTAGAGCATTAAATGTTTGCACTCCACTGTACAGTAGACAGTTTTCTCCTCTGCATTTATGTTTTTAATATTATCTAGCATCTAAAAACCAAGATAGATGAACAGAAATGCAGGGTGAATGCATGTTGGACTTTCATTTGTCAGGAGAATGAAAGCATCTTTGCTCCATGTCTGCTGGATTTATGAAATGACAATGTTTTAGTCTTATTAACTTCATAAGGTGACAGTATGTCAGGGATGTGTCTGACACCTTGTTTTGGAGTTTTCATGCCCCCTAGTGGCCAAAAATCAATATAAGCATCTTTAACTATCTCCATAGCTAGAAGCATAACCAAATGCAGTTTTGTGAATATCGGAGGTTATAGGGAGCAGTGCACACATGCTACCTAAAGGCAAACTTCTATAAGCTTTGAGTTAGCAGCAAATAAAACATTGTTTTTTTCATAACAAACATTTACAGTAATATAACTGTTGTAACTGTCAATCATTAATCATTGACTCTGAGTCAAATTACCATAGTGTAAAAGGGAGTTATCTAGAATGTAAACCCTCTGAATTGAGTGAATTTAAAGTGTAAATTTAAAACTTTAAGGTTCATGACTGTGCTGTGACTATTTTTACTAACAATATTTCTTCCTTTATTCCCCCCACTTCTCCATTTGGACACTGAATCAAATTCCTCCCACTTGGAAAAGCTGGAAAGCACTGAGTCTTTGGCTGAGTTGTTTTCATAGATCAGGTTTCACCCCGTTCGAAAAAACCCCTGGTGTCTCATTCTTCCCCTCTTGTCTTCCTGTAAGATGTTGATTTTCTGCAGAAATTCGGGGTCTTCATAGTAAAGCACTAGAAGGAAATCTGAGCCGAGATCATCTTAAAATGATAATTCTCAACCTGTGGCGTCAGAGGATAAGATGTCAAAACTGGTTACAGATCAGACTATGTTAACCTGCCACTTTTCCAGTGGTCCACCATAAGTACTGTTGTTGTCGTGACTGGAGTCTGGTGGAAAAAGTAACGTCTTAAATTTATTATGTTCTTTGTGGATGATTAGATCACACTGAAAATGTATTCATGATGTAGTTGACAGCTTTAGACAAGTGCCTCAACAATGTGTTTTCATATTAAAAACAGATGTAAAACCCCATTGTTCTTCAAATCAAACTATTCTGTCTTATTTCAGTTTCCCCCAAGCCACCAACCAGACTTTGTTGGATAAGTTCAAGCGACAGCATGAGGGGAACAGCTACATCGAGTTCCCTGCTGTTATGGAGCCCGCCTTCATTATCCGACACTATGCCGGCAAGGTCAAGTACGGTGTCAAGGTCAGTGTTAACTTCCACACCTAGTCATTGATTAGACAGGCAGGGAGGAGGACGTGAGCCAATCTTATCTTTGTTTTTATACTGTTTGAGCTTTTGTTGTGGGAGGGAAGGTGTTTACAACCTTGTTACAGCTAATAATGAAAAGAAATATGAATTATATCCTCCTCAATAGGTTAAAAAGTTTGTCGAAAAGCTTTTCTCATCTACCAACTTTGATTAACTTGTTTTCCAGTTTTATTCAGTGGGTTTTAAAACATCGTCAGAACAATTATAAAATGTTCTCAACCCATAGAAGATGATGTAATCTTTAGACTAAAGTTAAAATGCCAGCTGTATCTCTTTTAACAGAAAAATATAGTAGAATCTGTTTAAAATAAAAAGTAAATGGCTACATTTTGTGGGACCCTATGTTAGATTAACATTACATTCATTAGTGATTGTTAAATTGAGGTAAATTATGTAGTAATGATATTGACCAAAGATATAGTAACTCATATGATTAAGAAGTGTAATTTGTAGAAATTCAATGTACTACTTTATATGTATAGTATCATAATATAGGTATAATACAGTAAATTAAGTAAATATAATTATAACATCAAGATTAAAACTATGTTACATCCTTAATGAAGTAGCATATCATGTTTAAACTGTATGGAGATTAATACATTCACAGGTATAGTTACATAATTTAGTTATTTTTGCCTTTAATGAATTTAGGTAAATACACTGCCAGTTAACACATTACACATAGTCTGTCTTCCCTGATTAATACAACCTTTTAAACTCATACTCAGACTTGCTAGTTAAATAAGTTAAATAAATAACTAGTTAAAAAATAAAGTAAATCACACAACACACAGACCTACAGATAAAACAATAATGTAATAAAAAACCTCTCCATACAAGTTTACATAAAACAGTGTACATCAGTGACAGCAGAACATAAATCCTCTATAGTCAAAACAAGATGCTACCGCTCCTTTTTCTATACGACACAATCAAATCAAATCAACATATGGCATCCCAGGGACCCTTTCACCTACTGTGCAGGTTTGGACTTTAAATACGGAGTTACTGATAATACAACAGCCCTGCCTGGGCCTGTCACATGCAGTCAACCTGAAAAAAAAAACAAAACACAGCAGTAAAATTCTTCTTAGATTACAAAATTACAAGTGATGTAACTCCTTGATCTTAATAGTCAATAAGTTATGATATCATGTGCTAGATGTGTTGTCAATCGTTCATTTTGTATTGTTTTATTGATATGCATAACAGACTGTCATGGCTCTAATCCAGATTACATTCCAGTCTGCTTGTTTTCATGAAGAAAGCTTAAATTTTTAGGTATACCTGACTTTTTTTTTTTTTAATCTCTTTTGGAGTCAAACACATACATATATATATACAAAATATACAGTTGTGTACAGGGCTTCTGTTGGATGGAGTAAGTTACTCATCAGTGTTAGAGAATCAACAAGTGCTTAAACTTTTATGAAGCAAGCAGATGTATCTAAAGCAGTCTCTCTGTCCTCGGTCGGCGCATTCTTTGCCTTTATTTTGTTTATATTAAAGGAGGTAATTTGAACCATTTATTGATGTAACTGATGAACTGATCTGCTGTTTTGTTTTATCTGGTTTTATTTTTTGTTCTCGTGGACGTTGCTTTCATGATTGTATTTATGTTTTATTTGGACATCTTTTGATGTGTTGACCCCAGGAACATTAGGAACTGCTATGGCAGAAGCCAATAAAATAAACAAATAATACCATTGCGTATTTACTGCACGTACAGGATTTCAGGGAGAAGAACACAGACCACATGCGCCCGGACATCGTAGCTTTACTAAAGAGCAGCAAGAACGCCTTCATCTGCGGGCTGATGGGCATCGACCCGTCTGCCACTTTCCGCTGGGCGGTTCTCCGATCCTACTTCAGGGCCCTGGTGGCTTTCAGAGAGGCTGGGAAGAGACACACGCAGAAGAAGACTGGTGAGCACCAACTGAAACACTACTAATATGCACATTATAGTAACGATGATAGATGGGGAAGTCTTACCTGAGCTTAGAAAGAAGAAAGCTTATACAATATATCTGTTATCTTTTAATGTCTATGGTCTTTTTACTGTATTAAGGTAACTACTGATGTTTAATTTGTGCCTATGTTATTAATTTACAGCATTTTGCAACTACAATTTTCAGTTAAATATTATATTATCTAAATATTTAAAATGATGAAAATCTGTGTTCTGTAGTTTGTGTAACACTCAGGCTGTGTCGAAACAACACCAAAGAATCCACAAAGAGGGAAAGAACATTGACTTTACTGAATGTCATGTGAGCATTTCAGGTGCTTTTTAGTACAGCAAGAATCGCAGCAAACTACTAAATCTAGAGAATAAAGGTTATTCGTCTGTTCTCTTGCTATGTTTTTGAAGCTTGCAGTTCATTGGCTGTCGGCAGACCGAAGGTGTCTGCCACCACTGAAACAGCGTGGATGAAGGCGACTTATAAGCTGGAGCTAAAAACAAATGAGCTCTCTTTAGCCAATAAAATGAATGAAATTACAAACGTATTTTTTTCAGTTTTCCTGCCTTGCACAGTACTGTATGCTCACATACCATGCAGTTATGATTTTGTCCTCTCCTTTCATTATAGTTCGTTTTGTCTCCGCCATATTTTGTGTTTCAGTAGTCACCGTTCTGTAGTATGTGTGCATAGTGCTAGTAGTGCTGCCATGTATTTACAGTAGCTCTTGCTCTGTGTCTCTCTCAGCTTCGGCTTTCTACGAATGCCTTCTTTCCCCTTAGATTTTACTCTAGCTGTACTTTGTATGCAGTAGATATTACCATCGGATGTTCTTTCAGCACTGCCGTCGTATGAATCAGACTTCCGCCCTGCACCCTCTCGATCCTTCCTACACATCAAGTTTTACATGTAGATGTTGTTATATGAAAATAGTTTTTTTTTTTATCCTTTGCTTATCATTAGATATCTTTTAGAAATCATCTAACTGAACTCTAAATATATCAGTGTCACCCCAAAGGGAACTTTTACATGTCTACTAAAACATTTCTGCAAAATGATGAAAGTTTAAAATGTCCCAATTCTTTGATTTAAATATATATATATTATGGGCTGAGTCGTAAATAAATAAAGCCTTTAAATACCTTCACCTTGTCTAAGAGGACAAGGACTATAGAATCAGGTCACAGAAAAACTTATAGAAGACATTGTATGGAAGTGCCTTTGGGGGGCAAACACCTACACACCGAACTACAGTGACAAACATCCTACTGCTGCCACCAACTGCTGTTTTGAATGTCAATCATCTTCTCTCCAGAAGTCTTGCACAGGTATCTCTCCAGTAGACGACTGCATCTCTCGATCTCTTCTTCTTCACTAATCTGTCATTTCTTTCTCTCTCTCTCTTCCCCCCTTCTCTTTCCTTGTGTCTGTTTTTCTTCTCTGTTTTTTTTTTTTGTTTTGCTTCTCCAAGGGCATGATGATGCTGCTCCCTGTGCAGTTTTGAAAAGTGTGGATAGTTTTAGCTTTCTGCAGCACCCTGTGCATCAGAGAAGCTTAGAGATCCTGCAGAGATGCAAAGAGGAGAAGTACAGTAAGGCTGCCAATACAACAACCTTCTACTTTCATGTTAGGGAGGGAAACTGTAGGGACGAGGCTGACCAACATCTCCATCCAACTTTACTGCACTGCACTGCAGCCAAAGTCAAGCCAAAAGAGATCAAAATCATAAGAGTGTCCAAACTTAATTTCACAAAGTTTTTTTTATTTTCTGCTTTGTGATTTGATTTACAACTCTTATTTTCTATCATTAGACTAGATGCTTGTTGGTCTCCGCTCCCTCTGTCTCCCCTCTTTCTTCTTTCTTATGCACCTGCACGCATTTGTTCTTAGTCTTGTCCTGCACGTTGTTCACTAGCATGCCTCAGCCATTCTGTCACTAATACTGTGCTAGTAAAGTTTAGCAGAGAAATGCATGGTTTTAATTCGCTATCAGCCAACTTTGGTCTGGGGAATCAACACTGTAACACCTGTCCATCACCTTCTTTATTGTCAGTAATAGCACACAGCTACACTTTCATGTCCAGTCTCGTCTGTTGGGCAGTGGGTATATTTGCTTGTGCACCACAGCACATGTCTATAATCACTGTCACTAATACCACATAGTCTGGTGATGGTGATAGAAGACTGAAGGGGTATACAGGTATGGGACACAGATGTGTATATTAACTTGATCACAAGCAGCTTTACATGTGGTGCAGGACATACAGCCGACCTCACACACTTCTGTCAAAGGTCACTTTTCCTCTACAAACATTTAATTACACTCAGATGTGTTTGTGTCTTTTTGTTTTGTGCCACCCTGCAGCTCCAGATGAGAGTGAAAATGTTGTACAAAGTGATGAAACTGAAAACGGTATACTGTTGAGTCACCTGATGCTCTCCAAAATTGATTTTTAAGTAGGCTAACGCACACAGTAGATTTCTCTGATTTCTAACCACTGTGATTGATTGGCTGGAGTTTCAGAGGTATTGCTGATATATGAATTATATCACTTTGCCAAAACCCAGCCAACACACTGTAGTAGTGTAACAAAGCAGACTTAATCACACCTATTCTGCTCAGACTTTTACTTTTTTAAATTATCTTTAGTTTGACCTTAATGGCAACTGCCTGCGTTACTTCATTAGATAATTGATTATGTTTAGATTTCTGGTATTTTAAATAAGTCAAGACTAAACTAATTAACCCTTAAGGATCATCGTCCATAATTCGACACTAATAAGAGCAACTCACTATTAACCTCACAGATCTTTGTTTCAATATTAAATCATCTGCCGTAGATTGTATTTCCAATAAAAAGACACATAACACTCACTGCAATAACACTATCACATGGTGTCACAAGTGTGTTTTGCTTGGGAGGAGGGTTTGATGGATTTGATTGTTTGTGTGGTATGTCTGTTTGTGTGGTATGTCTGTTTGTGTGTACGTGTGTGAGAGTGTGTGTTTTTGTGTTCTTTCACATGATGCCAACCTGTCTATTCGTGATCAGGTGTGACCAGAAAGAGTCCACGTACACCACTGTCAGACCTTCAGGGAAGCAACACCATCAATGAGAAATCACCACGGTAAGAGTCTGTGCTGTGTTTTGGGATTTGTTGTAATGGTGTGTTTCGAGCTCTTCATAAAGTTTCCGATCACTTGTCAGCTCAAGTCGGGAGAATTTTAGGGAAATGGACATATTTGAATAAATAAATTACTGCTATATCATAACTGATATGTGGAAATAGACACACAATTCAAAGCCAGGTCCTCCTAATGACTGAGCAAACATTAGACAGGATTATAATGTACAGTTGTTTTTTTTTTTTTGTTTGTTTCCACCACTTCTAGTCATGCAAATAGTGTTTCAGATCCAAGCTGAATATGATAATATGTTGATATTCATAAAACCTCTTGTGAAAGATGATTCATTACTTAGGTATTTATAAGCATAGTATTTGTTTATATATTTTCCCTTTTTTATTTTGCTTTTTCGGATTATTTAATCATCATATTGGTTTTTGCACTAAACAAAAAGACAAGAAAAAAACATGATATAAGACAAAAATAGTGTAGTAAAATAGATTTAGTTGAGCAGTACTGGGTCGAATAAACCTCATGAAAACCTTTTTGTTTTATTTGTTTTGTTTTTTTTTCAGGATTTTACGCCTTTATTAGTGAGTCAACAGTAAAAAGAGGAAATGAAGGGAGAAAGAGATGGGAAATGACCTGCAACAAAGGTCCCCAGTTAGACTCAGACCCGGTGACGTTGTGGTTCATTATCGAAGTCTTCCTCCCTAGACCTCCGGGGCATCCTGTAAACTTAGTATTTGATATAACATACATATTACAAAGAGCTCTGGAACTAGTCACTGTCAACAAACCTCTAATATCTTCCTTGCAGATGCTCTGTCATACTTTAATTAATATATATTCTAATCATCATGCAATGATGTTCACCTCCAGGCATTGAGACAGACGTGGCATGCCTTTAAAATAAAAAGAGTGATGACTGTTCTGTGACCCTGAGCTTTGCTCTCGTACCGCCCCACCGAGACTTCAGTCCACCACCTCCTCTAATTAGCTCTGGACCGTGAGATTAGCAGCCCACGACCAAGACTGGTAGCGCAGAGCGGTACAAGATGGCTTTTGTTACACAGGAGCTCAGTCTGTGGCTGTTAAACCCCCCTCCCTTAATGTGATTTGCAACCTCTGCCCTCCCTCCCCTTCTCTCACTCACACACTCATGCACACTCATCCTCTACATACTAGGAGAGCACTAAAGCCTGTGCAGCTGCTTCCTCTGTGATGTAAAGTCAGAGCTATGCATTGGAGAGGAGTGCCCGGGGAGCGATAAATATTCAGTCACTGCAGGGTGCTTGTCAGTGAACAGAGCGGCGGACAGTGCAGTGCTTTATGGGACTCTCAGAGAGACTATGGAGATAAACAGTCACTACAAGAGGCATATTGTACTATCACCATTTACTCAGATCGATGATCCACTGGAGAGAAATTCCCCCCAGCTGATCTTCTGTATATGGAAGGCCAGATGCAAACAGAAGATTTGTGCTTCTTTTGATTTGATTTGCATTCTTTAGTACATATAAAGCACTGGTCCTAAGATTATAGAAGGATAGAGTATAAACCCAGAAATAAATCAAAGATTTACACTTGCATACTGACACTTTGTGGATCCTATGCCATAAATTGTAATATTGTAATGTAATGCAGACTGGTAGTACAAATCATATCAATCTGTACTACTCCTCTGGGACTGTGATAAGAATAGTGAAGCAGTGTATTGACTGTGTTAGAGAAGCATCCTCTGGGTCTCTTCCATGGCCTCCACAGAGAAAAAACAAATGGAAACTCCAGTCATACCTATGTTGTATTTTTTTTTATTTTTATACCTGGTTTCTATTTTCTGCTTGCGTCCACAATGTGTTTCAAACATTTCAGACATTAAACAATTTACAAATCAAATCATCTTTACTGGCCAACTATGTTCAGGCATACAAGAAATTTGACTTACAGAGGCTGTGCTTTGAACTAAATGTTAGTGTCTGCGCTAATGACAATTCTCACAAACTGATGTTAGCAGGTGTAATGTTTACCATGATAAGTACCATGTTCAGTTGAGGCTGATGAAAATGTAATTTGTTTTGTAGGTATTTAGATATAAACCACATTTTGACCTGATGGTGGTGCTAGATGAAAAGTCAGGGAATCACCAAAGTCTCTTTACATAAATTCATGGCAATCCATCCAACAGTTGTCAAGATATTTCAGTCTTGACAAATGTTGAGCAACCGACTTTGCTTTGGCTAAAACACTTCCAAGAGCAAATGTACTTCTGGCACTTTTAAATGTGGAAAAAACTATATTTGGTGCTGCTTATGCATAGAAGAAGCTGGACACAATTAGCATAAAGAGGGCTGTGGTTTATTTTTAATTTCAACACTGAAATGAAATGGGCATAAGATTCATTTACTTATCTGCCAAGCTACTTACTTTTTTAAAAACATATTTATGTATGTGGAAAATCACTTTAAACCCAAACAGGTGACCCTGCACCGAAAAGCTACAGTACCACAAGCTCAAGCATCGCATCTCGCCTCTCCACACGCTCGTGTCCCACCTCGTTTCTATCTAGGAATGATTCAGCCTCCTGCTAATAACAGAATGAGTTACAACACATCTTGCTACTGTAGTCTATGTATCATAGTGTGTGGCTTGTAACTCATCAGGAGAAATCCTTGTAAACTTATAAATGATGATACTGTAAACAGTAAAAATACAGTGCTCCAATGGATCTGAAGAGCTGACTCAATGATAAATTGCTGTGGCCACAGCTGTACTTTTCCTCCTGTCTTGTCCTCTCCTCTGGGCTGAAATAGTTCAGAATGGTTAATGGTTTTAACCGTGACCTGACCGCCCGTGTTTTTGTTTGTGTTCTGGGCAGGTGGTTAGGTTTCACCTTGAGGCCTGAGGTTTAAACCCTTTGGGGCTTCAGTAAACTGTGTTGAATTCTGTGTGAGATGAATTCCAGTCTCCTAAGGTAAAAACATGGCAACTGCTGCCCCTGCTGGTGACATTGCTTCTGGGAAAAAATATCCCCCTTGCAAATAGAAAAATACAAGGCACTGTATTACACATAGGTTACACTTCTCTAAAGCTAAGCTACGTCAGATCCACCCAGTATATTCATCAATATGTCAGATCGGCCAAAAGGGCGAAGTTTGCTTCAACAGTGTGTTGTAATGTAAAAGTTCCTACACTAAGGCAATTGGTTTTCATCATAAATTCCCTCACTTTTACTGGTCTGTGTGTGTGTTTTGTCCAAAGGGCTTCTCCTGGCCTCGGCTGGAACGGGCGTGTGGGTCGACAGAGTCGCTTATCGTCCGGCAGCTCCACCACAGAAGAAGACGGCATCTTTGTTAACTCTGCCAGCAGCAAACTCCTTGAGAGGGCCCACGACATCCTCATGTCAGTAACAAGACACATCCACAGTCACCCCATAATGCTGATTTAGAGATTACACAGTACTCCGCTCATTGTTGTGCTTTTTGTTTAAAAGACACTATTAATTAGTTTTAATATTTGAGAGATGATTGCGACTGAAAAATTCAAAACTATTTTAAAGCATCATTTCTACTGTACTGTATTCTACTGTTATTTGTTATTTTGTAGTTTGGCCCAGTGGGCGATTAAACAGTTTACACTCAGCAAACATCTGCCCAACCAAAGTGTCCTTCAGTGATCACTACATTCCTACCAGCTCCAAAGTTTCTGTTCGGTAGCTGACCCTGACCTCTGACCTCTGAAAGAGAATTTCCCTAAGGGGATAAATAACGTTCCACTTTCTTTCCAGGGATGTGACCCACTTGGGAAGATTTTCTGGAACTAATTTAATGCTTTGTTGACATTTGACAGTAAAAAGAATTACCCTTTTCACCTGTTGATTTAAAGAACAAACAGAGGGGTTTGTTGCTCAATATACATTAGACTGCTAGACTGACTTTTCTGTTTTTTTATAAACAGGAGGAACAAAAACTACAAATCCAAGCCAGTTCTTCCAAAGGTACAGTACTGGGATATCTTAAATATATTTTAACAGAAGGCATATTTTCTAATGTACAATTGCATTATCAAGATAATCAACTGACTCTGATTTCACACCTGCAGCATTTACTGAATGTCAAGTCACTGAAGTACCTCAGCAGCCTGACGCTTCACGACCGCATCACCAAGTCACTGCTTCACCTCCACAAGAAGAAGAAACCACCCAGTATCAGCGCACAGTTCCAGGTCAGAGCCAGTAGCATACTGCAGAGCTTAATAATTTGCCATTCAGTGCTCTCACAGTAAAAACAACACGATTAGCCCGAGCCGGACCGAGGAATCTCCCTCCAGCTGTGAATATGATAAAAACAAGGTGTGTCCTTTCCAACTGGCTGTGTCTGGAAACATCCCTCCACCTCTCTGCCAGCCCACAACCTTTACTGTCCGCTGTCTTATCGCTGTATTTGTCCATTATGTCTATTACGGAGTTCACACACACACCCACACCCAGAAGTCTGAAATGTATGACATAATGTCTGGGAATTTAAGAAAAAAACAAATCTAATAAAAATACATTTTGATTTGGTGAGAAAGTTGAAAGTTTTCCTTTTCTCAGTTACTGACACTGAAAACAGTGGTCCTGTAGTCTCTTTGCCTAGAACCAAAAATGAGCTTATTCCTACCATTTAAACTACTGAAAACACAGAGCAAAGCTGTTAAATGTTTTAGCATTTGCTTGGCATCAAGTCACACACGCCCCACCTCAGAAAAACCTTCAACAACCAAAAAGTGCTATTTTCTTCGCTTTTTCTTTGAAAGTGAACTCTGGGCTTTGGCTGTTGGAGGTAGAGATGAGTGCTGAGGCCCCTCTGGCAGGCAGCCCTGGCCCCAGTGTGTGGATGACTTCACTTCCCACATCCTGTGCTGCGCTGATTGCTTTAATCTCCCATGGAGGGGGGGAGGAGACTGAATTCCTCCTGCCACTGAATTATCACACACACATGCTGGCACACATGTGCATATGTTTACTTACACACATATGAAAATACTACACACATGGTTTCTTCTTTTATTTTTTCTTCTCATCGACATATTGCTAGTATTTATGATCCCAGGTGACTTTAATCTTGCAGCAAAGAGTTTTATTTACAGATGGACCAACAGAGCCTCTTGACTTTGACTACTGCCTGTCAAACAACTGTATGCCGCATATATTGTGTTAAATTTGACTTCTTGTGTTTGTGTGTCATTCTGTAGGCCTCTCTCAATAAGCTAATGGAGACTCTGGGTCAGTCTGAGCCTTATTTTGTCAAGTGCATCCGTTCCAATGCTGAGAAGGTACAGTGTGCTCACTCCAGACTGCGGCCACTTTGCCTGTTTTGGTTCAGCTTTCAAAGCATTTTTCATTTGCTTTGAAGTTTGAACTTTTCTAAAGCTGTTTATCATTTCCCCTCTTCTCTCTGTAACCTCCTGTCGCTTCTCCTTCTTCTGTCGTTCTCCCCTCTTCCTCGATTATCTTGTTTTTTTCCTCTGGCTTTCTCTTTCTCAGCTGCCCCTGAGGTTTAATGATAACCTGGTGCTGAGGCAGCTGCGTTACACAGGTATGCTGGAGACTGTGCGCATCCGGCAGTCGGGCTACAACATCAAGTACAGCTTCAAGGTAACACACACACACACACATTCACACCCTGTAGATACTCTTTAAACATCTCAGTCCAGTTTCTTAACTGTCATTTATATCATTTTATATTTAATACAGTTAATAACAAAAGAAGACACAAACAAGCAATTGGAGATACAGTTATTAATACATTACACATGTAAAGTTTATTTCAAGTACATTTAGTTTGGACATATAGTAAAATATAGTAATCAAATATACTCAAGCACTGTACTTCTATTTTATGCTACTGTATACTTTTATTCCACTACATTTCAAAAGGAAATATTGTACTTTTGACAAATCTCCTCCAAAGCCACAGCAAACATCATACAACAGTTTTCACAGGCTGAGTAATACTAACCATTACTAGTGAATTGACCTTTATGTGTAAAAATCTATGGGGTTCCCCTTTGAATGATGTTCATCTCGATCTTTGTCTAGAAGTGCCAAGTATCATGTTATCCAGGAAGCAAACACTCAATAAGCCAAATGGTAAAAGGAGTTCAGCAGCAGATCACATTAACATGTTCCCTCTGTGCAGGCGTGTGCAGGCCAGAACACTGATGCACTATCAATCTCACAGCTCACATCCCAAAACTTACACGACACTCAGGTTTCCATGAGTTTAGGGGCCAGTGATCACTCATGTTGTTTGAGCCAGTATTCATTGCGTTTGTGTCAGGAGGGAATTATGGGGGACATGAGGTGGCAGCCATCTTAACCACGCTGGCTCTCACCAGAATGATGTCAACCCTTTGAGAAAAACTGTATGACTAATAAAGCAGATCATGTTTAATCCTGATTGGAAGTGAGTCTTTGGACAGAAAACGATTGGGAGTGGCTCACTCTGTTTTTTATTACATTAGTTTCCATTTTGTGGTTTTCGATATTTGTTCGTGCCAGTCATGTCATGTCGAGGTTTTAGGCAAAGATTAAGTCACAGAGCGAGTGACTTCACCAAATCACAATCACTTATTTTCCCATGTAACCATAGTGGTATCTACAGTGCTGTAGCAGTGCAGATAGTTTAGGTTTTATGCAATATTCGTTGCTAAGACTCCTGCTGCCTCCCAAATACAGTCATGGGTAATGACATTATATTTATAGCACTCAAACCATCAAAAATGAGTCATTTTAAAAGCAGTGACTCTGTCCAGAAACAGTGTACTAGTTACTCTGGATGATTATTTTTCAGCTTCACTTGAAATAATTTCAGACGGAAATATTGAACTGTTGTCTCCACTGCATTTATCTAACAGCTTTAATTACTAGTTTTTTAATTTTAGAGATTAAAATTTCACATAAAAAAATATGATCATGTTATTGTTAGAAATGAAACCAGTGGTTCCCAACCTTTTTGGCAGTGTCTAGTTGGGACTCTTTGTCATGTTTCAAAGGAGTTTTAGTAGTTTCACCAAAGAGACATTTTCCCTCTAAATTTCTCACATGGTTTTATTTCAACTATTTAATGCCCCAAAAAGTTAAATAATCCAATATTTCACAAAAAGCAAAGATTAAAGTTGAAAAATGTACATGAATATGTTTAGCAGAACTTTGTTTTTTCTTATTTCCTCTCCCATTAATCATCTCACGACCCCTCAGACTTATTTGTGACCCTTTGCAGGGGCTCTACCTCCAGGTTGGAAACCCCTGGACTAAAACATATAAAGTATTTAAAACTAACCCCACCTTGACCAGCTACAACAGTGAAATGCTGCATATGCTTTGACTCATCAGTATTAACAATATACAACACAATATATAATCAGTCACAGAAGCCATTTTTCTGAATATATTTACTTTGAATACTTAAAATATATTTTGCTGATTTACTTTTGTACTTTTACTGTAGCAGGAGTATTTTTACATTTTTGTTCTGGTATTTTTACTGAGTACTTCCTCCACCACTGGAAAATATTATATTTAGTTATTTGTGTGGACTGACCTTTTAGTTTTACTATTTTCGTAGCTGATTGCAAAACTCATAAGACCATAGCTACAACTGTTTTGATGAGCTCACTCGGATGATTTTAGCATCAGACATAGTCATTTACCCAAAATTCTTCCAAACTTGGTGCTGTGGTCAGCACTAATGAGAAATATCTTGGGCATGGTATTACTTTGGAGGACTGTGCTGTTTCCCGACTCTTCAGAACAGAGCCTCTCCATTGTCCTCGGGTCTCTGAAACACTCCCCATGCTTGTAATTGTATAAACACAGCATCTGTTTCACTATCCACCCCCTACAGCCCAGGGTGCAGCGTGTATTGAATTCAGACAATGGGCCTCAGTTTGACGAGTGGGAGTTCAGCATATTTATGCCATGATGTTTGAACCCCTGCGAATATGGACAGCATGGACTTTTACCTGAAACCACATGTGCCTTGACAGCTTCTTTTTTTTTTCCAACTTGTTTCTGCTCCAGAGATGCTGCAGGAGGCTTTTTCACTTTCTGCTGCTGGTCAAGAGTTATATTTCAAATTCAAGGCCATAATGTGTACATCTCCAACCATAGTGTGTACATTTAGCAGAAAGTAAACCTTTTTGTTAGACACATTACTGGACAGAGGTCCTGTGCACGTGACACAAACACAACAGATACTATGGAGTAATAAATATATTTCTCATTAACACCTTTCCTTGTTCTCTTGATAGGATTTTGTCCATCATTTCTGTGTGCTGCTCCCAGAGGGCACCAGTGCCACCAGAGAGGGCATCCAGCAGTGTCTGGACCAGCTAGACCTAGAACCAGATGGGTACCAAGTGGGAAAGACAATGGTACGTACTCTCGCCTAGTTAATTGTGCATAAACGGATTAATAAGATAATTAGAATATTCAGTGTGATCGAGTGGTGCAGCCATAAAGAAAACACTGGTGTCTGGTTTTGAATATTTCACACAGTCTAAGTTTGGTATACCTTCATAAATTTTTATAACAAACTGAAAAAGTAATGTTGTTTAGAAAGAATATTTTTACAGGAATTTAAGAAGAATATCAGGGTTCAGTAATTAAATACAGCCATAGTGTATTATTCAGATGTAAAATGAAAAGGTGGAGCAGAACAGCAGTTTCTATTATGACACTCTTTGGTGATATTGGTGAAAATAAAATATTAAGACTCATTATACTGTATGTTATGTGTTTTATGTTATACTATCTGTTGCTGCATCTTGAGGCGTTTAAATCTGGAAAATGTCAATCCAAGACCCCAAATGTATTTTCTCAAAATAATGTGGTTTTAAATTACTCAGACTCGGTTAGTGTATTAAACTTATAAACTAATAATACAAACTTTAAATAGAGTCAAAGATATAGGGAAAGGATAGTGTTGGGGATAACCTCATATTACCTGAAAGCATCCTCCCTCTGAAAAAAGGATGTAATGGAGACAGTGCCCCATATTTGGTGTGTAAGTCCACGGTATGAATGAGGCATGATGGAGGGGTCCATGCCTTCGGGATGCTGTCTATATAATTAGAGGATCATACCTGACATACTTGTGACCGTGTGTCCGGCCAGGGATTTCAGACTGTGTGTATATCTCTTTGTGCACGGCCAGACAGCCCCGTTCTTCATTAAGTATGTGTGTTACCCTGTGCTGACTCCATCATGGTCCCTCCCCTCAGGTGTTTCTGCGGGAGGCTGAGCGCCAGCGGCTGCAGGCCTTACTGCACAGGGAAGTTCTCAGACGTATCGTCACATTGCAGCGGCGGTTCAGAGCCCGGCTGGAGAGGAAGCAGTTTGTCAGGATGAGAGAAGCAGCGATCTGCATCCAGGTATAGTACAGTGGTTTTCATCATCACTGATCTTATTTCCATCTTTTCGTTCTGTATGATTTAAATCACTTTTTATTGTTTTTGTTTTGGAGTATGCGTCTGAGAGTTGTTTTTGTGTTAATTCAGTACTATTGTTTATTGACTTTGAGTGGAATTGTAATAATACTGATAATATGATCATATAATATTGTAGTTTTAGAAAATATTCTGTTGTCCAAATTAATGAATCCAGGCTTATTTAGATTAAAAACTAACAAATAAATTAGTTATTCATGTTTTTGTTTTACTTAGTTGAAAAGGTTTATATAATGTAATGCATAAAAATGAAACTCAGATTATTGATCAGTCATCGATATATAATATATGATTTTACTTGCACTTGCAATATTGTGGATTTATTAATATTGGAAAGATATTGGTAATAATATTGTGATCTTGATTGAACACAAGTGAATTTCCCCAGTGTGGGATGAATAAAGTCTTCTCTTATTTTGTCTTATCTCTTATTTTACTGCCCAGGCCCAGTGCTGTGCAGCTCTAAATTTGAAATGAAAAGAACATAAATTCCTAAACTGGAAATTATCTGAAATTGAATCTGAAATCTGTGAGAAAGTCCAATTCAACTTGTTATTCACAGACATGTCCAATGTAGTTAAGGTTTCATTTGTTGTTCAGTCCCATAAATGAACATTGAAAAAACGCTTTAAGTTTCTCTACTCAGTGAACATTAAAACAGGTTGTGACTAAAAGGAAAAAGAAAAATCATAGTATCCTGAAAGTAATATATCATTATCGTCATCTCCTCACAGAAATGGTGGCGTTTGTACCGGCCCATGGAGGAGTTGGAGGAGGAGGAGGATTATGACCCCACTGTCCAGGAGGGGGCAGCTTTGTGTCTGCAGACACACTGGCGAGGTTACAGGGAGCGCCAGAGGTTCAGGCTGTGGAGGGACGCTGCTCTGGTGCTCCAGAGGGCATGGAGGTTATGGCTGTACCGGCGGTGCACAGCGGCTCTGGTTATTCAGACGGCCTGGCGCTGTCATCAAGCCAGAGAAGCTTACTTGCGTCTGTATAGTGCTGTGGTACAGCTACAGTCAATGAGCAGAGGCTACCTTGCCAGGCAGAGGTAAGCCATACTTTCAAACACCCATCACCTTATCCTGAGCAGTAGCACCAGTTCTGCTTTTTCTATTGCTAGAAAATTGAGGTATATTTGACTTTAGTTTGACAAAAGCAAACAGTTTAGCATTTTTATGAAGGCTCCATACTCTGAAAAAACGTTTTTTATGGAAGGTGACTCCATGATTTATGCTTAAGCTGGTGAAAAGCCAGATTAATCTTTGCACACAGCTCTGCGCGGTATTTGGTCATTGTTCAGTGCGTTTATAGACCAGACTTGGTAAGAGCATGCCATTACGCAAGCAATCCAACCCAAAGCAGCTCTACAATCAGCTGAGCCACTGAGAACAAGAATTAAATCAGACTCAGTGTTTGGCGGATACTTGATGTAGTTATGATTTGCTATGAATAACTTTGGCTGTTTAAAATGTATCTTGATAATAGGAGTAGGAAGTAGTTTGACATCAGCTGAAGTTGTAACCACGCCTTATTCTTTGACAGCTTCAAAAAACTGAGAGCACAGAGACTGACGGAGGAGAGGGAGCAGCAGGAGAAGCTGCTTCAACTGCAGAATGGCCAGGTGAGTCTCCCGCCAGAAGAAGAGGAGGAATCACCGGAGAAAATCATGGGGTTGGACCTCAGCACATGGGAGGATCGTTCCTACGAGCAGCGAGAAAGGAGCCTCCAAATTCTCAGCAGCCACGAGGGCGCAGTTAAGGAGGAAGGGGAAGAGAGAGAGCCAACTAAAGAGAGCCCCTCTAAAGCGCAAACCGAAGCACCGCCCTCAATCCCGACATCCACGGTGGTGGTGCGAGAGAGGGCCCGCACTTTAGATGAGCCCGGCCAGAAAACCACTCGTGCCAAGAGAGAGAGCCGGCGGATGAGAGAGTTGGAGCAGGCCAAGTTCAGCCTGGAGCTCCTCAAGGTCCGGGCAACCAGCGGTGGAGCCTCGTCCCCGTCTGAGGAACGCCGCTGGTCTGTCGAGCTGGTGCCCCCTTCAACCCCGCCTCTCCGTTCACCACAGGGCACGCCTGACAGCCAGAGCTCCAAAGGCAGCTTTGAGCTTCTCACTATGGATGCTGAGCCGCCCAAGGCTACAGAAGAGGTGACAGACAGTGAGGACCCCGGCTCCCCTGAGCCTGAGCCTAATTTGGAGGTTGTTTCAACAAGCCCGAAGCCAGTTGAACCACATAGGACAGGGGTTTCTGATGCTGTTGCCCACCCGGGCGGCCTTGGCCAGACCAAAATAGATCTTGCAGCCCCCTCTGCCCCCACACATCCGCCCAAAATCGAGAACTACCTCCCTACCTTTTACGTCCCTGCTAGTGAGGGCAGCACACTCATCTCCCGTCGTCCTGCAGAAGAGCCTCAACAAAACACAGAGGCAGCCGTCTCTACGACCACCACCACCGTTACCAAGTCTCTCAAAGAAAGGCGGGAGTCGACGCGTCGGCCAGTGGTGGTGGTCATCAGCATGCAGAAAGAAACACCACTAAGCGAAGAGCTGAGCGATATTGTCCGCCCCCCTGTGGAGGTTCGAGATACCGCAGCCCAGACAGGGGAGTTGACACCATCGCCACAGAAACCAGACCAAGCTCCTGTGCCTCAAGGTCCCGTCCCCGTTTCTACCTCTGTCTCTCAGGCCGACCAGGCCGTCATAGAGAAGCTGGTGCGACTGAACGAGGAGCAGGAGGAGAGGCGGCGCAATCAGCAGCAGCAGAACGAAAAGGAGATGATGGAGCAGATCAGGCAACAAAAAGAAGCGCTGGAGCGGCAGCGCCTTTTCTTCGCTCAGTACGAGAGAGACATGTTTGAGAAACAAAGAGGAGAAGCTCTGCACAAGATACAGCAGAGTCGGCAGGGCGGACAAGATGTTGGTGGAACTGCAACCTCCGGTAAGCCCCTTAGACCCAGTTCCCTGCTGATTGAGAGGACAGCAGGGCTAGCTCCTCATGCCAGAACACATTCAGACTCCACTGCCCCATCAGTGCACCCTCCCTCCGGTGTAGAGCTCCAGGGCCGTGCCCCTCACCCCAAGCTGCCTCCTCCACCTGCCTCTGTTCCCAGAGAAAGACGAAGGCCTGTTGCTGACGGCTGGGCACCCAAACTCACGCTGGAGTCCAAAGATGGAGGAGGAACCAGAGTGAGAACAGCTCCCAAGAAGCCACCAAGTAATCAAGGCGCCACAGTTAGTGTGACGGATAAGCCCGGCAACATCTTCTTCTCTCCAAAGGACAAAGTGACATTCACAAAGTGAGTAATTGATCAATATATGGTTTTTCAAGAATGTTTTTGACGTACAGATCATTGTAGGAATCATAACAATGCATTGCTTTCAATAAAAATACAAAGAAAAAAGAGAAAAAAAAACAAGAAAGGTTAGGATAACCTTAAATAAACAAATACATAAATAAATCGAGTTCAAGGTATCAATGAATCAAGTTTCCAAATTTAAAATAAAATAGAGAAAAGGAATCATGGTAAAGTCCTTGTCCTTTGGACATTTCTGACTTTGGTGCCCCTCAGTGGCAGTATTACAAATGCACTGTTGCAGACGCTACTCCACAATATGGATTTGGCAGAAAGTATACCATCAGACGACTTTGAAAGTTGCTATTACCACATAAACTGTAAAACATATAAATTGTGGCTTTAAATGTGTATTTAATTAAATCTTCATTGACAGACTTGTTCTTGGTTGCCACTTAATCAATTCTTCATTTGGATTCAATGCTTTACATTAACAGCATTTGTATTTATGCCCATCAGCTTTGACAGTGATGCTGTCACTAAAGAAACACCTGTAGCCATTCCCAGAGAGGGACCCACACCAGTCTCCAAGCCGTCTAAAGGAACAAAAGCACGGGATGTAAGAAATATCTCCTTTTTTTCTTTTTAGAAAATAGACATATAGCCTGTGTTTGCAAGTTTGCAGGAGTGCCTTTTTGTGTTGTGAATGAATTAATGAATCTTGGCAGGATATCTCCCAACCTTATACTAAAAACGACACCGCTGACCTACATGAAGAAGAAAATGCACTGAAGCTCTTGCACTGAAGGTTATTAAAGGCACCTTTTAAACATGCTCTTCACTTCTGGTAAACTCCAGGTTGGCAGAGCAGGCCAAAAAAAGAAAGCCAGAATGGCACGGACCCGCTCCGACTTCCTCACCCGCGCCCCCATCCTCTCATTAGGGGGCGATACAGATGAGGATGACTATGATGGCGACAGCCCCCGTCATTACACTCTACCCCTCTCCAAACAGAGCTCCACGGAGGCAGGCTTAAGAGAGTCCTGTTTCAGTGACTCAGACATGGTAACAGGCGCCATCAGGCCCTCTCTACGCTCTTAAAGCGTGGCTTCTCTTTGACATTTTTCTAACCCTCTCAGCAGAGAAAGCTTAAGTCTGCATCACACCTCTGACTCAAACTGAGCTTCAACAAACTTCTGTTTCCTAAAAATGTACAATAACTTTCTCTACGAGTGGAAGACATTTCAAATCTATGTCAAGGCAGGTATTTTAAAAACATATTAAAATACCTGCTATAATTATGTTCAAATATATGCTATATATATATATATATATATATATAGCAAATATATAGTGATTTTATGTATGATGCAAATATTCATGTCAATTTTTAAATACATATATTTAAGGCTGTCAAACAACCATAAATCCAATACTTATTGGTTTGACAGTGAATATTAATTTGACTTGACGCGTCATGAGAGATGCTGTACAATTTTTGAAATGCGTTTTTCCTTAAAAAACCTTTAACATAGTTGCTTTTCTAACATTTAGCTTTTCTTTAGCTCACAGCAATGAGTGTCTTTTCTCCTGCATTTATTCTTCCTGGTTAATATTTTCATGTCACTTGTTTATATTTCCTGGCTTAGCACGTAGCACTTGTCACGAGTCAAACCTTGAGAATCCTTTGAAGAAGTCATCACTCCCTCTTGACTTTCGTCATCACTTAACTCCTGTCTTTTAACTGTTCTTTTCCGGGGAAAACTGATTTGTTACTTGTTTAAGAATGTAGTATTATTTCAGAAGTATTATTTGTTACTGCTTTGTAATGTCACATTTACTATAAATAGCATTTATACTTTTACTGATTTTTCTTTACTGAGCTCTGGTAAATGTACAGTGTAGCTGGTGCAGCTCCAGTGATGTGATGCTGCCATCTACTGGCTTGAACTTGTCTTCAGCTCATAATATACTAGACCATGTGGACCACATGGAAATGGGTAATGAATAGGCTTTTCTATGTCTTTAACCCTGTTATTCTACTGAATGTTATTTCAGCCTGCAAGCTCTGAGGAGCAAAAGAAAATACACAAAGCCATGTCGTCAGGAGATTTGGTCAAAGTGGACTCAATGCGCAAGAACTCCCAAGATGGAAGGTTTGTTTTACCTAAAGATTTTTTTTTTACTTATGTCTTGGCCTTAATAGAAATTGCTAAGGACGATTGTCACTTATAAGTTCAAGCCATTTACGTTTTTTAAGTAATCAAAGAATGTTTTCCATTTTTGTTTTAATTGTGAACAGGGTTCGTGGTAAGATGCGTTTCTGGGGCAAGACAAAGTACGGGGATAAGAAGACATCTAGAGAAAAGCTGATCTGTGGGTCTGATTCCCTGGATGGAGACTATGGAGACACCGGGCCATTGCTGGGAGAGGGTATGTTATCCAAAAGCAAATACATCCATTTCAGGGACTTTCAAATAATCGAAAATTACCCAGTGGGAGACGCTGGGTGCTGAAATACTGCCTTTTTAAAGTTTTAAACTAGTATCATTCTGAGGTGTCACTGACTGGGATTTTCTTCCGATTCTCTTCCACAGCAGGTCAGGAGAACATGTCGCCCCCCTGCAGTCCTGATTTGATGTTGGAACGAGGGTTCAGAGACCTGAAGGAGAACAAGGAGCCATCTCCCAAGGTGAAGCGAAGGCGCAGCGTGAAGATCACCAACGTTGCTGTGGAACCTGCTCAGTGGCAGAACGACGCGCTGCAGATCCTCACCTGCACCAACGACTACAGGAGCATGAACGACTTCCTCATGAAGAAGGTACAGCCAAACATACGCTCTCTTATTTTTGTTTGTAGAGTTTCACACCTGTACTAATCTTTTTATAGCTACAGGTAGTCCATATTCATGCTAAGATGATTGTGGTGTCATATTTTAGATCAATGACTTGGACACCGAGGACAGCAAGAAGGACACCATGGTGGACGTCGTGTTTAAAAAGGCTTTGAAGGAATTCCGTCTCAACATCTTCAACTCTTACTCCACAGCGCTTGCGGTAAGTGCTGTCAACACCGTTAACATGATCATTTAAAATTTAAATATCATAGCCTCCCTCTATAGATATCAATGTGATATGTGTAATCAATCAAACTGTCTTCCTCCCTAGATGGACGATGGTAAGAGTATCCGCTACAAAGACCTCTACGCTCTGTTTGAGCACATCTTGGAAAAGACCATGCGACAGGAGCAGAGGGACTGGAGCGAGTCTCCTGTCAAAGTGTGGGTCAACACCTTTAAAGTTTTCCTGGATGAGTTCATGACTGAGTACAAACCTCTGGATAGCACAATCACCAAGGTAAAGACACGTGACAGCCTCCTGACTGCTCAGGAAAATAGACAGAGTTATGGATTTTGGATTTTAACTGTTAAAAGACGTTATGCTCCTTTTGAATTAATTCAGTTTTGGGGTATCACTAAAGGAATACATATTAAATAAATACTAAAATATATCTGTTGTTCTGTTTTGTATTTTTTAACCACAGCAGGTACCTAAACCTGAACGAAAAAAACCGAGGAAAAAGGACACTGACATTGTAAGTCTGTCTTCATTCTTCATTATAAGTAACAGCCTTCCACACCTCCGTTTGTCTTTGGAATAACAAGATACTGAAAGACCAGTGACCAGCATAGAAAAGGCTATAAAAAAAGAAAAAATGTACATAATGATGTGAAAGGAAATGTGTAAGTGAACTCCGGATGAACCTGTGCTCTGCTGCTCTCTGTAGGTGGAGGAGCATAACGGCCACATCTTCAAATCCACCCAGTACAGCATCCCCACATACTGTGAATACTGCTCATCACTCATCTGGATGATGGACCGTGCCTGTGTGTGCAAATGTGAGTGTGCAAGCAAAATATCACGCCAGGGATATTGAGAATCCCAGAATTTCATATATCTAAGAACAATCATCTTAAGAAGGTTATAAAGCTTTTTAGTTAGCAATAGTTTTGAAGGCTGTGGATGTCGTTGGAAGTAGTGTTTTTTCTTATTAAAATATGTTGGTGCTGAAATGATTTATCACTAAGTCAATTCATCATCAACAATTTTAATAAAGAAGTTAATTGTTTCAGTCAGGAAAGGAAAAATACCCATATATTGTGGATCCAGTTTGTTACATGTAAAGATTGGCTGCTTTTCTCTGTTTTTTGTAATTATAAATTGAATATCTTTGGGTTTTGAACCATTGATTGGACAAACTAAGACATCTGACAGTGTCGCCTTGGACTCCAGGAATTCATGATGGTGGTTTTATAACTATTTTCTGACAGTTTATAGACCAAATGATCAATCAGATAATTGACATGATAATTAACAGATTAATTCATAATGAAAATAATTGTCAGTTGCAACCCTAAAATATATGTGATGTTGAAATTGCAATTTATGTTTTCTCATACATGCTTCAACTTACTTCACCTTACTTTCACATAGACCTTCAGACAGACATTCAAGTGAATTTGTACACACTAACACACACGCGCGTGCACACACACACACACACACACACACACACACACACACACACACACAAACACCATGTGTGTTGCCGAGCTGTGTTCAGTCTGGCCTCAGAGAGCGAGCCCCGCCCTCTCTCAGCCCTAATCAGATTGTTTTCAACTGGACTCATGGGGTCTGCCGCGCCGTCCCTCTGGAGATTTCTCCACACAGTTTGTCCTTTATTCGCGCAGGATGTTTTCTTCGTGCCAGCCAATGCTGCTTTGGTCTCTCAAGCGATAACAGTTTTTTAATTTTTTCCCAACTTTTGCTGAATAATGAGGAGGCACTGCCTTTCTGTGGATAATGGAAATGACCTGTTTGATTTCTCTGGCTGTGTTTATCCAGTGTGCCGGTACGCCTGCCACAGAAAGTGCTGCCAGAAGATGACCACCAAATGCAGTAAGAAGGTGAGTCGGCCATATTATGCACCCGCACAATAATGTCCCATGACATTTATTGTGTTACTGTTGGTTTAAGTACAGTAGCCAACTAATACACTGGAAGTCATAGTCCTTGAAGAACAATACTTGAGACTGAGAATATATTTTGAGGGAAAATTTCCCGTTTTTGTTTGCATTTTATAATATTGGTCTTTATTGCTGTGTGCATGTGTTTGCATGTATATCAACAACATGTCTATGTGTTTATCAGAGTATATCATGTTTGTGTCTTTAAACAGTTTGATCCAGAGCTTTCCTCCAGACAGTTCGGAGTGGAAGTTGCTCGTCTGACTAATGACGAGAGGACAGTGCCCCTGGTAGTGGAGAAGCTTATCAACTATATTGAGATGCATGGCCTCTACACTGAAGGAATATACAGAAAATCTGGCTCCACCAACAAAATTAAGGAACTCAAGCAGGGACTTGACACAGGTGACTTTTGCTATAGATTATATACAGGTGAAAGCTTTTAAAGCTGAGAAACATGGGTGGGAAAAGGATTAAATGTGATTACTAAGTGTTGATTAGTTTTTTCTGCATTCCCCTCATGACCATACAGATGTGGACAGCATGAATCTGGACGACTACAACATCCATGTCATTGCTAGTGTTTTCAAGCAGTGGCTGAGAGACTTGCCTAATCCTCTGATGACATTTGAGTTGTATGAGGAGTTTATACGTGCCATGGGTAAGTGGTCAACACCAGATATCCAACTCTATATCATATCTAAATATGTTTTCAAGTGCTTCAAATGCTTCACACTGGAGAATCTGTCCACAATAAAAATGTATCCCTTAACAGCAGGTTTGCAGGACAAAAAGGAAACGATCAGAGGGGTGTATTCAGTTATTGACCAGCTAAGCAGAACTCACCTAAACACTCTGGAACGCCTCATATTTCATCTTGTCAGGTAAACAGATCTGTTCTCGTGGTTATCTTAGAGTAGGATTAATACAAGGAACTGCTTTATTTGTTTCCTGGTAGTCTGTTCTAATACTGAATTTATGCATTTAGGATCGCCTTGCAAGAGGAGACAAACCGTATGTCAGCGAATGCCTTGGCTATAGTTTTTGCTCCCTGTATCCTGCGCTGTCCTGACACCATTGATCCACTGCAGAGTGTCCAGGACATCGGCAAGACGACAGCGTAAGAATACACTTCATGTCTGTCAAATCAATTCTGAAAATATGAGACACACACTGTACTGTATAATAAACTGTGTAGAGAAGGGTTTGTTTTTTTATTTTGTTTTTTTAATTAACGTAATATGAACTAATTTTGTTGTGACATTAAGTATTTCCTTCTGAAGTAGTTTTGTTTCTTGCCGTCCCTCCATAGGTGTGTGGAACTTATCATTTGTGAACAGATGAATAAGTACAAAGTACGACTAAAGGACATCAGTAGCCTGGAGTTTGCTGAGAATAAGGCCAAGTGCAGACTGACCCTCATTCGACGATCAATGGTAAGATCATATAATATGACTGATCCCACTGTCATCAGATGAATTATGTATTTACACTGACTCATTGCTAAATCTACCTGACTGAACCATCCTAGAAACTCCTTCACTGCTATACCTTCCCTGATTTCCTCCTTCCTAAGATGTTTTTCTCGTCTCCAGATTCTCCTCTCTAACCTGTCCTTTCCTTTACCCAGAAACCCGTACTAATAGCTGTTAGATTTATGAGCATAGTGCGCACTATGGTATGTATACACACACCATGGATTGCATCCCCAAACCATCATCCAGTGGTGATGTTGTTGTGGTACCAATCACTCCATAGTCTCATCTCTTCAAATATTAACTTCAGTCTCTTCCATCCCTAAAGCATGAGTCATCCCTTCACTTAGTCTCTGCTTCCATTTTCTTTTCTTTTTTTTGTCAGTCTGTGTTTTGTAACTGTCTCTTGTGGGTGAAAGTAAGAACATTATGCAATCATGCAAATGCTTCTGATTACATTTACATTATAAAATGTGGAACATACAGAGGGAACATTTTCAGCATATTCTATGACTTAAAATCTAGAAACAAAGAATTTAGATTTTTAGTAAATACTGCCCAAATAGTTAACATCACTGTGTCACTACTAAGAAATCTAAAATAGGAGATGTATTTTATTTTTGTTATTACTTTATCTGGATAAACTGTGGACAGAAGATCATAATTACCTCTCGTAGGAATCACATTTCCCTAGCAAATATCATCAAAATAAAACAGCAGTGATATTGTTATTGTCAGCTTCACTTCTAAGAACTGAGAAAGGATTCCTACTGTACAGCATCCGCCACTCAGTTAGAGAAACTATATTTAGGCAAATTAAAACTAACCGTTATGAACCTGGCTTTACTGATTCCTCTTCGTTTTTCTTCTTACTTTTGCTCTTAGCAGCCAAATGCAGCTAAAAAGGTAAAGTTTGTGTATCATTGTGTTGTATCTGTCTTTGGGTTTGATCAGTCTTTTAGTGCTGCTGGCAGTCACTGCATGTGCGAGTGAGTAGCTGCTTGCTAAAAGTGGTGAAATGTACTGTATATGACAGCATATCCGTTTTCATTTAGTGCTGGTCAACTGCTTTTTTATGGAGCACAGATGTTATATTCACATTAGTGAGAACGTCTACCTTTGATTTATCTCCTAGGGAAAAGGCCATGTACAGCGACTAAACTACCACACGCCCTCGCCTCCAGTCAGTCCCCGGCTGCCACCTGTGGCTGATGCTGTGATAGAAGAGAGTGGCGATGAAGAGGGAGCAAACTCGTTTTCTGAAATCTCAGAGCATCAGCAGGCAGCCATGCAGCAGGAGGAGAGAGTGTTGACAGAGCAAATTGAGAGCCTGCAGAAAGAGAAGTAAACACTGTCACTGCTCCTAAAATGTTCTGAAAATGTGACATGATTTGTAAATGAACTGAGTATAAGGTCAACAGAATAACAGTTTTGAAGAAAATGTTCACAGAATTTACGAAAATAACTATTGATTTGTCGTGTCTCATCATGTGTGTTCAGCTCATGTGTTAATCTGGATGTTTGCCTCTGCAGAGAGGAGTTGACATTTGAGATACTGACTCTGGAGCCACGAGCATCAGATGATGAAACCCTGGAGTCAGAGGCCTCTATCGGTACCGCTGACAGCTCTGAAAACCTCAATCTGGACTCTGAGGGAACCATTTCTGACTTCTCTGGTATGTCATTATGCAGGAAATGAAAACCACCCTTTCAGTTTGCAATTTTTGTATGTATAATTGGTGAAAAAAGATGAAAAAAATAAATATCTTGGCCTTCCCTTGCAGAGAGAGGTCCAGTGTTGACTTCTCCCTGGCCTCGGAGATCTGACGTGAAGAGCCCCAGACGCCGCACTCTCCGCCGGCAGCCCGAGTCCCTCGACTCTGTGGACTCTTCCTCCAGTGTTTCCTCCTACTCCTCTTCATCACACTTCCACCCATCGTCCTCTTCTTCCTCTGCCACCACTCGGCGCTTTCGTTTCCACAACAAGTCTCCCTCCTTAGCTTCAGGTCCAGCCCAGTCCCAGCCCCAGACCCTGAATGCATCTCAAGCTTCCCGATCCCACAGCATAGACAGTAGCCCGACAGGAGATCAGGAAGGCGCATACGACGAAAGGCCCCAGTTTAGCAGCCGAGGCACCTTCAATCCAGAGAGGGGGAAACAGAAACTTAAGGGGGCCAAGCATTCAACCCAGAGGCACTCCAGAGAAGACGATGGCCACGGCAGGGACCCTCCAGACATACCACAGCAGCTGGTATTGTACGGCAGTAATGAATTCATGGTATGAAGGACACTGGGGGACCAAATTACTCCCTTTTCAACTCCCTAGCAGGCATATATGTTCTCAATGGGAGGTAACGCAATGGTGACTGATCTCCACTCCTCAAAGCACTCTTTCTAAGCCTTTCTTTGTTGAAGTCTGCAAAGAAATGTCCTCAAGTGCCGTGTACAGTGTTTCCACCCCCAGAGGTGGGAGATGTTTGGCAGAGGGACAGAACTCAGTGGAAGGGCTCCTCTTCTGTGGACTAAAAACTGCCACCCACGCTCTCATAGTGCCTTGGCAGCCCTTTACTCAGCGCCAAGAGGAGACACACTGAGCAGGAGGACAGAGAAAAGGGAATGTTGGAATATGCAAAAGACGACTCAGCATCAGGGAATGTTACGGAGCTGGAAAGCTGAAGCAGTGTACTACAGAAAAGAAGAAGAAATCAGGCAACATCAGGCTTCACGGATGTTACAGTGAACTTAAAGCTCACAATTATTAGCTGCTTATTGAGTTTACAGTTCATTACAATCAGTGTAAGCAGTGGTTACTCTGTTATTACAAATTTATTTTTCCCTTATTTAATGAATTTTAATGTCACAGAAATTCTTTATAGCATATAATATACAGGTATAAATACTGTACAAAGCCGGAACACCAGCCTCTGCTGGGTAGTTGAAGTCAAATATTTATCTTTTTTTTTTTGAGTATCTTTGACAGAGATGTACGGATTTGGGCAGTGGATGATTTATGTGTGTGTGTGGGCATGTGCTGAGCGCTCATGCGTGACTGTACGTGTGTGAGAAAGAGAAAACCACTTCATGTGTTTTAAGTTTGTGCTGCTTTTTTCCCTCACAAGGGAAATACCGCCATCAAAGGGACCAAGTCAGCTGGTGTGTATTCCAGCCAAGGGGATCCCAGCTCTGTACAGAATGTCGGATGTGTATAAAATCCCTGCATTCACTGCTTAACAGCCATACAACAATTGTAATGTACAATACAGTTCATATGTACAGTATAGTGGACAAATGCCATTCTATTCTTGAAATCTATTGTTACCCCCCACTCCCAAACCCATCCCCACCTCCTGTTGTTAAAGTGTTTGCTCAATAGCAACCAAGCAAGAACATAAAATCCACATGTCTTTTGTCTTTATTATTGAAAAATGTTTGTTTTAAGTGTATTTTTCCACATTGACTGTTATTCATATTCCTTTGTTGAAATACGTAACACTTTGTCATTATTGTCATTGTGCAGCTATGTTGTAGTACTGTAGTGACATATTTGAAAACAGGCCTTTTATACAACAGACATTTTGACTTGTCATACATAAGTGGGAAAAGCACAGGTTTTACTAATAACATTAACAATGGCTCAGTTTTATTCAAGTGTCCCACTAAGCCATTACAGTGTGACGGTGAGCCAGCATGCACAATAGCAGGACCCTGAAACTGAAGCAGCTACATAGAATTCAGCCATTGTTAAGTTTACTATTTACACCTGTTTTTTTTTTTTTCTTTACTGTGACCTGCCAAAATGTCTTCCACACAAAAACACTTAAGACATCAAAGTAGTACCAGTTTTACACTGGTAAGTAACACTGATTCATGGAAGAGACTGAATTGTCTTCTGAATTGTTTCTGCCTCTAAGACATACAATTTGCTGTGTTTTAGCCTCATTGCACTTTAAGCAGCACAGTTGGGTTTTCATTTCATAGTTGTTTTTTGGCACCGGTGCAACCAACCCTTCTTTAAAAGAAAAGGAGCTCCTCCTCCCTAAGAACATTTGCACTGAGCGTACAATCTGTGTATGTTGTAGCAAATATTTACCCAGTCAGTGGCCATGTTGCAGTGATTTCACAATCTGATAACTTTGGGTTTCATGTTAGAGTATCACTGCCTGGATTCCCTATCACTGCTTTAGTGATCTGTTGTCTCCTTCAAGGAAATGAAATAAGACCCATAATAAGTTCAGACTTCTTTCTCTTGAGAGTCCAGGTCATGTCCAGTAGGCCTTTTCTGTGTTGCCGGTCTTTTCTGCTTTTGTTAATCCTTCAGGGGCTCCTTCTGTTTTGGAAAGTCATTTGACTGTCGAATTTACAAGAGCAGGAGTTACTCAACCCATGGGCCATGTCTTGTGCATTTTTATTGCCACAGAAATTACAATCTATGATTGGGGGCCCATGTTTCCCTCTGCTAGAAAACAGAAATGGACTTTTCTATTAAATCTAACAAACTGCTCCCGAGGTACAAGCTATTGAAACTGAACCATGAACCTCTTATGTAGCCTAAAGATAGCAGACAATTCTTAATTTTGTTTTCATTCACATTTTGCAGAGTGTGTAAATTCATTCTGTTCATTTGTTACATCACCTCTGGATATCACGATCAAAGTGTCCAGCCATGAATATACATAAAAACAGCAGCATATGCAACGGCTAAAAGGTCTACAATGATGAAATGTAATGTAAGAAGGTGTAATCACAACTTGCCTAGAATTAGAGGGGATCAGTAAAACATTTGTTTAAATTTTCCACCTGTAATGAAAGTGAAAAATTACAGCATTTAGTTATTTTTTACTTACCAACAGATTTGATTTTGTGAGGACTTAACAAAACTAACCCTCTGTGTTGCAGTGTGCTAAAGAGATAAAATGTGCGTAAGTCAAAATATGTTTAAAATAATTTCTTAGCCCTGTTGTAATGCATGTTATTACTCTTATGAACCATGTTTTTTATGGTATTTAAACATGTATCAGCTTGGTTAGTAATAAGTTACTAAGTTGAAAGACAACCACAGGACACAAGCAGCTGTGTGGTATGAAAGTATACAAACTATACAACAAAGTAAATAAATAAAATTCACATCAAAAGAAATAAAAGAACCTTTAATAGGGCAGGAAATTTGTTTAGGCTGATATTGAAAGCCTATTTGAGAATTTAAACATCAGATCACAATACATAGGCTGATGTAGGTTTCCCCCCCCCCCCACAAAAACACATAATATAAATTGCATTTTGATAAGGATTCCTTAAACCTGGGTTATTGTGACACAAGAATTGTTACCTAAATATGTATATTTTTGACATTTTACAATTGGAAAATCAATTTGCCAGGGCTCTTTGGTGCAATATCTCGTCCATTTCAGGCCATCATATTTTGCCAACAATTTTCTTATCACATGAAATTCCCGTTTTCCAGGTTAACTCAGGTTTGTCCTGTCGCTTACGTGTCCCATAATTCCGACAGCACCTGAAGGCAGCCGAAAAAAATCCCTCAAAAAGCAGATTAAAGTTCATCTTGTTGCTTCACCACAACAGACCGCATCTCATCTGTCGCCGGACGGGAAGTGGACTGAATTCAGCCTGTCACGAGAACCGCACATTTGAAACCAATTGACATTATTTCTAAAAATAAAAGCCTAATTGATTAGAAATGACTCGAGGACGGCCTCCGGTGACGCGGCCGCCTGTCGTCCGGCGCATGCGCAGACGCCCAGAGCCGCAGCAGCAGCAGCAGGAGCCGCAGGAGACGCGAGCTGCCGCCTTGTTTATTTCACACCCGGTAAACTTTCCTCCGCAATGTCGGGATTTGACAGCAACCCCTTCGTGGACCCCGTGGACGTAAACCCCTTCCAGGTGAGGCCGCGGGGTTTGTTTGTTTGTTTTGCCGTGCGCGAACATTAGTTCCTCCAGGACTGGAAGAGAGACGCTGCGGAGAAAACCTGTTTGGTCGGTTGCTGGGTTCGGCCCGAGCATTTCCTGGCTAAGAATCGTCACTATTTAGCTGAGGATGACACGTTGTTGTCCAGTTGTTGGCAGTCTGTGAAGCTCATCTGTGAAAAAAAAAAAAAAGAAAAGAAACGGTGTGTTGACGCTGTACGTGCGCTGTTAACTCACCTGCGCAGGTAAGCAGAGCCGCGGACAGGTGTCTGATGGTGGTCAGTCCTCAGCTGTGGCTCCTCTTCAACGCGCCATTGACTGAAACCATAAGGTCCACTTTGCAAACCAGATCCTCCACAGGCAATGTGGGATTTAATGGCGCACTTTGTTTAGACGTATATTATCTTTTATTTGTGGTGTGTTTGGTGTAATTATCACATCCCAGTGTTTTCAGATCTAATAGATATAAGAAGTAAGGGTTAAAGGTGAACATATGCTTTTCTGACATATTGACTTAAAGAAAAGACACCTTTTGCATCTTTAAACCTAAGAAATTGTGTTTTAACTGAGTCAAATGTGGTCCAGGGCCTTGGCTCTATTAATAGTTAATGTGGGGTGAGACACTTAAGCATTCGAGTGCTCTTCCTGGAGTGTTTGGGACTCTCTGGGACACTGCTTACTCCAAATAATGCACCAAACAAAAACTGAAGAGTCACGGCTTCTCAGCAGAACGTCGTAACACCGTGTTATGTTTGACTTGTCTTTCAGGATGCCTCGATCACACAAGCCACCAGCGGGGCCACTGAAAAAATTGGGGAGTTCAACCCATTCTCTGCAACTGAAATGGTGAGCGCCTCTGCTTTTTGTAATACAACCACTGATGTGATGTACGGCGGTTCTATCATTCAGGTCGTTCGGCTGTGTAAAAAGCAGTATTGTTTCAATCGTTCTGCAGGGAAACAACTATGACACGACCATCCCCATCTCTGCTGCCTCCTCTCAACCCGCCGTCCTGCCGACCTCTGTGGAGCAGAGCGCACAAGTGAGTCAGACACGGATTTACAAAGGAGGGGAATGAAATAAGCTGCTGCGAAATCACATTGCAGCCATTTTATACATCAGTTGAGATTAACTAACCAGAGTGCATCTGTCTTTGGGAGTTCACAGTGGTTTTGAATGTGCAAAACAATAGATGAAAACAATAATAGTACATTCAATGTTTTGAGTTAGTGTGAGTAAGTAGAGCCTAATCAATAATGAATTGTTCAGGTTGGTATCAAAATTTGAAATAAAAAAATCAGATAATACATAGGCTGGTATAGGTTTTTTTCACAGAAGATAAGTAATAAGATTTTTTTGTCTAGAGGGAAATTGTTGTGCAACAGTTGCAACTAAAAGTAGGAAAGAGAGCAAATATAAACAAAATCTAAAAGTTAAAGAGTATCAGTAAGAACAAAAAAAAAGTAAAAAAAACATAGGATCACAGATATGTATGAGAAACACAAACACATAATATAAATTACATTTTGATCAGGATTACCTAAATTATTACACAAGAATTGTGACCCAAATGTATATTTTAGACATTTATATAGGGCAATACCAATACCAGTATATATCTGTAATCAGATAAATTTGGGAGATACTGTAACATTGCCTGATTTTAGCATTGATATACACTATATGGCCAAAAGTCAGTGGACAACTTCCCACCCCAGCTATATGAGTTTGTTGGACATCCCATTCTGAAACCATGGGTATTAATATGGAGTTGGCCCAATTGGCTAAAATGTCCTCGTATCCCCTACAGTTGACCGAGGCAGATCTAGCAGGGCAGACATTTTACAATCTGACTTGTGGCTAAGGGGGCGTCCAATGACCATGCCACTTTTAAACTGACTGAGCTCTTTACAACCCATTCTAAATGTTTGATAATTCATGGCTATGTGCTGGATTTTATGCACCTGTTAACAATGGGTGTGGCTGAAATACCTAAACTCAATAATTAGTAGGGGTTTCAACTGTCTTTTGGAGTTAGTAGTTAAGATCTGTAAAAATCCGGATAACATTTGGTCTCAGGAGCTGGTGTCTTACACAGATGAACTACGAGTGGGGTGGATATACTATTGCCTGTAGTATAGTTCATGGATTCCCCATCACAGAGCTACTAGAAGGAAAAGTCCAGCAGGGAGTTGCAGTGACAATATTGAACACAGTGATAAGAGTACAGCTCTCCCATTACCCACCAGGCAACTGCAGCTGCTGGCCAGGCTAACCTGATCAAACAGCAGGAAGAGCTGGAGAGGAAAGCAGCCGAGCTGGAGCGGAAGGAGCAGGAGCTACAGAACAGGACCGGAGGCAGAGCGCTGAACAGTGGCGGTGAGTAGTTCAAGTTCATGTTGTACATACGAATAATAAGAATTGACACATCACTCATAATATTAATCCAGCTGTGATTTTTCTATTCTTTTTTGTCTGTCAGCTAAAGAGAACAACTGGCCACCTCTTCCCACGTTCTCCCCTGTGAAGCCCTGCTTCTATCAGGACTTTGAGGAGGAAATCCCTGAGGACTACCGCAGGATCTGCAAGAGAATGTACTACCTCTGGATGTGTACGTAGCCCTGCAAGCAGAATTTAGTCAATACTTCTTCACACAATAAAGTGGTTGGTTTGGAATATCAAAGACTCAATGATTCATGGGATAGTATGGATGACGTCTAATGGTTTAGTCAGTGCGTTATTCCTGTAGATTGAAGGGGTTGGCAAATGTAAGCATCTTTATATCATGATTAACATAATGTCCCTAGTTTGCTATACAATATTGATGAATTAATAGGCCGTCTGGCAACCCTGTCAGTTTATTGAATTACGTTAACTATTTAATTACAATAACATGACTGTTGTTCCTATTTGCTGGCTTTTTCTCATTATGCGATGATATTTCTAACATTGAGGATATAGTTTCCTAGAATATGTTGTGGAACTTTTTTCTGAAATGTTCATTGATTCAGTTCGGTTTCAACTCAAGCGCCAGTGCCAAACCATGTCACCCATCACACGTCCTACACATCGTTAATGTCTGTCACACATTATTGATTGAGGATTGAATGTCACTGTCATATTATTTCCTCTAAAAGGTCGCAAAAGATGGTTCTCTAGAAAATACTCATTGGTTTCCTGTGTGTCTCCCCAGTCCACAGTGCCACTCTCTTCCTCAACGTGTTGGCCTGCCTGGCTTACTTCACTGCAGACTCTCAGTACGGGGTTGACTTCGGTCTGTCCATCCTCTGGTTCATCCTCTTCACCCCTGTGTCCTTCGTCTGCTGGTACAGGCCCGTCTACAAGGCCTTCAGGTACACTGTCTTACTAGTCCTGTGCTGATGAAGTATTCTTTGATTTGCATTACTTAACAGGGCTGGATGTAACTGTTTTGTTATACAAGCAGTAGAAATAGGGACACATGCAGATGAGCTAGTGAGCAGTGTTTTCTTTTTCTGCTTTAATAAAACTTGTGTGTGAACACCCGCATCCTTCACCTCAGCCAGAGGCGTTAGAGGAAGTATATGGGAGCCACTCTGTACTCAGCAGCCTCCACTACTATTATTAGAAAATGCTAATATTAGATTCTTCTTGCTTACAGCTCAGTGCTTTAATTTGTTTTCCCCAAGACTTGTATTCTTTGCAGAGGATAAGCGTCTGAACCAGCATTTAGACCTTCACTGGAGAAATATCTGCATAATAAAGTTTTATTTTTAAGGTTTTACAGACTATTGTTTTATGTCTTTGGTATATTATATTTACATATGTATTGAAACACAAGTTTTTTATCGGAGACTTTAAATTATAGATGCCTTCTTGACTAATTTTTGTGACTTGTACACTTGAATGTCTCTATTGATGGATGTATCTATATCTAGTATCTAATAGTCGGGCAGCAAACAGACATCTTCAATACTAAGTATCATTAATGACATCCTTTGTGTTTCTCTTTTACCTCTCTAGGTCCGACAGCTCCTTCAGTTTCTTTTTCTTCTTTTTTGTCTTTTTCTTCCAAGTGGCAGTGTACATCATCCAGACTGTAGGGATCCCTAAGTGGGGAAACAGGTCAGTGGGAACCTTTTTAACAGAATAATCATCTGCATGTTGGGTGAAGGTCTGATTGTGTGGTGTAAATGCATGAGACAGTTGTTCATTGCTAACAACACTATTTCTATTTTCATGAGTAAGAATGAGTCTGTGCACTCTGCTTTGGGTAGATTCATAGTAAATGTGTTTCTTCATTCACACCTATGTGTTTGTGTGTGTGTGTATTCCTGCCCTGTATCTCCTCTCTTGCATCTTTTTGACAGATTCCTGCTGCCCTAACTTGTCTGGGTTGCTGCTTTGTAAGTGTGGGACTTTTCTCTTTGGGTTTCTTTCCCATGTCATATCCAAACTTCATGCTTTTCCATTGGTCACTGGTGCAGGTTAGGATGTTGGCTCATTTCTCTTTAATTCAGTAATTTTCATACTGTTTTTCAATGCCGAAAAAGTCAGTTGTATACTGTACAGTACACACACTCTCACTGCAGAGAAAATGTGAAATGACACATGGATGTTTGTTTGTATATCTCTGTTGTTGACAGCGGATGGATCGCATCCATCAGCATGATCGGGTCAAACTTGCCCGTGGCTGTGGTCATGATGGTGGTGGCTGGTTTTTTCACTGTAAACTCCGTCCTGGGTGTCATTCTACTGAAAATGGTATGCTAATTTAGAATTTTCTTCTCTTCACAAAAGGAAATATTGAGCCATGTTACAGTTTGTAATTTGCAGATAATCTGGTTAACTATTAAAATATTAACAAGTCAAGTTCAGTACAGTGTGCCTCTGGGTTGGTTACATAACCCTGATTTTGCTATTTTAAAATAAATTGCAGTCTACCCATACTGTATGTTTAAATTAAAGATGGCAGTGCCCAAAATACAAAATCAAACATGGCGCAGCATATATATATAAATATGGGTATTCCCACTGTGGCTTCATATTGTTTATTTTCACTCCAACTCAGTGAGGGCACATGCAGATCAAAGAGAGGAACAAAACAAAAAACATGAGAAAATAAAAATGGCAGTGACAAAAACTTTGAGCAGCAGTTGAAATGAAAAGGCAACCAAAGCATCAGTGGGAATATGAAGATTTAGAAACTGTTGACGGGTTATAATGGAAGCTGAGCCTACAAACTATTTTTTTATTTGTATGAAGACTTAATTTCAATTTTACTGCAAGTGTGTGCAGCATGTTGTCCTTCATTTTTTTTCTGCAAAAATGTGCTCCTGCTGTACACACCTGATGAAATTTTTGATCTTCATCTTGTCCCAAATCTGCATAGAAATACACATCACCTTTTGTTCATTCAAATAAGTTATATCATGAAATAGTTCATGAGAAAATGGCAATTTAATTAAAAAACTGCCCATAATGATATACTGATCTGTATCTTGCAAAGTTATCAAATTAAAAATACAAATCACTTGTTTTTTTGCCCTTAACTTTCCACCAAATATCATTGACATTTTTTTCACAGTTCACTCAAGTTTGTCTCACTTTTTCAGATGTGATTCATCATTTAATCTGATTTATAAACCTGACTCTGCCCTAATCGGTGGCCCTTCTTCTATTCCTCCAGGTCCACTCTAAGTACAGAAGGACAGGTGCAAGCTTCACCAAGGCCCAGCAGGAGTTCTCCCAAGGAGTCCTGTCGAACCGAACTGTCCAGACTACTGCAGCCAGTGCTGCCACCGCTGCTGCCCAGGGAGCCTTTGGCAGGGGCCAGGGAAATTAGTTTCCCACATCTTTAGTACCTCAGACTAGTCTCGTCTCTGACCAATACACCAGACTAGCCATTTCCCATCATTTTTCAACGGGGTTAGGGGGTTGTGGCGTTTGATTATTTGATGAAAAGGGCCAAAAAAACAAATAACTTATGACAAGGGGAATTCTTCTCACCACAGAAACAGCTTAATGAGGTGTCCCCATTCTCTGCTTGTAAACTTAGAGACTGCGGTATAATACATAAGACAAACATGTAATGACTGATGACATCAGTGTACAGTATGTTCAAAATTCATGTTATCAAAAGTTATTCTGGGAAATGTAGTAAATCACAAAGAGTGGGTATGACAAAAAATGAATTGATATATATGTTAATGTGAGAACATCTGCAGGGCACCACTAAACAGTGCTGGTGGTTTGTGATAAAGTACATTTATTTAAATCCTTTTACTGTTAACAATGCTGGCAAAAAGTATTAGGATTTTTCCATCTCACTGTTCATGTAGAAATAACATACTGGGGCCTCAAAAATAAACAGAAGAGTTTATTATTTAAAAAGCATACTTGACATAAGAATGTTTTACCATCAGAAAATGATGGATCCACTTAATGTCTGTATACATATTTTTGTCATTACAGCAGCATGTGGAGCATTACAGGTTATGCAGTCTATCATTCTGACTTATAAACATATTTAATACATGAAGTACACTTTATACAACTAAATTCTGATCATTTTCTAGTGACTTTTACTCTCAGGCAATCGGACTGGATGCCCTGTAGAATGAGAGGCTTCCTGTTAGATGTTACACTACTGATGAACACTATTGCTGTTTTATAATTGGCTCACTAAATGTTACGTTCATGTGTATAATACTGTATAGTATAAACTGATGATTAATGAAGGTGACGGGGTGAAGGATTTTATTTCTATTGTTTTTAATTAGCTTTCTAATTTAGATGAAGTGAGACAAAAAAGCTCTTCTGAGGACTAATGAAGAGGTTAAACTGGAATGGCACATTTTAATTCATGTTGCGTTGTTGAGAACATGTTTTCTGTCATAGTCATGAAAGACAGGGTGCAGGTTTAAATTATTTACCGTCAGTAACTTTACATGAATAGACGTATTTAAAAAATGAGCAGAAAGAACACAATAGTTATCTGTCAATTATCCATTCTTTTGACTTTGTATTCATAGTAATTTCACTGTAGACAAAAGTCACGAGTTACTGAATAGTTGCAGATTTGCATTTTGTAGTTGCACCTAATTGTTGTTAGGTGTCAGCATTTTCATGTTTTTACTTGTGTGTGTATGTCAAACCTGCTGTTGCTGTAACACTGAATCACGTTGTTTGGGTGTAACCTCAGTGCCTTTTAAGCAGATGTTACCAAGCAATTTTTGTGTTGGGACTTAAGTAGGCTGTTGGTTATTAGTGTTTTGTTTGTCTTTCTAGAGAAATTTGTTTTATGGTGAAGTTTCCCTGTGATGATCAGAATGTGTATCAAGGTATGTTGTACATATTGGTGACTTATTTAAGACATATTTACTGGAGGGGTATTTGTCAGAAATTGGTTCTCAGTCTTAACTTTAATAAACTTGTTTTTTTTCTCTTTTGAAATGTTGGATCATGTTGACTTTAGTCTGCTAAGTAAAGACTTATTTATACAATACTTACCAAATGTCTTAGCTAAATGATGTAAAATACACAGACATAGGCTGTGCATCTGTATATGTTAAAAGTGTAGTTAGGTAGCAAGGTTTGGTTCCCTGCGAGTCAGTTATACAGATTTCTATATTGTTAGAAGGTTCTTTATTCTGACAACTGCGTTTCAAGACGGCAAATGCAGTGAAGCAAAGATCAAAACTTTTAAGTGCATTAATTTCTCTCATGTTTCTACTGAGGACCAATCTGTTTCTGTTGTACTGGCTTGTTCACTGTGGGGAGGTCCAGATGCCATAATCAGTATGAACTAGTATGTCATAAAAATGGAAGCAGAGGGTAGAAAATGCCACTGTGAGGTTTACCCATAGGGTGTACTGTGTATGGAGTATTCTTTGGAATACGTGGAGTAGGAAACAGATTTTCTGAAATACATTTTTCCAGTTTTATCTGTTTGCAGGTGTGAAGACACGATTTGATGCCACGGGTGAGTTTGAAGGCTGATTTTGTTATTTTCTTGAGCAGTGGTAGTAAGTAACTAACTACATTTACTCAAGGACTGTACTAACTAAGTAAAGATTTGAGTTACTTGTACTTTACTT
The DNA here is from genome assembly GCA_031216445.1 of Lateolabrax maculatus. Taxonomy (NCBI): domain Eukaryota; kingdom Metazoa; phylum Chordata; class Actinopteri; order Acropomatiformes; family Lateolabracidae; genus Lateolabrax; species Lateolabrax maculatus. The sequence continues at coordinate 26,641,239 of CM062198.1, forward strand.
GAATATTTCCATTTTATGTAACTTAATACTTCTAATATTGTACTTTTTACTCCACTACATTTATCTAACACCTATAGTTAGTCTAGTTGTGTCTAGTTGGGGCCTGTTTTCATTTTTCAGATATCTGAGTTTTAGCAGTTCAAAGACAGATTTTCCCTCTAAATTTCTCAGATAGTTTCATTTAAATAACTTCAAATAATCCAATATTACACAAAAAAGCACAGATTAGAGAAAAGTCCACTTACTGAATACAGACTTGTGTATCAGAAGTTTTTCTTCTTTCTTACTCCATTAATCATCTCACAAACCAAACCAGCTGACTGTATATAAAGTAGTTAAAACCCTCTCGAACAACTACAACAGTGAAATGCTGCTCAAGCAGTGATGCATCAGTATTAACGATCTAATACACTCATATAGCCTATATAATCAGTCACAGGGGACAGAGTACTGACATTTTTAATTTTTACACCTATTCTTAAAACAACACCCTTTGTTTCTAGAGAAAAAACAAAAAATTAAGTTCCCCTATGAACAAATCCTGTCTCTCTCTCTCTCTGGACCCATGGATATATTATAATAAGCCCACTAAATACATTTAAACCGTATAGACTGAACAATAATATTACTGTATAACTTTACGTGACACTGACCGGGGCCGGTTGCCGGGAGACGGATCAGTCGTTCATAAATCCGCGCGGCTACACCTCCTCCGCGTTCCACTGGCGTCTCCATGGCAACAGCTTCTGGTGTTGATCATCCCAAGATGGCGGACGAGGAGAAAGCCTCGGCGGTGAGTGCGAGAGAGCCACAGCTAGTTACCGTTTGTCCCCGAAGGGGGGGGAGAGCTCAGACGTGCCGCCGGGCCCCACCGGCAGCTGGGACACCTCCGGAGTGAACGTACCGTGAGGTGTGAGTGTAGCCCGGGTCGTCGCTCGAGTGTCGGGTAGCTGGCCGGCCGGCTACCCGTTTCTAAGTCGGAGCTAAGTTGATTAACGCGGAGCTAACGGTAACTTGACTGGTCTTTAATCTCACTCGTCCGGGCGACAAACTGAGAGATAACAGCTACAGTAAGGGGACAACAACAACAAACAAACAAACAAAAAAAAAAATGCGCAGGTAGTGTTGCAGTGCAAGTATTGACTGCGGATCACCGTCAGCCCACGCTTCACACTTCATACCGGGTTAGATAACGTTATTAACTGTCCAGCTCTGCCGCGGCCACAAATCCCAGCTGTGTGACGGATATAACGTGTAGCTTTTAGTATTTAATGAAACGTAGAGGACGTTAATACACTGTTAGTACCAAAATGTCACTGGCTGCACTCGATGCAATCCACAAGTGAGTGAAATATGGGGAAAATGATGTGGAGGAAAACACTGGGATTGCGCATGCGTGCATCCACCTGCACGCAGGGTACCTGTAATGTGAACTAGTTAATGTTTCTGTTAATGCAGTAACTGATCGAAACATATCGGGGGGTCAGTAGGAGTTGCAAAATACCACCTTTTAATGTGATAAACATTTAAATCTGGGACACTGTACTCTAAACAATGAGAACAAGCTATTAAAAGACAGTTTGTGGTAGATGAAGTGACTTGGTGTTGGTGGGCTTGCTTTTCTTCATTTCAAAAATGTAATTAATCAAAATACCATAGAGTTAAATCACCATGTCTCTGACAAACATGCTTGCAAAAAGTCTTGCATCTCTTGATCAAACACCTAGAGCTTTAAACTGTTTTGCATTTACAGTATCTAAGCAGGATACAGTACAATGGTACACTCACAGGCTCATAACATAATAGACAAAGTCGTTTTTTTTCTGTTCTGTACAATTGTACTTGAACACACCGTTCCAGCAGGCAGTTCAGTCAGTCTGAACTTTGACCTGTATTTCCACGCAGCATTTTAACAGAAAGAAAACAATACATAAAGCTGTTTTTGGTTGGAGCAAATCTATTTGGGTTAGGGTTAGGTGTTCGGTGTATTTTGCTATGGATCGTATGCTGTTACTTATGTGTTTGTGTTGTGTTTCATATATTTCAGCTCCCAGTTGCTACTGAAGCCAAGAAACGTCGGGCACCTAAAGGTACCATGTGACAGTTGACGCTTGCAAATCATCTTACATATGAATTTTCAAACAACACATGTTTTGTCATTAATTTCAACAATCTGTCTGTGTCTTAATTGGTAAGGGATACTAATAGAGTGAGTTTAGAACCAATCGTCCTGCAGAGGTCACCCTCACCCTTCTTTCTACCGTCCCTAAAGTGAAACTGTGCATACAGTATGCTGCTGAGCCATGTTCCAGATATTTCTCTGTGTAGAAAATGTTTGTTCATCATTGAGGATATTTTGTCATCATAATTATGGACTAACGTCCCATTAACCAGTTAATGCTGTTTCTCATGGATTAAGTTTTTTTGTTTTCTTTGACAATGTTTTGTAATTAACGTCACCATAGTATAGTTTGAAGAGACAAATCAATTCAGAATTCAAAAGCTTAAGTACATTAATGTCAGGTAAAATTACTAATGAAGTGATAATAACAAAAAGTAAAGATCAGATTTTAGTTGGTCAATGTAATGGAAGTGTACAGTACTGTATACATGAAGTACTACAAGCTACATAACTAAGTCAAAAACAGGAATTGTTCTAATTCTGCTCATGACTCTAATACACCAATATTGGAAAAGAAAAAAAACATTAAGAGTACAATACATGGAATAACTATACGACAGAAAAAATGAAATGTAAAACCGTAAGAATGAATTTATACTTGTATTGTAATTACCGTCATGAAATGTAATTATGGTTATACAATGCACACACAAAATGTATGGTGTTATGCACAACAAGTAAATTATGTTCTTTTATAACATTGTGTGCAAATGCCCACAAGAAAGACAAGGTCATTTGTCATGTTTTCTGTACAGCATGTTTCAATGTTACAGAATCAAGTGTACATTTCTTGACATTCGTGTAGCAGTATGCCTTATTTTGTCTTTTTTGAAGACATTTCTGTCAAATTTTTTCGGGAAGATAAGTATCTGCGGCTGAATATGAGTCTAAATTACTTGACAGGACCAAGAGTTTTTGAAGTTTTACATGGTAAAACTTCCAAAATAATTTTCATCGCATTTTCCATTACATTCTCCCCGTGTGTCTTTTGATCTCAGCATGGGTCTCCTCTGCTCTTATCCCCCTTTAACAGATGCTTGAAGCACATGGAGGGCAAATCTGTCTTAGCATTAACCAGATCAAATATAACAATGAGAAAATTCCTCCATGTTTGGGATGAAGTTTTTCACAAGACTATATTTAGGAGACCTCATGCTGCGCTCTTCTTCTTTGCTCCTTTCTAGCATTCTTTCATACAGTGGTTTCAGGAATGCATGTCAGACATGTATCCCATCTCATCCCTCACCAAATATGCCCTGCTTTGTGTATGTGGAGACTGGAGCACCACAGGGCCACAGCTGAAACCCAGAGACAAGAATATTATTGCTGTCTCAGCAGGAAGAAAGCGGATTAGGGCGCTACAAATAGGGCCATTCCGAATGTTGACGGGGCAAACGTGTGAAGCCCATGCAGTTTCACACTCAGCGATGGAGAGGATTTCTCTGAAGTAGTTGGAAGAGGCTCCAGTTCTAGCGGCAAATCAACAGAGCACTGCTTGAAGCACTGACAGATAAAAACAGAAGGGAGCTTTAGTGTAACTCACACTGTATTTTTACACAGGCAGTTCATTAATGATATTCCCCAATGTCAGTGGCGGACTCAAATCCTGGCACTTCATTTCACATTGCCTTGAATCCTATTTTTAGCCTCAGAGGAAGGTAGTAGGTGCAAGATAACAGGATTACCAGAATCAAACTCGCTCCAATTGGAATTACGTTTGCTTCCTTGTGAAATGAAATGTTGTACTCCACTGGGAAGAAGACTTGGAGCATTGTCGTTGGGTTCTTGAGGTTACCTAACCCTTTCTAAAGCTGGCTTTGTATTGTGCTGCTCATACCTCTAGCCTCCCTCTTTCAGTCTGTCTCTATACCCTCTCTGTTCTGTCACAAGCACCTGGCTTACGAGAGACATTGTTGCCCTGGCAACGGGAAGAATATCTCAACCTGCCGAGACATTAGAAGAGTGACAGAAAAAAAAAAACAGTGTTTGTAACAAAAAACTTGCTTACAAAGTGACATTTACATCATGGCTGGTGAATTGATTACAGTGTAGCCGGGGTTTTTGGTTGAAGTGTTAACATCTATGTTAACTGTCAGATCAAAGACTTGCTAGTGACTGCAGAGGGAGGGAGCTTTCAGGATTATTTATTCAGCTGCCAAATTAAAAAAAGACTGTATAAATTAAAAATAATCCAAATAGACATAACTCTTAGTAGTCTGAGCCGTCTGTATGTAAGTAAAAACTTGCTTACAAGCTTAGACTCACAGTGTGCTTGGTGAATAGTTTTAAATTTAGCCTGTGGATTTAGGTAGAAGTGTTGTATCTGTGTTAACTGTCAGATCAGAGACTTACTCATGACTGTAAAAGGAGGGCACTTTCAGGATTAATCATTCAGCTATCAACTAAATAAAACATAATCTGAACAGTAAAGGGTAATGAGCTTAAAACTACCACCGATTATTTACATTATAGTCTTTTCATCTAATTATATTCTTCCTCCCAGTTCCAGATCTTCCAATTGTGGAGAGGAGAAACTGGCTAATCCACCAGCACTATATCCACAAAGACTATGATACCTGTAAGGTAAAGTACCTTCACTCCTCCACTCTCCCTGTGGTTTAGTCTGTCATTGACCTGGGTCTACGTTCAGTGTTGGTCTGATTGACCTTTTAAACATAATGAAGATAATGAATGCCTGGCATGTACAGGGTTTTGTCTAACACTGTACTTTATTATGGCCTAATAAACTGTATTGACCTGTGTATTCCCACATGAAACCGGTAGGTACTTAATAAAATGTCTGAATAGATCCCTGTACTTGTAAGATATACTACTGGAATACTCCTCACTCTCTCTTTGAAGATTTAATTTTCTACTGATGGGCAGAACGTACACAATAGTGAGTTATAACCGACCAGTCTGATGTGTGTAGAGGTGTATGGGATTACTTTGTAGCAACGTGGTGTCATTTGCACAAGATATAATGAAGGAAAACACGGTGGATGGCCGTGCGTAATGGCACTGGGCTCTGGCGCGGCACTCCTTTAATTGGAGGCTGCAGATTTATCATATCCGTCCCGCTGCCTTCAGATGGCTGCAGAGATTTAATGAACTGAGGGAGGATTATTCTGCACACTTGCTCCCAAGTTTTTGGTTTGCTCTTGTTGACAAAATCATCAGATTGGCAACAGATTGATGTTGCTCCAGAAACAGGCGTGTTTCTGAGAAGTCTATTCTCGGCGCAATGTCTTAGCCACATTTTCCACCAAAATACCAAGAACTTGCTTAGCGCTGCCTCATTTGAATGAACCTCCCATCTGTTTGCGCCTCTCCTCCCCACCTCGGCGCAGGGCATAAAAATACCACACAGCCAGGCAAAGTGAATTTCAAAGTCAGAAAAATACCAGACTGTCAGGTAACGATGCAGATGTACAGAACAGGCCATTAAGTCATGTTTTGCATATCAAGTAGTTTAGAGACTGAATCACAAGAATTTTATTCACACACGTTGAAAATAACATCCTCTTCAGTTGAAGAAATTGACTCCTGTTCTGTGTCCTTGTAGGTGATCATCAAAGAACAACTGCAGGAGACTAATGGAATGTGTGAATATGCCATATATGTTCAAGGTGAGCGTAGTTTTTATAGTAACTCTTCCCTCTCAAACATGTAAGATGTTAATTAAAAGCTACATCAAATGAAGGCTCTGTGGTAGTCGACACCCCAGCTCTCCAATAAATCATTTAGTTTCCCAAAATCTGCTCTTTGGACCCCATGCTGTGCCTTTGATATTTTATGTGTTTTTTTACTTCCTCATGTAGATGATCCCCTCTTTTTATGTCTTTATTTCTTGCCACAGCACTAATCTTGCGTCTTGAGGGCAAGATCCAACAGTCCCTGGAGCTGTTTCAGAGCTGTGCCATCCTTAATCCCAGCAGCACTGACAATCTCAAGCAAGTGGCCAGATCACTGTGAGTCTACTACCCTCAAGCCTGGGTTACATCAACTCTTCACAGAACAGACATATGAGAGAAATAAACAGTGATAACAGCCAAACAGTTATGGTCAGAACCTTTTTTTTGACTACTGTAGGGACAAATTAATCCACTCTGAATGACTATTTTTCACTGTTGCAGGATTGTAAGAATAGCTATTCATCAGGCAGTGATTAAGATTGATTAATTTCTCATTTCTATGGATTATTGTTGTTTATTCTTTCCATAGATTCCTCCTGGGAAAGCACAAAGCAGCTATTGAATTCTATCATGAAGCTGCAAGACTCAACGAGAAAGACTGGGTAAAAGAAACTAAACACTCTTGTACTGAGTTTCTGCTTTGTCTTAAAGTGTTTAGGGGAAAGTGTTTAGTGGGCCTGGTATCTTTCACTTTAAATACACAGCATGAAGTTCTTTCTCTCAACAAATCCTCCCCATGTTTAGAATGGGAAATGTCCAGACCGAACCTCTTTTTCTCACTCATGCAACAGTGTATGAAAAACGTTAGTATGAAGCCTATAAGAAAATTATTAAACTGACCATTTATCACTCATACTAGTATGTTTTTGAAATTTAAACTCTTACCCTCTAATGCTGCTGTCACTAATACTGTAGAATTTGTATTGCACAGAGATGTTATATTACTTTTATATTTGGAAATACAATTTTGCTCAGGCTTTATCCAGCCCTGTTCAGTTAAGTATGCGTCAAGGCCCCAAGTATAATTTGGCATTTTGTCACCCCAGGAGATCAGTCATAATCTGGGATTGTGCTATTTCTTCATCAAAGACTTTAAAAATGTGAGTATGCTGATTTTACCAACACTATACATTACAAATTGTACTCATTCCCATGTGATTTGTTAATTTTGATCTTCTGTCTCTGTCAGGCTGAAGAGCATTTAAACATAGCTCTCCAGATAAATAAACACGACAAGACTTTCATGATGCTTGGGAAGGTTCATTTGCTGGCTGGAGAAACTGACAAGGCCATTGAGGTGTACAAGAGGGCAGTGGAGTAAGTACAGTTAAAAGGTGGTTAAAAGTTAAAAAGCACTGAGAAGTCATTTAAATATGAGTCTGTGGAATTCATATTTAAAATAACCAATCATTTAAGGCAAATGGTATTATTCTAGTTCTGTGTATGTATGCGTTTTTCAACAAACCAAAATAATATAAATAAAGTAAACTAAAATCTGTTAATAATAACACAGCGTCAGCATGACAGTTCAATTCATGATGACAGTCTCTCAAGACACTAAAATAGATAAAACGTGCTGTTTCAGAGGAGGTTGGTTACTTCCAAGGGGCCCCTCTTGATTTATCTGATAATTTCCCATTCCTTGGAGTTCATTTCAATAAGTGGTCATCCTTCAGTCTCACACAAAGCTCCAGCTTTGCCACAGTGTAACTTGGGGCCCTTTTCAGTTCAGTATAAATTCTGTTCATTTCCACTTCTATTCACATGTTGAATATTTAAAACATTAGGTCAGGGCGTAAATAAGGAAATGACATCAGTGTCTGTAATAGAGCTCATTACGGCTACCTCCTGTTGGGGTTAAATGAATTTATCAAGCGCCCCACTACTGGTGTTGCTTTTAATGAGACGTACCACTGTGAATCTTATTTTAATGCAGATCTTCTTCTTGTCTACCATTTTTTTCTTTGCGCTACATCGTTCCCCCACAGGTTATAATTAATACTCCACAATTATGCTGATTCAAACCCTGATTGAATAATCAGCAGATTCCCTGAATATCAACTATGTTTGTTTAAGAATAAGTGCTGGCATCAAATGTAATTACAGGCTTTGATAATATGACATTTTTAATTCAACTTATCTCGTTCTCAATTCAGCTTCTCTCCAGAAAATACTGAACTCCTGACTACTCTTGGCCTGCTGTTTTTACAGGTTGGTAGATTTTAGTAACATTTCTTTAGTGACATTATGTGTAGACAAGCGACGAGCACTAGATGAAAGTCACATTTAGGGGTCAGAAACATCTAAAAAGGAGTAGATGTATAATTTCCTTTGTTTGTGTTTTTTCCAGCTTGGGAAATACCAAAAAGCTTTTGAGCACCTTGGAAATGCTCTCACTTTTGACCCCAACAATTATAAGGTATGTTGGTATTTGAACACACATTATGCTTAGTTCACTACAAAGCTACCAGAGGACAGTTAAAGCAGTTCAGTCAATGAGTCATTCTCTGTCAGGTGGTACAGTACATCTTTAATCTTCAATCTTTAATCATGTGTACTTTCAAAGGGTACATCTTCCTCTAATATCTCTCTAATCATTGTTTTTATTCCCAGGCCATCCTGGCTGCAGGCAGCATGATGCAGACCCATGGTGACTTTGATGTGGCCATGAACAAGTACCGAGTGGCAGCATGTGCTGTGCCTGAGAGCCCTCCTCTCTGGAACAACATCGGCATGTGCTTCTTTGGAAAAAAGAAATATGTAGCTGTGAGTAATACTGTTTATTGGTTCATTTGTCTTTGTCAATTAAGGACTCAGATTTGATTTTCAATTATCCTTTTTTCACTTAAAATAGGACATCCACCATTAGCTTCAGATTTTGAAAGTAAACACCAACAGTGGTGGACTGTAACTTTAATTTACTGTTACAGTTTTGAGGTTTTACATAAAAACAATTATGAGCTTACAAAATACAATTATTGTTATAAATATATATCAAACCAGTACTTTCTGACCTTTGTGGCTTGTGAAAAAGCAGTTTCTACTTGGGGCACCACAGTGTAAAAAGTGGTAACAAAGCTCCACAGGGCACCTTTTTTTTTTCTTGAACGCACCACTTTTACGTAACCTTTTAACTAAAGGATCTGAGTTATTTTTCCAGCCCAGAATTCCATAAAGAAAACTAGTAGAAAATCCCCAAATAAAACCCCCACATCAGGGCTGATCTACTGTATATAATTTGCACACTAGTTACCCATAAATCACTGTATTTTTATCAATTTGCGAGCCAGAAAGATTAAATACATATATATTGCTACTTACTTTGGTCCATATGTCCCTGAAGTATTATATTAATAATTCTTCAGGGACATACGGATATTAATAATATTAATATATTATTAAGATACTTGCCTAACGGCCCCTCCTGTCAGCTGTTGACTTCTTTCTCCCAATTTCGTTTCTTCCACAGGCCATCAGCTGCCTGAAGCGGGCCCACTACTTGTCTCCTTTTGACTGGAAAGTGTTGTACAACCTGGGTCTGGTACACCTGACCATGCAGCAGTATGCTTCTGCCTTCCACTTCCTCAGCGCAGCCATCAACCTGAACCCACGTATGGGGGACATCTACATGTTGCTGGCAGGTACTGAGACAGAGAAATAATTTGTAATTGGAAATTAATGATTTGTGGTTACTGGGTATTTAGTGGTTTACTGTTTTAGATGCATACTGTACCTTTTGCCTTGCTGGACAGTCGTATGCTCCTGCATCTGACGGTATTTCAAGTTTAAACCTGTCTCATACTCATTCATAACAGTGGCTCTAACCAACTTGGAGGATGTAGAGAATGCCACCAGAGCGTATGAGCAAGCTGTGACGATGGACGAGTGAGTCTGTCGTACATCTTCTGCCTTAAATATGATGTGTGTCTGAATTGTTCAATCATTTAATATTTTCTTTTCCTCCTTGGTGATCATTTCCTACAGAACCAATCCTCTGGTCAACCTGAACTTTGCCATCTTCCTTTATAATCATGGTGAAAAGAAGGGAGCTCTGGATCAGTATCAGGAGATGGAGAGAAAAGTCAACCTACTTCGAGACAGCAGTAGCAACTTTGAATTTGATCCTGAGGTATTTAAGATCCTGTTGCTGTTGATGTCTCAGTGTCAGTTGTTGAAGCCATTACTTACAGTCTTTTGAAGTGTTTGCCTACTTGTCACTAACAGCTAATAGACATGGCTCAGAAGATGGGAGCTGCTCTGCAGGTGACAGAGAGTCTGGTGTGGACTAAACCAGGCAAGGACTCCAAATCAAAACCAAACTCTGCAGCAGCCACCAAAACCCCTGGTGCTCCCCTTGGTACCAACCAAGCTCTGGGCCAAGCCATGTCTTCTGCTGCAAGCTACAACAAGAACATCCAGCTACCAACAGGTACACACTACCAGTAGGTGTTGTAGAAAGTGTCAGTTAATATTCTGCCGCCTCTGTGTGGCTTTTGGTTTTGACGTTTCGATATGTGACAGAGCCACTTTAGTGGAGTCAACAGTAAGCTGTCACAGAGTCGAGGTGAAGCTTTAAATAAGGTCCAGCTCTGGCCAGGCTGAATATCTCTTATGTTTGTTCTAAGCACAAACTCAAAATGAGGTGAGCACAGAAAAATATTTTTTATCAAAAAAGTCCAGCATTACACTTCCAGTGGTGGCAGGTGGTGACAGATTTCACAGCTTCCACCTCTCTCCATTAAACCAAAGCCCATTTTTTTCATTTTAAATGGGGACTTAAATATACCTCTTCCCTGTGTATTCGCAGCCTCTTGCCTGCACTGCTGTAGCAGATTAAATACATGGGCTAAGGCCAAATGGATTGTATGAAAAAAAGAGAACCGAACCTCTGGCCAGTGTATATTCTTGGCAACAAAAGAAAATCAGTAGTGTGGAAAAATGGCACTCAGGTAAGCCAATGAATTCAAGGCTCTGAAATGATTGTTGCAGTTTACAGCTCTCCAAAGTAAACAGAGAGGAGGGCTGTTCTTCACAAGAGCCTACCACTTTTGTTTAGCTGTAACACCAGAACAATGTTCAGTGACAGACATTTTACCTAATTACACAGCTCTGTCTGTATCTGCTCTCTAATACTCAACCTCCAGTATTTAAATGTTTTTTCTCTCAATACTTTTAGTTTCGACAGTAATAAAAGGACCTAAAATTAGACCAAAAACCACAAAACAAGAGCAAATACAAACACAACAACAGAAAAAAGCTAGTTAATGTTAAGCAGCATACAGTGAGGTCACTGTTAGAGATACTGGCTATTTGGAACTGGCTGTTGGCGTCAGTATCTTTATTGCTATGCTGTAACAGCTAGTCTGTAAATGAATTAATCTGGAGGTCAGGATTGACAGACAGGGACCAACAGTATCTGACCGACTGTTCAGACGTGGGTGAATTTTGCTGTTTAAGTTAGAATTGTGTCGTTAAAGCTCCTTAATGCTTCACCAACTTTATAATGTGATGAAATTGCACCATTTCAATAAGCCAATCTAAATAGCCTGTCTGTGGGATGTCACAACTGGAAAATCTAATTGTATGCACTATTTGACTTTTCTAAAGGTATGGTGACATTAGCCTGCTCTGATGCGGTGTCATGGTTTTGATGTGGGTAAATAAATATGTTGCAGAGCCATCGTGATGCTACAGTTTGTAGTCTGGTAGTGTGATGTTGTATTAAACAAAGTGTTTGTGTGCTGGAATGATGACTTCTCCATTTCCAAACACAGCACGTCAGTCTGTGATCTGTTGTGATCTGTTGGTGCACATGTTCGTGTTCATGATATAGGCGTGTCGAAAAAAAATGGCACCAACTCTTTTGTTATTTTCAGGAGTTTCCAAAGGCCCCTCCATGCCCCTTGAGCCCGAACCCGATGTGGAGAAAGCCCCCAGCCCACCCACTGATCCTCCAGGCTCCCCAGAACCTGCAGAGTCGGCCAACCCCAAACCCAGAACCGCCAAGAGGAAAACTAAGGTGGAGGAATGAGTTATCTTGGTGGCTACACTCTTACTTGACATCTTTCTCATAAGATCACTTTCAAATTAAGGCTCTTAAACAGCAACCAAGCTATTTGTGGTTTATAGCTCATGTATCCTTGAGTTATAGGTTTCTGGTTTAGGTACATGATGCACAGACATTTCATGTCATACACAAAAATTTACTTACACTGAAAAGGGCAAGATCGCTGTGCCCCTTTGTCATACCATTTATTTCAGGAATGTGCGAGTACATCACTTATCACCTTTTAAACCAAAATTCTGAGATACTCAAGTGTTTCTTGTAAATTTATGTAGATGTGGCAGGTTTGGTGCACATGTCAAAACCAATTCCAGCGGATGTTGCGGTTTAAGAATCTCTATTGGACAAAATGGTAATATGGGTATTTGTGCAGTTGCAAGTGTTAATATTAGCAATAAGGTTAAATGATGAGTTGTCCTTGTATTGACATTTCTAGGGAAGTCCTTCAGCTGTTGGTCATCCCTGCAGCTAAATAAATGTGAAGGAAATGCTGCGACAATCACAAATCTACAGTACAGAAAGGGATGTTTTGAATAGTTACAGGGTACATACTGCTTGATTGTATGATAGAGCTCTTTTTGAGGGTTGAGTGTAAATAGTGATACATGCTTTTATATGTGGATAAATGTTACGTTTATAGAGAGTCATGTATTTAATATTAAATAAGAGACTTTAAAGAAAACAGCTGCCTCGCTTCTTTTGTAAGTCCAGTCTGTGTGTGGTTTTCAACAGTTTTCTTACTTTAAGGTCACTCAGTTCAGCAAACAACACCAACAGGGGGCAGTATTGTTTAAGAACCTTCAAAGGATCATTATCCAACACACAATCCACAATTCTGAACAAGAAGAAGAAGTCACACATTAATACATTTCTGTCCTGCATACCAATGTTGAAACTGTCAACAAAGAGGAGTGGAGTATCTGTTTCTAAAATATAATTATGTACTGATATTGTTTGTGTGTGGTTTCCTATATATGTGGACTGAAGATAGAATTTCACTCGCGGCTGTGGGGGGGAAAACTTATTAACAAGGAATAAACAGTTGTGGTTTAAGATAGGACCTCATAAATTATCTGTACTGAAGGTCACATACAAACTGAGTTATTTATGTGTATGAATTACAATATGGATGGGACCATTTGTACATATTAACCAAAAATATTTATGAAAAATGCCTCCCTGACAAAGTCTAAAAACACAGGAATATGTTTATTGTGTTATTTATTTAATATCTGGGGACTTTTAAACATTAAACCAGTGGTTATTGCTTTAGTAGTTTAGAGATTAATGAACTAAAGAAAAAACAACTGACAAAGAAAATGTCCAACATCGCCTCGCTGCAGACTGTTGTTGTTTCACAACTCTGCTGTGAACTGTATTGATGTCATTACTCTGAGAGTTGGGAGGAACTTTTGGGGTGAAAGCTTGGGTGGACTATTTTTTTATTTATTTTTAAATGATTAGTACAACTGAAGTTGGTTTCAGAGATTTCGGTTAGTTTCAGTGCAGAAAATGTGAAATAGTTATTTTTTTCTTGGAAGTTTTGTTTTCAAATCCTGACATGACAGATGCCTGACTGAGAAAATATTTGAGATGATAGTGCTTTAAAAACTATTCGCATTGCTATGTATAATGAGGTTTGAGCTTCTGTACACACTTGACTGCAGTTTGGAGATACCAGTGTTTAGGAGGTTTGAATGTGGGGTCTTCCCTTCTTACTCTTTGGGGATTTTGGCTTCCCTCTGAAGAGCCTTTTTTAAAAAAAAAAACTAAATATGGTGTTTGGCCAAAATAAAAATGTAGTTATCCTGTTTATTTATTCATCCCTCGTGGACCTCGAAGATGCTTTTACCGATTGGATGTGAATTTGTTTTTTGAGGACAGAGCTTTGGTTGGAGTTTTTTTTAGATAGAGCTGTAGTACTGAGAGCATTTCCATGTTGGATATGATGATAGAAAATGCTAAGTTGTTGTTGTGTTGCTCGTTTTTCCACATTTTTTCTAACGTTTTTTTTTTCACGTTCCCAGTGGTGAGTAAACATGTATTTGTCCACTGGCTCAGGAGAGAGTGAATGCAGCTGTGGACCAAGCGTTAGGTCGCTTGTAGCATGTGTTGTGGTTGTTTGTCATCATAAAGCAGCCATAGCTGGAGATTGTGAGTGTAAAGAAGTGGTTGTGCTTGAAGCCTCTGGTTTAAAAAGCCTGGTTATGTGTATTATTTGAGTCTGACGTCATGGTCAGATGTAAACAGTACAACTGAAAACTCACTTGAGTCATCATCAATGGTACACATGCTTCTACATGGAAAATGGGCGTTATTAGAGCGTATGTTCTGTATGAAGAAGAGTTGATATGACCCTCTATGAACGTTTCTGCCTCAGTAACAGTCACATCATCAGTAGTTGTTGGAATATACTTTATGCATTTACAGAATTTCTTTCATATTTGATATGTTTTTCATGTTTAGATTCCACTGAGCTTAATTTGATGCCATACAATTTATGATGGAGAATAGCATCTACATGTGCTGCCATTATCGGCAAAAACGTGTAGTTTTTTCATTAGGTCCTTGTTAAACTGTGCATGCCTGAATTGCCTGTGGTCGTAACTTTTACAGGCCATCAGCTGGCCTGTAATTTACTGCTCCTGCTGCAGTTATTTTTCAGTGCAGCTATGGAAGATTGGTTTTCCATTTCTCATCTTTCTACAATTCAAATCACCTCTGGAAGCGACTCAGTACCTCGTGGAAGTTTCATCTAAAGTTCTCTGGCTCCAGGGAACGCTTAAGTTGTGCTATTTTTCATTGTTGGGTTTTTTGATTCAGATTTGTGTACTGCTGAGGATGTATCTTATATTGATAGACCTCAATAAATACAGTATCTTTATAGTAATGGTAAGTTGTGGTTGTGAAATCAGTGTGTTGTACTTTATTTTCAATTGTTAAATTTCCATATAGAGTTTTTTATTTTTTAACATTTCTAATGTTTTGGCTTGTGTTTTTGTTTTGTTTTTTTTTACTGTTGTTAGCTGCAGCTGTTGTCAGTCTCAATTGTTGACTGACTTGTTTGTTGCCAAGTGGCTCACAGCTGACAGGCTGTATTTTTATTTGTTTCCCTGCAGAACAAAGCTGACAGAGGCCTTACTTGGACAAAGAAGCAGAAATGTTTTATTTCCTTTGTCCACTTATTATTTGAAGTGCGGTGACGTGTGGCGGTTTAATATTTAAGGATTCTGGCTGTCTGTATCTCAGATAAGCTGTGCTGTTAACCTTCCCCCATTTTTCTACTTTGCAGATCTATAACTTTAGTTTTTAACTTGTACATTACATAAAACTACTGTAATTCTGTCTGCACCTCTTCACGCAGTCCCTGCCCCTTGTCTGGCTCTTTTAAATAGTTCCCCAGATAATCATAAAGTCTTGAGTATGGTGAGACTGAAAGCAGTCCTCCATTTACTACTCATCCTCCTGCCTTTCCTTTTTCTCTACAGTTACCTCCCATACTACATACTTATTTTAGTAGTATACTATTTCCCCTCAGTTATTATACAAGAAATACACATACTTTATTGTTTTAAAGGAAATTATTTTATATGCACAAAGTGCAAATACAATCAAACCTGTTTTCTGAGGCCTTACAGGAGCTGTTTCACCAACGTCGGCAATTAGATTTTTTCCAGCAGTGAGCAGCTCCTACATTTCATTTGTGCATATCGATCAACAATAGGCCCTTCACTCAAAAATCAAGTGCTTTTTATTAACCTATGAATACTGACTGTTTAGCCATGTAGCACTGTGGCACCAGGGAAGGCAGCGTCGGTCTGTTGGCCGATCCGTCCACCACTTTGCTCTGGACTGAAATATCTCAACAAACATCCTATACAGACATCGCCCGACTTTGGTGATCCCCTGACCTTTCCTCTAGCATCACCTTGATGTTCACATTTGTGTTTTTTGGTGAAACGTCTCTACAATTCTAGGATGGATTGCGATGAAATTTTAGTCACACTTTCAATGAAGACCACATCTATAGTTTGTGATTACAGCATTTATAGTGAATAATAATGCTTTACAGTGATAACTTATGATGCTGCATGGACTATTATAGCACAGTATGAGTCCTTACTACAGTTACTTGTTGAGGTGTGTGTATAAGTGAGTATAGGTAGTCGTAATGTATTTTAAGCCCCATCAGTCAACCTGTAGTTTATAACTAGTCAAGAGCAGAGACACTTGAACTTATAGATGTGACATAATGAATTATAATGTATTTATGTTCATATAGTGCATCAGACATATAGTGCATGTGTGTTTATGAGTGTAGTCATAAAGCATTATGAATACATTATAATTCACAATGAATGCCCTCATAACACACTATAGATGGTCTTCATAGAAAGTGTTACTGAAATGGTAAAAGTTTGCCCCTCTCAGGATGAATTGAAAATAACTTGAATTTATTTTATCCACCTGTTAGACTGACAGAAAGATGATTTATACTTTAATTTTTATTGGAGAACTCAGCCTTTAATTTTATATACTGAATTCATGTTCTGAAAGCTGATATAATGTGCAGAATTACCTGGACCCTTATTTATATTTTTCAAAAAAGCACACTAATGAATCGCCAATGGTATTTTAAGATAATTTTTTCAGGTTATACATGAGTTTGATTAATGAAAATATTTGAATGAAGGTGATTCTGCCCTTTTAGAAAAGATGTTTTTGCACCTGTCCAGTATAAACCACCCTGGGGATAGTAATAAATCTTGCATTCCTTACAAGTCAATTTACAAATTTCTGTGCAGCACTATTGGCATCTTAATGTAATGTTGTAAAAACTGAGAATTCAATCACGACCCCATCCATTTTATTTAAAGATTAAACTTGTTTTGAAGAGTAATACTAGCGGCATTAAAATTTTAGGCCACTTTGTATCAAAATATTTATGCAGCCTGGATACAGCTCACCACGGGGGTTCACATGTGGTTCTCTAGCCTGAAGAAACCTCAGCACAGCAAGGAAGTAATGTGCTCTGTCAGATATAGACCTGGTTTACAATTGATGCACGTCAAGCTGACTCTTTTCAGAGAGTGACTTTGTCTTTTTTTCCTGCTGTCATGGTAGGATCAAACATAATACTGAAGCTTTTCTACAAATTCAACCCTTAAATTGAAAGAAATCGGTTTTCGTTGGTTGAAAGGCGTTATTTATTTAAATGGCTTGTTGAAGAATAAGGGTGGTTCATGCGATTTGTTGTCAGACCTTGAAATCTAATGTGATTTTAGTTCTTCCCAAGGTTTTTAGACTTGGAAGTCAAGCATGAAAACAGAGAGCTAGATAGAAAAATTCCAATCCTGGTCCATTTCTCATTTCCGTACACAGCTGGCCAATCACGGCATGAAGAGGCTGTGAATGTCAGATTGCTGGACGCAACCCCCCCCCCCAATTTGACATCAGTAAGGTGTCGTGGAGGAGGGGGTTTATGGAGGTGAGGCATCTTTGAGCTGGAATTTACCCTTTTACTGACACAGTGTCCTGACCAGAGGCTGGAAACAAAAAGTTTCCCATGAGAGAGTAATAAACCATGGCGGTTCAAACACGACATCCCAGGTGTCGTTACTTATGATGGATCAAATGGCACGATGGAAGGATGAAGGGCAGCTTCATTTCTGTATTTATTTATGATTACATGTGTTTATACTTTCAGTATGGCACACAAGTCTTGTCGATCCTACCCAAAGAAAACTTTAGATGAAGGAAAAGTTGGCTTTTCTGGTTTAATTTCTTGATACAGAAGGATCAGTTTTGTTAAATTTAAGCTGCACTACTCAATATTTCTATAGGAGCAGTGGGTCAAATTACTATGTGTAATGTGAAAAGGATTGCTTGTTGTCTTTAAGCCAACTGTCACACTCAGCTCTATGGGGTTTTTATTTTAGCATCTTTCAGGTCATTGTTTTGGTTTTACGCCACACAGCTTCGGTTCACTCGCTCTTGCGTTCAAACAGCTCTAATCAACTTCATTCCTAGTTGTAGCAGGCAACTATTTTCAGCAAAGAAGCTCTGATAAACCTACTGTATGCTACCTGCTGAACGCCAAACAGCAGACAGACAAAGTTAGTTACTAGCTGGTGAACATATAGGAGCATTTAGCAGTTAAATAACAGATATTTTTCTCAGGAGAAGAAACAAATGCGCGCTCATGTCTGGTGGATGTGTACACAGGCAATAGTTTGCTAAAGCCTTAAACTTTATAAGACCTGAATATGTCAAACCTGTGACCATTTCCAGCTTGTGATTTATTTCTGTTACCAAGTGGTAAAAGAAGTGAATGCAGCTTTAAGTTTCTTATACACCTAACAAGATGGACTACAGACATAAACACTTCACTCTCTATGGCAGCATATTTCTTAGAGAACTACCACGACTAAGAAAAGTTATCGTCTGTATTCTGTCTTCCTGCTTTCCTGCCTTCTGACCATGTCAAGAAACGAAACTTTTCAGTATCTCTGAGGCCGTTTTATTAATTCATGACCACACGCTGTAAACTTCAGTCCTGTTTCACAGTGACGAGGGTTTGTGCTTGGGTGGAGACTTCAAAGCAGCAGGGAACATAAATCTGTTTTATCAAGCAGACATATAAAGGGTTGTAATCAAAACTTATTAGAACGGCACAGCAGATCAAGACTTTATTTGTTACACCCCACTTCAGCTCTGCAAATTCATGATCAATAGATGATTAAACACACTAAATAAAGCGTGTTTGGGTTCTGGACTCAATTTTCTTTTGGTGTCCAAACTTAAGTGGTTGGTATTCCTTCCAATAGACATCTTTATGGCCCAGACTGAATTGCTTTGCCTTCACTGAAAGTATGCATCATGTCTGTGATCACGGACGAGGAAGGAACGCCGTAAGGAAAACATTTCCCAGTGGAGTGCTTCTTCTTCTCCCAGTGTTGCTGGCAGCGATTTGGCAAGCTGTAAAGAACCGGGAAGATTGCGAGCCAACAAGTGAAATAAGACCTCAGTGCTGAGACTTTAGACACAATATATTTTTACAGTCACGCTCCACAGCAGATGTGGCATAATATTTCCATCTCAGTGAAATACTTTGTTGGTGTTGTACTTCAACTTGTGTGAGAGGAGCCTGGAGATCTGACCTGATTTTACTGTTATAACAGCTTCAAAGGGAAGGATCAGCCCAAACTGTAAACAGGGCTGATACTGCATGTATCGCCATTCAGTTGAATACAGTGTAGACAGAGTCAAAGCCTCCACATCAACAGCGTTTAACTGTATTTTACAGTATTCTGATCTTTTGGTATTGCAGAGTTGTATTCCTCGTAAGAAAATCCCCTTGCAGCACTGTATTGTTTGTAAAACATCTACATGCCTATTTTTTGGAAGTTAGCAGTTTAAGGAATGATTTGACATTTTGGGGAATACATTTATTCACTGAGTTAGATGAGGAGATTGAGACCGCTCTCCTGTCAGCCAGCCTGGCTCTAATAGGTGTTGCCTTATATTTACCGTACAGATATGAGAGTTGTGTTAATCTTTTCATCTAGTTTTCAGCAAGAAAGCAAAGAAGTGTATTTCCCAAAATGTCAAAATATTCCTTTAATAAATAAGTTAAAGTGTAGTGAAGTGTAAAGTAAGTGGCATCAAAGCGTTTATTTGTTTGGTCACCAGTGCTCTTTAATTCGAGGTTGATTGTGTCCGATGAAATGGTTAATTGGGGTGAACAGTATGGATGCTTTACTTCCTAAGATATAAAAATGAATCTCAGAATCATTCCACTTGACATTGTCTCGCTCCTTTCCCTCCGGTGGTTGCCCTTTTATAATTCCACTTGGCTTAACACAAACCAGTGTTTGGGATTTAGGGCAGCAATAGATGGATTTGAACAAACAGGCAGAAAACTAACAGAGAGTGAGACACGCCTCAAATCCAGTCAGTTTTCGTGAGGTGCTGTTTCGTGTAATTAATCTGCCTAGCTTCACTAGGCTCATGCCATATTTCACGATCACACTAATAATGCTTAATTATATGATGTTGTAAAATCTTAGCTGGTGTTTAAACATGTAATTTGGGCAGAGTAATGGTGCATATAATGTATTTTACTTTTAATCACTCTGGGTTTCTCGTGAGCAACTGAAGGAGCGAGGCTTTGCATTTTAATAAAGCCACTTGATTAGGGAGTATGGTTGTTGCTGTTGTTGTTTTTCGGCAGATACTGTTTACTCTGAGCTCTGCCTCCCAAAATTCCCCCCTCCGCCCCTCTCCTGGAGACAACTCAAAGACCCCCTGCTGGCAGCTCAGCAGAGCAGCTTTATCTGGGTTCTCCGCTCTCCCGTCTTTCCGCAAGCCTCGTCTCATTGTGTCACCCCAATGTGTCAGCCACAAGCTGCAAGTCACAGTCACAAACGGCGTCTCAGGGATGAGAGAGCCATTGATTAGAGCATCACCACCAGCTCTCTCAACAAAGGTTCACTGTTTCATTTCCCATCGCTCCGTGTGAATGTAAATTAATACGAATAAAGAGGCAGGAGAGTGAATGTTTTGCTGACAACAGTTAAGGGAATTTATGTGCAGAGCAGAGATAATTTTCAAAGTTATCTCTTCAAAGGGATACTTTGAAAAATGTTGTGTACATGCACAGCTAGGAGTAACATTTCCCCCATAGCTATGTAAAATATGTACACTACGTACACTGAGAAATGCATGGAGCTCAAGCCAGTGAATCACATCGACTTATGTCTTCAATGTCACCTTAGTTTAAAATTTTGAGATGAATGCCTGTTTAGATCTTTGTTTCGAACATGAATACAGCATCCAGCTGCTCTGAAGGGACGTTTGTCCCCTTTGGTTATGTTAGAGGGTGCAGGGAAGTTTGTCTTTGATGGGAGTTTAGGGATAACTAAGATCACAGTGCTATAACAAAGGCTGCTGAGTCCAGGGAACCTGATCACAAGCGTAGTCTGGGGGAGTTTTGAAGCCGATTGAAATGCTGACTTTATTTGAACCCCAGTAAACTATTAATTAAGCTTTAGGCGTGACTTTGCTGATGTCAAACCTAGTTATCAAGACAACACTTTGTGGCATAATAAGTTATGACAAAAGTCATAAAGAGAGAACGTGTTTGCATCCACTGGTCCTCTGGAAGGACGGTTTTACACAGTAATTATAAATACATGCATGCATGCTGCCTATTTTTTTTTTTACAAAACATAAACTTCCTTTCTGACTAGTAACCACAAACAACAATTTAAAACTTATCTTGTGTTTGACTACTTTGACAGAACCATTGTTGCATATCTCTAGATCTCTAGATCCAAATAATTACCTATCTTAAAATAAACTGGCACTGCATTGACTCAAAGTGGCATTTCAAAGTATTTCTGATACTTTGGGAGGCAGAGAGTTTTGCTTCAACAGCCGATTTCCTTTTGCTGCAGTGCTGAGCCAAAACAAACCAATATGACTATTCAAAAAAGAGCGAGGAAGCATTTTTTAAAATTGGGGAAGGAATCGCGGGGGGTTTATCATATTTCAGTTATTTATTTACCTGGGTGTCATTTTTTATGGTGTGTGCCTTAATAAAAATGTGAAATGTGAGTAAAGTCCCTGGTCAGTTTTTCCACATTATAATTGACTCTAATGTAATTTTCCACTCAACCAAGCTGAACCAGACTCCCATTGCAAAAGTAGACATTTAAGCTTTGTGTTAAATTATGAGCACACTGGATGAACTCCACCCTCTGAATTATTGTTTACTGCCTAAGAAAGAAACACTTTCCTCTCATATATGCTGGTTACAGAATAAAATACTGTCCTTTTACTGAATGGAGCTGGTTTGCTGAGTCACATAAAAAGAGTTGAACATATATCACCAGCTCACCCCTCCCTTCCTCATCCTGAATCCCATTTCTGTCCATGTGTTTCTCCAGATTTTTATGAGATGTGATATCACCCTACAAGAGTCCACTCACACTCTCCCACTTTATTGTTTTCATGTCTCTCTCACCAGCAGACTGGGAGAATTAATTTTACTCATGTAAGCAAAATACTGTCACTGCAGTAATCCGGTAAGAAAGACTATTTATTTCATTCCTCTCTGGCAGTATTGATCTGTGGAGCTATCCGAGCCCTGTGGTGAGATTGTATTCCACGCAGAGTCCACGCAGGCAGGTAGGCAGGACTACTGCAGCGTAAACCAACATGCCAGCCATGCTGTCATCCAATAAACCCCACTTCTGCTCTGTGAGCACATTTAGAATAGATTTAAACGCAATACTTCCTGTCATGGATGTTTTACTGACGTACTTGATAACTGGGATAAAGATTTTTTTTTTGTTTTCTCACCATGAAAGATCATTAGAGACCATGAGACAGTGTTGGCTGATACAGTGTGTTCAAAAGGGCGTGGAAGGTTTCTGTTGGTACACTATGAATCCAGCAAAATAGGTTACAAGTGGCTGGGACTTGCCCTGCGTTAAAGCGTAGGGGGCGGCGGCGGTGTGAGCGCGTTGTTTAAGGTACCAGTGAGAACATGAAATTTGATCCAAGAAGTCTAGTTTGAGTAGCAGATGAATGCATTTCAAGGTTTATCATACACCAAAACACTGCAAAATGGTTCCTAATAAGTAATATTCCCTATTATAATTAAAGTTATATTATATATATATTTAATTTCAAATGAACAGCAGAACACTGCAATGCTGCAAATAGAGTAAAATCATGAGTAAAGTAGTCGACTGAAGTTGGAGTGATGGATCAAAGTAGCAGCTCTTCAAAGGCTGACCTCCTGTCATCTTAAAAAAGTCAGAATTTTGAATCAGAGACTAAACGTCCATGATAGCATGAGCAATGAGACTTGAAAAATCAAAGGCTGAAGTGGCTTCAGCTCAGATTTCAGGCTTGTGGTTTTCAAAATTAAGACACTGATATTCAATAACTCAGTTATGTAAAAAAGATCTGCAATAACAGTGTCAACACAACAGGAGACAACATCTCAAAGAGCAAAGCAGCATTTAGTTTGCAGGTAGCTTATTAAAAAATCCTTCTGTAACTTATAGATTGGATAAATAGTTTTCAACCTGAGCACATCAAAGTTAGACAAATTCACTTACAGCAGCAGGGTCACATTTAAAATGTTTTTTGAACACTTGCGTAAGGCCTCCTGCATGGCCACCAGTCCTGGGAAAGCTGATAAATAGAGCTTGTAATCAGGAGGCTCAGTTGGATGTGCTCACCGCTCCACAGCCCCGTTTCAGTCGAGAGGGGAAACTCCACGAAAAAAAGAGGACGTTGAGTCATATAGACAGAAACCTTTGAAACAGCAAGATATGAAGCATCAGGGGGAAACATGTTTTCCTTGGTGATATCCTGGGTGCAGCAGAGCGATGCCTGCCTACATTACAGTTTGAAAAGCAATTAAACAACTGAATTGTGATGAGAATCAAACTGCTAGCTGCAGTGATATGACTCAAACTGTGTGCTGTGGCCTGATGCATTTGATATCATCAGGGACTTTGTTGCATGCTGTATGCCACTTACAATGTACTCTGAAGCATGTGGACACCCAAACATTCAACCCATATATGATCGTTGAACATCTCATTCTAAAACCATGGGCATTAATGTGCTGCCATAACAGCCTCCACTCTTCTGGTTTCAGGCTTTCCACAGGATTTTGGACCTGAACGTGGCTGCAGGGATTTTCTCCCATTCAGCCACAAAACAATTAGTGAGGTCGGGTACAGATGTCGGGTGATAAGGTTCCTGGTTCGCTGCCAGTTTATCCCAAATGTGTGATGGGCTCTGAGCAGGCCAGTCAAGTTCTGAAAACTCTGAAAACCATTATCAAACTTTAGGGATCTGGCAGCCACATTGCCGGTGTCTACAAGATGGAATTCAGCCATCAAGTCTTCTGAATTAAACAACATAATACATCATTTGTAACGGCGCTTTAGAAAAGTTGTGATCTGAGAAAAGTGTTTTCTGATCTGACGCCACTTTGTTAAAGTCCAACGTTACGTTAACCCATACTCACTCGTGATTACTACGGTTTCTGGAGGGCTTTGGCACTTGAACATAAACATTTGATGTTTATGGTACAGTGACTGATTCTGGCGTTTTTCTTGGGAGGACAGTTTCAATTTAGCCAACAAGAAGAAGTGTTTGTGCCAGAGGCCACAATGTGTTTTTATCCTGATGAAAACTGGTGCAGACTATGTGTCGCTTGTTGTTTCCAAGCAGTGTGCCTCGCTGTCTGATAGGGATGGGCGAGTACACCATTATATCTATCTGTATCAACCAACGGGGATATCTTAAACTGGAACTAACAGGAAGTTGTTAAGTACCTATAATGGATATGGGTTGATCAGAAGTTGCTATATTTATTATTTATTAGAAAACTACTTACTGAACAGCCTCAAAATTGACCTACAGATCAATGTTTTTGATCACAAGAGTAAGAGAACTGTTTACAGAACATGTTTTTTTGTAAACTTGAATGAATAAACTTCAGTGAATCAATGAACACAACACATCCCAATGACCCAATGGGATTTTCTTCCTTCACGAGCGCGGATATTGACTCGGACATAAAAAGTACATAAAAAGTACATTATCTGTATGGAAACTTGTTTCAGCCGAGTTTCCATCTGAACCCTACTGCTTGTCTTTTTTAATACTACCACTGGGGGTTTAGTTTGAAAGCTTCAGATTCATAGTGGCTTTAAACCAAACAAATTTAAACACACAGTCACTCAGATGATACAATACCTCACTCTTCTTCCCAGCGATCAGGTGGTGTGAATACTTTTTATAGTAAATCTTTACCATTCTGTAAAATATGATCACAAAATTTGCAAGGTTAGAGCAGAAGCAGTGCATAATCTGAGCACATCTACTTTGATCAGGACTCAGAGCGACTGACTACTGCTCACGAGAGAGGAACCGGGAAAGTTTTACAGCTCGTGAAGTGAATTTTGATAACTGTGAAAGGGGATCACATTCAGCATTCCTCCATGTTTTTTATTCATGAATACAGCAAGTGATGAGGTATAGAGAGAGCAACAGTAGAAGAGTTGAACAGCCTCGAGCCAAAGGCGAGGGCCAGTGAATAATTGAAAAAGTCTTGTCAGTCTGGGTCAGGCTGTTTCCTCCGCTGGGATCAATCGCTGGCTGATGTCGTGTCCAGGTGACGTGACACAGGTTCGTTTTTAGGATGCAGAGTTTGACTTTCTTTGTGTGAGTTGCGTTAGGAGTTAAAGGAAAGGTTCACATTTATCTGTCTTAGAACAATATTGACATGACTGTACATCAAAACTGGTCACTGTGATCTTTTCAATAAAGAAACCCCTTTTTAACACAGGTATTTTGTAAGTGATGAAGATGAAGTTCAGCTGAAGCTAATATGAGAGTTCAGTTGTGCTGGCAAAACATGACCGAACAAATCTTTTTTACCAACTCCCTTTCAAGTTCTGTATATACAGGGTCTGCAGTGGTACGTACTGCTTCAGGAAATAGTCACAGCCTCGCACTCTGGCACTGACACTATACAGCTTTTTAGATTTTACCAAACTAACTGCCAGTTATCAAAATTGAAGCATTCCAACCTTAAACTGTATTAAAAGACAAATTTCAAGTTGCTTTTAGGATGCTGGGGACTGACTGACTTACAGTAGCAGTACACGTTCGCTGCTGAGGTCGTTAAGTACAAACCCGGATTCGACTCGACTTGACTCGACTGGGCTG
The DNA here is from genome assembly GCA_031216445.1 of Lateolabrax maculatus. Classification (NCBI taxonomy): domain Eukaryota; kingdom Metazoa; phylum Chordata; class Actinopteri; order Acropomatiformes; family Lateolabracidae; genus Lateolabrax; species Lateolabrax maculatus. The sequence continues at coordinate 26,666,944 of CM062198.1, forward strand.
CTGCTGATACCAGCTCTCACGCAAACTCTAGACCCTTGACACTTCCTGTACATGCCAAACTCCCGCCAGTACACCGAAAAGATCGAAGAGACAGCTTGGAGGCTTCAGGGCTCGCCAGATCCGTTCGTGTACCAGAGTCAGACAGTAGACTCAGAGCTTGTTAGACTGGATATTATCCCTGGTGCCAGCAGAATTTAAGTGAGTCTTGGTGCTACAGTTTGGTTGATAGTAAGACAATGTTTAGTGCTTGTGCAGTGTTACTAACTGTTTTGCCTATAGATTTAAATATTTATAGTGTCTTAATTAATAATTTTGTAATTTTTGTTACTGTCATGTTAGGGAGATTTATCTAATTTAACAAATGTGAAACATGCTGCCAAGTTAATTAAGATAATACCAAATAAACTATGCAAGAAATCAAACACTCGAACGGAAATCAACATGATGCCAGGAAAGGGGGAGCCCAGAGACTACCAGTCATTTTTAAAGTAACATGGAGACAGTGGCCAGTTGCCTTCACTTCCTTAATGACCTCCAGCTCGAACCAACCAGGGACCAGCAACAACACAACACACAAGCCCTGAGGCCCTGAGGCCGTCACAAAACATACAAACAAGTTGGTGTATTTTTGTTTGATTACTGCAAAAGTAATACACATGTAGCATTAACACAATTATTACAGTAAGTAAAGTGAAACACTTAATGATTTTAGATTTTATGTAGGAATTTTATGTAGCCCACAGTTTAATATTTTAGGAAGATAATGATGCGTGAATTGCTTTATTTTCCACACTGTACCTGCACATCCTGCCAGCGTTTCTTGCACTCTTGTGGTCCAAAAAGGTGCATCATGTCTAATAAATGAAATACCTCCAAATTTTGAAGAACCTATCCTTTCACAATAAATGCCTCCAGCAGCCAGTGTTTACATGCAGCTCTAGGAATAAATGGCCTTGGTAAATACAGTGTAAGTGTGAAAATTTCAATGATAATGCCTCTGTACTGGTGTGTGCATGGCATGCAGACATACAAATATACGCTTGAGTTTGTCATGTCACTCAAATGGGTCATAAATCAGTCCTGACCTGGGTTTAATTGCCCCCTGAGCAGCCGTTTCATTGTTTTAAATGCCTCTCCACCACGGCATGGCAGCACAATAACTTCCTGCAGCGAGGTTTTTTAAGACAACCCAGTAACAAATGCCGCTGGTGGTGCTGGAATTGCTTTCTTGAGACAAGCTGAACAACCAAGCACAGCATTATGCTTCTTCACGGAATCGATCCCTCGGAAAGGATGTTACTTGAATTAGGCCTCTTGCTCAGAGACTGTTTCTCAGCACTAATACGGGCCAATGTTTATTCATTGGCCTGGGCTGTTTATCTGGGGGATAGTAATCAATGGATGAAAGAGAATGGGTCCATTTGAAAGAATACTCTTACTTTTCTTAATTTGCTTATCTAGTCAAGCAAATTCAAAGGAATCAAAAAATCCTTTAAACTATTATTTTATCCCCACACCTCATTTACTCTTTATTAGACTTCGGTAAATGTTGGTTCACAAACCCCCAGCTAGTTCTCTAAACATACTCAACAAAATAAAACTGGAGCAGAATAAAAGGAAAAAAAAAAACCCTACCTTTATATAAATTATAACTTCAATCGTAAATACATTAAAAAACAATTACATTAAGTGACACAGGTTTGAAGGTTTAAATCTGCTATAATAACATGTTTTATATTAACAGTGAATTAGATAATTATGTGTAATATGAAAGGTGTCACTTGTAGTGATGAACCCAAAGAGAATAATCACCCAGATCTACAGTTTCCCTCAGCTCTGCAGAGCTTTTCAGCATCTTTCAGCTCATTATTTTGGTTTTCTGGCCCACAACTTTCCTGTTTTGATTCACTTTTGATTCTGCTCTCATTGTGTCGTTTTCAGAAGGCTTTTGTACAAACAACAGATAGACAAAGTTAGGGACTAGATGGTGAACATAGTGGAGCATTTTGCAGCTGAAGAGCACAATATTTTTTCTCAGGAGTTGGTGGACACCAAAACAGAGTAAGTATGTAACTGCATCTTCTAGGAATATACACAAATTTTCTTCAAATACATTTACGTTTTATCAACGTAATGAAAATAATAATTAATGTATCTGTCAAGTTGCAAAATTTTGATATTGAACTGCAAAATTTTCACTGACAACATATTTTATTAGTTTTCCTACAATATTTGCTCTTGCAATAAAAAAATTTGCTCGCAGCGGCTATAGCATGATTAAACTTTATTATGGTTATGTTTGGTTAAGCTTAGGGAAGGATGATGTGGAATTCGTGAAATAGTAGAAAAGTCAACTGGGACTTGAACCAAGAGGCACAACGCGTTCACAGTGCTTTATTAACATTTATATGAAACCGTAATCTCTAACCATAACCAGAGGGCTTTTGTTGCCTAAACCTAACCATACGCAGGATTCAGGGTGCAAACCACTGTGGATCTCCTACTATCCACCGCAAACACATCTTACAATGTCCACGTGGACATTGTACATAATCGTACCAGAAATTACATTTCCCATAAAATTGCTCAAAAGGTGATTATATGTAATTTGTTGTGTTTCCATTGTCCCAATAAGGAAGTGCCCAAATAAAAGTTAATGCGGGTTTAATACGTTACTTTTCTTCATAGCGCTTCACAGTGACAATCTAAATATGCTTAACATCATCAGCGTCTAGAAATGAATCGTAAAACGGTCACAAATGCTCTTTACTGCCTTGCTCTTTACGGAAATCAGGCAAGTGTGAGCAGCTAAAAATGAACTCCGTACTGAGGTCACATATTTCAGTAGAAGTGCTGCAGCAAACTTTCTAAAGCCAGACCCCCCGGTGTGTATTTTCTCTCTGCCAGCCTCCAGCAGCTAGCAGAGATGAGCTGTCTGGGAAGAGAGGCCAATGCAGCGCTTCTCGTCTCATCTCCTCCTAATCCGGCAGCCCCCCTACCCACCCTTCACCACCGACACCGCCACCTCCCCCCACCCTGCTCAGTGACACTTAGCGCTGGACAGTCCTCCCAATGTATTCCACATCCCATTTCACCTCCGACTAATTGGAAACCTGGAGCTTTTGTTTTTTTTCTACCATTTCCTTTGTTCTTCTCCTTCCTCTCCCCTCAGTGTCTGCTGTCTCCCTTTTCTCTGTCATCTCAATATGAGAGACAGACAGCAAACTAAACCCCCAGTTGTCTGTGTAGCAGAGAAATGAGAGCGTAACCTGTGAAACCAAGCGCGCCCTTTATATTGGTTCATCTGCATGCAAGAGGGGGGCCGAGAGGCTGGAGGCTTTATTGGAACAGATGACCTCGGGTTTATGTTTCATACATCATTATCACAAAGCCAATCTCACTCTGCCTTTTAAATGTACGGGCCTACAAGCACACACACACACACAAACGCACTTAATCTCCATCTTCATTTCTCTTTTTCCCCCTCGTCTTTCTCACATACACACACACAGAGTGGAGGAAGGACAATGTGCCATAAGGGTTTTAGTCTGGGGACTGGTGGTAGTGCACTTAGACTAACAGCAATTACCTGATGTGCAGTGGAGTCCATGTGGAGAGTCCTGGGTAAATCCATCAAAATGCAGTAAACCCAGCGGGCCTGTAATGAACTGATGCCTTCCCAGCTCCTGTACTGCACATCACATCAGTGTCTGGAGCCATGTATTAGTCATGACAAATGAAGGCCTACGCCAGGCTTGTGTGTATGTTTAGGAACAGGTAGTGCAGAAAGCCCATTCAGTTATGGTAATGGTTTCTCTTTATGCACTTTAGTTTAGTCTTGGTCCGTTGCTTTTTTGAATTTACGTTAAAGACCTGCCTCTTTCCGCTGTTATCTGTAAATCTTAAAGCTTCACATGAAGGTTGAACATCCTACACTCAGTGTTAAAATGATTTATAACATTTCCCCAACAGCACCGTTATTTATTAATTACCTTGAAATAAATTACATTTTTTTACAGGAGAGTCTTTCAAGGAAAATCAGCATTTCAATTATTTCTAAAAAGTTAATGAAGATTACTGAAAAAAGTTTAATTCACCACTTTGTATTATTGTTTAATTTATTCCTATATTGATTGTTTAAATGTTGTAATGGGTACTTGAGGTTATTAATTCAAGTAGTTATGGGCCATCTGCCCTGAAATTAAGGGAATTTAATACTTAACTGTTGTTAATAATGATTGATGATTTAGAAGTATCTTTCTGTATCTGATATTCTTTCATTCATATTCTACAAGGTTGTTAAAGGACCTTCATTGATCTTGCTTTCATGCTTTTTTTATTAATAAGTCCAGAGGTCCATATCTTTGGAACTGCTTGAAATCAACTATGAAACCTTCAACTTGTTTACATTGACTGTAAATGTAGATGAAAATCATTTCATTAAGTCTTCATACTTAAAACAAAAATAGGGCACATATATGTGTCACCCCTGTTGGCAGGTTGTCAGTGTCTTCTTAAAATATCTTCTGATTTGACATCTATGGTTAAGGTTTGGTTAAGTTTAGGCAGTTAAACACCAAACTACTTGGTTAAGGTTAGGGAAAGTTCGTGGTGATGTTTAAAAGCTACTTTCACTTTTGCTTTTACCAAGAAGAACAAGAAGAGAGTCATTATTCACAAGACCACAAGAGGTTGCTAATCAGAAAACTGCAAACATTGTACATTGAGCATTTGAACAAACCACAGATGCTGTAGCTTTCTTAATTTCGATCCAAACACTCTTCAGTGACAGTGCCAAATAAACATTATTTGTTACCTTTTACGTAAAATCAAGAGGATGAAAAATGCAAAAAGGGTCATTAGTCAGGAACTGGGAATGTTGCGATTACATGATGCACATTTTAGACCCTGTGCACTTAGTCTTAGTTAGTCTTGTTTGTGTTTTTATGAATACTGATTTGTGTTGGGGAGGACAATTTATATGCCCTTTAACTTCCTTCCTCCCCAGCATATATCCATTTAGTTTTATTATTATGTCTTTTATTATGAGGTTTTAATTGCATAAACAAATAAACAAACCATAAATCACCAGGCAGTATCTCACATTGAGGTTGGACCTTTTCTTTCGACTGCCGGTTGTAATTTTTTTTAGCTAAACTGACAGGAAAAGAAATTGACGAGCAGTTTTATTTAAAAACATTATTTGAATACCACTGAGCTGCAGCTACAAGTGAAATCTGTTTGTTCACATGTGTTAGTATTGTGCATTGTGTTGCAGGTGACCTCTAAATCACAGTCTCCGTTTTGACAGTAATGGTTCAGCAGGAAGTTTTGCAGATTCATTTTCTCTTCATGACATCCCATTTTAGGATTACCTGGGGGGGTATTGTGTTGCCATGGACAAGTAACTGCCTTTACTAATCTGTCACCAGGCTTTAATGGATTTCTATTTGGGATATAATTATCTGGTCAAACTGTCAGTCAAAATCTTTCCAGACATCAGGATGCCCTTAAGGTAAGAAAACCCAATATTCTCTGGCCAAAACACTGAAAGAATCACACATAACATTAAGCTCGTAGAAAGTTCATTGATGTGATATTTCCGATGGTGTTGAAAGAAAAGCTACAACGAGGAGAAAAACTGAGTTGTAACATTTTATATTTACATGCAATTGGGGCCAGATGTTGAAACACTGAAGATGCAAAAATCTGGAATAATGTAATGTCATGTCATGAGATGGTGCTTACTGTCAAACACAATCAACATACTGAAAATGTGAAAGAATCCCTTCTGTGTAGGAAATGAGCTAATGCTTATAACGTCAGAGTAGAAAGGATTATATGTAAACACAGAAAGGAAAGATGACTCAAGCCATTAAGACATTATTAAGCATCTATTTTCATTGTATGTTTCCTTATATGTTCCTTAAAAATGTTTATTTAATGATCCAGGATCATTGAAATATTGTAATGTCTGCTTTACATATTCACATTTTTCTACTGTTTGATATAGTTTGTTTTATGAGTAATGTCATGGTGGTACTGCCTTATTCTTCATTCATTGTGTTCAGATTAAACAGGAATAAAGGCAGTGCAATCTTCTAACACTGACACTGTGGGCGCCCCCGACACCACCCAACCCCAGCGGGAAGTACAGTTCCCACAATGCTTTATGGGATGTAAACAGGAAGTATAATGTCTTTTTTATCCTATATTTGTTCACATTTAAGCAAATTGACACAATTTAAAGTATATCGAATTAGCTTTTAGTAGTTCCTGTTTGCAGTGTACCCATGGATGAACAGTACTGTCACTGGATTACTTTGATACTGAAAAAAAAGTTCTGGAGTTGTGTTCAGATTTGATAGTTTGATATACTTTGATAGTTATGACTCTGGGGAGGTGTATGACTTTTGACACAAATTGTGGTATCTTTGCCTCACATCTCCCTCACATGGACAGTATGACAAAACACTGGTCTCTTTGCTCTCTTTCCTATGTCACACATTGGCCTAATTGGCATCTTCTGGGTACATGCTGACAGAGGTTGGACAGGTGCAAAAACCATATGTATATTTTCCTTATTAGCGCACAGGTTTTGAATTTGCTTTTGTTAGATTCTACAGCTGTGTTACTGCCTCTGCACCCCATGTGAAGAAGGTCCTCTTGTTTATGATTTGTTACATGCTCTCGCCATATGTTTGAGATCCTGCAAAACACAAGTAAAGTGTGTTAGAGACATCATGGATATGTGCCTGCAAACTAACCTTGAAGGAAATATATATGAGAGACTAAGAGTCTACAGCCGTGCTGGCGTTAAGTTAACAACACTAACGTCAGCATACTAACAATCTTACAATGTTTGCCATCTTAGTATTACTGTGTGTTAGCATGCTGACATTTGATAAATAGAAAATATTCAAAGTACAGCCGAGGTTGACGGGCATGTCATTGGTTTTAGCAGGTATTTGGTCATAAATCAAATTATTGGACAAATTCCTTGTTTTTCATTTTTTTGGGGGATGTAAAATTAAGGGATCACCAAAGTTATTACGTGTCATCCTGTGGAGACCACGAATGTCTGTACAACATTTTATGGCAATCCATCCAATAATGGTTGAAATATTTCAGTCTGGAACAAAATGGTGGACTGACTGACAGACCCATTGCCATCCATAGAGCCATGGTGCTAGTCTGGCTAGTAATATATGAGCTCCATTTACTGAACAACCTATTGCCAGTCGAATAATGTTCCAATTGCATGTGAATCTGAGATGATAAACTTAATCCCATATTTCTGTGACAGGCAAAGAAAATTAATAAGCCATCATGAAAGTCAAGCACATCAAACATATAAAGGGGAGTCCAATGTAACAGCGATCCTTTAATTTCATCATTTCTCCCTCCGAGTGATTTTAATTCACACTCTGAAACTAGCCTTCGATTTGAGAAATATAATTTAAATTTCACCCAGTCATAATGATCAGCGTGAAGGTTGGATTGCTGCTGGCCGAAGCGAAGCTATGAAGCATGATAATTCATTGTCAAATGGACACATGGCCAAAACCACATGTGTCCAGGATCCATGGGTACCTGCGGGGTATTAGTGCTGAATGGGGGGGCGGGGGATGTGGGATGCTGGATAGAAAGGTGATGACACTTGGCTGCAGCAAGCAGGGATTCAATGGCTGCTGTGCACACACATACATAAATATACATATTCACACACACACACACACACACACACACACTCACACACTTGAGCCAGGCTTTTAGGGGCTTGGTGGGACGTGGGGGGGAGCAGATGGGGAGGACATGACCGGCGTCTACAGGGACAGCTGCGGACGTCTCCCCTCCTCACCGCCTCACACCTGTTACACATCATGTCCGCTACAACACACACAGCATCTTGGTTGAACCCCAGCACGCTGCCACGCGCTCTGAGGATTAACAAACACAACCTGACACACACACACACAAAGTTGCACAGATAAAATAAACCATAATATTCTAAAATGGGGTTGACATCCAGTCTCTTCCTCAGTATTCCCAGTATTCAAATAAATCCACTGTTGTAGCTTTAAATACATTTCTTGCGTGTCATTTTATTGGCGTGTGTAGTGTGAATAATGATTACTGAAACATCATCAGGACATTAATTAAAAGCGCAGAACGATTGTGAACCCCCTGAATTGAAAAGATTAGTTCATTGACTGTGCTACTCATCCAGAAAGCCTTTATCTCTGTGTGAATTCACATCCAACTTATTCAATTTTTTATGTTCTACTATTTCTCTCTTAGCAGCGTTAAAAAGCTCTGTCCAATATCCCATATCTCCCAGTGCCTTGAAATTAATTCATGAAAGAGAAATGAAAATGACAGGCATATTTGGTCTTGTTATAGATAGATGTACATTGTTATTGGTATAATGTGCAACAAAGAAGTCTCAGTGGATTATTCTTTTAAAGTCCAACTCAAATTAAACTGTTTTTCTGCAACAGCATACATATCTTCTCTGTAAATCACATGTCCTGTGCTCTTCTTTGAGAGAAGAAAAAACAGATACCACAAGGGAGACATATTTCCTAAAATGTCAAACTATTCCTTTAAAATGTCAAATGTCATTTTTGATTCCTTTCTCAACATATTTTGTAAATACATTTTTGCAGTTACTCAAGGCAACCGATCCCATTAACCTGATGAATGCATGTGTAAACTTGACATTTGACTGGAGATTTCTCTTAAGGACAAACTGTCAGGGGGGTCACGGTGCTCCAGGCTCTCAAATGTGGATTTTAGTTTGCCCTGTATTGATGTAGGAAAAGCAGTTCGCCTTTGAAAGCTGCCTTTCATTAGGGTCTAGGAGACTGGTGTAAACATTAGTCAGGAAGCTACACAAAAAGGCAGAGGGCACCGAGAGGTCAGGTCAGAGACAAGAGAGACATCAAGTGGCTTCCTCCAAAGTCTTAGATATAATGCACACAATTAAAGCATTTGCCTTCATTTGAGGTTGACAAGCCTGAAAAGATTAAAGAAGCTCAGTGTATCATCAAACAGAGAAAAAAAATAAATAATAAAAGAAAGCCCAAAATCGATAACCTGGCTGACTTTGTAAAGCTCACATCTCTTTGCTTCTGTTGTCAATTCAACAGGTGTAGACACTAACAAAGGATTTCTCTTCCACAGTCCATGACTTTGAGCTCGAGGCCTAAACAGATGACCGCGCGGGCTTGTTTGCTGTAATGATGTCAGTAGTTATAACCATGTTTCCATTACCTTACATAGTGCTACAGAGAAGACCGATTTCTCCACTGCCGTCCGGGGCACAGGTAAAAGCAAAGCAGTCCACGGAGAGTTGTAAATTATAGAAAAGTCCGAGAGGTTATTTTCATAAAACATAACGCCTATGGCACCTAATTTGGAATTTGTTCCCGGGTCCTTTAAATATTTACAGCCTTTGTGAATAGAGGTGGATCTGTTTTTTACATAGAAGAAAGAGAGTTTTTTCTCTTTATACATGAAAGCAGAGATGTTATATCCAGAATGTATTGAATACTAGGAGCACATACCGATGAGATGCGTTAGAGAAATTATCAATTCAGTTACAATGAGCTATACATAGAGACTTGAGCTGGAAAGGGATATTAAATCTTCGAGATAACAGGACTCGTTATGTTTTTCTTATCGTCAACAAATCCAATGAAATCCAACAACAAATTGATTCAACTGATCCAACAAGTCCAAAGCCTGATATATCTTATTCCTCTGTGCCACACAGCTCCATTGTTGTACAATAACTATTAAAAACACATCAATGAGCCACACTGTGATGATCCTTCATTACCATGAACATTGTAGTTTATTTTGTGTCAATCCAACATAGAGTTCTAGTGCCATAAATACTCATTAAAGCACCAAATCTGTGTTAATCAGCAACTTAAAATAGTAAAACTATAAACTATATTCAATGCCCAGCCGTTTTGGGTCATTATTTAGCATTTTTTCAAGATAAAATGTTATATACACAAGCAGTTTTTAAAGGTTTAGTAATAGGTTTGAAAATTGGCTTGGGGGCTGAGAGCCACAGATAATTTGTATGGGGTTGGATGACAATAGTACTGCATTAACTACTTACCTCAACAGAACAAGTTTTGTTTTCTTGTGACCATGAACTAATTATTTGGAAATCGTAACTTAAACAGATTCTCATGTCTTAAACATAATGAGATCTTTGATCAACAACAGGGCTGCTCCGGTGCACAGATAATCTAGGCAAATACACAGGGCCAGCACCCAAGAACATTGTTTTTTTTTTGTTTGTTTTTTTTTTGGTTAATCCTTGTTTCCTCATGACATGTAGTACCACCCGGGTTCAAACGTTATCACTCGATGAATGGCCGTTATCAGTCGTAACTAATGTGGTAGTACTTGGTTGTGTTATCATGGCTGCAGCCATCAACCAGTTAGAGAACACAGATTCAATTTAAATGACTAAATGTGTGAAAATGATATGAAATCTCATCCTTTCCTGTGTTGTCATGCTGTCTGCCCTCCAGCTACATGACACCAAAACAGAAGAACATCTACTGATCTACATTTTCACACTTTTTCCCATTTTCTAGCTGTTCACTTTGTGATAGTGTGAGCAAAAACAACATAAATAATTTGATGTCAATACATTGTAAACTTACTGTTGACTACCAAAGACACAAGATTAGTCCTTCACTATTATAAAAATATTTCAGGACTTTTTGTACCTTTTGGGTCATGCTGAGATCATGAAATAAATATTCTATTTTCTTGAGAAAACAAAGAATTAAGGTAATTAGACCCATGTCCTCTCCTGCCTGAGTGTAAACATCATTGTCATGAAATTCAAATGTGTAAAAAACACAATAATCAATGCAATAAATTTAAATAAATAATAAATAAATATCCATAATAGATAGATAATATTGTTTAATGTGTCTCTATATTTGGATATTGTATATTCCTGCTGCTGTTTCTTAGCATTTTCCACAAGAGATGCTCTTTCTTTTGCCACAGTGTCAAACTGATTCCCCAGCAGACTCGAGCAGGCTGAAGCTCCTCCAGTTAACGTTGCCAGCCGCCCTGAGGCGAGTTTAACCTGAGTGGAGAGATGCACCTGTACAACAGTAAGCTGGGATTCCGGCGCTCAAGCTCACTAAATCTCTGTCCACTCAACAGGTATTAAACCCCAAGCAGTGAAGCGCCACACAGGAGGCTGCGCACATCTCCTCCTCCCTGCTGATGAGCTTTTTCCTCCCCGTGCTGCCTGCCAGTGTTGTCAGTAGTCGTGCAAAGAAAACTGGTGGTGCAGTTAGTCAGCCTGCACATTATTGCCAGCACATTTGGTATCAGTGTGAAGGAAACAGGTTGCCGCACCTCTCTCAACATCTCAGTTTCTTCAGAATACATCAACTGAACATGTTTTTAAATCTCCTTCCTCCTCACTTGTAAACATTACTTTGTTTGTATGAACGGAGCAACGTATTTAGGTGACCCAGGCATGGCGTGATTGTGAATGGCCCGAGCTAAATCTATCCACCAGAGAATAATGTATACCCTGTGCACTGAATGGTTTTGATTATGAAACAATCTGTTACTCACACTGCATGGTTCATGGCAAAACCCTGCAAACATCCTGCCATATATCAAACAACGCTCAGAATCTGCTTGGCCAGTCACAGATGTCCAAATCACTCTTTCATCCTGTTTATCTGGAAACGTATCTCTGATTTACTCTGGTGGCTAAATTATAGGCACATATGTTTATATCCACAAGCTGTGATTGATTATTTTGTAAAGCTTTTTATCCCTCAGGCAGTTTTGGGAATATGGTGTTGTGCTGCAGCACAATGAAAAATATTTATCTTGTGTCTTTATTCTGAATCCTTTAAGTTTAAATATACTAATGTCTTAGCACACGCTTGTTCCTTGATTTAAAAAAAATGTTAAATTACAGAAAAAATCTTACACTTCACACTGTAATAACAAGTATTTTTTCACCATATTCATTGTGTCACTGCTGTTTTCCCTCCTCTCTCTTTTCTGTGCACCTTTCATCAGTAGAGACACACTGTTTAGCCATCAGGATGCTGGTTAGTAGATAATGATTGATGGTGTGTTGTGATCATGATGAAAGCAGGTCAAAGCCACAAGGGTCACATTCTCCTCCTTCTGTCTGTGGCTCTTTATCTCTAATCACCTCCCCTCCCATAAGCACATGCACACACATGCACATATATGTTAATTTACTTGTTATTCTTATGGTCTTTGACAGTTATTCACACATCAACAAGGCGAGCAATAGAAGTCTGTTTTGATGAAGTTGTCTATTGACAGTAAATACAGTTGAAAGACAAAATAATTTCTTAATGATATGGAGAAATTTTCTAGATTAGAAAGGAGATAAGGAGACTTATAAGATAAAGACTTAAAAGATAAAAGAAAGAAACGACTAAAAAGGCAAAGATAAAACAGAGATTTATTTGAGAACAAAGTGTCTTCAACGTTGGCAGCGAAAGCCGTACAAGCAAGAAGCCAGCTTTGTTTTATTTCCAGAAATCTCCACAAACATATCTTTTCCCACATGTTTGAACAAACAAAACCTGAAATGGGAGCAGAGCAAAATGCCCGTTCCCATGTGCTTCACATTTTTATTAACTATCGCTGCCCTCACTGCAGCTCATTACAGCCCATATAGCGGAGTGAAAAGGTTTGGAGAGGCAGCCAGCAACATTACCTCCCATACAGCTTTCCTGAGGGGCATTTTCCTTACCATGGAAAAGGCTTTGTAATCTGAGCCCAGCAGGTACGTTGATGGAGCTGACGTGTGTGTGTGCGTGTGTGTGTGTGCATGTGTGTGTGTGTGTGTGTGTGTGTGTGTGTGTGCGTGAGAGAGAGAGATCGGGTGTGTGCTGCATAGCAACACCAGGGAAAAAAATGGGAGGTCAAGACAAAGAAAGAGGTAAGAAAGAGCTGGAAGTATACCTGGATTTTACAAATGCGAGTGCATATGCACTAGTGCAAGTAGTCCGTATGAGATTTTCATGATGTTGAGCTGGTGAGAATATGTTCACACATAGCAACATCTGGCGTGTGAAAAACCTCAAACAATTTTCACCTCAGAGACTAAAATTAGAAAAAGATAAGATAAAGCAGTAACACTTCACTTTATCCACCCCTATTTGGCATTTGTAAGCAGTATACACAAACACTCTACAGTGTAGTTGTAAGCAGATAAAAGAACATTTTAAAATGTTTATATATATATATGGATACTTTATTAATAAATAAACAAATATCTTACATTATATATCGTAATGACCAGAGAGGTAGGTAGAAACAAGATACAGATAAATAAAAAATATGTAGTTAACAAATAAATAAAAGTACATAATACAGTTTTCAACATATTCTTATAAAGTAGCATAGTAGATACAGTATATTTAGAATATATATACATATGTAAGCCTAGTATGTATGAATAATGAATAAATCCAGCATGTGTAACATAATAATATAATATAAATATGTGTAAATATGTTTATATAATGTATATAAATATGTATTATATATATAATAAACATGAGATAACAGAATACAGTAGCATAGTAGAGGTATGATATGACAATGAGATGAAATATGGTTTGTTGTAAAAGCATGGTGTTATTGTGCAGCCGTATTGATCATACAGACATAAAAGCAAAGAGACTCAGAGATGTAAAGTCATTTGTGATGTTACCCCATCATCAGCAGGTGAGCTTTAAAAAAATAAATTGCCGGATGTAGCAGCATGAATAAACAGTGAAGACGTATATCTGTAATAATTAGTTGATGAGCGATGACAGTGCTAATAGAGTCACAGTGGGGTGTTGATACAGTGTAGTGCTCACTGCTGCTAACATGAGAGGGCCAAATGCCTGATATCTTACATCAGTGTTTAGTTGTGTAGGAAGACATCCATCTATTACAACAAGGCACCTGTTTACCGTCAACCTCAAAGAGAGAGACCGCGACGTTGCAAGCAGCAGTGGGGAGTCCCTCAGGGCTCTATTCTTAGACATCTCAATTTCTGTGAGCGTCTTGAAATGTAAATGTAAGCCGAAAAAAAGGCTGGACATTTTTGGATACTTTCCTGTGCTGCATCTAGACTGCTCATTAATCATTTTCTGCCTATCACACAGAAACCTCCGCCGGTGCCAGTGTGCAAGTCGTCGGAAACGTATCTGCAGCGTACACGGCTCCACAGGTTGCTGTCAGCATGGCAGCAGGGAGGCGTAAGGGCAGACAAAGCGGAGATAGAGGGAAGAGGATCCAAAAATAACCTGCCAGAAATTAGATGATATGAAGCTGCTCACATGAATGATGGATGGAGTTATAATGTGCTCCTAATGACCAGCTTTTATGAGCCACTTGAGGTTTTGTGCTCTCAAACTCAAATTACTTGAATTGGAAGAACAAAATCAGAAACGTGCCATTCAGAACGGAGTGGATCCTCATTTCATCCATGACTCTTTCACATGAGAAAGCAAAAGAAAGGCACACTTAAATGTGCTTGACTGTGAAACTCTTTTATCAGTTTAAAGCAGACGCTGCCGACGCTTATAGGAACTGTATTTCTGATGTGGATGTGTCAATCGTATCATTGATTAAGAGCCAGGTAATCCATCTGACGTGGAGATTATTGGATCAGTGCAGCACCTGCTTCGGGCTGATTCCCCTGAATAAAATGGCTGTGTTAATCCGTATAGGAGTAGGCAGTCCTTCAGGCTGAAGCAAGGACAGGGAGCGCTGCAGCCAGGAGAAAGGCTGCCTGGTGGTGTTTGAAAGCCCGAGATATTGAGAGGCTGTCTGAGCTGGTGCAGCTTCCTCTTCGCTCATATTGGTGTTTTTTTTTTTTTTTGATGAATTGGGGTTTGGAAGCAGAGGATGAACGGGTTTGTGGGACTTCCAGTCAGTCATACAGGGTTATTTAAGCCAGATTTAGGTGAGCTGTCTTCAAGGTCATGGTAAATAGAGGTGCGGGGAGAAGTACAGGTCAGTGTAGGTCTGGGAAAGGAAGTCATTTTGACAAATTCTCTATAGATGCTGTGGTGACTCTTGAAATATAACAGCCTTCCCAGCCCCCAGTATATTGCTTTAAACCTTAGGAGCAACATAATGAAAATTGCACACTGCTATGACTAGTTGTTCAAGATATAAAGTAACCATGAGGGACCGTGGTTAAGTGTTTGTTTTACCACTTTAAACAGCTGAAATAAACACCAGTGTTCATTAGTGCGCAACCATTACCTACAGCCATGTCATTCATGAGATCCGGAGTCAAATCTCTCAGGTTACTCTACGCTACTGTCAAATGTCATGTTTTACAACCATTGGGTTTTATTATGGGCCCTGTGGCTTCTATACTATGGGCCTCACTGCGGAATTCGCCCTAACACCCTCCCCGCTCCCTGTATGCATGCACTCACATACAGTCTCAGTGACACGTTGTGTAATGGAGACAGTTATATCAGGGGCAATGCTCTTTGGCAGCACGGACATGCCACTACGAGTGTATGTTGTTATTGGAAAAAGCAGAGAGCTGAGCGGGGTCATGGCTGCTGCGTAGCACCTCATCAGTCAGCGCAACAGCCCAGAGGAGGGATTGTTTAAATTTGGCTCCGTGCCCCGTCTTGAGTTACGTCCAGATGGTCGATGAGAAGTCAAGAGACGGGGTTCTCGCTCGGTTGAGCGTTCGGCCAGTCGCGGCTTCAATTTTGAAACGACCAATCATTTCATGTGACAACCTATAAGCTTCTCCTTAAGAACAAGTAAAAGAAAAAAATACCGCTGCAGATACTGATAAATTCACCATACTTTTTTGAGTTCAATGCACAAGGTCACAAGAATGTGCTCTGGCTTTTTTCATCACAACTGTGGTGAATCTCGTGCCAGATGGCCTTCTACACCACATGAGAAGTGGTTTCACCTGCAAGGCAATCAGACATTGGGTCCATAGGTACCTAGTTATTGAAAACAAGCTGACATGTTGCTGCTCATGTGTTATATCACTAAACATCCGCTGAATGTTTCCATATGCTTTTTGTTTGGACTCCCACTGTTTTTTCTATTTGGGGCTCACGAATTATGTGCTCATCTGTTCATCAACCAAACATGCTGCTTTCATTCAGAGAAGTGGGATTTTGTGATATTTATGGTCAGTTAATGTCACATCTTAAAGCATTTTGAGTTAAATGGACAAAAGTCAACTGTATAAGGGTTCAGTTTAGTGCATATGTATTATTCATGTGGTAGAACATCTCCTGCCTGTGGGCATAGTACTCACCCATAAGATGTATGAGTTACTATTGTGTTGTTTTATAAGCTAAGTAGAATAAAAAACTTCTTCTAAAAAATCTTTCAAACATTGCTGCTCTGAATAATTAAGATTGAATATTTTAACACAAAACATTAAGACTTTTAACTAACTATGTTTAATAAGTCACAACTACATACATTGAAACATTAAAGCTCCACTCATGTATTTTTTAAATTAACAACGGAGTAAATTACTTGTACTGTGAAAGGGGGTTGTTCATAGAGTAAAACCAACAGAGAATAATCACCCAACTCTGCAGCTCTTTGGAGCTTTTTAGCCTCTTTTACCTTGTTTTGTTTTTATGGCCCACATTTTTTTCTCTTCAACCCAGAAGCAGCAGATTGATAGCCATGGTGGAGAGATGACAATAAGCCAGTGAAAGTGAAATGTAACCAAAGTCTTTCTTGTTCAATAGATAAACTCCCTGCTGTGCACAAGTCAGGAAGACAATGCTTACAAATCATCAGGGGGTTATTGTACAAAAATGGATAGTTTTCAGCTTATCAGAAAATCACTTCCTGTTTCATATTTTCACTTACACAAAAGTACATTTTTCACAAATATGTTGAAGATGACTGCTCAGATCCCGCTGACAGGTATGTGTGTGTGTGTGTGTGTGTGTGTGTGTGCATGATAAGGTCACAGGTGCATGCGTACATTTAGAAAAGATATGGGCATTACAACTGTTAACGTGTGTAATGAAGGTGTGTGTTTTTTGGCTCATTGTGGAGTTTTTCTGCCTTCAAGTTGTCAAAAAATTAACTAACGCAGCTGTAAGAAGTAAGACATAGTCAGTAGCTTCTACTGGTGTCTGTGTTGCATTTACAGGACATTGTGATTTACCAGGACAATTAGATGACTTTGCTGTGCTGATAAGATCCAGGAAATCCAAACTTGGGTTGTGTATTTATAATTTGTTCTTTTTTATCCTTTACATGCAAGTTTTTTAATACTTTTGATGAGCATCTCAGTCTTTATTATTGTTGTAGATTATTATCTTTTATTTTTTTTAGTGAGATTCCTTTTGCTGTTTCATGGTCTTTGTTGAATTAATGAAGGCTGAGAGGGCAGATTACCCGCAGTTCTGCTTAATTATAAAAGCTGCTCTCTGCCCTGGTGGTGATTGGTCAATACCTGCTCTAACTGCAGAGGAAGGCGTACACAGAGCTACACGGAGGCACAGACTGAGCTGTCGGCCCATGAGACACAGTGCAGAGATAAGAGGTCACAAGGAGCCTCCAGGGTGCAGCAGGTGGGAAGTGAGTCTGGGGAACCAGATGACAGTGACAATAATGTTGATGATGATTATGGTGTAGATGATCATGTGAGTTAGGAGTATGACCTAGAAGAGGAAGCAGGAGTGTCTTGTGCAAAAAGAGAGGGGCGAGACAGAATACAGAGACAGACAGAGGGATTCAAAGACCACCTTAAGTAGAACAACAGGGATCTGGGGACAGCAGAGCTCAGGGGAAAGAATTTCAGAGTAAAACCACATGGGAACAGCTGTCATGAGATCCAGAAAAGAAACCAGATGATCGTGAAAGGGACTCAGTCTAGAAAGAGGACTGAGACAGATTGAAACAGAGCTAATGGCGCAGGAGAAATAGAGCCAGACAAGGAAAGAAGTGCGACAGGCCTGGAGACGACTGCGTTCAGATCGGCTATGATACTAAATAAGTAATATTGTGTTTGTGTCATCAGGGAGTTTGCCCTATAACTAATATGCTCTATAATAAAGTAGTAGTACAGTAAACTGGAGCTGTTCGTAGCACATAGTAGTTCTAAGTGGGTTTTAAGTAGCTTCATTTAAGTATCATGAGTTCACAACATGCATAAAATAAAATAAAATATACAAAATTAAACATACTAACTAAAAGAGAGTATAAATACTAAAAAGAACACTTCAAATTTGAGTGTGTTGATGATGGATACTGTTGTCCCACAATGCAATGCACAAAGATAAAAGATGAGCTGCTCAAAGCTTCAAATTGTGGAGGTGGTAAGACAGTTCAGGGATGATCTTGAAAAACAAATAAATAAAAGTTTTAAATCTTTAGAAAACATTTTGCATTCTCTTTATGAGATTACATTTACAGTTGCATTTTTTGATTCATGCCAGTCAGCGCACATATTGGATCATTTTCTGTTAGTACAAAACATTATTTTCTTGTGTTATAACTGCAAAAACAGTTTACTTTGACAATTAGCATTGTAGTACATTCTGTATGCAGTTTTTTTAACAGTGAAAGTGAAAGTAAGAATGAGGCTGACTGGTTCAGACACTGACTGTACAGCTTCACAGACTGAGCTGTAATATTGTAATACCATATAATTAATAAAGCCTGGTGCCGTAATCATTAACTCGTCTGCAGACTACTATCATATGAAAATGGTACACTGTAGCTGCACACTGTCCATCCACACAGTGACAAGATATTTAACTGGTCTCACAGAGTCCCATTCATCATCATGGCTGTCTTTAGTGGAAGGAGCACATTTCCCCTTCCACTTCTGTCTGTAAGATGAACAGCTCCACTGGCTCAGCTCCGGCTCGCTCTCATTTTATCTCTCTCCGTACTCTCAGCCTCTCTGTGCTGTTGGATGACACCAACGATGGCTGATGGCTCTACAACTTCAAGCTGTTGGGTTTTAGCTTGAAGTACACATATTGTTGCAGTGGGATTAATGCTGATGGCCAGTATGATGCCCGCACATAGATTAAAGAAGCATAGCTGCGCTTCTATTTTTAAAAGTAACCCGTTTAATCCACCAAAGTGAACAACATTCTTTGAAATATGTGCATGTAAATCACGTCAACTTCCCTCCACCCATATCGTCGTCACACCACATATTTCATGCAAGTAAAGAGATAGCACACAAACGTACAACTGTGAAGCTTTTGTAGTTACACATATTAATTGCTTCTCTGCAATGTAATCTGGCCACAGTGGGGGGGGGGGGGGGGGGGGGGGGGGGGGGGGCATTAAGTGGTAAGCAGTTAATGCAGAAAAAATAGTGTTGTCTAGTTTGGTTGAAAAGCTCTCCCATTGTTGTGGCTGAATCAGATTAATAATAATAAAGAGTTCAAGGTTAAATAGCATCTTTACAGAAAAAGAAAATAGAAAAAGAAAGTGTACCCTATAGAAACCCTATAGAAAAATGTGAATCCTTATTATGTAATGATTTTATACATGTTTGTTTATTATCCTATAATATATATTTGAGGTATTTAACACATATATGTGTCATAATTTCCTGCTATTTAGTGATTCCAAAAAAGAGGACCTTATAATTACCAATCATGATGTCAGTATTTACATTAGTCTGTCATTTAGTGTGAGTGCCTTATCTAATAATGTCAAACAAGAAGCTCATTTAACCAAGATCAGGTCATTCCTCAGATTCGTAGATCTAGAGATCAATACTTTTTCCACCATCACATGAATTCTTGCTGCCTTTTAGTGGTTTTTACAAGATTTTACTGATTGTTTTGACCACGCAGGGCCTTGCATTATATCTGTGATGTGCTTACTCCCTACGAGTCCGATTGATGCTTGAAATCGTCTAGTGGGGCTTAGTAGAGTTTTCAAAATGTCCCCTTCCCCCAACAAAGCCACTGGTGCAGAGACGATGTGTCAACAGGGGGCACCATACCACTATCAAGCACTGGACTTGTGACAGTACCCTTAATTAGCATATGATTGCATCCATGGGTATGAATCCCTCTTAAATAAACCAATTTGCAGTCATACTTTAAAAATGACTGAGGTTGACAAAGAAGACAAATGTGTGATCAGTAAACGGCTCGGGCTGTTGATTGATGGCCGCCGAGATGTCAGAGCAGGGCGAGGCTTCTGCGACTTAATTTTGCTCTGAGCTTGACCTTTCTTTTTCCTCTCAATACCCATAATGATTCATCCTCCTGAAGCATGCTGATGAGTACTGAGCCTACAGTAATGCTGACTGATTGATGAATAAGAGTCATAGCGGGATGCTTGACTGTGTCATGTAATATTTTGAGCTGCAAAGTGCTTGATGATGCTGAATCTATAAGTTGACTCTACAGTCTCTTTCCCTTTGACTAAAATCTCTGGATACCTGTGTGTGTGTGTGTTTCATGGGAACCTGCTGTCTGTACTGCGAACAGCATTTTCACCGAAGACTTTGTTCCAGTGATCACTGCTGGTTTATGTGTTCGAGTTGTTTCTTATACAATTGTGTCCTGCAATAGGACAGACACACACCGCTACCCCCCCCTTCCCCCTCTGCCTCCCCGTCCCACCTGGCATAGCTGTCAGAGGCATGGCTCTGTGCCTTGGCATGCAACATACCATCTCCCTGGCACATCGTCTGGTTGCGGGAGTGAGGGATGGGACCGTGCCAACTGGGGCTCCTCCGATCATTGTTGTTGTCCACTCTTTGGATGCCCAGAGGGGGGGCTTTTCCACCTGTTCAATGGGAGCCTGAAGTACACCTCCAGTGGCCTCCATATGTCACCCAGATTCAGACCATTCACTCACTGCGCTGTGACAGGTGTGTCTTTATTAGCAGCAAAACGAAAAAAAAAAACATTTCATGGCATACGTACATAAGTAGATTGTAGCTATTTCTATAAATACTCAATAAGGTGACTACTACTACTACTACTGCCAGGTCATTTTGACTTGTAATATTAAGAAAATGTGTCCCAGTAAGTCATGACCAGCAGTGAACCAGCATGCACAATACCAGGACCCTGAAATGGACACAGCTAAATGGAATTCAGCTATCATTATTTGTATTATTTACACCTGTGCTTTCATATTGTTATGATACAAAATCTCTTCTGTGAAAGAAGTCCATAATTCAATTGTGCTGTTTAAAGCTGCAATCGCTTTTCATACATTCAAACTACAACAAAGGTTATGACACATATAGTCTCACATTTGTGAAGTTGTTTAAGATCGTTGTTGCTGGTACGCATTCAAATGTCTCAAACTGACCAGGCAACATGAACCCAAATACTTTATCTAAGTTAAGTTAGTCAGCAGTGGAAGTAACAACAGGACAGGCTCAATGTGACAAACCTTATTAAATCCATTTTTCAATAGTAGTGGAGAGTGTCGCCAATCATTGCACCATATTTAACTTCACCACACTCCACCATACAGATGGAGACAGTAACTATATTAATAAAAAAATAATAAAACATTTCAGTTTTAAATGAGTTGTGACGATTTGGGTTTTAAATTGGCTCATATCACACTGATTGAAATTAACCTGACCTTTATTTCTATTGAGCAAGAAACTGACTATTACTATTAACTATTACTTTTAACCTCTGTCATTTATAAACAAGTACAAATTAAACAAATACAATATTAAATATACACAAAACAGGAATTTCAAACATGTAAATTTAACTCTTTCACTTTTGCTTGGGTAAAATGCAACACTGTTCACTTTTAGTCAATTTGGTTTGTATTTGGCACAAATGGCAATGATTTTCCAGTTTCCCCTTAGCAAATTAAATATTTTGCATTTTTAAGCGGTGCACCAGCAATTTTGGCACCGACTATTTAGACTCTTCGGAGTTCTGTTAACCCTCCTCATGTTGCTTTGAAAGCTCATGTAGCCAAATGCTGATTGCTGAACCTCCTTTATAGCTGATAAATGTAGAAAACATAATATTAACATAGTAATGACACCCTCACCCACTTTGACTGCAAAATTAACTTTAAGGAACATTAATCACAATATAATATTCCATTTAAGTCTCGGCTGCATGCTGTATGCTTAAAGTAATGTAATTTTAGATACTGTATTTTAAATAATAATGGCAAAAATGTAACTTCAAATGCCAGAACTGAGTTTGTCGTTTTCCCTCCACCCATCCAAACTTAAATTATAACGTATGTTAGTGGTTGTCAGTACTTTTACGCCATTGACAGATTCAACTCCATCATACATGTTGGAGAAGCAGTCCCTGGCATTTTAAAAGATCAGACTGGCATGCTGAAATATTCTCTTTGTGCTTCACATAAGTGTCTGAACTGAACTGCTATCTTCTCTCTCATGGTGACTTGTGTTTATGACTCTCACTGAAAGTCACTTCAATAATTGAACATTTCCAGAGCATGAATTAGCAAAACTGATCTTAAAAATACATGCGCTTTTGTAGGTTCTTTTTTGCGTGAATTTTGCATTTAAAGGAAGAATCTTTTGTTCTGATCACACTAATACGGAACAGAAGGAATAGTAATGTTCCTAAAAGACCTCAAGGCATCAGAGAAATGCATTTTCCAGCAAGTGACTACAGCATCCAGCTGTATAAGCCAAGTACACCGTCTTGGGGTTATGAGTGGTTTAATTGGCAGTAGAACCACGAGTGTCGCACAAAATGTCAGCAGTGAAAAAGGCTGAGGCTACTGGAACAAACTCCCCAGTGTGGCAACAGTGTCGAGAGAGTTTCTGTAAGGCGCTCGTGAGTTCAGAGAACTGTCCAGGTTTCTTTCCTGTCATCGCAGACACATAATTACTTCCAACTCATGTCATTGTAGAAAAAGACCAAAGTGTAGCTCAATTATGGAAGAAGTATTCTGATCTTTTAGTTAAGTAAAAGCAGAAATAACACGATGAAAAATACTCAAAAAATTGCATAAAGTTATCATACAAATACTGGATTTTGTTGTCAAATTAATCTCACCACTTCATCTAGTAGCTGTTAATTATATTGCTCAGTGAAATTTTAATTTGTATGACAACTGGGCAACTCCACCTGCTGAGAAAGATCATGAGACCATGTGATATGATCGAAAGCCCCAAAACAGCTACTAAATGCACCGTGTGAGATTATTTTGTCAACTGCTGTTTCCAATTTCAAGAAATAATTTATAAACTCAAAGTTACTGGATTATTCTTATTGATGCATTGATCCATCCATCCATTATCTATACCCACCCAGCATTTCGGGGGAGCTGGAGCCTTGGAACTCGGAGCACCTAGAGGAAACTCACGCAGAAATTCTTAATGTGAAATCAACACTTAATGTTGTAATTGGTCAGAGTGGAGCTAATTTTAGCTACTTTATGTAGTATTTATTCTCTCTGCATCAATCTTCCCACCTGGTTCTGTTCCTCATAACATGACAGACAACCAGTTGAGACATTTTTGTATCTCATTTAATCTTTATTTATCCAGGTAAAGTTGACCGACTCTGTTTACTCATCTGATCCTGATCCTGTACTCCCTCGCTCATTCGTACCCAAGAGCTGTACATTTACTGTCCCCTACACAGCATGTTTTTGGGACTCTGTATATATACTGTATTTACAAGGCTGATGTGATTTCATTTATTATTCCTGTAATGTCTAATTGTACAATGACTTAATATTCTCTTAACAGAACTTCTAGTGTGAATATATTTCTGCTATATTTCACCTTCAAAGCCAGCAACCGCTCAATCTCCTGGGAGCGTTTGTCACACCACACTGCACAAACGCCTCGATTTATACAGCAGCTGGTGCAGTAAATGTGCTGTAATTGCACAGTCACACATGGATTCGGGTGTGTTCATAGTATCACACCAAATCTATTCATCTGCAGTCCATGTGATAATGATGCTTGCCTTAGCGCCACACCACCACCTCGTATTTCCCTCTCAGCCCTTCTGCATGTTATTTAAAGGTATTGTTATTATGCCCATTCACTGCCTGCATATAAGTATCTGTCCCTCGCTGCAATGCTGATTGATTGGAGGAAACGCTTTTTTGTTATGATCTGATTGGGCATCAGCAGTGATCTCCGCAGTAATGACCCATGCTGGGAGGTGTTACAGGAGCAGATTTGGAAGCGCTATCCTGTTAACAAGGAGCCTGCTGAGACAAGCTGCGAGCAACACTGCTCGGAGATGTGTGATTTCAAGCAAGGCCTGTGCATGCCAGACAGTTGGTGATCTGCGTAACACTTTTGTTTTTTATTGTTATTGAATATGATGCTGAAGGTGTGGTAGTGTGGTAGCTAAGTAAATATAAGAAAAACTTAAAGAAGACATTTTCTTTAGTTTCCTATTCTGTGCGTTAACTCTGTAGGTTGATTTGGGCCTTTTTTGCTGATATTTTTCTTTTGAATGTCATACATTAGTCAAAACTGTCAAGCGTGGAAATAAGGGCGAGTTGTTACCTTTTAAGACAACATACAGTATATTTGGATTCTTCTATCCTACTTTTGTGAATGTCTATGAATGGCTGACAACACTGATCCCTCTAATTCAAATAAGGCTGAACTGTTCCAGCAGTTGGAGCAAATTTAGCAACTGTTTGATGACTATGGACTTTTTCCAGACTGAAATATCTCATCAACTATTGGATGAATTGCTCAAAATTTTTGAATGGTCCCCAGTGGATGAATCCTACTGACTTTAGTGATTTCCTGACTTTTCCTCAAAGCTGTGGCCAAAAACAAAGCACAAAGCTGCTAGTGTGGCTGCAAACACTTCTTATTGAAAAATAAAAGGATTTAAAGTTAAATGATGACCTCATTAAACATGATTACAAATCTATGCATAGTTGCACCCTTTTAACAGTACATGCTATACTTTCTTATATATTTCTATTAAACTACTGGTTTCAAGTGCACTATATATTTAATATCCGTCCCACCGCATGGAGTACAATGCGGCCAAAACATACAACAAACATAGGTCTCAGTACACAGACCAAGTCAAAGCACCATTTTAAACCACATTTCATGAGAAATTTGACTGTGATTTGCAAAGTCCAAAAGAAAATTACATCCATTATGTAAACCTAACCATTGTCTACTGTTCATGCCTTAGTTCCATTACTGATACCTAAATGGAGAAAACGAACATAGTTCCTTTTGTTTCCTTAGGAGAACAAAGGAAGAACTATCCATCATTGCTGAAAACAACCCTGGCTACCCCTATGTTCCGTAGGCTACATGCAGAGTAATTCTCAGGGGGATGTATTTCAGACATAATGAGAAAGAAACATCGGGGTAAACAAATCGACTTTTTTTTTTTTTGCAGGCAGGCCTAATTACAGGGCAGGAATAAATAACTATTGGAGAGGAGACAAGCACGGTAGTGTAATGCATTGTAATGGGCCATGGGGAGTTAATGCATCATTTTTCTGCCTGACATGTTGCTGTGGCATGTTCGGTTCACAGCGAGGTTCCCGGATCATACAGTTGTTTATCGGCTCTGGCGTGCTGCCGTGACATGGGCAGATTGTTTCGCAGTCACTTTTATAGAAGCTTTCTAAATGTGCCAAAGATATACTGCCAGGCTCGTTTTGGCCACATATTGCCTAATAGTGACTTAAAATATTTATTTAAGCTCCCTCTATAAAGGTGGAACGTAATCAGGTTGAACATTAGTTTTGGTGTTTAAATAGAATACCTTACTGAATAATGGGAAGGATCATCTCATGAAAAATATGCCCTTGGACACCCTTAGGTGGGCATCACACAGAGATGCCTCGCTACAGATGTATCTGCTTTAAAAATACCACGACAGAGCAAAATGGCTGAGTGCGCCTGGGGCTGTCTGGCCCAAGTGACACATTGATAAGCGCTGGAACCATGAAAATATTTTCACTTTTATGCATTTCTTGAAGAAAGCATGTCATAAAAGATAGATGCATCTCAGGCGCATCATATAATCATTGGTTTTTCAGGTCCAGTGATGTTTGGGAGTTTCTTTTTTTAGTGTACTCACCTAACCTCAAACCAACTATCCTACTTCTGCTTTAACTGTTTCCCAGAATGCCTGTCGGCATCCAGTGTGTGACCTACACCTGTCGCTTTTACTCAAAGGTCAACACGTGTACATACAGTATATTATTGCTGCCACACCCGTTTCTCTAAACACATGTCATTCAATAATTATTTTGTTTTTTACATATGTGATTGTCACAGATGGGATATATTGAGAGAGAGCGGGTTACATTATGGTTTAATGACAATCATTTTTTTCTTTCTTTTTTCTTTCATCTTTTATGTTTGTTTTTCTCTCTTTATTTTATTTTTTTTACAGGCCCAAGAAATCAAAACAACAAAAAACCTTTTCCCTTTACAGTAATTCATAATAAGCATGTTTCATAGGGTATATCTGATAAATATAACAAACAACATCAACAACAACAACATCAACAACAGTGAACATGCTCTCACAAAGTAGGAAAAATACCATCTGTTGTGGTTTTATTGGTTTTTAACCACATCTCACGGCCTTCCTCAGTGGATGGAGCAGCTCAGTTTTCGTGGAGATGTTTTTTTTTGTCATGTGACCGAAATTCCATTCTTACATCACGTGATAACAGGTGACCACTTCTTATCTTTGTTTAATTGGTTTTCTAACGATATAAGTCAAACAACAATATTAGAAGACTGTTCCACAAGTAATCTCTAATAGCTGTTTTCTATCTAAAGGGGTTATGGGTTTTGTTTTTCTAAATACTAATATTAACATCAATCACTGCCTTCTTCACACATGTAGGCAAATTCATAAAAACAAGACTGATCCAAGAGGATACAAATATCAAGGCATGTTTTGGCAGTGACTGTTGTGTCCCCTCTCTCTCACTCTGGTCAGAGCATTCATGCACTCCATGACAGATGAGGTGGAGTGGAGGGAAAAAAAGAAATCCCAAAACTGAATATTCCTCTCACTGTAATCGTTTCAATCTGTTCTGCCAGAACAGATTGCGGTATTTTGCTTCCCTGTTGGAGTGCTGTATATTTCTCCTCCCTCCCTCTCTTATTTCCCTTCTCCCTCTCCCCTTTTCCCATTATTGCAATATGGCACTCTCCATTTCATTGTCAGTCTGGACAGCGCTGCTGTAGTATAGACTCGTTACATTGTGCCTTGCCCAGTGGCCATCTCCCTGGTGAAGGTGTATGATCATCCATCATGGATAAAACATTACACTACACCCATGTGTCCACAAGTTCCTGCTTAGGCTGGAAATGGGGGGATAAGCACAGAAAATATGCTAGTAAAATTGGCCACCTACTATCAAAATGAAACACTTAAGGAAACCTCTACCCTATTTGTCAGGTTAAATTGAATGCATTTTTCTGGACTGAAAGCACATAGAGCATGCAAGATTAGGTGCTGCTTCTTGTTGAGATCTCCGAGCCCCATTTAAGGACTTGCAGTCCCTGTTGATTGAGAGAGCCCCCGTAAGTGGCAATGGCAATTCCAACAACAACAGTCAACCTCCTCTGGCAGGAAGAAGGCCCTTAACCACAAGAGTTGGGGCTGGAGGGGAGAGGTGGGAGGTGAGCCAGGAGGAAGGCAGCTTGCGGTCGTACATCTTGGGAAGGCTGCATGTGTTGCCCAGACAGCCCCTTAAGTGACTTCACCTCATCTCAATGGTGCTCATTACGAGCGATAGAAAGCCATCCATTCAGGGCAGCAGCATAAAACAAACCAACCCCATCTGGAGAGAGAACAAGAGGGTGTCAACATGGCCTTTCAAAATTGATTAGGTTCTGCACAATACTATGAATGGTAGGGGGTTGTACATCTCATAATTTTTTAGTGGTTTCTAATTTTGACACACTTCACTCCTTGCTGTCACAATTACTGCAGCATATTTCGAATCTAAATGTATCAACACGATTCCCACAAAATCTCTAAATATTTACTCATAAAACCGAAAAAAATTCAAGTGCCTCCCCGGTTGGCCTCTTTAAACATATTTCAATGGCTATAACTCAAAGCGGGGCGCCATGGCAAAATCCACACAGCATTGAGTATTCGTTTTGAAGCCGATGTTTACGCTGCTCGGTTTGGTAGGCTAGTGTCTCCAAGCAGCCGGCTCCTGCTGGGATAAAGCCTCTGCCTTCACAAGATGGAGTCTAACATAGAGAACGGGAAGATGAGTAGAGGACTCTTGAGAATGCATTATCTTCCACCGTCAAATTCGTTTGAAATGCCAGTTTTGACAAATTACACCTTCCTTCAACCTAATATCTCCTGTAAATGCCTTTTCTCTTTCAAGTATTGTGTTTAAATGCACATGTATGTCTTTGGAGTGCAGGAACTGTCGATATTCAGCAAATGAACCGGAGATAGAATCACTCAGGCCTGCCTGCGAAATAAGTACGCACAGAATTGTGCCTGTGAACGGTAGCAGGGTGAACAGATTCACCCAGCCAAGAGCTGTTGGGCGTAATGGCTTTGATTTGAATTTCTTTCCTTTCATTAGAAAACCATTGACATTTTAACCACACATGTACGCTACTGTCACTGACTAACCTTTAAAAAGAACAGTGATGTGTCTTTCCTGAAGAGACAAAAGCCCAGAAAAATTACTGTCACACTGACGCACTCTTTCTCTTTAGTCTGCTTTACAGTTCTCACAGTTTTAACACACTTAAAAAGAAGAAAACAATTTAACAAAAGAAACCACAAAAAACTGTTCAGCTGCAATGAACAATTCTATCTGCACTATTCTGTTTGACATGAAAAGCTTAATTTAATGGTTTTTTCAAGGTTTTGATATGACCGTAGACAAGTATAAATTCAGGTATGTCGGATGCTTCAAAGCAGCGTCGACTGTCCCTATACAATATGAGAGTTTTATACCACATATACTGCATAATAAATGAAGCTCTTATGGTCCCAAAAGGCCTACAGGGGGTAGATACAAATGTATTATCCTCATGGCAAAGGACTTTAACTTTAATGTAACTAAATTAACATTACAAACAGAGGTGGTTCATATTTGGTTTGATTCCATTTAGCTGTGTAGTGGTGGTATGTTTCACATCCATGTTGGTTACTTTCAGCTCATGATTCTGCTCATCTTTATTCATGCAGTAAGTCCCTTTATCTTCATAGCATACATGGAGTTTACGGTCTAAGTTTGTAAAAATAGACCCTCATAAAGGCTGACTGCCCCCCTTTAAATATGAAATAATTTTGCACATTCAGTTTGGCCACAAAGAATTTGGACTCTTTGGAGCTCATGTTGCTTTCAAAACAGATATATCAAAGTGATGATTGCCAGACCTGTAACATAGTTGCAACTAACTTAATATGACCCAAATTTGTTGTGCTTCTATTTGTTGTTGAAGTGTTTATACTATATACGTCCTATACTTCTCCCTATTTGTCACTTTACCATAGATTTCAAATAGCAATTTCGTAAATGTAGTTGTGACACCTATGATTTAAAGGTATATGCCCCTTGATTCATGATGTACTATACTTTAACATGTCCAGTGGCATTATCTATCACTTATCATTAGGCTAACTTTCACTTAAGCTGAAAAAAGAAAATGCCCACACACTGCCTTCTTGTTTCCAAGTCTTTTATTTTACATTTTCCCGTGGCTCCACGCATGTCGGCCAGCACCTGCAAATATTTGTGGGTGTGCATGTATGTAGACATCCCTGGTTTGAATTATTATACTAATGTTGTGATTTATTCACATTCTGGCCCACATTGTCATGTTTAAATTTGATCACTATTTCATGTCCCTTAAATGTTTCATATTCATTAGATTCTGTTTCTTACTGCAGTGTACATACTTTTGCTTTTTTGTATTTGTTTTACTTTTATTTTCATCTTTATCTTATATTATCTTTTAAGATGTCATTTAAAAATCAGTCATTTTGTTTTTCAAATTTTTGTATACTTCCACTATACACAGTCTATGGAAATGACAACTGAGCACAGCACACATTGTGTATGTGACGAATAAATCTGTGAATCTTTGAAGGTCAAGAGAAGATGTTTACTGGAAAACCTTAACCTTGACAGACTTGTTTTCATATTAGCTCCATCTTCTGCTTCACTCAATTCATATGCTATCTTTCAAAATTAGGGTCGAATACTTTCCAAGAGAATTTGACATCAGATTTGACTCTGTAAGACAAACCTACAGAGAGTGGCCAGTGCCGTAGATTTTAAACTAATCTAACAAAATCTACACCGTTACCTGAGCTAATAAGAGCTCAGGCTGTCACAGATCCCGGTTTATGTGACCACTGGGAGAGCAAATCTCGTCCTCTGCCCTCTCCATCCTCGTCCTCTCCGCGACTTCTGACGTCAATCAGACCACTGGCCTCAGCGGGCTGCGCGGTGCGATATTTCAGCTACACACTGAGAGGTAATTAGAACAATGATCGCCAGCATCCAGGAAAAGAGCAAAGACAAAGAAAGAAAGCGCTGACATGTGTGAGGTGAGCCGTGCCAGGCTCTGAAAATGTGCCCAGGCAAGCACATGTATGATGGGGCTCTGTGAGTGCACACTGCACACCGGCTGCTTCCTGCTGAAGCAAGTTATGTGCTGTGCAGTGGCAGGTGAGAATGCTCCACGAGGCCATGTGCTGCTGCCATCCTTGGCCCTGGGTTTGGGCCAGGTACACGGCAGCTGTTGGTTTCTGTGGGAAAATAACCGTCTCACACACACACAAATACACACCCATGCATGTGGGTCAAATGTGTCAGATTAGAGGAAATATCACTGCTGGTTCAGGATTTAAATGTCATTGTTGTTCACTGGGCTTTAAATTTAAATACACAGCCAAAGACACAGTCCATGAACCACACACATACATGTAGAGACACACATTAAGTCACAAGAGCCACCACCACTGCGTTGACCATAACAGTCCTATTTATGCAATAAATGGTCAGTTAATTGTACTTTCTTTGTAATTTAGCATTGGAGCTGCATTTTTTGTTTTCAGTGGATGAGGTGATATCCCATTCAGAGTGTAAATAATCTTTAGGATGCACCAAATGCCATGCTTAAGTCTGTTCATCCGGCTCTTCTATGAGCTGAGCCTTGTGCCCGTTAATCTGGTTCTAAATAAGATCAGGATCATGCTGGAATCACATCAACTCAATGCCAGTATTGGTAATCCACACCAATCATTGGAACAGAATAGCTGATTTGGTGATATCACTGGCTATTATTAAAGTGGTAATATTAAATAGAGGAATGTTTATAATTGAATAATATGGCACTTATTAGTAATTCAATTTAAAAGTGATATAAAATAGACCCAATGTGTGTGATTTCCCTTTAATCTTTATGGCCTGCATTTTTTTGCCCTCCACACATTAGACTAATGGTCCACTCTTGTGCATCCTCGCAGTTTTCTGAAAACACACACACATCCATGCAACCTAATGATGCCAGAATATGTTATACTGTACATATGGCTGCTGCTTTTAACAGAGTTCAAAATATTTAGAAACGTTTGAAATATTATGCTCAACAGATGCTTGAAGTGCAACTTAATCCACCATCCTTTCCGTTCAGTAATCTAATGGCCATTTCCTCGACTGCGAGGTTGCCATTACTTGATTCATGATGTGAATATCTCTTTAATGTTGGAGATTTGAGATTTGGTATGACCTTGTTCTTTAATCTGGAAGAAATATGCTCTCAGAATGCAGAGCAACAGGCTGTGGGGAAAAACACACAGTTAAAGAATTACAAGTGAGTCTGAGCCCAGCTGTGTGCATGTACATAATATAATTGGCCCGTGGATGTGAACTGACTTTAACAGGAAGGTCTGCTGTGGAATATATTGCTTCATTATAAGGGCAGAGCATACTGTAAAAAGCTTTGGTGGGGTTTCATGTAGTGTTGGAATAAATGTTTTGGATTTTTATCAGCGGATTGGGGATATGTGTTGGTCATTATATTATAATGGCTGGTCATGTAAACCCGGCTACAAGCCAAAACCATGATAATCTGTCAGACTGTACTGTACATTGCCTTTACTGTATGTTTTAAATGTGCCATTACCTGAATTTCATACATTAATGCAACATATACCGAGAATATAGTGACTTCTCCTGTGCAGTCTTACTGTATAACAGAAAGTTATCCAGATTTATAGAGAATATATAATATATGAATTGTTTTCCGTTTCCTTAACTTTGTATGTGTAAGAATTCTAGTCTCAAGATGATGATAAATCCATCATTTGAAAACACAACATTTATTTTCAAATTAAATTTGATAATATTATGAGCAAAATACCAATATTTTTGAGTGTTTCCCAATTTATTTATTTTTTTCATGATGAATTTCAGGAAGGAAGACTTTTCCAAGAAGGATTCAACCCTTGATATGTAAATCTGCTGCACTCATATGTAAAACACATCTTATTTTAGCCGACTGTTACCAGTACCTGAAGTACCCTGCATAGTAATCTCCCACCTACTCACATTTGTTACAGCGTGGGAGATTTATATAAGTTTATTACCCAGCTATGTCTTTAAAATGGCCACAAACACTTTTGATTCTTAAATCCTAGGCATCATTGGAAACCAGTGTGGAAAAAACTAAAACAGACAGATATCATATCATATAGGACTTGTTGATTATTAACTTTGTCAACACAGTCTGACAAGATAGATGGATAAAGGTACATTAGTGTATAATCATGGGTAATTGATTGGTAAATATTCCAGAGATAAAACAATGTCTGAACCAGTTCTGTAGTATGTTGCTTAGTATTTAATAATATATACTAGATAGAATAGACAACTTGTAGATGTGAAGCATCTTGTGGATTCAAAATGTAACTCACTTACCTGCAGTACATAGTAATTTGTTTATAAGTACTTTGATTTATTGGTGTATTTATTAATTCACACACTCATAATTAGCCTGTCTGCCCCCTACTGCCCACCAGGAGGCATGGCAATATTTACAGATGACACATTGAATCATTCATGTGTTCTCCTCTGCAGTCCTGTCAAACTGTGTAGTGCTGTGTGTCCTTGTTTTCTTGAGATGTGTTCAAGGCCAATAAACAGGAAACCAAGTTTGTATGAACTGGGTGGAAGGAATTTCTCAGACATCTAGATGGGAGCTTAAGAGTTGTAATATTTAAAATTCACTGGAATAATTGCATTGCCTAAGGGATGTATGGCTATATTTGTAACAGAATGAAAAGAGCTGAAGAATAATATGACAACGGTAAAGAAAAAAATGTTGGCCCAAGAGGTGAGCCTTGAGGAACACCATACAATCAGTGAAGCAGAAAGAAATTGCTATTAATTGAGAGTGAAAATGTTATGTTTGACAGTTAAAATGAGAGCAGGTCCGGGGCGGCAACAGAGATAGCAAACAAAAAGAGGCTCTGTCATGCCCGTGGGGGGAAATGATCATAATTAATATGTCATGGATTACTCACACCAGTGGGGGGAGCTGTTCCATGTGTCTGAGTGAAAGACTTAGTTTTATTGGGTGACACAGCAGTGTTGGGTTATTACTTTTTTCCTAACAGGCCACCCTTCCCTTTTCCATTCTCCCTAAAGCCTAGTCACAAGCTGAAGGAGAATACAGCGCTTGTTTTCTTTGCTCTCATAATTCTTCTCCATTAACTACAAACAAGCAGTCACTTTCTTTTCCCAAGCAAATACAAAGCCTTCCTCAAAAAGGGGAGTGATGCAGATTTTTCACCTTGGTTTAATACTCTTTCAATTCCCTATCCTTACAAAACAAGGATATTTACTTTATCTCCTCCCTCATCCCCTGTCCTACAACAATACACACCGCCCCTGGGATTATTTTAAGCAACTTGAGCTGAAATTTAAGGGACTTAATCCTATCTTCTGATTTCCAGCCACCATGTGACATCATCTATTGGAATCAAGTTACAGATGTTGGCCTCTGCGCCTGTTTGGATTTCTGCGAACATTATTGTAAACAGGAAAAGATTTTTTACTCATTATTTAGGCTATGTATAAACTAGTTATGAGGACAGCTGCAGTGGGCATGGGTGTATTGCTGCATCTTGCTCTAGGTCGACTGTGAAAGCTGTTTGATCACAGGATTAGACTATAAGGGGTAAAAATATCAACAGTGGTTCACAAGATTCACTGCTATTGAATTCACGACAACTGGAGAAGACTCTTGTGGCATGAATTAAGATCATGTTTTACTGCTATTCACTGAATCCCCTTGACGACCATGAAACTCAAGTACAGTGGAGGGTAAACCCACCTAAATTCAGTTTGTCCACATTTTTATTTGCTGAACATAGTCTGACCTCAACTTTCATGGCCCAGATTTACAACATACAATAAACAGTACTAAACAATGCCAAAAACGATGCCATTAATTTATGTGGGGATAAAACAGTTTAGGGGAAAAGTATAGTTTAATGTTTTCCTGAAAATTTAATTCAGCTTTTTTTAACTAACAGATCATTTTGAGTCAACCCACCATATTCATCATTAATGATTAGTAACATTTGAGTTCACAGGTCACAGCCTGCTTCTTTTCCTAAGTATCTTTTTTCCTCAAAGATAAATAGGCTATTAAGCCAAATGCTGTACTGTACCTTTTTGGTAGAACATAACTGTCTACTTACTTGTCTGATATTACTACTTAAAATGTAACGATTTATTATTGTGTTTATTTATGTTAGAACGATCTTAATTTTTTATATATTTATATTTTCTTACATTATACATATAAGCAGACCCATTGAAAGAGAGGGTTGCAACACTCCCATAGACCTCTGTTGTAATCGGAGAATGCAGAAGTAATGTGTCATGGGATGACCAATAGTTCCAAACGTTGAACCCGTTGAAATGTATTCATTTACAGTAAATGCATTCATATTTTTCATAACTGTTACCTACGTTATGGGAACAGTCCCCCTTCCCTCCAAAATAAAACACAGAAAAACTGATTAATGCTGTCTCTCCACCACTCCCTAGAAATGCTATTATATACATTGAATACAAGTGTTGTCCACGTAGTAATCCTGTTGTAGTGCCATTTACTTCAACAGGCTAAATATAACGTAACAATAGTCCTCATTAGCTGGCATACAGTAGAATATATCAAAGCAGTTTCTAATTTGGCTTTGGGATAATGCCGTCAACCGGTTTGACTGGTTTTCGTTGGGAGACAGCAGCAGTGAATGTATTTACAGCAATTTTCATTAAGTATTAACTATAATTTCCATTGATGGAAACTGTTGCGTTCCATCATTAGATGTCTGCCACTTTATTATTATTTACATTTATTTAGATTATTATTATATACCAGAGCGGTCTGGACGGGCAGAACCTTTGAGGGTGAGATCACAGACTGCCGCAACTCTCTCTCTCAACGGCTCTGACATTCCACTTCCGGCCGCCATCTTTGTTTGGTTTACGAAAGAAGAGTTTCAACAAATTATCAATCTTATTTATCGTGAAAAGCCGCGATATTTGTCATTCCAGTTGGTCAGAAAGCTCTTTCTTGGATCTGTAAATGTTTCCAAAAGAGGGGTAAGTGTTGCAAAGCTGTCTTTTTTTTTGTATTAGTTTGGCATTACACTTAGTTAAATATATATCGCTTAATTGAGCCTCAGCTTACTGAGATACAGCACCGTGTTTTGGCCTTTTAAGTCATTGATTAATTAACCTGTAATTAACGCTGGATAAGGCGCACACCCTCAAGTGAAGAAGGACTGAAATCCCACACCGTATTTTAGTTTTAGCCTGAGCGCACCGGCGGCCAGGATCCAAACTTCCGTGTGGCTCCACACCCTGTTTTCCGGGGAGCCGGCAGGAGATCCAGCCCTTCAACACGCTGCTCTCTTACGTCCCGTCCGTGAGCAGAGAGCTGGCCGCGGCGGAGATTTCTCCTTCTGGTCGGATCTTATCTTTTTTTCCCCCCCCTGAGACTGAGCTCTTTCCAGTCTTTTTACGCGCTTGACAGATATCGGAGAGGTGAAGTCGGCGCGTCGGTGCTCAGCCGCCCGCAGATCTTTTTGTCCTTGCGCTGCGCCTCCGTGGCAATGGATTGATTTCGGTGTTTTTTCTCCGACCTCTGCCTCGACCAAGTTGAGAAAACAGTCCCTCTAACCTGCAGCTCTCTCTCCCCAGCTACATGTTTCATCCGGCCAGTTTTAAAAGTACCTGGCTCCGGATGTTCCTGCACATTTTAGGACTTTGAACTTTTTTTTTTCTCCCCCTTTGTGAATTAACAGGAGGTGGCCGGGGATTTTAAGGATTTCTTTTTTTTTTTTTTTATATAAAAGCGTCTCCGGGGTTCCTGAAGCCTGCAAAGATTTATTCGTGAAAAGTGATGGCCGAGCGGGGAGCTCTGTCGCTCCTCTCTCTCCTCTGTCTCACCTTTCTCTCCGCGGAGACCACCGCCGCAAAGCATGTCGACAAAGGTAAATGTCTGTTTTAATACGTGGGGCAGCCTGGCGGTGCTGTGTGTCTCCTCGGTGGGAGAAACTTACCTACATTGTATCACGAGTTGGGGGGGAGAAAAACAGAAACAGACGGAATGCAAGCTGCTGGCTCTGGACATCAGACGTGGAGCTAGGAGGCTAATTCTGCTGTGTTTAGGTCAGCTTCTCTTTCACCATTCAGACAACTTTAAAAGTAGGTTACTTCTTCTCCACAGCAGGCACACTATTTACTGTTTTAAGCCAGTAAAGCAACACGCTTTTCCCACCCCGTCCTTTTGTCTGCACAGAGGCTGTTGGGTTTCTCTGTTTGTCTTTCAAATGATTGGTAGACATGAGGTGTAGGTGTTTCACAAACACGTCTTTGGGTTGTGTGTCTTTTTTTTTTTGGAAAAAGGCTACATAACACATTTGTTTGTTGAATTGGGATCATCCGTCTGTCTGAGCTCGACTGCCCCCGTGGTCACGGAAATGCAAAGGATGGCAGGAAAAAATACACTATGCAAAGAGTCATTAGTGTTCACTGTCAGGTAATAAGCTGGCATCATCAGTCCAGCAGACATCTCATTACCTGCGCGTCAATACATGTTTAGCTGATGGATAAACAGAACCCAATTCATTTGCTTCTGTTAATTGTTTTGAAGTGAGGGCACTGCACTGCAGTGTGCGGTTCAGCCTCTGTCTTCTTCCAACTGGTGGTGTTCTGTAGCGAGGAATTTCACTTACACGAGAGGTGATTTTTTTTTTTGTATCAGAGGTATTGATTAGAGGCTGTATTTTTTTCCGGCATAACCCACCACCATCTCTATAAGCACTTCAAGCCACGAGTGCCTGAGATAAATTGGAGAGTCATGAGTAAGAATGTCTCTCCGGCAGTCACTGGAGTGCACAGCTCCAGACCTTATCACATACCCCATCGTGGCAGAGTCATATCTTTATCATTTAAGTTGTTAGACGTTATCAAACACAGCAGCATGTGGTCTGGAAAATTGTGAATATAACTGACTCTTGTGCAACATGGCCCAGTTTTTTTTCCACCATTCTCGTGATATGCAAAAAAGCTGTGTGTGTGTGTGTGTGTGTGTGTGTGTGTGTATATCAAAAAAAAAACTTGAAGCTTGTTTATTTTTCTGGTTAAGAATAAATGTGCAAAGAAGACAGGCCTTGGAGTGACGGGCCTGTGTTTGCTGTTTGGCTCTCTTGCGTGTGGAGCCTGATGAAAGACCCTCTCCTGCATGAAAAGCGCTCTGCAGTGGTGGAAGGGGAGATAGAGGGAGAGAGAGAGAGAAGAAAAAAAAAAGCCCCTCCTTGGCTTTGCTGGAGATCAGTACAAAAGAGAGAGATGGGGGTAGGGTGAAACAGGCCGACTGTCTGGAAAGTAATAAAACCAGGAGATTAAGGGGACCAGGGAGTTCCTTTGGGAGCTTTGATTGATTCCAGAGAATTGGACTGGGACCCACACGCAGAGAGAGTCTCAAATTACTAATTGTGGGGTCCCCTTCTCTGAAAATATCTGTTTATTCAAAACACATTTCTTTGAGGTCCTGACCGTGGCCAGAACTTATCTTTATCAAAGTTGGCAGAGTCGCAGCCCTAACTAAAAGCGTTTCAGGCTGTCTCACTGGGATTGGGGACGGATATAACAGATAGTCCCACTTTTTTGTTTTACTTTGGTAAAGCTGTAATAGTTCAGCCAAGCTGCTGCTATGTGTAACCACTTCCTGCTCTTTAGCTCTTACAAGTTGTTAGAACTTTAAAAAAATGCCTCAAAAAGTTTGGCTTTTGTAAACAAGTCCCTGTTGGAGGAGTGTAAAATCCATTTAGTTCCTATCTTATCTCTGTAATCCTGCTGGGAGGGAATGGTGTGCTGATTGTCTCCCAGCGGACAATGCAAATAACTTGCTGAAATGTGTAAACATTTGGCAACCCTCTCTGCTCCTACAGACCACTCACCAGGGTTTTATCCTCACAGACCACCTCAGATGCATCATCGCCCAGACTCTATAAACAACAGTTGTTTTCTTTGGCGCATTTAAGGTCTTCTCTGTGGACTCTGCTGCTAAGAACATAATTCACCACCTTTGTGTCGTTGTTTTGGGAAAGCCCTGGTTGTCCTACCTCCCAGTTTGTGGGGGAAAAGAAGTTGGAAGGTTTAAAGTTGGATCTTATTCATCACCCACATTTCACAGTGTAATCTTTATACGAAATGTAGTAAAGAGCTCTGTTCTGGCCATTTACACAAATTAATTTTACAACTTCATCTTCAGCTGAATCTTGTCAAGACGTCCATATCATCTTTCGATGAGATGAGAGGGGCTGTCATGCAGAGTCACCTGCTGTCTCTGCTGTATAGTGTATGCTGTTTACTGATCATTTATTTATCGGCTCCAATCGCTCATAAAGTCCTAATGACCTCCATCCACCAGGAGACGGATAATTGCACATTTGGCCAAGTGTTTGATTCATCTGTTTCACTAATGAAACCACCCCAATTAGGAAATGCTACTGATCTGCTGTGGCCACTGACGTCAAGGCTCAGTTTGTTTCTGCTCTGTTGGTTGTGGCGTGGCAAGGTAACCAGTTTGAGAGCACAGTTGAAAAATAACAACTTGTTTGTGCCTTGTTTGTCTTCGCTATTTCAGTAGCAGTAGATTTGTGGGGGTTAAATGACAGCTATTATTGAAATAATTTGCCCTAACTGTCACAGCAGTTTATCACAAGTAATTGGCAGGGGGAACTTGGATCAATATCCTCTGAATAGATTGTATGACACCTGCTGTTGCATCTTTTTGGTGCTTCGGGGTCAGTGTAATCCCCCACTCTCAGCTTTTATCTTTTAGCGGACTATTCTGGCAAACCAATAGGAGTATTGGCTTTTATTTCATCTGTCAAGGCTCTCCAGTTTGTTAATATGCTCATATTATACTTTTGTCTGAAACAGTGCACACAGTGTAGGCTGAACTGCAGGATTTATCTAGACTTAGTACAGTTAAGTTATAGCAAAG
The DNA here is from genome assembly GCA_031216445.1 of Lateolabrax maculatus. Taxonomy (NCBI): domain Eukaryota; kingdom Metazoa; phylum Chordata; class Actinopteri; order Acropomatiformes; family Lateolabracidae; genus Lateolabrax; species Lateolabrax maculatus. The sequence goes on from CM062198.1 coordinate 26,706,515, forward strand.
ACTCCCATCATTTGCACCATTAAAATAATGCACGCCTTGAAAACTTGAATGGTTTGAACACATTTCTCACCATCAAATGCATCAGCTGTTAGTTTGGATGTTTAATGCTTGTACACCAGATTGGAGCTACATGAATTTTTCTCTCCACACACTATACATTTTAATCCAGTATTTTTCCTCATGCTGTAGAAAACGGTTACTCTAACTGGCATAGTTATCCCCCTGTGTAGTTGAGGCATAGACTGGCCAGCCTCGTTGGTTACATGTGGTAGTGAAAGTGGGGCTGTTTTGAGTGGGGAGAAGCCAGGAGTCATGGTCTAAAACCCAAAGCGGATCAGGGACAAATCCATGGCTTCTGCTGGCCCCCTGCTAAAATGAAATTGCCTTTATCAGAGCTGCTTCTAGTGGTGTGGTGCAGAGAAATATGACTGAAGTCTGCTTTTCCTGTCTCTCCACTGCAGCCTGTATATCAGCCTCTATCTTAATTTGTCCCCCACATTAAGTTATATGTATTATTTTCGGGTTTAAAGGTTTTGGTTTTCCTGGATGTATTTTTTACAAGTATTTATTGTTTTGTATCTTGTAAACAACATGAGAAACTATTTACTATTCATAAAATCAGTTTAATTTATGTGACTGCGCACATTTACCATACTTGTATACACACTGATATTGAATGAGATTAAAACACTAATAAGTGTGTGTTTATGCACTCTGGGGTTGACACTGTGGGTGGTTCCACAGGTGGTGTATGGTAAATATCTGTATGCTGGCAGAATTTTTTTTCTGCAACGTTCCTAACTTCCTAAAAAAATTAAAGATGTTTACATTACTAGTAGCTCCTGTAAGAAGTTGGGAAAATTTACTTTTGACTTGTGGAACGGTAGAGATTTGTTTTCCGAAAGAAATGATGGTGTAAAAATCTGTCATACTGAGCTCAGTAAATGACAGTAACTGATCGATCAGGTTTACACATTGAACATTCACGTCGTAATAATTAATCACAGTAGTTAATTATAGTAATTAATCAAAGTAACATGTCACAATGTTGTAATAAGAACAGAATATCAAAATTGTTTTCTATTTGGGAAGTGTTGGAAGCAACCTCCTCTGCCATTCAAACACTGGATTGAAGTTAACCTTAAATTCCATGTTCACCAGCTGTGTTATTTTAATGTTAATGTTATTTTCAAATATTCCACATTTATAGCAGCAGTTCCTGGTCCACCAAATCCATCAGGACATTTTGTATGTGTTGGGACAGAATAAAGGCTATTTTTTTTTTTTTACCACTTCCACTAATCAATTTCCTTGGGGAAACCCTGTTCCCTGGACAGGGGAAAATCCTTTCATTTAATGTGGTGCAGAAGCCTTATAGGTGTTGTCCTGAACCATCCGTTTTCTCTGTACTTTAAAAGCCAGTCAGTGTTATGATTGGTCGGTTCACAGAAGCAGCTTACTTCAAGCGTGCTCCTCTGAAAAGCTGAACTTGTCTCAGCTTTAGAGGTGTTCCTGCTGTGACTAAAACGATGTCAGACACAGCACCTTTCCAATCTGGCTGCTGTGTGTCTTCTTTGTGTATGCTGGCCCTTTCATGTCAAAACAAAAAAAGGCTGAAAAAAACATGAATAAAAAAAGTTGAATAGTGTCAAGAGGCCATAAAGCTGTCCATACTGCCCTGTGTTATGACTCCTTTGAGACTTTATAGCAACCTGAGGGATATTACAGCAACACTATTTTTATCTTTTACTGGAGACATAGCTGGAAACATGTTTCCCTCCCTGATTTCCACATTTCCTTTAGCTTTCCTTTTGAAAATAGAACAGAATGCATATATTCTATGTTGCTGCTGTTCTCTGCAGGCTTCCCAGTTCTGGCTTATTGACCTCTGGGAGAGCAGAGTCTTTTCAGTTTCCATGGAGCCAACGCACATAGCCGCAATGTGAGCAAAGCATACGAAGAAGACACTGAAACTATGGCTACATGTTTGTCATCTCTTCTGTTGTGCTTTGGAGAACTAAACTGGTCTGCTCTGTCTCAAGATTCACTACAATCTTGCACTTATAGGTACACAAAGTTGTGTGTGTTGTGTTGGGGCATGGTTTTAGAGTTAAGGTTGTTGTCAACTCAGTAATAAATTTGGTTTGACATTTAACAATTTATGTAATATACTGTATATAATGTTAATTATTTGCCCGTTTAGGTTCATTCTTATTTTGGATTTGTGGTTTGGACATCTTTTAAAAGATCCAATACAATACCTGTATATTGAACCAACATAAGAATCTTGAAGGTACCCGATAGACGAGAAGCCACACTGATAAAACAAGGCAATACCCTTTGACTAAAACACTTCCACACACATTTCTTAAACTACGGTTTGTTTGACTACAGGTAGGCCTTTGTTAAATATTGCAGTGTGCTGGTCATTGCACATGAAGGGTTTGTGTTAAACCAAAACAAATAATGATCATTCTGACATGCACATAGAGCACCACTGTCGACTGAAACTTTTACCAGATTAGCACACAAAATTGGACAAAAGACTTGTAAGAGATGTTTTATGAATAGCAAGTAGGAGTCTTGCAGCATGACACATTCTATAATATTTATGTTCTGCTAGACTGCAGTCACAGTTGGTCATGTTCTTCAGGACAGCGTGGCATTGTTCAGTCTTTCACTGCAAACAGAAAAACTACAGTAGCCGAGCTACCGTGTTTCAGTACATGTCTTTTATAACTGCAGCATTACAGCAGCAAATGTCAGTGTGTATACTGACTTTAGATTTAAGTAGTATACTGCAAGCGAAGAAGTATTTTCCCCTGGCCTGGCATTCAAGCAAAACTTTGAAGGAATTCCAAAGGAATCTTTATACAAACTCAGCAGGACAGTGAAGACTTTTTCCCCAAAACATTCTCCTCAAACCTTTGCTATTTTGGTTCTGCCGAGCTCCTGTCGTGGTGTCTCCCGTCAGTAGTGGCAGCTGCATAGGATTATGACACATGCAAACTGTGCTTGTCAGATGAGCCTGGACTAATGAGTGCAAGGCTCTGTTATACATGGAACAGTTTTAACAGCCCTGGGGGGCATATTACAGACATTTCTTATTAAAATAAGATCTCTCAAGCCTTTTTTAAATGGTTGAATTCTTATTTTTAAATCGCCTGAATTCTTTATTAGCAATATTTCTGAATCAAGGTCTAGTTGACATTTCAGTGATTAGTAAGATAAGTAAAAAGTTATAGGATAAGGCTGGCCTTATTTTGTTATTTTCTTTTCATCAACAGATTCCTTTTTAATGTCCAATGCTAACATTGAAAAGTTGCAATTGTGGAGGTTGGCAGTCTGATTAAAATCTCTGAAATCAGATAGTTCCAAATGATGTGATGTGATATTCCAAAGCAGATATACAGCATATTCTGTTGATGGTGTGAAAAATTATGTGGGATGTTTCAGTATTGACAAACAGATTTTCTACGTAGGCAGTATCTTTCAATGGCATCTCATTACAGTACATAAACCTGAAACGTTAGAATGAGAGAGATGCTGCTCAAGCTTTATTCCACGAGTGAGCTACACAATGAACATAAAACTACAGTTAGTTCACATTGTATTTTGCAATTCTTTTAGATTTTTGGCAGCTCCTTGCCCAATCAGTTGTTACACTTAACCTCAAATATAAATTAGTGTAATTTATATTTAAAGCAATTGTGAGGTGCAGGCTTTAATTCGTGGAAGCAGCCCTAGTCTTAAATTAAGAGACTGATATTCGTCTTGAAAGACTGATTAATAACCTTCATTTGGTTGCACCGTCCTGCCGGAGTTCCAACATCCTGCAGCTCTCAGACATGAATTTATTCTCTGCCGTCTTTTTGGAGGACGTCCAAGGTGTAATGAATTAACCTGAAAGTCTTCTCAATGGTGTAGATCACAGTATGGTGCAGTTGTTAAGTAGCTTGTGCTTAAAGAATGCAGGCAAACAAAAATCAATGCAGTTTTTCTAATATACTGATTTTAGTTCATTGTTATTGTCCAGTGTGGATAGTGCAGTTTGAATCTTGTTATTCACAACCCAGAATTGTTTTAATGGATCCTGTGGCCTTTTGTGCCCCAGCAATACGAGTTCAGATTGGGGCCGATCTATTTCATTCACCAAACTAACTTGTATGGTTGTTTCTACCCTCAAACATCGCCATCTTCACTATACTCATAATTTTACTGGTACTAGGTTTACCAGTATGTGTATGTGGGAGAGATCTTGCATACACACTCAAAGTATCAATCACGCATGTGCACATAGAGCCTCTTAGCCTTCATTCAGTCAAAGGAACTTTTCATGTGCTGAAGGGTGTGGAGGCAGTCAGTCACAGAGAGAGGATTGTGAGCACTGCTCAATCGAGCTGGCTGCCATCATCTTGTGCCTGGGCTGTGTCTCTTGGCAGCTTTAGACATGGTGGGATATGTGTGTGTATGTTTGGGTGGGTATTTGTATAGGCGTATGCCACCCATCTGGGGTTGAACAGCTGTTTTATCAACAAGGTTCAGAGAGTTTCCCGACTTGAACTCTCCAGCAAGAAAAATAAAAAAAAGTGTTTACCTACTTTCACTGAGAGGATGAGAAGAAATTAGACCATTTTTGATTCAGCCTGGAGTTTTTTTTGTATAGCCATTAGCAACCTTTGCAGTAATTGATTCTGTATTAAACAAAACAAAAAGGGGGCAAGGCCTGTGTTGATTGCCACACCACTTACATTATTATAGGCAACATTTTTATTGTGAAGGTCTTTATTTAGTTTAAGACAAAATTACAGCTTTGCACACATCTGTGAATTGCAAATAGGTTGGTAGTTGTGTGGTTTGGGTTTGTCAAAGAACTTCTAAAACTGTGCTTAGGAAAAGATTTTATAAGATTCACATAAATTATAACCTGATGTTTCCCATTTGAAAATATTGACATGTGCACTGGCAAGCCCTGTGGAGATTCTTTCACAGCTCTTTACTTTCTTAGATGCCACACATAACCCAATTCAATACCAGTGATCAACTCCAACCACGATTTCTAATTATGGTGGCTTTTCAATAGATTATGAGCTGCTGAAACTTCAGCGAGTAGTGCCAGAACAATTCTGTTTGAAGTTGCTGTATTTTCTCCAGAATTTTCCTCGTCTGTTTTACAAGCTAAGAACAGATTTGTCTGGTTTCTGTAGTGGAAATCCATAGAAACCACTTTACTTTTAAGCACAGTAGGCGTAGTGTGTTTAGGCTTCAGCAGGAATAGAAGAAGGTGTCATTTTTTGTCCTACACAGTACTTTTCCATGGCACTATCTCAGCATACAAAGCACAGCAGTGTTCTGCATTGTTGAGTCTCAGTCATTAAGCTTAAACAATTTTTGGGTTTAGAGTTAAGACCAGTGTAGGCTCTGTGGTAGTCATGTATATATCAACTTGTGTCCCAGTTCTTCTTAGAGCCTTTCCAGTCAACCTCCAAGGTTTTATTTTGATATTACCTGCTGCTATGGTGACCCCTGGAAAAATTCTCCTGGTATTAACTGACGTTTCTGCTGCTAAATCCAAGCTGAAACGATTCTTTGAAAAGTTCAGCATTAGATAGAGGCCCCTTTGTGCCATTGGGAGCTCCCTTTTGGCATGGGGCTCCACTGACTGCAGTGACTTCTTACCATGTTATTGGAGCCAGTTTCCCTCAACTCTGAGCTCATCTACAGCTAACGGAGGTCAAGAGAGGCAGCTGAAATTGTGAAATTACTGCTTTAAGCCTTTTTAATACACTGCAATGATGTAATGGAATTGGCCGTCTCTTTTGATTCTGCTTTTTTGGCCTTTCACAGTTGAATAAATGCGTCCCTCAACAGCACTTACTTGAGAGATGATGGCTTTTCTCCTCTTTATATAAATGTTACTCAGCTCCAACCCAAAATAAGCTTGAACTTGGCTATATAAAATACTAATTGTGACTTGAAATTTGATTTACAATACAACTGTGGTGATTAAATTTTACTGTTGATGAAAATGTCATGCCTTAAGTGAGGTATTTGGGCTTCTTTTTTAAATAAAAATATTAGAAAACGGGAGCTTCTGGATGGGGTCTTCATTGCTTGTGATTTATGTACGCCAAAACCTGCATTCAAGTTCTTACAGTGACGGTTGTTTTAAACTGAATTGTCTTTGGGGTGTTCCTATGTGGCCATGCACCTGTATGACTGTGATATTAGTAATAAAACAAGACCCCACTACCTTTACTCACTTATGAGTATCGTTTTCCTGGATTCTAGTCCTTGACCTTTTGGGAAGATGATAATAGTGTGATAATGAAGTCTGTAAAAGACAAGGTTTGGCTGTGACATGAAACTTAAGATTGTGTGAAGCAAGTTAGATTACTGACAGGCTTACGCAATTCAGAAGAAAATTGCAAAATATTCACATTATTATGAGCATTTCTCTTATGTACACAGTTGATGACATTCTTAGGATGACTACAAGGTTGCGAATAATTTTGTTCACTTTCCTTGGCACCGGGCCAAAATGGCTCTAACCCCACATACAGTACAGCTGGGTTTCAATCGCTGTTGGATGAAGCCATACAGAACCTGAGAGCAGCATCTGGGACAACACAGTCTCTTGAGCTGTGTCTAAATACAGACATGACCTTCCTCTGTCTGATATGGAGGAGGAGGAGGAAGAGGAGGATGAGCTTGGTGAGGAGGATAAGCAGGTGGATGCAGGACCATAAGCTCCTAGAGGTGAGGATTTTCATCCAGCTTGAAGTGTACACAACGGGCAGTGATGGAAGGCAGCTGAATCAATTCCCTTTGATTCCTTAACCATTGTCCCTTGAACCCTGACTCTGCTCGCTCCCCCCTACCTGTGACAGGTCACTCAGCCACAGCACCAGCATGGCTGCAAAATGGATGGCGGCCAGCAGGGAGCACCTGCGGAGGCATAGCGGGCGAGCAGCATTCCATCACAGGACCTCGAGACACAGATGTCATATGAGACACAAGGGACGTGTTTGAGTGGGGGATGGGGAAGGAGGGCCAATGGCAGAGGTTTTGGCATGGTGGGGCAGTAATGGGGTGGGATAGCAAGCCAGCTGCTACCAACAGATTCTTAATGAGGTGTCCCATCAAGAACACAGGGAGATGAACATTAATGACTACAGCTAAACTTGTCTGTTCATTTATGGCCCCCTTTTCCATCAGGCTAGGATGAGGTACATGACATGTTTGGCCACGCAGTAATTGGGATTTTCTTCCAAGCCAGACTTGAATGTATTTTGGTTTGCCTTTTCTGTAATAGGACTGCAACTAGTACAACAATTATTTTCATTATTGATTCATCTGTCTATTTTTTTTTTTTATTGGTTGATTAATTGTTTAGTCTGTAAAGTCATAATTTCCCAGATGTATTTCATTTGCTTGTTTTGTGCAACCAACAGTATAAAACACAAAAATATTCAATTTACTATGACAGCTTGAACCAGGATTTTTTTTTTTTTTGCATTTGCTTTTTTTGGCGTGATAATCAATACTGATTATCAAAATTGTTGTAGACTAATTGTTTAATTGAGTAATTGTTTCAGCACTTGTCAGAAAGCCATCTAGCCAAATAGGGAATGCAAAGACATGACAGGTGGTGCAGTGTGGATGCATGGAAGATGCATGATTGTAATAATCAGATTAGTCTTCTACCTTGATGAACAATTAAATACATACATTGGCTTGAAAGTAACAGCCAATGAAGTGGCCATGTTTATTTGTAGGATCCCAGATTCAGAAGAAGTGTTCTTTTCATGAATACAATTTTAAACTTTGCTTGTCCAACATTACCTTTTCAACATGAACAGCAGGCATTGGAGCTATGTAATAACCATTAGGTAGAACCATTATTCAGAATACGGTAATGTATGTTGGTCTTGTGAAGGACGTTCGTGTGTAACCTTTTCTCTGCAACCAACAATCCAAGTACTTGAATTACTGGTTGGGGAGGAAAAAAAATGCTTTTTCTGCTTTCATACTTAATTTACCTGGAGCGGTCTGAATTAGTCCCGAGTGCATATGCATGTCATTCAAGCTTTCAGGACACCTGCTGAACAAATTCACTCAATGAACACAAACAGACACACACACACACACACACACACAAACGGCGCAAGATCCTGAAATATGTCCTACAGTCTGTTTGTGCCATATGCCGTATAATATTGTAGTGAAGTGTAGCAAGTTAAATGAAAATTCACCCAACATTATCTAATTAAGCAGGTGTGAAAGCAGCTTAATTCAAGTCGGTTTTGGCACTTCTCACATGTCCGTGTTCAGCGTAAAGCAACAGCTCATTCAGCTGAAAGATGTGAATACTTTCATTAAGCCAGGGACCTAGTTGCACACTTTAATTTCTCCTCAAAAGAAGATGTCAGAAGTGGTCTTTAGTTATAAAGGATGGTGGTTTTATTAGCCACTGCTGGCCCGTGGGGTGCTTTTTGTTGCAGAGTGACAGGGGACTTAATAATGAAGCTCTCTAACCCAATGAGCCCTGAATCAGTGGAGCCCCTCTTCCCTTTCTTTGTCCCTCTCCCAATCCCCCCACAGTGCCACTGCATTCCCAGCCTGGCGGGGCAGTGTCTCTGGGCCAGGGCCATGTCACGCACCCCTTTTGGCCCCAAACGACCGTGGTGGGGGGGTTCAGGGGTTCAAGTGCTCCCCATGGGGCGATGCATGGGATGCCTAGCGACGCCGCGGCCTCGGCCCCTGCATCGGCTACGTCTGTAATTAATTTCTAATGAGAAAAAAATTGGCTGACCTCGCAATAGCTAGCCTCTTGGCTCTAGCTCACTGTTACTGCCCCTTTTCCAATTTTGCTTTTCTCCCACACAGACTTCAAAGGAGAGGCGAGGATAGCCCCTCCTGGCTCAACGCTGATAGTGAAGCGCTCAGAGAACATTCCTCGCGTGCTAGACGGAGGTTGAGTGTGGATTTTATGGGCTGTGTTTCTGCTAGTCCCACACATACTTGTGGTTCATGCGTATGCTGTAGAAGCTTAACTGTGTTAACCCCTTCTCATATGTAACTTCAGAAATACAACTGGCGGCTTGGAGGATGTGAAGGCTTCTTGGCCTCGATAAAGATACTGTGTCACCTTGTGTTTGGGAAACGTTAGACAAATATTCAGTTGGGTTTCGTCCTGTGCTCATAGGTCTCATCTTATTTACCGGACCATTCCAACACTCTTAAAGGTATACTCTGACATTTTGGGAAATTAACTTATGTGTTGTCTTACCAAGAGTTTGAGGATCAATAACAATTTCATTTCTATGCAGTAATATGGAGATAGCGCTTTGATGCATATATCTTATTACAGAGGTTAGAAACAGGGGGAAATAGCTAGTCTCTATTGTATATTTTTTAGCAAGAAACCCAGTCATAGTAGATTAAAGATTTAGCTGAATTTTTTTCAGAGGCACCAAAATGTGCAAAAGCTGGCAACTTCACAATCAGGAGAGGACTTCTCAGATGCTGTGTGTAGCTTCTGGGCCCAGTTGTTGTTGGTCAACAAGTAGCTCCAGCATCTTAGCTACCTGCTCTTTTAAATACAGTGTCTTCATGTCTTTCTATACAAATGTTAAATACACACACGACCTGTAAATACGACTGCTTCTGTCTTGTAATATCCCTTTTTGATAGAGCTTGGCAAGCTATTTTCTCGGCTTGCAGTCAGTGTTAAACTAGGTTAAACACCTCACAGAGCGACGTCTTTGGAAATTAAATTGATACAGCTCATCTAACATCTTTATAAAATATTTTTAGTTTAAGGAAGAAGAAGTCATATTCGCATTCAAAGATAATTAATTAAAGCACAGTATACGTGTGTTGTGGGTTTTCTGGTCAACGTGGCGGCAGTCTGTATCGATAAGATTTCCTGAGGGGAAACAATTGTGTGAAATGCAGGAAGCCATTAGGAAGCCAGGGACTCATGTCTCTCCCTGCTGAGTAAATAGTGTCTGGGCCTCCCTCTACTTCATCCACTTTTGAATGAGCCCTGCACTTGAAACAATAAGGCAGGAAATGAACTGTACTCACACAGGAGCGTGCAGGATGCTCATTGTGTTCCTAATTGACCAAACTAGGTTTGGTGATAAAAGCAGACTTTTCTCTTGGTTAGTTGAAAATAGCTCAAAGGTAGTGTACCGTAGGTGTGGTCAAAAAAGCAGCTAATGAGGCATTTCATTGCATAATTTGATATTTTTTGGGCTGTTTGTGCTCATGTCCTAACTGACCCAGTTTTTGTGAAATTAGAGCTCACAGTTTGAATCCATGACTACCTGATGCAGGTTTGCATTGTTTACACACAACATTTAGCACACGTATGCAAGCATGTGATGGAAGAAATTAGTACACAAAAGAACAAGCATGTCTTTGCTGTGGTGCCGTATGTGCTGTGTGAAACCAATGGCAGCCCTCAGTGTCGGATGTGTTTACTATTTGCTAACCTCACCTGGCTGCAACATGCTCATTTTTCTCTGTGGAATGCAGGCGTGATTCGAAGCCAGACAGTGTTACTTAAGTTGTCACCCGAGAAGCCCTCCAGGGGAAAGTTGTTTTGTCCTTGAGTGTAGACCATAAGTGTATTTGAGCTGACCTGCATTCAGAGAAGATTTGTAATGTAGTTGGATTTAGGTTATGTCTCTTACCAATCCTACTACTCATTAGACAAAATTCAGTGTGTGATGCAGTAATGCCCATGCTTTTTCTTCCATGAGCATCTGCTTTAAGGTAATGTATGCCAATTATACACCAAGAATCAAATGAACCAGTTTCCAAATTGCCATACTGGTTTCATTCAGGGTAAGGGATCAGTGGTTATCTGGCCCACATTTTGTGCTTAGTGTAATTGATATTTGGTTTACCCTAGATTAAGTGACAACTAAGCAGGTTAGCATTGAGGATTTTCCCAGATTAATTCTAGGAGTCCAATCTGAGCAGGCTGGCCACTCTCCCTGTATCATCCCATACGTCTGCCGTACCTGGGATTTACTAGCATATGAAAAAGAAATGAGATCAGAGGTGGTGATAAATCCTGTTGCACAGCTCCCTCAGAGAAAATTAGATGCACACATGGCATCGTCAGTCACCAGCTGCTCATGTCTTCGTTTCCGATAAATTGATTTTGGGTGCCCAGGTGATGAGAGGTGGGGCAGTCTTTCGGAGTGGAGCTTTGTCAACTAATGCCACTGTCAGTTTGGCCATGCATTTATATTGGCTGTCTTGTCTCTAATGATATTTGATGCAGCTTTGCAGTGACTTGTTTGCATTGTGGCATGTGAAGAAATGTGCTCCAGTGAGGCCATCTTGTTGCAGTCCATTTAGTCTCAATTGATGTTATATCAATGTTATACTTCACACCAAGAGTCTTTGCACTATGCTACCCATTCACGCTGTTAGGTTTCCCATGTCCCAGCAGATTTGCAGGCAACTAATTTAGGGGTTGTTAAGTGATTTAGCATCTGTTTTTTATAGGACCCCAGTGAGCCACAACTGCCACCCCCCTCCTGCCCATCACTATCTATGCCTGTGGTGTCGAGGCTTGCTTTTGAATTTCAATCAGCCCTGGATGCATTGTTGTATTTATTTGAGGGGGATGGGTCAGAAAGGGTGTTAGTAGTAGTAACTGGTTGTGCGTGTCAATCAAATATTCAGTGTGACCAATGGGCAGCTCTTTGGAGGCTCGTTGGTGTGTTCTCAGGGGGCACAAGGCTCTAACTGCTGCCCGCGGGGCGAACCCTGCCCTTCATCCTTCACACATCGCTCTCCCTCCCCTCGTCATCCTCCTCACAACGAGAACACAGGCAGTACAATCAATAACAGCCTTACCCTCCTTCTCTTTCCACCGCCCTCCCCCCTCCGACTCCTCCTCTGGTCAGCCGCTCCCTGCTTTCCATTTATCAACACTGTGTTTGATGTTGGCTTCATCATTCTCTGTCAACCCCCCAACACCTCGATGTGTGTAATTGTATTAGATTCGTCATGGTGGCGCGGTTATTTGGCCCACCCCAGCTGGTATTGGGCCAAAGGGCTTCTTTCCACGTAGCTGCAACCCCAGACATTAGTTTTAAGTATCTTTAGTCTACAATTTATTTCCATATGGTGTTGCACAGCTGTGGTTCAATGGATTCCACAGTACCCTAAGGTACATTACGTCCTTTATTAAAGACCGTTTTCCTTTTCCCGATTACCATTGTTCCCAACATCCTTCTTTTCTTACCAGGCAGTGAGGCATAAGTGTTATATGCACATAAACACGTACATAATTTCCGTTTTCAATGACCAAATATGATGTTGTTTTTAACCAGCAGGAGGTTCAGGGTGTAAACAGTGTTTGACGCCTATGTTATGTATAGTCCTATATAGTGAAATACTTTTGTTGTGAGCCAGCTAGTTAGTGTTTGTTTTGTTTCTTTGCCTTTTCATGAGACATGGAAATCAATAGCGTTACAGCACGGTAAAATCAGTTCATATGAGCGCTGTGTGACGCGACTAACTTCTGCTTTACGCTGAAGATGTCAGTTGAGTAGGTGGTCCTTCAGTGTGGCCCAGGACACATTCATGTTCACACTGCTGAAAGAATGTGGACACGAGTGTCCCAGACCACCTCCGAATGTGGTCTGAGCGATTGCATCTCAATCTGTCCTCAATCCATCTTGGGTGCACCTGTACTTAGAGCTGTCCACTTGTGATGGGATCAACCAAGACACATGTTGATGCCAGGTATGAACAGGGCCATATTCACACTGGGAAATATTCCTCGAAAATGTTATTGGATGTTTTTTCCACTTGTGCTCATTAGCAGCTTATTTTTTGAAGAATGTACTCATAGTGAATATATTTGACAATAACAGTTTTTATTGCCCCCACAAGGAAAACTGGCATTAGTCTGTGTGTGTGTGTGTGTGTGTGTGTGTGTGTGTGTGTGTGTGTGTGTGTATGTTGTGAGAGTGAATCTGAACAGATTAAAATGTTCAAATTTAGACCCAAGTAAGTATTGTGCGTTTCCCTGTTGGATGTAAAGATCAATGTAATAAACTGGAGACATATTCGCCCACTGGAATCAGAGCTTTATTGGCACATTACCAATGAAGCTCCAATTCCATTTTATTCTATACACCTTTGTGTTAATCTAATCCATTCATCAACTAATGAGCACCCTTTTTTTTTGTGTGAGTCTCTTCTGTGCAGCCTGTTGTGTGAGGATAATCTGTGGCCAATAGATTTCTTGTGTTTTGGGAAACAGTGGGAGGATGTACTGCGAGAGAAGAGAAAGACGGTGTGCAGAGGGGAATAGGGAATGGGAAAGACTTAAGAGGCACAGTGAGAGAATCTGTCTTTGTCGATTACACACGCACTACAACCTTGACGGCCACATTAGATCTCTTTCTCCATACACCAAACTACCATTAATAATGGATACAGCTCTCTAGCTCTTTTGCTTTCTTTCCCCCTCCCCCCAGCATTGCCCCTCAAGGCGTCTAGCCCTCTCTCCCTGTCCCCCTCTTCCCTACCACCATCCTGTCCTTCCCTTCCCTTTTCCCCCTTCCCCCCACTGTTTCAGCTGTGAGACTGCTAGCCAGGAGGCATGGCAGGTGTGCATACATCATGATGGTGCTGGCCACACAGCCTGCAGCACCCAAACAGTCATCAACAGACAGACAGATCCACCTGCCTGAGAAAGAACATTGTTGAATAGTTGAGTGTGTTTGGTTTCCCGTTTTGTAGCAGTCGGTGTTATCTGGGTTTAGATGTGGACATTAGCTTGTTTTGTTTCTCCTGACGGAAACCTACAGACAATGACAAATGAATGACAAATACAATCTGTAGAGATATTAAGAATAAAATGAAGTGCATACAAGCTACTCCTGACACTCTTCTGCATGCACAATGGGAAAAGGCTTGTTTCATTAATATTATTTCCTTTTTGATTGTCACATCAGCATTGCATCTGTCATTTGATCTCAGATAACGGTCCCTAAACGCAAGCTTCCTGAGCTTAACCCTTTCATGATCTTGGCTTAGACTACAGTGTATGCAATACCCAACATCTATAGTTTATTATAAGTTTTATCTACATCTATAATCCCAGAAATCCACACAAAAGAAAAAACCTGCACACAATAGTGCACAATCAGTAGGCACAGAATTTGATAGCAGTCACCAGTCTGAATGGAGATCTGCTCTAGAGTCAGTCCGTTTAAAATTGTGAGGGTATGTCAGTCAACTGAATTGTGTCCTGTTCATTGTTACAACTTTTGCAAGGCCACTTTGATTTGCAAAATGCCACCCTTAGTGCCTCTTTATCATGTTATCGGCTGCACCAGGGAATGCAGAGGTTTATCTAAGAATGCAGAAACATTATCAAATATCAGTCTATCCCATCTATTACTTTTAATGTTGATATAGACTATAGAATTAAAGTTATGTTTAAGCAGAAGGCAAAATCAGGAGAACAAACTTTATGGAGGAAAGGAGATCTACAAACTCAAAGAAGAACACTGAACAAAGTAATCTGGTTTGAGTATCCATTTTTAGAATGAGATGGAAAATATAAATGCTGAGGACTTGTTAGATTGAATGCATTACATAGCACAATGGTTACCATGTTGTACAGCAGTTTCAAAAGCACACTTACATGTGACACTGTTAATCACGTGTATGGGCTGATCATGGATAATATAAACACAGTACATTTGGCATTTGAAAGACACTAATGCCCTTCTAATCCTCTCACCATGATAAATGAAATATATAGCCTATGTAAGAAAATAGCCCTAGATGTCTAGTGCAGTAGTTTTCTTCTGTACTTTTAACCCCTCTGGAGTCATGCCTGCCTCCAAAAGACCTTTGTCTGGAGATTGACCCTGTCTTGATATCTCAGTTTATGGCAGACATTAAAACAATTTGTATTCACTGTAAAAAGGTGTGAGCAGACATGTATATTATGCAAGGAACATAACTCATTTTTCAGCTTAATATTATTTTGTTATGGCCCATCAATAGATTGGTGACCTGTTGTGGGTGTTTCCTTATTTTATGCATGGTCCAGTGAGCTCCATCCATTCAATGATTGATGAATTATCTGCCACTTAAGAGACTTTCTATATCATCCTCACACTTGGTGGCTGTAGTCAAGGCTTTCTGAAATTGTGTTCTTTTTTCTAAAGCAAACTGTGTCTCTCAAGTCACTCAGTCAAGTGTGTATTGAGTGTCTCTGTGGCAGGTAGTATATTTCCTTTCAAAGACACCACCAAACATATCAGGCTCATAACACCAGAAACCAGGCCTGCCTGGATCCCCCTGTCATGGATTGTCACGGTCAAACCAGAGTACAATAAAAACAAAATCAATAAAAAAAATGGGGTTGATGGTGGTAAGACTCCCAGTTGACAGATTAAGGACAGGTTTACAACACTCATAGAGGAGAAGTCATATTTCCTGTCCACTTCTGTGGGATTATCCTTATGTGCTATAACTGTAAATGTCCTCTACTGTGATATCGTTAATGTAGTTTAAAGCACTACATGCCGTAATGCTGTTGAGTATTACGACACCATTCCCACTGAAGTGATGACTTGCATAGAGAAAGAAATATAACTGACCTTAATGGTCTTAGGTTCAGTCAGAGGTTTCACGCTCTGCTCACCATATGATCACTGTATCTATATGGAGCACCATCAGGAAAGCGTGTTATGAGACAACATTTGCTCAATTGCTATTGAATAATTGGTGACCCTTTCTTAACTGAGGTCCACAGGAATGCAGTGAAAACCAAACCTCTGTGTATCTATCAGATTAACAGATGTGTGTATGTGCGTGTGAAGAATGCTAAAGTGGGTTACCACCACACGGAGGATGCTGTGAGGGTAGCATGTGGCAGTTGGGGGTTTCAGGCTTTAGAAGTTGGGAGCATTGCCCGTCGGAATTTGTTTTCCTTTTCCTCACGGGAGAGTCCTCCCCACTCAACCCGAGGCGATCTGTCTTCCTGTCATCCTATTGATCCCCTACAACGTTCATTGATATGGGGAAAAGGCCATTGAGCCCACGATGGGAGGCTATTGGCTGCTGTTTGACATTGAGATGGTGTGTAGATGGAATAAGGGGAATGATTCATCTAGCCCAGATTTATATTCTCAGAGCTCGGGCACCTTCCATCTCCACAAAATGTCTGACTCAGAGGGAAGAACAGGCATTTATGAAAGCCCTCCACCCAGGCAACCATTGCGATATGAGAGTGTAAATAAAACTGCAATATCATCTCTGCGCAGCCAGCCATGCAGGTGTGCTGGAGATGTTTGACCCTGTGCACATGGAGGACAAAACCATTTCAAGAGGAGAGTACATAGAAACAAGGGGTTTTAATCTCCTCCCATCAAGTGGCCTTGCTGAGAATGTCAGCTTGCTATCTAGCTGCAGACACTCTCCCATTGCTGTTTGCTTACCAAACGGGAGCGGGCGGTGGCTTCAGAAGCATTTTGAATTGTTTAGTCAGCTGAAAATTTAACATATCGCAAATCCTCTCAGAAAACTACATGTGCTTTTTCTTTTTTTCTTTTATTTTTCCCATCCAATGTTGTATTTCAATTTGAGCTTCATTTACATTCATATTGAATTTGTTGTGTGCCATATGCTCCCTAACGTTGTCATGGGATACAGGCCAGACTCATCATTTCCTTTTTGGAGGCAGCTGAGCAGATTCATTTGTATTTGTTTTAAGTGATGAGATAAGGAGAGGAAAAGTCCTTCCTCAGGCAGTGGGTAAATGTTAGATAAAACCAAGATGTTAACATTGTCCACTGTTCCATTTCTGTTTGACATATGCAAGCAGCCAACAGGTTCTCCTTCAATGTCATGTTGCGCCAATACATGTGATGTTTAAATACAGAGATTGTGGTCTTTCAGAAGAAACGGCCTCCATACAAAAATCCCACGCAAAATGAGCAACTAAAGCTACTGCTTCTTGGCCTGATCAGATCTTATCAGGAAATCTCTCTGCATGTATTCACTGTAAATGAGAAGTGAAAGTGACTAGTTTTGATGGACAATAAAATGTCCTTGGAGACTCAGTCCAAGGCACTTGCCAGGCAGCATTGGTATATTCAAAGGGCTTTTGGCCAGTAATTTACAGCGAAGTTTACCCAGCACGCCCCAAAACACTTTCAAACTTTTCTCTAGCCTGGGATGGTCTGGCAGTATCTCTCCATTCAGCCCCTACTGAACTTGTTAGTAAATCAAGGCCATTGTGAGGTGCCAGAGAAATTGCCCATTAATAAGCACTATACCTAGTCAAGTGGCACAGGCAGCATAGGGGTCAGGCCTGCCTTCCAATCATTATACCTCATCCACCTCCTAGTAAAAGGCCCCTAACCACTCAGCTACAGGTCGCCATGGAGACCCAGGACAGGGAGCAGAGTGTGGGGTGGGGGGTGGGGGTCGCGGGCTGGAGAGCATTGCAGACAACCATTAGCAGCCCATTCCATGGTAATTAATGATCATCCCACTGGCTCAAAATCTGGGCCCGGAGAAAAACAGACACAGTGCTCGCTCTCTGAGAGCAAATGTCACGGTGGCAAGAAATACGTCTGTGGACTGGAGAGGGGAGCTGGGATGGTTTTTGTTACGGTTGGAAAATGGTGACAGGTTGCCATGAAAAGCTATAATGTAGCACAAGGGGCAAAATTGATGAATGTGAAAGTGATTTATGGTCAGGACGATGAGAGGGATTGTGTGCAAGGAAATAATAGTTTTTGTTTGCATAAACATGACTACACATAAATCTATCTTGTGTTTTTCAAAGACCAAGCTTGCCTCTTTCACCCTTTCTCTCATTTAAAACCTTTGACTGGTGTCTATCTGCATGGCTAAGATAATTACTTGTCTAATCAAGTTATGAACACTGTTCACATTGCAAATATGAAGCTCACATTATTGGGTTTGTAATCAAATCTGAGGTCTGCTTGCCTTTAGGGGATTTTCAGTCAGCAGGCGAGCCATGCAGCCAATCAGCCAGCCACAGCAGCTTTGAAGTGCCGGCAGACCAAACTACCCATCTTCCCCCTCTCTCCTCAAACAGATAGCTCCCCTCGATGCTGAACAACCAAATGTGCATACACTCAGACACAAAAGCAATTCTGTGGGCAAATAAAAAATGCAAACAAATGCCACACTGATGCCCATGTCTGAGCATGCTCATGGGCATAGAGAATAACATGGCACACACACATAACACACAGCACACATGCGCACAACAGAACAATCGGTGGCACACAGACAAAGATTGCTGCCACACCATTCAGCCAGGGCCAGTGCTGCTCTCCCTGACAAGCATGCTGTGTGTGCTCCCTCAGTCTGGGCTTACAGTCCACATATACGGCACTGACACCACACCTTTATCACACAGACACACTGGACAGGTTCAGAGGAATTTTGCCAGTTTGACATGCAAGCAAAGGTAGAGATGGGATTGCAACTGTATTTAATTGCCGGGTGTTTTTGAAGTACACTGATTTTTATGAAACACAGCATGACACACTGACAAATTGTATTACTAGGAACATAAAGTCCTGAAAGCTGTGGGGTGCATTAATTTACCTTATTTTAGGTATTTAATGCTCTCATTTAGAGCACATTGTAATGAGTTGTGGCTTGGCTAACACTAGACAACTGAATTTACATGGAACGCTTTCAAATGCTACAATAGATCTGTTTACATCAGTAATGCCTCTAGAAATTAGAGCAACAGGCTTATATTAAGTATGTTCATTTGGCAAATTTGGTATTTGTAATGTATAATGTGTAAATCGTAACTTAAAAATTACAGATCAGACCTTTTTTATAATTTTTTGACTTTTTTTTCTGATGTTCAAATCATGATTCACCATGTCAAACAATCATTTGTTTTTTAAAGCTGCAGCAGAACTACAGAAATATACCAGACCTTTTGACTTGCAGTTGGAATGAATGAAATGGGAAGAACAAAGATGTGGAAAAGCAGAAATGTCAGAACGTTTGCCTTCATGGGTCAACTGAAAAAGAGTAAAGCCCTCTAATATTTTACACTCATTCATACAAAAAATCTCCACATTAACCAAACTAAATAGGATTCAGGCCTCCTTCTTCTGCCATTGTTACCTTTCAGACCATTGCAATTCATTACCTACATACAGTAGGTCCAGTTAGTGATACATTCGCCGACTGTTGATATTCTAGACATTCCTGCTGAAGGATGCATTATCCTCTGTGGCATGGCGGCGAATTCTAGCATGTCTGTCACCCACCGACTCATCCCACAGGCGCTATCAGTGCTCAGCCTCTCACAGGCATGCATGTACACACTGTGTCCCACTCTCTTAATCCCTCTCTCTCTCCCTCTCGCTCTCTCGCTCTCTTTCTCTGTCTGTCTCTCTCTCCGTCTCCTGGCTGCACCTCTTATTTATCTCTCTTGCTCTCCCTTTGCTTTACCTTTCCTGCCTTCCCTCCTTTCCCCTGCCTTCCAAAGGCAGTGGAGAGTATTATCACCTAAACACACACGCAAACACACTAAAATGCAGATACTGTATATACACAGAGAGAGAGCAGCCTTATCAGCGCCCGCTGGTGTCAGACCCTCAGTTAATTTTGTCATTAACTGAATCCCATTACTTCCACTGCCGTTGCAATGCCATGACGTCTCACCCTCACGGATGGAAGACACCTCCAACACACATGTATTATGCTATCACACACACACACACACACACACACACACACACAGCATAACAAACACAGAAGCCAATTCTGTCCTTTCTCACTGACATCCATTTACATCCTAATGATGGAGTAAATCCCCCCCCCCGTACTATCATGTGACCTTTCACCCCTCCTTGCGAGTCACTGTGAGCACGTTCAGGTCTGTGCAGCCTATCTGCCACCAGATAGGGAGGGATGAGAGGGGAGGGGTGATGGATAGGGATGCAGACAGGCTTGGTGAGGAAGAACAGAGGAGGAATTTCTCTGGTGAGAAAAGAGAAGAAGGTTATTAAGTAGTAAGAAAGCACATGTCACAGAGACACAAGATAAGAGAAAAAGGATCTGGAATCTTCTCACATTTGTTGTATTTTTTGTTTGTTTTTGACCTCCACACCACTTGATGTGTTGTTGCAGTCCCTGGGCTACACAGGGACCAGTGGTGAAGCTGTTTACTAGACTCTCCAGCTCATTTCCTTTCGAAGGGAACCGCTTGTGGCCCAGCCCCTCTCATGCCTTATACCGATTTCCCTCCTGCTGCTCACCCTTGTCTGTCTCTGTAGCTCTCTCCCCCTCTCTCCACAATGATCTCTGCCACAGCAGGCTGTGGTGCAGAGTAACCCGACTCCATTTTGAAACCCAAGTGGTCTTGTTATGACTTTCTGACTTGTGGAGAAAGTGATCTTGGCTTGGGGGCAGAAAGCGAGGGACAAACTCCCTTTCTGAGGGAATTCAAACCTCCAGAGTTCCAAATAGTGCTGATTGTGTTATTGTTTTGGAGTAACTAATTGATGTTCCACTGCCATTCTGCTTATCTTTTTTTCCTCAAGCCTTAGTGAGTTCGTTCTCTCTGTGTTACATAAGATTTCTGTTTTCTTTCCTCCTCTCTGTTTCCTTGCAAATAAAATTTGCTTGCGGTGCATTCTGTGGTTTTGAGTGAGCTGTCTGGTTTGGGTGCTGTGTGCTCATGGCTTATGGGTTCGAATCTGGTTCACAGCTTACAATGCTGTTTAGATTATCCCCACATCATACTGGAAACGGTACAATGCCGGAAAATCCTGCTGGTGAATTTGGCTCAGGCTTGTACATTTTCCCAGAGACCCCTGGTGTTTGAGTCCAACCCCGGACGTCTGTTGCATGTCTTCCCCCTCTGTCTTCCACTTCTCTATGTGTTAAACTAAATACTACATTTTAGAAATCTGTGAGTTTGTTGAATATAGATCTGATAATTCAGATTAATATGGCCCTGAAAATTTCTTGAAATAAGAACCATTAGCCTTCTATGTGCAACATATATATTTATATATGTGTGTTTATGTGTGTTTTTATGTACATGTATTTATGTGTGTGTATGTGTTTGTGTGTGTTTTAGTACCTTCACCCCTCCTTCCCCCATCCCACCCCTAATTCTGTCTCTCCCTCTGTCCTCCCCACCCTTGCCCAGGGGGCTCCATAAATATCATTTCATCCCGCAGAGCCGCTGACACGCTGCAAAGGGCCTACAATAAATAATTCACTCCCTTGGTGCAGGGCAGGCAGACTCCCCTGCTTAGGAATTCAGCATGAGTGTGTGTATGTTAGGGTGGATGGACTTGTGGTGGTGTGGGTGTTTGTGGGGGGTTGCAAGGTAGTGATAATACATGACAGACATACAGAGTCCACATATACTGCATACGAACACACAATTCACTTTATATAAAGGATTGAAATAGTGTAGCAGTGGGTCTAGACTCCATCAGTCCTCAGCAATGAGCTCCCCTCACCGGCTAGTGGTGTCTGTTCTCCCTCATCCCTTTATTTTGTGTCCGCTTCTCTGATACATACCAATGTGTATATCACTGGCCGATATACGTACATCTGTTTTGGCCAGTGAACCCAACATCCAACCACCCCGACCCACCTCATCCACACACATCCCCCCATCCCTTTCTTTCCCTCAATCTTCCTGCATCATTCACAGCATGGTGAATTAGGTTGATCTGGGGGGATTGTGCACGGACCATCACCTGCCCTCTTAAAGTACTAGCTCCCTGATTTATTGATGATGCTCGGGATTATTAATGCCAATCGTCTCCCCTCGGCTTACTGAGCTGGCATGAGCGCCAAGCCTCCCAGTTATCTGAGGGCCGGGAGACGGAAATAGGCAGACAATGGAGGAGACAGTAAGTGGTCTTTTGTGGAAGCTTTGACTCAAGAGTGGGAAATCAACACCAGTCGGTGTCAGGCAAATTCTGGTGTAAGCTGGCAAACACTGACAGACACTTTTCATTTTGGTAGTTAGATTTGTTATTCTCTGAGAATGTGAGATAGTGTAAGGGAAGATGAGTGACAGATGGAGAAGGAATGTAGTCACTGAAACTGTGTTTTCTGTCGGGCTGTGTATCTAATAGTATATGTGTGTGTGTTCTCATGACTGTCTGTGTTCTGTGGGGAGTTTTTGTGTGTACCTATAGCAGTATTTGTTCCTGGTATAAGTCTTAACATTGTCTTGTCAGGAGCTTCTTATTCACATGTTCACTTGCTTACTCACCTTGCCTCAGCTTCACACGAGGAGTAGTCTGTATGTAGTTGGTAACAGTTGGTATTCGTCTACCGTAACCCATTGTGTGAAGCCCATTGTTTACCAAGTCACATAATATTGTTTAGAACTTCTGCATATCCAAGTGCTTCTCAATAAATAATTGCCACCATGACTTTTTTGTTCAAGGCCAGTATGTTCCTTCTGAGGCTGTGTCACATGAAATTTGATTTTGTCTTTATTAAAACCACTGTGTTCAGTTTTCATGAGACCTGACAAGTGTTCTTGCTGACGAAACAACATGACAGCTTCACAACTCTGCCATAACAAAGCCTGGCTACCAGTTCCCACTTATAGGAATGATACATAATGATTTCTGTACTCAGGCCTTCAATCTCAGATTTTGAGTCTGTTAAGTGACCCTTGTTTGCTTAAGATCCTCACCACTATCTGGCCCAGCTGTTTGTGCCGACGATAGTGTTTACTTGTTTGTCCGAAGCTTGAATGAGTGCTACACCAACAACACACACACACACACTGCGGGCCCACTAACATTGCAAAGCCGCTGTAAACAAATGTGGCAATAGGAAGAACTGACTTGCACTGTGGCTACAGGAAGGCAAAGGCCACTAATGTTTAGCGTCTCATCTTCACCCTGCATCTATTCTAATGGATGCCAAGGAAGGAGAGAGAGTCTTGGATTTGATTAGCCTCAAGCTGCAGCGTCTAATTGCCCCTTCCACCAAAGCCATATTGAAATGATTTATTCATCATCAAGCTCCAAACAGTCCCCTGTAATAGGCTGCCAGAAAATAGGATGCTCGATCCCTGCTCCCCTCCCATGCACTATTGTCTCTGTCATAGGAGAGGATAATGGGCGTGATGTTTCCATTGCTAGCAGGATGTAGGTTCATGTTTACAGCTGTAATAATGGTGGACATTACTGTTGTTAAGCATTCAGTGTGTGTTCAAGAGGGAAAGCTATCCTGGCATTATGGAGGGATACAGCCTTTTGTGCTACTGTTGTCCATGCTCTATGCCATTGTTGCATCTGCAGACTGAAAGGCCTCACACCCTATTAGATATACTATTTCACACCTGATTACTTTATGAACAACTGTTATCTGTGTGTGTGTGTGTGTGTGTGTGTGTGTGTGTTTAACCATATTTCATTTGCATGGGGAAAGCGCTGCTCCTGGCCTACTGTCAGTGGTTGATTTAAGCTTGTTCATCTTAGCTTTTGATCTTTAAGCATGAGCAGGCAATGATATTGATTATGGGTTAGAAGTGGTGGACAGTGGAAGGTTTGACTGGACGGCATGAGACTGATGCACCAAGTCGGATTTTCTGATGCAATGCCTGTATTTCAGCTATTTACACTCTTAACCTAGCCTCTGCCTAAATCCTCCTTGACGACAGTAAGTCACCTTGATGTCAAACGAAAACCGAACAGCCCCTCAGAGGATCAGTTTAACACCTAAGCAAATCGGCTTTCAACAGAGTTATATTAAAACGTTATTGGCCACCGGCTAGCAGCAGGTTAAATATAGGATGCTGGTGGCGTGGGGATATTGAGGTGACCCTGTTACTATTCAAAGGGAAACAAGAACCCGAGTATGTTGTCTCATTTGACTTGCATAGAACTGGCTCGCATGTGGGCCAGTTGTGTGTCCTGTTGTGCACAAAGACTGGCCATATGTAGTGTCACAGGGTTGGCTGGCCCGGCAGCTTTTCTCATCCTGATGGCAGCATAACCTAAGCAGTGTACCCCGCAGGCCAGTGTGGAATGGAGTTCAGAGAAATGGCATGGGTTTGTCCTTCTCCTATTATCATCTGCTGCTGTTTCTCTCTGACCTCGCTCTATCCTTCTGCAGTGTGGAGCTCCGCTACTGTTGGCCAGATTAATGCTATTCCACGCGCCTTGACTTAATCCTCAAAAAGGATTGTTCTAAGCCTTGACAAGGTAATATGGGCTAAACAGATTGCACTGGTGCACAATCAGAGTTACTGTAATGTGACGCTACAAATCTGGGGGTTATTGCATTAGCACATTATCGTGTAACCTTCACAGGTCTACTGATTGTACTACTGCTTAGGTTAATGTATTTGTTTTTTTTTATTCTTAGGAAATGTTCTGTTTCAAAACACTTCTTATATATTTTAAAGAACATTCTAGCCATGTGTACTATCCCATTCAGTGAATCCAGTGAATGTGCTGAGCAGGAGCTGAGGATACCAGGGGTGATAAATGCTTATCAAATTGGAAGTGTCTCCCACCATCACATTACTGCCTGGAGAGGCTCCATCATCACAGTCTTTGCTGCCAAGTTTAAAAATGCTCACAGAGGAAGGACTGAAGGCTAATGGGTGGTAGTAGTAGATAGTGTCCTCTACCTTGAAATAATGAATTGTGTTATTACAGAGGTACTTTCATAGTAAACCCAGTATCGAATTAATATGTGACCAACCTCCTGGTTAAGCAAGACCACATTTAAAGCTGTACACCCTACATTGTTTTGTCATTCACAACTTGTGTTAAAAGTAATAATATTGTTAGTGGTTTGTAAAAGAAATATAGCCTTTCTAGGTAATCTGTTTTCTTTTCTTAAACGTTACGATGGAAAAAATCATGGGTATGACTATTGCGACATCCAGTCTTTACATGGGCCCTGTTCAGGTGTGATAATGTTTTTTCCCTACCTCTAGTCTGAATTGCTTCCTCATGTTTAAAACCTTTGTTTCCCTACTTTGAAACATCCTTACCATGCTTTTTATCTGAAAGAAATCAGTACTCTTACTTCTTTACTTTGAATTGGCTAGCAGACTTGAGACTAAAAAAAGCAACTGATAACAGCCTGGGAAAGGGGGGAAATGAATGGTTTGACATAGACCATGAAATGTCCACCTAATGCATGCCATTTATTTATGTGTGATTAGTGTCAGTTTTTTTTTATGCGCTGGTTTTATTTGGCTTGAAACGGGCACAGAGAGATGAGGGCCAAATTGATTCTGAACGAGACATATCGGCTGGTTAATGAATCTGGTTAATTGACTGTGTAAGGGGGTGCCATAACAGTCAGACAGTTAAGAGCAGCAGCCTGCAGAATCCAGCCAGCACATCTGTGATTACGTCACTCTGCTCTTATTGATTTTGGTCTGCTCTTGAGACCACGACAAAATTATTGTAAGCAGAAAAAGATTACGGCCGTGATCATGGCAGTCATTATTGCTCAATCAGGGGCATTTGGATGTCTTGACACTCTTGTAAAGTGATTAGCCTCTTTGCTGAGAGTGTAGAAGGGCCCCGTTGGGCTTTGCACCCCCATCTCCCCCTCAGGGACTTGAACTGACAGCTGTACGTGATGGGGGGAGACAAAGAAATTCACCAAAAGAGAGTACGGACTGCACTGCTCAGGAGACTCTACACGTTCCTCCCTTGTTCCCCTTCTTTCAGGTGAAGGTGGAAGAGTATTTGAGGAGATTTTTGGTTTTTCTTACATCACAGGAAATGAAATGTGGAGCTCCCAACCGTGCAGTGACAAAGAAATCCATGGTCCCTGTTCTTAAGCACATACACGCCCACTCGTGCACAGACAGCTTGTAAAAACAGTGTCTGAGGCATCTCCCTGGGTATTGGCAGGGCTCTCCAGGAGCTGCCGCCTCATCACAGCTCCTCTTCAGATCATCGCCACCTCACTGCAGAGATTTTATTACCCCCTCGATTCTCTGGATCTCAAACTACCCACTGATTTACAGAAAACCCCTCCCTGCACTCTCCCTAATCCTCTTTGTTGTTTGTTTGTTTGTCTGCTACTAGATTTATTCTGCTTGTACGTGTTACACCCAGTATCTACTACCCCATTCTATTCTACTGTACTTCCCCATCATTTCCTCTTCTCATTCCTTTTCTCACATTCCCTCCCACTTTGCCTGCTCCAGCTCAATAAGCAAACAAACCCACTTCCTCTTGACACTCAGCTCCGTCGCGGTGATTTGCTGTGCTTGTCAGGTCGAATATTGAGCGACACTGTGGCCCCTGTCAACAAAAGGAAGGCCCCGGAAGCCAGAGGGGCAGCATTATTTGTGCGTAGGGTGGATTATCTCCCCCACACGCCATTCTGCCTTTTCTCATTGTCTGGCGTGTAACCGGCATGCGGCATGCTGATGCCAGGATGGCTCCCTTGTGGCATCCACAAGACACAATGCCTGCCATGTTTTACCCAACTCATTTGGTAAAACTGGATATTACTTATTATCACACATGGCATTTTTATAGAGACAGCAGTGTTCTACCCTGCATGTCTCACTGACACTCTGGAAAAATGTCCAACACCATTTTCTTGATTGAACATTGGGATAGGAGGGACAATGGCAGGAGAAGGTCCCTGTGGGTATCTCATAAGGTGACCTTGTTGGGAGTACTGTCAAGGATGTAAAGCCATGGAACATATGTTCCTGCTTTTCAAAGCCCCCATCTCTTCCTGCTTTCATTATTGCATGGTGTGTTCATGGTGTGTTCATGGCTATGTCTGCGTCTGCCTGTATTCTGAATTCAGCACACGTCTTTTTTATGTCTGAATGCCCGCATGTCTGTGTTTGTATGCATAATGCCGCCTCTCAGTCGGACGGACAGTTTTCAAAGAGAGCATTCAAGCTGTGGAAAGACAAAGAACAAACCCAGGTAAAAGACTGATTTTGAAATGGAGATGGGTTCTTGGCTGAAGCGAGGAAAGACCACCAGCACACCCATCCTCCACCGCTCTGATTACACCCCACTGAGCTGCAGTTGGACGTTGTAATCAATGGCGCAGCAGGTGCTTTAACCCTCAGTGACACAGGTAGAGTCGCCTGTACACACAGCACTATATGTAATTTGCTCACAGACGTGATGCTTTTGGACACAGAAATTAGACTTGTACTCCATACACACTGCCACCATGCACAGTGTTTGTTTTACAGCGGGTAATGAGATGCAAATGATCATGCATGGGGAATTGGGGACCCCAAGCCACAGGAGGGGATGTAGGGGGAAGGGATGAGACACATGTGTTTGCACGGTGGGACGTTCTTAGCCGGTAAACCCAGCAGACAAACAGATTTCACGGCAGGGAACACCACGACGTGTCAAAGGTGTCATGCTAAAATGGGATATAACACCAGTCTATTGGTGGCGCTGGGTGCTTTAAACACCTTACAGTGTTAAACTGGGATGGCTTTGTTCCTGCTTTACCTGGTGGTTTTGAGGATGTGGCTGGGGGTACAGAGAACCAGGAAAAGCTATGAAAGTCTTGGCAGTCAATGTACAGAGCAAGTAGAAGGCTTGTCACCTGCTTTACTTGTAACATAGTAGCTGCAGGCTAACGGGTTGTTCTAAGTAGGATATTGACTTTTTTTTGCGCTGGTTTCCCCATATGACGAAATGGGTGATGGAGCAGAAGGGGTAAGGCCTAACACTAAGGTAAAATGTTGTTTAGATACAGGTTTTCACACATGGAGTTTCATGTCCAGGACTGATTTTAGCCACCTGAATAGCCATTTGTTTTTAAAGTGCAGAAGACTGAATTGGTTTTGAGTTTAGTTTCACACTGAAATACTTTCTGAGAAACTGAGAAAAGAATATCTAAGTGTAGTTTTCTTATCAATTCTTTCTTTTATACATTTTTCACAGAAACCTTATAGTGGCAGATAAAAACACTTCAGCATTCACATTGAATAATGTCTAAGTGTCGACATGTTGAAAACCCTTTTGTTTGCCCGAGTTTATACAAACTGACATTCAAGTGTCGGTTGTGTCGGCTCACAAGTTAACTTCGTCTAATCTCCCAGACAATGGCTGTAATGGTGCGACAGGGCCTTTGGCTTTCAGTGTCACCCATCATCATGCATGCGTAGAAACAGGCTGGCAGCTTGGTGCTTTGGGACCTACTGCAGTGGCAGACGGTGCATTCATGGGATGGACTGTGGCACGCTGCGTCTACCATAATCTTGTGATGGACTCCAAAATGCCCCCTACCAGCTTCACAGATTCGTGCCATAATTTTGCATATAAATCACTGAACAGTTCTTCTCGTCTTGACAGCAGTATTAGAAAATCTTATTAAACGTTATCTGGTCACCAACAGTTTAAGGTTACAAATGCAAGAATCTGCATGATTATTGGAGGAAAAACTAATCAAATTTAGAATTTTTTTTCTTTTATTATGATTTATGTGATCATAATAAAAGCTGGTCACCAACAGTTTAAGGTTACAAATGCAAGAATCTGCATGATTATTGGAGGAAAAACTAATCAAATTTAGAATTTTTTTTCTTTTTTTCTTTTATCAGCTGTTTTTAGTAACATTGAATACCTTTTTTAATTTGTTAATTGCAGTATTTCTCAAAGCAGCAGCAGTTTGAAAGTCTTGTCATCACCTCACTTGTCTTACTTTTATTCTGTTCACTACAAAATTCAAATAAATAAAAATCTGACAAACAATAACAAATTGCTAATTAATTTGAGGTACAGCTTTGCCTAAAGCAAATACTACATCAAATCACACAGCAATTCCTCCCTAGTGTTGGGTTGATGTATCTGTTTTCACTCGTGCTTGTCTCAAAAACAGCTTATATGAGATTTATGTTTTCCTTTTCCATTAAAGCTGCCTCTCCATATTGACCTTTATCAGTCACATTTATGCAAAAAGATGTCACTGGACACATGTAATAGAAGATGTTGTTAAACCACACTGGGATGTCTAGGGTAATTGAAAATGTAACAGACACTTCAGTGTCACTCTATTTTACAACCATAAATCGTGGAAACATAAAATTGCAACATACGGCTATATGTTATTCATTTTGCAGCCTTATTTGAAGGAAGACAAGTGCACAGAGGGTCCCTTGGGGCAAATATTGTGTAGGAGTCTGGACATTTGTCTTGTTTTAAGCTCTGTCAGAGCGAATGTCATGAGTGTTTGGTTGGTTCCATAGAGAGAATCTAAATGAGGTCTATGTTTCTCTTTTATGCTTATTTACTATCGTGCCTATTTTGTTGTATTATCTCATGTCTTAAAGTTCTCCGAAAACACATTTCAGGCAGAGACAATTTCCTTGCTTTAAGCCCTATTATCTGTGTGTGTGTGTGTGTGTGTGTGTGTGTGTGTGTGTGTATACACACACTCTCAATTGGTCATTGTGTTTTGAGCTACTAAAAGGTGTTATTTGTTTTAATTGGCCTAATGTTGATTATTAAAACATTTATTTGTGTGGGTGAATGTGTGACATGAGCTCAGTCGAAGCTCCATGGTCGCTTTTGTCAACTGAGTTAGTTGCTGAACCGACATTAACCCTTTGAGTGCGAAGCAGTAGCTCCCATGTTTGTGTTATGTCACATCTGTTACGTTACTCTGTTCTTTGCACACGAGAACTGTCTCAAGTCGTAGTGCACATCTATGGCTTTCTGCGTGCTTTGGGCTGTCGCGTGTTTGTGAAGTGAAAAGTGAAAGAGACTCAGAGACTGGGAAACAGTTGCTCAGTTTCTATTCCAACCACCTCCCTCCAATTTATAGCTCTTGGAGAGAGATCTGTCTGACAAGAGGCCTGTAATTAAAGCTGAGAAAAAAAAAACCCTCTCCAAATGCCCTCCAGAGTTTTTTTCCTTCCTCTCTTTTTTGGAAGAGTTAAAGGAAGAAAAAGCTTTTTCCATCTCCTTGTTGCACTCCTGCTCCCCCACTACTCCTCCCACTCGTACAACTTCAAACTTTACCTCCGGGGACCATTGTCAGTGCATAATAAACATGATGAACTTAAAGTTATTTGCTTTTAAGTGGGATGTTGTTTATACAAAGAAAAGCACTGTTAAATGCGGCTCCTTTTCTTACTTTTTCTGTTACTATTTTACTGCATCACTGACGTAAGCGATGATAAGTCGATTGATCAACTCGTTATCCACTAGTCAACTTTTAAATTAATGGTGATTATCGATTAATCGTTTTAAGTATTTTTTTAAAGAAAAAACGGGTCTTTTCTTATTTTGGCTTCTCAGATGTGAATATTTTGTGGTTTCTTTAGTCATCTATCACAGTAAACTGAATATCTTTGGGTTGTGGATTTTAAGGACCAAACAACTAATTGATTAATCGAAAAGGTTGACAGATTTACTGACTTCAGCCTGAAGCGTCTTGAACATCATGTAGCAGTTTGTATCATCACCGTGTTGGCCCACTACACATTACAGAATGACATTGAGCCCTGTTGATTGATCTGAAATTATGGTCTGACTGCCTTTTACGTTTAAATTTGACAGCTAATCAATGTCTCCATCAATAACCTCTTTCCCTTGTGGCTCCTGAGCTACAGCTTGCAGGTCTTTGGGTTCAGTAATAAATCAGTGGTAAGGTTCTTTGACACCCATTTATATTTCCTTGAATTGTTTGCAGAGATCTGAGTGCTGTTGTTTCCATTTTCACATTCTCAAACCCCATATTTGCCTTTGTAAAAACTATTTATAACACTTAAGGTAAAAAATACAATAATTTATCCAGCATAAATTAATTATAAAGTGAAAGAAACGTCTATCATTTGTAATAGAGCATAATATATTCTTTTATGCCGAAATCTTTGCAAAAACCTCTTCATTACCAAAGGCAAAAGCAATTTCAGACTTTTATCTCAGCAGTGACTATTGGATGAATATTATATGCACACTCACACAAACATCACACCAACAGCTTTCAGCACACATCTCTAAAATGATGAGGGAAGTGTGCAATAAGATAGTTACCAAACAGCAGAGCTGTAGGTATACTTGTGAAAATGTCTGTGGGCGCTTGAAGTCTCATTCTGAACTATGAGTTAATTAATTTAGTTAATTATTGAATATTTTTGTGCTGTAGCAGATTTTATTTCATGTGCCTGTTTAGTATCTTTAGTCACAGGCAGATCTGTGTGTCCTCACTGACACTCTTAAACCACATAAAGACCTACACCTTTGATTACCTCTGACTTGGTAATTTCATTAACTTGTATAGATTGTTTTGACATAGACACACAATCCTCCCACATGCACAGTTTTGCTCATTTATACAAATTTTAATGGTTCAAAAAACAACTCGAGAAAATGATTTTTCCTAAAAGTTTGACTTTTAATACATAATTTTTTGCTGTTTAAACTTGTTTACAATGATCTTAGCGTGTTAATCAGTGACCTGTTTTTTGTATTTTGTATTTTGACCTGTATTTTCCATCTGTTTGGGTCTGTTTGCCGACTGCTGGGCTCCTTTTTTTTTCCTTGCCACAAGGGAACAAAAGGGCATTGAAGATGCTTTTCACAGATATAAAGTTCTTTGTGCAGTCTGGTGAATCAAAAGATTCAGCAGCACTACTTGGGGAGCATGACAGTTTGCCCAGGTAACCAGTTGTACTACAGCTGTAGAAATTCCACTGTGGGGACATTGTCAAAATGTAATTGTCCGCGGAGATGTATGATTATTTTCAGAAGTAACAAGCGAGCTCTTGTCTGTATCTGCGCTTTTACATTTCACACATGTTGAAAGACATAGTTGTTGCATCAACACCAACATGGGACTCCCTTTCGAATTCTGACCTGAGCGCAAATGTTCAAGACAAGCCTGGAAGTCTTTGCAATCAAGCCCCAATGGATAGGAAACGGTTAAAAGCTGCTTATGGAATGAGCGTTTAGTCTGCCATGGCGGACCTGCGCAGCCAGTCAACTGAAGCGGGACTAGCCCAGTGACTGAGCCGAGCTGGCTGGCTGCCAGGAGCGCCCCACGCTGCAGACAATACCCACCTGTGTTAGGCAGAGGAGGGGGTGTGTGTGTGTGTGTGTGTGTGTGTGTGTGTGTGTGTGTGTGAGAGAGAGAGAGAGAGAGAGCGAGAGCGCACACACACACAGCTAGTTATTCTGCGCTCAGTCAGAATGGCTCCTCCTCCCTCGTCTCCCCACTCTCCGTCCTCTCGCTCTCCAAATGTCTATCAACAGGCTCCAGCTCTTGTTTTGGCTCATTGTGTTGGACGTTGATGTTTGAAAGCAAACTCGGAGATGAAAATTGAAACTCGTTTTTGAGATGACGAGGGCTTTCAAATGGACAGAGAGTCTATTGGTTGCTTGTGCATGGCTGTTCAAAGGACGCCCCCGTCACCGATGCCAGACACCCCCAGTTGGATCCCTACGTCCCCTCCACAAACGTGCCGGAGGCTAGAGGGGTGAGGGGAGGGAGGTGAGGGGGTCCCTAGGGGTCTTTACTCTCTGGTTACTGCAAAGAGGCTGCTACTGCCAGAGCGTCGCCATGGCAACGCTATTTGATTCCTACAACAATGCCAGAGCACCAATCCCCCCCATCCTCCTCCACTCCTGAGCTACACACACACACACACACACACACACACACACACACACACACACACACACACACACACATTTATAAACATGGCCTGTGTGATTGGGAGATTACGTTGGGGATCACGACAAAGTGGTCGCCATAGCTGAGTCAAAAGAGACTGACAATGCCCAGGCAAATTAAAAGCTCATCTATGCATAATTAAAATGTTGTCTGTAAATTAATTAAAACCTCATAATTAATACCATTATATTATAAATCCTGGTTATCATAATAAATGTAATCAATTTCATCATTCAATTAAAAACCAAAGATGCTGGGACCATGCACGGATTTTTATGTCTTATCTCGGCCAAACTGGGATTTACTGTTATTGGAAGCAAAGCATCTTTTTACAGCGTTTAATGTTAATAAATATGACATCTGACAGAAGTTGACTATATTTGATACACTGCAGCCTCTTGTACTTGTCAGATCAACAACTTGACGAAGATTTATTGTACGGCAGTGAGGCTGTTACCAAAGCACTCTTTGGCTGAATTAGAGCCATACAAGAAACTGTGTGTATTTATGGGCATCCAACAAATAGTGAATAATCAAATTTGCTGTTAAATTGTCGTAGAGAATTGCTCCGGAAAAATCTTTAATGATCGTCTCTTAGTAATACTATTACACTTACAGCAAAAGGGTTATTTTTAGCAGCTCCTTTGTGATGCTGATTGTAGTATGGAGCCAGGTATTTAATCATACACCATAGCCTTATAACACACAACTAGTAACAT
Organism: Lateolabrax maculatus; assembly: GCA_031216445.1. Taxonomy (NCBI): domain Eukaryota; kingdom Metazoa; phylum Chordata; class Actinopteri; order Acropomatiformes; family Lateolabracidae; genus Lateolabrax; species Lateolabrax maculatus. Next base: position 26,739,937 of record CM062198.1, read on the forward strand.
GTTATCCTGCATGGATTCAGAGAGAGAGGGAGAGAGCGCATCTCTTTATGCCTGTTACACCAGACTCTAACAGACAGTCATTTATACAGACAGTATAAATGTTTATTGGCGAATAGTGCTGCTAGAAGAAAAAGATGTCAAGACATGAACTCTGTATTTTGCGAAGGCTGTTTGTGTGTCTGCCTGTGCCTATCTGAAAATAAAGAACACAGGAAAAGAAGACTTTGCTGCTTGATTGGCTGAGACAGCATATGTGCTGTTTGTGGTCGAGAGCAATCACTTGTCACCATAAGAATACATTGTCTAGCATTGTGTGTGTGTGTGTGCACGTCTGTGTTTGTGTGCAAGCCTCATTGTTAAGGGACATGATAGGGTTGCTGAGGTATTAACACCACTGTGCCTGAGCCTTGTACTGTAGTATTCCTTGTAGACACACACACACACACAGCTTCTGTCCCTGATTTTGCCACAATTTGCGACTGTATTTATAAACACAAGCATTTCATAGTTGATATACTGTTACAGTTTTTAAACAGCTGATAAAGCAGTGTTTGATGTCTAAATCCCTTCCAGGTGTCCAAATTCATTTACATGACACGTCTACTAACTACTTGTATCAAGCCAGTTACTTGTTTCTCCCCCTTGTGAGCTGATGAAACATAATTGCAAGTGGTAATTTGCTCTGAGAAACTGGGACGAACAACTAATTTGAAAGATTTGCTGCTGTGAAAATCAATAGGAAAATCCCGAGCATGCTAAACAGAAAATACTACCGCCATATGCCCACAGCACATCCTATGGTGTGCCCAGTGCCTAGCTCCAGGGTGCGGGCAGGAAATGCCATATTGGCCTCCCAGGACAGTGAGATCATTGGCTGGGCCCCCCAGGGTGTGGACACATGGTACCAGACTGCCTCATTCGCCTGTCACAGTCCTTTGTCCTCCTGCTGACAGGACAAGCTAAGAACTCGTTTGAACCTTCTCATCAAGCCTTCCACCTTTAGGCTTGACGTCCTTCCTTTGATTGACTATTCTAGCCCAAAAGCAGAGAGAATTGCTGGAAGGTTAACCGTGAGATGATGTCAGACATGAGGACAATACACCTGTGGATAATGTGGACATTAAAAGTAACCAAGAGCCAGAATAGAGGGCAATTTTGTAAATCACAGCCAATTAGGAGGACAGCTTGTTGCTTCTTACTACATGTTCAGATTGAAGCCAAGGACTATTACCTATATCTTGGCTATAGCTGGACGGCCCTTGCTGGCCAAGCAGGGTCCCTTTTAATATGATTAGGACGGATTATGGCGTTGTCCGCACATCAAAAGAGCCAGGACCAATTATCACCCCTGCCTTTCAGCACGACAGCCGCTCCTCCTCCCTCCCCGCAAACGTAGAAAGAAAAGGAGAAAACAGTGGCCAGGCGTCTTGTAACACTTCAGAAGCCCCATGCTAATGGTGGATTCATCATTCATTCAGGCCTTTCATGTACAGTATTAAGCGGTGATGGTGCACAGTTGCCAGCGCTTTGGCTTGTCCCTAAAATAGATTGAGCGTCAGAGCTAATTATCCCAGTCCCAGAAGCATGTACAAACAGGTTTCTTATGACAGAAAATGTGGCATGCTCTAAGGCAGTCAAAAAGAGTAGGAAACTGAAAACAAGCTTCTCATGCCTGCAGGTGATGTTCGTGAATATATGTCTTTTTATTTTTTGCAGGTTTTCATTTTTCTGCATGCTGTTATTCGAGTTGTGTGCAGGGCAACGGCAACGACAGTTAGCTTTGCTCCGTTTTGCTTAGGTGCCATTACCATAATCCCCCGTCAGAGCGGGTCTTCTATTAGCCCTTTGTGCTGTCTGTGCTCATGACAGGAAACCAAATGGATGTGGATAAAAGTAGTCCCCATGCCCCCACCCTCCCCATCTTCCAACACTTACACACAACACACACATACTGCTTTGCCAAATTACTCTCATAGTTTCACTTTTCTCTAAAGTGCCAGAGCGTAAGCTCTTGAACAAAGGTGCCCCCTGGATCCCTACCACCCATCAAAGGCAGAGTTGGAGTCGACCCAGAGTCCTGTCAGGAGTCAAATGAAGCCATTAAAATCCCTTTTTCCACTGCCCTGACATTCACTTTTTTTCTTTGTGTGCAGCATGGATCTCTCGCCTGCACAGAGAAGGCGACACATAACTCTTGTCGCAACTCAATGAACTGGTTCCAAGTATTGTTATACCCTGTTTCTTTTTGTAACAATTTTGTGGCCTGTCTCCTAGCTTCGGTATAACACACATATAGAAAAACTATTCAGTCCATTTTTGCACAGTGAAATTGTCATTTTGAATTAAAAGAGTAAAAGAGTTGTCAGCCTGTGGGATATTTGTAAGACAAGAGCAATACTTCGGAGAATGTACATACATTTTTAAGTAGAGGTTCGACCTGGTTTGACCCAGTGTGGCCACCGAAACCAAGATGTTAATAAAGGAGTACTGGGATGAATCAGTGGACAGCTCCTTACTGTCACTTAATTTCTCTCTAAACCACTTCCCTCTACATTTTCTTTTTTCTTTCTGTTTACTTTTGTCTGAGTAGCCTAAACCAGCAGCACGGAGTGGAGCTGTTACCTGCCTGTGAAGATAATTATGCTCTATGTTCTGAGCTAATTCCAACGGGCAGACCACTCCTCGTATCGCTGCACCACAGCTGGTCTCAGCATGTGCACTTCCAGCTTTCCTGTAGTGCTTGGTTTAATCACAGAACCTTTGCAAGCCACAGCCACGAATTTCCAATCCACTTGGGTGCATGCCACATGTGGATTTATGCCTGTATTGTGTTTGTATACAGGACACACATTTATATTAAATGCTTTGGGTATACAAGTAAATCCTTAACAACCATGTCAGCACAACTGACGTCAGTGTGGGCGATTAGCAGGTGAACACTCAATCACAATCCCCGAAAGCATGTAAACAAGGTCTGAAGTGGCCTCTACGCACTACATACTGCTGCCCTGCCTTTTGGCTAACCTGCAGCCTGCAAGGGCAACATTAATAATTTAACCAAACACTCAGACGTGATGGAGCGGACAAGGGAACCCAGCGAGAAGCACTCTGGTTGAGAGAGGCTATTAAATATGAAAACTATTTGTGGTGACTAATAGTATTTTTGTTTTCCTAGAGCTTAAAGTCTCACGTACTGTAGCATCGCTTCCCCCAGCCAGTGGAGGAGGTAAATTGTTTGATCAGGAAAGATTAGACTGGAAGTGACTGCAATCTGGATGTAAATTGACTCTCTCTGTTTGCTATTATTATGTAGCCTACATGGTTCCATCAGCTGCGGATGAACTTTGCCCTAAATTTTACATTATTGTAGTTGCAATTAATATCTTTTTAGTGTAGTTTACAATTTGTGAGTAAGTGCTGGTTGTTAAAGACTAATCTATATGACTGAAACGACTGCGTCCCAGCAGATGTGTTCTCTGTTTAACCTCTGTCAGCCACACACACACACACACACACACACACACACACACACAAAGCCGACTGGGGACAACAGCTACTTGTATATTTATACATTCATGGGGTGCTCCATGAAAAACACACACACACACACACACACACACACACAGGGGCCTTATTCTTGTGTCGAGGATTAGATGGGTTCAGGGCCAGAGTGCCCCTCTGGTCGCAGCTCTCGCCTTGGTGTGGTGTTTGGGTGGGTTGGTGGGGTGTGCATGAAACCCACAGGGGGGAAGGTCTGCACAGAACACAAATCATTACTGCTCATCAGTTGTTGCCACTCAGCCACTTATTTACTCAACAGCTTGGCTGAAACGTGGACACACAGGCAGACACACACACTTATAGAAACATACCTCATTATACATCGGGATTGTCAGGAAGAAATCATAGAGGAACACTGTTGTTTGGGGAAGGGCGTGTCATAGTTTGTGGGTCAATACCTCGAGCTGAATACACACAATTCATCATAACATCAGAGTCTGTTCTCGATAAAGTTTTCACAACTGATATCAGTGTGCAGTTTTCATTTCGGAGTGACTGTCAAGCGAGCCTCAACATGACAGAATATTGTTGTTTCAGCGATTCACATACCCCTATCTAATACCTCTCCAGTGAATTATTTATGACCGCTATACCACGTAAGCTATATGTAGCATATTAAATACATAATCCCCTCATCTTTTATTGATGCTCCTTTGATACCAGCCTCACTGATAACATTGATAAGAGAGCTTAATATGTAGACTAGTAAGCAGATTTGACTGCCACATTTGAGCCAATAGTGATGAAACTTCACCCAAGTCTTATTGGTTATCCAGATTTCTACAGAAGCAAAGACTGGTGAATCGTGGGGGGTAACTCGGACCAGACTGCACTGGAAGAGATTACGTCTGCTTATGATATACTGTAAACACTTGCACTCCAGCCGGTCATGCTCAGTGGCTGACTGTTTACACACCTTGGCTGACACATAAGAGGAAATTTCAGCGGCGCTCTGATCAAATCTGCCACAGGACATGTCTGTGTCAAGTGCTCATGCTCCTGTGTTTTTATTGTGAGAGGGACAGATAGATACAGACAGAAAGGTGGGAGGGTGAGGGGGGGGACTCCTTTTGATGGGCTAAATCTCTTGCTTTGTCGTCGGTTATGTGCACACACGCAGACACACGTGCACGTGATCACATCACACAATGGAGCTAAGATACAATCCGTCAGTGTACAGGAAATGGGATTCATCTATCTAACTCCATGACGCTTAGACGCACCAGCAATTGCACAGACTGCACTGTTTTGTCAGTTGAGGATTGCCAAATTGATTCTGATAATATGGTATAATTGCTGCAGGCAAATGAGCCACCAGCGTGGAAACAAGTAATGCCTTTCTGTTGTTTTTAGTCTGAAGTCTTTGAACACAAGTTCATGGCTTCAAGCAGTATCTTAAAACTATAAATACATCTAAAGCAGTTACAGCTAGTTAGTGAAACTAGTTTCTTTGGCAGAACAAGCCTTCACCTCTCAGATGAGAACACTGAGCTCCTGAATAAACATACTAATGAATATCTACTAAAGTTCCCACTACGGTCTTTGATTTTTAACCTCAAAAACTTCACTAAGACGTACAGTCGTGTCTGTTAGCTTAAAGGACAAGCTGACATTTTCAGCTGAATTAAATTGTTTTACCTTTTTAATATCATGTCATCAAAAACATTTTGTGCGTACGTGTAGATAATGCAAGCTTAACACTGAACACCATATATTGTATACTGTGATATTGTTGGAGAAATGATTGGACAGTGAGAAATGATATGCTTGAGGCGATCTGTCCCTTTTGTGGCTGCTGGGACACAAGGCTCTTTTTTCATTCAGCCCTTATCTAAGCCAGACTGATTGAGGCCATATAGCCGTAATTCTCTTTGTAAACAAATGAGACGATATTTTTTCCTCTGTCTCTCTGAGATGCGCACACAAGTACACAGTGAGTGACATTCACCTTGCTATGTCCTGCTGGATTTTTTCCTGATGTCTTGACTGCACAACAAAAAACCCATTACTCTGTCTTGTTGCCACATCACTGCGCCTCTTTCTCACCTGCAATATGATCCACATTAGCATCCACAACAGCCTGGGCAGCTCCTGCTGTCCGAGCTGACGGGACTGAGAGCATAGATAAGCTCACTCCGTAATGCGCGTTCAGCCTCTGTTGGGCAGAAAAAAGAAAGAAGGGCCCTTTCATTCTGCAGTGCAAAACGGGTATCAACACATTTCACATGCATGTTTTTATGTCAAATTCAGTCTCTGTGACCAAGAATGCAGTTTTTGTGTGGATGTGTGATGATGTGATGCTTTGTTAATGGATGATATCTATGCCATTCATGCTACCAGCCCCACAACATCCTTCAAGCTCTTTTGTTGTAGTTACACCCTCAGAGACTGGCACAGGCCTCACACTTAGTGGTGGAGAGAAAAGCTGGTTGCAGTGGAACAAAGGTGCAAACAAAGAGATGTAATGGTTGAACAGGAGTGGATGAGCTATATGAAAATGAATGCACATAAAGTGAGACATGCTGAATGAAACAGCAGGCAGTCCCAAAGGAATGAGAGAGAAGGAAGGACGGGCAGGATCAACAGATAGCATCAGCACAAATAACGCCCTGCAAGTCAGATTAACTCTGCAGCTTCGACTGAGTTTACAGACTAACTTAACACCAGCCACATCAGCACTGCCTGTCTGCCATCTGGTCAGTTCTGTGGTTGGGCAGAAGCCAGGTAGGTCCCTCATTCCTGCACTTAATGCACTGAGTAGGAAATATTATTCCTCCTTACCCAAATTGATTTTTAATAGCCTTCTCTGCTTTGTTATATATTGGAAATTAACAGGAAACGTATTACGTGTGGAGTCAAACGCTAAATTGGAAACAAAGTAAACATGGCAAATGCAGGGTGTCTTTTCGTCTACTTTGCTATCTGGTCAACCCACGTTTTTGTCAGTAATTTATTTGTTGTGGTTTAAAGGTATTTATGCTCGGCAATTGAAATATCTGTGGACTGAACGGGGAATTGTGCCATGTCTGCAGGCCAGAAGCAGAGGGTGATGCAAGTGCACTCTTGTTACAAATAAAGTGCTTCTTTACAGAAAAAAAAAAGATGCTTTCATGACTTCAAAGGGAGCTTGACAGTCTTGTACACTACAGTAATAATATCTCCTTTAGACCTCCCTTTATGCCTCACACAGCCTCTTCATTTTGTAATCTAACTATGCCCCTGGTGCAAACACTTAACCCCTGTAACCACACTTAACTCCACCATTATTACTATGTATGTCTTCAGATAGCGTTACCTTCTGTGCCCCTGCTTCTCCAAGTTGCCCTGGATATTTTGTCCAGTTATTAAAAGTTTTTTTTTTTTTTTTTGGAGGGGTAACATCCGGTTTCAAGTAAAATAGTAATTGAGTCTCCCTCCCAGTGTTGGCTTGAAGGCTTTGATCTCTCCTGTGCTCCACTGTTAAATGGTTTCCTCCAAATCGCTGTGAACATGCAGCGAGTGGCGGCTCTTTTATCAGCAGCCCGCTAACAGCACCTCCTCGCCAACCACTTTGAAGCCACAAACAACTCACTCTGAAAAGAACAAAAAAGAGCAAAGGATGAGAAGTCCTGTATTTATGTGTGTGTGTGTGTATATATGTATATGTATATGTGTGTGTGTGTGTGTGTGTGTGTATATATATATATATATATATATGTATATGTCTGTTTCTATGTTCTATGTTCTCTATGTTCAAGGCAGATTGGTTGGGTTATTATAGAGGATTAAACTCACTCACAGTCATTTGTGAGGGAGAGGATACAGATTGAAGACCATGTCAAAGCTTTGGGGATTTTTTCTTTTTCAGAGGAAAGTAATTGTATCATTTATGTTTATATGCCAATAATTGGCCAGTGTAATAGTCTGAAATGGGGTGACTGTGACTCAGCTTTCTTGTTGTAATTAGCAGAATTTACATGCAGATGCTTATCTTAACAAGGGGAGAAATTGAGATAGTTTGAAATGTTTTTGTGTCTGGGGCTGGTAATTGGCAGCAGGCTTATCAAAGGCAGATTGGCCACACTTGACCGCTCAAAGGAGCCTGAGCCAGAGGCTTTGATCAGCTGAATGGCTGGATGTGACCTCTTGTAGATTTGTCCAATACGCACCACACTTTAATCTAGCATCCAGAGTCGATGCCGCCGACCGCCATACACGACGCCCTTCCTTCCACCGAGTCTGGGAAAGTGTCTTGTATGCGATCCCTAAAATTCTGTCCTCTTGTGATTTTTTTTTTTTTTTTTTTTTTCAAAAAAAAAAAAAAATTACAAAATGACAGCAGTCAAGGACGAAATAGGCAAAGACTTTGAAATCCAATGCTGATAAATTGCTGGGTGTTTGACTTTGCAAGGCATACTGGATTATATTGATTTTCTTTGCTCTGTGTGTGTATGTGTTTGTGTGAGTGAGTGTGATAGCAAAAAACCAGGGGCAAGAGAATGCAATATTGTGTTTCATTAAAAAATCTATAGGATATCTCATTACAGCCACAAGATTTTCTTTAGTATCAGGGTTAGTGGGGACGGGGCGGAGCTGGTGGGTGGCAAGATGAATGGGCTTTCCTGTCTCAGATGACTATCTCATCTGTTGTTGTTCATGGAGAAAGGAGGAACTCGGCTCAATCTGCCCAGCATGTCGACTACTTCCTGGCCATGTTTGGCCACTGCTCGCTGATTTCACGACAGTATCAGATAACTCAACCCTGCATGGCAGAGCTAACTAAAAACTTCTGAAATCCCAAGGTCTGCAGTGGATTTCAAAATATTAGAATTATATTTGAATGATGCTTTACTGTCATAAGGAGATGTGTATTTCCTCTCTTCTTAATGTAGTGTCACATTAGAGTTTTTAAAAAGCCATACAGGGTTTACAACTGAACAGTGTCGTATGTTGTTTCCTAACAGTATTTAAAGTGTATAGTTTGTCCCATCACCTGACAGTTTGCTCGAGACTTCAGTTTAAAGAGCCTTTTACTCAAAAAGAGCAGATAATAACATCTGCAGCCATACTGAGATTTTTAGTAGGCTGCAACCAGGAAAGGTTAGCCCAATTCTCAAATACTGACATTAAGTGATGGTTTTAACCTTTAGTCTGACTGCTCTGTGGGTACCCATTTAGCCCAAGAAGCATGTTGTTTCTGGCTATTTTGCTTTCCAATTATTCACCGGGAGGCAGTGTTTTTTACGTTCTCTCACACTGTACCCACGCACCATCTCTAAACCAGCTCTCACAGTATGCTCGTCTGTGGTGCTGTCGTCTCAGCGGGCCAATCCTTCAACGTGGGCCCGTGGGGAGGCTGATAAGAAGGGGGATTTGAGCCTCAATCAGTGCTGGTTAATTATCACAACCAGGGGAGGTGAGAGAGGTTTCCCCGTCTACCCAATCCCTCCCGGATCTCTGTCTCCCTCTCAGACACACTCATCTTTGGGAGGCTCTGTCTTGTAGTTCTGTGTGTTTCTGTTCAGTCATACTCAAAATAATGGAATACTAGCTAGTGTAATATTCCCTTCAATGATGAGAGTAATAATTTATTAATTTATTTACAGCAGTGTGTATGTCTCCCATGATTCGAGGGCGTCTCTACAGCAGTGGACTTATAATTGTGAAGCATTTTCTTTATTCTACGTTTTTGAGTGTGCTGCGTTCAGTAGATAGATGACAGTTTGCTTTTGGATTTATTATATCATTGTTGCTATTTATCCAACAGGACAAAACACATGGATCCCCTTATGTCACTGCAGTTTTAATGGTATGTTAAATAGTGACGGTAGCCTTATTAGGAGTTATGTATTTGTAAAGTCACCAATTTCATTATCAAGAACACATATTGATTACATGTATATCCTGTGAAATGAGTACCATGCTAATGAGTGCAAAGCATAAATCAGCCATCGTTGGAGGGGTATTTCCCTACTTCTCAGAGGAGCAATTCGTCTGCTCAACATTCGGAGACATAAAAAAGGAATCTAGGAGTTTGACTGACTAAAGTTAATTAAGAAAAGTGGTACAATTGACCAAAAGCCAAACAAGCCCTCTAATCATAATCTCCTGTCACGGCTTTTGACCTTTAAAAATGCACAACAATTTGTTTTGGCTAGATTTTTTAGGGCGCTGTTGGTTCTTCAGAAGCTCCGCTCTGTGATGTTGGAGCTTTGGTCTCATTTAGCTCTGTGCTTCAACAAACACTTGAAAAAAAATGTTTTTTATACATTGCTTTAAGCTATTAATTTTTCGATTAACCGTTTAGTCTATAAAACGCATAAAACAAAGACAACACAGACAGCACAGACTTTCAGAATTGAAAGTGATGCCTTCAGATTGCTTACTTTGTTTGAACAGCAGAAAATGGAGCGTTGAATATTTTTATCTTACACACTGACCAGTTTTAGTTTTAGTCCTGTCTCCAAGGTGGTCTTGGATTGAGCTTGAGTCTCTTACTGCAAAAAACAGGAAATGGGGTCAGTGTGCGGGGTCATCGAGAGAGTGATTAGTATGCGTTAATTACTGTTATTCTATTGCATGTCACCATAACTAAATGGTAGGGGTGCAATAACATAACACAAAGTCAGAATAAAATCCCTGCAGTTGGCAATTCTGCAGAAGGACATGGTTGTTTAAATTTGATATTTTGCCGGACTGTTGCACTCAAAGCATTTGCTAATCCTATTAACCAGCAAATCATTAGAGGAGGATCTATTTCTTCATCTGATTAAAGAGACTGACATTTGTATTAGAATGGCATTTTCTGGCAGTATTCAGTGAAACCAAAGCCGATGTCATCGCAGTGACTCAGCCTGTGCCTGTGACCCTGTCATGTTTTCTCCGGGCCTCCAGAGTTTTACAATGGCTGCGAGCAGACAGGATGACAGAGAACTGGGAGCTGAAAAAATTGGATCCTTTCCTCTTTTAATCTGCCAGTTGAGTGGGTGCCAGCGCAGGACAGCCAGTTTGCGCTAGGCGTCCCAATCATTTTGTCCATCCCTTTATGGCTTGGCCTCGACCCTCATTTCATCAACTGCTGTGGGGAACGCTGAATCGGTGGGTTTTGGTATCCCAGAGCATAGCTACCTCCATCAGGCATATCAGGCATTGTTCCTGGCATCAACTCCTAAAGGAATACATAATTAGCCACTCTAACTCTGACAGAGTTCTGTTACGAATTGGAAATAAGTAAAAAATTGATGCATTTTCCTGTCATCCAACCTCTCCTTTACTTCAGTTTATCATTGGGAATTTTTATCTTTCCACCCTGGGAATTTTTTATTTTCTCAGATGTGGGAATACAACGCTTAAAACTATTTTTCATTTAAAACACTAATCTGTCTTAATGAATGTGCCCCCTTCTCCTTTCTTTTCTCTTACCTGTTAATGAAATAGGTGGCTCCACTCAAATCTTCACTTCTTTGATTCATTTCAAGTCAAGTGCCCAATCGTCAAATGTAACAAAATGAAAAGAAGTAAGCTAGTCGCCTCAACTCGCAACCACTCTATAATAGAATCCTTGAGGTTACCTCTGTACTTGTCCTTTGATTAGAAAAGGACATTTTTTCCTTTTTTTCCCCAAATAGATACAAACCTCAAATAGAGCAAGTTAGCAGCAGCTCCTTCTTCGTCTCCTGTTCTATTAAAGACAGCTAGTCCCTCCACTTTTGGTCTCAAGATCATTGTTATTTCCCTGAGGTGTTTCATGGTGACAGATGGGCTTTAGAAGGGAGTTTGGAGAGACAGGAAGATGAAGGATTCTGCCGACAAAGGGACACAGAATCGAGGTATAAAGAAGAAATAGAGGAGGGGGGATAGTGTGAGTAGGAAGCAGAGACAACTATTTCCATTAGTGTCATTAAAGCGACCCTGACGCTGACGGTGGAAGGACCAACAGTGGAGTGATGGAAATAACAGAGAGGCAGCAGCCCGTTGAATGACGTGCTCAGATTTATTACAAAGTGCCATCCCACCGCCTCTACCTTCACCTGCGTGGAAGGTTTCCATTCATCCTTGATGTGCTGGTAATGATTTTGTACTCCCTGCTTGTTTCCTAATCAAGGTCTTACAGCTCAGAGATCCAATGACGCATTATACAACAAGAATACAGAGCAAAAGAGTGTGAAAATCGTATTCCTACATGACAATAAAAATGTATATTTATATTACTCTTTGGCCTTTTAAAGTGTAATTACCATTTCCCAGTGGTTGTAAATGCCTATCAAGTGTGTTTACTTTTCAGTATGTCCGGGATTTCCTTGTCCCTAAGTCCAAGCCACAGAAGGGCCTCTGTTGTTGAAAATGTGACTGGCGTTGAGAGTGGTCTGCTCTGTCTCAAGAGCGGCTCAATAAGGAGGGTAGTCAATATGGCTGCTCTCAGACGGTGGGTCAATGAGGGAGGAGGCTTCCTGCTGAGCCAAGGGTAGAATAGGAGAGAACAGGGGGTCTTTGTGTGGAGAGCAGACCCTCACCCACTCCTCTTTACTGCCTTAACAGGGATATTACACCTAACGTTGAGAGACTGACTGTGTTATGTTCTTTGAATTGTCAACTGTGTACAGATTGGTACTAAAAACAGAAATGTATCCCTGTTAAGAATACATATTGCCAAGTGAGTTATCCAGTTTTTACAGGTTATTCAGGACAAAGTTGTTGCAACCCCTTCCAGCAATAGTATCTTAAAATTGTGTCCTACATTCTGTGAACACATTACCTAAGTTCACACACACCTTGACAGTAATTCGTGTTACATCTACAAATATGCTTTCAACACTGGCTCAGGAAGGGAAATACACCCCTAACTCCATGTCTCCATTCTGTCTCTCATCTGAGAGCGAGGGAGAAACTGGAAAGGAGAAAGCAAGGCAGCGTATCAGGGCACCACCTTAAGCTGGGCTCCCAAACCTTTTATGACTGCTGAGCAAAGTGGATTTGGGATGGAGGTAACAGCCCATACTTATCAAGCAGACAACCTCATTTTCTAGCCTCTTGCTCTCCTCTCCCTGGTTCTCACTGGTTTGCCTAGTGTGGTGGTTCCTATTTTACAAAGACAAACGGGGGCTCCCACACTGCTGGACCCGAATAGATTAGACTTCCCACACTGTAATGTGGTTTCTGACACCTCCTTCCTTCTTTAACTCTGCAGCTGTGTTGTTAAAAGCCTGCAGAGTTTCATTACTCATAAATTCTGGCTCAAAGATGTGTGTGTTTGCCCTTGCATCTGTAATTTAAGTGCATTTAGAGGAAAATTAATTTTATTCTGATGTACTTTTTGTGACTTTGTCTTCTGGACCTATGTGTATTATTGATTAATACATTACAAGACACAAAAGTTTTTGTACAAGAGTCAGAATTCCCTATTCCCTAAAATTCATCTCATCTCCTTCTCTTCATTATGTTCTGTTTCAACGAGGTTTGGTTAGATATTTCCCTAACACTTTAATGATGTATGGGAACATACGCTCTGTTGAGCTTTCTGTCATTGAACACTTCAGAATACATCAAAAGACCGCAGCTTCATCTGTAGGTGACATTAGACATTTTTTTTCCAAGCCCGCAACTCACAACCTTGTTAGTTGCCAAAAGTAAACTTTTCCTGGGCTTTGACCTAAAAGTTGAAGTTTACTTTAGTCTGCGAATACTTTTCGTATGCTTTTTAAGTTTTTCTACATGCTACAAAGAGTGTAAATACAAAAAAAAGAAATAAAACTTAAGCTTTTTGTCAACTAATTTGGCTTTTCATCAAAATATTTGTTTAATCTTCATGTAACAGTTCCAGCACTGATTACACTGTCCTTCCGTCCTATGTTATTGGAGTTTGGACCTTGCCCAACACCAGTGGCATTGCTTTCTTATCTGTTGGCACGTTTTTTTCTCTGTCTGCCGCTCAACTGCACACTTTGGTGGTATTTATAGAGTTTTTAAGGAAATGATTCCGGGTGGAAATATTGTTGTACTTCTCTTAGCCTGTCATCAACCCCTTACACGCCGGGTTTATCCCCATCTCCAGTCCCATCTTTTTCTCCTTCCCCTGCCCTGCTCTGCTGACTGATGATGTTATGCCTGCAACTGAAAGCAGATGGTTCGCCATTTTGTTCGACAGTAGAGCCGAAGCTAAGCCCTCCCCTACTGCTCCTACGATAGGGATAAAAAGCTGCTAAAGGCGGCTGTTTTGGCTCTGATAGGATGCCGCAGGACCTTCAAGCCCATTCAGTTTTCTCCTCAGATAGAGAGCAGCTGAAGATGGTCTTTGCCTGGAAAAGAGCCAGGATAGGGCCTGGAAGCTCTGCGCAACCCACACACCCACTGTTCCAGCAGCATAAAGCAGAGATGATTAAGCATGCCATGGTGCCTCTGGTCTGCAGGAGTGACACATTCCCCCCACTGCTACTCCACTCTGGTCTCTTTCCATCTGTCATGTACACCATCAGTAAAATATATTACAGTACAATGTTGTCACATTCTGCCAAATATGTACACTAGGCTGCTCTGAATATATCGATTTCCTGAAATCAGCTGCGTGCTTCAGTCAAACCACTCTCTTACTGCTAAGAGTTACAGTTGAAAATGCATTGTGCTGGCTTATGTCATTACTTCTGTTTATTCACTGAAATTTTGCTTTACTTGCATCCAGTCTGTAGTTGCGCATTACTTGCTGTAAAATCTGATTTGAAACTTTTCAGGTAAATCATAGAAGCTTGGCCAGAGTCAGAGTGGCCAAGGTCCAACACTGTCCATTGATACGGAATGAGGGCACTCTTTCCCCTTTCTCTATTCTAGTCTTTTCCATCAACAAATTAGTGTGGCGACGAGTTTACAGCATTGTTGGAATCCTATTTTGCCTTTATTCCCTGATGTGAAAGTGGAAAATACCTATTCAGTTCAGTCATTTTCTGCAGCGTTTTACTGTAATTGTTTGTGCTTTCAAGAGAACTAAGTACACTGAGGACAAGCAGCCATATTGCCACCGTAATGGACCACGCATTACATTGCTTCTGTCTTTGCATCTCACACTAGGGACTTGACGCCGCAAGGTAGAGAAATTACCTCCTAGTAGTTAAATAGCTGAACCATTGACATAGTATCTCTCTTTTGCTCTCCCCCTTCTCTCTCCTTTTCAGTCTTCCTCTCTTTCTGACTCTTTCAGCTCTCCCTCTCCCCTGGAGACTTGCCATTTCCTTGGAAGAGAGCAGGCATATTTTAAACTGCATTTAACATTCAGCCACTTATTTCACATTCGCTGCATTATTAAAATACCTTCATACCCTCTTAATTATTTTTCTAGCTCTCCTCCATCCCTGCAGAACTGATAATTGGTGTTATTTATCTAAACAATACCACTGTGTGACGCTTAGGGTGGGATTGTTGAATAATGGATGAGGACAAATGCAAAGCAATTGCACTTACTCTGACTTTGGCACTATCCATGTCAGTGCGATGTTACCATTTATGCTCGAGGAAAGGAAATGGCAACCGCGTTCCAAAGTGTTTACTCCTTCGCTGCACTCTCTACTTATAATAAAGCAAGACGTGATATTAACTTGCCAGAGAGGCTAGACTGGGTTAAATTTGTCAGTTCCTCTCGTCCAATTCCAGTGGGGCTTGTGGTTTCATAATGAAAAGCCTCTTGGAGTCTCTGGGATAGACCGAGGCACAATGGCTGAAAAGATAGAAAGATGTTTTGCTTCGGAAAGGTTCCATTGAGTGTTTGGGGCACTTGGAGTCCTGTAGTAAAGTGTCCTTTCATTTCAGCCACCAGAACATTTTGTGTGAGTTTTAAATTGTGCCATTGAAGTCGATGATGTCCTGGGAGATGTGATTTTGCTGTCACTTGTCATGCGGTTAAACTCAAAAAGCAGCTACAGTAGTTGTCCCATATATTCCAGAGTGGTAGTCAGCATTTTGCAGCTCTTGAATCCTCTGCTGCAGAATTAATGCAAAAATGTTTAAAAGTAATTTTTACTCATCTGTTAAAGCAGTTACACACACTCGGGTCAGTGTTAGGTTTAGTAATACATCACAGCAGGTCATGATGAAGCGTGTCAGATGACGGCATCTTCAGCAAGCATCAAATTTCCACTTCTACCACTAGTGGAAAATAGACTCATGCTGGTATTAGCAATTAAACCTACAATATCAATAGTGACCATGGAACAGATCAATTGTTCAACAACAACAAGGATTTCTTTTGATTTATTGCTTGTGGTTGCTCAGGCATAATTGGCCCTGTTCTAAAAACATTACACCATGTCTGTTTAGATCATCCAGCTAAGATCTCTGTTCTCTGCTCTCCCCTGTTGCCCTTCAGGTTCAGCAGCGCAGCCCTTCAGCCCCTTCTGGTTCACAGTGGAGCCCCAGGACACACTGGCCATCCGGGGCAACTCGGCACTGCTCAACTGCTCGGCCCACAGCGACGCAGCTACAACGGCACGCATAGAGTGGAAGAAAGACGGCACCTTCATGAGCCTGGTTTCAGATGAGAGACGACACATACTTCCCGATGGCTCGCTGTTCTTCAACCACGTGGTCCACTCTAAGCACAATAAGCCTGATGAGGGCACCTATCAGTGTGTCGCCACTATCGACAACCTGGGATCCATTTCCAGCCGCACGGCCCGTCTCTCTGTAGCAGGTAAGAGATGCCAGAGTTATGCTCTTTAACTGAGCATATCCTGTAGTCCTTGAACATCATGGTTAAAAAGACAGTTGAAATTGTAGTGCATGGTGAATTGTTTTGACAATTGTGGGAAGAGTTGAGATAACCAACCTGTACTTTGTACACCAGTAAAGGCTTTAGACACCCATCGTACACCTACACTGGTGTTTTCACTTCACTGGCTGATGAGACCTCTTTCAATTACTTTTTGAATGTTTACAGTTTTCGGCTGATTGACCGGTGCAAAGACTTGTAAGAGCTAGTGCCAAACTCCCAGTTTAGCTCTTCTCCGTTTTGAACCACAGTAACTCAATATAGCTGTGCAGATACTCGATGAGAAGGTCATCTCATTCTTACACTGATATCGATTTTTAATAAGGGTGACATGATTCTTCAAATCCACGATTACATTTTTCTTTGGATTTTCAGGTCACGATTTGATTTTCGATTTTAATAATACATTTTTTTAGAGCACTGCTGGCTATGCGATTGTTAGACTATTGAGTCTTGGTTCGTAAAGAACAACAGATCATTGGTATGCCCTGACAACTGTCCATTACATTTTCAAATTCTTCTTTAAAAAGATTCATGGTATCAAGTGTGATATGACCAAGAATTATTTTTTTGTCCACATGGTCACATTTAAATAATTCATTTAAATAATTTATTTAAATGTAATAACAATAACTTATTTCACCAGTCAATTGGGAACAAACTGTTAAACATAAAAACAAAAAGAAAAGTTACTAGATGGCAGAAGTGTACTTTACAACAACAGCTTTAGTTTCATCGCAAGCCACTTTTCACTGCAGTGTGCACTCACATCAAACGACAGCGGGTGAAGAAGATGTCCTTCCATATTTGTCGTGTTGCCTGAGGTGGCGTATGGTAGTTGCGTGTAGCATAGTTTACAATCTTATTTTGATTAATCCTAAATTAGAATCTAAATCTGCAATTCTTTTTGTAAACAAAGTTTTCTACTCCACGGCTACACTGCAAATGCACGGCCTAATAACTTCTGTAGATGTGAAAAGGTTCTTTAGTTGCTTTCCTCTTGCTGATTGTTTTTTGTCCTTGAATTGCTCAGCCATTTGTACTTTCTTTTCTGTAAAATTCCTTCACCTCGCTGGAGCCTGAATGCATTCCCCTACTGGATAAATGCTTGTAAAAGGGTCTGTTTTTTTTCTTCATTTCTAGTCCTACAATGTGACCTTGTTCAGTTTGAGAACAGCAAGTGACGTGGGATTATTAGGTGTTTTGAGTCAAGTCGTGCCCTGAAATTCAATTTGCAGCTGGAGGAGCCACGGAAGGCATTTACTGTGCTTTCTGCTCACCAGTGCTCTGCCAGATTTTAAGACGCTCGAGAGAGGCCCCTTGTTGACAATGGGATAGTACAGTATAAGCCTCTCGGATACTGAGTGCCTGTGTGAAGTTACTGTGTGACTGTGATTCTGTTTCTTCTCACAGGCTTTTGAATTACAAGTTAATGAGGCAGTATATTACCATTGGAGAGATTGAGAAGATTTTTACTTACTCACTCAAAGACTTCTGTTGTATAACTGTATGTGCAATGTGATTTCTCAGACGCTACTTGTCTTGACAAAACTTAAAAGCGTACAGCATCATCACAGTGCTTCAGTGTTTAAAAAGAATACAGCAAATGGCCAAATAAAAGTATTTAACTGTGATATTTTAGACACCAGTGGTCCAGCTTTGAGAGAAACTCTAGAAGACACATTTTAAGACTACAGTTTAGTGTCTATGGAATACATTTTATGTATTAGTATGAATTAATGCTGTGCACACAGAAATACGTGGTGTGCATGCGTATGAGCATACATGCATCTTCATGTCTTTTCAACCATTGCTGGGCGGTCGACAATCAATCCCGGCGCATGATCATTACCTGTCACTAAAGTTGCATCAACACATACTGCAGAGGGGACCTGTTTAGTTCCAGTGCCGAGATGAGTTCTGCTATCAGATATCCTGACAGCCAGTGGGCTCCGCCTAGGTCACCCATGATGGGATGTTAGATTCAATCATTTTCTACTTGAAGAAGGGGAGCAGGTGAAAACTGTCAGCTGTTACAGGCACAGACACACACAGAGACATACACGCTGACACACTTTTCACATGGAAATTCATTGACGTAAAAGCTTCAGCCATTGTGCACATGCACACACACACAAGTGTTGAACACATTAAGCTATTGCCTTTATGGTTCTACTTACACACACACACACACACGCACACACACGCACACATGCACAACCGCTGATGTATCTCCAGCTGGCTGGCAGGTGGCCAATAAAAAGGTTAATTGCGGTGTAGAGAGAGCAGGCCATTAGGCTGCCATCAGACCCAGGAACGATGGTGCAGACGGGGGCGGAGTGGGCGTGACCTCTCAGATGTAATGACGGAATGAGTCATGGGTGACTAGCGTGGCAGGGAGCATATCTGACAAATACCGGGGTAATATCCTGGATTGATTGCTAGGAGACGTGCGGCTCATTCTTCCCCAGGAAACGCCTCCATTTCCACATATCGCCACCATCACCATCAACATCACGCCGCTTTGCTGCTCAGCTTCACCTTTTTGCCTTACCGGGCTCCTGCTCTCTTCAGGTTTCTTTTTGACGATGTTTACTTATGAACAAGGCGATTTGTAAGATTCAGTTAGTAGGATAAGACACATGTCGACTCACTCATGTTTTTGAGATTATGCAACTCCTAGTAGGTGTGATCCCAGTAAGATATGGTTGAGTATTCTAGAGACTAGAGCATCCTGAACATGTAAGAAAATTCCCATGTAACTGCATCAAATTGAAACAGCTAAAGGAAATCACTTTATAGAATTATGTAAACAGCTTAACCGTCTTTTCTTCCTACTTATGTTTGTCCTTATTCTTTATAGGGACTGAAGAACCAGCATAGAATATCCACTGAATAAACACTTGCTCCTAAATGGCTTCAATAATAAGTCACAGTGAGGTCATGAACGTATCATTTCAACTTACTATCGCTGTATTTTATTTACAATAGCTATAGAGCTGCAATGATTAGTCGACTCAGTATAGTTTGTCTCAGTATAGAATGATTTTTTTTTAAATTGACTGCCAGTGACTATGCAGTCTGAGATGAAAACCATTAATAAAATAAGGTATTAATGCTTCTAGGACATTAATTATTTTCCATATTGCCTGGCTTTGAAGTCATATTTGTGTGCACATGGTAACATCTCTCTCTGCCTTGGGTTTCTTCTTTGCTCTTGCTTTGTCATACAGTCTGCCTCTGTGTGTTTTACCCTGTGTGTGCACAGTCAGATACTGTGGAAACACAAGCAGACTAAGAAAAAAGAGAGGGGGAGTGTGGCTAGTGGGTACCTAATCTTATGCATTCAGTTTGAGTCTCTGTAAGAGAAAAGGAGGGGGAGAAAAATTATAGGGCAGGGAGCGAGCGAGCAGTATACAGCAGTGATAGCCAGGACACGGAGCGAGACGCGAGTAATGAAAAATCCCATCTTAACTGTCTGCTGTTCCCCCACACAGCCATCCCTCCTCCCACCGGACCGCTTTTGAACTCAGCCCCCTTAAGAATTGCTTTAGGTGAACCCCACCTCACCACCACTTAACAGGGAAACCCCCAAATGAGAAAATGGAGAGTTAATTTAGCCTTTTCTGTCACTCTCCCTCTATCTTGCAGTCTCTTTGTTTTGTTTCCTTTCTGACCTCTCCATATGTAAATGAGGCAGTTCTCTTTACAAATATATCAGTTTTTTGTTTGAGTTCTTCTCTGTTTCTGCCCTAACTTTTCCTCTCTGTTTTTTTCTTATGTTTTTCTCTCTCACCTTTTGGCTACTGTGGTATATAAAGATAACCAAAGCCACCTATCACTTTGCTTTTATATCATGTTTCACTGAAATCTAATTTCTCCCTCCCCACAGTCGTAGAAATTATAAACCGAACACCAGCACTCTGGATGTGTCGTGTTTGTCGCCTCACATTTAAGCATGCTCATCCTTTGATAGAGTCGGACGCCCTTAGAAGGATTTAGGGGTGTCGGCAGATTCTTTAATCCCTTTTTTGATGTATTTTAATCTGTTTTTCGTTTTTTTTTTGGGGGGGGGGGGGGTCTTGCACCCCCAAGGACATGACAGCTTGAAAATATGAGAAGGGATGATTGCATCACTATTGCTAGGATTGCCCATTGTGGTATTGTAGGAGGCACTTTGTAGGACACACAGTCGATTAATTAAGTTGGCATCTTTACATATTGTGAATAATCAAACGTCTGCTATGTTTCGACCACATAAAATGGATGTCAACCAAATATGGATAGAGACATTCAGTTGGGTTAAAACAACATAATAATCCATATTATCTCCACATGAGGTTGCTATGGTTTGCAAGATTTTGTGTAAATGCTTCTTTATGTATGGCTCCTTTTAGCATGACTACACATTCAGCCTTACTAACTATCATATCTATATATAGTCATATGCACTTACATCCTTTATCTCCTGATATCTCAGGTTAGAACGAGTACTGCAGTCTACTACATATAGTTGGCCAAAAATAGCAGTGGGTTTACATGCACTCAAACAACCTTGTCACTGTCAGCTTTTCTGCAATTACCTGATTTCTGACATACCACAGATATAGAATCACAATTTTGTGATCTTACATTGTGGTTGCAATGCAGCAAGATGAAGAACGATCATTGTTTGTAGCTGTGACTTTGCATCTGAAATAATTAAATCCAAAAAACATTCAGCATCTTATTTCACTACAATAGTTTCTTATACTGTGTAACATTCACTTTTATTAAACTTACAGTAGTACTAGTCAGTCTTGGTTCCTTAATGTGGTAGGGGATAGACGAGAGATGAGTTTTAGACCAACTGCGTGTAAATCTTACTTTTCGAGTGCAACCACTCACTGAGCTGCATGCATTCATCCTGCTTATTCAATGTAGCTTTTCACATTGCCCAAAGAACACCACCACTGCTCATTCATTCTTCATTCTTTCTCCTTTGTCTTGCACTCTTTATCCTTTCTCTCACTTAATCAACCTGCTGTCCTTTCTTTTTACCTCCTTTACTACCTCTCTCAGGCCTCCATTTTCTCTTTATTATCCTTTCAGCCTCCCACCTCTCTACTGCTCTAACACACCCACTGGCATACACACACACTCTTGCACTTACCCATTTTGCAGTTCCACAGTGGCTGCACCCAAGTCGTAAAGCGCCAAAATGGCAAACAAATAGTAATAAATCTCAAATACAACAAAAAACATCTCCCTCATTCTCAAAGGAACCCCCCAGAAAGAAATACATCAACCATATCATTGTTTTCCTCTTAAAAATGTAATCTTTTGTTTGTGAGTGTGTTTATGGTAGTTTTGACTATGCACCCACCAAGCGGGCTAAAACAAATATTTTCACTTGTACAATAAGTTGACATTTTACAGACCCAAAAACTGTGCTTTAATAAAACATTCTCCTCCCTTTAATCTGAAAACTCCTATTTTAGTTGTAGTTTGGACGGGGTAAATATGTTTTAAAAATTATGACATGTGTCTGCTCAAATACAGTTAGGTGATGTGTAATGTTCTTGTTAAGACGTCTTTATGAGCGAAAAATACATTCATCAACCATCTCAGTGCAGCATTGCAGGAATTTTTGCTCGACTGGGATAACAGGTTCTGTATATTACCTGAGAACAAATCACTCCACTATACTTGTTTTGTTGTCTGACAACAGAAACAACAAAGAACAAATAAGCTGTGATAATAATACCCAATATTGTTGTTACGGAACGAAGATGATGACTGAATGGAGATTTTAAGTTACTGAAACCAAGCGGAGTAACTGAGCTGTCTGGCCCATCTGTGAACAAATGACTGCTTTAATACACAGTTTTGTTGTTTTTTCGTTAAAACAGGAAAATAAATCCTTTTGTTTAGAATTTTGGCGTGTCAGTGTAGATGGAGAACTTTGCCCCAAAATGACCCCAAAATGCCAGCATTGATTCTGGTAGTTTCCAAATGTAAACAGTGGTTACAGTATGCGCCTTAGTGCAGACATTACCGAGCCCATGTCGGTGTGCACATTTCCAGGTGCGGGCGCGTCCCCCTTATGACCAATTATGTGCTGCTTTACTGTTGAGTGCCGGGGTCGTTGCCATGACGAATGGTTCTGACCCGGAAGCAGGGTCAGGGTCACGGTGGTGTTACATTACCCTGATTTCCATCTGTCTCTGGCACATGTGAGGAGGCATGAAAGCGACAAGATGGGAGAGGCTGTAGATAAAACAGAGACTGTTGCAAACCTGCACCACTGCTGAGGTGCATTAATCATATGTTGAGCTGAAAAATGAAAACATTCAGCTACCCTTGGAGCACAAGTAATGAAAAAGGAAAATAACTAGAATGCTGTTAAAAAAAGAAAAGATGTGTGTTTGAGCTGCTGTAGCCAGCTGCAGAGATGAGAAAGGAGACAGAGAAACCGGACTCGCCAACGCAACGGCTGAGAAAATATGATGTGGGAAATCTTGGTTGAGGATGGAGCTGTAGGGAAAGATCCATCTTTTTTCTCTCTAGAGGACGGCAGCAATAGAAAAGTGTCGGCAGGGAGTCTGTTGGGCTGGAGGTAGATGACAGCCTCCATTTTACGTGTATTCACTGACTGATTAGGTCCTCTGGGTAGGTGTAGAGGCTGATGGAGACAGCCCTATCTCTACTCTCCAGACACCCCAGTGCCTGGTGTGTGTTTGTGTGTGTGCGTGGGAATGTACAGCCGTGTGTTTAATTGTCTTTGTATGTTTCTCGAATTTCTCTACTGTATGTGACGTGTCATCTTTCAATATGAGCTTAATTCTGATTGTGAATCAAAAGTTCAGCACATATTCAAGGTTGTTTGTACCCAAGTTACAATCTTTAACACAAACTGTGAGTTGAGCCTTTGTTGCAGGCTGTAATTAATTACCCGTGTTTCTTATTCACACCATGCAGACAGGAAATACACCAATTCCCCATTAAATTAATTCTGTAACACTGATAAATGTCGTTCAAACATATCTTCTTTTTTTGGTTTTTTGTTAATGTACCTGGTCCAGATTATGTACTACTGCTCAGAGAGTGTTTGAGAAAAAGCTCCAAATACCTGGGGACATTTTCTTCACTACAATGAAGGTGCATTCAGATTTCATATTAAAGTGTACTGCCCAATTGAACTCAGACCATTTTCAGCCTGTTTCTGCACTATGCTTTGGCTGGTGCAATTACTGAGTTCTAATGAGAGTGATAATTGACTGCTGGAGTCAGCAGATGAAGATAAACTCTTTGTGCATAATGACTTCCCCAACTTGCTCTGCTCGTCTGTTTTTTGGAGCCCCCTGTTCCCCATCCCGCACCTCAGCTCCCACACTACCTGAACTTCTATTCACAACTGTACATCGTGCATCTCTGTCAGCCATCTGCACATCAGTGATGATTCTTCACTTCTTCAAGGCATACACAACACCAGAGATTTCCCTTAAATGTTCATTTTCATTTCAGACCCAAAGGATAAAATCATGGCGTCAGTGAGAATGTGGCTGCTAGTGTGACATGTTAATCAGCTTGAGTGTTTTGTCTTTTATAAATGCCTTGCTACCATCTGCTCTAAAATATCTACTTGTACGTGTGTGGCATAATTTTACAGTCCCCCCTTTTACAGGCCCTCAACAGCTACGGTTGTATGTGGGATTTACTTCAAATATTTGTCAAAGCCTCCTGAGACTGAACTTGAAACATTCCCCAGATTTCACTAAAGTGATAAATTAAGCGGTTTTTCAAACGTGGTGTTTATCATGTTAAATAGGACATCAGAAGATATCCTTTACACCAATCAAATGGAATAAACAATCAGGACTTAACATTAAGCCTGCATGGTGTTGGAGAAAACAGGCACAAAACAGAAACCATGCTTACATGCATCCTTTGCAAATTGCTTTAAAACAAGCCATTAGTAAGCGGTTCACTGCTACACAGCCAAACCTGAATTCTTCCACAAGCTTTCCTATCTACAGGGCCTGGATTCTTGTTATTCACAGGCTTGAGCACAGTTGCATAGTTATCATGCTTGTGTTCTGGTGTTTATGCAGGGAACTGGAATGTAATGTTCATCAAATGAGTAGCTCTGCATTACAAGTAACATAAGGCCAGAACTGATGACCTGAAGAAGAGTAGTTTCCACAGATCTCACCAAACAAATTACTTCTACCATTTTGACTTAATTAGAAGACTTCTTTTAATTTGAAGTACTCCTGGGAACTATTCTACGGAAACACATGCAACCTTTTTCAATTCCACAAGCCAAGGTGTATGACTCATTCTTACCTTGAGGATATGAGATGTATGTACTCCTTATGTAGACCTCTCAGGGTGGATGTGCATGGCAAAGTTCGCACTTAAGTTAAAAGGATGCAGCTTTGTGCAGAGGATTTTACTACCTGGGGAGTGCCTCATTCGAAGCAGCAAAAAATCTTTGCAATGGACAATCCATCAGTCTTGCAGTTTCTCTCAATCTGCATAAAAAAGAGACTAGACTGCACTTGAGAGCATCTTGTTTATCCTCCCCTCCCTCATTGACATTCACTGTCCTTCCTTGCGGTTCTACAGATAGAGATACCTTCTCAGTCACGGACCAGTGTGCTCATCCACATCGCCCTTTCATCTCCCAAGCCCCGTCCGTGTGAGCATGCATGAGGCAGTTTTGGGTTTTCATATTAAAACGTCCCCATGTTTCAAAGCCAAATTGGGCTTCATAGAGCTTTTGAACCCTGAAAGAGAGTTGACTCTCACAGTTTTTTTTTTAAGGCTCCACATGCCTCAGGGAAATCTTTTCAAATACACCTCTGTATTCATCAGACACACGGGGTGGGCAGAAAAAGTGAGTCTTAGAGTTTTTATTCCAGATTGATACAGTCCCGCTAGTCTTTTATTTAGTTTGGATATTCAAGGCCTCTTGTCTTAACACCTGTTTTTTGATTATTTTTGTTTTACAGACAATAACTTCAGCAAACATCATTCCGATATCGATGTTCTCATGAACTCCTTCGCCCTTGTCTGCCTGTTATGATGGATTCTGATTTATTGTCACTAGATGATGAAAAGCATATACATTTTTTTGGTCTATAGTCTATTTTGTGACTAAAATGTGTGAATCCAGGGTGACAGAAATGGAATTTGATTTTGCTACTTTAGATGTAAATAAAATATGTTTGAAATGCATATTTTACTCTACTTGCCTTGTGCTGAGGATGCAGAAATATGGTGCAACTGTGGGTGTTTCATTGCATATTCTGCACTGAAAGAACACCTCGCCTTGGGCACAGATGGGGTGTACTGAAGAAACCAAAGTGTGAAGTACTCAGTTGGTGAGCATCTTAGTTTCTTATGCTTCAGAGATCAGCGTTATTTATGGGTTGCCTTTTTTGCACCATCTGAGCAGGTTCCCATAAGCATTGATGGCATTGTAATGGCAGTGGAGAGGTGGGGCTTTAACTGAAAGGGCCACGTTTAAGGTGTGAGAGGTGACACCTCGAAAAGCATTTCTCTCTGCTTCCACTCAATTCATATCCCACGCTCTCTCTTCCACCTGACTGGATTTCACTGTCTCCGAAGGCTTTTTAATGCTGGTGGTGAAATAGGAAGAAGGACCACGGTGTTTTTTCCCCCCTAGTTCCCCATTTCCCTTAATTATGGTAGATTCATTGATATTCTGTCTTTAGTGACAAACAAAAGGGTTTTATCCCAGGACCGTCCACATTTTGCTCGACAATCCTTAATGGAAAGTTCATTTGCATTTATTTTGTTGCTTTTACCCAACGAAAGACTGCATTCCTCACTCAGTTTTTTTTGTTAGGGTGCAGGATGGATGGGTGGTGCTTGCCAAGTATTCCTGTGCGTTCTACAGAGTGACAGGGTTGACAATAAAAGCTGGGAATGAATGGGGTACCGTACGTGTTCCTCATCTGGAATAAGGACTGTGTTTTGGAGCTGTTTGAGCTTGTTCAGTCCCGCTCGAACAACGACTCTGTCTTAATGTGCACGGGCATGACATGTGTGATGCAGGCAAGACTTGTGTGAGCAAGAGCAAAGTGTGAAAATGGAGAGTGTTTGATAAACAAGGAAGATGGGAAGCAAGAAAATGATACGTCGTTTCAATGACTGATCCAACTGTGCAGGAAATGCAAAGAAACTATGAGTGTTCACAAGTGTGTATGTGTGGATCATCCTTTGACTGAGCTGTCCTGAACTCTGTGTACAGTAAGTGCCCCGGGGGGTTCAGTCTTCTCATCTCTACACCATGCAGCACCGTCACACTTGCTGTGGAGGTGTCAAATTCAGACGTGTGTATATCTACGAGGGTACGCATGCATATAAATGATTTCAGGGTGGTGTGGAGGTGTTTGACTCACCCAGTTGAGTCTGATGAAGCTTGATTGATTAAAAAAAAAGAAAAAGGCTTGCGGTATTTGAGAGAGGCTCCCTGCTGTTAGTGTTGATGTGTGGTATTATGGAATTGCCTTTTGTACAACTGACTGCATCCTGTGCTGTATCCTGTTGTATCATAGAGTAAAGCTTTGATGTCCCTGAGGGACAATTTGGCGTACACACAGCAGTCAATAATAGTAGATACAAAAAGATTACAACAATGAATAAAATCTGCAGTCAGGTACACAGGTTAACACCACCGTTGTCATTTTCTTTTGTCACCAAAACTATTAGAGAAAGGTTTGCTTTTTAATGGCTAAAATAAGGCATCATAGGTAAGTTTATCATCCTGGATGGTTCCCAAGTATTTGTACAGCAGGATTTAATGTTAGTTGAAGCAGGAAAAGTAGGTCTCCTGAGAAAACATGAACACCTCTTTGGTCTTAGACACATTCAATTGTAGGAAAGACTCCAATAGACAAATTCCCCCAACTACTGGGCCATGACTCTGATCATCCACATTCCTAGCTGTCTTCATAACAAGTCTGACAGTCATTTGTGTACAAGACAAATAAAAGCGGGAAAAGGACGCAGCCCTGAGTAGACCCTGTGGAAGATGGGAGAACATCCTCCACATGGTCTCCTTCGTATCAGAGTGGGATGCTGTGTGTGCGTATTCTTCCAAGCTGTAGAATAACTTTTGCTCGAAGGTCAGTGATAAGCATCTCCCCTATTGTTTATTCGCGTGCGCACACACACACACATAGGCAGACAGGGCAAAACAGCACTACCACAGCATGTCTTCTGTTCTACACACTGCCAACACTTCTGCTTTTATCCTCCCTCTGCCTCACCTTTCAGCTTCCTTGCACCTCAGTGCTGCATTTTAACACTCAGGTCTCAATTCCTGTTACATTTACAGCCAGGGAACATAAAGCAAGCTTGAATGCAGCTATTGCATCAAAGCATTTGTCTTTGATGTTTGGGATGTACTGTATGTATCTTTCCTGAGGCAAGGGGATTGTGCAACATTGTGCTTAAAGGACAGAAATATGCTTACCAATTTCTATCAGTGAAATGTGGATTACACAAGCACAGAAACACACATTATCTTAGTTTTGGCTTTATTTACATGTTTCCAACACAATGTGAAGGCACACAAATGCTGACATGTATACAATTAAGATTTATCCAAGGTTGACTTTGTTCAGAGGGATTCAGCATAGCATCTGCGCCATTTGAAGGCAGTGCACTGCAGATGGAGTGAAGTAATTGCTAATGCCACACTGTCAGACTGTCCAGGTGTTCTAGAGATCTGTTGCATCCTTTTCCATTTGGGTTGAGTGATTGATTAGATTGCCTTCATTGTTACTTTGTCTTTCTCGTTGTTCCTGATATGATCATTTCAATACCTCTGCTGTGTCTCCCTCTGGAGAAAAGCCACCACTTCACATTTAAACTCAGTAAATATATCCAGTTCAAATTTGCAAGTTTTAATTAACCACAATTAATAAACAGTTTACCTATCAGTAGTGTGTAAAGAGTTGCCCACTGAGGGTAGAAATGCTGCACACTGTCTGATGATCCTTATTCAAATACCAATCGTGCCCTCCCGCAGCCTATTCAGTATGTACAGTATGTCTTCCCATATTTGATGTCTGTGTTTGCTGTTGGTTTGTTTAATCTGTATTATACATGGCATCTGCATCTTACCAGACATGGCTAATGAACTTTGAAACTGTGTTGCGTTTTATGTCTACATGGAGAGATTGGTCTCCTCATCATGTCAGATCCCTGGCTGATATATGAGTGGCTCTGCTTGGCCTGTCATTGTGGCTCAGTGGAGCATCTCAGAAATATGTTAACGCGAATGTGGAAAAGAGAAAAAAACTGAAAAAAAAAACGATTGCTGATCTTTTAGCTCTTGACAGACACAAGTAATCAGCTGTTTTTCACTGATTAATATAAATTCAAAGGTATAAACTTGTACTTAATAATTATCCAGGTAATAAGCTATATATACTGGCTTGCTGGAACATAATATATCTTTTTAAGCTTACATTTGTTTCTGTAATATTTTCTCTTAATTTTCAGCTGTCAATTTTCAGCTCCTCAGACTTGATCAAACTCTAACAATCTGTCACTCAGCTGTCCAAGACTATTTTCCATTTTCTTCATTAAACTTGAACCTGTCAACATTATGTTGATGTTTTTTTTCAACCCTTATTATTTGCACACTAAATAAATGTAATGTTTTGGTCTGGAATCCAAGTTTAGTGCTAGAGATGTTGTGTTTGTACGTGGGTAGGGTGTGGAGGACTGCTAACTGACGTTAATTTGCCACACCATCACACCTCTCGACGAGGTAAACGATGATGAATGCTCCTGGTCACGTTGAGTGACATCATCACCCTGCACTACATCTGTGTTTTCAGAAACATCTGCTGCTCGCAAGCTGCCAGTCACATACTCATACATATGTATACATACTCTCACAAATACAGGCATAGTCCCTATTTGGTCTTCTGGTGGGAAAAGTGGTTTGTAGAGAAACCCATCCGTCTTACGATAGATTGTCAGCAGCCTTTCTGCCTGCCTCTGTAACCTCCACTTGGAAAGACAATTCCCTGTAAATTCAGGAGTCAAGCTGATGCAGCACGGTTGACTGCCTGATCTGCCTCCTTGTGTCTGCAGCGCATTTCATTATCAACAATAGCACAAACTCCATGCTGATATTTCCCAAATAGCAGCTGCAGATACTTTACAGTGATATGTGTCTACATATTGTTACTATATGTGCAAATGTGTATGTTTACACTCCTCTTAAAACACAGCTCACTTCTAATCTCACTGATGCAGGAAATGTTTTTTGTTCTACCTTAGCTTCATTGAGGTATCATTTGAAGCACACACCCACACACAGTTTTAAAGATAAGTACTGAATTATGCTGAAGAATAAGCTTGCCCAGTGCTTGTATGTAGTGTTTGACACATTTGCATTTAGCTCCCATAAATCAATGCAAAAAAAGAGTTCTGTAAAAAAAAATAAACAGTGTGCTCTTTCATCTTCGTGCTGTGATGATAAACTACATGTCAGCCTTTTTTAATTAATAGATATCCGTAATAATTCTTAGTGTTGGTAAAAAATAGATGGTTTGCTGTGGAATATTTAGGGTAGGATTCATACTGAGTGATACCCTGCTGAGGTGCTAGTTTTTTTGGGACTTTGCCTGGTCTTGGTTTTTTTTTTTTACTTGTCTTCCAGAGACGCTCCTTCTCTCTCTTCACCCGTCTCTGCCCCTTACTCCATCATTTCAGCTGAGGAAGGTGCTCCATTTTCTTCTGGGCCCATCCTCCATCCATCTCATTTCCCCGCTAGCTGTTCTTGCAGGGCTGGAGCATAAACAGAGCAACAGAGCCGCCGATAGCATCTACAGATGTGCCGCCAACATCCCCAGATAAGAACCAGTAGCAGCATGCCCCTCTCTAGCAAACAATAGAGCTCCCACTGAAATGTGTGGCGGGAAGATGGAGAGGAAAAGGGAGGGGTGATAGGAACGGGTGGAGGCTGAATGAATACGACTCGGAGAGTAATGCAGAGAATGAGAAACAGACAGCACAGTGGCAGACAAGAGGCTGAAAAATTGGAGGGAGAGGTGGATGGTGCTGTAGTGAGGGAGGGAGTGGGACAGAGTGAAGGAGAGAGAGGTGAATATGGAGAGGTTATCCCTTCAGGTCTTATCTATGTGTCCATCAACAGCAGGACAGGGGTGTGTTTGGCTCTTTTATCTGGATGGCCTGTTGAGCTAGTGGAGGGTGGAGGGTGGAGGGGCCCTTCATTCCAGTGGAGAGGGGCGTTGCTCGGGGGGGGGGGGGCTTAAGGAAACAAGCACTTGATGAAAGATGTGAGGACGGGCCAGTGATATCTGCTGTTTGTGGCACCTGTGTTGGATTTGATTGACATCTCCTTCATACACTCCTCTGACATTGGAGGTTACTCTGTTGAGCTTCTCTCTGCCTCCTCTCTTACCACTCACCTCCTCCTCCCCTCTTCTCTCTGATAAGGGAGCGAGGGAAAGGGGGGGGAGGTGAGACAGAAAGAGCAAAGGGATGTACGGCCGTAGTGCCAACACATTTATCTGTGCTCGGGTAATGGGGGCAGCCACGGTCTCCCGTGGCAACGACCTCTGCGGAAGGTTAACCTCAAAATGGGCCAAGAATGAGCTAAATTCCCAGTGATAAAATAAGACACCTTAACATGATTAAGGGCCCTGATGCAATCAGTATTGTTTCAGCTACAACTCAATTAGCTGTAATGAAAAAGGGCTCTTTTGCCCTGGATGCTGGGGGGGAGGGGGGGGGGGGGGGGGTGTTGGCTTGGCTGGAGGTCTTCTGTAACTGTGAACAGGTGAAATGCACATGGGAAGCAGAAGAGACATGTGATACCCTGGAAGGAGAGATTAAACGCTTACATGCTGACTTACAAACTGAGGATCATGCAGAAGTCCAACACAGACACACAGCCACATCCCTCGGAGTTAAAAGGATGTGCATACAACTCACCTTAAAGCACAAACATCCCACTAGAGCTGATTCCAGTAGAACAGTTAGTTAGACAAACAATTAATAATTGAGTAGTCGGTAGATTGAAAATTAATCAGGAACTATTTTGATAATTATTTTAACATTGTTCCGTCTTCTCAAATGTTATGATTTGCTGCTTTTCTCTGTGATAATAAACAGAATCTTTTGGATTTTTTTCCATTTAAAGACATCACCCTTAGCACTTGGAAACTGTAATGGGCATTTTTCACAATATTTCAAACATTAGACCAGATGATTAATCGATGAATTAAGAATGTTTTCTGCAGATTAACTGATAATGAAAATGATAATCAGTTGCAGCCTTACATCCCAGTTATTTATTAATTTGGAAGAAAAGCCCTTATTTTAATCTGCAAGGCCATGCACAGTGACATCTCAAAGCTGACAAACGGCCCCTGCTGTGCGGGTGCGGCTGCTGGCCGGATGGCTCCTAACGATTATTGACAGTTTTTGTCTCTGTGGAGAAGAGGACTGTACAGAAACTCCTCAGTTTTTCATTTAAGGTTTCATGGTTTCTGTTAGTTATAGCAGGCACATATATACGCGATTGTTGTAGTTTGATTAAAGCTTTTTAGTCAACAATAACTAGCGTTGGGCCATATGTATGGTGACAGCAATTTGTCAGCTGCTTTTCTGTCCCATTGATACCGCTGTAACTATCCAGATCAATGAGCAGGACAGTTCTCATCAAACTGTAGGGGACATACAGATGCTTTGATTCATTACTTGCAACTGGACATTAAATACCATGTTTCCATTTGTATTTGGCTGTTTGCTGTTGTAATTGTAATGTCAGCATTGATTAATTGGAAAAACTTGCTTCCTGACTTGCAATTCATGTCTATAAGACTTGACTTGGGCTTTCATCTTAATGCTTGAGTCTTTACTTGGACTTGGATCCAAACTGTCACCAGGTTTTTTCCATTTTGCCCAATCCTTAAATTAATGATTCCTCACACAAATGAACAGACTGTCTGGATTTGAAATAAACTATACTATACTATCTATCTATCTATCTATCTATCTATCTATCTATATCTATATCTATATATATATATATATATATATATATATATATATATATATATTGTGCCAATAAAAGCACAGTTATTTTCCCATGGCAACTGACCCGGCCCTGTCATGTGTCCATCTCCATCCATCACCATCCATGAGCCTTCTTGTAGTCTCTCCTCTGTCTGTTCCCACAACCGGCAATCAGGAGCTGTCGGAGTGCCAACTGTGCCTGATCCTGACGTGTCATTTACCATCTAGACATAATTGATTGTGTGTGATTTCATTGTAGGCTGATCTGCTTTTTCCCCCTTTGCCTTTATTCTAACATGCAAGTATAAAAGAGATTCAAACATCAAACAAACAAGTACACACCAGTAACATGCACAGTGGAGAGGCAGGTTCCTGACACTTGCTTAAAGCAGACCTTTTACAGTCACTGTCCTCTAAAGTGCATGTTATATTGCCTATCTTCCTGAGCGTTGTAAAAACAAAGCAAGAAATTGCTTCTGTATAGTGTGGGAAATGTAGTAATCAGGCGGAGGTGACTTCTCCTCGCCTCAGTTGTACTCTAAACAGCAGCTACGCCCCAGGGCCCATCCACTGATAGCCATAAATGTTTAGAAGGGCGTTCTTTGCACAACATCTGGTCTGAACCCAGAGTGGTTTATCTGTTAAAAATATACCTCCCCTTGCTAAGGGTTATCAGGGATGTTAAGCCCTGCAGAGTTCGCTTAACATACTTTTAAAGTGTCTGTTGTCTGATAATCAGTGCCTTTAATACGCTACTACTACTCCAATAGACTTCTGTTTTCATCTTTGTTTTCGACAATGAAATGTATTTTTTTTGTTGTTTTTTCTTTTTACTGTCTTCCTCCTGCCATCAGTGTCCTGAGGTTGTCATATTTGAAATTTAACAACAGGCTGATGTGTCATTCTGGGACACCGGTTGTCTTGTAAGGGTTTTACTGTGCTCTCTTCAGGCACTGGCTGGTTACAAGGTCAGGATATGCTCTTTCTGTCATCTCCTGCACCCAAGAGCCTTTTTTACAGCCCAGTAGATAAAATAAGAACCCCTGTCTGAGGTTGACTCCCGTGGAACGCCAACCATCCATCTTCTGTCTGTCCTCCTGACGTGTGTGCACAACACAGGCCTTTCAGTGTTAGGAAGGTGTATGTTTTTGTGGTTGCCATTGTTCTGCACACATATCACAGAGTTCAAAAGCACTGATTCATCTTCAAGCCACAGTCTTCCTACTGATAAACTGATTGTTCATTGCATGTTTCAGTCTGTCAAAGGTTTTTTTTAGACTAACTTCTATTTTTATCTCAGTTGTAAACTGGTGTCATTGTTAAATGTTTATGTTAACAGACAGCTGTTTGGATCTGATGAAAACTGAACATATTTGATTAATGAGATCTACACATTTTTTATGGTGCAACATCATTTCTGTTATGGCAGTCACTCGTAGTCAACTCCCTGTTGGAGAAAAAGACAAATATGTTGTGATGACATAGCCAGACAGTGCATTTCATCATTTCCACAGTATGTCAGGCTTGTCAGGCTTCATACATGATGAAGTGCCTCAGTGGCTTCTTTATTAGATTCCAACACACTGTCATTAATTAATCCTGTTTTCATTCTTGTCAATCTTGGGAGACCTCCCACCTGTCACCCCCTGACAGGATGAAGATGCTGTTAGCTTTTTTCCGGTGGAGCGCGTGAAGAACATCAGCAAACACCTTTTCTAAAACTGACGAGACTTTCAAAGTTTCTGTCTCCGTCACTTCTCTTGACTTTGTTTAGTATGATACTTTATTTAATATTCTTTCAACCAAGTTGATTGTACAGGTTTATGTATTTTTAGATGAACACACACAATATTCTTCATAAATTGTTGGCTATGCATCTATTATATCTTCCCCTATCAGGCCATACAAACTTTGTAATTAAACATTGAGATTTTTCTTTGTAAAATACTTAAATCAGCCCAGTTTTTGACAACATCCCATATTCGTATTAAACCATAAGAAGGAAAAGCAAACCCCCTCTTGGCATGAAATATAAATGATTAATTCTGTGGTTTTCATGTAGCATGCACAGCCACTTAAGAACATGACTAAAGCACCACCCCTCAAAGCTAAATTTCAATGATGATCTAGACTGCATTAGAAGGATAGAATAATCTCTTTTTCTGTGTACCATAAACCCTGAAGTGCCTTTTTATTAAGAGTGATAACGGGTGGTGAACAATGTTTTCTTTGCGTTGTTTGGAGGGAATGCGTTTGAGTGGGTTTTGCAATACAGTGCAATTAAAATTTGATTACAGAGCAAAGGAAAACATATAAGCACTTGTCTCTCAGAGCCGACATCTGTTTTTTATGCAACCGATTGTCTTTTAACGCCCGTCAGCTTCCATGGTGTTTTCTGTACTTCCGCACAAACTTTCATGCACATACAGAGGGTATAATTGTATTAATAATCACACCTAACCGCTGACTTACCAGTGGGCTGTTTATTTTCTTGCACTTAACCCTGTTAACATTTTGGCTTTTTGAGAAACCCAGAAGATGAATAATCAACCCACTGGCTTTTTAATCCTTTTATTTATCTTTAATTTACCATTAGAAACATTTTGATGAAAAATATCACATGAAATTAAGATTACACTGATGTATTAATTCATAACAAACACCTGTAAAAGCTAACACAGTTCAGTGACAGAGAGGTGTTGATTAATTAATGGATTCTTTTTTGGTGTTGTTGTACTTTTCTGCATTATAATGAAAAGGGACTCATATTTTAATCATTCATATGTAAGAAAATAATGCAAAACAAAAACCTCTACTAACTTCATGTCCAAAATTCATAAATGAGAATATAATGAGCTCTCTTACACAGAGCCAACACAATTTCAAGCTTTACAAAGGTTGGGGTATATTGCATTTGTGACTGTATAGGTTTGTATTTGATTGTGCAGGTGTATTCAATAAACTGGTAACTCACAATGATATCTCTTTAACTTTCAAAAGTTTCCCTTTGTGTTTGATTGAGTGGAGTTCCGTTTAAATTATACATTTGAAATCCTCTCAAAGTACAAAATATCAATAAGGCGTGAATGCTTTACTGTTTTACTGTAAGAATGTAACTACGTGTGTAGGCTGAATAGCATGATTTACTGTAATGGAGGAAGCCCTTAGAAATATTCCCGCCTAAAGCTCTGAAACCCTCAATTAGGGAATTAATTATCACTTACGCTGCAGCTGGCCTTAAAGGGAGCATGAACACAAAGATTCACTGAACTGAATAAAATACATCCTGTATAGGGGGATTTTTCAGCAGGGAAATACATTTAAACTTTTCCCAGCCACACACTTCTCAGAGCCAGTGCGTCTTATAGACATTATGTCTGTTTTTTGGACTACTTGATTACCCTGCCACTCCCCCATTCACCCTGAGTCTCAGATTTTCATTGCCATTGATTTGATGTCCTCAAACTCTGTCCAATTTACTCTTCATCCGTGCTTGGATCCATCAAATCGCTGACTGAAATTGGTATTTTTTGGCTCAGCAAACTTGATTTGGCTGTGTCTAGTTTTGTGAAATTCATAAATGCCCCAGCAATACACATTGAGGTTGTTCTGTCTGTGTGTGCATGGGTTGCAAAACTGTAATAGATGTATTGATAAGGATAGACAATGTTGCAGGGAAAGGTGGGGCTAGGGATGATGTCATTATTGTGCTTTAAAGGAAAACTGTACTCCCTTTGGATTGTCATACACCAGTAAATATCAATTTGTAACAGTAGATGCGTTCTAGGAATTATTTTGACATGAAGGGCTTTAATTTACTTTTTTAGTGTACCCACTTTCCTTCAGCCTGACTTGTGTACTTCAATTTCAGGTATTGATTTCCTGCATTTCCCAGAATTACTTTCACCAACCCCCAGAGAATGGGTGTGAACTTGTTGAATTCAGAGAGGGAGAAAGAAAGAAGTAGTGGAAATAATAGCGTAGTATGTATGAGAGTCCCATTTGTGGCTGTGTTACATTCTGGTTACTGATTCCGCTATAAGTGTATAAATTGGGATCTCTGTCTCTTTTGTGACGTATTTCTTCCTTCTGATTGTTCATGATCGCAAAATGTCAAGTCCAGAGATAAGACCCTGCTCTTTGACTCTAAGGGACTGACACCAAAACCAAACATTTGCTGCTGACCTCCCACTCTTCTGCTATCAAGCTTCATTGTAGATTGGAAGGAAATTCTTCAACCTCGACCGGGGTGATACCAAAAAAAGTACCAGGTACCATGCAACTTTTGCCAATGGAAAACATAACAAAATAAGCGAGAAGAGCTGAGCCGAGCCGAGCCGGTACCCTGCAGTGGAAAAGGGGCTTGTGGTTTAGTAATGTGCCGGAAAACAGCCCAAGTGGCTGGTCAGTCCAGTCTGGAACAAGGAAACAAATTGGCTCAGAGTTGAGTAAGCTGTAACATGTGTTGCAACATGCATGATTTAGCCAGTATCCCATAATGCCTGTCGGCATGACATATCGAGCATAGGCACGATGTGTTGCTTTGTTTCTGTCTCTCTTACTGAAAGTATTTTGACAGTGTTAGTCTAGCATGTGGTTTGTCGTTTTTATTTCAGTTCTTGTAAGTGTTGACTACTGAATTGATAGATCAAATAAGGCCGATGTTGTTCAACACAGTTTTTAAGTGGTTATCTTGTTTAGCATTAGGAATTGTAGAAATTGCCTTTTTTCATCAGTTGCTGGTGTAATAAAGATTTGTGCATTTGAAGGATTACCATATAGACTATTGCTTGAGCACCAGGGCTCCAGCATTTCATTTTTTACTCTTCCTTTTTGTGACTACAGCTGTTGTTTCAGAGCTAAATGGGAACTGACTTGGACTGTTATGTTATCCATGGATTTTACTATTATGCCTTTGAATCAAAATCCAGCCAGAGTTGGTATAAAAACA
This sequence comes from Lateolabrax maculatus, assembly GCA_031216445.1. Lineage (NCBI taxonomy): Eukaryota > Metazoa > Chordata > Actinopteri > Acropomatiformes > Lateolabracidae > Lateolabrax > Lateolabrax maculatus. The sequence goes on from CM062198.1 coordinate 26,777,256, forward strand.
TGCAAAAATAAATATTTCCATAAATTGCTTTAATGAATTAAACTATGATGGGAAAATGTTTTATTTCAGATATAAAAAATATTATTGGCCTTTATTAGTTTAATAGATAATGAAGCTTAAAATAAAGAGCAGCTGTCTCACAATAACAACCGGTACCCTGTTCAGATGATGTACTCAAGTTAGATCTTGTCTGTCAAGTATCCTTTTGTATAAACAGTTATAGTCTAAATTGTTTGGAAAATATGAGCATGCCCGGACTTTGTCCACTTTTTAGATCACTTGATTTTATTTTATTTTACTACATTCCAGATTTTCACTGTGGAAAATGGGTTATTTCATGTTACCAGTCCAAACACAACACTTTGTCAGGCCAGAGCCATGTATGGTAAAAGCTGTCTGTGCAGCTCCACAATGTAAGCCAGTTTCAGTTTTTTTTTTGTTAATTGCTTAAACTGACTCTGCTTGAAAATATGCAACATAGAGCACTGTTGTATATTTGATCCGAGGTGGAAGGCAGCCATTCTGCAGTCAGTTACTAATTCAGTTGAATCTAGAGGGAGATCCTTAAATCCTTCTGCATATTCCATTGAGCTGCTCATTGTTATTCTATACCTGATTTTAATTAAGAATAGTAGGAACCCAACTGATTTAAGTGTATGTCTGTGTATGTGCCTGCATGTGTACGTGCATGCCTAGTTGCATTCGGTTTTGCTCTGAGGCGGGGTAGACAGCCGTTACGCCTGTTCGTAGCACTCTGCAGCACAATTCCTCTCTGCTAATCTCCATCCAATGATGGACACATTCATTCATTAGCATTCATATGATTATAAGCTCTGCTGGCAAATCCATGCAGACGATGTAGGGTTTGGTGAATCTGACTATCCACTCTCACAATGGACGCATTTGGTGCCACCACTTAGTTAACCGCTTTATTTTCTAGGAACATGTTGTTAGGAGGCACATAAGAGCCACATTTTGCTTTCAAACAAAGAAACTGCTTATCATTAGCATAAAACTCTTTGTATTCTTGTGTTTTGACCACTGAGACATTATGGCTCTCTTGGAATCGTTTGGCCTTATCACACTCTGGTAATAAGTGTTGAGATTGGCAGTGCAGCACTTCTGTTTAATAGATGGTGCTGAGCAAGGGTGTCGAAAATGAAGCTCCCGCCCAGTCGATTTAAATGGAGAATTGTGATTAATTTGGAATCGATAGTGTTAACACTCACCACTTCCCGTCTACAATGCCCTTCCTTGACCCACACTTAATGTGCCTATTTACACTTTAGCTATTCAACATAACAAATGCATGAACACACATACATATTTGAGACATCATAATGTGAAGCATCCACTTCATTAACACTGGCTGTTACAAAATGACATGGCTACATTTTAAGTCATGCATGTGTGAGTTAGGATCCCCACACACACTACCTCACACACCAACACACACACACACACACACACACACACACACACACACACACACACACCCTTAAAACACAGCAAACTGATGAACTCAGCCTGGAGAGATGTGATGAGGCTGGGGAAACGAAGGATTAGTCGATTACGAGCTGGAAGCATAGCAGAGTTACTGCAGACTGAATCAGAAAGTGCTCACCACAATCTGAACTGAAGTTGTGAGAGGATAATGTTTTCTCTCCTGTCTGCAAATGTTCAGAAGCGTCATCTGTTGTCATGTCTGCAGACGGGCCAAATGTCAAGTCTCAAGCCGTTACCCAAAGACGAGATATATTTCTGGCTATTAGACCTGGGGCACAGTAACTCAGGACACCGTCTTCAACCTCATCTTTTCAAATGTCATTGCTCCATGGGCCGAATGATTTTAATTCCAGAGCAGAGAGCACTGTCTAAAGTTTAATGTTTCAGTTAAAGCCAGCCCATGCCTCTAGTTTGTCTTTATCAGATTGGTACAGTCAGGCAGTGATCCAAGAAGTGTTTATTGTGCTGTGTGGATGCGTGAAGATTCAAGTGCTGTATTGTTCAGTATCTTGAGTGCAGGGTAATCTTATCCCATTTTTTGTGTGGCAATGTTTGTCAGTAGTAAGACTAGACAAACATATCAGCTTGTCTGTATGTTGAGCTGATATTGGCCTTTTATTAAGTATCATATATCAGCCGCCCCATATTGTCCACTTTGAGAATTGAATAAAGTTTACTAATGTGTCACTCCTTTGTACAAAAACTGGATTATTTTGCTTTACAATGTCAAGCAAAATAAAAATGACCTGAGGAACCACTCCATTGAAGCTGAGAGACACATACACTCACTGTAGTTACATTTAACACTCCTTAAACATTGCCTTCTTTTAGGAATCACATGGAAAGCGTTGGCATGTTGGTTAACACGTTGGTACAATACCTAACAGATAGAATAGTGCACTTTTTGATAATATTATTAATGTAAGGTCACCACCATCGTGTAAATACCATTATATCCCCCTGACTACAGCTACATAACCTGCAGTGAAATTTGTTTTTTTAAATCTTTAATCTTTTTTCTTAATAATTAAATCTTTGAAAGCCTGATATATATCCGAGAATTCCCCCTAAATATGCTAGACTGATTACTTACCCTGCACTACAGCTGCTAATTATGAAAAAAGTACTTGATTCAGTGTAGAGCTTCAGTGACTCTAATCTAAATGATTCAGCTAAGGCTTTTCCCCAACCTGGCATGATTATACAGTAGGTGATTGGCAGCTTTGATACAAAAATATCAGTAGTGGAATCAGCTAAGCCCATATTAGCTGAACTATTGTGCTGAGATATAGTCAAAGAAGCTGTGTGCATTGGCCCGGGCCAGAGGAGTCTGTAGCTGTTGGTGCCTTATCTTAAAGTGTGATTTACCCTGGAGCCGCTCTTGGTAGGGAATTTAAAAAGCTGTCTGTAGGTGAGAGGGGGCAGGGCCGCCAAATTGTCACTTCACAAGTCTTCAGCATCACTTCCTGCGTAAGAGCACAGTTACAGAAGGCAAACTTGCACCCATAAAGATAGATAGATACACACACTGAAGTAAGCCCCCCTTTTTCATCTTTAGTCATATATATTTTTACCCAGTCATTTCTTTCTCTCTCTCTCACACTCACACACACACAGACACACACAGACACACACACACATCACACATTACCAAGGAGACATCCACAGTCAGCCCAAAAACTCAAGAGGCCCTCCATGGTAATAACACAGCATGATATTCTTTTTATTGGAGGAGTGGCCGCCTTACGTTTTAAAAACAACTCTTCCTTCCTCACTAATAAACCCAAGAATACCATTTGCAGTTTACACATTGTAAGTTCTTTTTAATTGAAGCCATTGTGTGCGATTGTTTCGAACGCGGCCCACGAGTGTTGGTTTCAGATCAATGGCTTCAAACGCAGGAAATAATTATTTTGCGTTGAGATGAAAGTCGGGGGTACAGCAGCACAAACAGCCTGTGGATCCAGCCCTTTTTAATTAGTGCTGTGTGTCTCCTGCTCTGCGTGGCAAATTAACATCCACCATCGAGGATAAGTGATTGTGCTGCACAACTGTGTGTCGGTGATTGTGTGTGTGCATGAGAATTTGTGTGTGCAAGAGGTCGGGGGTGGGTGCGGGTCAAATTTGTATTTATCCTGAATATGGATTGCAAGATGTTGCGTCTCATATGCTGCTATGTTTTTCAACTCTAAAGATTTGACCACTTTTGACAAGTTTTTATAACTTCCCCAGCTGCTGTGTTATAGGTCCAGGATCGGGTCTGTTTTTCCAATCTGGCACAGTAAAAGTATGACTTCCTGCAAAATGTTTTGAAAGTAAATTTAGTTGACCGTTGAATAAGTTAAACTAAATGAATTTAAAACAGTCCTGCAGGTATAACAGTTGTAGCTTTTTTTTAAAGTCAAATGCATCAAGATGCATCTCCTGCAATTAGTCTGGAAGGGGTGGATTTTTTAAAATTATTTCCAAATCCGCAACTTTCATAATGTCTCTATTAAAGCCCCTGAAAATATATGTATTTATCATTAAATCTGACTAACAACTACAATATTAAAAAAACATCTAAGTATTATTTACAAAGCGTAAACACTCAGAAACTCAGCTGACCGAACAACTCACCAACTTTCATCAGATTGATTTTGTTTCAGATGTTGCTAAGTCCTCATTGGTACAGGGAAGCATTGTTATTTCTTACCACCTCTGAAATGTTTGTTATTCTGTGGATGTTGGAAGTGAGTGCTGGTTTTACATCCTTGTCTTGTCCTTGTCTTTCAGGAATGCCCAGGTTCGCCAGCCAGCCATCGCCGGCCACTGTGCATCTAGGGAACAACCAGGTGATGGCATGTGAGGTCAACTCAGATCTGGTGCCTTTTACCCGGTGGGAGAAAGACCGCCAGCCGCTGGAGCTGAGCACCAGACTGGTCCAGCTGCCCAGCGGAGCCCTGGTGATCAGCAACGCCTCGGAGGCCGACGCTGGCCTTTACCGCTGTCTGGTGGAAAATGTGGGGTCGTCCAAGTCCAGCGACGAGGCCCAGCTCCAGATACTGCTAGGTAATTTGAGGAAAGTTTTGTCAGACAACGGGTGACAGTAAGAATGCATAGTTAATAATTTCAGTCACAAACATAAGATACTTACTGGAATGATTTCAGACTTGAGAATTCAGTTATGTTGGACGCTATACTTCCATTGTTATGTTATCATGAACACATTTTTCCTGCTTGTCCTCATTGTTTCTGTTAATCAAACATGTTCACATCCTTGATTACAGTGCAATTATGTTAGAGCTTCTATTGTAGAACCTCTTGTGCAGTAAATTGAAATTACAGTATAGTTCAGTGCATCATTTGATTACAGTGGTACATAGTGTTCTCTCTGGGTTGCTCATTACCTTTAGCATGAAGAAATCTGCCTAACTGTAGTGAGACATGGTTGAATGCCAGAAGGAGTGGTAGATCTCCCACTGGGGTTATCAGTGATGCTGACAGTAACTCAGTTGTAGCTCAAAAAGGGGCTGAATTCCATTGTGGCAGTGTCTCGCCCTTACCCCTAGAAGTTTTATTTACTGAGTTGTTAAGCACCAGGCTCCTGGCAGCACAGAGAAGATATTAGAGGTCATAAATCAGACTTCAACAAGACCCCAGTGGGGGTCTTTATCTCTGTATGTCTCCTCCAAGGATGTGTAGTGTAGTGGCAAAGCTGGATGCATACAGAAGGAAAACTCATAAAGCTGTGTGAGGAAATTGAAAGCAATTTCGTTTGGATGCTGCCAGATGTTAAAGTGACAGACATACATTTAAAGTTATTTGGTTTCTTTGCAGTCACAACAAATAACCTTGAGAATAAAGTAATTTGGGTGTTTCCACAGAGATTTTGAGAGTTGCAAAAGGGGTAAAAAATTCTTTCAAGTATTTGTGTTTTTTAATTAAAATCCTGGTTTGAGCTTTATAGAATTATGATTCAGGCTAAACTCAGAATGATTAAAATATGGCTCTTTGCAGTTACTTTCTAAATTTATATGTTTGTGCTGGGGTTGCCAACGACCCTCTGGTTGTTGCAGAAAGCTACTTAGACAGTGATTTGTAATTACTAAATGGGATCACTTTGAACTCCTAAAGAGCTGAGACTTCAGCTGTCTCAGACATTAACATGGACATTATTCATCTGACCTTTCTTGGTTTGGGTTTCAGAAACGAATGCCCATCAGACATGAGTCCTTTTGAAGATTTTAAGACAGATGACACATGTTACTTAGAAGGTTGATGCTTTGCTTCACTTACTCACCCCAACCTTAACCTCAGCCTGAACCCTGACCTTTTTTTTCTCCCATCCAAGAAACTGGGGAAGAGAGGAAGCTGGAGTTCCTGGTGGAGCCTGTGTCTGTGACCAAGGCAGTGGGTGCCAGTGTGCTGCTGCCCTGCGTGGTCACTGGTTACCCTGCACCGCATGTGCGTTGGATGTTTGGAGACAAGCTGCTAGAAGAAAGGTATGAACACGAACTCTGGCTGTAAATTGGATTTACCATACCTTTTTGATCAATTTCAGAAACTGTTGTGCTATCACTTTTAACCATCAAAGTCGGCAGTGGTTACTCTAAAGCCATACATTGCTGTGCTCAGCATCCCCGGCTCTCACATTCCAAGCTCTTGAAAAGTAACCGAGACTATAATGTACTACTCCTTTGTATTCAATGCCTCTGGCCTCCAAAAGCTAACCTGTTAGTCCAGGCGCCTGCTCCCCAAGGTGTTAATGCTATTCTGCCGCTGCTACCCAGAGAGCCCCGGAGGGGGACCAGGACGTGCCAATGGAGCCACTTCAGCTGGGAGACGAGGCTGCAGGGTTGCCAGCTGAGGGGAAGTTCACAAATTAAGAGCCAAGAGAGAATGTCACAGTGCCTGTGCTCTCACTCCTCTGGCTCTCATTAGCTGAGGTGGAGCAGCTCTATTCCCTTGAAGAGAATTGCATTGGACATGGGAAGTTTGATTCTCACCAATTAAGAGAGCACTTTGTTTACCTAACCCCTGTTTACCAGTCCTGTAGATAATAGATAATAACTTTGCAACTTGTGGGGTCAACAGAAAGTAGCTGAAATAGGGCTCATTCATCCAAATCCAGACCCAGACTGGGATTTCTACCTTCAGTGAAATTAAATGTAAGGTCATCACATTGGTAAGTGCAAGGCTCCAGTGTGGTTTGACTTATAATATCATTAGACTTTCCAACTTTAGATCCGAGCTCAGCAACACATCTCTAGTTAAACGTCTTGAACACCTATGGAATTGTCAGTGAGTACCTCTGACCTCTAATGGGAGCTGGCTAAAAAGGTACTTATTAATCAACCTTGTATTAATTACAAAACACTATCAAGTGCGCATACCAGCCACCCTAGGGTGTCGCCGTAGGTAATTAGCAAGCATACTCTGAACAACCGGGGGAGTCTTTGCAAATTGAAGTGGACACCCAGGCTCCTGCCTTCAGAACGAGCAGCAATGGATTTTTGTGGCGAATACATTAAGATGCTGTTCTTCTGATTTTAATACGACATTGACGATTAAAAAGAATAGCAGTGGAACTTTCTTTTTTCTCCTTGAGAGTCTCCTGTCCCTCTCAGGCATTACATTGGAGAAAGAAGAGCTGCTGTCAATTAAAAATTGGTGTGGCATGCAGTGTAAGGGAGAGAAAAGGGGAATCTGCAAAGAGTGTCTAATTGGTCTTTGGTGCGCAGCACAAACAGGGCCTTGAAAGTGGCGGCGCCGAAACTGTAGACATGAGATGAAAGTTTATGAAGATGTGTCAAAGCTACCACTTGAAGGCGGGGTGACTCGCTGACAGCGGGAATTATCACATTGAGCTTCTCCCGGTGATGCTCCAACTTGGTCATGTCTCTTGTTTTCTTTCTGTCTCTGTCTCCGCCTGCGTTCACAATAGCATAAAAACTGTTTTATCCCGAGCCACGGATAAAGTAGGTGATTCAAAATTAGTTCAGCATGAAACCATGTGGTTTTATACAATACAGACTATTGGATGTCTAATTTCCTGATTTCTTTGCCAGTAGTGCCACTAGCTGATGACTCCTCAGAAGTACTTTAGGAACAGTGGAATCCTTCAAAAGTCTTTTTAAAATGTGCCACAGAAAGGATTTCTGTCTTACGTTGGATTTATGTCTAAAATCTTTGAAGAGTCTCATTAGTATGTTATTCATAACCTGCCAGAAGACAGACATTGCTTCTTGTTTCTTTTGTATCACCTGTCCATATTACCATGTAGGACTTACCGGCTGCTATAAAACTCTTTGATGTCTGTTATGACAGATGGGAACGGAGCAAAGACCTGAAATGGAAATTTAGAACAGGTGGTTGTCTAACTCTCAGTTGTTGAGAAGTTGATTTCTGTGTGTTGAGTTACTGTATCTATCTCCAGTATGCTGGGATCACTGTGTCAGAGTAGGCAATCATAGTTGACTTGGTAGAGACATGGTAGAGACATGTTGGACCCCAACTAATCATAGCTAGTAGTCTTTTACATACATGTAGGTGATAGGGAAGGAAGTGCAGGGGTGACTTTCCCTTTTCCACCTGACACCACCAACAGCAAATGTTTATGTATGTAAACACAATTATATAAATCAAAGAAAATCTGGAACCATTCATCATCACTCAGCTGGGAAGGAGGGCTCTTTTTTTTTTTCTTGATTTTCTTCTACTATTACACTTTCCACAGAATCAAACAAGCAATTGTTGTGCACATTCCTGATGCCCCACATTTGTTGGTCTGACCAATATCACGTTGATAGTTAGTAGTCAGATCCCAGAATTAAATCCCTATATTAATAATCCCAATGCCAATGACTTCTAATGATAGAAATTTATTTGTTTTTGTCTTATTGACAAGTGCAACCAAGTAGATTGTTGGTCATCTAATACTTGTGTTTTAATACGTAAATGTAGTTATTCAATAGAGATGAAGGTGATACTACTCTCTATATCCGGATGCTACTCTATTATATATGATACTATTATCTTGTGTGAAATTATTCAACTGAGGTATCTCCACACAGTATCTTGAATGAAAGATTGATATTGCTGTGTAAATTACACTATGGCTTTTATACTGTAAGCTGCTGTTTATGTATTCACCGATGTCCTGATCCGAGCTTCAAATTCATTTAGGCTTAGAGAAAGTCTATCGCCAAGGACACCAAGCTCTCCATTTATTCTGATTAAGCTCAGCAACACCGTGACAGAATATGTTACACTTAAAACTGTTCTGTCAACATATTGAAAATACATTCTTAGCAAATGCCCTGTGTGTCATCGATAGTGTCCCCAGGTAATAGTATGCACAGAGAAACAGGCCTTTGAATTTCTCACACATACTGGCCCTGATGACACTCATGAAAAGGACAGTCATCTTTTGTTCTTGGGAGTATCACTCTATCACCTAATAGAATTCCCCAGCAGTCAATAAAATGGATGAATTATGCATGTCGGCCAGCAACAGGGAATTGACAGAGCATGTAAATCAAACGCCTTCCAAAGCCTCCAAGCCACCCGTCTCCTCTACTCCAAGTCTTCTCGCCTTCATTTAAATATGATTGTGTATATTGCATTTACTTGTGTATGAAGATAGAAGCATGGTGTAGGAAATTTGTTTGCGATTGAGCTATTATTGGACTGTAGAGAAAACCTCTCAGACATACTGTGTCTCACATACAAAGACACGCACATAGCCTCCTTCACTCTGCTGTTTTCGGGGTGAGAGAAAAAAAATCCAGCTATATATCAACAAACTTCATACCAACCACTAGTCATAATTAAAAACGGCAAACAATAAAACCCTCAGAGTTTTGAGAATCCCACCTTCTGCCCCTCTTATTAAATTCAAAACTGCTTTTCTCTCCCTGACAGATGTTTGTTTATTTTAAACTCAGGCAATAATCAGTCTAATTTCCTTTTTCAAAAGAAAATACAGAAGTAAAAGAAGAGGGATAGTCCCCAATTTTTATTGTATTGTTAACCTCAAGTTATAATCCTTACAATTTTAGCCCTGGTTGATTTGGGGATACCTGTGGTCACTGGTGTTAACTGTGTTTTAATACTGGTCCCTAGTTGTGTTTGAAATGACACTTGTATTGTCCACTGGCAGCCGCAAACAACTCCAGTCATAAGTCATATCAAAAATGGTGTTAGGAAAATCTTAAGGATTATAACTGTAATGTCATGTATCATTGTTAAATTGCCAATTTATAGCAGATATTTTGCAGTAGGAATTACTAAATTAATTGTAATGATGTGGAATTCAAACCACCAGCACTTTTGTGTAATGGTTTGAAGATTGTGAAAGCTTTGGCAGTGCTGCATGTACACATAGAGGAATTGGTTCTACCACTCTTGAAAAGACAGCCTGGCTGAGCAAATGCCACTGTCATTTACATTTTCATCTAAGCTAACAATCCTTCAGATGCAATCATCCATAATTGTCTGTATTTTTGAGTGAAGTCCTAAAGTGACACTCAGAACTTTGGCCTGCTTTGTTTTCTACATACTTTAAGTGCAGTTACATTGTTAACACCCACACCATCAACTGCTGTCAGTGATTTTTTTAATTCTCCGTTTCGATTTTCAACCAATTTTAAGACATTAGGCACCTTTCTGCTCTTTACATGTTGTTTTCAAACAGCACAGAGAATAACCACTGCAATAAAACACGGTTATTGCAACTGAACCTCAGCCTGTCAGAGATACAACCTATCAATGATAATGGCCTATGATTTTCCCTGGCTCCTTTCTTCAGAGTAACTATTAGTGAGGTTAATGGCAAATGTTTGACTCGTGCAGTACACTTACTCATCCTGCAGCAGCAAATGATACAGTTCTTAATGGTGCTTCAGAAGTCATTGGAAAGCATAGATTCAGTAACCTGGGAACCAGACGAATCTGCGAGCTCAGGTTTTATTTGCTCTGGCAGATACGTCTGGCCCCTCTCCCATTCAAACTGATTTCCTTGGTACTGGAAGCGCCGGAGAACCAGTATGAGGCGGGTTTAATACGATGACTGACAGAGAGGAGCGCCGTTCAGGCATCTCCCACAGGATGGCGTTTCGTTGCTCTGATTGGTTGTCTCCGCCTGTTGGTAGCGCCTCTTGGAAATCGAAAATGAACTGAGAAGTTCCTGATGCCAGGCTATAGATTCAGCTGACAAATACAAAAATTACTCAGAACACAATGACGTCTGCCTAGTTTATTGTTAAGGAAAAGAAATGGAGGCTTGTAATTTCTTGTCATCTAAGTGTCAGAATGTGGGTATGGGAGTACAATCTGATGCAGTCCAGTACAGCAGCTCTGCACATATTCTCCTTTACAAAGCCTAAAATGTTCTCGGAGGAGTTAATTCAGCTGTGTGTTTATTACTGAGGTCATAGTTAGTGGTAGCGTTGGGCATCATATTTGTAAATATGGTGGGAAAACATTATAAAAAACGTATTAATAAAATGCAGTCCATTACGTCATCACTGCTTAACTACAACTTCCACAGAATAGTTAAAGATTAAAACAGTGTCTGACAGTGTTAATCAAAACTGAACATTATTATCTTTGTAAAAGTAAGTTTATGGCTGAGCTGTTCTCAGATTTTACAAATGCATCGAGTAAAGTTTATATAAAAAGTAGGACTCAGGATTCTGTATGTCTTACTTATTGGTTAAACAGTTAGAAGGCACAACAAATTAAGGAGTTCAGATCCATGTGAATATGAACTTCAAGTATTCTGCTCCACATGTTTCCCTCATCTGGAGAGGTTGGCATGTAGGCCTATTGTAGATTTCCACCACACCACATTGTTTCAGATACGCAGGAGGCCCATATGGTTAGAATTGTGCTTAGGAACTCAAAAAACACTGGTAAAATGATAAATGGCAGCAGCAGAGTGGGTTAAGGTAATGGAGTGGTTTTGCTGGCATGTGGGGCTGAGAAAACAAGACAGGCAACATGGTTTTCTGGCAGTGGAGCATGGGAAAACTCCTTTTAGGATGTCTCTCAGCAGATCACAAACACACACAATCTCACTGGCTCTCTTCAAAAGCTTGTTTCCTGTCCAAGCATCTATTGTTGTTCTTTGCATTCTGGGCAAAATGCAATTTTTATGCAATTTTTATTTTTAAAGGTGGAATTGAGGATAAAAGTCAATTGGCTGAATCTATAGTCAGCTGCATTTTTTGTTTGTTCCAGAAAAGGTGCCAAGAAAATCAAATAAAGCACATATAGTAATTTACCTCTAAACGCTAAGACTGTGTGGCATCATTAGTTGGAATAGAGATGACAGTATGGGTCTTTTTTTACTTACAGCTGGGACCTGCACATTGTCTTTCACAACATAAAACAACTCACCTGCAGCGCTTTACTGTGGTCCTTCAGTAGACATTATGTAGGTATATGTCCTATTTAAAGGCCTTATTATCCAGTGGAGTATTGTGGTTTCGTAGACGTGACACAGCATGGGGCACACAGGGTTCACATGGCTTCAAGCCCCCCGGAGGGCCCACCACAGCCTTCTAAAAGTATATTATGCGAGTTATGGGCTGCAGGCTACATTGTAATATGCACTAATCAAACGATCGGTTTATTCTTGGGGACCCTGTTAGGGTTAAAAAAAAAAGAAACAAATAAAGTCAGGTATGCGAGAGTTGTTTTTGTCCCGAGGGCCATGCGGCTTTCCATTATGAGCCAGAGGAAAACAAAAACGGTTTCATGGCTGAGTCACTTGAGAACCCCCAGCCTGTGCTGTCGGAACCAGGTTGTTTCTCAAATTAATTTCTGTTTGTTTATGAATTTGTTTATTTATTTCCTTAGCTAGTCTGACTTTTCTCTTCTCTCCCTTGTCTCTCCCATTAGTTTCCCCCATATACCATAGCCCATATCTGAATAGGACTAGGTAAAGAACAAAATGTTGTGTTTTGGCAGTGGGACAAATTATTCCAATCTGCTGTCTGGCCTCCTTGCCTATGAAATTAAATCACACTGCTTTCTTCACACCTTGAACATGTTTCAAATTCATGGAAATGTTATGATTATGTTCTGGTCAAAAGGGGTTCAATTTCAATTTGCGTTTACTTTGAACCACAACACCTTGAACAGCACATTAGTAAGTATTCATGGTGCATGGCGATGCAGAGAGAGATGGGTTGAAACGGTGGTTGATAATCATAGCGAGGGAGGAGGAAACCAGGGAGTGAAAAGATATTGAACAGAGAAAAAAACAAGGAAAGAGAAGCCAAACAAAGAAAAGTTAAGAGATTTCTGCTCAATCCATTAATAATGAATCCCCTTTTTTATGTTGTGACAGTTGTGATTCCACCTTCCCTCCCCATTGTGCTGCAGATAGCATGACCCATGCCCAACAACTGACACGGCACCACTGATTGCTCTGTGACAGCATACTGCACTGCCTCCGTCAACACACACATACCCACAGTTCTTCAGTGATCTGCAGCTCCCCCTCGCCCAGGTGTACTGACCTTGCCGCCAGTCTGTGTTACGGAAGGTTGAGTCACCACTCACACATACCAAATGTGTTCTTCAACCCCCGAAGCTCTTCTTCTGAAGTCTCTGTGGCGGCCACTGCCTTCAAAGCAGAATGGCAGGACAGGGGACAAGACTGTGTTCGAGACCTTTACATGTTGACAGGACACTCAACACCTTTTCTGGTCCAGTTATACACTAGAGAGGATCAGGAGGAGGAGGTTGTTGTTCTTTCCAACATTTTGAAACTGAAGTGGAATTAGTAAAAACATCAACACAAAACCTAATAGAGAGAGCAAGGCCATTTAGCGCCATTGCACCTCGTCTAACTGACACATTTACCCTGTAATCCTGCTTGTACTGTGCGTGTGTGTAGCCGTGTGTGCATTTGCTTTTTTATTACAAGATAAAAAGTGACAGCGGAAATAGATAGCTAATTTAACAGCTCTTTGTAGGTGAATACGGGTAATGCAGTTTTAATTAGAGCCTCACTAACCAGCATCTACCCACCAAGGACCTGTAGCTAATGCACAAGCTATCCTTCATATCCTTACAGCAGGCACCTTGTCTTAATTTAAATGAACACAAGTGGAAAGAGATCCCTCACAATAGCGCATGGTGCCTTCAGCCCATTCAGCTCGAGCCAATTTACTCCCTTGCCTCCCTCATGGTCTATAAACAGTAACAAATTCCTTGTTCCACAGAGCACTTAGCTGCTGCAGTTAGAGCTAAGATTGACTTGCTCTAAACAGAATGAGAAATTGCCTGGTGGTTTGATATGTACTGTATGCTCCCCTTTCAAGTACAAGAGGAAGCTGTCAATGCCCTTTATGGTGCATTCAGAACTAAAGGCCAATAGTCTGAATAGTTGTCCTGGTGAGAGGAACTGCTGGGAATGCCTGGCACAACGAACTAAAGGACATATTTCAGAGGAATATTTCTTTCAGCAGGAATTTCACATACTGAACCTCTCAGCAAAAAAGCTATACTCTCTAATGTGTACAGGGAAGTAGTAAATGTACAGCAAGACATTTGGCATTTTCAGTGATTCTGTGTTATGTTCTGCAGTCTCAGGACCAAAAGAAAAGGCATCTGCCTACTTTATGTTACCTTTTTTCTCCCACCTTAAAAACCCAGGGCATCTTCTGTCAGGCTTTCTGCTGAGTACATTATTTCTGCGCGTTATCTTTATTATACAATCTACACTATCAGGCATTTACAATTCACTCTCTTATAAGACAGTAAGCTGACATTATACTTATATGTGATTGTGGTTAATACTGAAGTTAATAGTCTATTTTATCCCATCTATACAAGTGAACCAGTGATGTCATTTTGGTGACAGCAGGTCGAGTGCTACCCGAATGCTCCACTCCAGCACAGACAGACAGGCAGATGGTCTCAAAGGCCAATGCTGCCAAAACCCAGAAGTAGTTGTGGAGAGAGAAACAGGAGCTCGCGTGGAAGCCCTTGATTGTCAGCAGTTTGTTTAAAACAAAATCAGCCTGCCTCATTGGGTTGTTTTCCTCAGTGCACTCTTTACCCCTGCATGTATCCTCACTCCTCTGTGCAAAAACCATTATGCACTGTTCTTGCTTTCCTCAGTTGCATCTTACTTGCTGTGGCCCTCTTTGGATTTTTATCTTCCTCAACCGACCTGCTGCTCTCTGCTTCTCTCTCTGGTTCTCTGCTTCTCTCTTTCTGAATGCAGAGTTCTCTGTATGCTATTGATTTCTGTTTTCTTTCCTCTCAGCCTCCTCCTACTCTCATGCCCCAGTGGTTGTTGAATCAAGCCAGGGCTTGGCCACAGACTGCTTCCCCCTGGGCCTATTGGGAAAATCAAAGTTGGGACTGTTTAAAATGGAGGAGGGTCACTAGTTCAAAGAGAGGCTGTACAAATAGATGTGCGGTTATATTTTTGGATTAAGCGTGAATAGTTTATAATAATAAATATTTAACACAACTCAGTATGAAAAGCTAGACTCTGATGACTTGTTATTCAGTTTTCAGTGAGCTAGTCCTATTTCCTGCAACTGTGTGTTGCGGTATGTAAATATATCTTTTATACATGAAAAGATTCAGATTCATAATGATTTAACTGAGGGACAAAACATTTAATTGGAAACTATGAGCACAACACACAGTGAACAGTACTTAAAGCCTGTATGAGAACAGGAAATAACTCAAAATATTTAGAGGTTGTGAACCTTTGATAATCCTATGATATTTTTGCTCTGGATACACATCACCTCTGCCAATACTGAATGAAAAGAAACAGTAGTGATCTTGAAGTCATAATAGCTTCTCCTTGATGTTAGATGACTGTATTGTTAGATGCATGTCACCCCAATTAATTAACAGCTGATGAAAGAAAACGAAAACATTTGTTAAGGCGATGTAACAACTGCGGTAGTGACACTGTACAAACTACAAGCCCCGGCTGTAGCTTCAGTATGATTTGGTTCATGTATTCTTTAAAAGTATTAAGAATTTTTGAATTCTCAAACAGGCTATGAATCATGACTGTTAAGAAGAATTGTAAATTGCATTTTTATTTCAGGGCGGTTGACTCGGCTTTTAGCATATTTTATTTATTCAGGGGGTTGGTAAAAGGTAACAGAGCGAAAGAGGCAAGAAAGAGATGTGGAGTCAACTTCAGGTCAGTAGGGGAACATGGAGCTCGAGAGGCTGCAACCTTTACCACTCAATGATCTGAATAAGCAGGAAGGGAATATGCTTCGCGGAAATTGGATGTAATGACTTTTTACATATTTTACAAGTCTAATAAAAACAAAAGACAACCAACTCTGTATATGTTCCTGTAGGATATATGTAATGCTGACAGTATTACATGTAGTAAATACCCAAAGGTCAGTCATACTGTTTCTAGAAAGGAATCAGGAGGAAAGACTTTTTCTCAATTAGAGCTAACTAATTTCCTTTCTTCTTTCCCACAACTTTGTTTCTGTCTGCCTCCAGTGAGGGCCGTGTGGAGCTGCTGGGAGGAGGAAGTCTTCAGATCTCTAATCTCACAGAGGAGGATGCAGGCATCTACACCTGCGTGGCCGATAATGCCAACACAACCATTGAGGCCCAGGCCCAACTCACCTTTCAAGGTACCCTCAACAACCTACATTGTCTGCTTTCTTTTGTAGGACTCGAGTTACAAACTGGGATACGCAGTACAAGCAGTTTATAGAGGCAAAAAAATCATAACAGTGCCATAGCTTTTAAATCAAGCTTTCGTAGTTAGAAAGTTAGCCAATCTGACAACATACTCATGGCTTTACTCATGGGAGTGAATTAGGAACAAAGTGACCCTACAGGCTAAAATAGAGGCACTGGAGATTAGTGAGGAGTAATGACGAGTGAGGATGCATTAGTTACAGTAGAGAGCTGAGTCACTCCAGGTCCAACTGGACTCTCAGACCATCCTTCTATCACTGAAAATGGTCTCATTTTTATCTAATTATGTTTGGGAATGAACTTATTAAATTCCCCATCGACCCATATACCAGACCTAAAACAAAGCCACTGACAGTTAAGTTTAAAACGAAATGAACACGGCGTATTTCTTGCACAAAAACTATCTAGAGGTAAAAGTAGAGGTAACCCAGCCTGATGCGAGATGTGCTGCACACAATGAAAAAGGATATGTTTTTTTTGTAGGTATATAGGCAGTGTTGACAGTTAGCAAGGTATTCACCATAAGTAGGCAGCATATGGAGTGTTTGTACCTGTTTGTATCTTCTGTTTCACAGAACTCCACCCCACACAGGAATAACAGAAGGATTTGAGCTGCACTTATTGCTGGCTGAAGAAAGACAAGTACTAGAATTACAATAGAAAGAGTAGCTGACAGTTTTTAGATACATTACACCTCTGGAATAGAATCAGCACACACTGTGTCTTCCTAATTGTATGTCCAAATGCATTTATTCAGACTAATCACACTTAGTCAAATCAAAGACTAAGTATATTGTAGACAAAATAATCAACATTACTTCTTGAGCTGTATTTGCTTTGTTTATCTCCCTGTTACATTACAGCAACACTTCACATATTGGTTATATATTGGTATAGGTTAGGTTTTTCCTGTCTATGATTTAAAACAACAAATTTAGTTTATTGGCTCCAGATAGAAATTATGTTCATCTTCATCTAATGTAAGGTCAATTCTGTAAAGGAACTAGACTGCTGATGCAGTAGTATTTATCACTCTAAATTCAGTGTTGATGAGTAAATTTCAAACCTAGACATATTGGTTTTGAGACATATTTTTTAATGAGTTTTAATTATCACACTTTCACAAGCAACAGCTGCCGTTTCCCAAGTGAATGCTGACTAATCTTCACTTTCAAAATCCTACTTTGAAAGTAAGAACCTAATTTGTGCTAGACTGGTCTAAATACATAAATAAGCTCAGTACTTGTCATGGTGCAGAAAACAAATACAAAAGAAGAATTCATGAATAAAAAATCTTCCACCGGTGGTGAAAAGTCCCACAGAAATCAAACCAAGGTCACTAATGTTCTGCACTGTGAAGGTCTCTACAAAGCACAGCACTCGAACTCATAACAGATGTGAATAATCAGAACTTTTACACTAATACAAACTTGACTCATTGCCTGGTATTTTGGTCTCAATCTTTGGCTTCCTTCCTCCTAAACTTTGTAAAACTCAAAGAAATCTTTTTTTAATTTTATATAATACATTTTTAAAAGCAAAAAATGTTGGTGGTGTTGGTGGTACAGTAATTTTTGGTTCAGAAGTTAATGTAAATCACATCTCATCCATCCGAAATAATGTACATTTCTATTGAAGTAATTTTTGACAGAGATTATTAAATCCCTTTGAGAAACTGGTTTCCAGCAAATGGTTTCAGATATCCACTAGATATTCCAGCTAACTAACTAACTATAAAAATAAATACAACTAACACATAAATGTTAACATATATGCATTAGACAAGAGAAAATGAAAAAAATCCCACCAATTAAAGTAAAATAATTTTTACAAATATCGACACACCCACAGTAATTGCATTGTAATTACTGTTTTCAGACTATGTAGTGAGTAAAACACACATGAACACAAATGTGTCGTGTGCTTGTATGCTTTTCCCAGGTGAAGCAAGTCAACAGGATTTGCTGGGAAATAACTTTAGTATGGGGAAACACCCGGAGCCTCATTCCCAGGTTCACTGCATTTCACATGCAGCCACATCATGCTATAACGCCGTCCCTTTCTTCCCAAATCCCTTCATCTCTTCATCACCCCTCCGCCACCCTTTCATCATGTCCCGTCGCTCACTGTGATTAAAGGAGACAGTAATGGAAAATCGGATCAGGTCACAGGAGGACATCTGACTTCACTCGTTTTCAGTCTTCAAGTCTGTCCACTGAATTCTCAGTGAAATCCCTCAGGTCTCCGACCCGACCCCTGCCAGCATCCACCTCTAATTTGACAAGACTGTAGAGAATTGATCAGCCCTCTTGGATTATTGTTGAAAGACATCAGTCATTCTAATACGATAAAACAGTTTGATTAGATCCCATGCTGTAGACTCACAGGCCTAATTGTTTTTGCTTCATCCAGATTCATGAAGAAACCAGATTGTGGCATTGAGTTGCTCCCTTGACAATAGAAGTGACACTTGAAAGGTCAATTGATTCCCTCAAGAAGTAGTTACGCTCATACAAATCAGTGTGGTATGAATCTATACCAACAACAAAACTATTTTTCCTATGACTGACTGCTTCTAAAACACCTCAGGGCCTCTTTTGCTGCAGTAACAATCAGAAATTGTGTGTTTACGGCTAGTGCCTTATCATTAACACTGGACAGTTTGTGCTTGGGAGAGTCAGCCGTGGATTTGATATGGTAAAACATGGTTAGGTTTCGCCTGGAGATAGCTTGGGGGTTTGTGATGCAGCTGGTGCTCATCTGTGGAGGGAGAGATGTATGGGGACTGCAGCAGGTGTGCGCACACACACTAACACACAACAATACATACATAATGATGCCACATAAGGGTCAGTTCTGCACTTACTCTGTACACCTGAATGCATTCACTAGCAAATGTGTGTATTCACATGTGCATGATTTTCAGATTCAACCAGTTGTATCTGCCTTGGTGGCTCCTCAGTTAAATTAAGTCCCCTTGGTTACTCACCTAGAGTATGTTTGCACTATGCTCTGTAGGACTTGAGGCCAAGAAGTTTTATGTTATTGAACTTTTACATTTGCAGTTCCCAAACAAATGTAACATCAAATGAGTAGCATACATGGACTAGTCTGAAAATTATGGTGTGATTATGTGATTCTGAGTGAAGAAATCAGTAAGGTATGATCCTATCAAATATTTAAAAGAACCTTAATTAGTGTTTGCCATAATAGTCCCTAAAGTGTATGAGTGGAAAAAAATTTCCCAGAAATTACCAAGGCATTTACATTTCAGGAAAACTCAGTTTCAAGGTACCTTTGCAGTGAACCCTGCTGAACAAAACATTATACCACTT
Organism: Lateolabrax maculatus; assembly: GCA_031216445.1. Lineage (NCBI taxonomy): Eukaryota > Metazoa > Chordata > Actinopteri > Acropomatiformes > Lateolabracidae > Lateolabrax > Lateolabrax maculatus. The sequence goes on from CM062198.1 coordinate 26,796,797, forward strand.
ATTATGGCAGAGATTTTCAAGCCCCCTGAGAATTTACACTGAGCATGTACCTCTTCCACATTTAGAACAGAGCTCCAACAAAAGTCAGAACAGAAAAGCGACGCTGTGGGTCTCTTTCAAACTAGTAACAATTTACCAGGGTAGTGTTGCTTGGTACCCTGGGAACCAGACAAATCATACAATTTTAAAATGTTACTTGCTCTGGCACATAGGTCTGGTCCCTTTCCCATTCAGACAGATTTCCAGCAGAACAGGAACGTGGCGAGCCAATCACAACCATTAAATCCAGTATGGGGCGGGTTTAATACGATGACTGACAGTGGAGTGCAGTAGAGGCATCTTTGTAAACAATTAAAATGGCTGTCGCTGATGTGGAGCGTTTGGTTGAATCGGCTATCGCATCAGTATTAAACGGAGTGGACGGTTGATTTTCTCTTAAAGAAGAACAAAGAACTGCACTGAAACTTCATGTCAATGAGAAATATGTGCTTGCTGTACTTCTGAAAGGACGTTGCTCTGATTGGTTGTCTTGGTTGTATTGGAAATCGACAAGGGAACCATGAGGTTCAAGACTAATACGCATTTGTGAATTAGTCTGGTGACGCCAGGCTAGTTGCTTGGTAGCAAGCCATAGCAGATTTATGGCTCAACTGAACTTCCTCCACAAACAAGAAAACCTCTTTGCAATGTGAAATGATATGGAAACAACTTCAGGAGAGATAATGTCAGCAGCTGTCAAAAATAAGCAATAGGTATCCAAGAGCAGTGTTTGCCATATCTTTTTATTGAATATAATCAAACTGTCAGTGAGATAAAGAGGATTAGAGGCTTTATTTGTGTAGACACAAATTCGGTCTGGCATTGTAGTGAAGCTAATGGCAAACTTGTTCTACTATAGTAGAACCTCAGGCAGGTAGTTTTGAAGAATATCAGACTCTAAACAATAGTGTTAAACTGAAACGTTCAGCTCACCCTTCCACTCACAGCACATCTTGGAGTGTGTTTGTGTGAGTGTGTGTGTTCTGTTCAGTATGACTTTGCTGTGACATCTCACCCTCTATTAGAGCTGGCAAGAAGATGAATGAGGCCAGAGGAGGCAGCAGCTTTTGATTATGGTGTCGTATGACAGGGGCACCACCCAGACCTGGACTCTGTACGTGTGTGTTTGCAGGACAGAAATAGTTTCTCTACAAACATGTATGTTTCCAGTTTTATAGGGCTCCGAGTCAGTGGGCCTCATCTATCATGTCATCAACTTAATTGTTCTTTCCTTGTGCTGCGCTTACATGCAGGAAATCCCTGCCCACTATAAAAGTTCCATGTCTTTCCTATGGGCTGAGGAGATTTATAACCACTGACAGAAGGACTGTTTTTACCTTGTTATACAACGGGGAAAAAATAGACAGAAACATAAAAAAACCCAGATATGCTAAATTTCAGCTCGCTGTTCCACCTTCTTCTTTAGTCTTTTGTTGGAAGAAAAAAGTAGGACATTGATTGTATATCACATCTGCATGCCTTGTGCAGGTCTAACACACTGTGACTGTAACTTAACACAAGTCAAAGCATGTGCTGCGTCTATTAACATATCAGTTGAAAATGTTGTAGAGGGATTTTGTTTTCTGAACTGAGCTCAAAGTTTTTTCCCAGCTAGTGACAGGAATAGTTGTTGTAAATGACGCGTGGAAGAATTACAGATTTGATAAGATCTGGTGGATATTTTAGTCTGTTTTTACTTTGGCACACCATCTTCCTGCCCTCCCACCAGTGTCACAGAGCAGTTATTTTCTGGCAAAAATAAAAAAGAAACTTTCCATTTAGGCTAGCTATTAAAAGGACACTAATCTGATAAGGAGAAACACCCTTTTTTTATAGGGGATGTTATCTCAATCAGTGGAGTGAGAGTTGTCTGTCTTTTTCCAGTCTACGCTTTCCCTTGAGTCTGCATTCATCTGTTGGAATAACAGCATATTTATTTTGTATAGAGCCACATCTGCAAGTATTGTGTGTCTCTGTTTTGTTACAATGAGTCAAAGTGCTTTGTTTTGTCAGAGCCATTGTGTTAGTCTGTCCCATGTTGCTACATCTGTTGTGGGGAACCCATCAGGTGTTTGAGGGGACCGCAGCTTCTAACCGGCATTACTCATCCTGTCCGAGATAAATCCTTAACTGTTACTCTATCAATATTCAAGACAAATTAACCTGCTTCTACTTGAGCATTACCGACCCAGCAAAAACGTTTCCCATGTAAGATTTATTATCTTTAGGCCTAACTTCATTACAATGTGAGCAATATGTTAATGTTTATGGAAATAAGGTAATGAAAGTATTACATTTACATGAAACATGACATCCAGCGGTTGTTTCACCAGATTGCCAGGAATTCTCTTATAATAACTAATATGAATACTGCATTTTAAAGTAAAATATACAGTATGCAGTACAAGTGAATGGTCAAATTAGTTGTGTTTTGTTTTTCACTACACTTCCAATAGGAGGTTGAATAGTAAGTATCTGTTTTAGAGCTCTACTGAAAATTGGTCCTGCTCTGAAATGTAGGCGCTGTGCAGAGGAAGCACCTTGCACTCCTCTATATGCCGTAACCAAACCATCAACCAAGCTTTGTTTCAGAATTTCATGGACATTCTCAGGCGTCTGCTTTCACTCAATTCTAGTAATTTTAGTCCACCAAAACATCCAAAGATTGAGCTCACTCTATGACTCTGCCTCTAACAGGACATTATGCTCCCCTCAATGACTAGGAAAGCAAGCACCAAGCATCATTCCAGCCTTACTGCTGAAGCTGTTTGTTTTGGCCAGGATTAAGCGTAAAGCTGTTATCTTTGGAAGACCAAGATGGGTAATTAGAGCAGTCCAGGCTCCACTTGCCCTCAGAGTAAACCCTGACTGCCCAAGAGCTATTGTTTAACTATATGAAGCTTAACTGGACTCCGGCCAAGCAAACCAAGTTGGAAAATGTTTTTCATATTTGGATCCTTTAGCTTCAACAATCTTATATTAGGTCTTAATAGATGACTGCTGTAGCCTAAATGTTGGGAAATGTTTGTCGTTTATGTGGACCCGGCAAGCCAAAAGTAGACCAATTGCAATAGTGGCTTTCTTCAACTTTTTGATTTTCACTATTTTTATCAGTACCAATAGATGGAGGCTGGACTTTTCCCCCCTCAGTATGCCTCCATTCAGTTTATTCCTGGCTACCAGTGAAGCTTTAAGTAAAGTAATCTGCCCAGAATCCCTTTAGGAATCCTATGGGGTTTTGTTTTAACAAGCTCACAGTATGGCACACACATGACCTTTTTGTGGCCCTCTTTTAGCAGTTCACTGGAGTCGATGTAAGTCTGCATTAAAGCTTCTTTTACTAAGCTACAGGCTAGAGAGATAATACCAGCTCCAAAGAACTGGCATCGGAGTTCTTTCAGCTCTTCTCCCTCCTTTATATTTGTCTTGAAGTTTTTTCTCCTTCTTTTGCGTATTGCAGTTATTTGTTGTGTTTCTGTCTCTGTTGGATTTCGTTTCATTACAGATATTTATGTTCCAATATAAGTCCGCCTGTCTGGAGACATTCCAGCTGGTAGAGTTGAGCATCTGTCTGTGAAGCGTTGACTGTAGAAAAACACGGACTTTGTGTCTGTGACGTCATTCATCTGGTTATAAAGGGATATGTTTGGTCCTGGATTTGGATTATCACCCATCATTACGTTCTTGGTCATTTACTGATCCAGAAAATCCAAATTTGAGTAAGGGCAGCAGCCGGGGTAGAGCTGGTGAGAAACGTGTGAGCAGCAAAATCATTGCAGAGTGTGAAAGGCTAAGACACTTCAATCAAGTAAACACACCCGAAACACGCCCTCTTTACCCTCTTAAAGGCACCATGAGGAGTTTTCATTATAGACAACCACAGTTATATTTACATGTATTACAAAACCTTTTTTTGTTTGCAAATTGCTATCTTTTTTCAGTGCATTATTGCCACCGTTACTGCCCTCTGCTGTCGGCAGAAATGTTTTCTTATGAACTCCCGTGCTCGTGGCATTCATGTGCATCATAGTGCATGTGCTTTAAGACCTATATACGAATATAATAAGAATAAGAATATACGAAGAATGTAGAATCCTACTGATCAAAACATTGCTATTCTGCACTATTAGTTGTCAATACCACCACCGGTATCTATAATGTACTTTTTTTTTTTTTTTGAGAAAGAAGTTGGATATTTTCCTAGTATCTTCAGTGCTGACCAACAGCTGGCATTCCTCCTCCTCATTCCTGGCACTTCTTAGCATCCTTTTGCAAATGTGACTAAGGTTACCTTTGCATATGCATGTTTCATGCTGCAAACAGCCAATTAAGGAAGGTCATCAGACCTGTTGCCTTGAGTCACCCCACACACACACTCCCCCCTCCACACGTTACCCTCTGCTGAGTCCTTAAAGCTTCCTCCACCCCCACTGCCCAAGCCTTATTGGTGTATTTAGGCGTTTCTGCTCATTGCTCAGTCCAATAGGTTCCAAATGTCTGAACTCCATTTAGAGAAAATGGTGCATGTCTGCTCTGATAGAGAGAGGGGAGGGGGAGGCAGAAGATGGAGAGATAGACAGGGAGTTATAGGAAGATTAAGAGTCCGGGGAAAAAAATGGGAGACTGAGCGGTGAAACTGAGAGAGAGAAAGTTAGAGATAAAGAGAGCCGCAGGGTACCAGTCACCATCAAAACCTGTCACCAGCAAACCTCACCAGGGGATCTATGCACATCCGCACACACAAACACACACACAAACAAGCACAATATATATATTGACAGAAATACATTGCAATATGATGCAAAAACATAGACAAATACAATGAACATGCACAGATTGAGACAGCATGGACATACAGAAACATATGTTGACATACATAAGTAGGCAAGTGCACACACACAAACACACAAACACACTTGTATTATGCAAACAAAATCCACCCATACACATATTGCCAGCAGGGAAGGATGCAAATGCAATTATGTGCAGCATATAGCACCAATAATAATGGGACGAAACAAGTATCCAGATGTGTTTAAAATTATTCATAGTCACACATGGCTTAAGCATCCATACACACACTCACACACACTGACTCACTGGTGTCTTAACACCATATCCCTGAAACACCAAAGTAAACCAAAGATTCCACCTGCTTCTGCTGCACAGCTACTGGAGGCCAATATCCTGGGGACACCATACTGTGAAACGCATTATTCACAGCTCACACATCCTCCTGCAGGGAACACAACACACAGGCACACACACATTTGTCTGTCTATATATCTATATATATATATCTAGACATACACCATACACACACACACGCAGACAAATACACAAGCACACAAACACACACAGAGCATGGTGATGATGGCTGTCTTGACAATCATACAGAGATCCAGTCTACAAACATCACCATCCTCATTTCCATCCTTGTCTCAGTTGTCAGTATTCGCCACAGTAGCTCACAGAAAAGTCTAGACACTCATTAAGCAAGGCGAGAGAAGGTTTCAATATTCTGTCGGACTATCCAGTTGTTCTGTGTTTGACTTTTTCTGCTACATTGTGTGGTTGGAAAACTGGCATTTTGAAGTCACAGAAAAAAAGAAAGATGCTCAGAGGGCTTTTCTTTGAAACCCTGCAAATTTTTTTTTACCATTTTGACAATCTGAGTGACGCGTATGAATCTGTAGCTGTCATTGAAACGTTGAGCCTATGGGTTTATAAATATAGCGAACAAGGCCACTTGATGAGGAGAGTGAACAGGGCTGTGTGTATGACTTGCACCAAGTAAAGGACAGGTTTCTTTTTTTGTTGCACAATAGCCATCACCAGGGCAAAGCATTCACTAAGAAATCCAATCAATATTTAGTACAACGTTTATTTTACTGAAGCTACTCATAAAGTAGCATTTAGTTAGGTTTTTTGTTTTGACTTTTTATCTGATCTTAACTGCTATTTCTGCAGAAACTTAAGTTTTAATTACAAATAACGATAATTTGAGACTCTTAATTTTCTTGCCTTTGGTAACCGCAGGTCCCAAGAGAACGAGGGCTAATCTGTTAACCAGCAATTTCATGTTACAGCTACATCAAGCAGATGAGGGGGAGTTGACCTCACAACCTGCTCCTCTGCAGAGCATTCTGCCGGAAAAGGGCCGTGTCCACCCACTGCTACTAATACCCAATCAGCCCATGTGAATAGCCACAAAATAGATGCTAATAACTAGCTATCGCAGAGCTCACAAGGTTGATGGCGAAGCTTGACACACTGCCACACAGTAACAATACAGTCATTTAAACTGTGGTCAGCGAGGTCGCCATTTATCAGAGAATGCACAGAGGCAGCAGCAAAGGCACTTGTGCACAGAAACACACACATGCACACACACTCATGCACAGTCTGTCTTACTCGGTCTCTCCTCACATACAGTCCAATTATAGAGAGAGGACGAGGCTTGGGCCGTGCGCTCCCAGTGACCTTGTTCCAGGACAGATTGATGAGGCGCTGTATCGCCCCTGCAGATCAAATAACTCCTTTCTGGCCCTCATTACCAGGACTAGGGGAGATCTGCAAGTGCTCGGCATAGCTAGTGTAGCATGCACACTGTACTGGTTGCTGTTTTTAAACCATTCCTGAATAAATAAGAACAGAGGTTATTGAACCTATTTTATAAAATATTCCAAGTGTTGCCGTCTGCTGAAAAGGTCACAGTTGTGTGAAAGGTGCAGAAGATAATTGGATAAGTTGTTGTTAGATGATACTGTTTGTTGTTCTTTCCACCCTCCCTTAACTGGCAATTTGGCAGTTGAAGGGGAGGCATGGCATCATTCGGTCTCCTTCATTTCCTGGCAGAGACCTGAGTGCTGGACTTTGATGTGCCTGGTTAGTTTTGACAAATTGGTTACTAAGTTTCATAAGGAAAGGATGACTCCTACAAATTTTTTCAGTCATCTCTTATTCGCTCCTTGATTTTAAATGTTTAGTCAATTTCACTGAACTCTGACATTCAAAAGTAAATGTTTTATTTTTTAATGTTCCCTGACTTCTCTTTCTCATCTGGATTCCACAGTTCCTCCGCAGTTCGTCAAGCGGCCAGCCAACATTTATGCCCATGAGTCAATGGATATCGTCTTTGAATGTGAGGTTTCAGGATCACCTGCTCCCACTGTCAAATGGGTCAAGAATGGAGATGCTGTCATCCCCAGTGACTACTTCAAAATAATTGTAAGTTCATTTGGCTCTAAAGTTGTACCTTTCTATCTTTTCTGCACTGAAAATATTGTATTATTAACAGTATTTGCATGATTTTGCATCATCATAGTGTCATAATAAAGCGACTGTTTAAAAATGCTACTGGTAATATTATTAACTGCTTCTTTCCTTCTTTCTTTTCTGTAGAAGGAGCACAACCTGCAGGTTCTGGGTCTGGTCAAGTCAGATGAGGGTTTCTACCAGTGCCTTGCTGAAAACGATGCAGGGAACATCCAGGCGAGCGCCCAGCTCATCATCTTAGATCAAGGTACGCCACTCACCAGCACCACCCACTACTGTGCAAAATAGATAACTAGAAACTAGATAAAATTGATTCTTACTTTATATTAAAAAAACCCAAAATTGATAAAAATGCTTTTGTAATAAAACAATTCATGTTTGGGACGACTCAGAAATTAACCGTGTTTGATCAGTTTACTTCAGTCAAGCACTGCAGCTGGAAAAGCAAACATCTGTTCACAGCCATTTGAACAGTCAACACAAAAGTTTCTTGTGGTTATTTCTTAGCTTTTAACAGTCTCCTATGAATCACAGTTATGGGAGCTGGAATTCTTGAATGCTAACAAATTATACTTGTTTTATCTTTGTTAAAATGTCAAAAGACCTACATGAAAATATCAAGTACAGAAGTAGATACCTGCAGCTGATAAAATTCCAGTATTACATTTGGCACTTTTTAGAATAGCAATATAAGAAACGATCTCTGCAAAAATATTCTTTCAACAAAGTCTTGTAAAACTTGAGCTGGCTTGGTAATAGCATGGGTCTTCTGCTCTCTATACAGTTTGCCTTATTTATAAACACCTAGATGGTTTCTGGAGGCTGTACACATCTGTTAAGGTGTGAGGAGAGAGTGAGAGTGTAGTGAACAGTGAAATGAAACCACTGGGATCTTGTTAAACCAGAGGTGACTCAAAGGGAACAGAATAATATCTGGGGCAAATGATGCTTGGTTTGCCCACAGTCTATTTCACATCCAGTGTTACAGAAATGTTGTGTGGACTTTAGGAAAGCTGCTTGACAAAATGCCTGTGCTTTGATGCAACATCCTTGTAAAGGCCGTCTTTTACCAAGGAGCTTTACCTAAACATGAACCCATACGCTGGTAAAGTGAGAGTGCCTGGATCGCTGCAGCATAGTCTTTCTCGTTGTACATTTCTTCTTCCTTCAAAGCCAAAGGAGAGGTTTTAACGCTAATTCCCAGAGAGGAGCTGCTGAGTGCAGAGTACAACAAAAGCAGACACCAAGGGCAGTGGCTACGAGCGCCAAAAACTAAGTGCCCGTAAATAGAAGCAAATGTGGAAAATAATGTTAACATCCTAGTTCTTGAGGTAATTTAGTTTCATTACCTCTGATCATTAGAGGAAATGTAATAGAACTTAGATTTGAGATCATTGGCACGGTAATAATAATCATAGTCTCAGGGCTGGAAATACCTTTCCACAAAACAAGAAAGCAACAAGAAATTCAAGATAATAAACAAGAAGACACAATTTCACTAAAAAGCAAAATCTGAATAACACAATAAGGTGGAAAATGGAAGAACAATAAAACAGTGTTTTATGTGTATATTCTTAACATCACAATCACTATTTTACTGTTGACTCAGATTCTCCCTTTTTGTTGAGGAACACAGCAAAATGTAATCAAGCGTGAACTCCCCTCACTTGAAGCAGGTGGTTAATGGATTAGCATAGCAGGGTCCAACCGGTGGCCCCCCAGCTGTGTCACCACCTCTGATTGGAGGACATGAAGTCAGAAATAATGATGACCTGCAGCTCATTGTGAATTTGTGATTGACACCATGATGAGGGTTTTGCCACTCAACGTGGCCCCAAATCTTTTTTTTTTTGTGTGTGTGACTAGAAGATAAATGGGATGAATTACTGAGGCAGCTGGCCTTGTACACGGGGTCTGCCCTAAGTAGGGCTTTGAAGAAATATAATTTGTTTAATCCATAAATATAACAGAGAATCTTTTCCTTTGTTACTTGTGTGTGTACCTCTGTGTCTGTCACAGTAATGCTAATCCAAACACACTTACCACCGGAACGTTTTCCAGTTTCCTGTTTATTCATCAGTTTATCATCAGGTCATCATCTGAGTCTCTGCTGATGGATCTAGAAAATAACCGAAGTCGCAGTGATACTGTTTATTCCTCCTGTAAATTATTGACGTATTGTGCTTGTAAAGACACATCCACGGCAGCACTCTCCACAAATGCTCGCTTCACCGTGTCAAAGTAATTTCCTCTCTCAAATGTGCAGTGGTGAATCAATGAGAACATGTTTGAAATCAGCTCATTTTCTACAGCTATTAGTGTTTTGTGGGTATGGCTAAAATGAATGTCTTTTAAGTTCTATTAGAGTAGTATCTCTTTCCTTAGAGTCTCTCTTCTGTTGTATCCTTCCCACTTCCCTCCTGTGCTGTTGAGTATGGACACAGACAATCCTACAGCCATCTGCCACCTTTCTCGCCACTTCCTTTCACTTTCTCTCTTCCCTTGTCTTTCACAGCCACCTGCTCTCTGTGATAATCCAACACACTGGGCTTTGTGTTAATTGTGCTGCCTGTAATATTCCCCCTATATGGCTGCTCCATCACAGCTGGGCATCTTTGTCCATTTCCTAAACCCACTCTTATGCAAACGTTCCTCCTGGTCTTTGCTGCCCGTGTGTGTTTCGCCTCAGTCAGGTGTCTAGCTCACACCTGCCAAGCTTGAATCATCCTGAAACGGGGCCAGGAAAACACCCCGTCTGTCTGTCGGCTGCCCTGCAGTCGGGAGAGATAAGCCAGGGACTTGCCACAGGGATAAAGTTGTCTTCACCCAACAGGGAAATCAATGGGGTTGAACTGCATCTAAACACCCAGCGGCTGCAAGTTGGCTAATATTCATTAGTGCTCATAATCTTTGCATCTTGACACTGCCAGCTGCAGTTAAATGTGGCTCCACTGATGATTCCCACTTGTGGGTGTTTGGAATGGAAAAAGGTCAGCTGTTAGCATATGTACAGTATCTTCACAGTTATTTATAGGGATATGTGCTTTGTATCAACACTCTTGGCTTTGAACTCCACTAGATGACAATAGATTAGTACATGGACAGACTGCTGCAGAAGAGAAAATACATTTTTTTCCTCAAAGTTCACATTATTTCCTCTTGCTTCAGCAGCCTTAAAAACTTGAAAAACAGATTTTTGTGTGGAGCGGAGGTCAAAAATAGGGTCGCAGTTTGCAGTCTCGACCAATTTTCCCGGACATTCCACAGCCGTGTGCAATATGGGCCAACTAGTTGCAAACAGATGTGAGTAAATAGGAGCACAAACGCCAAAAATGGACCTCAGTTGGACCTAATTATGCAGTGTAATGCAGGCCAAGTAAGTGCCTCCTAATGTCCCTTGTAAAACTGTCACATCCAGACGTGTAGTCTTTTGGAAGTGCTGGAAGTTTGTGTTGTGTTTGTATGCGCTGTGTACTTGCTGTTGTAAGTCATTATGTTCTTTGCCACTGAGAAAGACAGCAATAATTTTATTAGTTAAGACGTTTCCCACTGACAAATGCAAAATTATTTCTCACATATAATTATATGGTGATCTTTCATTTTTTTCCAATAGAGATTTTAAGCTTACTTAAATCCAGAAATCCAGCCCACAAGTGCAGTAGTTGGAATCGATAGACTGTTTTAATTAGGAAATGTTCTCACTAACAATTTTTGATTCAACATATGCGTACTGTATATCAGGTTTTATCAAATTCCCAGCAGATTGGCCCATCCTTTCCTCACTAAACTATAAATAGAACCACTAATAGCTATCATGATGATTCCCTGCTGGCAGTTTCAATATTTGCTGCCCACATGTAGACTTTGCTGTCAAAATGATTGTGAGGGAGGTAAGTCAGCTGCAGAGGATATACTATTTAAGGGATTATCGTCACATGTCATCTATAGACTGTGCAGCAACAATTTGTGGACTTTTTCAGGCACATTATTATGTGAAGCGTTTATGCATGATACTGTAGTAGGTGGCAATTATAGTTTGGAAAGGAAATGGGTCACGTTTTTCAACTTTGAAGTTATACACGCCTAGACAAAGCAGTTGTTTACACTAATGTCATTTTTCCATATACAGTTCAGTACAAAGACTAAGACTGTGTTTGAAGTTTGATGAGGTGTCACACTAACAAGTTTCGCAGTGTGGTTGCTTTTTGAGTAGTTCTTTAAGACCCATTTACATTTTAGAAACAGACATTCATACAAGAAAAGAAAAACCACTACATGTTTTTCAGCATTATGTATTCTCATTTTAACAATCACAAACCCAAGGCCGCATACCAGCCTTGGAACTCTTACTAGATGCCCGGTTGTCAAAAACATCAAGTTTAAGATTAAAGAACCGAAAAGCTTAATATGAAAAATGCAGACAGCGTTTAACATTGGCAAACAAAAGAGAAGTGGATGCGCTTGCTTTGCTTTTTGCCCTTAACTGTGTGTTTTTTGATTTTTTTTGTTTGCATAAATTGAAGAGATGCACTTCCATTTGCATGTGAATACTTATTTTTGCTCCTTCCATATGCTTTGCTGGCTTCAACATGAAAATGCTACTCCGTCTGAATTTGCCTGTCTCTCCATCTTTCCTCTCTTCTCCTCTCCATTCCCACAGTTCGCACATAATGTTTTGACATTTTGCCTCCTAGTGCCCAAACCAAGTACTTCAGTGGAGAGCATTAAAGCTTGTTTGGATGTAAAATCTCTGATTTTCACTGAATACATAGACAACTTCTTGTGAGAGATAACACAATTTAAAAAACACCAGTCGATGTTTGCTGTAAGCCACATACATTTTAGTTTTCTTTTTGCTATAGGCTAGTATTCGTCGCTGCTATTCAGTTTGTTTTACGAAGAAAGAAAGATGACACTATTTCTGATGCAAATGCGTTTATTCAAGCTTTAGTTTAATCCAAAGCTTAAACAGGCAAACCGTCCCTCTCTTTCTCCTTCCCTTTGCTTCCCTATCCCTCCTCCTCTCCCTTCATCTTCCCCTTATTCCAGCCATGGTGCCATTAGTTTTCCCCTCCCCCTCTTAGACCTGTGGCAGCAAACAGCAGAGTCCCATCCTCCCCTCTGATCAGAGGAACCAGACCCCCACTGAGAGATGGAGATGTCTCATCACTGCCTGAGTGCTCACTGTGTCTCCTGGTTTTCCTCTCCCTCCATCACTCTGTGTATTTATGAGTGCAGGCATCAGGAGTGCTGGCATGATAAACTGACATGTGTGCTGTCCCCAAAGCTGTAGCTTGACAAAGTGACAGGCACAGGGAGATACTGAAGGGGATATTTAGAGAGTCGCACATACCGTAACTTCATTAGTAAATCAATTAATTACAGAAGACTTGAGCACCAGACCTCCGTGTGAAATGACACAGAAACGAAGAGTCGCCTTCTGTATTTGGAGATGACTTGGCACTGCCGTTAACAACCATAAGTAGATAAAACCACCGAATGTCATTCGCTTTGATCTAGGCCAAACACTTAATGAAGATTATGCCTCAGAAAGGATCCAGAAGTCAAGAAAACCCACACAAGTTTTATTTAGATGTTGCTAATTTACAACACATGAAACCAAATGAAGTGGAAGTTTAACCTTGCCTGGGAAGGATCAGAAAACAATTATAGGCAAGATGGAGCCTTCTATTATTAGTCTTATTGTTATAATAACTAAATTTGTAACAATGGATGTCAAATGAGACAAAGTGAATCTCTAGATATTAAGCATATGAAACGATGCATGCAGAACAAGAATGCGGCCAACAACTAGATTTTAGCTGTCAGGAGTCACAAAATCAGACTTAAAAAAATTGTAACCCATAAGGACACTATTGGTACGAAATAATCATACATAAAACATAAAAAATACATATTAATAGACCAAAGCTATTGCAGCCGGCTTACTATAAACTGAACACAACCCGGCCAAAGAAAGCTGTTATGGACAGACCTCGTTGCCAGAAGCAATTCTGCTCACACTGTGAACAACAAAAAGCAGAGAAAGCTCCAAACCCTTCCACCTTATGTTCAAAATGTTGTACTAAGCCTTAAGAGAGATGAATGTTCCAAACAGAACTGATAGCTGCAGCAAATTTGTAACACAAACACACACTCAAATATTGAAACTGTATCGTTTCAACACAAGCAATAATTATCTCCACATGGGCTGCTGATACACGAGAGACGGGAACACAACAGCCTAGATTCATTGTTGTGTGTGCAGACATGCAAGGAGGAAGGGTTTTATGTACAAATATATCTTGATGAAGCTTTATTGTTGTCATCTTCTAATACAAATCAAGAAGGAATTGAATTAATATTGAATTGAGAGATACTTTAAAGGAGGTCTCTGCTGTCCCAGTACTGCTGTCAGCGTGGTTTACTGCAGTAGTGGCTCTAGCTGGTGTTGAGGAGACAAGTTCACTTTATTATGAATCCATGTAATATAAAATGTAACTAGATCATGATTAAACAACATAGAAACAGACTTGAGTTTCAGTCAAGTTCCAACAGGCGAAGCAGTAAAAAATCGTTTAAAAAAAAAAGCCCTCTAACACATTTGTATCAGACAAGCCACAGATGGGGATCCTTCCACTACATCGGAGCGCCACCCTTATTCCCTGTTCAAATCAAGAAGTGAGAATAGGCTGCTAAAAGACCCTTCCCTCCAGCCAAACTCTACCAGTACTGAATAAAACCTCGGGTCCACTTCAGGGAATACAGTGTGCTCCATCATCTGCTAGCAGGGTCATGGCCAGGCCAGCAGGAGTGAACGTGTAACACTGTGAGCATGTGAATGTGTCAGCACAGTGCAGGGCTGCGCACCATGTTCTCTGTTGGCACGGACTGCATCGTAAGATTACCTTCAACAGCAGGCAACAGTGTGAAAATGTGACAGCATGTCATGTACTGCTGGGATACACATACATGCACACATATGGTCACACTTCTTTGACCGTATGGTGATTGTCTTCATGAGGGCTTTGTGAGGTCAGGGAAACAACTGGACAGTAATGATTGATCCTAGTAAATCGTTTCTCATTGTTCGTTAAAGCCTGCAATCATCACGTCAAGGCCGCTCTCCCTTGCCTCGGCTCTCTTTTGTTTCCCACTGCATCTCTACCATACACTACATGTACACAAGTGACTCCACACATGCTGTATATACAGTAGCGGACGGATAAAATACCTGACAGGAGTACGTGACAGCATAATGCAGTCCACTGCAGGCATCCTGCAACAATTACTACTTTCATGAACTTTGTAACGTTCAATCTCTGTTAGAGAGGTGTTGAGTTGACTCTATTGTAATTTTTGAGGCTGCAGTTTGTGGTGGTGTTTATTTTTGAAAATTGCAATTTCCAGAAGTCAACATTATATTATAATGAACATCCCATTAGAGTGATGCAGTAGAAACAAAGATAAGCAGCCTAAACAGGGAGAGGAGTCTGTAGTTGGCACTAAGCACAAGCTAATTAAGTGCAACTCGGGGATAAAATTGCCTCAAAAAAACAAAAAAGTTAAATCTTTTTCCATTAAAAAACATCAGGAAACACCAAATTTACCTGTTCTCCAACAGCTAAATTGTACTTTCTCCACGTGTAGTTGCGGATGCTGTTGTACACTGTGGGAGCTATTATAATAAGTACCCCATCTTAACTTACGTGTTGAGTAATATTTGCTGTTGGTGAGTTATTGTTGATTAAACAAATATGATAATATTGTTGTTTTATTTAGAACATTGTAGTTATATTTATAAATGCCTGTGATCATGAAAAGGCAATATAAATACAAATCAGGGGCATTTGATGGAGAATATTAATCATATGTAAATGTGAATATATTCCGCTAAATTTTGCCTCGTGGCAAAATGTATTGAAATTCAAATTTGGAGATGAAGCCCTAAAATGTGCACACAGGGTCTTAACTGAAATACACACAAAACATCTCTTTGCCGTGCGTGCACACACACACACACACACACACACACACACACACACACACACACACACACACACACACACCATGTTAGTGATAGTGATTAGTGAGTGTGTTTCCCCACTGGGGGCTGTAGGAAGCTGATCAGAGGGATTGTAGCCTAAATTGATTGTGAAGAGCTGAAATCAGCCTCCACCAAATTGCTGTTTGTACGGGTGCTGATGGCAAAGTAAGTGTTTGTATCGTGGCTCTGTCTCTCAGGGACCGGGCTGAGTGTGTATGTGTGTGTTTACAAGCTGAGGCTCTCACAGCACCGGCTGAACTTTTCTATGGGTTGTATTTACTCAACCGTGGTGAAAGGCTTTGCCTCATTTATAAATGGTCTGTCGCCTAGGCACTAACTGCTAAATGTTATGGGTGCCTATTTTGCTCTTGTTTTGCACAGAAAGCACAAAAAGGATTAAAATAGCCTTCAGTACCTGCGTCAGTGCTGTTTTTTTTTTGAAGGTCAGTCTTGTTATCAACACCAGTTTTAGGCCTGACTGCGTTCGTATGTCTGAGAGATCTGCTTTTTCCTGACAGCCTGTTTTATGCACCTCACTAACACGTGCCCTTATTTACGATATAACACCATCCACCTCCAACACACACTCATCCAGGATGCCGATCTGATGTTTTTGGACGTGGACAGTCCTCTGGGTGCAGTAATTGGAAGTACCACACGGCACAAAAACATCACTTTCCTCTCACACCCTTCCCCTAGCTGCAGGCAGCTGACCCCTGTGAGTGGCGCCACCAAAGCTGGAGCTTTTATTTTTCTTGTTAGCGCCCACCCCCCTTCTCTCCACTGAGCCTCCCAGTTTCCATAAGCTAAAAGTAGAACTGGGAGTAACATCACAGTGGGCTGTGGGCACCCTGCTGCCTGCTAGCGCGGTGCGATTGCCACTTCTCAGTGGGTCTATCCTTTAGAGGCCGCTTTATTGGTGGGAGTTTGATTAGCTGGACTGTTTGTTAGCGAGTCTCCCAAGGGGGATGCAGCAGCTCCCACTTCTCCAAACATCTTATTTGACCTTTTCATCCTTTTCCTGGTTGTTCAGGTCCACTCACTTTATGCAGTACAAGTGCATGTATACACACATACACACTACCCTCTGAAATCAATTACTTCATTCCAGGCCAGCTCTGTTCCCCTGGAAAGGTTGAATTGTATTCTTTTTCCTCTAAGGTAATAAGATACAAAGGCAAGCGGTGCAGAAAGAAAAAGCTTGTTTCCAGTCCTGGGCATTGGTGGCGAAATGCTCTGGAGATGTGCAGCATCACTGGCTGTTTTGATCTGCTTGAAAGGCGAGCCCGAGAGGCCTCGCTTTCCTCTCCCAGTCAGCATGTGGAGCACGTGATGCATATGATGCAGATTTGTCAAAGTGGGAAGGGAGGTGGAGGAGAGAGGGATTTACACTGTATACCATAGTCGCATATCTTCATTTGCATACTGAGTCTAGCAGCTGTTGGCCTCATGATCGTGCATTTTCTGCAAGAGTGTGTGCCTGTGTGTCTGTGTGTTGAAGTAAGGCGTTCAGGGGAACAAAGCAATCACACCCAAATTAACTCACCAGTGGCTCACGGATCAAGAGGGTACATGTGTTTGATGGTGAAGGGACGCTGTATGTACACACAGTGGATGATTAATTATTGATGAACCCGACTCCATTCAATTACTGTCATAATTTCCGAATAGGGACGTTTGTTTTTCCCTACGTGTTGGGATCTGTGGATCCTCTGGGGTTTTCTTTGTGTCAGTAGAATGTATATGGCATTTTACACATTCCCACACATTAAACCACCCTGTGTAGCTTTATTCTGAGAACCCAGAGCAGGAATTATCACTTTTTTATGAAAGCCAAATTACCAGAAAGTAAATGGCTGGAGGGCCAGAATTGGATGCTAACACAGACTTACCATCATCACATCCAAAACATACCCCATAAAAATACCTTCTACTTGTTTATGGAGGCCTACATGGAATTTGAGAATGCTGATTTTGGATGTGAAAAGCACGATAAATGTAAAATTCAACAAACTGTGCCATTTAAAAGGAAATCGCTGCAGGGTTTGAAAGAGACCGCTTCTGTGGTTGAAAAACAAGAACATGCACGGGCTTTCGGAGGTTTAAGCCGCCTGATAAAGAGACCATCCTTGGAAGTACAAACACCCCCCTCCTACTAAAGCATTTGTTGCATCACCACATGGCGTCCAGGAATCCCACGGATCTATCAGATGGGTCACTTTGTCTCCGCTGCTACTGGAGTGTTTAGGGAGTGTGTAGACGTAAATACATCTGTGACCCACTCCAAAATCCTTTATAAACGCATTTACCGTCTGTGCTTATTGAGGCAGAAAAGCTGTGTTGTGCTGTTTTTAATTTTGTTGTCAGAATGTTGACCTACACACTTTCTGCATTGTGAAGCATGCAGCAGTGATAGTATTAGCTGGCAGCAACATCAAAAGCTGGAAGTCCCATTTTTCAATATTCTCTACATGACCATGCAAGTGCTGACCTCTCAGAGTTATTTCTTTTAATTTGCCTAACTTTGATGTGTCCCCTCTGGCCCCACCATCAGCATCTTTATCTTCATATTTAACATTGTTCCAGAAAAATGTTTCAGTCACTCAAGATTTAATGAGGAGAAACTTCATTCATTTTTGCCATGTATTTATTATTTTAATTAATAAAAGCTTATTTCTCTCCTGGGTAACGTGCCATATTTCAAAGATTTTTCGATTGCGGTGAACATGCCCTAGAAAATGATAGGGAGGAGTGTGGAGGGAGATACTGTTTGACATTTTTAGAGAATCAGTTTGAGACACAAAGACTTTTTTCTTCTCGGATTATGTCAGTGAGTTGGAACACCTCGTCAGTTTAAGCCTTTGTGAGGTTTGAGCTTCACTTTAATCTTGACTGTCTCTGATTATCGCAGCGACAGGAAATGTGTGCAGTTACTGATATGCTCCACCAATCTGATACTGTATCTCTGTCAGTTTCCCCTTGGCCAGTGATAAGGTATAAACAGTACAAGGTGCATTTTTATCCTTTGCTGATGAACGTCTCATGCTTTTGTTGTTTATACAATTGCTTTTCATTTTATTGTTGTATTGCTTGTAAAGCACTTTATTTGTATTGAAAATTGTGTTAAAAATTGAGTTTTTTATTGTTGTTGACACATTAATCAAGAGGAAACAAAGACAACAAAAAACAATGCTTGGTCAGCCTTTTTCTTGCATTCCCCCATTTCTCTCTTCACCTCTCACTTTATCTTCACTTGAAACATTTGTCCTTTCTTTCTGACTCACTTTACTTTGTTGGCGCATTAAGGGAGCAGCTCAAATGTCATGAGCTGTCGGGCTTGCTCATCTTTCCAGACTTATCTTGAAAGACAGCAGAGGAACAAGATTGCAGGGGAAAAAGCAGCCATAGTTGTCAGAAGTTGCTCTAAGGAACCAATAGTTTCCCCACATTTACTTTGGGAACCCATAACCCATAAGAGCAATCGGGGCGTTCTGTTTTTGCTTACAGTACTTTCACATGTTAATGAAAGGATGTTTCTATGAATTCTGTCTTTGTGCAGAAGTAATCTATGGTTTCTCTGTAATCACCTTCATGCACTTCAAGATATGCGCCGCTCAGTTTCTCATCAGACATTTTCTCATTATGCCACTGTGGAATGTTTGTATGAAACATGAGAGACTGCTAGTTTTACTTGACAGGCTGCTCTGTGTTGGCCTTTTTAAGGCTCTGGATTATGCCCTTTTGAGTATATTGTTCATTCTTGCTCAGTTCATTCTCTAGCAGATAAAAGTAGTGACTCAGTAATGGACCATTAGCATTGTGCTGGATCTGTCTCTTGCGCAGTCATCATTACCGAACCACATTAGACATGGAAACTAGTCCTGAGAAAATTCATTTTGCAGTAGTCTGGCATGGCCTGCTGAATTCCCTCTTAAAGGGCTATCTGTAGTTACAGAGCTGTGGGTGCTTCTGGCAGATATCTGCATTCAGTAGATTTATGCTCTCTTGGTGGAGGTGCATAGTCTGAGCCAGCGAGGTAGACTCTCTTATCTGCGTGCTCAGACCAGATGATGAAAAAACTACTTGGCGTAACTTTACAGTTACGCTCACTGGGGGACAGCAAAGGATTATGGAGTTAGCAACAGAAGATAAAAGTTTAAGTTATGAGGCTTGAATCAGAACTTTAACGCTACTCCAATTATTTTAATTTCAGAAATGTTATTTACTTCCATTGAATATTAAGATGAATGCTTTGCTATGCACGTCTTTGTCTTGACTGTTGTGGTGTCTTGGTTCCCCAGATTTATTATGCAGATCTGGAGTAACCTTCCTTGTTAAGCCTTAATGCCAACCATTCATTACCTCTGGCACAGAGACTAATGACACTATTAATCAGCTATGAATAGAGCTTGGCAGCGGAAGTGGGAGGCTGACACCTCCTTACTGTAACAATTCTAGGCATGCATGTACAAGACAGATTGTCAGAAGGACACTGAAAACTGCCCAGCATGTCAATTACCTGCAGCTGACAAGATGTCTAAAGATGGAAACTACATCTAATGGTTTTATTTCCCCATCTTTGCCCATCCCGCAATGCATTTCTTACCAGGCTTTACTGTATCTCTTTGTCTGACCCAACACTGATTTCAGGATTATTTTTACCAAGTGTGGTATTCCTTAATGTATTTGCTTTGAAAAAGGAGAGATAGCCAATTTATCCACACTGGGCAAGGGTACTGACAAGTGTCTCCGAGGCAGTGTGACTGGTTTCCAGTGCCATTTTAAGTAACCCGCTCTGACCTCTGAGAAACCTTTCACTCTATAGCAGCACTCAAACTTCATCTGTTTTCTTTAGCTCTCTGAACGGTGCACAATATGAACCCTCTACTACAGTACAGTATGCCTTGAGCAACAAAACCTAGGATAAGGTTTGGTTTTCTTTCTACATGTCCAAAAGCTTGGCCCAACTTCTTTCATGACTTATTGTTCTGTCTCAAACATCAAGTGGTGGCTAAACTGACTAACATGAAACATATTTTGCACACATGGGATCCTGTCCTACTTTGCTCATTTAAAGGGAAGGAAAAGGGCTTTACATGGAAATCTGGGTATTTGCAGATTACTGTCAAACCTTCCATATGCCTATAGGTGCAATCACTGCTTTCCTGTGGGTTATCTTATCTTTTTACCTTCCATCTGGATTGTATTGATGCATATCTGCCTGATGAATATTGGAATAAATTATTTCGCAAATGTGTTGAAAATGATTCATTCTGTCAGTCCTGTAAGTTTGTTTCATTATGTTACAGTAGTTGTCAAGTAGTGGTGTCAAAGCAGTAGCAGTAGTAGTGCCTTTGGTTATAGATGTAGTTAGTTAGTTAGTTAGTTAGTTAGTTAGTTCAAGCTAAAGAAACTGGACTTCTCTATATATTTTGACTGCAGTAATGCAGTAATCCTTTTTTTCTTTACTTGATCTCCCCCTTGTTTCTCCTGTCTGTCAGCTGTTCCCAATATTAGGTTTAGTATTTCTGTCTTTGTATTTTTATGCATTTATAATTAGTGGACTTGTTTCCATTGTCAAGGTGAAGACTATATTGTGACAGTATTTGCTCTGTATTCTACATATAATTCACTGTGTTCCTTGGATTGTGTTCTCTGGTGTGTTCACATTTAAGTGCTTCCTCATCGACAAACAGGCTTCGAGATTTGGTTTATCCTGTGAGCCTGTGTATGATTATGTTGTGATAACCCCATCACCAGTGTGATGTGAGACAACAGACTGTTGTGCTTTTTCTGCTTTGTGTGTGTGTGTGTGTGTGTGTGTGTGTGTTGCTTTATAAATGAGAATAATTGTTTGGCATCTGGTAATTTACACTGCAGTCAGAAAGTATTAGTACCACAATATTTCCTTTGTTGGAATAGGGCCAAAAACAAACTGTATTTGAAACTAAACAGTGGCTTTGAGGTTAAAGTGATGACTTCCAGCTTTAAGGTTATTTGAAGTTGTTGACATCCATATTGGAGTGAAGCATAGTTAGTCCCCCAGTTTTCTTTTCCTAAACATACAAACAGGCAACCAATGGATTTTTTTAGGACCAACCAGTGGAATGATCTTGACTGGCCTCATCAGTCACCTGACCGCAATCCATCTGAGCGTTTGTCTTACTTGCTGAAGGTCAGACTGAAGGCAGAAATCTCCTGGATATTGAGTGTTTGATAATATCTGAGTTGTACTTTCAGCCAGACATCAACTTTTGCAACCAAATGTTATATATGATGAATTGATTTTGTTTTAGGTTTGTGTCAAATTGTGTCACTGAGGCACAGAGCCAATATAACATGAAAGATGTCACTGCACAGATGTAAACATGCATACAAACACTGTGACATTGATGTAAATAAAAACTCCATCGGAGGTTTGTGCAAATAGTGTGTGAGTGAAAGAGTGTGTGTTTATGAACAGAAAAGCATGTGTATGTGTGCGTGACCATGTAATTCTGTGGAAGAAAAAAGCAGCAAATCCTTCATATCACTCCAATCACAAAATTAACTCCAGGAATTTGAAATGTAAACAAATATTGAAAGCCAAGTTAGCGGTTAGTCCACATGCCATGACAGACAAATATGCCAGCAGCCGCTTTGCATTTCAAGACAATTCCTCCATGCACACTACACTTACCGTGCTCCTTTTCTGTATTTAAGCTCTGCCTTCCAGTCAATTTCCTCGACCTGCAAACAAATGGAAATGTCATACAGACTGACATTCTTTCCGTATGGTTTTGTTTCGCCCACTTGCCAGGCAAATGGAAAGCAGATCTCCCTGTCTGACCGCAGATTGTTCCTCCAAAAAAATAAAAAAAATAAAAAACCACCAAATGAAATCACAAGCATTTCTGTGGCTAGTCCGTGGAATGTGACAACAAAAGTGTTTAAAAAACATCATCTGGTGTGTTAGTTCAGTGAATCTAGACTTCAGAAACAACTTTTTGGGGGGTTGGGATAGTGTAAAGTTATTTTACCGTGTCTGAAATAAAACAGTTCAGTTCCCTGAACACATAGACGGTTTTCTTGTGTGCATTTGAGAGGCTAGAAGGTGGCTTTGTCCCTGTCAAAACAAAGTCTACCTCCGTTTTCCATCCAATGCTGGCCAGTTTTTAGTTAATAAAAATGTCACAAAAAATGCAAACCAATCATTTTAATCACAAATGATTGGCGGGAAGGCCGTCTATGAAAAATAAATGTGTGACACTATGTTCTGTCCCCACTACCCTTACAGTAGAGAGCTGTGTGTAGAACTGCATGTGTAGTCCCCCTTGTATTGTGCTTTTATTTGTCAGCTTTGTGAGTGTAGTAGAAGTTTATTTCTGTGGTTCCTTGTCAAGCCAAAAGTCTTTTTTTGTTACGTTGTTGTTATTTTGTTTTTTCTTCTTTTTTTTGTTTCCTTCCTTTCTTTCGTTTCACTGTCATTTCCATTTCAACTCCTCTCCTCTCCTCGACCTGCTCCTTTCGGACGGGTCTGCGTGAAATTTCTCTTATCCCCTCCCTCGCTGCCACTGTCTCCTGCCCCATCTCCGTCTCACTACTCCGATCCCACCATCCCTCCCTCCTTCTTCCTCTTCCTCCTCCTCCTCCTCCTCCTCCTCCCGACCCAAAGACGTAGCCCTGCCCTCTTTCCCCTCCCCCTCACTGACTCCTAACACTACTGACCATGTAACGCCAGGCTCCGGAGGTGTAGCCAGTCCAGCAGGGCCCACACCCTCTGCCCCCCGGGATGTCGTGGCTTCGTTGGTTTCCACCCGTTTCATAAAGCTGACCTGGCGCCCGCCGGCTGAACCCCATGGAGACGACTTAACCTACTCCGTTTTCTACAGCCAGGAGGGCACTAGCAGGTAGTACACACACTGAGCTGTCGTACTGCCAGGAGGGTGCTAACACACACATTACTGCTGGAGTCAGCGGGGTACTAATATACATATATTCCTAAGCAGGAGTCTCAGACCATTCTGAAAATATCTAATTAAAGCAGTTAAAGCCCTTATCATAGCAGTAAGTGTTTATTAATTAGAAGCTAACTTCCTTCCTCAAAGGATTACCTTTTAACATTGAAGTATAAACAAAAGAAAATCAGTTCAAACACTCTAATTTTATTCTTTTCAAGTAGCCCTGTGATAAATTCTTCCCAGCTTGTTATGTAGGTTTCACTGTATATGACTGAGAAGGAAATTTGAGAAGCTGAGAGGATTTTTCTATAATGAAAATAATGCATCTAGCATAAGGCGGCAAATACGAACACGTATGTCTATTATCAAGATGTTACAAGTACTGTACAATACACAAATATATATAACTAAACTGTGTACCAGGCAAGATGAATACAGTCAATGAATCCATCAGTTCATTAAGTCCCCATTTCTTTTATAGTACGAGAAAACCTTTCAATTATGTTCTCACAAATATAACATGTTTTTGTTAATAGAAGATTAAAATTATTAAAATGTTCTGCTGTTTGTGTGTGTGTGTGTGTGTGTGTGTGTGTGTGTGTGTGTGTGTGTCCACATCAGGGAGCGAGTAGTGAATACCAGCCGCCCAGGGGAGATGCAGGTCACCATCCAAAACCTGATGCCAGACACCAAATATCGCTTCAGGGTTGTGGCCCACAACAGCAATGGCCAGGGAGAGAGCTCTACAGCGCTCAAAGTGGCCACCCAGGCTGAAGGTAAAGACACACACACACTCACAACACACACAAACGTTCATTTATATGTGCTCAGTAAACAGGACACATAAACATAAAGACGAACTCAAGCCAGTTTGGTGGAAACATGCTCACACTGGCACACTGAGGCAAACAGGATGCACTCAAACTGAGCTCACATATGTGCAAATAAACATTCACACAAACAAATATTCACTCACATACAGCATAGGCTCACTTCAAACAGAGACAGCCCCTCTCCCCTCCGAACACACACAAACACACAGGCTTTTTGGTGCTGTGTGTTAAGGCAGACCACCCAACAGCAGACCAGAGAAACGCTGTTTTCTTCTTATAAGCCACTTCTTGTTTACTCCCCATTTACTATAAGCCCCCTGTGTGTGTCGCTTTAAACCATGCCTACCTGAGTAAGGAATGTCTGACATTAGTATTCCAGGTTTTTTCTAAAACACTGCCCTCATCCAGTCTGTACAAAGATGCTTTACAGAAGCTCATTAGGATGTTTGACTGGAGGACACTTAAGAACTATTGAGGGTTTAAAGTGGGTCTCTTCTTCTTCTTTTCTCTTTGTGTTTGGTTGTGTAAGCATGGCTGCTGCTCCAAATCACTCAGTTTCACCCATATTTGAAAGTGCTGTGAAGGGGATTTCCCAGCACACTGTCAGGGTGGACGTCCCTCACCTCCGCTCTCAGCTACAGCTCAGTCACTGTCACTTTGTAGGTCAGCCGCCGTTTCTCTACCTGTGTCCTTGGTTGGAGGGCGGACGTATCGACACACACACAAATGCACACACTACACCGTAATGCCTGCCAGCAGGCGCCCAGCCGCCCATGGGGATAGCAGCGAGGGCGGGCTGTACTTGTGCAGTATATCTCTGTCGTGTGTGTGCACTTTTAGTGTAAGAACATGCCATGAATTGGAGCTTAAACTGTTGACCTGCATCTGAGTGCCAGGCATGTGCACACAACGCTGCCCCGTATCACCCCTCCTCAGAGACTGGCTTAATACACCTGTACACACACACACACACACACACACACACACACACCTTTAACATCCATGCACACTGACAAATGGGACCTTCTCTCTTCTGTCAGGAAGACCTGCAGCTAAAGCTTACAAGATATACTGTAGACAGTACAGACATATATCTGTGTCCGACAGCCAGCACTGTAACCTCATAGTCATTGTTTCATTTTATAACCAATTTTCGCCACGGTAAAGAGGCAACAAGACATGTCACTGTCCATACTTACCTACATAGACTGTTCTGTATACGGTGCAGTCTCAAATTATTAGGGCAGTGATACGTATGTTGTTATGTTGGCTCTGTCTTCCAGTACACTGGATATGAACTGAAATATTTACATAGAGGTTGAAGTGCTGACTGTCAGCTTTAATTTAAGTGTGTTTACATTTGCATCAGATGAACATTGTAGAAATAATGGCCCTATTTATCCATAGTCGCCTCTTCTCAGGGGATATAAAGTAAACCGACATGATCACATAAATCTGTATATAGGTTGGTGTTCTTATTTGTTAAGTTTCTACATTTTTCTCTCTATTTATCCAACAGAAAATAGAGTTGACTGGCAATCATAGAATTAGGCTGATACACAGACACATTGTAATACATCCTGCCCCCTATCTTGACTTACCAGACGCAATAAAATAAACTGTCTACCACACTGAATATAAGCTAGAGGCAAATGTTGGTGGAATGTGAGATACGAATTGATGTTTTTGTTGAGGCATACCTTCAGTTTGTTTTGTTATGGGAATAACAAGAAAATCAAATGGCTGGCAGCCCAGTCCAGAGGGGACAGATCTCCACAGAGCTGCAGCGATTCAGCCGTCTTGTGGCCTGAGCTCCTGCTAACACGGGGAAATGTGGCTTTGAAGTGGCCAAGAATGTGTTTTTGGCAGCGATCAACAGACATTGCTAAATTGAGTTCCTGCTGTCCAGATGTAACAAAATGCATCAAAAGTGGAAGAGAACAAGGTTCAGTCAGGTTTGATGGTTTTCTAATTTCTGCTTTCCTGCTTCCATTTTTTTCACCAGTCCAAGTGCCCGGACCTGCTCCTAACCTGCAGGCAGTGTCGAACTCGCCAACCTCTGTGTCTCTGAGCTGGGACAAACCCGTCACTGGCAACGGAGAAATCCTCACCTACAAGTTGTACTACACCGACAAAAGCTTTGGCAGCGAACAGGTAGGATCTAGTCTTCACCAACTCAGTTGTATTCATCTGTTTCCAGTACATTAAAGAGTCCACCAAATGTACAAAGCATGACTTCACTGTGAATTTATGATAACAGTAAGGTTTTCAGGTATCTAAACAGGTTTTGTTGTCAGTTGCTACAGAATAAAATACTTAATCTGACCCAGCATAATCATTTAAAAAAAATATTATAATAATTTAACTAAATTAATTACATTTTATTGCAGATGTATTATTAAATTCACTTGAAATTAATTTAAAAGTTTGACGGAAACATTCGAGCGTATGTCGTCGTCTCACTAATCGCACTTTGTAAGAGGGGACGTACTTTATGTAGCTGACGCTTGATTTTAAAGGCTTCATTAGATAGAGAAAAGAATATGATTGCATAGTCTTAACATAAATTGTGATGAGTTAAGGAGTTCCTAATCATTTGCCAAGAGACTCTTTGTACTGCTTTTTGGCCACAGTGTTGAATATGCATCTCACACAAAAACACATATTGTGCATAAAGATAGCAGATATGACTCACACAGTTCTTCACTGCAGGTCTAACTCTGTCAGAAGAGTGGAATATAGCTGGTTAGATATTGAGTCAGTCCCAGCAGTAGCAGTGTGCAAGCCAGTGAGGCATTAAAAAGCCTTTAATATGATAATGGATGAAACGTCAGCCAGCGCACTGAGTAATGATGCCTCAGCTCCCCGGAGAAGAGCGCCAGAGATGAGGTGAAAAAGGCAAGACAAGAAGAAGGGATGAAAAGAAAGAAAGAAGAGGTGAAGGAAAGGGACAGAACAGATATGAAGTTAGAAAGAGACAGTGCTGAAAGGACATAAAATATTAAAGGGCAGGGGGGAGTCAGGGACAACCTATGATGCATCTTAAAGGGTGATGTGGTCACAGCCGATCATCCGACTCGAGTTCAGAGGTTGCGATTGGAAGCAATATTAGATACCCAGGAAGTTTCCGCTTTTCGATCAAAATCTCACAAGCAAAGAGTTGAATGCAAATTGGCTTGAAGTAATTGGGCATGTGCCAGCATGCCCAATTTGTAAAGCAAAAAGTCGTAATCACAGAAAGCATAATTTGTGTCTCAGTGGAAGATAGTATTTTTACACAGAATTACAAACAGAAATGTTAATGTGATCAAAATGATGAAAGAAGGCATAACATTTTGTGGTTTTGCCAAGTTTGAGAGATTGCTTGGGTTGTAAATCCATCAGAACTGTCTTATTTTACAGCATGTTTGAACCGGTATCAAACTTGAATTCGAGAATTAGGTGCAAAAGAGTAGTATTTCTGCATTTATCAACATGCTGTCAATAGTGAAATACGCAAATGAATGTGTCTTGTCATCTTTTGCTGATAATCTTTTCTAGAATTGAAAAAAATAATTTTTCATATATGGTTTACTTTATTTGTTCGATTTTCATCTTGTCTTTACATATTGAATTATTATTTTCTAGTTCAGATGAAAATAAAATAAAGACTTTAACAGGTATTTCTATTTTGAAAACTGTAATGGAAACAATTGAACTGTAATGTCATTGAATTTAACTGACATTTTTTAATTATGTTTCTCCTTTTCCCTCCTTTTTTCAGGACATTGATGTAGACGGTCAGTCGTATACTATGACCGGGCTGAAGAAGAACACAGAGTACAATTTCCGTGTGGTGGCCAACAACAGACACGGTCCAGGTGTCTCCACTGAGGACGTCATCGTCCGCACCCTGTCTGACGGTCAGTTGGTTGAGGGAGAGAAAATCTACCAAGACTGCTTTTAGTTTATGAACCTACCTTTTAACATCACTAAATGTGTCTATAATATTATGGATGGATGTAAAGTAGAGTCAGCTATAGTATGCTGTAAATATAGATCCAACATTTATCATCACAGTCTGTGACTTTGCTGTAGACTCGCGCTGCGATGAACTATCAATTAATATGCCAATTATTTTCTCCGTTAATTGATTAAATGTTTTGTCTCTAAAATGTCATAAATATATGAAAAATTCCCATCACAATTTCCCCAGAGCCAAAGGTATGATATCAAATTTTATCAGACCGACACTCCAAAACCTAACATATTCAGTTTACTATTACTAACTAATTTAGAAGCTGGAACTATGAAATGGTTGGCATTTTTGAATTAAAAAAACATTTAAAATAAAGGAGGCAATTATATTTCTGTCGCTCAACTAATTGATTAATCAGCTAATCATATCAGCTGTACAGTAGAATATATTGTTGTGTTCTGGAGTTCTTCAGTTGTTTTTCACTGAAGAAAAAATATGTTTAATCTGTTGTCTTTTCTTTCACAGTACCAAGTGCCCCTCCTCAAAACCTCACTCTGGAAGTCCAGAACTCAAAGGTAAGACTTAGTTGCCTTGACTGAACTGGACCTTTAATTGGTCTAGTTTTTCCTGTTATCTCATTGAGGACTTCAAAGCGTTCATGTTTGTTGCAAACACTTTCTCAGGTGCAACATACTAATGAGAAATGCACATGAACTGCCTGCATCTTGACTGTTTGCTATACAGTGTATATATCCACTTCACCAAGTCCATAAACACTCACTCACTCAATTACACACACACAAACAGTTGAACAAAAACATAGCCTGCAGACCAGAGCGCTGTTGTTTCTCTGTGTGATAAGCTGCGTCAGAGGCCTGTAGCCCCAGCTGGTTAAGAGGGTGCGTGAACCCTCATCGATCATCTCATCGGCAGGAGACTCACCTGTCAGGAGGTTTTATCCTCTGTATCACTCCCCGTCCGTACAGTATCTGGAAAAAAGAAGCCTACAGCTCAAATCTAAATGGATACAAAAAAATATTAGCCTGGGAGATATAGGCATACTCAAAATAATACTTAGGTGAGATAATGGTCAAAGTATCCAAGGAAGTGTTGATTTGGTGATTTTACAGGAGAAAAGAAGTGTAGACATCTAGTTGAAAACCCGCTTTAAAAAAATCTGCGTTTTTTTAGATGTCATTGTACAAATAACTGTTGTTTCAACTTGGTTTAAATTCCCATATTTCAACACAAACTTATATATACATATACTTTTCAAATTGAAACCAAAAGGTATGTTTTTCAACGAAGTTGAAGTTAGCCCATTTAACATACAGTTAATGTCTAAATGTATTTCGATCTATAAATAATGCAGATCAGTTATAAGTATTGGGATACTATGTGCAAAGCTGCCCTGGTAACAGCCATTTCATTCTGTTGGTTAGTATTTTAGTTGACAGGATTAATAAAATAGATTTAAGTGTATGAAAGTGAGACTTCTTTTATCTAGATTGAATTTCTCACAGTCCAGACGACAACTCCTGGTGTCTCACACTGTTAAGTTTAATTGTTAAATCAGATTTATTACAGTTAAACATACTGTAGTTGTTGCATGACACTCTTGATTAGATAAGCCTGCTGGGGTGGCTTCAGGCTTCACAACAGGCTCCTGATTAACACATAAAACCGGCCTCGGCTGCCTATCTCTTTAGCCATTTGATCTTCAAACACAGAGCTGTAGGCCTGTTTATTGTATATTTCCACCCGAGCGATGGATTAAATTTGATAAAAGATGTTTCTCGCTCATCACACGTGAGACAGCAAGTGCAAACACAGAGCAGCAAAGAGAAGAAGATATGGGAAACCTCAGGGTGCATGCAGTGACTACAAAAGCAGCAGCCAGCGCTTTTAGCCCTTTGCTGGTCGATGCAGAGTGAGAGAGAGAACTGTCAAAGCGAACTGGAAAAGAACTGGTAGACAATCCTATCACATAGTCCCAGCTTGAGTGAGAACTGGCCACCCATGCTGAGGGAAACTCAGCTGAGATTTGTGGAGAGAAAACACTCTCACGCTGACGTTAAGAGTAAAATGAAGAGGAGACACTCTGTGGAAAGGACAGATATTTTAGCACAATTGTTTTTTGAATGGATGGTGTACATCCAGCTGTCCCTCCCCAATTAAACCCAGACAAACCAATTTCAAACTGTGACACAAACATCTGGCATCCTTTATTCCTAAACATTATAGAAATTAGTCATCTAATTTTTCTCTTTGTTGTCATTGTGTTTAATTCTGAATGTAAACAGTCATTAAGTCAATAATTCTATATAGATAAAAAGCATTTATGCAATTAGCTGTTTGATACACCCAGCCAAATGGAACTGGGAAAAAAACTAATTAACATGCATTTCATATTCATAGTCTGCTCTTTGGGCCTTGTCAAGCAGAACCTCACATCTTTTACCTGCAAGGCAACCTGAAAATCATGTTTTTATGATCTTATTTCTTACCTTTTTTTTTCCTTTTGGCATCTGCCATCTCACCTTCCCTTGTGATTTTCCAAGTCAATTAAACAGGTTTTCATGATTAGAGAAAGAAGGGAGAAAAGCAACACGCATAACAAGTTGGGACCGATAGTGTAATAAGAAAAATGGAATAATTGAACACACTTAACACAAATTTAATTTGTGCAATTCCCTTGACTCGGCTGGGGAGGAGCATGTGTGTGCCCTCTACATGTATTCAGGCTTTTGTGCATCAGTGTGACAGTGGGGAAGCGTTAATTAACTCTTCTCTCAAGCTGGGCTACCCCCCACCTATCTCTTTTAAACACACAAAAGCTCAGATGCGTGAATTCTACAACAGTGCAGCATGGGCCCGCCAGCAAAAGTCCCGCTTTCATCTCTCAGCCTCAGTGTCTCTGCAGGGTTGACCTGACCACACACACACATGCACAGGTGCACGCCCCACTCCTTAGGACACCTCCCTTTTATAATTCATGCGTTTATTTCTTCCTAAGTGCGTCAATCTGCACTGCGTCACCCATGCTCAGAGGGGTGTTTGTTATTGTGAGTCCCTCCCATTTGCACCACTGTCAGCAGGAGGGGAGGTGCAGGTGAGACAGTGTTTCCAGCGAACATAACGTTAACACAGAAGCCTATGCCAAAGTGTGTGGGGGGAAGGTGTGATGCTACCTGCTAAACCATGAGGTCACCTTTACAGCTGCAGTGCCAGAAAAGCAAGATGGTCCCACATGTGCTAAACATAGGTTTTTGTTTCCCTAATTTGTCCCCCCCTCAGAGCATCATGCTCCGGTGGCAGCCCCCACCTCTTAACGGCCAGAATGGGGAGATCACCGGCTACAAGATCCGATACCGGAAAGGATCCCGGAGGAGCGAAGCAGCCGAGACCACTGGAGGCACCCAGCTTTTCAAGCTCATCGACAGTAAGGGGAACTGACTCAGCAGTTAGCTGATGTCAGACTAAAACTCTTAACTGCTGTATCATCAATCTCAGATGCTCACTAATTTGTTACAAAGACTTGTTTTTAGTTTTTTGGTGGACAAAATTCCCATCTACCAGCTGAATTTCTCAAAAAGACTTCCCAGTGATCCCCAGCAAGTGGGTGTGAATATAGTGTATTTATTACTGTATGTGTGGGTGGACAGCAGCTGTAGAACAAGTTACGATCTAGCAATTTACATCCAATTAGTGTCTAGATCCAGCAGAGATGGACAGCAGTTTGCACCTGACATTTCAATACACTTTAAATGCATCTCTGTGGGGAACTTTGCCTCCCTGTGATAGACTAAGGACCTCACACGATATGGGCTGCGATAGGCTCCAGCCTCCTGCAACCCTGCATCAGATAAACGGGTAAAGATCATGGTTTGGAGGACAGATGGTGGACCTTGATTGCTGCTTAATATAACAGAAAACATTCCTAGAGCTACATAGAATGAATTTGGTCAGTGTTTGCATACTGTATGGTTGAATACAAAAAGACAATTGACGGAGCAAAGAAATGCAGAGAGAGAGTGACTGTTAACCAACTCTTAACTGATACAGATGGTTTGGAAGCATTTTCTTTATATAAGCAGTTGAACAGGCAATCCTAGTAGTGTTGGGGACATACTGGCATTTACACTACAAATATGGACAGATTACCTCCTCTAATGAGGCCTGAGTGACTGTGTCCTCAATATGTCTTGGGTTGTGTTCACACTTATGTTTCGAGCTGTCCACTTGGATCAGTGAGGGTGTGTTTTGATGCCAAGTGCGAACAGGGCTATCAGAATGGTGATAGCACTGTGAGTGATTTGTGCCCTTAACTTAAAACACTACTACTACTAATACTGCTGTACAGTATTATATTAAAGTATATTCGGTTTCTAACTCTTCTGTGATACATTTCAATATGATATGAATCTTGAACATCATTTTAAAATGGTGGATCCACCCCCCCCTTTTTTTTTGTTCTTACCAAGTCCTAGTGTTCCCTTTTCACTGCTTCTACATGAAAACTTTTATGCTATCAGACTCCATTTTATCTCTGCTGGATGTATCGTAGATACTGTCAGCTATATCTGACATGATGCAGTATTTAAAATCTTGATCTTGAGACTGAAGGCGTGTCTTGATGTTGTTGTTTCAGTCTGGCTGTAAGTCTGTTTATTAAGTCAACATATATGTGTATACATATCAAATAGAGTTACGTGTCTTACTGTACCCTAGCATTACCCACTGCGACCACCAAAATATGCACAATATCACAAGAGACACACAGCAATAGTGATTAATATTAGATGTTATCTCGGCAACTTTCAAGTGGCCCGGCCTCACGCTGTGTGCTGCATCAAAGAGAATATACACTTAAAAGTTGATTTTTGAGAACATTCTGGGGGGTGAAACAGAGGGGTGTTTGTTGGTTCAAAAGCGTTTAGAAGGAGATGATGTAGCCTTGGAGGCACGGATAGTTAGGCAGTCTTCAGAAGCTACCCCCAAGGGTGGCCCAGAATAGTGGGTACAGAGAGAAAAGACTACAGGATTAGCATGTAGCGTGCAAATGGGACAATATGACGATGATGAAAAATTTTACAGCAAATTAATACAGCCGCACATCATTTGTCAGCAGGCGCTCCCTTCTTTTTTGAATACCAAAGCCGGCACCCAGCAGTGAAACGGCTCTTTCTGAAGGAGACATAGCTTTAAAATATGAACAAATCCAGACGCCAAAAGTTTTTTTTCTATTCTTTTTAGCCCCTCTGTGTTATACTTTTTGTGTTCTTCCTTTTCAGTACTTATTAACAGCAAATACATTTTTACCCACCAAAACATATTAATCAAAGGTGAAAAATAAATCTCAATCTCTTGTATGATATTGAGTGGAAAAGAAAGTTAATTGCACCACAAAAGCCTTCCCTTGATCCTTCCCTAGGCAGGCTTATAGATCTTCTCCTTAAATTGGGCAGAGAAGTATCAGGCATCTATTTAAAATATTTGTGCTTTCAAAATATTTATTGTGTCTGCAACTCGAAAACCCAATTGAACAGCCAAGTGTAGAGTAGCAGTAAATTATAAAATAAAATCTGGTTTCAGAAAGAGAGAGAAGTTTTAATGAAAGACTCTTTCTTTGCTGCTTGAGATTTAGTTCAGCCACAGCTCAGCCGAAATATCCGGGCTTTGAATCTGACTTGTTTATGTTGCCTGTCCAGGTCTGGAGCGCGGGACAGAGTACGCCTTCCGGGTGTCGGCCATGACGGTGAACGGCACGGGACCGGCCACCGAGTGGACCACAGCAGAGACGTTTGAGAGCGACTTGGATGGTAAAAACACGCTCTTTACTCAGTTCATACAGACTACACTTGTAAGTTTGTGTTTCCAGTCTTTTTTTACTGCTAAGTGATTCGTCTTTTTCAGCATTTAATTAACTACTTTTTTCATTGGAATTGTAGAATTCGGCTTAAGTTTTTCCTGCATTTCCCTCACCAGAATCACGTGTACCAGACCAGCCCAGCTCTCTCCACGTCCGGCCACTGGTCAACAGCATCGTGGTGAGCTGGACGCCGCCTGAGAACCAGGACATTGTGGTGCGCGGTTACACCATCGGCTACGGTATCGGCAGTCCCCATGCTCAGACCATCAAAGTGGACTACAAGCAGCGCTACTACACCATCGAGAACCTTGGTAAGAACAAACCACTGTTCAATCTGTGTTGGTGCATGTTTTACAGTTTTTTTTTTTTCCTTCTTTTTTCTTGATAGATAATTTGATCACTCGCATATTTGTCACGTATTTGCCTCTCATGAAATATTGATGAGGCTTTGGGACAAATACATCTTTGCCCAAAGTGTCAGCATGTAAAACATTACAGTGGTTGTCCTACTTAAAAATATAAAACACATACACACACACACAAACAATATGAAGCAATTCATCTGCACCTCATAGTGAGTATTTAGAGAATTAATGAGATCTCCTCCACCACACGCCTGAGCTGCTAATTAGGCAGATTAGCCTAATGGGGACACAATAATTAAAGGTCAAAAATGTTTGAATAAAACAAACTTGTTTTGGTAGTTTTAATACTTAGTGCTGAGTGTCATTGTTCTGCTGAGGATCATTGTCAGCTGGAGGAGTTGGATTAAACCATTTCTTAATGAAACTGAAGAAAGCACTGTTGTGATAAACAGTGACTGTTGAACAGCTAGACAGATTTTGTTCCATAGGAAAATACATTTTTGTCCTACTGTATCCATTACGTAGGTCATACTCTGTCGGTGGCTTTGATTAAAGGCATAATTAATCACCGTCAATAATACTACAGTAATCAAAGCTCCAGGAAGGTGTATAGGAGTGGATTATGGTCTAAAAAATTATCTAAGGATATTGAGAGATTTGGAGTAGGAATTGTTGCAAAATATCTATATATGCATAATTGAAGCCTTCATTACAATCACAGTAAGAGGAATCATTGTATTCAAATACCCATTCTGGCTAATATCACAATTATGAGTTGAGAGTCTCGAGAGTTTTGGCTTGATTAGATGGCTGCATCAATTTATCTCACTGTCCCTGTCTCTCTCACCACACTCTGTCGTAACCTCTCTCGCTCGCTCTCTCTCTCAGACCCCAGCTCCCACTATGTGATCACACTGAAGGCCTTCAACAATGTGGGTGAGGGGATTCCTGTGTATGAGAGCGCCATCACCAGACCACAGTCAGGTACGAACTACACACATCTAAATCTACACGTAAATCTGCTCTCTGCTCAAATGAAATGAAACCACATACAGTATACTGTATATACTCACACTGTGTGGCTGTAGTCACTCAGCCAAAAAAAAAGACTTCGACTGACATTTATCTTCACTCTCTCTAACCTGAGATCATTATCAGGCAGAATGTGTCTGGACTCCAAATTACTAAAGAGATAACGGGTCATCAGGCTGTCTCACTGCTCTAATTTACTGTCTTCTTAATGGCTCCCAGTATACTTGAGACTCTTTTTAATCTAATGTTGGAAACCCTCAGATTCTTCCCCTTAGGTTATCAGTTGTCCAGATATAAAGATTTCAGGGGATACGATTTCAATATGTCGATGGAGCAGACATCCTATCATAAAAAATGTCCAGAAATATGATCATATATCAGTCAATAAGTAACAAGAAATAGCACTGCGACTAACTGCCACAGATGCCAAAGATACGGTGTGTTTGAAGTAATTTAGAAACAGAGTCGTCATTACAGTTTGTCCACCAGAGAGCATCCTTTATAAAAAAAAAATATTTGTTGATGTTGTGTATTTGTGTTAAAACAAAATAATCGACTGATATAAAGTGGTCAGATTTTTTTTAATATATCAATATTGGCCTTAAAAATCCTGAATCATCTGGACTGAACTCTGTGGCCTGTGATGCAGTTATCTTTGCATATATGTGTGAATTACAATGAAACAACTTTGTACATCAGCCAAGGAATATGGATAATCCAGATAATCCATAATTCTTTAGACCTCAGATTACAACCCTGTTAACAATTAGAAGTAGGATTTAAGTTTCAGTGCAGTGTGCTTCACAAATGATCTCAAAGTATGAAACAGTGCATGTTAGCGGAGTTCAGACAGTTTATGTGACAGTGTCAGATGACAACCAGCCCATGCTCCCTGGGGTGTCCCAGAATGTGGGCTGCACCCGCCTCCTCTCCGATCCAGCCTCCCACCTCCCCGCTCAGCCTTGATCACTCCAGTTCGTCTCTGCCGCAGCACTATTGCACCGTCGAGCTTGAGATGGGTGGGATGCCGGATGACATGAGTCACGTCAACATGCTTCGAGGGGGGGTGGCAGTCTAAGCGTGCGCACACACTCGCACACTGTCATACTGTAAACTTCTCTCTATGAAGCTCTGTCTTCCTCACACACACACACACAGCTGCACACACGCAGACCCCCCGTGGTGGCTTTGGCAACCCTTCGTCAGATCCAAACGTTTCCTCTCAAAGCAGAACCAAAGCCCACCACCATCGTCTGCTGCTGAATCCTCTGGGGCGCGTTCCGTTCCTGCCAGTTTGTTCAAGTCGGGATTAAAAAGACGAGCTGACCTACATAGTACTTTTACTTTTGAAAGAAAAAAAAAAAAACTGAGGAAAAACTTTATGAACTTAGGCTGAGAGAGTGCTAGGTTGAATATGTTATAATAACATGACGTCTTTACTGAAACTCAGGAAATGAGGGATTGCACCCTGTCTATAACTTATTTTTACAAGGGCAAGTAAGCCTCTTTCCTGCAGTGTGTTCTTCTTATAAACACTGGAGACTCTATTCTTCCAAGCTGGGTAAAGAAACGCAGCTTGCATGCCACTCCAAAAACCTCAGTGCCTCTCCACAACCACATGAATGCTTGGATCTTCATCATGCACACACACACAAACACACACACACACACTCTGACTCAGTCTTGGGAATATAATGAGGGCAGCTCTGCACAAAGAGGTGTCAAATGGAGCAAGGCTGAGAGGAGAGGACCAGCAAGTGGTCGAGGAGGAGTGTCATCGCGGGTGACTGACCAAAGCTTTTTCTTCCATCACAACTAAACCAAAGACAGAGAACCTAGAGTCCAGAAGGCCATCTTGAAGTGTGTATCCTTCAGTACGCTGGCCTGAGGCTCCTTACACACGAACACACTTAGGTGTTCTGTGTGCAAGCACATAATATACACACTGTCATTCTTACATAAACAGAAAATTAAGGAACCGGTTGTTGTTAGGCAACATACTAAATACTATTTATCTTATTCAAGTGTTGGACTGTGTTGAATATGACGATATACACAGTGAGATGATAGAAATCTTTCAACCACCAGAGATTGTTATACTAATTCTACAGAGGTCGCTTTCCCTTTACTATCTCTGGTTGTTTTAGCATGGCAGGTAATGTCAAATCACCAAGCAGGACGGTATAATTTTTTAGTATTTATTATATAATACTAATAATTATATTTTTATAGAATTAACAGAATATTTGCATCAGTGTGATTAAGTTTGTTGATTTGTCAGGTATCTTTTTTACTGCATAAGACACAAACAAGACCGCTTCGTGTGGTTATCTTATCTATAAACTGTTTCTAAATTTCCAAAACAATTACTGTATCCCAATTATATTTATAGAGTATATTGGTATCACAATATAAAATGACACATACTGAGAGATTTTTATCTGTATTGACATTTACCACAGTTTGGCTATGACTAGAATCCAGATATGAGAACTGATAATACTATACTTTATGTGTTTTAATGTAAAAAACTAAATTTAAGGACAGTCCACATTTAATGAGTATTCTTGTAGTTGTGCCACAGTTTGCCAAAAGCCTCGTCTCATTTTCATCTGATGTTAGTCCCCCATAAAAACGAATGTAACAGCACACAATACACAACAAGAAAACAATAAAATTGAGTAATTACAAACCAAACTAGATAGGATTAGGATTGTACCTGTTAGAACCTTATTATCTTCGTATTCTCACTCTGTAGGATGTGATGCAGTGAGTCAGTCATTACCCAGTATTGATTCAAGGACGGTGAAACCTGTGTAAAGTGGGAAAGACCAGGCTCCACCTTTCACTCCAAGCTTTTCACCGAACATGTTTGAGCCTCAGAGCAGAAGCAGCACTCCGCACATACACATCTAACCACAGACATCACTTGTCCATGACTCTTTTCACTCCTCTGCCTGCAGGCTGTTGCTTAAAGCCTCAGTATTCTTTCTACCGTTTTCAAGGACATAATGCTCCTTGTCAACGTAACTATGCAAAGAGGGAAATGTTCCAGTGCATTCAGTGTCCTTCTGTTTAAAAGCTCCATGATGTAAACATTTCTAAACACATTTCAGTTCTGCCTCTTTCTGAAAAGAGTGGGTCAACACTTTAATGTGCAAGTTTGAAAAGTTGGCTGTAGGATTGTGGAAGTGCTTGCACTCTAGTTTTCCATTTACTGTAATCTTTTCTTATGAATAAAGTATCTCTTCCTCTCTCTCTGTAGTGCTACAGTAGCTTTTGATAGAACATCACATACTGTATTATAGCCTGTGTATAGCAACCACGTCTGTAGATCTGTCTTATTATAGAGGTCAGTGTCTGTTTTTCTAATAGAATCTTCTCTCTCTTTCTCTTCACCCTTCCCAATCCCATCCTTGTTGCACTTATGTTATCTCTTTCTTCGTCCCTCGTCGTCGTCCTTCATTTTAACTCATTAACCTTATTTTCTCCTGTTCGTTCCTCCCTGCATCCTGTTTTGACTCCACTGTCTGATCCACCATGCCACGCTTCTCCTTATGTTTTAATTTTGGTCATTTTAATTTGTGTGCCTGCATGCGGGTTTACTGCCTGACAAGCAGACCCCATAGACCCCGATGTTGACCTGTATGAACTCTTCCATGCTCCATACACCCCAGTACCGGACCCCACACCCATGATGCCACCTGTGGGTGTTCAGGCCACTGTGATGAGCCACGACACCATCAGGGTGAACTGGGCTGACAACTCGCTGCCCAAGAACCAAAAGATCACAGATAACCGCTTCTACACGGTGCGCTGGAAGACCAACATCCCTGCCAACACTAAAGTCAAGGTAGGAGATTCTTGTTCGACAGTCACTTCCTGGTTATCTGTATGTTTGTTCAGTTCAAAAACCCGATTTTTTGATATTCTTGGATTCAAAAGGCCTTACTGTTTATTTGAAGATGATTTCTCCAAGAAAAGAAGCTCAAGTTTAATTTTTATACTCCTTTTTCTGGTTTAGCTCAGCACTTTTAGGCTCAAGTAACCTGATTACAACTTGGAGTAATTCAGTTAAATACAACTCAAATCATTTTAGTTAGTTCAAACTTCGGTGAAACGTCTCTGTTTAATACAGTATGATTGCTGTGTATTTCAGTGCAGTGGGACTTCGTACATCCCTTTATGCCTACACTTACCAGAGGGATGTATTGATTTGCTGAAAATAAAAAGTAATGTCATACAGTGATATATAATAAAGTATTCCCACAGCAGCTCCCAGCACAGTGGCAGCATAATGCTGATATTTGTAACCGAGCAATAATCTGTTTTTCATCCGGAGAAGTGGTCACTCTGCATCTTAACTGAGAAATGATTTCTCAAGATTTAGTATTACAGCATTAGTCTTCCTCTCAACATTGTTTTAGGTTGAGTAAGAAATGGTTCACTTGGTCGAGTCAACAAATCAAATACCTAAATTGTGGTTGAATCAGTTAACCGCTGGATATTAACAAGGCTTTTACTGAAGTTGCTCATGAGGTTGAATAAAATCCTTTTTGCTCTGCATTCCTGTTAAAGGTTGTCTGACTGCACAACTCAGGCTGGCTCAGCTCATCGCTGTCAGTATCTGTAGATATAGTGGTTTAATTAAACTCTAAAGGCCTCACTATGGTTGCTTTATGTTGAAACATTTTAATGATTACACAGTGGTAGGGCTGCAACTAAGGATTATTTTCATTATCTATTAAAGTTATAATCCTTAAGATTTCTGTCCCCGTTGATTTGCCAACAAAGTAAGCAACATTTTATTGCTGTCCTTTAAGGCCTTAAATGACCTGGCTCCAAAACACATTTCTGATTTATTGACCCGGTATGTGCCCTGAACACTTTTTCACTCTGTTAAGTAAAGTGCGATATAAATAAACTTTATTATTTATTATTATCCATCCTAGCAGTGGTAACAGCAAGAGTGGTTTAATACCACTGCAAAAACGTGTTGAGCAGCTATTTTGTCAGGAAAAAAACAGAAGAGGAGCATCTTGGTAGCCGAATGGTTACCGCCACATAACAACAACATCCACAGTTCACTCCCTTTGTTTTGTATCTAGCTGTTCACTACCAACTGTCTAATAAAGGCAGAAAAATGCCAAACACAAATAAAGAAATACAATAGAAAAGCAGCTGATTTAGCTGTTTACAGTGCAGCCAAACAAACTCATGTTGTTTTAATAAACTAGGCAATAATTGGCCTTTTTCCACGAGTAAACCAACATGAGTAATACAACAGTCTAATCTCATGCTGGGTATTAAGCGAGTTGTTTCCAACACAACAGCAGGGCACATTAAAGTTGTTACCTTGCTGAGAAGTTGGAGGTGTACAATTCCAATACTCCCTGCAATACTTAAAACGTATCCACATAAGTTTTTGTTAGCGCTTATTGTGCCGACAAACACAATGCAACATTTCCTGTGGCTGCTTCACAATGAAAGCCACCCCGTCTTTTTGCTTGTTGAACACCAGCAGCTGTGGGAGAGTGAACAATAAACAGTGAGGCTGATATTATAAACACTAACGCTGGATTACATACATGTATCATTTCCTGTGAATCCCCTGTTCTTAAATAGGCTATTTCAACCCAGCAGTGGCAATGGCGGACCCCAACACTATGATAATACAATAATAATGAAAACCGCTATATAGAGAGATGATTGCTGAAAGTAAATACATTGAATGGCTTTGCAGAGAAATTATGATCATAAATAATATCAAAAATGGACTTTGATTTAATGAAATTCTTAAGGAATATAACTTTATTATCGCTATTGTTTGTTTTATTAATTTAATAATCGTTTATTCTTTAAAATGTTGGTAAATAACGAGAAATGCAAATTATAATTTCCCACAGCCCAAATCCTTATGAGAAGCTGAAACAAGTACATTTGTGCTTGATAAATTAAATAGTGATAAAGTTAATTAGTATTTGATTCATTTCTGTTGATCAAGTATTAAATTATAATCCTGAACAAGCTCCTTATGGTCAGTGAAATGATCGAATGCAGCGCCTGAATATGACATTGATTTGCAGGGATCAGTGTCCTACAGATGCAAAGTGCATACGATGTGTAGTCCTGCAAATGAGTGTAATGGATTAAATAGATTTAAAATATGTGCAGTGAGCCGAGCCTGAAACAAGGTGTTTGAGATTCTGCTTCTGAGTCTTGACCTGCAGCTCAACTATGATGATTACTTCTCTCTGAATACTGGATTACTCTGTGTGTGTGTGTGTGTGTGTGTGTGTGTGTGTGTGTGTGTGTGTGTTTATGGTTGTATGCATGTGTGCAAACCTGTGACCGAGCAGAGCTCAGATAAAGGCTTGCGTTTACTGATAAATTATTCAACAAGGACAAGACAAACTGAGAACTAGAAAAAGAGGTTGTACATCTGACAGTGCATTCTCCATACAGTCAACTCAGAAGACACACACACACACGCAGTCAAGTCCTGCTGCCATGAGTGGATGCTCAAATTGGTTTGATTCTCACACTGTGACAGTAATTAAAAAGTTGCACGGGCTCATTATGTTTCTGTCCCATTAACCAAATTCAATATATTAACAAGTCTATTACAGAGGTCTTTTCTGGTGTTTTTATCAGTGGACTCTGAAAACTACTTCTTGTACATCCTGTATACATGCAAGTACAGCTGTACTTGAGACCAGTCTAACCAACAGTGATGCCCTCACCTTAATGCGGCTCTTCTTCATGTCCTCACTTCCCTTAGAGCGAGTCTAGCCAGACAAGCTTGTACATTATTGAAGAGAAGACTACTCTCAAACTGGCAGCATGTTTCTAAAGGGCAGAGTGTTTTCTTTTCCTATCCCACTGCCCTCTGTTTGACAGCCCCCAGCGGAGAACTTCACTTTTGTCATTGCACGCAACGTTATAGATAGGGCTGTTAGAGACCTGGCGAACCTGACTCGCTGCTGCTACGACCCCCAGCAAGCTAAAGCTCTTTCTCTCCTGCCAGCTCAGGCCAGCAGAGATCAAGATAAATGGTTACACAACTCTATAATTTAAAGTTTGTAATGCCATAGAAATTGTGAAATACACCCCCTGTGTGTTGCATTTTGGGTAACCTTTATGGGTTTTTATGTTGGCTATATTTGGTTTCACAGCTTATTCATAATGGTTACATTTGTCTTTGTCTGGCACTATATTTCACACATCTCAAATGTAAAAGGTTCTGGTTCCACTCAGTGGCCAGTGTGTGTAATGTATCCTTGTTGTTTGGAGCTGAGACGACTCATCTATTAGTGTCAAACATTCGATTGTTCCTGCCTCTGAATCATAAGGATTTGTTGATTTCTTGTCTTATCTGATAGTAAACTTAATGGGTTTTGTATTTGGAGTTTCATTTTAAGATGTCACTTTAAGATTTACGGAATTGCAGTTGATATTTTTCACAATGTTCTGCCATTTTATAGACTAAAATATTAATCGATTAATCAAAACAAATAATCAGTGAATGTAATCTGCCATCAAACAAACTGAATTCTTGTTTACTCTGTGTGTGTTTTTGCACGTTTGTCTGTCGCTCCCCAGATGGCCAACACAACCAGCCTGACCCACATGGTGACGGGTCTGAAGCCCAACACACTGTACGAGTTCTCCGTCATGGTGACCAAAGGCCGCCGCACCAGCACGTGGAGCATGACGGCACAGGGCACCACCTACGAGACCAGTAGGAGCACACACGCACGCACGCACACACACACACACACACACAAAATGTATGTAATCACAAAGACATAAACCAACATGTCCAGTGTAACGAGCCCCTGACTGGCTGGGAGTGATATTTCATTCATTATTTATTTTGCGGCCCGAATGGAAGGAGTGGACACACCTGAGGAAATTCAAGCTATCCAATATGATCCAAATAATGACTCAGCGTATAGAACAAAACACTATATATATTATAACATAGAAATAATGTTCTTTTGGTTTTGGTTCAACATTCCTTTCCTGTTCATTATTCCATTACTCT
The DNA here is from genome assembly GCA_031216445.1 of Lateolabrax maculatus. NCBI lineage: Eukaryota > Metazoa > Chordata > Actinopteri > Acropomatiformes > Lateolabracidae > Lateolabrax > Lateolabrax maculatus. Next base: position 26,840,208 of record CM062198.1, read on the forward strand.
GAAACTTTATCTGAGGGATGACTGTAAATGATTACTGTCTCCCCTGAGTCAGCTGGATCAAAATTGCATAAATTGACCGTATCGTTGTTAAAATTACTCATAGTGCTGTCACTATAGCAACATGTAGTCCTTTTGAATCCATCTGCTGTTCTGTATTGAAAATATACAATCCCCTGAGTATTTGTATAACATTCCTGCAGTGCTGCGTGCAGAATACAGATGATACTAAAATTTCAATGTGTCACTTGAAAAAGTTGCCTGACAATAAACCAGACATTTAAAACAAAAACAAATTTTCGGCATGTTTATGTGCTCTATTGGATTGAGATTTATTGGACTTTTAACCAGAGGTGGAATTTATTGTTGTTTTCATTAAAGAGAGGAGAACAGCCAGTTTTCTTTTCTGCCCAGCCAGGGGTTCGTTTCATACGTGTGAAAGTGGATCTACAAAGTCATAAACACCTAAACACACATGTATAAACAAGTAATACAGTTAATGTCATCAGTTTTTAGGGCAGTAGCAGCACTTACAAGATATATACAACACAAAAGTCACAGACACATAAAATGCATATACAGTATCCAAACAAGATGTGCTTGTAGTAAATGTTACTAATGAGTGCACCATGTTGATGAGTTTAAAACTACAGCCTTCTTGGCCTCTTCATCTGAAATTTTCAACAACACAACAAATGTCCTCTCTCAACCACCCCACAGTTCCCAGCTCCTCTCCAAAAGACGTGACTGTGGTGAGCAAAGAGAACAAACCTCGCACCATAATTGTCAACTGGCAGCCTCCCTCTGAGGCCAATGGAAAGATCACTGGTGAGTCTCAAAGTTTCTCTTGTGTGTTACACATTCTGTGGTCTCACAGATACATCTAGACTCAGGGTTCAACCAATATATGCCTCCCTAACCAGACTTCTGACTCATTGTCTTTTAATTTGAACCATTTACACTTCTTTGTAACAACTCTCTACTAAATGTTGACTAATGAAATTACATTTAGGTGGAGAATTGAGCTACACAAAAATGATTATATTTGTAAAATGTCAAAAGGAAATGTATTTTCCTTGCACTTGTATGCAGTAGTGGTCAGAGGGAAACTTCCATCTTCATCTCCATCTGATCACTGCACTTAAGGCTTAAACGTTTTTATTAAAAGGAGATGTGATGCAGTGAATTATATAAATCCAATAAAGATTGTGATACATGACTCTGCTTGTGCAGTTTGACTTGGAGGAATAAAGCCAAAGAGCACAAAAACATTGTATTTGATTTTTTGCACAGCATTAAAGCCACTGAATTTTAAGTTGTCTCTCTGTCTGACCTTCCTTGCTGTAGGTTATATCATCTACTACAGTACAGATGTAAACGCTGAGGTCCACGACTGGGTTATTGAACCAGTGGTGGGCAACCGCCTGACCCACCAGATCCAGGAGCTGACTCTGGACACCACCTACTACTTCAAGATACAGGCCCGAAACTCAAAGGGCATGGGCCCCATGTCTGAGGCCGTACATTTCCGCACGCCGAAGAGTAAGTTTGAAAAACAAGTTAAAATGGGAACGCAATAAGGACCAGTGGTCCAATAAAATTAAATTCAGTTCAAGTACGATTTAATACGTTAAAGCATATAATCCCACCTAGCACTTGAAGAGTCAAATGTTTTTCTCAGGAGTTGGTGGAACTCTGAAAGAGCTAAAAGGAGAGAGAATGAATATTGGATTTACATTAGTCAGGTCACCAGGAACGTGACTCCTAATGAATGCTAATTTCGCTCCGTGTCTGCTGGAAATGTAAATAGGTCCTCCATGCCATAACAGCTTCATTAGTGCGCATTCAGACCAAGCCCGTGTTCAGACAGCCCTATGTTAAAACTACGCAGGGCTAAGGGTTTGGGGGTGTGTGGTTTAAAGTACCAGTGAGACAATAAAGTGCAATCCAGGAAGTCCAGTTGGAGTAACAGATTAATGCATTTAAGGGTTTGTATTACTCAGAGACAGGATTTTACAGCTCCACAACTATTTTATCTTTCATCATGGGGACACACTATAGGTACAACACAGCTTCACATTACAAAGTAATCCACCAGGAATATGTGCTTGCAGGTATATGATTGGCCAGTGCAGTGCCCTGCCAGATGATGTTGCATTACTGCAAAAGTTGAGCCAGGTTCAACTTTTTTGCCAAATCATATGATGTACCAGCCCGGACTTAAATAGATTTTCCAGTTAACACTTTAGACAAATTCTCCTTATGAAGTTGCTGTGAGAAAGTCTCCTGCGAGTGGAGACAGGATGTTTCCCAAGCCGTGTTGATTGGTTGGGGATGACCGAATTACTGCAAAGTCTAATTGTGACAAATTGGTGGTGCTGCATACACCTTATTTAGTTTTTATCTGAAGATATTGAAAGGGCAGCAGCCTTTTATGAGGATTTTTTTTCTCATAATGATTTTAAGTAAAATAGGTAACTAAACATCCCATGTGTTTTATTGTACTATTTGTAGGAAATATAGCTCTTAATGTCAGCTTGGCTGTGTCTGTAGTACACTGTTGCTCACTATTTCTCATTCTTCTAGTTTTGCCCCTTTCCTCTTCCTCACGGTCCTCATCTTTCGCTTTATTTCTGTCTCCCTCGCTGCTCTTTCCAGCTAACCTGTTTTTTGCTTTTTATTGTCTCTCCCTCCCTGCTCTCCTTTGGCCTGTTAAGCTGAGTCCTCTGACAAAATGGCTAATGACCAAGGTAAACTCCCCTACCACACTTTATCTTTCTCTGCTGACTCTGCACCTCGTGGATCTCTCGTTCCAAAGATTTCCATCTTCTGGGCTGATGAAAACTTGCGCTGCATGGCTGCAAATCTGTTTGTGCTTGTAGAAATGTTTAGACTATAAATGAACCTCGTGAACGTTTGACAGGAATAATTGTGATAGTGAAGGACGCCATAAAAACACAAACTTATTTTTTTCATTTTGAATCAGCCTCAAATCTTCCACCGAAGCCGGGTCCTTCAGGAGGCCAAAGTCCACATGACCCTGGAACTCCAGTTGGTAAGATTTTCCTCCCCCGATCAGTCCTGTTCAGCTTTCATTTTATCACTCAGACACTACAGCAGCTAAAATCATGATCTGATTTTGTCCAGAAAGTTGGACCTTAAACAAGATGAAAATGTTGAAATGCAGATGTCCATCTTCTTATGACATTTTAATATCTGTATTTTGAACTATTTGGGTCCATATTTTAGTTGTAGTTAAAGTTTTTAGTTGCCTAGAGTCTAATCTAATCTTTCTCCTCTCGAGGTAAATCAGGGGTTGGAGGCAACAGTGAAAGTCACATCCTGGTCATAGTCATCATCATCTCAGTGGGAGCCTTCACCATCATCGTGGTGGTGGTGGGCGCCTTCCTGTGCACACGGCGCACCACGTCTCACCAGAAAAAGTAAGAAGCTCAGTCACTCTTATACCTTTCTTGTCCTCTTTTAGTCCCTGTTAAAATACATAGTTTTACTACAGCTCAGGTCCATCCTGTGTCCCTTCTTCCTTGTACTTTGGCCACTTTGCCGCTTTCTCTGTATAAATGAGGTCAGTCTTTCACCGTTGCCTCTGTGTTCTCTCCTGCAGGAAGCGGGCTGCCTCAAAGTCCTCAAACGGCTCCCATAAATACAAAGGAAACTCCAAAGACCTGAAGCCACCTGATCTTTGGATTCACCACGAGAGGCTGGAACTCAAGCCCATGGACAAGTCGCCAGACCCCAACCCAGTCATGACCGAAACACCCATCCCCCGCACCTCGCAGGACATCACGCCGGCCGACAGCAGCCTGGAGAACAACCCCCACCTGCAGCAGCGGCGCAACTCCTACCGTGGTCAGTCTTGCCCAAGGGGGGAAGACTTAAAATGTGATGTTATGGGAAAGAGATCAAAGTGAAATGTCACCCCTGCTGCCTGAGCTCACATGCATAATAACACTGAGCAAACTTCTTGAGTTTGGCAGGCAGACAGGAAAGTACATTTCGGGGGCTTGACTAAGAAAACAGTTAGTTTTTTAGGCAGGAAATGTGCTAATACCCTCGGTTTGCTTCCAGGAGCACTACTGGAGGAGTCTGGGAGAATTTGGTGGTGTTTTTGTTTCACAAGTCAACACTTGGGTTTGGTGTTGTTTTTTCTGTGATTATCATGCAAAACATTTCATGCTCTTCATACATTATGCCCGTCATGACTGCAGTGCTGCAAGTAAACTGCCAATACTACAACTTTCTGCAAGTACAGTAAATCCACTCAATAGAATTAGTTCATAGAAAAATAATGCTGAGTGTGACGCTGACATCTAGAAATGCAACCAAAACCCAATGATATAAAACTGATAAAGGATCCTGAGGTCCACAGAGGGATCATTCACAAACAAAGAATAGTCGAGTAGCAGCTCTTTCTGATTGGCTGGTTTCCACCGTACCTTTTAGGCCACGAATCAGAGGACAGCATGTCTACACTAGCAGGCCGACGGGGGATGAGGCCTAAAATGATGATGCCTTTTGACGCACAGCCGCCTCAGCGTAAGTGTGTGTTTGTGTGTGTGTGTGTGTGTGTGAGAGACTGAGTGATGAGTGAGCTTGTCATAATTTGCAGATAATGAGTAAAATTTTATTTGATCAAATTAGAGCACAAAGATTTTTTAATTTCCAAATCTGTCTCATGCTTTTGTTCGTCTAATGTTTGTTTTTTCTGAATTTCTTCCTTGGTGATTTAAGTGACAGAGAGAATATCCAAGGATATTTATTACAGAAAATTGCAT